>CM039621.1:22651004-24124978 GCA_022457165.1 Juglans mandshurica
GACAGAAGGCTGGCACGAGACACGGCTGGAGTACGGGTGACACCCCCATGATCCGACTGTCAGGTACGGACGACACCACTACGAATCCTTCTGTCAGAGGATCTACCATGCCAGGTATATAAATATCCCCCTCCAACCCCCTAGGAAGGGCTCTAAGTTCATTTTCCTACTTCCATTCGATTTACCAAACACTCTACACGTCTAACTTGAGCATCGGAGGTACCCCGGCTTCCCTGAGCCCCCCGTTCTCTACATCAATAGGTACCCAAGTGAACCAAGCTAAGTGGAGTTGCCTGGTCTGCGAAACACAACATCAACAGGATGATTTGGATTCCTGGTGGCAGTAATAGGTTCTTGATGCGATCCTATTACAAGGCTCTCTCGGGATTCTCTAATGATCATTGTTTCCCTTGGAAAGCTATTTGGAAGTGTAAGGTGCCTCCAAAGATTGCTTTCTTTGTATGAACTGCTTCTCTTGGGAGATTGCTCACTACTGATAATTTGAGGAAACGTGGTCTCTATCACTGTGGATTGGTGTTTCTTGTGTAAAGAAAATGGAGAATCTGTGGATCATCTTTTATTACATTGTGAGGTGGCTCGGTTCTTGTAGAATGATATCTTTAACCGAACTAGGGTGGCTTGAGTTATGCTAGAGGAGTTAAGGATATTCTCAGGTGCTGGAAAGGAATTAGGGGAAATGCTCACATTGTTGATATGCGGAAAATTATTCCCCTCTACATTATGTGGTGTTTGTGGATGGAGAGAAATAATAGGTGTTTTGAAGATCGGGAACGTTCCTTGGATGAGCTGAAAAGATCCTTTTATAATACTTTATTTTCTTGGGCTTCGGTCATTAGTTGTAATGAAGACGATTTTCATGATCTGTTTGTATCCCACACTAGTGCTTAATTGTACTTGGGCATTTTCTATGTATGTTTCCTGTGTACTTGGGCTATGCTTATTTCTATCAATACAATTCTACTTATCAAAAGAAAGAAAAAAGTTTGAAACTTGAAGTGGGCTTTTGAAATCTTCGTCTAGAGAGAGACAAGATGGCCTTTGGGCCATGGACAATGGACTAAATATCTAACTGTGTTCATCATGCAAAAGTCAATTATTCTACTTTATAGTGGAGTCGAGAACTCACAAAGAAATCTATCCATTTTACCCCATACTTTATGTGGACTCAAATTTCATATTTTTTATTGGTCTAGTGTTAATGAATTTACAAGGGGCAAAACAAAAGGAAATATACTTGGTTAATGGTGTGAAGATTAATTTCCAATATGAAGCAATAAAAGATGCATTTACTTTTGGAAGTCAAGAAAAAGGAAAATATGATGCCCATTTAATTAAAAACTATATTGAGGACTTACCGCTATTAAACACTTTTTCCACATCCCTTGATCCACCCATTAACGCATTCATGTAGCCCTTCACAGCCCGATATACTTCGCGAACAACCAGTTCCATCCTCTGACAATACCCACACCAATTATTGCTAAAAAGGACCAACACATCCTTATTCCAGGCATGGACTGCATTTTTGGTGTCAGATTGGTTAAAACCAAGAACCAGCTCAGAGAATGTATGTGTGGTAACTCGAGGGACAGAATCCATTTCATGAAAATCCACGTTTACAAATGGAGGACGAGTGGCCTCCCTAGGGCTTTGAATAACAGGTTCAGACCGTTGATATGGAAGAAGACTTCCATTAATAAATTCATTAAGAAAATCAGCAAGTGAAGAGTAGCTGAAATTTGACTCTTGGGGTAGTACATAATGTTGCTGCAAAGTTGGATCAATTATTACCAGAGACGGAATCTTTGAACCACCAGTCAAAGCTCTAAGTAACCGGTAGTTACCATCAGAAAAGAAGAAAGAGCCCTCAAAACTTTGAAAGTCAAGCTGTTGTTCACCTAAGTTGTCTGCATGAGAAAACTTATTTTGTTCAACAGCCACATCTTCAGGTCTTTTCTCTTCTACCACTACATCTTTAAGAGCTGTAACAGATTGGTGAGCTTCAACAGATATTAATTGCTTAATGTTATCAACATAAGCCTTCGTCCCTTCATTATACTGAGAAGAAGGTTCACCATCAGTGAGTTCAGAACTTCCCTCCTGCACCTGAGCAGATACACTTTTTTCTGTGTGTTGATCTTTGTCCAAATCATCACTATTTGAGACGAGACCTTCCTTAAAAACTACAGGTGAAACTTGATCAGGCTGAACTCTCTGTGATGGCAATGTATTTGCTGACTTGATGTCAATATCATCAGATAAAAGTTGGAAACCCAACTCCTTCACAAGGGAGCTTAATTTAAGTTCTTTATTTTGTCGAAGAAGGTGTGCCAAGATCTTAGGCAAGGAACTGTCTTCTAGATTTGAAGCTATTTTATCCAAAGTGACATGTTTTTCATCATTTAAAATCATGATAGTGGACAGCCTCTCCTTTAATTTAATCTTCCGAGCTGTTGGAGATAGTTTTAATCTCGGATGTTTCGCTTTACTGCCCAATGCTTGATAATCTTGGACTGAGGGTTTCTCTGGCTGTTCCCTCTCTTGCTCGCTTATCTGATTTGAAATATGATAGTGCAGCGCCAATTCTCTAAATGCATCAAGAGCTTCCTTAACCCTTCCTCTAGTTTCTGATAAGTTAGATGATCTATCCACAAATAGAAGCATTGAGGGCTTATTTGCAGGTAAAGCAGGCTCGATATCATTCTTATTTCCTTCCAGCTGCATGATTCAAAGAGAAACATGCTAACATAAGAATTGCTAGAAAACAACCAAACCGTGTCTGTCTCTGTGTGTGTGTGTGTGAGAGAGAGAGAGAGAGAGAGAGATGAAGATGTAGAAAGACAAATATCATTACAGGTTGTGCAAAAACCCCCGGGCATGAAAGGAAGTCAATTTTGGCTTCAAACATGACCATATATCAAAGCTTACTAAAAATGAGAAACAGAGAAATTCAACACCTGACGGCCCATGAACAGACAGATATTGGCTATGCTAACACCACTGCATGCAATTTACCAAACATCGGTTAGATAGAACAATTACAAATAGAAGGTATGTTAAATCAAACAAACTTAACAAGTTAAAAAAGGAATACAATCAAATAAGTTGTTTCAATTACATTATTTGAGTTGTCCACAAGAAACCATATTCAGATAGAACATATAAAGCAGCATGACTCCCTGTTTGCAAAAGCATTTCCTTCCTAACTGGAATTAGAAGGTAGGTTTTGCCATTTACACAAGTAAAAGACATGTTGCGTTCGCATGGTCTTAGGGTTACTCATCATCAAAATTTATGGAAATCAAAAGTTGTTTAGAGTAAACCAAATGTTGCCAAACTGAGCACATAACTAAAATAATGCCTGGGAAGGAATTTTTAATACTCATTGGATTCAGGACAGAGCAATGATGGTCAGCACACAATTGAGGATACATGTATGACACCAAATACTCCCTGATATTGCATAGAATGGGTACAGCAGGTCCACATTTGTGAGTGCAAGTCTATGGCAAATATATACTCCCTCTGTCAATTAACGTATGTCTAAGTTGCCAAATGCAGAGATTTTACGAAAAGACAATTAATTCTCAATTATCTCTACTTTTGAAATGGGTGGTGGGAAAGTATGAGCAGAGGGTATGGTGGGAAGGTAAAAAGTTTTATTCTTTATCTTTTTTTTTATGGGTAATGAGAAATTTTATTCCAAGTAAATAGGCATAGCCAAGTACACATGAAGTATACAAGTGAGTACACCTAAATACAAGCTAGAGAAAAACAAGACTAAAACAAAGCAACAAATATTTCCATCCCTTGCAAGGTTTTTCACCCAAAAACTTAAAAGTACTATAGAAAAAATCCCTGAATTCCCCCATAGTACGTTCACAATCATCAAAACACCTCCCATTTATTTCTAACCAAAAACACCAAAACAAACACAAGGGGATCATTTTCCAAATTTCTGCACTGCCTCCACATCCCACTGAACCATGCCAGCTAGCCAAAAAGTACACCACTCGCGAAGGCATCACCCAAACCATGCCTACCCTGACAAATATCTCATTCCACAAGGCTGTCACAACCTCGCAATGAAGAAAAAGATGGTTAACTGATTCGCCATCCTTTTTACACATAAAACACCAATCGATCACAAATAATCCTCTTTTCCTCAAATTATCTGTGGTTAATATTTTCTCAAGTGTCACCAACCAACAGAAGAATGTAACTTTGCTAGGCACATTTGCTTTCCAGATACTTTTCCAGGGGTAAGCTGAGTCACCATGATTATTTAACACCGTGTAATAAGATTTCACAGAAAATCTGGAATTAAAATCATGAACCGACAGCAGCCTATCTTCCCAATTCTGATCGATCTTCATAGCATATAGTTTTACAAAGAAATCAGCAGCTTCACACACTTCCCAGTCCTGTAATTCCCTATTAAATTCCACTCCAGTGCAGCAGATTATTAGAGAACTGATAGGATTCAGCCACTGCAGCCCCTTTGTTTCTTGCAATCCTAAAGAGATTAGGGTATAAATATTTGAGAGCTGAATCCCCACACCATGCATCATGCCAGAAAAAAATATTAGACCCTTTCCCCACTTTGAAAGAAATGTTTTTGCCAAAGTCCCCCCATCCCAATCTAATGGGTTTCCACAAGCCCACCCCAAACACCCCTTTTACTTCATTTGTACACCAATTCCGCCACATCCTTCCATATTTGAAATCCACAATCTGCCTCCATAATGAATTACTCTCTTTGCTGATCTCCACAGCCACTTCCTAAGAAGAGTCTTATTGAAAGCTTTAAATTTCGTATGCCCAAGCCTCCACATGACACTGGGACACAAACTTTATTCCAGCTCAACAAGTGAATTTTTCTTTCCTCGCCAATACGTCCCATGAGAAATTCCTGAAAATTTTCTCAATTCTTTTAGCTGCTCCCGCAGGTAAAGGAAAAAGGGACAGGAAATAAATGGGAAGATTAGACAAGGAGCTTTTAATCAAAGTAACTCTACGCCCTTTTGACAAATAAATCTTTTTCCAGCCAGCTAATCTCCTCTCTATCTTCTCAATCACCCCATCCCAAATGGACACAGATTTGTGAGGGGCCCCCAAAGGTAACCCGAGATATTTCATAGGTAAATTAAATGTGGCGCCCCCGACCCCCATGCAAGGAGACACGGGAATCGAGACGCCAGGATGATGACAACACGGTCACGCATCCCAACGATAGTGCTAAGTGTGTGTACATGCAACAGCGTACAATAACAACGCAGCGGATTAGTCAACTAAGTACCAAAATTTAAATACAATCTAAACATCAGTAGAGGTTTAAAAAGCAGTTATACAATCATCCAAAAATAAAATACAATACAGTAAAAAAATAAGATAAATAAGCAAGTGATCCCAAATCACTCCTCGGGCGGAGCCATCTCCTCAGGCTCGCCCTCAGGCTCGCCCTCAGGCTCGCCTGCATCGAAATTTGCATTACCAGAAAACGGTACCGCAGGTAAGTATAAACCAAACAACCCTCACGAATAAAACTGCATTAATGCGACCAACATGCATGCATATGATGAAATATGCATTATTCTCAAAACATCATTTTCCCTGAAAATGAACATTTTCCAACACACACCAAAATCCCATTTGGCCCAAAATATCTGTAAAACATTTTTCCAGAAAATGGTTTACATAAAATCCAACACACTATTTTTTCAGAAAATAGTCCATTATTACCCTATGCACCATGATCTCCCCTAGGGACCATCCGCACGTCCTGGCTTCGTAGCGATGCTCAGTTCCGCGCCCAGCGCGTTCGTGGCCAAGCATCCATTACGCAACGAGCAATGCCTAGTTCCGCGCCCAGCGCGTACGTGGCCAGACATCCTCTAGTCACCGCCAGCAAAAGGACCACGGAGTCGGCACGAGACCATCTCATCCGATCCCATTGTCGCCCGGCAACAATCCAGGGGACGTCACCAAGTATATTACGCTCTCGAGTGACCAGAGAAGCTCCACCGAGATAATGCCCCATCTCGACTTGGGGTCGTGATACACACGCACCCAATAAATCATTTCGCATGAAAACCCAGTTTTCAATAAACACATGAACATGAATGCAATACACGAAAAACTCAGTTTTCCTTTACAAACATGATCATGCGTGCAATTATGTAATGTACATGAACCAACACAATATCCATCAACCAACAATAACCAACCCAATCAAATCCAATCAAACAACACCATTAACCAATCCATCCGACCCCCGTACTCCTTAGACTCAGTTCGGCAAAACCAATCAACAGTCCAAATACAGTGTAATGTGTTAGTGCAAAAATACATTTAATTCACAAGAATTCTTTGGAAAATACTTACAGCGCTATTTAATAATTTCCGGAGGATCACGGAGGTGCAAGAAGCAGCAACGCAGCAACAAAACAGTGCCAAATGCACTGTGGCCGTGGGTCTCAAAAACCCACTTTTGAATGGGTGCAAACGAAGACCTGAGATTGATAGGGTAGGGCCTAGGGAGGTCGGTGAAGCTAGTGGTGGTGGTGGTGGTGGTTGGCGGTGGTTGGCCGTGGGTGGCGGCGCAAATGGTGGTTGAAGTGCAAAAATACCCAAAACGGAAATGGAGTTGGATGTGCTTCACCGGTGACGGATCGGAGCTGGAGTTGGGTCCAATGGGTTGCTAAGAGGTCGAGAATGATGTGGTGAAGAAATGGTGGCCGGAGGTGGCGCGACGGCAACGCTAGAGCAAATGGTGGCCGCGGCTTTAAGTCGTGCGTGGAGAAGAATGCCGGCGTTTTAGGAGCTGAGGTTGGTGGGGTGAGGTCGCCGGTGGCTGGGAAGGACGGTGGGCCGGGCGGTGTCGCGCACTGCGGCGCGAGGTGGCAGGGCTGGGTGGACGAAGAACGACGCACGGGAGAGAAAAGGGAGAGGGCGTGCGCGCAGGAAGAGAACCAAGAAGAAAGAAAAGAAAAGAAGAAAAAGAAAAATGAAGAAAAGAAATGAGAAAAGAGAAATTGCAGGGAAAGAAATGAGGTCCAATCCTCACATCTTGGGTCACAAAAATGTTCCAACGGAAACGATTTTAAAAAGCAAGTAAAATAAAATAATTCAAATGTAATGATTAAAATGAAAATAAATAATTAAACCCAACAATAAGTTAATTTAATTTGAGAAGAAATTTAAACGCATAACAATAATTAATTTAGAGAAAGCATTTCAAAAATAATTTTCGTAAACTACAAATCATAAAAATAACCCAACTAAAAATCCAACAATTTAAAACAAGAGAATAAATTTTTGAATAAATAAAAAGAATTCCTTCATTAAAAAATATACTAAAATATGGGGTGTTATATTAAATACCTTACAACCCAAAATATTGGCCAGATCAAGAGAGTTTCTAACTGTACCAACAGGAACAATTTCAGACTTAAATAAATTGATTCTAAGCCAAGAGACAGCTTCAAAACACAACAGCAAAGCTCTTAAAGCTCTAAGATGATCCTGGTTGGAATCACTAAAAATTAAAGTATCATCTGCAAAGAGTAAGTGAGAAAGAGTGATTCTGCCCCGTGTGTCATCACCCACCATAAAACCCAACACAAAGCCACCATCCACAGCCGCATTAATCATATGACTCGATGCATCCATAACAATAACAAAAACGAAATGAGATAAAGGATCTCCTTGCCTTAGACCACGGGAGCTATTGAAAAAACCAACCGGAGAGCCATTCACCAAGATAGAAAATCTGGCCGTAGAAATGCAGTGTCTTATCCACGAGCACCACTTCTCTCCAAAACCAAATCTCCCAAGTACGTAGAGAAGGAAATCCCAATTGACATGGTCAAAAGCCTTTTTCATGTCCAGTTTGACTAAAATTCCCGATTGCCCCATCCTTTTTCTGCTTTCCAAACATTCATGAGCGATTAAGATTGAATCAAGAATTTGTGTACCCCTCACAAAGGCATTTTGAGACTACATTATAATCTTATCCATAACCACACTAAGGCGGTTAGCTAACACCTTAGATATAATCTTATACACTCCATTTACCAAGCTAATAGGGCGAAAATCTCTCATTTTTACCGCGCCCACCTTTTTGGAAATAAGAGCAATGAACGTAGTGTTGAAACTCTTCTCAAATTTCAGGAAGGAATGAAATTCTTCAAAAACTTTCATAATGTCATCCAAAACGCCATGGAAAAGCCATCCGGGCCCCACGCCTTATCCTTGGACATACCCCTAACCACATCAAGAACTTCATCTTCCTCAAAGGGTCTCTCTAACCAAGCAGCAGAAAAATGGTCAATGGTGTCGAAAGACAACCCATCTAACTTAGGCCTCCAAGAAAATTCTTCACGAAAGAGCTTCTCATAGAAATCCACAATATGATCTTCAATCTCCTCCTTATCACAAATCATATTATCTCCTACATGAAGAACTTCAATAGCATTATTTCTACGATGAGAATTTGCCATTTTATGGAAGAACTTTGTGCATTTGTCTCCTTTAGCCATAAAATTTTGGGTTTTTTGTCTCCATGATATTTCTTCCATAAGTGTTAATTTTTCAATTTCTGCCAGAACACCTTTCTTCTTTTCCTTATCCTCAAAAGTTATTGAACCCGACAGCTCCAATTCCTCCAAACTATGCAGCTGATCCATAAGAAGTTTTCTATTATTTTCAACATTTCCTTAAATTCCTCCAAAAGTCTCTGCACTCCATTTCTTCAAATCTTTTTTATGCTCCTTAAATTTTTCAGCCAAGATAAAACTGGGAGTACCAGAAAAATGATAAGAAGTACCTTCTCACTTTTTCAACAAAACCCTCTTCCTTCAACCACATATTTTCAAATTTAAAGTGTCTTTCCCACTAAAAATGCCTCCACAGTCCAACAAAATAGGAAAATGGTCAGAAACAATATGCTGCAACCTTTCTGACTTAACTCCAGAAATAATGCTTCCCAAGAGACGAGACCAAGACCAAGAATCTGTCCAAACGAGCCCATGCTGTAAAAGAATCAGAAACAAGAACCTTTTCACTCCCATTAGACCACGTGAAATTTCCTCCCGCCATAGGTAAATCAATCAGCTGTAACTCAGAAATGAGATCTGAAAATTCTGAAATAGCTTTAGAAATTGACGAAACCCCTTCACGTTCACAAGGAAAGCGAGTAATGTTGAAATCCCCTCCAAAGCACCATAGAAGGTCCCACCAACTGCAAATACCCGTCATTTCCTTCCATAGAATACTCCTACATGAATAAGAATTTGGCCCATAAACACCAGCAAAAGCCCAATTGACACCATCATCCACATTCTTAGAGTGACAAGCCACCAAGAATTCACCCACGTAATGATCAACAACTTCTATAGCCCTCCTATCTCACATAACAATAATGCCTCCCGAAGCTCCATTGGAGACTAACTCCATCCATCCCATATAATTGCAAGTCCATAAACTATGAATAATTGATTGATTAACAACCTTTAGTTTAGTTTCTTGGAAACAAATAATACCAGCCTTTCACTGCCTTAGCATATTTTTTACTCGAAGATGCTTTCTATAGTCGTTTAACCCCTGAACATTCCAAGAAATAATCTTAGGCTTCATGAGAAACCATTGACAGCTCTCTCTTTGCCTTTTTCTCTAAAGGCACTCCCAACCCTGGATTTGTAATTAATTGTGCAATCTAATCTTTTTAACTCTCTCTCCTTTTTAGCGGCTGATCTAGCCAGAGCAGGATGTCCAGCCTCGATAGCGATAAACAAAGCTTTAAACCGCTCTTCAAATCCCTCACATGAAATGCCAACACAGTTTCAGATTTCATCCACCTTTCTCAAAACCCAGTCAGAAGAATTACAAGACCATTCAATGCCTGGGTTAATAGAACACAGAGGAACAGGTTCTAAGTCTTCATCAGAATCAACAAATTCTCTAGATTCGTACGATACAGAATCTTCACCACCACCAAACACCAGTTGCAAGTCATTTGGAAAACTGAGTGCAAGGAACTTGTGAGGTTGACTGTTCAGAACCATTTAGCTCCTCACTACCTTCAGATTCTAACTCAACAACAGCCCCTAAAGCTGGAACAATAGAAGACATCGCAACCCCCAAACCAGGCCCAGATTCTGACTCTAAACAAATGCCAAGAGAGTCTCCAACCTCCATCACAATTTTCTGGGGCACCTCGACCACCTTACCTGAAGAAGGGGAGTCTACTAGGTCAGTCGACATCCTCTGTGTAGATGGGAGCTGCAACAGGCCAATCCCAACCTCGGGCTCAACTCCACACAACTTAGCCAAAAATTGATTCACTGTCGCTGGGGGAACAGTGGCAGAACACGTCGCTGGAAGACCCCCAGGAGGCTGGCATCCTGCGATGTTATGCTTTATCTTTGGACATAGACATCCATTATGGGACAAGAAAAGTGGTAAATTTCGATATACATAATGAGACAGAAACATAACACATTTTTAAAAGTTCTATCATTGCAGCTTATACTATAATAATCTTTAGGGTGTGTTTGGTTAGTGATGTGATCTAAGATCACCTCGGCTACCTCACTACTATTCATTACTATTCACTATTTTTTACTACTATTCATTACTTTTTCACTACTATTCACAGATTATTTGAGATCACATTAACATTCAAAAGTAGCCTAATTAAACTTGCATCCTTAAATTACACTTAAAAGAGGAGAGACACACAAAGGCTTAAATTGCATGACTTACTTGTTATATTTACCACTACATCAATAATATTACATTAAAATTCACATTCCTACAAAGAAAAGCACATCTGATATGGGTATGGCTCCGAAGAACCAGTGCTGCTTATATACAGAACAGAGAACGAGCAACCATCTTTAGTCCGACCTCACTGACACAAACATATTGCAAGAATTGAGGCCAGCAGCTAAAGGCTTTCTACGTACTAAGACAAATGAGACACTAAATGGTATGAGCTTAACTGTCTCAATAGAAAAGACAAGCCCTCAGTAAGGCTGCCAGCCACCCTATACTGGTAGGTAGCTGCCCACCCATTGAATGGGCGGGTCGATTTTTCAACACTTTGTAAATATACAAAAACTGCCACAAAACCAAACAAAATCGCACAAATATGGTCCAAAATCCAACATATGGATATAAAAAATCTCACCCTTGCTCTTGAGACCCATGGCAAGGTGAGCAAGAAGAAGAAGAAGAAGAAGGGGTGCGGCTAGAGAGAATGACATGCATAAAATTAGGGATTTTAAGTATTATATCCAAATAGGCAGACAGGTAGGATACCCAGCCCCCAACCACCAGTGCCCTAGCGGGACGCATGGATTGGGCTGGGCCGGTACGGGTGACCCATCCCACACCCCTAGCCCTCAGCATGTAAAATTTCACTGGATAAGCTAAAAGTAAATATTTTCTGATGAATAGTTAAACCACTGGATGAGACATTCTAGGCAAGGCCAACTACCGATCCCACTCACATTGAATCAGCCAAGTAACTCATACATCTGAAAATGTTTTAGCCACAATTTTTGGAATGAGACCATATAATATAAGGAAACCTTAAAAAGTGATGAGAAAACTGGTTAAAATTACCTCCGTAACAACAGGATTGTCAATGTGTAAAACATTATTGAGGTCATCCGCTTTCCTAATAATCTTTAAACAAGTAGGACATCCAGCAAAGTAAAGCACTGCAAACCATGAATCAGAATCTTCGAGACCAAGAGATGAAAGCATTGATCTTTCTGAGACCAGACCAAATCTATGTCTTTCAGGGGGCAGAAAGAGCTCTCTTGCAACAATCATGAACTTCGAGAAGAAAGAATCAAACTGCTGAAATTCTTCTAAGGAACAGGAAGAGGCGCTAGAATGTACATTCTCAATTTCCTCAAAAGGAGCACTTCCATTTCTTGAGCTAAATTCCCCAAGCCAAGGAACTTCACTGAACCCATTTTCCACACCACACTTCCATTTTTCATCCCCTGTTCATGAAAAGAAGGAGAAGTGACAAATGTGTTAGTGGTAATTTTTTTATTTTTACTTCAAAATCAGTCTCACAATCATTTGCAGTTAGAAACTACCAGCCACCTTCTGGTTAGTCGGTGATTCATTAAAGTTCATGCCTGAAAAGAAAATTATGTTACTAGCACTGAGGGATAAAATTAACACCACAAAATAAAAGTAGCCAATAGAGACAATCCAAATCATATCAAAGCTTTTGTTTCTGCTAACAAAGACAAGATGATTGTCTATGTTACAAAAAAGGTTATGATAAAAAAGTAAACAAAAAAGGATGATGTCACTAATTGAAGTAAAAATTAATAAATCATCAAATGGAATTCGGGTTACAAAACGATACAGAGCAGCTAAATTGATTCACTATTTCTGCAATAAATGTTTTTTTAGATAAGCGATGAGATTAGTTGAAAAAAATTTAGATAAATTTTTTTATTCAAGGCAAAAATGATAAGATTAGTTGAAAAATAAGAAATGTAGAAAAATTATCCATGGTTGCAAATAAATGTTCCACTAACCTTGTGCTGCAGAATCACTCTCAGTTCCATTTTTCTTCTCCTTGGCCAGCAATTTAGGGGTCCATCCACAGAATTCAAGGAGAAGTAGAGCCTTGTCAGTTGAACTAATAAACATCTTCAAGTCCTCTAGACTCTTCAAGGACTTGAGAGGAAGTTCTTCAGGCACAAGCAACATATAGGGATAGACTGAGGATAATATATTTTGTGCTCGGTATCTTCCTCGATATTTGTAAGATACAGAATGTTGGTAGTATAAAATTGTTATTTCCTCGGTAGCACTGACAGCATCTGCCAACATCTTTTCCTTATTTCTATACATAAACATCAACTTTAGCGAGCTAAACTCCTCTTGTCGATCAGAAACCACATGTGATACTTCTTTCATAAGGGAGCGAAACTCACCAGACCCTTTGCATCAAAATCAAAATCAATGACTAGGTTTAGTCCAAAAGAAAAATATAAAAGGCTGGCTCAACAATAATAACAATAATTAATGAAAATCATCACAATCAATAACCAAGGGAACATCTTCTGCAACTGGAGAAAGACTACACTGCATGCATTAAGAGAACGTTTTCCATGGATCACTCTTTTCAATTCATATTTCAATGTAAATCCCTGTATACATTGCTATGCTGGTTCTATATGAGTAGCATGACATGAGCAGAGGCAAAATGTAGACAAGATGGTGGCAGGAAAAAAAATCTATCCACACAAGCTAATTGGAAAAAGAAATTATATTAGCACATCTGTGTTATCACTTCAACCATTAACTAGCAACCCAAAATGTTCAGGGCATGCTCCATCATTTCTGTACAGACACATACATACCTGTGTGCCTACGCAGTCAGCTATCACATCATAAGGTGGCTTGGCAATTAGTATCAGATTGAGATTGCATAAATGCAAGGAAAGAGAAGCTAACCTTAGAATGGTTCAAACATTTCAAATAAGACACTACAAGTCCACATTTTATATAGTAACGAGCTATGGCATGTTTCCCCACATGACAGATTTACAGCCAACGTTTTAAGTTAACATGACTTTACAGATTCAACCGTTCAAATAACCCTCACCTCCTTGCATTTGCACCCTTTATTAAATTCCATTATTTAAAATTTTCAAATGCGTGAAAACCACAGGTATATGGCAAAAGCATGAAAATTATGATTTATTTAAGAAGATTAGCTCGTAGAGAAAATATTGCTGAAATGAAGCTTCTCGTTCATTATAACCTTATTTCTTTTCTTTTCATGATTTTTATATCAGTAAGATAATATTATAAAATAAACAAAAGGCTGCCACCCAAGTATCATCTAGGGACTATACACTGGAAACACCGAGGTGTAAAGGGTATAAAATTAATAGATTTAGGCGCTGATTTGTTATAGAAGGCAACTAGAAACTTGCCCAATTGGGTCTCGTATAGGAAAAGAAAAAATTAATAAAACTGGGACAGCCCTAACCCAGAAATTTGAGCATTCTAGAGTCCTTAATCAAAGCTTGCTAAGATCATATGTTGCAAAGATTAATTCTTACGGAATTCACTTATGCTCTCAAATTTTAATACCTGCAAAGTTTCAACCAGAGATAATGCCTGGGAAAATTTTAATGAATAGATAGTAGGCCATGAAAATTAAAAGTAAGCAACCCTTCACACCTTAAATTCAATATTGGCTTCTATGCCTTTGTTTGTTCTGACTGGCAAAAAAGTGTTCCCACAACATTTCAAAGAAAATATGTTTATTTTCTTCACCACTCTAAAATTAGACAGGGCTCAATTTGTTGAGCAACAACAGAACTCTTCATTTTGTCTCATTCAAACAAAAGAAGTAACGGGAAAAATAAAGGGAAAAAAAAAAAGGGAAATCACAGGACCATTCCCGATTAACATATAAGCATTATATATGTAGAGATACAGAAAGGGAGAGAGGGAGAGAGTAAATACAGGGAAGAGTGACGAAGAGGAGGATATGGGGGTGGAGTCGAATCTGAGAAGAGAAGTTTTGCTTGGTGAGCATCTGCCATTCTCCAACGCCGTCCGACTCAGAGTCAACATCTAATATTAAGAATGCTGCAAGGACAACAAAAGGAACCACCGGCAACAGCAATTTCCACTCCTTCATCGTGCTATCGTTGCTCTCTACTCCTTGTTCGCTGCCTTGTTACTGGCACCGAAACAAGCAAACGTCCAGGAGGACACTTGGGGCTTGAGGTCGGGTCGCAAACGGTCCAAACCCAATTAATGCATGGTTTGGTGATACCGTTGATCTCGTCTCATTATTATTAATTTTTTAATTTTATATAAAATATAATAAATAATTTAATTTTTTAAAATTTTAAAATAAAAATAATATTAAAAAATATATTCTAATAATATTTTATTCAACTTTTAACTTTATCTTATATCGTTTCATCTATATAACCAAATGAGACAAGTCACTACCAAATGAGACAAGTCACTAGACAGATACGTTGTTTGGTAATAGAATTAATAATGCAAGCTATCTTTTGAATTTGATTTTCAATTTTAAGTGATGTTTTTGTTTAGATATTAGAGTAAAATATCTTGATATCGAGACATATTGGCGTTGTATCGTAGGATTACCTATATATGCATTGTCAATGATAAAGTAACTGGATCCAGCCTATTAAAAACTTATCATTAATAGTAATTAAAGAGATAATGTCAATAATCTGGCACAGAGATAAAGCTAAAGATAAGATAAGTTGACTTAGATTCCTAAAAAGAAAGGGTTTCATAAGGCAAGTAGGATATAACTACTCCAAACAAAGAAATAAGCACCTATAAAAGATGAGATCTTTGCAAATCTATGGAGGCTCGATGACTCTACGACGCACAATAACTCCAAAGGATCTCTCTCAAGAGATGTATCATCTTCAAACTCCCAAAATCGTAAATTCTTCCATTGTATTGAGAGATATGCGAGGACATAAGAGATAAGTAAAATCAACTATCATAATGGAATTTGCAGCCAAACGACCTATGGACATAGGCATTATGGCAAACCACGTAAATCTCTCTATCTTTCTATTTATTTTCATACGCTTATTTGCTCTTTATTTTTATTGATGAACGAAAAAAATACAGTATCGAGTGCATAAGTAACTAAACTAAAATTTAGAAAATGCGTAAACTACTCTTGACTTGGACTTCATTCACTTAAGCCCTATTTGGTTGCAAGACTTAACTGAGATTAATTCAGTTCAGTCTAATTTTAAGTTCAGTCTAACATCCAAAAACTCAACTCTTAAATTACTAAACTCATCTCAACTCAAAACATCCTTACACATAGAACCTACAACATTTTTCAACTCAACACATCTTTATACGTGAGACTCACAACCTTTTTCAATTTTTCATAAATAGTACTAAACTCATCTTAACATCTAATCACATCTAAACTTATTTTAGATGGGTCCCATATAACTCACTCCATCTACTCAACTCACTATTATTCATAAAGAACTTAGCTCAGCTCAACATCCAAACGAAGCCTTAGACATGCCCTATTATCAGATTTTATCCTTCATGTTTTCCTTTATCACGTTTCTCTAAATTCTCAAACTCGTAGCTTGGGACCCACTTGAGGTCACATTTCCAGCACATAGCATTCTACTTCAAGTGCTTATCTTTTAAAGTGAACTTCAATGATTTACTTTCAAGGTTAAGACATATTATCACCTTCATCATATTTTTCCTACCAAATCATTCATTCCGATGCATAACTTGAACCAAATAAGTGATACATCTCAACCCTAGTCAATACACATATACCTTCATTCATTCTTACACAATAACCAACACTTCATCGAAATCTAAACCAAGCATAATATACAACTTTAAACCAACCTTGAGGCTTAACATCATGTACTCATGCTTAAAACAGACTATCCATTATATATGCTAAATCTGTCCGGCACATGTGTCCAACCAATTTACACATGTACCCTACTCTTTTTATCACCTAAGATTAACATATAATCCACTAAACTCTCGCTTGTGTAAACAAGCTTCATCACACCGATACTAACATCCAACTCAAACCCATCCAATCATCACGCTTCACAATTTTTCCCAAACTTCACAATTTCAACACTTCATTTGACATCATGCCACTTCACAAACTACAAAATTCACAACCTCTTCAAAACTGTATCGTGATCCCATCGCTTCACATGGCATCCGACCACTACACAACTACCCAATCACCCCATCATTCACACAATACAATTACATCACAACTTTGCATTTAATCCCAACACTTCATAACATACTGCCATAACACCAACTACGTCACAATTACACAACAAACATGTCACTTCACACTACGCACAGCTACAACACAAACAACACAATAATGCTCATCACTTCAACTACAAAGTCAAGCCACAAACTACTCCACAACACCGTTCACAACAATCCCACCACTTCACATCACAATCCACAGAACACCCTTCACAACTACGCAATCATCCCAACACCTCATAACACACCGCCACATCACAACTACTTCGTTCACAGTTCACAACACCAATCCATCTTCACAAACACAATAAACTATCGTGGGAAAGAGATATGAATTATACCATACGTCTGAGCTGAAACGTTGCGTCATTTGCTGTCCGGCAAGGTCTCATGGCGTCAAAAGCCGCTAATTTGGGTTGTGGTTGTCCCTTGGTGGTCACAGTCGTGACCTAAAACAAAGGTTGTTTGGAGGGGGTTGGGGCTAGGGTTTGGCGGCTATGGGTGGGTTACTATGGTTGTACAAGGCAATGAAATAAGGTAGTGATGGGGTGCTAATTGGCCATGGACGGTGGTGCTGGGCTGAGGAGCAGTGTACCATGGTGATCCCTGGTGGCTGAAGAGATATAGAAAGGAAATGCAGAGGGGTGGTCGTGGCAAGGCTTGGTGGCAGAGGATGGCTGGTGGCAGCTCGAGAAGGCCACGGCTGAGGTCGTGGTGGAGAGAAACAGAGGAGAGGGAGAGAGACATGGGGAAGGGTTAGGTGTGTGGTGGACCGAGGGAGGGGAGGTGGTGGTTGAGGCTACGGCTCATGGCTCACGATGGTGGCTGGTGGCGTCGCTGGTGGGTCACTACGGTGCTGGGATAGGGAAAATAGGGAGGGAGAGAGAGAGAGAGAGGCCTTGGGCTGGGCATGGAGGAGTAAGGGGGCTCCAGTGGAAGGGTTGGCAGCCTCGGCGAGGTACGGTGGCGTTCGCGACACAGTTAGGAACCCGAGAGATGAGAGAAACTCAGGGGTTGTGGCTCGAGAAGGAAGAAAGGATCGAGGGGAAGAGGAAGGGGGTGGCCGGCGAGGAGGTTCCTACGGTGTGGCCCGGCTGGGCTGGGTAGCTGCGCCGGGCAGCACTGGGGAGAAGAGGGATCGGAGAAACGGGTGCAGCGGTGTGGGAAAAAGAGAGAGAGAGAGAGAGAGAGAGGGAGAAGTGGGAAGGGGGGAATTAGGGTTTTTGAGATTTAATCTCAATCCTTCATCTAGGGGTCCTCAGATTTGATCTAACAATGGAAATAAAACACAAGAATAAACTAATTAAAAATGGAAAATAAAATAGAAATGTAATAGGACTAAATTAAAAACCCAACTTTTATTCTAAAAATAATAATCTTTCATCATAAAATAAAATGATGAAATTTACTAAATATTTTTAAGAGAATAAAATCATCTAAATAAGTAGAGTTTTTAACATAACGTAAAATGATTAATATTAAATAATATTCTTAAAGAAATAAAATCATTTAAACATAATGATTTTACAAAACTATAATATCTTCGGGGCTCCCAAAAATATAAAAATGTTTACTTTAAAAATTAGACTTGGTTCAATAATACTAAAAATACCACATTTAAAATAATTTTAGACATTTAAAATAATTTTAGACTTTTAAAATATTTCAAGGATTTTAAAATATTCGGCTCACTTTAAAAATCATTTGCTAAATTTAAAACACGACTTTGAGATTTAAAACGCAAAGGTGAGACTTGAGACCAATCGAGAGAAAAATAAGCGGTTGGTCACACCTACACACTCGGTGTATAATTAAGCGAACATCCTTACGCCAAAGGTAAACCAAAACTCAACTTAATCCAAGACACTCAATCAGTCGAAAGTCCGCACATCCCATCTAAAGTATGTGTTGAGCTTAAAAGTCCAATTCAATTTCATCCAAAAAGATATATGCACCTATAAATTTCATTCTGACAACAAATGCTAAACTACTCAAGACCCCAGTTCTAATTAGTGTTTATCCTAGTGGTACTAAACTCAATATCATTCACCACTAAAGTCCAGCCAGTCCTATTCTCAAACCACCTTGATCACTTTGTATACCATCACATAAACTACCATTTCCAACACCTTGATGGACTTATATCCTTAGAATCGACCAAAAAAAAAAATCATTTGCTAAATTTGCACCATCTATAATCCTTAAATTTGATAAAAATCGCTTCCTAAAATCTACCAACCCTATAACATCAAACCCGATAATAAGAATTTTCTAAATTACGCACTTTCCATAACTTCTTAAAAGTACAATCATTTTCGAGAGTCTGCATAATCAATACCTTCAAATCTCATAGATAAATTCGCTTCTTGTAAATCTACATATCAATAACTTAAATTTGATCAAAACTCACGTTTTAATGGTTGCAAACTAATTAGCTTCAAAATTGATCGAGCTTACATACCAAGTCTGCAGAACTGAAAACTCAAATCTTTTTATAAATCAATCCTTTAAGTCTGTAATTCTAAAACCATAAATCATATAAGAATCATTTTCCAAAGTCTGCAAGATCGATGACCTTAAATCTAATAACAATCGTCTCTTAAAGCTTGTAGATTCTAAAACCCCCAAATGTTATCAAATTGTTTCTCAAAGTCAGCAAAATCTAAAACCTTCAATTTAACTAACTTCTCAAATGCTTGTTGAACCTACCACCTCAAATTCCATAAACTCATTTCATAAATTCTATAGAATCTCAAACCTTAGATCTCTTGCGCGTTTAAAAGCACCTTCAACAGTTCATGACTTCAGTCTTTATTCCGATGAGTTCAGCTAGACCACATTGTTTCCCCTTCAAGCTTGATAATTCAAATGCAAGCCTAAATACAAAAAGTTCAAGCCTACTATATGAAAGGTTCATGCCTATCATACTAAAAATGCCAGCCAACTTTGCTAAAAAAAAAAAAAATCCTTGGGCTAGCAATTTGTATTAGTATGTCGAGTTAAGCCGTGAGTATTATACTATATGAGTCAATCTGAACACTATTTTTTTAACAATACTAGTATAACTATATAACATTATTCACAATTACCACTAGATTAATGATAAAATATTTTATTATCAATATCCAAACAAAAAATATATAAGAAAATTAAATTTTTCATAAGATAAGAAATCATATATTAACAAAAAAGTCTCAATAGTTTGAGATATTAAGTACTCAAATACTAATATTAATATAATAAATGCATATAAAACTAAACATTTATAAAAGTTAAAAATAGAATTTATTCGTGTTATATGGGTGATTGTGGGTTTCGCCCACAATTGACTTTTTTATTAATTATATCTTATCTGATTAATCCGTTTTGACCTAAACCTAATTTAGTATCGTGTTTGTATCAAATTTATGGATAGTGTCATGTATTGTCACCCCTAATTAGTCTATTATAAGTGTCTTACTTTTTTGTCCAAAATGACACCCAAAAGTCAACGTGATTTCAAAATGTCTAGATGAGAGTCTTGTACATCCGATCGGTTGTAGCTAATTTCCTCTATGTCAACTAAATTTGATTGAAGCCAAATTTGATGTTGTACATGAGGTTTTCGTAAATTAGTTTCCATCTTTTAGTTCAAGGTTCTCGTTGTGTTAAACTTCGATATGGTTTGTTGGCCTAACTATATCTATGCACTTAATCAAGTGTTTTATGTTTTAGGTATTAAACAAGACCATTTACATTTGTCGGCTTGAACTTGAATCATGATTCAATCAAACAAAAATTCATCAAATGTTTTGCGGGCCAAACAACCAACATTATGGTCTAGTTTGCTTACACAAATAATATCATTCCATCTCATCTCATTAATCATTACAACTTTTTTAAATTCCAACACAAAAAAATAATAAACAATGCCACTTCTTCAACTGTCAAAACAAAAATAATATTAAAAAATAATATTTTATTCAATTTTTAACTTTAATCTCATTGTATATGTGTAACCAAATGAGGCCTAAACGTATATTCTTAATCTTAGCAATTGTTCCACAAGTAAATTTAGTTTACCAAGCTCCGTTCTACATAGGTTCGTCCTCCGCTAGATGGTATTCGTTTGCATGCTAATCAATTGCATTACGTAATAAAGTGTTAGAGCTAACATTCGAAATACCCACAACGTTAATTAAAGCTTTTCACATAGAGCAACAAATTGAGAGAGAGAGAGTTTAATGTTATAACTCTTTTGACTAGGAAAGATCGGTTGCTGACCAAGCCTCAAACACCCCTTCACTTGTAATATGGTTGTTTATGTGAAGAGAAATCCCTATCAAATTAATTAGTTTTTTATATTGGAAGAGAAATCAAATTTTTGAATACCGTACCGGAGGCCATACTAGTCAAGGCACTGGAACGAAATATTTTGGTACCGGTATAGTTTCGTGTACCGTTTCAAAATAATATTTCAATACAAATACTGCTTTGGTATCGGTACCGTTTTGGAATATTTTATACCTGGATAAAATATATATATACAAGCATTAACTGTATTACAAAGAACAACAAAATAAGCCATAAACTCTATACTTCTCAATACAAGTTTTAAGTTTTAAGTTACAACTAACATAAGTTCTTAAGTTTTGAGTTACAACAAACATCATATAAAAAAAAATAAAGTTACAACAAACATACTTTTTCAGAAATAGTCCTTATATGCTTACTGAAATTGCGAAAATACAATCCAAACAAGCTGCAAAATGTGTACCGGGCAAAATATTGTTTTGGCTGATATAGGTCTGTACACTCGGTATTTGAGGCGGTACGAAACAAATGTATTATCTGTACCGGACCAGTGGCCAGTACGGCATATACCGGTTGGTATGGTATGGTACGGTACAGTATCAAAAACACTAAGAGAAATCCCTAAAAATTCTAATTTAGGCTCCATTTAGATGTTGAGATAGTTCTTAACTAATATTATCCAATTTTATCTCAATGTCCAAACATAACTAAAAAATAAACACTTTTCAATTTCAATTTTTCTATTTAATCATTACCTAATCATTGTGAATTTTTCAAACTTTTAAATAAAACACAAAAAAAAATTTAACTTTTTGAAATAATAAAAAAATTATCTTTTTAGAATATTTAATTTTATATTTTTATTCCATTCTTTTCTCTTTCTACTATAAATTTAATACTACAGGATTTTATTTCATTAAAAGAGCATAAGTTAACATTTTAGATGCTATGTATTTTTTTGCTTGATCTGTTTGTATGAGTGTCTTTATATTATTTCAATGATATATTGTTCTTAGCACATGATATACTTTTTGTGATACATAAGTTGTATTAAACGTATTTTATTTCTATTTTAAATTTTACTCTCATATTTTTCGAAATGACAGAAAAAATTCATTTTATATTTTTTAGCTTCTGTTCACCCCTAGCTCTATTAATTTTAGATTGTTTTAAATATGTTTGGGTGGTGATTAATTTTCACTTTACAGTATTGTTATGCAATCTACAAATGTTAAAAGTCTGATAAGTACTATTGATTATATGCTGGATTTTGTCTAAAATTAATTGAGATTCATATTTTAGAAAACTTGCATGTTTTTTATGTGAAACCCACATCAATCATTCTTCTGCAATATTTTATTTATTGAATACTATACTAGATGTTTTTATCATAAATAGTGTAGACCTGAGCTATTTTTACGTGATCACGTGTTCTTACTGCAAAATTGCGAAACAGATTTATGTACTTACTGTACAGTCACAATATGCTTTCTTATTATTGCATTGTTACTATTATTGTAATGCATTCTAAAGACCGTTAATGCATGAGATTATTGATATTACATCTATTATGATTATTGTTACTGTAATTGGCCTTGTCACGAGCGTAAGATGTGACAATTGATTGATGCAATTAGTGTTATTGTTGTTGGCCTTGTCATGGGCATAAACTTGTGGCAATTAGGAACTGATTACTGGTATTGATGTATTACTGGCCCCGCCTCAGTGTAAAAGTATTGTGGTAACCATTATTGATATTGTTATTACTTACGATATTAGGGTAAATTTTACAAAGCTATACTGATATTAATTTTTCTGTTTATCATTGCATTGTTTATAAACTACTGGCTCATGGTCTACCCATTAGTATACGTTCACGACTTACTAAGTCGGTAGACTTACCAATTTATTTTTTATATTTTTCAAATGTTATTGATGATCGTGCTAATATCAGGAATGGATGTCAATAGCGCATAATTGGATGAGAGTAGTAAGAAAAATGACAGATGACATAAAATAAATTAGTTAGATTGAAGAGAATTATTTGTTAGTTTAGTTCATTTTCTTTGTAAAGAATTCTTGAGACAATTGATGTCGAAGGATTTTGTATTTAAGTTTTTATTTTTATGGATTTTGATTAAAAGGGTTTACCCCAGGTATAAGATGTGACAATTAAGATATGAACAGAAACACTAAGGCTTCGTTTATTTTTACAAATCCTCTCAATTCATCTCATCTTATTTCATCTAATCATTACAATTTTTTTAAACAAAATAAAATAAAACAATGCAACTTTTCAAATTTCAAAATAAAAATAATATTAAAACTAGATATTCTACTAATATTTTATTCAACTCTTAACTTTTATTTTAACTCATCTCATCTCATCTGCAAAAACAAACGAGAAAAGGTCCAAAGATATAGATTTCTCGAGTCGGAGAACCAGGGTTCAATCCCCCTTCTTGTAATAAAAAAAAAAAAAAAGTCATTATACTCCAGAAATTACGAAAGAAGACTTATGTTATAAATGAAGAAGCTAGATTCCATTACCTTTTAAATTAATTTAAATTTACCGTTATTTAACCCATGAATGAATTATGTTTTTCAACTCAAAGAAAGAAACATTTATAAATGAAATTAGGCAAATTGTTTTTTACCTTTAAAATATTTAAATTTATTGTTTATTGTTTTGAAAAGTAAAATTTGAAGGATCTTTAAGGAAGGAGCGTTAAGAGTCTTTCATGTATTGAAGGGTATTTTAAATAAAAATTAAATTAAAAAAGTCTTTGTGAGCAATTAAAATTCTCTTAATAATTGTAATAGAAATAGTTGAAAAATATGTTGACATGAGTAAAATAAATATTTTCAAAATCATATTAGTTATAAATATGAAGATAGAAACTAAGTGGCAGATGAAAAGTGATGGGCACCAACATGGACTAGTCTTAAATAGAAATTCATGAATTGCTAGCAATAATTAAAAAAAATGTTTAAAATAATATTAAATGATAGAATGAAATGGAGAAATGATTATGCGATTGAGTTTTACAATTCATCATCCTACACACAACACACCACACTTATTTTTATTTTTATTTTTATGTTTTTTAATTTTTTTTAATTTTTGTTTTACTCCTCCTAAACTAATTGAGTTATTATACTCATTATCCATACACCACACATTTAATAAAGAAAAAAATTTTAAAAAAATGATGTGTAGTGTTTGGTGTGGAGATGATAAGTAGAATTTTACTTATGTGATTTACTAGATAGATAGAACGTGAAATTTGATTTAAAGAATTAACATTTTTATTTAAAAAAAATGAAGAATGTCTAACCAAAACAAAATACATGCAGGACCTATTGTAATAGAATATTTGATCACGACATTTTAGCATAATGAGTAAATGATGAGATTCTTTTTGAAGGAAAGTTGGATTGTCTAATCCAAGTTCTCTCCTCTCTTCGCCGCCACTCCATTTTCCCTCTTCCAAATTGTACCTTCTCCACAAGATCTATGCTCCTCTTGTTTGCTCTTTCTCTCCATTCTCTTCTCTAGCCACATGCGTCGAAGAGAGAAGGCAGAATGGATTCAGAAAGGAGAAGAGAATGGATTCGAAAAGGATTTTGCACTTTTGTAGCGAGGGAAGGATTTTTTTTTTTTTTTAAATGACCCGGTTACGGATAACCGGGTCACAGAACCGGATCCGTAACCGTATCCAGATTCTTCTCACCTGCCCGGGTGTAATCTTGGCGGATAACCGCCTGGATACACCTGGATTTCCGGGTTCTGAACCGGACCGGAAAAAAAAAAAAAAAAAGGAGTAGGAGGTCCAGATGCACACCCCTAAACTTGAGTAGCTTCCCCGGGCAATTTATAACATGTTCTAACTAAATGCCTAGAACAGAATTGCATATGCAGTCTTGACACATAAAAAAGAAATCATGACATGCTTTTCATACATCTTTCTTATCCTCCTCCGCCAAAGGGGGGCCGCACAAAGTGGCGATTTTTATAATCCGACTAACATATTGTAAAACCAGGGCTAGAGGCCATAGTAGTTATTGTGGCTGCATTTCGTTTTGTAATGACTGTTGGGGAGATCCACTTCAATTCTCCCATGTTAGCATAGTAATCAATGCATTTATGGCAGCCCACACCACATTGATGAAAAAAAAGTTGGTCATGTCCTTATGCATGCCAGGGATTATGATCATCTCCACTTTACTCAAATGGTATATTTTTTGTCCTTGTGCTTATAAAATTAATTACAGGTAAAATGAACAAACACTTCATGCTTGGCTTAAAATAAATATAATTCGTTTCAAATGAAATGAAGAGGATCAGTATATGTAGGTACCTTCCCAGGACGAGCTGTGTACCTTCCCAATATATGTAGGTACTAAAAAAGGTTGAAAATAATCAAATGCAGCGATTATAAGGAGTTTTTGCGACGATTTGAGTGTTAGAAAATGCATGATTTCTTGTAGTGGATACTTACATGTGAGTGATGTGAAAGGAACCACATGAACACCACTTTCCTTTCAAAAAGAGAACTAACTATGATGAACAAGATAAAAGAATTTCCACTTTGTAGTTTTTGGGAGCAAGCTGAACTCAGTTGAACATCCATCTTGGTCATGTTGCAAGGCTTTGAACTCTCTCTGGCTATTGCATGCGCCATTGTGACCTCAAGAGATTGGAGTCAAAAAGATCAACCCCAAACTCGACTTCGCTCATCAATTAAATGATATATGACATATAAAGTGGATCATACAAAGACCTTTACACGTTCTAAATCACAAAATGATAGGGTAAATTAATCAAAACTTGTTACAACTGAAACACATCTTCATGCATGCACATATATTCAAGGACCATGCATGTAAGAGTGAAAGGAAGAGGCATTCAACAGAGTCTTGGAAAATCCCTATTATGCCTAACCATCTTGGACACCTGACCCTTCATCACCATACATGCTTTCTCCAACTCCACCGCCCTCCGTTGCATCCGTTGTAGGCTTAGTGTCATGTGATCTTTATCTTCTTTTGAAAAGCTGTGTAGGTTAACGTCTTTTTTCAAAACCATCTGATGCGAAGTACTGTTTGTGCTCGGATTCTTATATACCAACTGATCTTTTGTTGGGGTTTTGGATTTTTGAGATATAAGCGCTTGTACAGCGATCCTGGGAGGTATTTTAGGATTCTTTGCAAGCTCTTTGCACACTTCGAGGCTGAGCTTCTCATAGTTGAGGCATCTACATAAACTTGATCGTTCCTCAAATGAAAGGCCGCGATGAGACTGAGCAATCACAAGACATATATGACTTATGAGTTAAGAAATTAATTCTAGCTAGAAAAGTAATGATTACAACGAGGACGCGGATGATGACGCGACGATGACAACTTAAGTAGAAAATAGTATTTATTAAGCATTTAATATTTTTTTAAAAATTTATTTCCTCAAATATACCAAAATTCCTATGGTTTTCATGGATATCCACTTCAATCAGAAAACAAAATATGGAAGATAAAAGATAGGAAAATATTTTAGTCATAAAGAGGTTATATAAAAATAAATTCATAAACTGACGTGACTCGTTATGTTACGTCAGATTGTAAAGTTACTTTTATTAAAAAATAGATTAAACGGATCTCATGAATCTACATTGAATTTACTTTTATATAATATTTTTGTATCCGTAGGAATTCTATAAAAGATAATATAACTTGTGTAACTGGTAAGGTAACGTTGAGATGAGGGAATTTCCATCATTAAAGTACCGACCATAGGCATTTCATGCGAGCATTTAATAGGCCAAACAACTGGTTGCTGACCTCAAGAAATCACAAGGGCTGATTGGATAATAACTTTTTGAGCCCCTAATATTTTTTTTAATATTCTGAACATAGACTGATTATCAGATTCCCTTTGTTAGTCCGTGCATACTGCCATTATTCTTTCTGGCTCTTGATTTTCATCTCTCATCCAAACGAAGGCAATACATGCATTGCCAATCACAAGTGTTGATTCTCTGAGAAAAGAAAATTCAGTATTTTGTTGCCGAGTTTGGACTCTTATGAACTACACGGGAGGGAGTTTTGGTAGATAGAACCAAAAGAAGGCTTAATAATTAAATAAGAATATGACAACCCATATGGCGATAGATCATTGCCCCTGCTTTTTACAGAGGAAATGTTCTTAATCTTCTTCTCGTTTTCCCATTTGGTGGAGTGGACAGTGGTATTCATTTGCCAAAACAGCACTTGTTTCTTTTATCTTTTTGATAGGAAACAAAAAATATATTTGTAACCGTGAATTGTGCAACCGTCACGTAATCGTTTTGAAAAAGTGAATCAAACATGAGACCAACATGAAAAAAATTAATTTTTTAATAGTGGACCTTACTCTTTTTCAAAACGATTACATGGCATTTACGCACTTTACGATTATATGTAAAATTACTTTTCACAAAAATAGCATGCAGCCTCTAAGTGTTTTCCCATTAGATGTAGGTACCACTTCCATCATGGCACTAATTTTCAGAAAAAGGTGCACATTAGAAACCTTTTCTGGGCTCTGAATGAGTTGCAAAGAGTCTTGATAAAAGAAGACAAAAAATATCAGAAGTAGAATCTTGATAAAAGCTACTGTTTTTAACCCACAGAGAAGTTTTTGTTTTTGTTTTTGTTTTGGTTTTTATGAACAAACTCTTGTGCATCCAAAAGATTTTTGTCTTGCATATTACTTTTTTTACTCTACATTTCCCTTTCTACCTACTGTGTTGAATTATATGATAATCATGGGGGTATGAAAGGACCAGAGAAAGGGTATGAAACATTCACCTCAATATAGATATCAATGGCTCTGTAGACTCCATCAAAGCTGTCCCTGGCACAATCTGGCAAACTCTCTGCTACTCCAAGAAACTTAGAGATCTTAAGGTTCTGATCTGGGGATATCTCACCCAAATACTTATCGATCAATCTTCCAACTTTCTTCATTCTGCGTAGAGACATTTCATCGCTATTAACAAATACCTTAATCAATCTTAACACTAGATTAACATCATAAACACCCCTTTCATTGCCAGAGATCAGCAAGTCATCTAATGTTGTTTGGTCAAGCATATTCCCAATCATTTTCTCCAACCCAACTCTGTAATCTTTCGTCAGACCAAAACCAGAGACAACCCTTAATACCCAAAGCAACCCTCTGCAGGAAAAAGCAATTTTTCCCACCATAATAACTCCATGAATAACTGTGTCTGCAAGTCCACCATAGTCTAACCTTGAATATGTATTGTAGTTAGCGTTTCTTTGAGTTGCAGTCTTCAGGTAATGGAGAAGAAATTTTGTGAGCAATAAACTGTTGTTATCAGTCCCATAAAACCCCATACTTTGAATGACTCTTTCAATGATCTTTGGGGGAAAATTGGCTAAATCATCAAACCACCACGCTTTGCTTGGTGAAGATTGCTTGACTGAATCAGGGGTGGCTTTGGAGGAGTAAGAAAATCTAAACCCAGATGCAGTTTCAGGAGAAGATGAAGAACAAGAAGAAGAGGAAGCTATGATGTTTATATCTAAATTTGGAGCAATCTTTGCTAACAGTGCATGTATGAGCCTTTGCAGAAGACCAGATGAATCTGCATGTGAAAAGAATGAATCACAGTTCTTCAAGCATACAAGTATATCACTCCATGACCAGTACAAAATTCGCTCCAGAAAGTTCTCTGTTTGTTGGAAGAGATTCTTGGTTGAAATCTTCTCGGTCATGCCAAGAAAGACTGCACAACAGTGGAGAAGAGACACATTTGAAACTGTGATTGAGATTCCGCCATTGTTATAACAGAATCTAGAAACCAGCTCAAACCCGTATGCACCTCCCGGGAAGTCATCGATCTCAATACCCCATTTTTTTATCTCAGCTCTTCTCTTTTCTTGCTTGATAATTTTCTTTAATCTTCCTGAGTATTTCGAGATAATCTTCTGCAGAAGTGAAGCGTCCACTTAACAAAAGATTGCATAAATTATCAATAAAACATATATCAAAAGAGCTTTAAGATTACCCCATCCAGAAAGAATGTTTGTTCACCGTTGATGTGGATTTGCAAATTACAGAGTCCTTGCATAGCTGCTTTGCATTGAGTAAAACCAAGAAAGTTGTTCTCTCACGGGCAGCTAGAAATGTTCGAAGTCCATGTGATGGCGAAGGAGAAAGAACAGAACATGTTTATATATGCCCTTTGCAATAGAACTATTGAAACATGTTGACGTGTGATGTTCCCGAACCGGATTAGAACATGATTATTTTCTTTTTTCTTTTTTTTCTTTTTTTGGGTGGTTTATTTTCCTTTTCCGAGTAATAATAGACGCACAATTTTTTTTATAATATTTTTTACAACTATATTTTAAAATAAAGGTAGTTAGATAAATTGATATTATTTTTATAAATTATTTTACAAAAATATTCCTCATCTAATACTATCTTGAGACAAATGAAGTACTTGAAAAGGCATGTAATCTATTAATGTAATTAATGTACCTGGAGGAGTCCTCCGCCTCCACAGGCGGCACCGTTGGGGTCAGCAATTTTGGATCTCTCATATTCAAGTATTCTCTTCTTCCTTTGCGTGGCACGTGACCCACACGCACCACCACCGTCGATGGTGGTCATACGCCGGTGTATCGGGTCATCTACACGTTTTTATTCTCCTATATTCATGATTTCCTAATCAACGATCAAGATGAAGTAGTCGTAATAAACAATTCAAGTAAAACCAAAAACTTAGTTTGCTTTCAAGATAATCTATGTTATGCTTATCTTGCTGAGGAAAAAAAAAATTAATCAACTAGATTGCGGCTCACAGTCACGGAGCAGCATTTACATTGCCAAGCCAATGCTTCTTTCAAGCAGCATATTTTCTTTCTTTTTCTTTATTTTTTTTTTCACCTTTGTACCCTTGATTCGCTGCTTTGGTATGAATAGCAGTTTTGGGTTTTTGGTCAGCCAAAAAAAGGACAAAATTTAAAAGAATGACAAGTTGGTACAACAAACGGAAAAAGATAATGTGGAGGATTGTCTCTTGTGGGTGACAGCCTCTGCAAGTCAAGAAGCATTGCTTTCATTATATCGGAAAATATTGGTATTCCATGTGGCCTCATATATGCAACTTACGTTCCCGATTGGCTTTGGAGTTGGACTATCAGGACATGTGAAGAAGGGGGCCACGGAGAGGGAGAGAGAGAGAGAGAGATATGAACAAAAGCAAATTGTCGTTTATATAAATATTAAATACGAAGGCCTTTGGCAGATGTGGGGGACAGAGAAAAGAAAAATGATCAAAACTCTCTAAATTGTCATTTTATGGTATAAATAATAACTTAGTTTTCAAAATGATGGATAAAATAATAACTTCTATAGCCTTTGATAGTCTATGATAAGCAGAGTAGTTAAAGCACCGTCCGATGACTAACGAGGGAACAAACCACCCAAATATAAAGAGGTCCCTATGGAGCAGTGCCGTAGCTTCAGTCATGAGTGGAGTGGAGGATCATCATCGTTACAAACGGTAGATGTCTTTAGGTATTAACATGAAAAATTCTTCTCATCAGTCATTATTCACCACTCTACACTCCACACCCTATGAAAAATACCCTTACACCCTATAAAAATAACTATAGGTGTGAGGTGTGAGAATACTGTAGATGTCTTGAGGTATTAACATAAAAAATTATTCTCATCAACCATTATTCACCACCCCACACTCTATAAAAAACACACTCATACCTATGAAAAACATCCTCACCCTATAAAAAAGCTGTAAGTGTGAAATGTGAGAATGAATAATGACTGATACATAGTAAATTCCTATAAGATTTACAAACTTCGTCACATGGCAACATGAATAAGGACAACCGTACCATCTGTCAGTTTTTTTTTTTTTTTTCACACTAATAAGCACACCCAAAGATACTACTACTATGGATAGAAATCTCCTAAGATTCTTAATGGAGTTCTAGGACCTAAAGAGAGATGGCACTCGAACCAGAAAATTTATGGCTACTTGATAAATTCACTGAGTCAATTACCGCGCAATTATCAATTTTGTGACCGAACTCTAAGGACCAAGATCTGAGTATTACTAATAGAAAACGAAGAACAAAATAATCATACCGTTTTACCGAACCTTACATAGCCAGCTGGGCCAGGAGCAAAGCAACAGAGATGAAAAGCAAATGAGCGTGTTTCATAATTCTAAACATAGCTAATCTGAATTCATTTTGAAGTGCTGTTTATGGGAAAATAAAAATAAAAAGGATCTCAAGCTGAACAAGTTATCTTGGCATAATGATATTTATAATTCAACGTCAGTTTTACATCCAAGTATACCCTGAAGGAAAATGGACAAGTTTACACGACAGCATGGATCACAATTTCAAAACTAGTTTCAAAAACTGGAAAAGGGGCAGTCTTAGATTTCTAGCATACCAGCTAACATGCTACGTAAAACGAAGTTCAAATCAAATGCCACTCGTCCCAAGGCAGCAACAGATCACTTCTGTCTCAAGCCAAATACCACAAAAACAATGCTCAGAGTCAGCAACATTCCTACAATTCTCAATAACGGAGCCTATTCCGGTCCCGATCCCGATCCCGATCCCGATCCCTGTCCCGTCCGTATTCTCTACCTCTGTCATGATCATAATCCCGGTCCCGATCTTTTCCTCTATCTCTCTCTCTACTTCGACTCCTACGCCTGCCCCTGCCTTCTCGTTCTCGGTTCTTGTTGCTCTCCCTATCATCTCGATCCCTTCCTCTGTCTCTACTTCTCTCTCTCCCGTCTCGGTCAATCACGCCTGCAAACATTTTGGTACAAAAGAGTAAAGAGTTAAAACAACACAAAAATGACGACCATTAAGAATGTTTAATGGTAACACCAGCTATCTGAGCAACCACTTGCACCCAAACTAACCATGATCAGCTGGTTTAAAAATGATGTGGAATGCTGCAATCTACATTTAACAGCATATGACAAACATGTTAAATACACATGCAAACTGTTCTTACAAAAAGGCTGCCTAAAGCAAGTGATCACGGATTGTGGACTGAACCTTTCCAACACTAGTTGGTGTAGCAGTGTGCATTGAGAATCTTTTTGTGCGGAGGCATTGGCAAGGAGTTCAAGTTCCACCTAGTCAAGTAGTCTAAGATTTGCACCCCAATCTGATGGGTTGGGCATTAGAAATTTGATTTTGGTCAACAAAGCTCTATTGGAAAAATGGTAATGTGGTACACCAATAAAAGGGAAGCTTTATGGCGGATAGCAGTGGAAGCTAAGTAGCATGTGAGAAGGATGGACAGTGGGCCTTTTGAAACTGAGGTGTGGAAAAACATCAGGAGAGATAGGGAGGTGTTTTCTCCCGTTTTATTAGTTGTGTTGTGGTTTTGACACAATACACCATATTAGACATAGGAACCATCTACCATGTTGGCTGACTCCTCACGGTCAAAGTATTCAGAGGTGTGGAGGATGGTCCTTTTGAGCATAATCTAGTGTATTTGGCAAGAACGCAATGTGGCTGATCCTTTAACGACCGTGAGAGGACAATGACAGGTTAAAGCCATCACGTTAAAATATGACTATGCCCAGTTTGATGCTCACACCAGTAGCCAAAGTCTCAGTCTTGTTTGCTTTTACAGTTCATCTCATCTCACTTAATCATTACAACTTTTTCAAATTTCCACACAAAATAAAATAAACAATTCAACTTTTTTAAATCCCAGAACAAAAATAATATTAAAAAAATATTTTCTAACAATATTTTATTCAACGTTTGAACTTTAATCTCATCTCATCTGATCTCATCTGCGAAAACAAACGAGGCCAAACTTTTAGTGCTTAAAAGTATTTTGCTCCGTTTTCTTTGGGTGTACAGTTTTGTATGCTTCTTGTGTACTAGGGTTGCACTCCTTTGCACTTTTAATATAATTTTTGCAATGCTATAAAAAAAATAGCAGTGTCATGATTAGAGATCCGACCTGTTTCAATCTATCAACATCAATTACAGTAAGGAATTTCAAAAGGAAAATAACATACCAACATCAATCACTATTTGCCATTAGGCAGCAACATATAAACCTCAATTCACCATTGAGCCTAAAAAAGATGCAAAATTAAAACTCTTTAAGAGCACAAATAGGAAAATTTAAAATGATCATCAGCAATAACCCTACCCACAATAAATTAAAACCACTCCTGCATATGAAGGCGTTAGAGTAATATATCACCTATGTAGAAGCCATTATGTCCACTTTCCTACACATACGAATTATTAGGCTTTGTTCAAATATTCCTTATACAACTATCAATTGAAGACTTTTAAGGCCATGTTATGTCACAGGCATGGTCTTTGACACAATACGACCCAAAATGATGAACAATCAACAACCTTTCTTCCTCCACCAAATTATTAACTTCACGAACAGGATGAGCTTTAGCCAACAATAAAGATATGCCAATGGATGAAGTTAGGACTTTCTTTTTTAAAACTTTGTTCCATTGGTCGATTGTAATTGATTTTAATGGCATGAACATTCACTTACGGATAAGGGAGAGATGGGGGAGCCGATGGAGTCACATTGAGCAATGGGGGAAGGTATTGAGATGGCTGGTGAACCCATTCTTTAAATTCTTTGCCACCATATCAGCCTAGCTCAGTCTCCTCTGACTGGGTGCTATAGAAAGTGAAGGAAATCCAAAATTATGTGGGGATTGAGTGTGAGGGTTATGAGGATCAATCTATGGCATTGCTCACTGCCATTAAAGTAGACCACACTCGGCTTAAGAAGTCCGGTTCCAAAAAAAAAGCGGGAGTTAAAGAGATTGACTTGGTCTATTAATTATGAGGGCAGCTCAAGCAGAAAAAGTCCAAGGTGCCAGCAATTTCTTTATGAAGCCCAAGATTGCATCTTGGAATGTCTGAGGGCTTTATGAGGCTAACAAGCGTCTTCGGATAAAAATTTGCTCAAGGCGGACATTGTTTGCTTGTAGGAAACTAAGATGGAAATTATCTCAAGAAGTATTGTTCGAAGCTTGTGGAGCTGTCCATATGTTGACTGGGTTTACCTTGCGTCTCTCGGGGTCTAAGATGGAGTACTAGTTATGTGGGATCGAAAGGTAGTGGATAAAATGGAGTACAATGGGGAATACACAGTGGCATGCTAATTTAAGAATGTGGAAAAAAATTTTATGCGGGCTTCTGCTGGAATTTATGGGCCAAATTTAGACAACAGAAGAAATAATACCATTGAGATTTTGAACATAGATGGAGCTGCTTCCATGGAGTTTACTGAGATTAAAGAGCATGTTGCTAGTTTCTTTGAACAGTTGCTTATCAAGCAGTTGGTGTGCAGGCCAAAATTCGACGGGTTAGCCTTTGAGACCATTGAGCAACAAAGTGTTTTTTGGCTAGGGAGGCCCTTCGAGGTGACAGAGGTTCATGAAGTGGTGAGAAAGGTGGTAAAGACAAAGCACCTAGCCCTAACAGATTTTCTATGGGCTTCTTCCAATCATGCTGGGAAGTGGTGAAGGAGGATTTAACGAAAGTATTCCAGGAGTTCTTCTCGGTTGGGAAGTTTGAGGAAAGCCTCAATGCCACTTTTATTGCACTTATTCCCAAGAAAGTTGGGGCTTTGAATGTTAAGGATTATCGGCCTATTAGTCTTGTGAATGGAAGTGTATAAGATTATCTCCAAGGTTCTAACAAACCACCTAGGGGACATTTTGGGGAGGATTATTTTTCAAGACCCCATAACGTATTTGTGAGGGGAAGACAAATACTGGATTCAGTACTAATAGCCAATGAATGTCTAAATAGTAGATTAAAATCTGGTGACTTGGGTATTTTACACAAGTTGGATATGGAGAAGGCTTATAATCACGTCTTCCTACTATACTTGCTTGGGAGGTGTGGATTTGGGGAGAGATGGTGCTCTTGGATTAGGTGCTGCATATCTATGGCGAGGTTCTTAGTTTTGGTGAATGGCAATCTAGTTGGCTTCTTTACCAACTCTCGAGGTTAGAGACAAGGGGATCCTTTGTCCCCCACTTCTTTTTGTCATTGTTATCGAGGCACTTAGTAGAATGGTATCTGCTATGGTTGACAATGGCTTTATGGCTGGATTATCAGTTGGTGACACCAATTGGGGTACTTTTAACATTTCTCATTTATTGTTTGCAAATGATACTTTGATATTTTGTGAGGCAAAAAAAAAACCAGATGCGTGCTGTAAGGGCACTCCTACTTTGCTTTGAAGCTGTGTCCGGTTTGAAAGTGAACTTATCAAGTCGGAATTGGTTCCAGTTGGAAACGTTTGCAATATCCGGTTGTTGGCTAACACTCTCGGATTTAAGGTCTCCTCCTTTCCCAAGAAATACCTTGGCCTTCCTTTGAGGGCCACTTTCAAGGCTAAATCTATATGGGATGAAGTAATTGAGAAGATTGAATGTAGATTGGCAAGTTGGAAAAGACTGTATTTGTCTAAAGGTGGTAGGACTACACTAATCAAGAGCACTTTGTCCAATTTACCAACTTATTTCTTATCTTTGTTCCCAATTCTAGCAAGTGTGGAAATCCAAATTGAGAAACTCCATCGTGTTTCCTTTGTAGTGGGTTGGGGAATGAATTCAAGTTCCGCCCGATCAAGTGGGATAAGGTATGCTCTCCAATCTCTACTGGTGGGCTAGGAATTAGGAATTTACTTTATGGAAGTTGGTCATAAGACTCCGGGTTTTTTCTCGGCACACTAGAATCATGATGGGAGACGGATCTAGAATAAAGTTTGGGCATGACTTATGGTATGGAGATAGAGCCCTCAAGGACACATTCCCTACAGTTTTCAGGATTGCGCGTGAATAGGAAGCATTAGTGGCTGACCACATGGAGACGTCTAGTGGCTTAATGTCAGCTTTATTAGAACGGCTCATGATTGTGCCAACTTTTCAAAAAATCTCAAACTTTTGTACGCCATGAGATCGAGTACTCAAGGAACAAACAGTTTGCGGTGGGTACCTGCTAAAAATGGTACATTTTATGTTCGTTCCTTCTACAAGTCCCCCACACATCCGCAGAACAATCACTTTCCTTGGAGAAGGATTTGGAGAAATAAGGCGCCTCAAAAGGTGGTATTTTTTGCTTGGACAGCTTCTATGGGCAAGATATTGACTATGGATAATTTACAAAAACATTGGGTGATTCTTGTGGACTGGTGTTGTATGTGCAAAAGAGTGGTGAGATTGTGGATCATCTTCTACCACATTGTGAGGTTGTTGGGCTTTGGGCTATACATTGTGAGGTTGCTAGGCATTGGGCTATACGGTGTTACCTCTTGTATATCCCTTGTGTACTTGGACTATGCCTATTCTTATTAATAAAATCTTCTACTTATCAAGAAAAGAAAAAAACATTCATGAATTTCTAGTATCACTAGAACACCACTCCTAGGCACTGTTCTTGTATATGACCCGTGTACTTGGATTTTTGCCTATCCTTACGATCAATAAAATCTTATTTACCGATTAGAAAATAAAATTTTTCACTGGTTGCCAGCAAAACAAGGAAAACCTAAAGTAAATTGTACACTTTGAAGTTTCTTTTTCTATTAAGTTGAAAATTTGCACTTCAAAGTTTCTTTCAAATAAATTTTCTTACTCGTCAAAAAAAAAAGTTTCGTTCAGATAAAAATATTTCAGTCCTTTTTGCCAAAACTTTTAAGAGCATCTAATATATAAAGGATTCTCAGTTACCACTTTTGTGAATCTAATCGCACAATTGGAAATATTATGCTGGAACAGATGGATTTACCATCTTGCTCATATAGCCAATTCATAAGTGTATGCCTATGTCTAAATTTTATTTGCCTTTGTTGAATAGTACTGCTACAGAAACCTTTTTTTTTCCCAGCATGCTTGTCCTGCATCATTATGCTATAGGAGACAAAATTTTATTTCATCCAAATCAACTTTGAGGGTAGTTTGATATGAAAAATTCTCGAGTTGCTTACTCCAAAAAGATCATGAGATCTTGCTAACAGATGAAAACATAAAAGTACTCTTGTGACACATTGAAAACCCATTACCGTTAGTTGATGAACCTAGGTCGCCTATTGTGATACCCCATATTGAGTTCGTAAAGGTGGTGAATGGGATTCCAATATAGCTAGGAAAGATAATTTATTGCCCTTCGCAATGAATTTCAAGGGCCTTGAATTGTACCATTAACCAGTACTTTTAGAGTATGGCCCAAATGTGGCTTGAGCATTCTCTTGGGTCGTCACAAATGGTATCATGTCCAATCCCAACAAGAATTATGGGACTTAAGCGATGCCACCAATGAGGGAATGGCCCGATGTGGACGTCGGGGAAGTTTTGGGGGAGGGGGGGAGATTGTGATACCCCCCCACATTGAGCGAGTATAGACGGGAAATGGGAACCCACATTGCTTGGAAAATAAAAGTTATTGCCCTTTATAATGAGTTTCAAGGAGCTCAAATTGTACCATCGACCAGTCCTTTTGAATAATAGCCTAGATGTGGCTTGGGCCTTTTCTTGGGGCATTACACCTATGCTAGAGGAATCAAGTCTATTTGGTTTAATCTCAACTCGAATTGACTAGTGAAGGCCATCACATTAAACAAACAAGTCTTCCAAAAGGGATGCTATTTACTCTCAAAAGATGTACTAAAGATAATCTGTTACACATGAAAATGCAAAAAGTACCTAGTTCCTCAACCTCCCATCCAGCACGCCCAGAACCTGGAAGCGCCCGTCCAGCTTCAGCTTGCTGCGTTTTAGCACGGAACTTTTTCTTCAGATTGCCAAACTCATCATACAGCTCACCATCATCCTGAGATTAAGAAAAAAATAATGTCGAACCGCAGAATAAAATAGGCAACTTAACACAATATGCCAATTGATCTTACTTCTTCAGCCTCCCGACGACGTCGCTTAATTTCCTCTAATTCTTCTTCATCAAGTTCTTTGTAACCTCCCCCACGTCCTCCTCTGTTTAGCAGATAAATCAGTTGAATAACAGGCTTACACATTGAAGCAAAATCGAAAATTCGTATAGATACAGGCCAAAAAATAACATGCTTACACATTTGATTCCCGAGTTTTGCAGTTTCAAAGAAAATCTGACCCTTGGGTTTTTCATTTTGAGTCAAAATAATCTTTTGTTCATCTGCATTAGTGACCTTAATGGTGTGCTATGCCAGCACCAAGGGAATTTTGCCATGTGCTTTAACTTGCCTTGTCATTATCAATTTTTTAAGAAAATCACAACAATGAAAAAAACCAAAAAAACTAAAATTTTAAAAACTAGTACTAAAGTATTTAAAAACTAAAACTAAAAAGCTAAAAAAATCAATTAAATAACAAAATTATAAAAAAGTAAACTAAAGATCGGAGGGCAGAGCCCCTCTGACCATGGCAAGGTGGTGCACCCCCCAATATCAGCGCCACGCAAGGCAGAGCTGGATTTCAGCCGTCCCCTATTGGAGGGCCCTCAGCATTTATCCCCATGCAGTAGGTCTCCACCCGTGTGGGAGTGGAGGTCACCCATTGGCAAAGTGGGAGTGTAGACCATCCTTGCATGGGGTTGATCCAAATCCAAACTGGAAGCGGGTGACCTGCCTCCGGCAGAGGGTGACCAAAATTAGGCCTCAGCCTGCCCCCAACACGGTTGTGGGCAGCCGCACAGCCTTGCCTTGGGTAGAGGGGGTCTAGCCCTCCCATCTTTTTTTATTATTATTATTAAAAATCTTATTTTCGGGTATCTTCTCATTTTTTATATTTAAAAAAACGAATTTTATTATGATGTGACAATTTAATACACAACGCAATTTCTCTATTGTTGATGTAGCGCATTTAAGATCATTAACAGAAAAATGATGAAAGGATCATTTTAATTCAAAAATACAAAAATAATAATAATAATAATAATAATAATAATAATAATAACAATGAAAGAACAAATTGATTTCTTCTAGAAATTTAAGGAATTTTTTTGCCATAATAGCACAACCTAGAGACTAAATGAGTATTCAACCCAAAAATAAATGACTGGCTCCCTCCAAAAAAAATAGTAAAAACAAATGAGTAGAAGTATATGATTGATTAGAAAATCCAAATCTTGGAAAAATATGCTGGTCAACAAGAAGGAATGCCATATCAATCTAAAGAAGGAATGCCATATCATACTTTAGAAAAATATGATATGGCATTCCTTCTAAAGTATGATATGGCATTCCTTCTTGGAAGTATATGCTGGTCAACAAGAAAAATGCACAACAAGATATAAATCTATAGCTCAAATGATCAAACGTAACAGAAAAATGTTTCTGAGCACGATCATAATAGATAATTACACTCAATGCATAGGATTTCTAAAGGAAAAGGTTATTTTCTAGTTCATCACTTGTTCATTTTTTTCGTTTTTCGTTTTTCGTTTTTATCTTTTTCCCCTTAATAAGTTCCATCACGTTTATGGTAAAAATCATGAGAGCACACCACCACTTCCACTACTGTTCTCTTGATGCATTACAAGTGTTGCCCTAACAGATCAAAATGGGTTTGATTTTTAAATTGGCACAATTAACAAATACACAAATTCAAGTAACTATTATACAATACAACTAGAAAAGAACCTTTTCCTTTAGAAATCCTATGCATTGAGTGTAATTATTTATTATGATGGTGCTGTTCTCTTGATGCATTACAAGTGTTGCCCTAACAGATCAAAATGGGTTTGATTTTTCGATTGGCACAACTAACAAATACACAAATTCAAGTAACTATTATACAATACCTCACACCACCCTCGTTGTGACCAGGCTTATTTGTGTTGCAAATATTGCATTTAGTGCGCTTTGCCCAGTTGATATTACCACACCTGACCAACAAAAGCACAAGGCACAAGGCATAAGGCATAAGAAACAAGAGTAATGATACACTCATCCCAACGCAAGACACGAGCATGGATATAAATGATAATACGCTCAAGTAACTGATACATTTCACTAGGGAGCTGACTGGGGAAAAACTATGAATAGAGAACAAGTGAAGAAACGGAAAAGCAAATAGGCCATCAAACCAGGCTGCTTCATTCAATTCTAGGACTTTGGGCATTAAATCAAGCAGTTAGGCAGCATTTTAATCACATGATTCACATTTCCTGTCTTATGATAAGTTTGGATAAATTTTCATGCTGACTTAGGAGTACATAACAATGGATTGCCATGGTGGAAATGCCTACCTATTAACATACTGTAAATTTAGTACATTATAATAGCATTAACCATAAGGCTTGCCGAGAAGACATCAAAACTTGCCCTGGAATGGAAATCTGCAAATTTTACATTATTGGGAAATAATCATTGTGTCTCCAACATTTTTTTTTTTTTTTTTATGTCGGGGAACCTCTCCAAGGCAGGGCCCTTCGGACCCACCCCTGCAGAGTAAACCCTGGTCCCATGCACCGCACCCTCGAAAGTTTCCTTACATGAAATGGTTAAATCGCTGGCTTTTCACCAAGAGGTGTGGCCCCAAAGGATTGTTTACACCCATGAGGTATTGAACCTTGGACCTTGAAGGGAGTGATACCCCAAGACCAAGGCCCTCACCACTTGGGCCAACCCCTTGGGGTTCAAACCAAAATAAGTATATGCACATCAGATACTATGGTACCAAGTGACAGCCTTACTAGGTTTAACCAAAATAATCATGTTCATGTGAGCCATGCTTGATGAACTGTTGGTATGACACAAAGTCCAGCCAAGGTTCTATCTCATGTTAGCCCAATAGTAACGTAGATACGTAGACCTACCAATGCCAACCTAGAGTTCATCATCGCTAAAGCCTCTTAAGGCCCAAAGTTTACTAATTTTTCACAACTTCTTTTTTTTTATAAGTAATTTTTCACAACTTAGAAAACACGATGAGCTTGGACAAATCAATCTGATAGATATTCCCTTCTGCCTCCTGTTCATTCAATATGTAGGGCAACTTGATCAACAAGCTTCCTACCCAACAGTGTGTTTTGATTCTATGCTACTCTCTTTCTCCAAAATGGAAAATCATTTACTCAAAAGGTCTATGTTGTTTGGCCAAATAGGGTTACCCTATAAGATACGACCACTAAGCTTTCACCGTATATAGAGAGTAAAATTTACATGATAAAAGTTGGATCATAAAACGATCATTAAACAATTGGGGTGGGAGTAAGCATTTTAAGAAGTGCAGGAAAACTTTTTTTTATATAAGTAAGATAAAATTTGATTACTAACAAAAGAGGATGAAACCCCAATACAGGAAGTATACAAGAGATCTACCCAGCTGACAAAGGGAAAAAGTGCTAACAATTCATGGAAAGTAGAAATAGAAGACTACACTATTGTGGACCACTATCCAATAAAAGTATTAAGCTCCAATACCGTTTTCTTGCAATCATCGAAATAAGCATTATAAAAATCGCAGCAAAACGTAAAATCCTTAAAAAACGGCAGTTTAATAATACATAGTCTTACATAGGACAAGGCCAATCATTTGGACCAAATAGTCCTCCAGTAGTAGCACCAACTCCACGACCATGGCCCCCAGAGTCATTACCACCACGACCCCTGCCACTACCACCAGCCCCTGCACCACCACCAAAGGCACCAGCAGGTCGAGCACTTCCACAGCGGTTGCATACACCACGAAATGCAAAATTTACATTTGTACAACTGCTTGGATAATGTAACATCAGAAGCCATTTGCACAAATCATAGCTTAGAAGATAAAAACAGTGAAAACAAAAGCAAGAAGGAGCTGCTCACCAATCTCACATCACAGACCTTGTATTCGGACACAACCAATCCCCCTCCTGTTGCCATGCCTTTCCTGAAGCATCACCCCGACCTCTTCCTCTTCCACCACCCCCATTCATATCTCCGGCATTTTCCTCTAATCCACCAAAATCACCACCATCATTTGGATCTCCACCCGAGTTATATGTCTGGTCATCTTTGTTTTTTGACTCTGCTATCAAAACTCCAATAATGTTACCATGAAAATCCTTGTTGTTAAACCATTCAACAGCAGCTAGCGCAGCGTGTGGGTCCTCATATGTTACAGTAGCATCTCCCTTCGGTTCATTGGTCACTTTGTCTCGGTATAACCATATCTTAGGACGACCTGTTCGCTTGTCTTTCTGTGAAGTATGAATTCAAGAATGAAAACAAGGGCACAAAACTACTGTGCTTCTTACAAATAAAAATAAAAAGATTTCAAAGTCCACTTGATAAACAGGGACCGAGTGCAATTATTTACAGCAACAGATTAGCCTCCCAACCTTTAGTACCCCTATGGTGCCAAAATATTCGGCCAACATATTTTCATCAGTCCCATCAGGCAAGTTGCAGATATAGACAGATCCATTTGAAGGGGCTCCCTTTCCTGTATAGCTTGCCATTTCTCTCCAATTTCATGAAATCAAGGACCAAACTCTACAAAAAGATGTAATGGATGTGACTGAATTCAGTTGGGCAAAGAAAATATAGCAGAAACATATGAGCTGAAAAAGAAATTCATTCTATTTGGAACTCAAAATTCATTCTGGGTAAAGCAAAATATGGTCATGATTAAAAGCCCAAGACTCATTTTTAGACTCATAAGATGACAGATAAAAACTATAAGTTCGTTTTGAAGAATTTATCAAGTCAGCTCCAATTTATAATGTCTGTGCATTATATTTAATTTTATTTAGCCAATCCTAATGTCGGTACTGCAGCAACAGGTGCCCTTTTTTCCTTCATTGGTAGGTTACGTGTGCACTCAATGGGACTTATGAACAAATTATCTACTGCATTCTAAAGGAGGAAGGAAAGTCAATGTGAGATAAAGCCCCATTGACAGCATTTAATAAGTTATGCTTACACTTATCTGGTTTAACATATACTAATATGAAGTTAATCTCTTGAAATTACAAGAAATAATCATAACACCAATGCTTGAGTAAAATTTCATTCTTACTGCTAAAAAAAGAGCAAACACTCTAGATGATAAATACACTAAGAATTGAGACTTTTTGAGAAGAAAAGCAGTTCTACACATGTTCCTAGCCCCCAACAATGTGGGGGTGTTTCAGTGGCCTCCAAGAAGAATAAATAAAAGAACTATTTGACACGACATATTATTCATGACATGAGTTCTGATTCTAAGGAAGCAATATTCCAAAAATCTGTAATCTAAACGTATCAACCGCGTCTTTCCACATGACCTTGTTTCATAAGATGGTTTTATTAAACCCATGCACCACGCTAACTCAACGGAATTGTGCACGGCACAATTAGTTAAGAAAGATCCATAATAAAATAGTAATCCATTTACACTTCTTTCTTTCTGAAAACATATCTTCAATATCAAAATATTGGTTTTAGCAATCTACTACTTGTTTTCCAAAAACATCTTATCTCATCTCACCTCATCATTACAACTTTCCCAAATCCCCACATAAAATAAAATAAACAATTCAACTTTTTCAAATCCCAAAACAATAATAATATTAAAAAATATATTCTAACAATATTTTATTCAACTTTTTAATTTTAATCTCAACTCATCTCATCTCATCTCATCTCTGAAAACAAACGACCCCTAGTTTTATTTCTCTTTAGTATGATTTCACATAAATAAGTAGAGATACTCATACAGAACATAAATTAGCTTGAAAACAGCATTCACGAACTAAACTAAATTCCAACCAAACAGGTAAACACAACAACAATAATACTTGGTAATTCCATCAGATTTGCTGGAAAACGTGCCAAAGACAAAATTAAGGAGAACGTATAATCTATTAACATGTTTGGTATGAAAAGTGATGAAAATTAATAAATTTAATGTTTAAATCCCACAATAAAAAATATTGAATAATCAACGCCCATTACTCAAGACTTGGATAATATTCCATTCCTTCACTCAGACTAAAAATGGGAATTCAAAACATTTTACCTTATCCTGTAAAACTCATTTGGGAATGATAACCATGCCGTGGCTTACTTATATCAGCTTGGATTATGAGACGACACGTAGGCAAAAAACAACTTCATGCAAACCCTAAAAGCTAATCTTAACTACGAAAACTAATCTCGCTGGCAGTGCTTTCTATAAAATTTCAAAGGACGAAGGTAATTGTAAAATCTGAGATCCCCAAATAACTTAATAGTATAGGAAAAAAAGGGTTCCCCTGAAAGTGGAAGAATTCGAATGTATCATGCTTTGCAACTATGTTGCTGGGAATGTCTCCGCAAAACCCAAGAAATGTTATGAGATCTGGAAAGAAGAAGAAGAAGAAGAAGAAAGAGACCTTGAGACTCAAGAAAGGCCGCTAAGTTCGCAATCCTTGAGAAGCGCAGTCTTCATCCGTCGCGATTCGGTTTCAGATCCACAGACAGAAAAGAGAGTCGGGGCATTCTGTTTGCAACAAAAGATGTAAATGGAGGATACAGAAACACGGGAAACCAATTCAACTAAACACATGTAACGTCGTCGTTTAACATACAAAGTTCATTACTCCGTCTTCCCTTTATTTTTGGGGAATGCTGGGGAGCAGCCTACATCCCAGCACACCTTCACAATTTTTTTTTTCTTCTGATGTGGACTGCAACACATCTTTTTCCTTATTTTTTGAGTCCGCTACGTAAAGTCCCGGATGGGGACTCCCCTTGCAGTTCGTACGTGTCTGTTGTGTGAATGACCATAATGTCCTTAATTCCATTTTTTGTCAAAGAGAAGTGCTAGAGAGCATTCACTCTAGTGGTGCACACAATGCATCCACTACGTGGAAGCCTCTCATCCACTTTTTTTTTCTTCCTTCAAACGTAGCGGCTTCTCTCTCTCATCTCGATCTCTCTCATTTGTGCTCTCTCTCTCTCTCATCTCCGCTCTCTCGCTCTCTCTCCTCTCTGTTCATCTCGATCTCTCTCAGTATCTCCGATCTCTCTCTCTCTCTCATCTCTACTCTCTCTCTCATTTTCCCTCTCTCTCATCCATTTCTAATTTTAAATTTAAGAAATGTGTGGTGTAGATTTTAACACATAATGTGTGCAAAAATGGCTACTATAAATAGTGGCTTCTCCCAATAATATTTCTTTGTCAAAACAGTGAGAAATGAGTGGTATCTAAAATCTGAAAAATTTTCCTCCTCTCTTCAATCTGTGTCCAACAGTCGCAGTGGTTGTGTCCTCCTCCACTACCGTTGGCCTTTTCCACCACTGTAACACCTCTTCTCGTAAGCTAGGAGTGTCACGTGTTTTTCATAAAATAAACCCGGCAAGAGATCTCATATTTAATAAATGAACTTAGGATTTATTTTGTAGAAAAATGTCTAATAAAATGTCTTCTAAAAACATTAAAAGAATAATCTGAATAAAATTTATGTCAGAAAAGTAATTTTATTCTAGAAGGTCTGAAACTAAATTAACTGCTCCTTCTAATCTTGACCTGCCTGCTCATGATCATCATTCTCACCTAGGTGGTTAAAAACATAAAAACAAACTAAAATGAGTCGAAGACTCAGTAAGAAATCCATTACAACGTAAACGTAATAAACATAAAGTTTTCATAAAAGTTTTTATACTGAGAGCTTAAAATCATGATTGTTCATACTGATACTTATGCTATGCATGACTTATTTATTTGAATTAACTGATTGATCTAATTTAACTGACTGATCTGACTTAATTGACTGATCTGATTTAACTGACTAATATGACTGGCCAACATACTTAACCTTATGTGCGAGGTTGTACACCGGCTAGGGGTGTGCAAAATTCTGAAAATTCCGACTCCATCCGACTTCCGCTCCGACTCCAATTGGAGTTATCGAAATTCAGAGTCGGAATTCGGAGTTCCGAATATTTATTCAAAGTCGGAGTCGGAATCGGAATCGGAGCTCCAAGAAGCTCCGACTCCGAAATTTTTTAAAAAAACGACACCATTCCACTTAATATGAAACGACGTCGTTTCATATTAAGAAGGGGGTCCAAAATGCGTCACCCCCTTCTTCTTCCTTCTTCTTCTTCCTTCTTCCTTCTCCTTTCTCTCTCGCGTCTCACTAAACCAGTGAAGCCGTCTCGTGCCTCACGTCTCGAGTCTTTCTTGCCAGTGTGCCACCGTTCGTCATTGCTCCTCCGTGTCGCCGTTCCTCGTTGCTCCTCTGTTCAGCTTCCACCTACAGTGAGAGTAAGGTTCCGAGCCCTAAATTTAATTCAAGCATGTCTCTTATGAATTGGAGCCAGCAGTTGTGATTCTTGTGAATTGGTTGTATTGAATATAGTCCCAACAAATCACGGCGCAAAACCCTGAATTTTACATTGTATTGAGCACTTGCACTCGAGCGAGGTGTCGAGCGCAAGTCGAGCGCACGTTGTATTGAACATTGGCTCGAGCGACATGTCGAGCGAACCTCTCTGGAAGAGTTCTACTAGAGCGACATGTCATGCGGAAGTTAAGTGAACCTCTCTGGAAGAGTTCTGCTCGAACGTTACATTGAGCGCACGTCGAGCGAACCTCTCTAGAAGAGTTATGCTCGAGCGCCACGTCGAGCGCATGTCGAGCGAACCTCTCTGGATGAGTTCTACTCGAGCGCTACTTCGAGCACACGTCGAGCGAATCTCTCTGGATGGGTTCTACTCGAGCGTCACGTCGAGCGAAGCTCTCTAGATGAGTTCTACTGGAGCGCCACTTCGAGCGCTCGTCGAGCGAACCTCTTTGTATGGGTTCCGCTAAGTCGAGCGCACATCAAGCGAACCTCGATGTAATAATACATCGATACAATAATATATTATGATACAATAATACATGTTCTATACAATAATACAATAGCCTAGTTTATTTTTAAACTAATTTTTTGCTTTTAATTTTATTTTTTCAGCTTCATTGATTGTGATATGGATCCTAGATATAGTGGAGATGATTGTCCACAAGGGGATTTGGCGGATGCCAATACTACAACTCCTACACCGGTGGGTACTTCCACCCCTAGAGCCACATCTAGGACAGCTACATCTAGAACAGCTACATTTTGTGCGAGTAGTCGACTCCCACTCCCAGTTGATATAGAGGATGAGGATATGTTCAATGAAGATGAGGAGATATCCATTGAGCAAGATCAACCACAACGGCCTTCTAAAAAGAGGTTGTGGACATGGGAGCATTTCACCAAAATTCCTGGTGATATTGCGAACCCGGTAGCAAGATGCCATTACTGTGGATCACTTTGTGGATGTCATTCGAAGAAGCAAGATACCAGTGTGTTAATAGCACATCTAAATGGTTGCCAACGATATAAGAGAGCGAAGGGATTGCAAGCTACTGATCAGACCAACCTCAGTTACCAAACTTCTACAACCACTGATGGTACACAGACTAAGAATTGCTCATCTCTCAATACAGTGAGAAGATGTTGAGGGACATTCTTGCAGAGATGATAATTACTGATGAGATGCCCTTTACCACAGTCGAGAAAAGAAGCTTTCAAAAGTTTCTAAATTTTGTTGAGCCACGATTTCTCATTCCATCACGGTATACAGTGATGCGAGATTGTATGAAGAGGCATGCGAAAGACAAGGCGGAGATGAGGAAGATGTTTATTACCACTAGCCAAAGAGTGTTATTTACAACTGACACATGGGCTTGCATACAGAACGTTTATTACATGTGTATCATACCACACTACATTAACAGTGAGTGGATTTTGCATAAAAAAATTATTGGTTTTAAAGATATTGTGGATCATAAATGTGCATCCATTGAGGCGAAGATAGATGATTGTTTAAAGGACTGAGGAATTCGAAAAGTGTTGTATATTACAATTGACAGTGCCAGTACCAATGAAACAGCAATTGATTGGTTTAAACGGAACACGACGGTGAGAGATGATGTCATTCGGGCCCACGAGTTTATTCACGTTCGATGCTGTGCTCATATCATCAATCGCATAGTTGTTGAGGGGTTAAAAGAGGTTGATGATTCTATAACCCGAGTCCACAACATTGTACGATATGTGAGGGGTTCCCCTCAAAGGCTTGCCAAGTTTAAGACAATAGCAGAAGATCTTAAGATTGAATGTTCTAGTATGTTGTGCTTGGACGTTTCGACTCAATGGAACTCTACATACATAATGTTGGTTGTGGCACAGAAGTACCAAAAAGCATTCGAGCGGATGGAGGTCGAGGATGGGGGCCTAAGGTATACTTTGTTGGAGCCAACAGGACAGGGGCTCGGTGCGTCGGACGCACATGATTGGACTAGTGTGAGCTACTTTGTTATTTTTTAAGAATTTTTTATGACATAACCATGCGGCTATCTGGATCCAAATATACGACTACGAACTCATTCTTCAGCGAGCTCTCGGAGCTTGACTTTCAGTTGGAAAATAATTGTACTGACTCTAGTGGATTGTTATCTGCTATGGCTACGAGGATGAAGATCAAATATGATAACTATTGGGGGAATATTGAGAAGATAAATAGATTGCTATTTATGGTTGTGATCCTTGACCGCCAAATTAAGTTGGTCGTTTTAAAATTTTGGGTAAATTCCATCCTCGGGGCAGTGAAGGCTGCAGAGTTTATTAGATTGCTAAAAAGTGATGATGATGACTTATATAATCACTACAGTAACAGTTGTCAGCCTTCATCCACATCTGGTAGCTCCTCATATTTGAGGCCGACGGGATCGTCAGTTTCCTCAAGTGATATTGACCCATCTGTACAGGTTAGAGACAATCGTATTATACAGCAGTATCATCAACTCATGTCAACAAGAAATATTATGCATTGTACATCTGAGGTTGAAGGATATTTTATAGAAGCTGTCGAGGCACCTAGTAATGTATTTCAGCTATTAACTTGGTGGAAAGTTAATTCCACCAAGTATCCAGTCCTTTCTAGTGTAGCTCGAAATGTGCTAGCCATTCCTGTCATTACAGTTGCCTCAAAGTCGGCATTTAGCACTGGAGGTCGCATGTTGGATGCTTATCGGAATTCATTGTCACCGACAACCATGGAGGCCCTCGTTTGCACACAGAATTGGATAAGTGAAACGTCCATTGGACTAGATACTGTTGGCGTTAATGCCGAGAGCTGTAGGCTTGAATCGGGTAAGTTTATATGCTTTTATAGATCTAAATATTTATTTTTAATGTTTCTAACTTCTACTTTTTATGATTTTATAGATCTAATTGTGAACCCTAACATAATTGCCGATGATTGAGAGTCTGGAACGGACGCCCCTTGAGAGTCTTGGTAAGAATCAGTTGGACTAGTTGCTGATTTTTGTTTTAGTTCATTTTTTTATACACTGTGATTGAGATCTAATTTGAGCCTTTTGTTATTTGAAGTTTGAATTGTTAGTATAGGTATAAACCACATAATGGTCGTGCATTATGTGTATGTGTTTGTCAAATCAGATATGTGCGTGTGGAGGATTAATGCTTTCACCATGCAGAAATGATGATTGGGCGCGCATTATGTGTATATGTGTTTATGAAATCAGTTATAAACCAAATATGTAATATGATATGTAAAGTGTAATATAATATTTTCTTAAAGGTGGTCTGTTTCTATACAGCCAACTCACATGCATGCATGGTCCCAAACAAATATTTGATATTGTAAAACTAAACAACTAATTGATATTGTCACGCAGGGTTGAAATTGTGTTTGTGTAAAGAGGTTTTGATTGAAAATTTTAAAAAACCAACGCATTCAGAATTTAGACTTGTGGGTTTTATAACATGAGGAGTTGATCATTTTATAAACATAGATGAATAATCCATCTAATTACAACATGTATCATAATTGCATTAAACACTAAGAGATAAAATCTGTTTGTAGTTTAAAAAATTAAATGAAGAGAGAACAATTACAATAGATAATTAGATACAATCCAATACAATCTACAACAAATTTAAAACTAACATGTTACAACTATAGTCCGAACCAACCAAAGCTATTGCAATAGATACAATCAAATACAATAGATACCAACCAAAACTCTGATAGAACGGAAGGGATACAAAACAATAGATGATCTTATTTCTATCCATCCCAAGTAACCAGACAATGCATCTACTTATGAACTTCGAATCCATATTTCTCTTCCACCAGGCTTTAGAGCTTCACGAAATATGTAAAAAGAGACAAAATTGAAATAAACTGAAATTATAATCCCCACCATATAATTTTGTCGTCCAAATACATTTCGATATGTTAGAAATGCAGAGAAATAAACGGTCCGAATCCAAACGGAATTCGGAGCTCCGATCGGTAGTCGGAGTTCCTATCGGAGTTCGACTCCGATCGGAGGTCGAAGCTCCGATCTTATGTCTGAGCTCTGATAGGAGGTCAGAGCTCTGAGCTCTGATAGGAGGTCAGAGCTCTGACCTCCGATCGGAGTCGGACTCCAACTCCAGTTCGGAGTTGGAGTCGGGGGAACAATTTGGCTCCGACTCTTGTCATAGTCGGAGGTCGGAAACGAGCACTCTGACTCCATCGGAGTCGGAGCCCAGCCCTAACACTGGCCCTACATCCCGCTATAGTAAGGGGAGCCGCTGATAGTATTCTGGCATACTATGGTGGACCACGTCTGAGTTCGTGGCTTGCACATCCACCCTGAAACTAAACTGCATTGGTACCATGCATCTGAATGGTCATATTATTAACTAATCTGATCTTATCTTGCACTTGAATTTAAGATAGCTTACGTGTCTTATACACATGAGATGCATGACATAATACATACATAATTATAATTTCTGAATTTGAACATGATGCGGAATAACATGTTCATATGCTATACTGGATGTCATGTTTGCATATGACATGAGTGGTTCATAAATAATGGATGCCAATGAATTGACTTGAATGATACTTATATATAAGCTGAATTGTGATGATCCTAGTTTGTGATCAAATTATTTACCTAGTTGTGCTACTTCCTGAAACTCACTTCATAGCTCGACACATATATGAAGTATTAAACATCACTAAATCTATCTAGGAAAGCACGCCCTAATAATCTACTTGACTAAAATCGTACTTAATTACACTTAAATTAATACATAATAATATTATTCCAAAACTCATAAAATATTTCTTAATTTTTCTATTTAAAATATAACATAATAATTTATTAAAATCCTACTAAATAGATAAAGGAAATATTAACTAAAATATTAGGCTCAATAATATACTTTAAAATATATTTCAAATTCTTTAAACAATTCCTTATAAAATAACCTTTAACTAATATATTTATTTAATTAAAAACTGACCTTTAAAATATTAAGCCCAATAAAATTACTAAAACTGTTGTTGAAATAAAATAAAATCAAACCCAATTTAAAATACAAGTTTATTTAAAGATCATTAGAATCTGCAAGGGTTGAAATCTGGCCCATAATAATATTACTACATGAGTCCATCTAAATAAGCCTAGCATACGCATATAAGGGCTTAGGGCCCAAGGGCCCATCAAGAACTTAAGGATTTCTCTGGAAATCAAAACATACGAGGCCAAAAAAAACCAAAGGGATTGCGAGGGAGGGGGAAGTTCTGCGATGGACTCACCGAGAGAGGAGGGGCTACACGGTGCGGTGGTTCCGGCGGCTGGAAGTCAAGCGGCGTGACTGGGTCTTCTGGCAGTGTGGTGCGACGCCGAGTGAGGGAGAGAGAGTTTAGAGAGAGAACTGTTAGACCGAAAACAAGAGAGAGAGAGAGAGAGGAAGGCGGCGACGACAACGGCTTACCTGAGGGAGTGGGTGTGACGGAACAAAGATGGCCGGCAGTTTCTGTGTCGTCGGAGAGGTGGTTCGGCGTCCCTTGAGGTCACTACCATGGAAGAGAAGCAGAGGCTTCTTCACGTCCGTGGCTGCTGCGGCTTGCCTTGGACGCTGAGGATGGTTCGCTATCTTCTGTGGTGGCTGGTGGTGGCGATCCGACGTCTTCTATGGTGGACTCCGGGGAAACAAGTAGCTCGGGGTGGAAGAGAGGTGACTGCTCTGTTTCAGATATGGAAAACAGAGGTTCACCAAAATGGTTCTGTGAAGAGGGTGGGGCACGGTGAGGCTTGGGGGGCTCTTGGCCTTGCACGGTGGTTGAGAGTGGGGGAAGTGTGGAGGAGTTCAGCAGTGGGGTGGCTCACGGCTTCGAGTTTTCTCTTCTCGTATAAGGGGTAAGCAAAATTTATAAATGTAGATGATTGAGAAAAATAAAAGGAAACCTAGAGGAGTATAGACGTGCATGTGCATGGGAGTGGAGAAGTGCGGAGTGGAGAAATTGATCATCAACATAGTTGGTTTCCACTAAGAATGCTAACAACTAATACTGAGAGACGTACGGGTTTAGAGGTGTATAGTTCTTAGAATTAATAATAAAACAAAACTCTAGTAAATGTAAAATCTAATAATAATAATAATAAAATTATAGTTATATGAAAAATGCATAAAAATTATATTATGACTTAATCTTAGGATCGGGTTGTTACAACCACTGTCATACCCCACCTAAAGACAACTTAGGATTAGATCATAATAACCCGTGACTTTAGTTAAGTGGAAGTAATATAGTTAAGGGAAGAGAACTTTTGGATCAAGATTTGGCAAATTAACTTTCATCATTGGTTAGTAATTTTTTTTTAGAATTTTAGAGTAATGTAGATTTTTGAGAAAATAGGTGCCAAGAAGCCATTAGTAAGATGACAAGTGGCATAAAGGAAACTTGCTACGTTAATAGGCTTAGAATTTGGTCCATAGCAAGCCAAGAGAATTAGATGGATTTGAAGAAATACAATGGTTAGTTATAACAAGGGTCCAAGCTTATTGAGATAGAAGGCCCAAAACTATAGGCCCAACTTAGTAAGAACCAAGACTAAGGTTCAACTTAGTGAACTATTGAGGTCCAAGGATAGGTTCAATAAGATTTAAACATGGAGGACCAAGGAAAGGCCCCTTTCAACGCCCACTCTTTTAATAAGGTTTAAATCTTTAAGAAATAAGTGGCCCAATGAAATTTCACCATTTGGAGACAAAGCTTAGGACTCTTATTTCACTATTACAAAAGGGCATGCAAGACATCAAACATTTAGTTTTATCTTTCTTAAAACCCTCCCACATGCTAGGGGTGAAAATCGAAGATATCAGTGCGTTTTGGTCCAAAATCGAAACCGCATCGATCCCTTAAAATGATGTAAATCTCGACCGAGACTAGCCGGTGAAGGGGGAGAAAACCGTTGATATTGGTCTCAGCATAACTACGCTCGATTCGTCGGTGTCTTTGGTTGCAACGGAGGTGACCCTGCCGCTGCATGCGAACTACGAAACCTGGGTGTGTGAGAGAGAGAGAGATAGAGACAGAGAAGACGCCGCGACGAGAGAGAGAGAGAGAGAGAGAGAGAGAGAGAGAGAGAGAGAGAGAGAGAGAGAGAGGGGCGGCGTGAGAAATGAAGAAGAAGAAGGAGAAACGAGGAAGAAGAAATAAAGGTGTTGGGATTTTAAACCCTAGAGGAAACGGCGTCGTTTGGCTTAAAAGCCAAACAACACCGTTTGCTTTATAATTTTTTCCAAACACGGAGTCCTAAAACGACGATGTTTCACTTACTTGAGTGAAATGACATCGTTTCATATATGTATAATTTTAAAAAAAAACATTTTATCAGTTCAGTCGGTTCAATGGTCCGACCCAAGATCAAATCAGGATCGAACTGTTGGACATCGGTTTTTGGCAAATTCAACCGCTGGCCGATCGGTTCTACACCGGTTTCAGTCGGTTCCGAGCTCCAGCGACCGGTCTGGGTTGGTTCCGGTCAGTTCTCCGATTTCTTGTACAACCCTACCACATGCCCCTAGGGTTGTTTTCCAACCATGGTCAAATTCCTAACTTGAGTTTAGGTTTCTAATTCCAAAACCCCTCATCATTTCCATAAATAGTAATTTCAACATCATGACTTGCCTAGTTTTGTTGTAGGTCTCTTATTCATGATTTTTTATTTGCAGTTTTCATCTTTTCCTCTTGTTTTGCATCCCTCTTAGACAACCCTAGAATAGAAAAACAAATCCAACCCATGTCACTTGAAGAAAAGGCATGTCAATGCCACTAAACCAATTGGCACACCTAGTGCAAACCGATGCATTCCATTGAAACTGTGGCCTTTCAACAACTTTTCAAGTGATTTTTTGCAACTTATTCAACCATTTTATCATGTCACCTAAATCGAGAAAACTCAGGCCTAATGTGGAGCTAAGAACAACTCCCATAATCACTCCAAGTAGGAAACTATTCCACCTAGGAAATGAAACATGCTAGCTGAAACCTCCATTGATTTTTCCAGATTTTTTCTGCAGTATAGTCCCTCTTCACACTCCCTTAGCATTCCCTCTAGCTTTGGAAACATGTCATAGATCACCCTCATGACACCTTTGAGTTATGCCCACACAATGATAAAAAAATCGATGGGTACCTTGGTGATGAAACATGTGATCATTTCGGTTGAACCATATCCATCCAAACCTCTTTTCATTTTCTGCTTAAGCTTCATCAAATGCCAAATTCTTACTTCTTAAAAAAATATTTTTAACCATAATTTTTTTTTGGGAGGGGGGGGGGGGGCTTTGGGAAGCTTGTGGATAACTCGGTTTTGTTAAAAAAATCTTCACCCCTTATTAAACTCGGATGATTGTAGCCAGGGTATTAGTGTGGATGTTGAGTACTCTAATGATTACATGAGGCTTCTTCCTTGTCCTTGGAATCATGATGACAATAACCACAAAAATTTGACATTGAAGGAGCACTCAGATGAGGATCCAATGCCTACTTTGGGTAATGAATCACAAAAATGTCCACTAATACTAAGGCTCTCATCGATTCTAAAAGGATGAAATGCCATAATGATCAGGAGTCTGCATACAAACTGAACCATATATTGCTTCCCCAAAATTTAGATGTACAATGACAAACCTAATGAAGAAATACATTACTCCAAGTTCTGGGGTAATCTATTCAAAAGAATAGAAGATCATGTTGGTCAATATGCAACTTTCAGATGTACCAAAAGGAATCTTCAACACCATAAAAAAACCTATGTTTGTTCAATCACACTTGATATTACCTTTTGACATTTCACTTAAACATTTTGAGGTTGTAGCAAAATTGATTCTTTTCTCAGGTTTCCTTTTTGAAATGGACTCTCCATACTATAGTCCAACTATCATTGTTGTTTTAATCATAGAAGACTTGCAAATAAGTAAATTAAATTCGACCCAACCTGATATTTCAACCCAACAAAGAAGCAAAACCTTATTTGTAGTTGGAGGAGCAAGTCCTATTCTATTATTTCAATGAAGTGCATTGGCTTCCAAAAATCTCTTGTGAGTTTTTTTCCTTACCAAATTGTTAACTGATTTTTTTGTCAAATTTGAGTTTTGGTTTATCTTGGTAAAACTTGATTTTCTAGCAGACTTATAGTTTAGAAAACAAAAACCCACCATCCAATCCACGTCCTTTCGCTCCTCCCACCCCCATTTAAGCAACCAACCAAAAACTCAAAGAGAACATAAATAACAAGAATTAAAAAGGAACATACTTTGTAGATAGAACACCAAACAAAGAAAGAAAAAAGAAGACTATAAGAAAGGAAAAAAAAATCGAAATTGTTACCTTATTGAATATAGGTAGATCCCAAGACAAAAAGGCAATTAGGGTTGAGGAAGGGGCCGACAACTTCGACCCGAGGAAGGGGACTACGGTCTCACGTTGACGAAGGTGACGGTGGTCTCAAGCTGACGAAGGGGACTGCGGTTAGGGCTAAGGAAGGGGATGGACTTATGGCTCATATGGGAATCGATCTTTCTACTAAAGTCCATCCATTTTCCCACTTAATGAAATGATGTGTTTTAGCCACATAAGGCGGTGCACGGGCAATAGGAGACTGTAAACGGAATTATTCTTCTTTTTTAGAGAGTTGTTCTTAAGGTCGAGAATTATATAAAAAAAAACATGTTTACAAACTTAGATATGGGCATAGCAAACACACAAATATTGTGGAAAGCCTGAAATATCAATTAATATAAAAAATATTACTATTCATTTTTTTTATAACTATGGTGATGTATTTTTGTAAATATTATAACTTTTATATAAATGGAATAACAGTCTTGCCAAGAACCAACCAATCTATTTAACACACATCCACACCATTCATGTAGTAATGACTTGGAAGTTAAAAAAAAGATGTTTAAAAATTGAGTTGAGAACAATCACACACATGCTCAGTTCATTTATTTCAATTCCTCCAAAACAAAAATAAAACTGTATCTTAGCTTCGCCTGATCCTCCAATCTAGGGTTCGTTGTCGCATTGCCAACCTTCGATATCTTAATTGATGCCATCTTTCGACAGCTTTGTCACTATTGTTGATTGCCGACTTTATAAAAGCATCTTCATTGGTGTAGTTAAAAATTTAGGAAAATCTTAGAAAAAATATCACCTTTTTTTTTTTTTTAATAACCAACATTGACTTCATTCCAAATAGGAAAACATCCGGTACGAAATACAAAATAACAAGTCTTTCTATCAACCTATAAACTACTATATAACAGACCCAACACCAGAATTAAATTTCAGCATCAACTATAATTCTATTACAAATAACATTTGGACAACTATTCTACCATTGTAGAGTATTCTCAATATTTCGTGCAAATCTTGCCAACATATGGGCAGCTTCATTACCTTGTCTTCCTATATGTGAAATGTCAAAATCTGAGAAAAAGTGGAGAAGTCGAATTATTTCCAAAATAAGAGGCCCATGTGATGATAAAGAGGCATTTCCTTTTTTAATGTCTTCAACAACATTCCATGAATCCCCTTCTATAATTATAATGTGGAAACCTATATTGAAAACCATTTGCAAGCCTCTCAACACTGTCAAAGATTCAACTTCATCAACTTCAAAAACACAATCTTCCCTTCGACTTAGCAAAAAGCACATGTCCCATATCATCTCTAAGTATAGTTCTCACCCTAGCCTTTCTTTCATCCCTAAACAAAGTCCCATCAAAATTCAGCTTTACTTTTCCATGAGGAGGTGGTTGCCATTTAATCACTTTCTCCTTTTTCACAATCCGTGTGGATGCTTGAATAACATTAAAACTGGGTTACATACTCACAACACTAATCAACAATTTCCAAAATTGAACTTTTAGTTTTTTCAAACAAACTCAGATTTCTATATTTCCACACACCCCAACAGATTGTAAAAAACAGTGAAGTCAAAGACAAATCAACTTCCATAATTTTCCATACTAACATTTCAAATCAATGACCAGCACTCAATAATGACACAAGTGCCATGCTTCTAGACCTCCACATTTTAGAAACTTTAGAACACAAACACAATGCATGGGTGACATCTTCAAACAAAAATCACACACCCCATCTTCCACTACACCCATTTTCAGTAAATTAGTCTTAGTAGGCAAACTATTAGTATATGCCTGCCAGGTAAAATCTTTTACTTTATTAGGAAGAGACAAATTTCATAACTTTTTCCACAAACCCATATGACAGTGAGAGTGAGAAGTCCCTACAGCATCACTTCTATATACCATCTCCATAGCAAAATGATAGTCATATTTAACAGAATACATACCTGATTTATTTACTCCCTACACAAGTTGATCAACTGCCCTGCAATGTAAATGAATGTGTAAAATCTGGTCTGCCATATAAGATGGAAAGATATTACGAAACAACTCTTTCTTTCCAAGATCTAGAACAAGAATTGATTAACATTTCAACTGTGGCATCCAAAGATAATTTGTGAGAAGAGTGCACACTATAAGGCTCCAAGTTTGCTGGTACCCACCTATCTTCCCATATTTTAATGTTTTTCCTAGTACCTACATGCCATGTACAGTCCAGGATAAGGATTTCTTTTGATGTAAAAATACTTCTCCACACATAAGAATGATTATTACCAAGTTGGAACTGTAAAAAAATTGTTTTGGGAAAATACTTGGCTTTAAAAACCTTGCACAATAGGGAACATCTCTAAGTTACGAAACCTCATTCCACCAATCATCTTTGACTCACACATGATTTCCAACTAACTTAGTGAACACGATACTCCTCTCCATGTTGTCCCCACCAAAATCTGGCAAAAGTATTTTTCAAATCCTTATAAAAAGTCTTTGGTAAGTTAAAACAACTCATAGAGTAAGTAGGTAAAGCTTGTGCCACAATCTTAATTAAAATTTCCTGGCCAGCTTGTGAGAGAAGCTTCTCTTTCCACCATTATAGCTTATTCCAAACTTTGGCTTTTATATCTTGAAAAGTCAACGAGATCGGCCAACAAAAGATGGTAGTCCCAAATACCTTGTATGGTGTTGGATAGTCTGAACATTCCAAAGTGCCTTAATAGCTATCACATTTTCCTCCCACACATTTTTACTTAATAATAACTCCGTTTTTTTTCTAAATTTACTTGCTGACCTGATGAACTTGCATATAAATTAATCAATGCTTTCAATGCAGTATTTTCAACCATATTTGCTCTACAAAACAGCAAACATTCGTTAGCAAAAAACAAGTGAGTTAACATCAGAGCACCATTACATAGTTTTACACCCCTTATCAACCTTCTCTTCTCAACTTCTTGAATAAGAGAGGATAGACCTTCAGCACATAAAACAAACAAGTATAGCGATAAAAGATCACCTTGTCTTAAATCCCAAGAAGGCAAAATATATAATGTAAGCATACCATTAAGGAGTATCTGATAAGACATTGAAGATAAACATGAAGTAATCAAAGAGATTCACTTATTATCAAAACCCAACCGAAGCATCACCATTTCCAGAAACTTCCATTCTACCCTACCATAAGTTTTACTTATGTCAAATTTAATAGACATAACACAATCCCCTCAACTTTTTCTGATAGAATGGATAACTTCATATGCTAATAAGACACTATCCATAATAAGTCTTCCCAGTACGAAAGCACTTTGCATAAGGGATATAACTTGAGACAAAATAAGCTTCAGCCTATTAGCAATCATCTTTGCCATTATCTTATACACCATATTACACAAACTAATAGGTTTGAAGTCTTGTATTTTTTCAGATTTTTGCTTCTTTGGGATAAGCACAATATAAGTAACATTAACATTAGTTGGAATAAGCCCTTGATTCAAATTAGACAGCACTATTTTCACTAACAAATACTAACAATGTGCCAATATTTTTGATAAAAAAATCACCTTCTGCCATTTAGCTACTCATAACAATTTTGTATCGTTGAATTAACCATATCACTTATTATTATAATTAAATATTATGTAATAGAATTATTATTTAATAGTTCAGGTCTAAGCCCTGGCCCATGCTCGCGGAGAAGCCCAGTCTGCCTGAAACCCCGTGCAAATGGTCCGGTCCGGTCCAGTCCAGTGATGGACCGAATATTTTTAGTCCATTATTTTTCCGGACCGGACCGGACCAAACACCCAAAGGGACCAGACGGTCCGGCCTAATTTTTTTTTCTTTTTTAATTTTTTAAAATAATTAATAAAAAAAATTTATTTAAAATACTAAATTAAATTAAGTGACTTATTAATGTGGATTATGTAACAAAATCAATAAAAAAATATTTTATATTATCAATGATAATAAATTAGATGAAAATTATATTATTAATTTATATAATTACTATATAATTAACTAATTGATATTATATATTAGTTAATTTATAGAATATTAACAAGTATTAATAACATATTTAAAATTTTATATTGTTAATAGTGATAGGTTAGATGAAGATATATATAAAATATTATTAATTTATATAATATTAACAAGTATTAATAATATATTTAAAATTTTATATTGTTAATTGTATAATTATTATATAAAAAATATATATAAAAATTTTTTTTATTTTTATTTTTCATCCGATCCGGTCCGAAAAAATTCTAAGCCGTAGACCGGACCGAAACTTTTCGATCTTTTAAAATATAGATCGAGTCAATCTCGATCCGAAACAGTCGGTTCGTTCCGTTTATCACCCCTAGACTTTTGGTCTGTAATTCCCTCTTCTGTTTTAGGGGTGCTACTCGCCCCTACGGGGCGGGGGCACCCCTTCCCCGCACCCCGCCCTCATGGGGCGGGGGGTGGGGTTTTCACCCCCGTTCCGTAAAAGTAATTAAAAATACATTTTTAGATCCAAATTATAAATTTAAATTTTGTAAATATGGCTATAATTTAAAAACTATGTAATTTTTAAATTTGTTAGTGCATATTTTGTGTAAATTGTAGTGTATTAGTTTTTAAATTATGTAGTTTTTAAATTTGTCAATGCATATTTTGTGTAAATTGTAATGTATTAATGTTTAAACTATGTAGTTTTTAAATTTGTCAATGCATATTTTATGAACAAGTATAATAAATTGTAATATATATTTATATATACACAATTTTTAAAATATAAATATATATTTAATAATATATATATAAAAAAATGAGGGCGGGGGCGGGGCGGGATTGGGCCCTCCCCGCCACCCGCCCCCGCTAGGTGCCCTAGATGCGGGGCGGGGGGCCCCCGCCCCCACATGGGCGGAGCGGGGTTGCCCGCCCCGCCATGCGGTGGCGGGGCGGAAGCGGAGCGGAGCCCCGCTGCACACCCCTATTCTGTTTCCCTCTTTTCCTCTCCTCCTCATTACTGCTCTCACTCTTTATCCTTCACGCTCTCTCTTTTTTGCCCTATCTCTTCAGTCGGGTTCTGTTGCCCTTCCTGTTGTGCCGTCGCCTTCCAGCTCTGTCGCCTTCCAGCTCTGTCGCCGCCATTCTCCGTGCCGTCCGACCCTGAGGCCAGACCGGCAAGCCTTCCTCTCGCACTCTAACTGAGATCCGCTCTCCTCTGTTTTCCCTCTCATCGCTTCGTTCTGCCGTAGCACATCCCTCGGCTTCTCCCCCTCATCGTGACTGATGGGTACAATTGTCGTTGAGTCATAATGATCGTGAATGATGGGCCAATTATCATAACACTCAAGGATATATATTCCCCTAGATTAAGATTAGGGTGGACTATAATTTACAATAATTTATTAATATTATTAATCACATGGAATCGTTGATTGAATTGGAACAGCGGATGGAGTAGTAGTTTACTCACCTTGCTTTGTCTTTTGCGCACGGCTTCCTTGCTCGTGAGGCTACGTCTTCGATTGGTACTTTCTACATCACTTTTATGGAAATCTGATACTAAAATAGTTGTATATATGTTGAATCAAATTGCTCTGCAGATAGTCATTCTCTTTGCAAGTTCATCCGTGACTATCAAAACCCAATTTGCAGTTCTTCTTTCTTTGGAGGTTCGTGAATGTTCCTGATTCCGATTTGTCTTGGTCTTTGTTTCATATTGTTCAGAAATTTCTTTCAGTTGTTTGATACGTTTATATATCCTTTTGCATTTTTAGCGATTGTCACGTATTTTGCGGGTAAATGAGATAGCTGACCTTTATTTTTCGTTTTATAGTGGACATTTTGTTAGCACCCTCAAGGTGTTTGATATACGTTGCTGGTGAATTTTAGCGTATAGTTGGGACTGCTTTGGTTGCCTTGTTGTGTTTGGAAGAGATTTGAGTTTGCTGTGAATTGAAGAAGCTCTGTGAGTTTTATTTGTGATGGGGGGCAAAAGTTCAAAGGGCTCGGGTCGGAGAGGAGTGGCGTCATATGGATCTGGTGGTTCTTCAACATGGAATCCATATGGGTATACACAACCGTCATACCCTCAGCAAAACCCCTATTACATGCGTCGGCATCCCTGTGCTCCAACGCCCTCTACATCTTTTAATTATGGCTCAGAGGTTCACCAGCCACAGAGAACATTGGATAGAAGATACTTGAATATTGCAGATAACTACCGGTCCTTGGACGAGGTTAGGCTGTTTACAGTGTGTTTGTGACTTCGTATGTTTTAAGACATTTCTTTTGTCTTTTCTTGTATTATTGCTCTAAGGGTCTTGGGGAGCAATACAATTAGAAATTTTCAACTGTGTTGAATTAGAAACTGTGGGTTTGATGTTTGGATTGTTGAATTAGAAATTTTCAACTATGGAAGTTGCATGCGGGAGACACCTATGTTGGAAAATCTAATGAGGGGAATGGGGATGATGAGAATGTATTTCTAGAATCAAAAGCCTTGACTTTTATATCTTTGAGGGTTGTATCACCTCCTAATTTGGCATCTATCTGAGATTTAGGGCTTGCTTGGGTAATAAGATGAGATGAGATGAGAATTTTGTGAATGCTAGTGAAATAGTTTGAGTTAAGATATTTTATGGTTTGGGGAAATGAGAGAGAAAATTTTGAATAAAGATATTATAAAGTTAAAAAACTGTTTGAATATAATTTTTTAATATAATTTTTGTTTTGAAATTTGAAAATGTTGTATTATTTTTTGTATTTTGTTTGAAAATTTGAGAAAGTTTTTTTATTTGATCGGTAAATAAATTTTTATTGATCAAAAGGGAGACAAAAATGCCCAAGTATACAGGACAATACAAGAGCAAGTTTATGTCTTGTTTAGAGATACAAGGAAATCATGAAAAGTCCTGCCGTGAAAATCAATTACAATTGACCAATAGAGTAAAGTATTGAAAAACAAATTCTAAGCTCTTCCATTGATCTCTCTTGATCTTCAAAGCATCTTGCGTTCCGCTCCCTCCAAATGCCCCACCATAAACAAATAGGTAACATCTTCCATATGTATGCAATTTGAGAGTTGCCCCTAATACCTCTCCACGAGGCTAAAAAATCACATACCCTTTTCGGCATCACCCACGCTAATCCCACTCGTGCTAGGACTTCGGTCCACAGGGACATGGCAATCTCACAATGTAGTAATAGATGGTCAGCGGACTCCCCGCTCTTCTTACACATGTGATACCAATTCATAGCTGTAATGCCACGTTTCCTTAGATTATCTATAGTAAGAATCTTTCCCAAAGTGGCTGTCCATACAAAAAAAGCTACCTTTAGAGGTGCCTTTGTCTTCCAAATGCTCTTCCATGGGAACGGGGCTGAGTTGTGTGTGTTCAAGGAATGATAGTAAGAGCGGGCCGTAAAAACTCCCTTCTTAGAGGGTCACCAATATATCTTGTCTTCACCAGTTCACCTTCCCCCGACACACGAATGGAGTACACAAGGTCAAAAAAGGCTAAAAAGTCATCCATCTCCCAATCTTGGGCTTCTCTATGGAAAGTGAGGTTCCATTGGGAAAGGCCATTGGAAAAGATGACTAAATCTGCTATTGATGCTTCCTTCCTTCTTGCTAAGCTATAAACTTGTGGAAATACATCCTTCAGTGCCTGATCGCCGCACCATAAATCATGCCAAAATTTTACCTTCACTTCGTTTCCGACTTTGAAGCTAATATGTGCTGCATAAATGTCCCACTCTCTTCTAATATGTTTCCAAAGCCCAACTCCGTGGGGTCCGCTCACCTCATTAGAACGCCACCCTCCCCAAGATTCTCGTGCTTCAAAGCAATGACGGTTCGCCACAAGGCCTCCCGTTCTTGATTATATCTCCATAACCATTTGCCAAGCAAGGCTTGGTTGAAAGATTTCAAATTCCGTATACCCAAGCCTCCTTCTTTGATGGGGGAGCAAATTGTAGCCCATTTTACCAAGTGAAATTTAAACTCATCCTTGATCCCTTCCCACAGGAAATCACGTTGAAGTTTCTCCATGCGATGAGCCACCTTGGTGGGGAGCAGAAATAATGAGAGGAAATATGTTGGAAATTTGAGAAAGTTGTAATGATTAATTAATGATTAGATGAAAAAGTTGAATATTTGAAATTGAAAAGTGTTTTGTGTTTGAGTGATGTTTGTGAAGGAAATTATGAGAAGTTTTGAGATGAAATGAGATGGTCTCAACTCATCTCACTTCCCAAACATGGCCTTAGTAAAATCTATTCAAGTTCACAATTTTCTCTCTCAAAGATTGTTGATATTAATCAGAACCTTCTGCCTTGATTTATATTGTATTTCTGACATGACTTTATATATTAAGAAATTTGTAGCTGGCCATCTCTCTCTGTCTATGAGAAGTGCCTGAACTATTATGGAATTATAACAATGGTAAACCTCTCTGGCTGCATAAATGTTCTTTGCTACTGCTTTTGGAGTTACAGAGTTGTTGAAGCAGCATGTCCCTTATAGAGTTTTGAACTGATATTGAATTTGCAAGTGGGTTTTGAAGAACGGGTTTGAAATCTATACATATTTCTTATGTCAACTACTGAAAATTTCGACTCCAGTAGTACTCCACCAATAAGTTACTTGAGGGGTTCCTGTAACAATGTTTTGAATACCGTACCGGACATCGTACCGGTCAAGGCACTGGAACGAAATATTTCGGTACCGGTACCGTTTCGGGATAGCGTTTCGGGATAACGTTTCGGGATAGTCAATATATAAATAAATTATATATAAAAATATATATAAAAATTATATTCCAAAATAATAGTCTATATATAAATAAATTATATATAAATACATATATATATAAATTATAAATAGTCTAATTTGAATTAGGGGTTAAAAATAAGTTTGTAGTATGAAAAAACCGAAAAAAAAAAAAAAAAAAAAACACACAGGCCGAAATATCGGCCGGTACCGGCCGAAATATAGGCCGGTACAGGCCGAAATTTAGTCCGGTATGGCCGGTACCGGCCGGTACGGCCGGTATTTTAGCCGGTACGGTACAGATATAGTACCTGTACCGGCCGGACGGCCGAAACGAAAAATTTCGGCCGTACCGGCCGGTACGGTACGGGATTTAAAACACTGTCCTGTAAAGCCTCTTTTCCTGTAAATGTTGTGAAAAATAATTTTACCACTACTTGCATTTGATATTCTATTTAGAGTTGCAAGATTTGTTTTATTATTATTTTTACTGTTATTATTCCTATTATTTTTGTTGTTTCTATTTCTAGAGTTCCCTTAACTGTGTCCTTCAGATCTTCCAAAAAGGATGTATTGACCATAGTTTACTGCTGCTCTTACGTATGCTGGCCTTTAATCTTCTAATCTAATTGTTGGTATTGATTTCACAAAGAGTTCAGTCTCATATTGATGCTTTGAATTTGTATCTACTTGGGATGCAGTATGCTTAGCTTTCTTCATAAATTAGGTGCTAGGTCATTCAACCGACGGAGCTTGCCGCCTCAATTCCTTGAGGCTAATCACCACCGCGGCAAAACCAGGTAGTCTACGTCCTCCTTCTCTCCCAAATTCTGTGCATGCCCATGCATCGAGTTCCTCGTCAGGTCCTCCCAACCCACTGCTATGCACTCACTCTGATATGTCTCGCAGTCTTGGTGCACGCCGCCTCATATACCGAGCTCAAATCACATACTTTGTTAAAGCTGGTCTCATTGACCAAGCCATCGAGGTGTTTGACGAAATGACCCAATCAGATTGCCGGATATTCAGCATTGACTACAACCGGTTTGTCGGCGTATTGGTCCGTGAATTGCGCTTTGAGTTGGCTGAGCACTACTACCACAAAATGATCTCCCTGGGCTTTTCCCTCAATCCATTTACATACTCAAGGTTCATTTCTCGATTGTGCAAAATCAAGAACTTTAGCCTCATTGAGCAGCTTCTAGAAGACATGGATAGGCTTGGTTATGTACCCGACATTTGGGCTCTTAATATATATTTGTATCTTTTGTGTCAAGAGAGTAGAATAGAATTGGCTTTGGAAGTCTTTTGTAGAATGATCGAGAAAGGAAGAGAGGGTGATGTTGTAACGTACACTATACTAATTCATGGATTGTGTAAAGCAAGGAAGTTTGATGCTGCAGCTGAAATGTGGCGTGATATGATAAACAGAGGTTTAAGTCCAGATAATCATGCATGTACAGCACTTGTTATTGGGTTATGTGATGGTGGGAAGGTTAATTTAGCATATGAGCTTACGATTGGTGTGATGAAGGGTCGGGTCAACTTTAGTAATTTGATTTATAATGCACTGATTAATGGGTTTTGTAGAGCAGGTAGGATTGATAAGGCACAAGCGATCAAATCATTCATGAGGACGAATGGTTGCGAGCCAGATTTGGTTACATACAATGTGCTATTGAACTATTGTTGTGATGGGCTTATGTTGGAGGATGCGGAGAAGTTGATGAGGAAGATGGAGAGGACTGGGATGAAACTGGATGTGTACAGTTACAACCAATTTATAAAGGGTCTTTGCAAGGCAGACCTGCCAGATAAGGCTTATTTGTTCATGGTGACTAAGATGGAGGCCAAAGGATTGTGTGATGTTGTGTCTTATAATACCATCATTAGAGCTTTTTGCAAGGCATTTCGTACTAGAAGGGCCTACAAGCTTTTTGAGGAAATGGGGCAGAAAGGGATCATGCCAGATGTGGTGACGTTCACGATTCTTGTTAAAGGTTTTCTTAGAGAAGGTAGTTCTGATATAGCAAAAAAACTTCTTGATCAGATGACAAGCATGGGTCTATTGCCTGATCGTATATTTTATACTACGATTGTTGATCACTTATGTAAGAATGGGAAGATTGAGACAGCTCATAGTGTTTTTTCTGACATGCTGGAGAAGGGAATTGCCCCTGATGTGGTTTCATACAATGCCCTCATAAATGGGCTTTGCAAGGTTTCTAGAGTTAGTGAAGCCATGCATCTCTTTGAGGAAATGCAGATGAGTGGATCCTATCCCGATGAAGTAACTTTCAAGTTAATAATTGGGGGGCTTATACGAGAAAAGAAGCTTTCATTGGCTTGTAGGATATGGGATCAGATGATGGAGAAGGGCTTTACTCTTGATGGAGCTGTGTCAGAGACTCTAATCAATGCTATTCATTCAAGAGATGCCACATGGACATGATAAATGGTTCATAGTCTATATTCTCACATTTCACTTATCTATTTTGTATTATGTTTGTGATGCTAAGTTTGTATGATGCCTCAGAAGTTTCACTTAAAACAATATGCAAAAACTTGTGTGATGCCTTGGAAGTTTTATTTAAAATAACGAAGACTTGCTTTAGGGGCAGTATCTAGAGGCACTGGTAGCAGTTGTGTTCCATTTCTATGTGCAGTAAACACATTACATGCAATAAAAAGTTGTCAAGACATCCATTGGCATGCCTTTTACTTCTAAATATTTCGAAAGCTTTGCTCTGTTTTCTATGGGCAAAGTTCCTATCTTAATCGGCGTCGTAGAAAAAAAGTTTTGAATTTCATTCCAGTGATTATCTGGTTCACTCGAACATAATATTTCGATACTGTTGTGTATTGGTGTATTGTTTCAGGATATTCAGTATATATAACAACTTACATGAAACAATAATTCAGTATGAAATAAATAGAATTAATTCATACTTTACTTTATGCAATCTCATTTTTCAAACTGATTATGTTTTACTTAGTAGAATCAGGTTCCAACCTCATAATAGCATTCATAAACTCTCTTGAAACTTCATTTTGTTTTGCAAAGGAAGGGCTGGAATATGAAAACAACCTGCTGCATGTAATGGATTGTGAATTTGCTTATACCGCCTAGCATCAATGATTCTTATTAATGGCATGCATGAACTAACTTGTTTTTTAACTTACATGGGCCAACATGTATCGTGTCTATTCATTTTGGTAAGCAGTTTACTTTATGTTAAGTTGCAGTTGGGTTGAGTCTGTATGTAAGCTAAAAATGATCAGTAATGCAGTATAGATTTCCCTTAGCAAAATTTGCAGCGTGTATGTAGGTTCTTTGGCTCCTTGAATTGCCAAAAACAGGAGTTCTCAATTTTATTCTTTGAATTAAGTATAATAAATTGTTGGTTCCTTGCTTCACTATAATTTTATTATTATTATTGTTGTTGTTGTTATTATTATAAAACAATCACATGGAAGCATTGATTGAATTGGAACAGTGGATAGAAGAAGAGTAGTTGACCAACCTTGCCTCTTTTTGCATGCCGCTTCCTTGCTCGTGAGGTTACGTTGCGGTGACATGGAATCGTTTAAAAAAAAAAAAAAAAAACTGAAGTGCCCCATCGCAAAAGCATCTCTATTCCATCGAAGATCTCTGGATTTCTTTTTGAGGGAAGCATCTTATTTCTTTTCTGTCTCTTTTTGGTCGGAGGTTGTGAAGAAAATCTCTGGGTTTGAGCTCTGGGTGAAGAATTGTGGAGGCATCTCTATTCTGTCTGAATAGCAAACACATCTCTTTTCTGTCGGCAGTGTTGAAGAAATCTCTCTCTCACACACACATAATTTTTGCCGTGCGAAAATAGTTTATTTCCTTTCCCATCAACAGCCGCTCGTACAAATATTCCCAATCATTTACCTGCTGTTTTTCATTTCTGGGTAATTTGTAAATTCAAGCGAAAATATGGGCTATCCCAATTCGGTGCTCTCATCTTCAAGCCAGGTTCATGCCGAAGATGCACCCGTATGTGGCGGGAGGGGGCCTCAGGTTTAAACTCTTTACATCTTTATATGAACAAATTCTTTGCTGGTTTTATAAATTGCAATGTTTTTGCCTTGCACATTATTGAGTTTAAGGAGGCGGTACGCTGGAGGAGAAGAGAAAAGGTGTCGGTGTGCTGAGACAGAGGGAGGAAAGGAGCTGTTTGTAATTATGAGGACAAAAATAACAATTTACTATTTGCCAACATGGATGGTGTGCGGGGTGTGGGGCTTCTAAATAGAATTATTGTTATGGAAATCATATACTAAATAATATATATTTGTTGAATCAAATTACTCAGTAGAGAGTCATTCTCTTTGCAATTTTATCCATGAGGACAATTGGAGGTTCTTGAATGTTTCAGAATGGGTCTGGACAATTCTTATATACTCAAACATGTTTTGCAAAATGGTTGTCATTTGAAGGGCATTCTCTGATCGGTCGGCAGTCTCTAGCAGCCTAATTCCAATTTTTCTTGGTCTTTGTTTTGTATTGTTAAGAAATTTCTTTCAGTTGTTTGATACATTTATATATCCTTTTGCATTTTTAGCGGTTGTCACGTATTTTGCGGGTAAACGAGATAGATGACCTTTATTTATTTATTTATTAGTGGATATTTTGCAGGCGCCCTCAAGGTGTTTGATATGTGTTGCTGGCAAATTTTAGTGTATAGTAGGGATGCCCGAGTATTCCATGCATCACCATCGAACTGACATTCTTTGTGCTTTGGTTGCCTTGCTGTGTTTGGAAGAGATTTGAGTTTGCTGCAAATTGAAGGAGCTCTAGGAGTTTTATTGGTGATGGGGGGCAAAAGTTGGTCGGAGAGGAGTTGCATTATATGGGTCTGGTGGTTCTTCCACATGGAACCAGTATGGGTTTAGAGAACCTTCGTACTCTCAGAAAAACCCTTATTACACGCCACGACATCATCATGTTCCACCGCCCTCCTCTTCTTTTAAGTATGGGCCGCAACCATCTTTTAATTATGGCTCAGAGGCACCCCAGCCGCAGAGAACATTGGATAGAAGATACTCGAAGATTGCAAATAAAAACCGGTCCTTGGATGAGGTTAGACCATTTACAGTGTGTTTGTGACTTCATATGTTTTAAGACATTTCTTTTGTCTTTTATTGTATTATTGCTCTAAGGGTCTTGGGGAGCAATACGATTATCTAAGCATTTGACATGATCTTAACACATAAAAGAAAAACAATAAGAAAAAGATAAAAGGAGGAGGAAAAAATTGTGGAAGTATGTATGTGTATTTTGTGCATGCTGGACTTCATTTTGTTGATCTTTAAGCATGCTTAAACACGTGCAAAGTTTTGATTAAACTAGAGGCGACAAAGAATAACTTATGACGACTTGACTTCTCAATATTAGTGTGTATCAATAGACTTTTAAAGATGTAAGATGTATTGGAGGGACTATAATAAGAGAGCATTTTTAGTTGGAAGTTACATGCTGGAGACACCTATGTTGGGAAATCCAATGAGGGGAACGGGGATGATGAGAAGTATTTCTTTTTTGGTGAAAAGAATAAAAAAGCCTTGACTTTTATATCTTTGAGGTAGGGCTGAGCACTGACCACTTCGGAGTCGGAGGGCCCAATCTCCGACTCCGACTCCGACTTCGTCGGGGTCGAATCCGACCTTCAACTCCGACTCTGAGATGTACAGAATCTGCTCTGCCTCCGACTCCGACTTGTCGGAGCGGAGTCGGATTTTTGGACTTTTTTTTTTTGTCTTTTTTAACTTCATATTTGACCAACTTTTTTTTTTAAAAAAAATGTGGGCTTTCAAATTTCAATTTTCTCAAAATTACAATCTAAACTTATTAAACTTTTGATTATAACAAAAAATACAACTAAATAAAACAAGTAACATACTAACATGCATTCAAAAATTAAAAATAAAAAGAAAGTCCTATTTTTACATGTACTCCCATCATCCATGATTTCATATCCACATCCAACTAATCACTACAATAAACAAATGCACCGTATACTATATGAAGATTAAAAAAAAAAGGCACTGTATAGTTACTATAGTATACTATTATAATTACTATGAATCTATTTTTAATTTTATATATATTATCGATATATATATATATATATATATATATATATATATGAAGATTCATAAAAAATATATGATATATATATTATTATATATGAATATTAAAAAAAAAGGCACCGTATACGAAATGAAGATTCAAAAAATAGTATTACTATTTTATATATAATATAGTATTACTATAATATACTATTAGTCTATTACTATATCTTATAGTATAATTACTAATACTATTAGTATGTTAGTGATTTAATATTATATATATATATTAAATCTCTAATCTCGTATACTTGATATATATATATATATATTAATATATATATAAATATTAGTTATACTAATAGTTATATTAGTATTAGTTATTATTGATACTATATATTATACTAATAGTGATATTAATACTATATATATAGTTATAGTGATTTAGTATAAATAACTATATAATATATTAGTAGAAGTTATAGTGATTTAGTATAGGTATAATACTATAAGTTATAACTATAGTCTATATTAGTATTAGTATTAGTATTAGTATTAGTATTAGTATTAGTATTAGTATTAGTATTAGTATTAGTTATAGTGATTAGCATAACTATATATTAGTATTTGTTATAGTGATTTTAATTTAGATAACTATATAATACTATTAGTATAAATCACTATGCTAACTATATCACTGATAGTATTAGTATACTAATACTAGTATATCACTATAGTTAATAGTATCATAGAGTAATATAGTATTAGTAATTAATACTATAGTGATTTATAAAGTAATTTATATATAATTTAAAGTGGATTACTAATAGTATTAGTATTAGACCATAAATCTAATTAATATACTAATGTATATTAGTATTACTAATATATTTATTAAAAGGAATATGTTGAGAATTTATTAAGTCAAAAAATATAATTAATACAAGATATTGTTATATAAAATTTATATGAATAATACTTTAGTTATTATACATTAGTATTATATGTTATTATATATTTATAGATTAGTGTTTATCCATTAGTATTACATGTTGATGTTATTATGCATCTTAGTGTTTATAGTATATTATATATACATTAGTATTACATGTTATTATATTTATAAATTAGTAATTTAGTGTTACAACTTACATGTAACATGGTAGTGATATTGTAAATTTGTAATAGTATGATATTTACATATAGTCATATACTAAACTATTATTATTTATTAGTCAATTTAGTCTATATATTATAGTATAAATATATTATTTAACTAGTATATTATTGAGTTTAACTAACTATATAAGATATAGTTGTATAAAATTTAAATGATTAATATATAGAAAAACCCATATCTTTTCATAAAATATGTATAAAATCGGAGGTGGAGGCGAAGTCGGAGGGCCAAGTCGGAGGCGGAGGCGGAGGCGGAGTGTCGGAGGCAGATCGGAGCGGAGCCGGAGTCAGTTCGTCAATGACTCTGACTCCGATTTCCAATAGGGAAAAAACTCCGACTCCGACTTGGAGCGGACCCTGAGCGGAGTCGGATTCGGAGTTGGATTGTTGGATTTTTGCTTAGCCCTACTTTGAGGGTTGTATTGCCTCCTGTTTTGGCAAAAGTTTGAATGGCTTGGGTCCGAGAGGAGTGGCATCATATGGGTATGGTGGTTCTTCAACAAGGAATCAGTATGGGTATACACAACCGTCGTGTTGGGTTTGTGGAGCCTGGTTTATTATTGTGTCGGCTTGATTTGATGACCCAACCCGCAAGGGATGCGTTATGGTTTTTTGGTTGATTTTCAATGAGGCTTGGGCCATGTTCCCTTCGGGTTGGGCCCTTATTTTTGGCACTGTTTGCGACTTGAGAAGCGCCAGACAAAAAGTTCGCTTGACGTTCGCTCGAGCGAAGCTCAGACAGAGAGTTCGCTCGAGGTTCGCTCAAGTAAACGCTAGACAAAGAGTTCACTCGAGGCTTGCTCGACACCACGCTTGAGCGAATAACGCAGAAAAGTGAAAATTAGGGCTTTCGCCATGTAACCCTATAAATATATACTTAATGAACAGTATAGTTGTCTGAATAATAGTTGTCTGAAAAATGATTTTTCGCCCCAATGTTTATTTTGTCATTCCTCAACATAATAAAATCTTCTGCAGCTCTATGGACGTAAGCACGTTGCCAAACCACGTTAATTTTGTGTCGTGAGATTGATTGTTTGTTTGACTTATACTTTTCTCTCATCGTTTTCACAACACGTCGTACCCTCAGCAAAACCCTTATTACATGCCTCAGCATCCCCGTGCTCCACCACCCTTTACTTCTTTTAATTGTGGCTCACAACCATCTTTTAATGGCTCGGAGGTACCCCAGCTGCAGAGAACATTAGATAGACGACACTCGAAGATTGCAGATAACTACCGGTCTTTGGATGAGGTTAGACTATTTACAGTGTGTTTGTGATTTGATATGATAAGTGCCTTAACTATCATGGAATGTTAACAATGGTTAAACTTTGGCTGCTCGATTTTCTTTGCTACAGCTTTTGGAGTTACAGAGTTGTTGAAGCAACGCATCTCTTTTAGAGTTTTGAACTGATATCAAGCTTGCAAGTGGGTTTTCTCCAATGGGCTTTGAAATCTATCATTTATATCTAAATGTCAACTTCTGAAAACTTCAACCTCCAGCATTCTACCTATAAGTTACCTAAGAGGCTCCTGTAAAGCCTCTTCTCCCTGGAATATTGTGACAATATAAATGCAAGTAGGTTCCCTTGGGGAAAAAAGGTCGGATTATGTCTCTTCAATAAGTTCCACTTCTAATTACGAGTAGCAAAATGTGGGATGATAGCCAAATTTTCTATCATCTTATGAACATGGCCAGTGTTATTATCCTTTCTTGACATCTTGTAATTCTTTCATTGCTTGTTTGTGTCTGTCTCAAGCACTCATTGTATCATTGATATTTTTCTATACCTACGCTGAAACTTCTCCGATTGACAAGTCCTTTATCAAATTTAAATGTTCATACTTTTGCTGAATAATGGAATAATTGATCACAGGTTACTGCTGCTCTTGCACATGCTGGCCTAGAATCTTCTAATTTAATTGTTGGTATTGATTTCACAAAGTGCAATGAGTGGACAGGTTCAGTCTCATCTTGATGTTTTCAATTGTATCTATTTGGGATGCAGTATGCTTAGCTTTTTTCATAAATTAAGTGCTAGGTCATTCAACCGATGAAGCTTACATCACATTGGAAATGGTCAAAATCCCTATCAACGAGCAATATTTGTCCTATTTGTGGTGAACTTGTACAGGTTTGCCCTATTTGTCTTACTAATCAAAAGGACATGGCCTTTGGTTGTGGGCATCAGGTAAATTACTCAGCATTTCTTTTCTGTTTTATTAGCACCTTTAGGTTAAAATAAAAAAATATTTCTATTACAGAGAAGGTTTTTTTTTTCGTATTTTAAATAATTCCTCTCTTTTAAGTGGCAGACTTGTTGTGACTGGAGAAGATCTTGAAGTGTGCCCCATTTGCCGGCGTGCAATCGAGACTAGAATAAGGCTCTATTGATTGGCTTTGCTTCACATCTCTGAGATTATTACAGCTCATGTGTTTGGTTCAGTGCAAGCTGCACAATTTATCATGATTTATAGGCAGCAATTTTGCTTTGGAGGCACCAAAGGTCAGCAGCTGTTGAAGAGCATTCATCAAGTATTACCTTTTTTTTTTCCCCCATTTAAATATGCAAATGGTTTTGGATGAGCTATGCCAGAGAATTGGAAGTTTTGGGATGAGTTAGTGTGGTCCAAACAGTTGGTGGTTGCTCTGTGAAAGTGAAGATTTATGACAAAACTCCTGTATGGATATTCAGAGATGTTGCGAAGTAAGTCTGCATGACACAACTTACGGATGCATGCCATCTTATTTTCTCACATCACATGCATCATTATCCGCCTTCAGTTAAGGGGAAAGATCCAGATACTGAAATAAAGGGGTTGCCATTTTTTTGTCAGCGTTATCAAAAGCATAAAAATGCAGTACACATTAATTCAAGACGTGGAAATACTTAAATCCAATAGTAGAAAATATTTATTTGGTATGTGGTGACAATATTATTATTGGTAATCTCAATCTGGCTCGGCCACCAAAACACTTTGTCCCCACACATTGCCTACTAGAGGGGTGCCGTAAGAGTGGTTTTGATGCAATCCGACTTGCGGTCTGTAAAGCCACGAGGAATTGTGGCTGCCTGATTTGTGTTATATTTTTCTGTTTGGACTTGCTAAAGGAGTGATCTACTTCTTCGTTCTCTTGATCCTTGGTTAGGAGAAGCAGTAACAATAGGAAGATGGCAAAAGAGAGATGGTTTGATTCATCGAAAAAAATGTATGACCATTAGTGGCTGTATCGGCACTTGGTCCTCACATGCCTGGGGACGAATGAGGTTAGTTAGATCTGAGAGACTTGAGCCATTGAGTCATTTGGTTTAGTGCTTGAAGGGATAAGAAGCACGGAGGTGCGGTGTCTCATGGATCTCACATGTAGATAAGGCTGTGCATGAGCCTCACGCGTCGACAATTTTTACAATCTTCTTCCATCATCAAAATGATCGACACTTCAGGAGTCTTGTGAAGAGGTGCGTGTCGGTTGTTAGGTCGCCAAAAAGCAATGGAACAAACAATCCCTGTGCTATAGCCAGAAACCAATTAAAAAACCTTGGACATGCAATATAAAATGAAAAGGCTCTTACTGCCTCAATATAAAATGCAAATAAGCATTAAGGAGATAGAACTGAACTAAACAACTCAAAATTTAGTTGTTACCTCTTTGTATGCTTTCATTGCATATATATGAGACACTAATTCCAAGGAAGTACACTTGAAAAGCATGCACAGAAGGTGATCACATTCTCTCGTGTTTCTAGTTAACTGATACAGATTAAAGATCCTCATTTGACAAGTGCAAAAAATCTTGTTTTATTATACTGTGGAACATATTCTTGGTTCTGTTTTTCCGCTTTTTGCATGTGATATATGGATATATTTCTTTTCATTGCTTTTTGCATGTGATATATGAGTAAATGTATTTGAGATTACGTTCAAGACTTCTATATATGATCATTGCTTTAAACCAATGGAAATCAAGAAAGACAAATCGATCATAGGAAGATAACCCCCAAAGAAAGGTACCTGCCCACTACAATAGTCAGTGTCTGCTAACGAGCATTTTAAATGACAGAGAAACAAGAGAATTGATTCATCTTCGACAGGTGTGTCAAGTGAGAGAGCAGAGCTTGTTTGGCGTCAAGAATCTTGTCCGCACTAATATGATCAATCCTCGCCATAGTCCCTTTAGATGAGGCACTTACTTCGGACTCAGCCAAGTCATCGCGGATTAGTCTTTCCCTTTGCACAATCCACCTTGATTAGTCTATGACGCCCTGTGAAAAATAATGAGTTATCAGAAAGAAGGAAACAAAAACCATAGGATTGATGCCAAAGGGAAACAACAAACAATGAAGGGAAGAATGAACCTAATAAAGGAAGCTACAAATCTCATTGTACACCAACTGGTGGTATGAAGGTAAGTGCCTCATCTTCGAGGAAGGGAGATGTCACTAGCTAGATCATTATCTCGAGTTTTGTCAGAAATAGAGGAAGCTTGTCTTGCTTCCTGGTGGTTGACATGAGCCATCCAGTCCCCTGTGGCCACCACATGCTCGGCAACTCTGATGGCAAGCTCATCAACCTCATGAGCAAAACCCCTTGTGCCATCTCAAAGGTTTCGAGCACCCTCGGAATTTACATGCCACGAACTTCCTTGCATCAGTTCGACGGCCTGTCTGATATCAATAGGTGGATCCCAAGGCTTGCCCTATGGTATCCTCTGAGGTCTCCACGGGCATCTGCAGATTGCACGTCCATCCTAGTGCGAGGAGAGCACATGGCACTCCAATCCAAACTGAACATGGTCGTTAACCCTTTACTGAGGAACCTGTTGAACATGCCGTTGAACCTGGTTCAACAGTTATGGAATATCCACAAACCACGCCGACGACAGAAATGATTGCTCTCTTGAGGTCGGAAATGGACTTTACTGAGGTGAGGGGTGGTGAGGTTGAAACGGAGGCAACAGGATGCACGTTGGCGTTGGTTCCTTTTGATGGTGAGACTGACAACACCCGGACAGGACCACCACATACTGGGTCGACGGGGGCAGGCGAACTGGTGGCCGGTCTCCCGGACAAGGGGGGAGTGACGGCAGCACGACCGTCAAGCTCTAAGGAACCTGTTCTGGCTCTCAAAGCAGAAAATGCTGTCGAAGATTCACAGACCACGCCGAAGGCTGAAATGGCTGCACTCTCGAGATCGGAAATGGACTTTGGTAGTGTAGGGATAGTAGACACAGGTTCCTTGGCATGTGAATATGAGTGTTGCTGGGAAGACCCTCTCCCACTGATATCCCTGCATCTGAGTAAGAACAGCAATTCTCAGGCTTCAAACTAGGTCCTGAACAAGGCAAAGGAGATGCAATTCAACATGGGGATTTTATGCGATGGTTTTGAGGACCAGCTCATTGCCCTCTTTGCAGCTATGGAAGCTGGAAAGAACAGTTTGGGATCACCCAGGGAGCTCGCATCAGCTAAGAAGTGAGCAAGAGAACTCCATAGACTTGACTGGACAATAAATGATGGAGCAAATGGAAATAGCTCTAACCTGGGAAGAGTGAGGGGAAGGGGAAAATATGTGATTTTATGAAACCAAAGATTGTTTCTTGGAACGTAAGGGGGCTGAATGAGAAAGAAAAACGTCTTATAGTTAGAAATCAACTTCGTAAATGGAAGGTGGACGTTGTATGTTTACAAGAAACGAAACTTGCAGTTATTTCTCTGCATATAATTAGAAGTTTGTGGGGTTGTAGTCAAGTGGGATGGCATTATTTATCATCCATTGTAGCATCTGGGGGCATATTAGTAATGTGGGACAGGAGGGTGGTGGAGAAAATGGAGGATTTTCTGGGAGATTACGTGGTGGCATGCTCATTTAAGAATGTCATGGTTGGGTTTTAGTGGGCATTCGCTGGAGTTTATGGGCCTAATCTTGATCGGTCCAGAAGTTTATTATGGGATGAGTTGGCCGGTATTAGTAGCATATGGGACCTACCTTGGTGTATCAGTGGCGATTTCAATGTCACTCGCTTTCCGAGTGAGAGATTGGGTGGTTCAAGTTTCAACCTATCTATGGTAGAATTCTCTAACTTCATCTCTGAGCAAAATTTACAGGATCTTCCTCTTGCAGGTGGCTCTTTCACTTGGTTTAGCAACCTAGATCTTCCATCTTGGTCTAGGCTAGACAAATTTCTTATCTCACCGGATTGGGAGGCTCATTACCCAGACCTTATTCAGAAGAGATTACCTAGGCTATGTTCGGACCACTTTCCCATCCTTTTGAACTGTGGAGGCATTAGAAGAGGTCCAAGATGCTTCAAATTTGAGAACATGTGGTTGAAGTCTGATGGTTTCCTGAACAAAATACGTCAATGGTGGTCATCTTATCAGTTTCATGGCAATTCTAGTTATATTCTGGCCTGTAAATTAAAGTCTTTAAAAAAGGATTTAAAGGAGTGAAATGCACAAGAGTTTGGTAATGTGGAAAGCCAAAAAATTGTTCTCTTGGAGGAGCTTAAGGGCTTGGGGGTGTGGAAGAGGAGCGGGTACTACTTAAAATTGAGCGGGCGCGCAAAACTCAAGTAACTGCGGACATTGAACGTATCTCTCTTTTGGAAGAAATATCTTGGCGACAAAAATCACGTGCTTTATGGTTGAAGGAAGGGGATAGATGTACCAAGTTTTTCCACCAGGTGGCCAATTTGCATAGGCGGAACAATGCTATAGAAACTCAAGTGATAGACGGGGCGGCCTCATCCAACCAAACCGAGATCTCAGATTACATTGTCAATTACTATGGTAAGTTGTTTTCAGAACAGTTTTCGTGGAGGCTGAGACTTGATGGGTTGGCTTTTGATGTTCTTGATCCGCAGGCGTTGGAACAACTTGAAAGGCCGTTTGAGGAGGTAGAGGTAAGATTGGTAGTTAAAGGTATGGTAGGTGATAAAGCCCTAGGTCCTGATGGTTTTACCATGGCCTTTTTTCAGACTTGTTGGGATATACTTAAAGAAGATATCTTGGGGGTTTTCCAGGAATTTCATGGAAGTGGGCGGTTCGAGAAAAGTCTCAATGCAACCTTTTTAGCACTCATCCCTAAAAAAATCGTTGTAGTAGAGGTGAAAGATTTTTGTCCCATTAGCCTGGTGGGTGGGTTTAATAAAATCTTATCCAAAGTATTGGCAAACAAGTTGAGAAAAGTAATGGAAAGTTTGATCTCAAAGCCTCAAAATGTATTTGTTAAGGGTAGGCAAATCCTAGATTCAGTATTTATTGCCAATGAATGCCTGGATAGTCGTATTAAGTCGGGAGAGCTAGGACTTCTTTGCAAGTTGGACATAGAGAAAGCTTATGATCACGTCAATTGGGGATTCTTACTTTATATACTTGAGAGATGTGGCTTTGGCATAAAATGGCGCACTTGGATCCATACTGTATCTCTACGACTTGTTTTTCTGTATTGGTGAATGGCACGTCAAAATGCTTTTACAAAAGCTCCCGAGGATTGTGACAAGGGGACCCCCTTTCTCCATTCCTCTTTGTTTTCGTGATGGAAGCTTTTAGTAAGATGATTGCAAGGGTAGTGGCGGGTGGTTTCTTATCAGGATTCTCAATTGGGGAGGTAGCCTTAGGTTCGATCAACATTTCACATCTTTTGTTTGCTGATGATACTCTAATATTTTGTGATGTCAAACAAGAGTAAATCCGAGCATTGAGGGCTTTTTTATTATGCTTTGAGGTCGTGTTAGGGTTGAAGGTGAATTTGGCCAAATCTGAGGTAGTGCCAGTGGGGCTTGTACCAAATGTGGAGAGTTTGGCGTCCATCTTGGACTGCAAGATATCTCGGTTGCCCATGAAATATCTTGGTCTTCCATTGGGTGTGGCTTTTAAATCAAAATCCATGTGGGATGATGTGCTCGAAAAAATGGAAAGGAAATTAGCCGGTTGGAAGCGGATGTGCCTATCCAAAGGGTGCCGGGTGACTCTCATCAAGAGCACTCTATCCAACTTACTAACGTACTTTCTCTCATTATTCCCGCTCCCCGCCAAAGTGGCTCATCGCATGGAGAAACTTCAACGTGATTTTCTTTGGGGAGGGATAAAGGATGAGTTTAAATACCACTTGATGAAATGGGCCACAATTTGTTCTCCCATCAAATAAGGCGGCTTGGGTATTCGGAATTTGAAATCTTTCAATAATGCTTTGCTAGGCAAGTGGTTATGGAGATTTCACAATGAACGAGAGGCCTTGTGGCGAACCGTCATTGCATTGAGGCATGGAGAATCATGGGGAGGTTGGTGTTCCAATGAGGTGAGTGGGCCTCATGGAGTTGGGCTATGGAAACATATTAGAAGAGGTTGGGACACATATGCAGCACATACTTGTTTCAAAGTTGGAAATGGAGTGAAGGTAAAATTTTGGCATGATTTATGGTGTGGTGATCGGGCACTCAAGGAAGTTTTCCTCAAGTTTATGGCTTAGCAAAAAGAAAAGAGGTATCAATAGCGGATTTAGTTCTCATCTCCAATGGTCTTCCACAATGGAACATTACTTTCCTTAGAGATGCACAAGACTGGGAAATGGATGAATTTTTGGTGTTCTTTGACAATGTGTACTCCACTCATGTGTTAGGGGAAGGCGAAGACAAGATTTATTGGCACCCTTCCAAGAAGGGAGTTTTCACAGTCCGTTCTTTCTACCATTCTTTGACCATGCACACCTCAGCCCGGTCCTTCCCATGGAAGAACATATGGAGGACAAGGGCACCTCTAAAGGCAGCCTTTTTTGTTTGGACAACTTCTTTGGAGAAGATTCTTACTATAGACAATCTGAGGAAACATGAAATCATAGTTATGGACTGGTCTTATATGTGCAAGAAGTGGGGCGAGTCCACTGATCATCTCTTACTACATTGTGAGATTGCCAAGATCTTGTGGAACGAAGTTTTTGCTCGATTGGGTTTAGCTTGGGTGATGCCGGAAGGGGTATGTGACTTTCTAGCCTCGTGGAGAGGTATTCGGGGCAACTCTCAAATTGCATCCATATGGAAAATGATACCTATATGTCTATGGTGGTGCATTTGGAGGGAGAGGAATGCAAGAAGCTTTGAAGGTCAAGAGCGATCAATGAAAGAGCTTAGAAATTTGTTTTTCAATACATTGCTTCATTGGTCGATTGTAATTGATTTCCATGGCATGTCTTTTCATGAATTCATTGTATCTCTAAACTAGCAAGCACAGGCGTTGCTCTTGTATACGTCCTGTATACTTGGATTTTTTGCCTCATTTTGATCAATAAAATTTTGTTTACCGATAAAAAAAAAATTAATTTAAGTCACTTGCAATGCCGAGTCGCAATAGAATCCTGGAGAGCACATAGCATTCCCTTCCAACCTAACAAGGTCAGCACCAAGGCCTACTTCACCAACCAAATTAGGAAGGTTCTCCGTGATGAAGAATAATCTCACATTGCTTGGGAAGAAAGTCTTGGACATATTTATAAGGAATGACCAATTTTCTCTTGGAGAACCGATTTTATGAGATGAGTTAGGCCCATGAATTTCTTTATGGTATCAGAGCCTGTCACAGAATGAATGGGGTCCCACATTATTACCCCGTGACAAGTACCAGAAAAAAATATTGGCCTACACGTGAGGGAAGGTGTTGAAGAATAATCTCACATTACCTGTGGACAAGGTCTTAGGCATGTTTATAAGGAACGAGTAATCCTATCTTGGAGAACCAGTTTTATGAGATGAGTTAGACCCATGAATTTCTTCACTATGTGTTCAAGACCACAACCCTTCCACCTTTTTCAATGAAGCCTCCTCACAATTTAGTACTGTACATTACCCTCTCAATGTTCCTTCTTTGGTTCAGGCCTTTTAAACTTCTCATCAAGCTTGACAATTCCATTGTCCAGTTGGTTTTTAACAAGTGTCTTGACCGCATGCTCATGTCACGAACTTAGTTGAGAATTTAGTGAAGATCCCATTGGAACCTGTCAGGTAAAATTCTATAAACTCACCAACTTTGTGAGCTTTAGAGCTATCTCCCAAGAAAAGAAGAACTAATTCTCTGTCCTCTTTGTTATACACCACCATGTAACAACACCAAAAGTGAGGGCAATGGCATCACCCTTTTTGATTGAAAGTGCCTTCTCTTCTGCTTCAGGAAGATTAATCCAAGCTACACCATGTCCTGCAGGAAAAAGGCATAATGTTTAGGGGAAAACATTTTACTTGTAAATGATAATAGAAAATATTTATTTGGGCTCCTTGCCCAAAATGAGCAGTGTTGCGGTGTGTATTATGAAACCAAGAAAGAGGGTGGTGGTTCCCTCTGCCCATGCATTACAGAGTAATGCATTTTGTTTCAATTTTTCTTTCCAATTTTACAAATACATTTTAATATTTTATCTTAGTTAGAATATATCAAGACATTCTAGAATTATTATAGCAGTTCTAATACAATGCGCTTTCCAGAAAATCTTGATCCATCTTCGATAGTGGTGCTCAATACGCATTTGAGTCATTATATTTTTCTTCGATTCAATTAATGTGATTTTGAGACCATGGCATTCATTCATGATATTCATCTATCATAAGAAACATGGTGTTCTCAGATACATCCTGAGCAAATAAACCATTTGGTATTCTGACTTCAAATTAGACACATAACAGTTTGGTATTTAGAGTCAGGTCGGTTCCATGGCTGAAGGGACTGACTTTCTCAACTCTATGAAGCATTCACACTAGGGGTGTTAACATTAATTGGAAAACCGGTCCCCCAGACTGGTGGAAGCTTAATTTCAAAACTGGCCGAACTGGTCTAGTTTCGGTTCTATGCTTTTTAGAACTGGATCGGATCGGATTGGTTCGCTATATTATATATTTTAAATTAGTTTTTTAATATTATATATAATATTTTTTTATATTATATATAATTTATAAAAATTATAAACAGATTTATAATACACACTGCTCTTATCCTAAGAAAAAAAAGGACAAATGTTTTTATAAAAATTTGCTATAAATCAGTATTTTTTTTTAATTTTTAAAAACAGATTTTTTATGACAAATTTGCATTTTGTTAAAACTGAAGAATCAGACCGAACTGGATTAGAATCGATAAAACTGGAGGTACTGATTTAGGAGGGTAACTGGTGCATAATCGATTTTCGAAAATGCAAAATCGGTACATACCAGTTCGGTCTTAAATTTTGCCCAAAATCGGACCGGATCGGACTGGTTACACTCCTAATTCACACAACTGAGGAATGGAAATGCAGAAATGAAGGAGGCTCAAACTCGGTAGCAAGCCTTGCTGGAAGAAATCATCCAGCAAGTTGGCAATCTTGCCAACAATTACACAACCCTTTCCCATACCATATCCACCATACCCTTAAAACAGATCCACCCCCACCATTCTGACCCAAATAGTAGCCAAGCTTCTGAAATAACCAATACCCATTTCAACCCAGTTTTTGAACACCAAAACGGGATCCACAGCAGAACCATGAGACTTGATTTTCCCAAGTTTGATGGGTCTTACTCCACTGGATGGGTCTTTAGAGCCCAACAATGTTTTGACTATTACAACACCCATGATACACAAAAGATTTAGCTAGCTTCCTTCCACATAGAAAGAATGACCCTTACTTGGCACCAGTGGCTATTGGCTTCCCATCCAATAACCGTCTAGTTTGAGTTTGTGCAGGCATTGCAAGTTCGATTCGCAACCACCCCTTTTGATGATCCGGTAGCAGATTTTACAAAGTTAAGATAAATTTCCATTGTGGAGGAGTACCAAACTGATTTTGAGATACTATCTAACTGTATCCCCAAACTTCCAGAGATGATATTAGAATTATGGTCACTATGTTTCAACCAACTACCCTTTCCACAACTTTTGGTCTAGCCCACTATATGGAGAGGAAGTATGGCGCAGGGTCAACAACCAAAAATCTACTAGCACCTTCCAACCAGCTCCCATCAACCAAAATTTTTCAAAAAACTACTTCCCTAGACTCCCAGTACCAAACCCCCATTGACTATTGGGACCCCTACCTCCTAATTACCCCTCTTGACCGAATAGAGACAACCTCAATAAGCCCAACCTTCCCATATAGCGTATTACCCCTACGCAGATGAAGGAAAGGAGGGACTGTGGTCTTTGTTACTACTGTGATGACAAATGGGCTTCGGGACATCGATGTAGAACTCCCAAGTTGTTCCTTTTGGATGGACTGGAGGTTGAAAACGAGGAGGAGATCTTTGAGGATGTCATTGAAGAACCTACAATGAGAGAAGAACAAAAAGCAAATGAGGAAGGAGCATTACTTGACATTTCACTACATGCAATTTCAGGCACTCCCATTCCTTAGACCATGCGATTATGGAGTGTATTAGAAGAGTGGTTTGTGGTTGTTCTAATTGATTCCGAGAGTACTTATAGCTTCATATTGACCCCACCATGGCCAAGAGAGCCAATTTAAGTGCTAGAAGAAGCCAAAATCTTACTGCGATGGTAGCTAATGGGGATCGGTTACCTAGGTTGTTGTGAAGTAGTTCCATTTCATCTCCAGGGTAACTACTTTTTTGCTAATTTATATTTGTTGCCCTTAGTGGGATGTGATATGGTTCTTGGGGTGGATTGGCTTTCCTACCTCAGCCCTATTCTTTGGGATTTCACCCAGCTTACCATGAAATTTATTTGATGTGGGAAAATGATGTAGCTTCAAGGGCTTAGCCCTTTGGATCTAACCATGAAAGATGCAGAAAATCTTTATATGCAGACAAAGGAGACTCAAAAAAGGTTGGTACTACAATTAATGGCAGTTTCAAATGATGACTCATCCACCCTTGCACCCGAGGTACTACATCATTTATTAAAGCAAAATCATTCAGTTTTTCAAGAGCCAAAAGGACTTCCTCCACAACGAAGTCATGATCACAAAACTCCCCTCATAGATGGCACCAAACCAATAAGCATTCGGCCCTATCGCTATCCTTACTATCAAAAGGAAGAAATCGAAAAAATTTTGGATGAGTTGCTGGAAAATGGGGTCATGCGACTTAGCCAAAGCCCCTATTCTTCTTCCATCTTACTAGTTCGTAAGACGGATGGGAGTTGGCGAATGTGTGTTGACTATCGGGCTCTCAATCAAGCTACCATCAAAGATAAGTATCCAATCCCTATCATTTATGAACTCTTAGATGAATTGGGAGAGGCCTTAAATATTTTCTAAGTTAGATTTACGGTCGGGATACCACCAAATTCGTGTAAATCCCCCTGACATCCCAAAAACTGATTTTCAAACTCACCAAGGCCATTACGAGTTTTTAGTAATGCCTTTTGGACTTACTAACGCCCTAACCACCTTCCAAGGGTTTATGAATGACATTTTTAGGCCCTAATTCTTGTATTTTTTTTTATGATATTTTCGTCTTTAGCAAGTGCTGGAATGACCACCTTTCCCATCTAGAAACGGTGTTGAAGCTACTTCAACAACACCAGTTGTATGCAAAAATGTCAAAATGCAAGTTTGGATGTTTAGAAATAGAGTATTTGGGACATATCATCTCGGAATCCAAGCCGATCCCAAAAAAATTTCCAGTATGTTACATTTGCCATTACCTACTTCCCTTAAGGCTCTAAGGGGATTTTTAGAGCTTATGGGCTACTACCGCAAGTTTATCAAAGATTATGGAAGCATAGCAGCACCCCTTACTGCCCTACTACATAAGGATGCTTTCCAATGGAACCCAAGAGCCACTGCAGCCTTTAACCAACTCAAACAGGTTATGGCCACCCCCCTGGTTCAAGGACTTCCTAATTTTTCAAAAACATTTATTATTGAATGTGATGCATCAGGAGATGGAATTGGGGCAATCTTAATGCAAGAGGGAAGGTCTTTGGCCTATCTAAGTCAGGGGCTTAAGGGCAAGAACTTACACTTGTCTACATATGAAAAAGAGCTCTTAGCTCTTGTGATGGCAGTAAAAAAATGGAGAGCTTATCTACTTCGTCAGAAATTTAAAATCTGCATGGATCAACAAGCCCTTAAGTATTTGGTGGAGCAATGAGGAACTCCCACTCAACAAAAGTGGATTTCTAAATTAATTGGGTATGAGTTCACAGTCGAGTACAAGATGGGCTGTGAGAAAAGGGTTGCAAATGCTCTTTCTCGGGTTAATTCTCTGGGACATTGTGCCCTATTATCCTGACCCAACCCACAACCCCTTGGCTTCAAAAGGTTCAGCAAGCTTACCCATCAAATCCTCTCTTGCAGAAAATATTGAAGTAGTTCCAAGATGGCCAGCTACAAGATGGCAAGCACACCTTATGGTAGGGAGTTATTCTATATAAAGGGCATTTGCATCTGGGTAGTTCCTCCTATCTCTACCAAGAGGCATTACAACAAATGCATGACAGTCCATTAACAGGACACTCGGGTTATCATAAAACATTGGCTCGGGTCAGAAAATAATTTTACTGGCCTGGATTGAAGTCTTTAGTTAGGAAGCATATTAGAGAATGCCACACCTGCCAAAAGAAAAAGGTTGAACACACACACCCTGTTGGACTCCACCAACCACTCCTTATTCCAGAGAGGCCTTGGCTTGATATTAGTATGGATTTTGTGGAAGGTCTTCCCCTCTCACAAGGGAAAAGTGTCATCTTGGTTGTGGTCGATCGAATCACCAAGTATGCCCACTTTATTTCCCTTCATCATCCTTATACAACAAGTACAATGGTTAGTTATTTCCTAGACAACATTGTTAAGCTACATGGGCTACCCAAATCCATTGTCAGTGACCAAGACACCATTTTCACTTCAAAATTTTGGTCAAAGTTGTTTCATTTACAAGGGGCTCAATTAAATCTTAGTACTTCCTACCATCCTCAGACGGATGAGCAAATTGAAGTAATAAACCAAAGTTTGGAAGGTTACCTACTACGATTCATTAGAGAGAAGCCCAAGGAATGGACTAAGTGGTTGTCACTAGCCGAATACTAGTACAATACCAGTGAGCATGCATCCACCCATACAACCCCCTTTGAAGTTGTATACTGGTTTTCCCCACCTCGACTCCTCCAATACACACCAGGACACGAAGATACAAGCGATTGAAGAAAATCTCACAGCTAGGGATGAGATATTGAAGATTTTGAAAGATAATTTGAAGGAGTCACAAGAGAGAATGAAAACATTTGCAGATCTCAAACGAACGGAGAGAAACTTTGAACCAGGGGAATGGGTTTACCTTCGTCTGAAGCGAAGCCCTATCGGCAACTCACAGCTGCAAAATGAAGACACCAAAAATTAGCCCCTCGATTTTTCGGTTCGTTCCAGGTGGGAGAAAAAAATTGGTAAGGTAGCTTACCGTCTTCGTCTACCTTTAGAGACTAGGATACACCCAGTCCATGTTTTGTACCTCTAGAAATGTTTGAGCTCGAAGGTGATACCACATGTACAACTTCCTCCCACCAATCACGATAGTTCAATTCACGTCGCCTCTGAAAACATCTTACAACGGCGACTGAAACGCAGCGGCAATAGGATGTCCACCGAAGTCTTAGTATAATGGACTGGAATGGGGGAAGAAAACACATCCTGGGAAGAGCTACAATGGTTTTGGGCTAACTATGGGAACCTTACGGACAAGGTTCTCGAAGGAGGCGCATCTGTCATGAGCTTTACAAATGAGAACAAATTTGAGCCGTCCAAAGTTTAAGCTAGGCCACACGAGCAGCACATGAATTATCCTTTGTCTGAAGAGAATCTGATGGGTATTTTCTTAAGCATTAGTGTGTTGTTTTCCTTGTTTACGTTATGAGTTGTTTCCTTAGATTTAGGGATGGGTTTAGTGCTCGAGTTATGTTGGGATTGTTTTGTAGTGGGTTGTTACCCATCACTGTTAGTTGTTATCTTTTCATGTTTAGTGGGTAATTGTAACGCCCCAATGGAAGGCCCAAACCACATGGCCTATACTCAAAAAGGATTAGTCAATGATACAATTGGAGCCCTATTGGAATCTTATAAAGAGCAAGAACTTTTCCTTCCCAAGCAATGTGAGATCTCATTCACCACCTACCATTATCCTTATCATATGGGGTATGACAATCTACTCCCCATAAATTCCCAACGTCCTCATCGGACTTGTTTGTTGTAGGTGGCACAGCTCAAGTCCCACATTTCTGGTTGGGATAATCTCTGATACCATTTGTAACGCCCCAATGGAAGGCCCAAACCACATGGCCTATACTCCAAAAGGATTAGTCAATGATACAATTAGAGCCCCATTGGAATCTTATAAAGAGCAAAAACTTTTTTCCCAAGCAATGTGGGATCCCATTGGAGAAGTATCTTTAAATATCCTAGTAAATCTAATGAAAATCATTGGAATCTCTTTTAAAAAATGAGAAATAATAATTACAATCGTGAGTGTACAAGCGTTATGCAGTCACTTCAAAAAAAGTGAATAAATACGGGACTCACATGAAAAAAATTAATTTTTAATAGTGGACTCCACTCTTTTTCAAAACGACTGCATGACGCTTGCGTACTCCACGACTGTATGTAGCATTACTTTTTAAAAATTACTATTTACAATCTGGAGGCCTGGACCCTCGAAGTGCCAGAAATATTCATTCCGTCTATTGCAATTGTTCATCTTTCCCCTGTATTCTTTTCATCTTCCACTTTTGCTTTCAGACTTGATCATATTGTTCATGCTGCAGTGGTAAACACGACACTACCCGACCCTACCTCCTCCCAATGACCTAGTAAATTTGTTTTGACTAAAGGAATGTCTTGCAACGTGACCGAATGGAGGTCGACTGTCACAGATCACTCTGATTTAGACTAGGGGTGTAGAACTGGGCTGAATTTTTTTTTCTGGTTCGATTCGAAACCCAAAAATTTGGGTCAATCCGGGTGGGTAAAAAATCTTATACCCGCCCGGATACGGTTTTTAAACCGGATATTTGTAACCGGTTTCTTTTAAAGCCTAAACTTTACTCTTAGAGCCATCTTCCCTTAACTCTCCTCCATAAAACCCATCTTACGAGACCGGCCACCAGCACCATGAGTACCACAGACTTGGGCACGTGAATGTGGGTGGGAAACTACTGCTGGGGCTGAAGAGAAAGATTTTGAACATGTTCGATAGAAAACTCTCTTTCATATCTCTGAAATTTGCCTTGACTTGAAGGCTAGAAAAGTCCAAGCGCCGTCCCATTTCATCCGATTCTGAACAGGTAAACTTAGAGGCCGAAATGGTGAATCGGAACATGCTCGGGAGGAAAACCCAGTTTGCATATTTAGCCCTTGCAAAGCCATGGCTGAAAGTATCTGATTTTGCCAAAGTTGATCTATTCACAGGATAACTAAAGAAGTACATGTAAGACGAGAAGTTCGAAGGTGAGCCTCTATTCCTTTCCAGAAGCCCCGATTCAGAGAAAGAAGACAACATATACATCCTAGCTTTCTTCCACGATGAGAAGGAGTGGAAATCAATGCTTTGTACGGCCGATATTGATGTTGATGAGATTCGAAGGAACACCAACGACAAATAAAGTCCCAAAAGGTATATGAGATTATTGTGCAGGAAAAAGAAGATCTGGATTTGATGTTTTTTTCCTTTCCTCTTGTCTTTTTTTTTAAAAAAAAAAAAGAAAGAAAAAGTATAAAATCCGGATATCCAGTTTCAGTTGCAATCAGATATCCGGGTCCAAATTTGGATATCTGCCCGGGTTTCAATTCGGGTTACTTGGGTGGATATCCGCTCGCTTTTAAAAAGCTGGATTTGGATCCGGAACTTCTCGGATATCCAGATCCGGATGCACAACCCTAATTTAGACCCTATTTAGATATAAAAGTCTCCCCAACTCATCTTAATTAATCTTATCTAATCATTATAATTTTTTCAAATTTTCATACAAAATATAATAAACAATTCAACATTTTCAAATCCCAAAATAATAATAATATTAAAAAATAATATTCTTACAATATTTTATTTAACTTTTAACTTTTATCCAACTCAGTATTCAAACCTTCCTGAAAAGATTCGTAAAAGATTTGCTATTCCCTCTTGGATGATGTTGGGAATAAGGATAACTAGTGGCGCTCACTTAAATAGCCTCACTACATGGTGAATAACTGTAAAATTTACTTTTTAGATAATGGCCACTTGGCTTTATTCTTAGGTGAAATTACCCAAGTACCTCTGTAACACAGCGAAAATATCTACTAATTCACTCAACAAATTGATTAGTATTCAAGCATGCAATTAATTTAATAATTAAACAGTAATGTAAAATAAATAAATTGCATAACACTAAGATTGGTATCGAAGGGAAACCCTTTAAAGAACTATTTAAAGGTAAAACCCTAAAGGGTAGCTAAACCAAGAAAAGTCAATTTTATTATTTAAAAATTAATTACAAGTAAAGTTCAATTACAAAACGTTTGTCAATCGACACTATTACTTGACCAGACAAATGACTCATTTGTTTTCTACCGTAATAGCAGTCAGAACCTCTGATGATCTTCAAACATTGGCTTTTCTCCTAAAACTCCAATGGCTGAAATATGACCAATCAAATCTCCAACATGGAGCACGATTACACTCTTTGAGAGAAACAATATGAAAATTCTCTAAGGAATTTTCTCACCAAAATATGCACTGTAAAGTGCTCTAGAAAATATCTAGATCTAAATCTCTACAGATCTTAACCAATTGGATCCCTTAAATAAAAAATCTGAAAATCAATTCCAATTGCAGTAGGATTCTGCTGACGGAACAAATCTGATAGGAGTTTGATCTGTAGTAGGATTCTGCTGACGGAATGAGTTTGGTAGGAATTTGATCTGCAGTAGAACTCTGCTGACGGTCGCGAAGTTGTCTCCTGACGGAATGCTGACATTTCGCGATAATTCTTCACTGCAGTAACAGATTTCAGATTAACCTCTTCTCTGGATAAGTGCAGATTCCTTGGGACTCGATTTTTCCACTTATGACTTATCTAAACAACCTCTAATACCTCATGGATAAACTTAATATTGTTATAGATAAAGTTAATAAATAATTTACATTCATCCAAAATTACCAACTTAATGATATGATAAACTCTATTATTTTAATCACCTAATCCTCTACAAACTTATCCACTTAGTCAGCTAATCCTAACTAAACTTTTACATCTACATTAGGGAATAACCATCAATTCCCAACTATATGACCGATCCAAATTTAACACATGACAAACATTTATAGGCTTTGAAAATTGTATAAAAGGCCACAACTTAAGATGAAGAGCAAAAATGGAAGAAAATACTCATTCTGTAACACCCCTTCCCTTAGGCTATGATGTCAGGTGTTTTCTTAATTGATGCCAAGCAAGAGATTTATTAAATATATAAAACAATTATTTATTTCATAAAATATTAGTAAATGGGTTATATTTTAAATAAAAACATAATCAGAGTTTTTATTGTGGAAAACTCTGATTATGTTTTTAAACAATCAAAGTTGGATCATAAAACGATCATTAAACAATTGGGGTGGGAGTAAGCATTTTAAGAAGTGCAGGAAAACTTTTTTTTATATAAGTAAGATAAAATTTGATTACTAACAAAAGAGGATGAAACCCCAATACAGGAAGTATACAAGAGATCTACCCAGCTGACAAAGGGAAAAAGTGCTAACAATTCATGGAAAGTAGAAATAGAAGACTACACTATTGTGGACCACTATCCAATAAAAGTATTAAGCTCCAATACCGTTTTCTTGCAATCATCGAAATAAGCATTATGAAAATCGCAGCAAAACGTAAAATCCTTAAAAAACGGCAGTTTAATAATACATAGTCTTACATAGGACAAGGCCAATCATTTGGACCAAATAGTCCTCCAGTAGTAGCACCAACTCCACGACCATGGCCCCCAGAGTCATTACCACCACGACCCCTGCCACTACCACCAGCCCCTGCACCACCACCAAAGGCACCAGCAGGTCGAGCACTTCCACAGCGGTTGCATACACCACGAAATGCAAAATTTACATTTGTACAACTGCTTGGATAATGTAACATCAGAAGCCATTTGCACAAATCATAGCTTAGAAGATAAAAACAGTGAAAACAAAAGCAAGAAGGAGCTGCTCACCAATCTCACATCACAGACCTTGTATTCGGACACAACCAATCCCCCTCCTGTTGCCATGCCTTTCTTGAAGCATCACCCCGACCTCTTCCTCTTCCACCACCCCCATTCATATCTCCGGCATTTTCCTCTAATCCACCAAAATCACCACCATCATTTGGATCTCCACCCGAGTTATATGTCTGGTCATCTTTGTTTTTTGACTCTGCTATAAAAACTCCAATAATGTTACCATGAAAATCCTTGTTGTTAAACCATTCAACAGCAGCTAGCGCAGCGTGTAGGTCCTCATATGTTACAGTAGCATCTCCCTTCGGTTCATTGGTCACTTTGTCTCGGTATAACCATATCTTAGGACGACCTGTTCGCTTGTCTTTCTGTGAAGTATGAATTCAAGAATGAAAACAAGGGCACAAAACTACTGTGCTTCTTACAAATAAAAATAAAAAGATTTCAAAGTCCACTTGATAAACAGGGACCGAGTGCAATTATTTACAGCAACAGATTAGCCTCCCAACCTTTAGTACCCCTATGGTGCCAAAATATTCGGCCAACATATTTTCATCAGTCCCATCAGGCAAGTTGCAGATATAGACAGATCCATTTGAAGGGGCTCCCTTTCCTGTATAGCTTGCCATTTCTCTCCAATTTCATGAAATCAAGGACCAAACTCTACAAAAAGATGTAATGGATGTGACTGAATTCAGTTGGGCAAAGAAAATATAGCAGAAACATATGAGCTGAAAAAGAAATTCATTCTATTTGGAACTCAAAATTCATTCTGGGTAAAGCAAAATATGGTCATGATTAAAAGCCCAAGACTCATTTTTAGACTCATAAGATGACAGATAAAAACTATAAGTTCGTTTTGAAGAATTTATCAAGTCAGCTCCAATTTATAATGTCTGTGCATTATATTTAATTTTATTTAGCCAATCCTAATGTCGGTACTGCAGCAACAGGTGCCCTTTTTTCCTTCATTGGTAGGTTACGTGTGCACTCAATGGGACTTATGAACAAATTATCTACTGCATTCTAAAGGAGGAAGGAAAGTCAATGTGAGATAAAGCCCCATTGACAGCATTTAATAAGTTATGCTTACACTTATCTGGTTTAACATATACTAATATGAAGTTAATCTCTTGAAATTACAAGAAATTATCATAACACCAATGCTTGAGTAAAATTTCATTCTTACTGCTAAAAAAAGAGCAAACACTCTAGATGATAAATACACTAAGAATTGAGACTTTTTGAGAAGAAAAGCAGTTCTACACATGTTCCTAGCCCCCAAAAATGTGGGGGTGTTTCAGTGGCCTCCAAGAAGAATAAATAAAAGAACTATTTGACACGACATATTATTCATGACATGAGTTCTGATTCTAAGGAAGCAATATTCCAAAAATCTGTAATCTAAATGTATCAACCGCGTCTTTCCACATGACCTTGTTTCATAAGATGGTTTTATTAAACCCATGCACCACGCTAACTCAACGGAATTGTGCACGGCACAATTAGTTAAGAAAGATCCATAATAAAATAGTAATCCATTTACACTTCTTTCTTTCTGAAAACAAATCTTCAATATCAAAATATTGGTTTTAGCAATCTACTACTTGTTTTTCAAAAACATCTCATCTCATCTCACCTCATCATTACAACTTTCCCAAATCCCCACATAAAATAAAATAAACAATTCAACTTTTTCAAATCCCAAAACAATAATAATATTAAAAAATATATTCTAACAATATTTTATTCAACTTTTTAATTTTAATCTCAACTCATCTCATCTCATCTCATCTCTGAAAACAAACGACCCCTAGTTTTATTTCTCTTTAGTATGATTTCACATAAATAAGTAGAGATACTCATACAGAACATAAATTAGCTTGAAAACAGCATTCACGAACTAAACTAAATTCCAACCAAACAGGTAAACACAACAACAATAATACTTGGTAATTCCATCAGATTTGCTGGAAAACGTGCCAAAGACAAAATTAAGGAGAACGTATAATCTATTAACATGTTTGGTATGAAAAGTGATGAAAATTAATAAATTTAATGTTTAAATCCCACCATAAAAAATATTGAATAATCAACGCCCATTACTCAAGACTTGGATAATATTCCATTCCTTCACTCAGACTAAAAATGGGAATTCAAAACATTTTACCTTATCCTGTAAAACTCATTTGGGAATGATAACCATGCCGTGGCTTACTTATATCAGCTTGGATTATGAGACGACACGTAGGCAAAAAACAACTTCATTCAAACCCTAAAAGCTAATCTTAACTACGAAAACTAATCTCGCTGGCAGTGCTTTCTATAAAATTTCAAAGGACGAAGGTAATTGTAAAATCTGAGATCCCCAAATAACTTAATAGTATAGGAAAAAAAGGGTTCCCCTGAAAGTGGAAGAATTCGAATGTATCATGCTTTGCAACTATGTTGCTGGGAATGTCTCCGCAAAACCCAAGAAATGTTATGAGATCTGGAAAGAAGAAGAAGAAGAAGAAGAAGAAGAAGAAGAAAGAGACCTTGAGACTCAAGAAAGGCCGCTAAGTTCGCAATCCTTGAGAAGCGCAGTCTTCATCCGTCGCGATTCGGTTTCAGATCCACAGACAGAAAAGAGAGTCGGGGCATTCTGTTTGCAACAAAAGATGTAATTGGAGGATACAGAAACACGGGAAACCAATTGAACTAAACACATGTAACGTCGTCGTTTAACATACAAAGTTCATTACTCCGTCTTCCCTTTATTTTTGGGGAGTGCTGGGGAGCAGCCTACATCCCCAGCACACCTTCACAATTTTTTTTTTCTTCTGATGTGGGCTGCAACACATCTTTTTTCTTATTTTTTGAGTCCGCTACGTAAAGTCCCGGATGGGGACTCCCCTTGCAGTTCGTACGTGTCTGTTGTGTGAATGACCATAATGTCCTTAATTCCATTTTTTGTCAAAGAGAAGTGCTAGAGAGCATTCACTCTAGTGGTGCACACAATGCATCCACTACGTGGAAGCCTCTCATCCACTTTTTTTTTCTTCCTTCAAACGCAGCGGCTTCTCTCTCTCATCTCTCTCTCATCTCGATCTCTCTCATTTGTGCTCTCTCTCTCTCTCATCTCCGCTCTCTCGCTCTCTCTCCTCTCTGTTCATCTCGATCTCTCTCAGTATCTCCGATCTCTCTCTCTCTCTCATCTCTACTCTCTCTCTCATTTTCCCTCTCTCTCATCCATTTCTAATTTTAAATTTAAGAAATGTGTGGTGTAGATTTTAACACATAATGTGTGCAAAAATGGCTACTATAAATAGTGGCTTCTCCCAATAATATTTCTTTGTCAAAACAGTGAGAAATGAGTGGTATCTAAAATCTGAAAAATTTTCCTCCTCTCTTCAATCTGTGTCCAACAGTCGCAGTGGTTGTGTCCTCCTCCACTACCGTTGGCCTTTTCCACCACTGTAACACCTCTTCTCGTAGGCTAGGAGTGTCACGTGTTTTTCATAAAATAAACCCGGCAAGAGATCTCATATTTAATAAATGAACTTAGGATTTATTTTGTAGAAAAATGTCTAATAAAATGTCTTCTAAAAACATTAAAAGAATAATCTGAATAAAATTTATGTCAGAAAAGTAATTTTATTCTAGAAGGTCTGAAACTAAATTAACTGCTCCTTCTAATCTTGACCTGCCTGCTCATGATCATCATTCTCACCTAGGTGGTTAAAAACATAAAAACAAACTAAAATGAGTCGAAGACTCAGTAAGAAATCCATTACAACGTAAACGTAATAAACATAAAGTTTTCATAAAAGTTTTTATACTGAGAGCTTAAAATCATGATTGTCCATACTGATACTTATGCTATGCATGACTGATTTATTTGAATTAACTGATTGATCTAATTTAACTGACTGATCTGACTTAACTGACTGATCTGATTTAACTGACTAATATGACTGGCCAACATACTTAACCTTATGTGCGAGGTTGTGCACCGGCTAGGGGTGTGCAAAATTCTGAAAATTCCGACTCCGTCCGACTTCCGCTCCGACTCCAATTGGAGTCATCGAAATTCAGAGTCGGAATTCGGAGTAGCTCCGAATATTTATTCAAAGTCGGAGTCGGAATCGGAATCGGAGCTCCAAGAAGCTCCGACTCCGAAATTTTTTAAAAAAACGACACCATTCCACTTAATATGAAACGACGTCATTTCATATTAAGAAGGGGGTCCAAAATGCGTCACCCCCTTCTTCTTCCTTCTTCTTCTTCCTTCTTCCTTCTCCTTTCTCTCTCGCATCTCACTGAACCAGTGAAGCCGTATCGTGCCTCACGTCTCGAGTCTTTCTTGCCAGCGTGCCACCGTTCGTCGTTGCTCCTCCGTGTCGCCGTTCCTCGTTGCTCCTCTGTTCAGCTTCCACCTACAGTGAGAGTAAGGTTCCGAGCCCTAAATTTAATTCAAGCATGTCTCTTATGAATTGGAGCCAGCAGTTGTGATTCTTGTGAATTGGTTGTATTGAATATAGTCCCAACAAATCACGGCGCAAAACCCTGAATTTTACATTGTATTGAGCACTTGCACTCGAGCGAGGTGTCGAGCGCAAGTCGAGCGCACGTTGTATTGAACATTGGCTCGAGCGACATGTCGAGCGAACCTCTCTGGAAGAGTTCTACTAGAGCGACATGTCATGCGGAAGTTAAGTGAACCTCTCTGGAAGAGTTCTGCTCGAACGTTACATCGAGCGCACGTCGAGCGAACCTCTCTAGAAGAGTTATGCTCGAGCGCCACGTCGAGCGCATGTCGAGCGAACCTCTCTGGATGAGTTCTACTCGAGCGCTACTTCGAACACACGTCGAGCGAATCTCTCTGGATGGGTTCTACTCGAGCGTCACGTCGAGCGCAGCTCTCTGGATGAGTTCTACTAGAGCGCCACTTCAAGCGCTCGTCGAGCGAACCTCTCTGTATGGGTTCCGCTAAGTCGAGCGCACATCAAGCGAACCTCGATGTAATAATACATCGATACAATAATATATTATGATACAATAATACATGTTCTATACAATAATACAATAGCCTAGTTTATTTTTAAACTAATTTTTTGCTTTTAATTTTATTTTTTCAGCTTCATTGATTGTGATATGGATCCTAGACATAGTGGAGATGATTGTCCACAAGGGGATGTGGCGGATGCCAATGCTACAACTCCTACACCGGTGGGTACTTCCACCCCTAGAGCCACATCTAGGACAGCTACATCTAGAACAGCTACATTTTGTGCGAGTAGTCGACTCCCACTCCCAGTTGATATAGAGGATGAGGATATGTTCAATGAAGATGAGGAGATATCCATTGAGCAAGATCAACCACAACGGCCTTCTAAAAAGAGGTTGTGGACATGGGAGCATTTCACCAAAATTCCTGGTGATATTGCGAACCCGGTAGCAAGATGCCATTACTGTGGATCACTTTGTGGATGTCATTCGAAGAAGCAAGATACCAGTGTGTTAATAGCACATCTAAATGGTTGCCAACGATATAAGAGAGCGAAGGGATTGCAAGCTACTGATCAGACCAACCTCAGTTACCAAACTTCTACAACCACTGATGGTACACAGACTAAGAATTGGTCATCTCTCAATACAGTGAGAAGATGTTGAGGGACATTCTTGTAAAGATGATAATTACTGATGAGATGCCCTTTACCACAGTCGAGAAAAGAAGCTTTCAAAAGTTTCTAAATTTTGTTGAGCCACGATTTCTCATTCCATCACGGTATACAGTGATGCGAGATTGTATGAAGAGGCATGCGAAAGACAAGGCGGAGATGAGGAAGATGTTTATTACCACTAGCCAGAGAGTGTTATTTACAACTGACACATGGACTTGCATACAGAACGTTTATTACATGTGTATCATAGCACACTACATTAACAGTGAGTGGATTTTGCATAAAAAAATTATTGGTTTTAAAGATATTGTGGATCATAAATGTGCATCCATTGGGGCGAAGATAGATGATTGTTTAAAGGACTGAGGAATTCGAAAAGTGTTGTATATTACAATTGACAGTGCCAGTACCAATGAAACAGCAATTGATTGGTTTAAACGGAACACGACGGTGAGAGATGATGTCATTCGGGCCCACGAGTTTATTCACGTTCGATGCTGTGCTCATATCATCAATCGCATAGTTGTTGAGGGGTTAAAAGAGGTTGATGATTCTATAACCCGAGTCCACAACATTGTACGATATGTGAGGGGTTCCCCTCAAAGGCTTGCCAAGTTTAAGACAATAGCAGAAGATCTTAAGATTGAATGTTCTAGTATGTTGTGCTTGGACGTTTCAACTCAATGGAACTCTACATACATAATGTTGGTTGTGGCACAGAAGTACCAAAAAGCATTCGAGCGGATGGAGGTCGAGGATGGGGGCCTGAGGTATACTTTGTTGGAGCCAACAGGACAGGGGCTCGGTGCGTCGGACGCACATGATTGGACTAGTGTGAGCTACGTTGTTATTTTTTAAGAATTTTTTATGACATAACCATGCGGCTATCTGGATCCAAATATACGACTACGAACTCATTCTTCAGCGAGCTCTCGGAGCTTGACTTTCAGTTGGAAAATAATTGTACTGACTCTAGTGGATTGTTATCTGCTATGGCTACGAGGATGAAGATCAAATATGATAACTATTGGGGGAATATTGAGAAGATAAATAGATTGCTATTTATGGTTGTGATCCTTGACCGCCAAATTAAGTTGGTCGTTTTAAAATTTTGGGTAAATTCCATCCTCGGGGCAGTGAAGGCTGCAGAGTTTATTAGATTGCTAAAAAGTGATGATGATGACTTATATAATCACTACAGTAACAGTTGTCAGCCTTCATCCACATCTGGTAGCTCCTCATATTTGAGGCCGACGGGATCGTCAGTTTCCTCAAGTGATATTGACCCATCTGTACAGGTTAGAGACAATCGTATTATACAGCAGTATCATCAACTCATGTCAACAAGAAATATTATGCATTGTACATCTGAGGTTGAAGGATATTTTATAGAAGCTGTCGAGGCACCTAGTGATGTATTTCAGCTATTAACTTTGTGGAAAGTTAATTCCACCAAGTATCCAGTCCTTTCTCGTGTAGCTCGAAATGTGCTAGCCATTCCTGTCATTATAGTTGCCTCAGAGTCGGCATTTAGCACTGGAGGTCGCATGTTGGATGCTTATCGGAATTCATTGTCACCGACAACCATGGAGGCCCTCGTTTGCACACAGAATTGGATAAGTGAAACGTCCATTGGACTAGATACTGTTGGCGTTAATGCCGAGAGCTGTAGGCTTGAATCGGGTAAGTTTATATGCTTTTATAGATCTAAATATTTATTTTTAATGTTTCTAACTTCTACTTTTCATGATTTTATAGATCTAATTGTGAACCCTAACATAATTGCCGATGATTGAGAGTCTGGAACGGACGCCCCTTGAGAGTCTTGGTAAGAATCAATTGGACTAGTTGCTGATTTTTGTTTTAGTTCATTTTTTTATACACTGTGATTGAGATCTAATTTGAGCCTTTTGTTATTTGAAGTTTGAATTGTTAGTATAGGTATAAACCACATAATGGCCGTGCATTATGTGTATGTGTTTGTCAAATCAGATATGTGCGTGTGGAGGATTAATGCTTTCAACATACAGAAATGAAGATTGGGCGCGCATTATGTGTATATGTGTTTATGAAATCAGTTATAAACCAAATATGTAATATGATATTTAAAGTGTAATATAATATTTTCTTAAAGGTGGTCTGTTTCTATACAGCCAACTCACATGCATGCATGGTCCCAAACAAATATTTGATATTGTAAAACTAAACAACTAATTGATATTGTCACGCAGGGTTGAAATTGTGTTTGTGTAAAGAGGTTTGGATTGAAAATTTAAAAAATCAACACATTCAGAATTTAGACTTGTGGGTTTTATAACATGAGGAGTTGATCATTTTATAAACATAGATGAATAATCCATCTAATTACAACATGTACCATAATTGCATTAAACACTAAGAGATAAAATCTGTTTGTAGTTTAAAAAATTAAATGAAGAGAGAACAATTACAATAGATAATTAGATACAATCCAATACAATCTACAACAAATTTAAAACTAACATGTTACAACTATAGTCTGAACCAACCAAAGCTATTGCAATAGATACAATCAAATACAATAGATACCAACCAAACCTCTGATAGAACGGAAGGGATACAAAACAATAGATGATCTTATTTCTATCCATCCCAAGTAACCAGACAATGCATCTACTTATGAACTTCGAATCCATATTTCTCTTCCACCAGGCTTTAGAGCTTCACGAAATATGTAAAAAGAGACAAAATTGAAATAAACTGAAATTATAATCCCCACCATATAATTTTGTCGTCCAAATACATTTCGATATGTTAGAAATGCAGAGAAATAAACGGTCCGAATCCAAACGGAATTCGAAGCTCCGATCGGTAGTCAGAGTTCCTATCGGAGTTCGACTCCGATCGGAGGTCGAAGCTCCGATCTTATGTCTGAGCTCTGATAGGAGGTCAGAGCTCTGACCTCCGATCGGAGTCGGACTCCAACTCCAGTTCGGAGTTGGAGTCGGGGGAACAATTTGGCTCCGACTCTTGTCGTAGTCGGAGGTCGGAAACGAGCACTCTGACTCCATCGGAGTCGGAGCCCAGCCCTAACACTGGCCCTACATCCCGCTGTAGCAAGGGGAGCCGCTGATAGTATTCTGGCATACTATGGTGGACCACGTCTGAGTTCGTGGCTTGCACATCCACCCTGAAACTAAACTGCATTGGTACCATGCATCTGAATGGTGATATTATTAACTAATCTGATCTTATCTTGCACTTGAATTTAAGATAGCTTACGTGTCTTATACACATGAGATGCATGACATAATACATACATAATTATAATTTCTGAATTTGAACATGATGCGGAATAACATGTTCATATGCTATACTGGATATCATGTTTGCATATGACATGAGTGGTTCATAAATAATGGATGTCAATGAATTGACTTGAATGATACTTATATATAAGCTGAATTGTGATGATCCTAGTTTGTGATCAAATTATTTACCTAGCTGTGCTACTTCCTGAAACTCACTTCATAGCTCGACACATATATGAAGTATTAAACATCACTAAATCTATCTAGGAAAGCACGCCCTAATAATCTACTTGACTAAAATCGTACTTAATTACACTTAAATTAATACATAATAATATTATTCCAAAACTCATAACATATTTCTTAATTTTTCTATTTAAAATATAACATAATAATTTATTAAAATCCTACTAAATAGATAAAGGAAATATTAACTAAAATATTAGGCTCAATAATATACTTTAAAATATATTTCAAATTCTTTAAACAATTCCTTATAAAATAACCTTTAACTAATATATTTATTTAATTAAAAACTGACCTTTAAAATATTAAGCCCAATAAAATTACTAAAACTGTTGTTGAAATAAAATAAAATCAAACCCAATTTAAAATACAAGTTTATTTAAAGATCATTAGAATCTGCAAGGGTTGAAATCTGGCCCATAATAATATTACTACATGAGTCCACCTAAATAAGCCTAGCATACGCATATAAGGGCTTAGGGCCCAAGGGCCCATCAAGAACTTAAGGATTTCTCTGGAAATCAAAACATACGAGGCCAAAAAAAACCAAAGGGATTGCGAGGGAGGGGGAAGTTCTGCGATGGACTCACCGGGAGAGGAGGGGCTGCACGGTGCGGTGGTTCCGGCGGCTGGAAGTCAAGCGGCGTGACTGGGTCTTCTGGCAGTGTGGTGCGACGCCGAGTGAGGGAGAGAGAGTTTAGAGAGAGAACTGTTAGACCGAAAACAAGAGAGAGAGAGAGAGAGAGAGGAAGGCGGCGACGACAACGGCTTACCTGAGGGAGTGGGTGTGACGGAACAAAGATGGCCGGCAGTTTCTGTGTCGTCGGAGAGGTGGTTCGGCGTCCCTTGAGGTCACTACCATGGAAGAGAAGCAGAGGCTTCTTCACGTCCGTGGCTGCTGCGGCTTGCCTTGGCCGCTGAGGATGGTTCGCTATCTTCTGTGGTGGCTGGTGGTGGCGATCCGACGTCTTCTATGGTGGACTCCGGGGAAACAAGTAGCTCGGGGTGGAAGAGAGGTGACTGCTCTGTTTCAGATATGGAAAACAGAGGTTCACCAAAATGGTTCTGTGAAGAGGGTGGGGCACGGTGAGGCTTGGGGGGCTCTTGGCCTTGCACGGTGGTTGAGAGTGGGGGAAGTGTGGAGGAGTTCAGCAGTGGGGTGGCTCACGGCTTCGAGTTTTCTCTTCTCGTATAAGGGGTAAGCAAAATTTATAAATGTAGATGATTGAGAAAAATAAAAGGAAACCTAGAGGAGTATAGACGTGCATGTGCATGGGAATGGAGAAGTGCGGAGTGGAGAAATTGATCATCAACAGAGTTGGTTTCCACTAAGAATGCTAACAACTAATACTGAGAGACGTACGGGTTTAGAGGTGTATAGTTATTAGAATTAATAATAAAACAAAACTCTAGTAAATGTAAAATCTAATAATAATAATAATAAAATTATAGTTATATGAAAAATACATAAAAATTATATTATGACTTAATCTTAGGATCGGGTTGTTACAACCACTGTCATACCCCACCTAAAGACAACTTAGGATTAGATCATAATAACCCGTGACTTTAGTTAAGTGGAAGTAATATAGTTAAGGGAAGAGAACTTTTGGATCAAGACTTGGCAAATTAACTTTCATCATTGGTTAGTAATTTTTTTTAGAATTTTAGAGTAATGTAGATTTTTGAGAAAATAGGTGCCAAGAAGCCATTAGTAAGATGACAAGTGGCATAAAGGAAACTTGCTACGTTAATAGGCTTAGAATTTGGTCCATAGCAAGCCAAGAGAATTAGATGGATTTGAAGAAATACAATGGTTAGTTATAACAAGGGTCCAAGCTTATTGAGATAGAAGGCCCAAAACTATAGGCCCAACTTAGTAAGAACCAAGACTAAGGTTCAACTTAGTGAACTATTGAGGTCCAAGGATAGGTTCAATAAGATTTAAACATGGAGGACCAAGGAAAGGCCCCTTTCAACGCCCACTTAAAGGTTTAAATCTTTAAGAAATAAGTGGCCCAATGAAATTTCACCATTTGGAGACAAAGCTTAGGACTCTTATTTCACTATTACAAAAGGGCATGCAAGACATCAAACATTTAGTTTTATCTTTCTTAAAACCCTCCCACATGCTAGGGGTGAAAATCGAAGATATCAGTGCGGTTTTGGTCCAAAATCGAAACCGCATCGATCCCTTAAAATGATGTAAATCTCGACCGAGACTAGCCGGTGAAGGGGGAGAAAACCGTTGATATTGGTCTCAGCGTAACTACGCTCGATTCGTCGGTGTCTTTGGTTGCAACGGAGGTGACCCTGCCGCTGCATGCGAACTACGAAACCTGGGTGTGTGAGAGAGAGAGATAGAGATAGTGAAGACGCCGCGACGAGAGAGAGAGAGAGAGAGAGAGAGAGAGAGAGAGAGAGAGAGAGAGAGGGGTGGCGTGAGAAATGAAGAAGAAGAAGGAGAAACGAGGAAGAAGAAATAAAGGTGTTGGGATTTTAAACCCTAGAGGAAACGGCGTCGTTTGGCTTAAAAGCCAAACAACACCGTTTGCTTTATAATTTTTTCCAAACACGGAGTCCTAAAACGACGACGTTTCACTTACTTGAGTGAAATGACATCGTTTCATATATGTATAATTTAAAAAAAAAACATTTTATCAGTTCGGTCGGTTCAATGGTCCGACCCAAGATCAAATCAGGATCGAACTGTTGGACATCGGTTTTTGGCAAATTCAACCGCTGGCCGATCGGTTCTACACCGGTTTCAGTCGGTTCCAAGCTCCAGCGATCGGTCTGGGTTGGTTCCGGTCAGTTCTCCGATTTCTTGTACAACCCTACCACATGCCCCTAGGGTTGTTTTCCAACCATGGTCATTTCCATAAATAGTAATTTCAACATCATGACTTGCCTAGTTTTGTTGTAGGTCTCTTATTCATGATTTTTTATTTGCAGTTTTCATCTTTTCCTCTTGTTTTGCATCCCTCTTAGACAACCCTAGAATAGAAAAACAAATCCAACCCATGTCACTTGAAGAAAAGGCATGTCAATGCCACTAAACCAATTGGCACACCTAGTGCAAACCGATGCATTCCATTGAAACTGTGGCCTTTCAACAACTTTTCAAGTGATTTTTTGCAACTTATTCAACCATTTTATCATGTCACCTAAATCGAGAAAACTCAGGCCTAATGTGGAGCCAAGAACAACTCCCATAATCACTCCAAGTAGGAAACTATTCCACCTAGGAAATGAAACATGCTAGCTGAAACCTCCATTGATTTTTCCAGATTTTTTCTGCAGTATAGTCCCTCTTCACACTCCATTAGCATTCCCTCTAGCTTTGGAAACATGTCATAGATCACCCTCATGACACCTTTGAGTTATGCCCACACAATGATAAAAAATCGATGGGTACCTTGGTGATGAAACATGTGATCATTTCGGTTGAACCATATCCATCCAAACCTCTTTTCATTTTCTGCTTAAGCTTCATCAAATGCCAGATTCTTACTTCTTATGGATAACAAATCGATGGGTACCTTGGAAAGCTTGTGGATAACTCGGTTTTGTTAAAAAAATCTTCACCCCTTATTAAACTCGGATGATTGTAGCCAGGGTATTAGTGTGGATGTTGAGTACTCTAATGATTACATGAGGCTTCTTCCTTGTCCTTGGAATCATGATGACAATAACCACAAAAATTTGACATTGAAGGAGCACTCAGATGAGGATCCAATGCCTACTTTGGGTAATGAATCACAAAAATGTCCACTAATACTAAGGCTCTCATCGATTCTAAAAGGATGAAATGCCATAATGATCAGGAGTCTGCATACAAACTGAACCATATATTGCTTCCCCAAAATTTAGATGTACAATGACAAACCTAATGAAGAAATACATTACTCCAAGTTCTGGGGTAATCTATTCAAAAGAATAGAAGATCATGTTGGTCAATATGCAACTTTCAGATGTACCAAAAGGAATCTTCAACACCATAAAAAAACCTATGTTTGTTCAATCACACTTGATATTACCTTTTGACATTTCACTTAAACATTTTGAGGTTGTAGCAAAATTGATTCTTTTCTCAGGTTTCCTTTTTGAAATGGACTCTCCATACTATAGTCCAACTATCATTGTTGTTTTAATCATAGAAGACTTGCAAATAAGTAAATTAAATTCGACCCAACCTGATATTTCAACCCAACAAAGAAGCAAAACCTTATTTGTAGTTGGAGGAGCAAGTCCTATTCTATTATTTCAATGAAGTGCATTGGCTTCCAAAAATCTCTTGTGAGTTTTTTTCCTTACCAAATTGTTAACTGATTTTTTTGTCAAATTTGAGTTTTGGTTTATCTTGGTAAAACTTGATTTTCTAGCAGACTTATAGTTTAGAAAACAAAAACCCACCATCCAATCCACGTCCTTTCGCTCCTCCCACCCCCATTTAAGCAACCAACCAAAAACTCAAAGAGAACATAAATAACAAGAATTAAAAAGGAACATACTTTGTAGATAGAACACCAAACAAAGAAAGAAAAAAGAAGACTATAAGAAAGGAAAAAAAAATCGAAATTGTTACCTTATGGAATATAGGTAGATCCCAAGACAAAAAGGCAATTAGGGTTGAGGAAGGGGCCGACAACTTCGACCCGAGGAAGGGGACTACGGTCTCACGTTGACGAAGGTGACGGTGGTCTCAAGCTGACGAAGGGGACTGCGGTTAGGGCTAAGGAAGGGGATGGACTTATGGCTCATATGGGAATCGATCTTTCTACTAAAGTCCATCCATTTTCCCACTTAATGAAATGATGTGTTTTAGCCACATAAGGCGTGCACGGGCAATAGGAGACTGTAAACGGAATTATTCTTCTTTTTTAGAGAGTTGTTCTTAAGGTCGAGAATTATATTAAAAAAAACATGTTTACAAACTTAGATATGGGCATAGCAAACACACAAATATTGTGGAAAGCCTGAAATATCAATTAATATAAAAAATATTACTATTCAATTTTTTTTATAACTATGGTGATGTATTTTTGTAAATATTATAACTTTTATATAAATGGAATAACAGTCTTGCCAAGAACCAACCAATCTATTTAACACACATCCACACCATTCATGTAGTAATGACTTGGAAGTTAAAAAAAAGATGTTTAAAAATTGAGTTGAGAACAATCACACACATGCTCAGTTCATTTATTTCAATTCCTCCAAAACAAAAATAAAACTGTATCTTAGCTTCGCCTGATCCTCCAATCTAGGGTTCATTGTCGCATTGCCAACCTTCGATATCTTAATTGATGCCATCTTTCAACAGCTTTGTCACTATTGTTGATTGCCGACTTTATAAAAGCATCTTCATTGGTGTAGTTAAAAATTTAGGAAAATCTTAGAAAAAATATCACCTTTTTTTTTTTTTAATAACCAACATTGACTTCATTCCAAATAGGAAAACATTCGGTACGAAATACAAAATAACAAGTCTTTCTATCAACCTATAAACTACTATATAACAGACCCAACACCAGAATTAAATTTCAGCATCAACTATAATTCTATTACAAATAACATTTGGACAACTATTCTACCATTGTAGAGTATTCTCAATATTTCGTGCAAATCTTGCCAACATATGGGCAGCTTCATTACCTTGTCTTCCTATATGTGAAATGTCAAAATCTGAAAAAAAGTGGAGAAGTCGAATTATTTCCAAAATAAGAGGCCCATGTGATGATAAAGAGGCATTTCCTTTTTTAATGTCTTCAACAACATTCCATGAATCCCCTTCTATAATTATAATGTGGAAACCTATATTGAAAACCATTTGCAAGCCTCTCAACACTGCCAAAGATTCAACTTCATCAACTTCAAAAACACAATCTTCCCTTCGACTTAGCAAAAAGCACATGTCCCATATCATCTCTAAATATAGTTCTCACCCTAGCCTTTCTTTCATCCCTAAACAAAGTCCCATCAAAATTCAGCTTTACTTTTCCATGAGGAGGTGGTTGCCATTTAATCACTTTCTCCTTTTTCACAATCCGTGTAGATGCTTGAATAACATTAAAACTGGGTTACATACTCACAACACTAATCAACAATTTCCAAAATTGAACTTTTAGTTTTTTCAAACAAACTCAGATTTCTATATTTCCACACACCCCAACAGATTGTAAAAAATAGTGAAGTCAGAGACAAATCAACTTCCATAATTTTCCATACTAACATTTCAAATCAATGACCAGCACTCAATAATGACACAAGTGCCATGCTTCTAGACCTCCACATTTCAGAAACTTTAGAACACAAACACAATGCATGGGTGACATCTTCAAACAAAAATCACACACCCCATCTTCCACTACACCCATTTTCAGTAAATTAGTCTTAGTAGGCAAACTATTAGTATATGCCTGCCAGGTAAAATCTTTTACTTTATTAGGAAGAGACAAATTTCATAACTTTTTCCACAAACCCATATGACAGTGAGAGTGAGAAGTCCCTACAGCATCACTTCTATATACCATCTCCATAGCAAAATGATAGTCATATTTAACAGAATACATACCTGATTTATTTACTCCCTACACAAGTTGATCAACTGCCCTGTAATGTAAAGGAATGTGTAAAATCTGGTCTGCCATATAAGATGGAAAGATATTACGAAACAACTCTTTCTTTCCAAGATCTAGAACAAGAATTGATTAACATTTCAACTGTGGCATCCAAAGATAATTTGTGAGAAGAGTGCACACTATAAGGCTCCAAGTTTGCTGGTACCCACCTATCTTCCCATATTTTAATGTTTTTCCTAGTACCTACATGCCATGTACAGTCCAGGATAAGGATTTCTTTTGATGTAAAAATACTTCTCCACACATAAGAATGATTATTACCAAGTTGGAACTGTAAAAAAATTGTTTTGGGAAAATACTTGGCTTTAAAAACCTTGCACAATAGGGAACATCTCTAAGTTACGAAACCTCATTCCACCAATCATCTTTGACTCACACATGATTTCCAACTAACTTAGTGAACACGATACTCCTCTCCATGTTGTCCCCACCAAAATCTGGCAAAAGTATTTTTCAAATCCTTATAAAAAGTCTTTGGTAAGTTAAAACAACTCATAGAGTAAGTAGGTAAATCTTGTGCCACAATCTTAATTAAAATTTCCTGGCCAGCTTGTGAGAGAAGCTTCTCTTTCCACCATTATAGCTTATTCCAAACTTTGGCTTTTATATCTTGAAAAGTCAACGAGATCGGCCAACAAAAGATGGTAGTCCCAAATACCTTGTATGGTGTTGGATAGTCTGAACATTCCAAAGTGCCTTAATAGCTATCACATTTTCCTCCCACACATTTTTACTTAATAATAACTCCGTTTTTTTTCTAAATTTACTTGCTGACCTGATGAACTTGCATATAAATTAATCAATGCTTTCAATGCAGTATTTTCAACCATATTTGCTCTACAAAACAGCAAACATTCGTTAGCAAAAAACAAGTGAGTTAACATCAGAGCACCATTACATAGTTTTACACCCCTTATCAACCTTCTCTTCTCAACTTCTTGAATAAGAGAGGATAGACCTTCAGCACATAAAACAAACAAGTATAGCGATAAAAGATCACCTTGTCTTAAATCCCAAGAAGGCAAAATATATAATGTAAGCATACCATTAAGGAGTATCTGATAAGACATTGAAGATAAACATGAAGTAATCAAAGAGATTCACTTATTATCAAAACCCAACCGAAGCATCACCATTTCCAGAAACTTCCATTCTACCCTACCATAAGTTTTACTTATGTCAAATTTAATAGACATAACACAATCCCCTCAACTTTTTCTGATAGAATGGATAACTTCATATGCTAATAAGACACTATCCATAATAAGTCTTCCCAGTACGAAAGCACTTTGCATAAGGGATATAACTTGAGACAAAATAAGCTTCAGCCTATTAGCAATCATCTTTGCCATTATCTTATACACCATATTACACAAACTAATAGGTTTGAAGTCTTGTATTTTTTCAGATTTTTGCTTCTTTGGGATAAGCACAATATAAGTAACATTAACATTAGTTGGAATAAGCCCTTGATTCAAATTAGACAGCACTATTTTCACTAACAAATACTAACAATGTGCCAATATTTTTGATAAAAAAATCACCTTCTGCCATTTAGCTACTCATAACAATTTTGTATCGTTGAATTAACCATATCACTTATTATTATAATTAAATATTATGTAATAGAATTATTATTTAATAGTTCAGGTCTAAGCCCTGGCCCATGCTCGCGGAGAAGCCCAGTCCGCCTGAAACCCCGTGCAAATGGTCCGGTCCGGTCCAGTCCAGTGATGGACCGAATATTTTTAGTCCATTATTTTTCCGGACCGGACCGGACCAAACACCCAAAGGGACCAGACGGTCCGGCCTAATTTTTTTTCTTTTTTAATTTTTTAAAATAATTAATAAAAAAAAATTTATTTAAAATACTAAATTAAATTAAGTGACTTATTAATGTGGATTATGTAACAAACTCAATAAAAAATATTTTATATTATCAATGATAATAAATTAGATGAAAATTATATTATTAATTTATATAATTACTATATAATTAACTAATTGATATTATATATTAGTTAATTTATAGAATATTAACAAGTATTAATAACATATTTAAAATTTTATATTGTTAATAGTGATAGGTTAGATGAAGATATATATAAAATATTATTAATTTATATAATATTAACAAGTATTAATAATATATTTAAAATTTTATATTGTTAATTGTATAATTATTATATAAAAAATATATATAAAATTTTTTTTTATTTTTATTTTTCATCCGATCCGGTCCGAAAAAATTCTAAGCCGTAGACCGGACCGAAACTTTTCGATCTTTTAAAATATAGATCGAGTCAATCTCGATCCGAAATGGTCGGTCCGTTCCGTTTATCACCCCTAGACTTTTGGTCTGTAATTCCCTCTTCTGTTTTAGGGGTGCTACTCGCCCGCTACGGGGCGGGGGCACCCCTTCCCCGCACCCCGCCCTCATGGGGCGGGGGGTGGGGTTTTCACCCCCGTTCCGTAAAAGTAATTAAAAATACATTTTTAGATCCAAATTATAAATTTAAATTTTGTAAATATGGCTATAATTTAAAAACTATGTAATTTTTAAATTTGTTAGTGCATATTTTGTGTAAATTGTAGTGTATTAGTTTTTAAATTATGTAGTTTTTAAATTTGTCAATGCATATTTTGTGTAAATTGTAATGTATTAATGTTTAAACTATGTAGTTTTTAAATTTGTCAATGCATATTTTATGAACAAGTATAATAAATTGTAATATATATTTATATATACACAATTTTTAAAATATAAATATATATTTAATAATATATATATAAAAAAATGAGGGCGGGGGCGGGGCGGGATTGGGCCCTCCCCGCCACCCGCCCCCGCTAGGTGCCCTAGATGCGGGGCGGGGGGCCCTCGCCCCCACATGGGCGGAGCGGGGTTGCCCGCCCCGCCATGCGGTGGCGGGGCGGAAGCGGAGCGGAGCCCCGCTGCACACCCTTATTCTGTTTCCCTCTTTTCCTCTCCTCCTCATTACTGCTCTCACTCTTTATCCTTCACGCTCTCTCTTTTTTGCCCTATCTCTTCAGTCGGGTTCTGTTGCCCTTCCTGTTGTGCCGTCGCCTTCCAGCTCTGTCGCCGCCATTCTCCGTGCCGTCCGACCCTGAGGCCAGACCGGCAAGCCTTCCTCTCGCACTCTAACTGAGATCCGCTCTCCTCTGTTTTCCCTCTCATCGCTTCGTTCTGCCGTAGCACAGCCCTCGGCTTCTCCCCCTCATCGTGACTGATGGGTACAATTGTCGTTGAGTCATAATGATCGTGAATGATGGGCCAATTATCATAACACTCAAGGATATATATTCCCCTAGATTAAGATTAAGGTGGACTATAATTTACAATAATTTATTAATATTATTAATCACATGGAATCGTTGATTGAATTGGAACAGCGGATGGAGTAGTAGTTTACTCACCTTGCTTTGTCTTTTGCGCACGGCTTCCTTGCTCGTGAGGCTACGTCTTCGATTGGTACTTTCTACATCACTTTTATGGAAATCTGATACTAAAATAGTTGTATATATGTTGAATCAAATTGCTCTGCAGATAGTCATTCTCTTTGCAAGTTCATCCGTGACTATCAAAACCCAATTTGCAGTTCTTCTTTCTTTGGAGGTTCGTGAATGTTCCTGATTCCGATCTGTCTTGGTCTTTGTTTCATATTGTTCAGAAATTTCTTTCAGTTGTTTGATATGTTTATATATCCTTTTGCATTTTTAGCGGTTGTCACGTATTTTGCGGGTAAATGAGATAGCTGACCTTTATTTTTCGTTTTATAGTGGACATTTTGTTAGCACCCTCAAGGTGTTTGATATACGTTGCTGGTGAGTTTTAGCGTATAGTTGGGACTGCTTTGGTTGCCTTGTTGTGTTTGGAAGAGATTTGAGTTTGCTGTGAATTGAAGAAGCTCTGTGAGTTTTATTTGTGATGGGGGGCAAAAGTTCAAAGGGCTCGGGTTGGAGAGGAGTGGCGTCATATGGATCTGGTGGTTCTTCAACATGGAATCCATATGGGTATACACAACCGTCATACCCTCAGCAAAACCCCTATTACATGCGTCGGCGTCCCTGTGCTCCAACGCCCTCTACATCTTTTAATTATGGCTCAGAGGTTCACCAGCCACAGAGAACATTGGATAGAAGATACTTGAATATTGCAGATAACTACCGGTCCTTGGACGAGGTTAGGCTGTTTACAGTGTGTTTGTGACTTCGTATGTTTTAAGACATTTCTTTTGTCTTTTCTTGTATTATTGCTCTAAGGGTCTTGGGGAGCAATACAATTAGAAATTTTCAACTGTGTTGAATTAGAAACTGTGGGTTTGATGTTTGGATTGTTGAATTAAAAATTTTCAACTATGGAAGTTGCATGCAGGAGACACCTATGTTGGAAAATCTAATGAGGGGAATGGGGATGATGAGAATGTATTTCTAGAATCAAAAGCCTTGACTTTTATATCTTTGAGGGTTGTATCACCTCCTAATTTGGCATCCATATGAGATTTAGGGCTTGCTTGGGTAATAAGATGAGATGAGATGAGAATTTTGTGAATGATAGTGAAATAGTTTGAGTTAAGATATTTTATGGTTTGGGGAAATGAGAGAGAAAATTTTGAATAAAGATATTATAAAGTTAAAAAACTGTTTGAATATAATTTTTTAATATAATTTTTGTTTTAAAATTTGAAAATGTTGTATTATTTTTTGTATTTTGTTTGAAAATTTGAGAAAGTTTTTTTTTTTGATCGGTAAATAAATTTTTATTGATCAAAAGGGAGACAAAAATGCCCAAGTATACGGGACAATACAAGAGCAAGTTTATGTCTTGTTTAGAGATACAAGGAAATCATGAAAAGTCCTGCCGTGAAAATCAATTACAATTGACCAATAGAGTAAAGTATTGAAAAACAAATTCTAAGCTCTTCCATTGATCTCTCTTGATCTTCAAAGCATCTTGCGTTCCGCTCCCTCCAAATGCCCCACCATAAACAAATAGGTAACATCTTCCATATGTATGCAATTTGAGAGTTGCCCCTAATACCTCTCCACGAGGCTAAAAAATCACATACCTTTTTCGGCGTCACCCACGCTAATCCCACTCGTGCTAGGACTTCGGTCCACAGGGACATGGCAATCTCACAATGTAGTAATAGATGGTCAGCGGACTCCCCGCTCTTCTTACACATGTGATACCAATTCATAGCTGTAATGCCACGTTTCCTTAGATTATCTATAGTAAGAATCTTTCCCAAAGTGGCTGTCCATACAAAAAAAGCTACCTTTAGAGGTGCCTTTGTCTTCCAAATGCTCTTCCATGGGAACGGGGCTGAGTTGTGTGTGTTCAAGGAATGATAGTAAGAGCGGGCCGTAAAAACTCCCTTCTTAGAGGGTCACCAATATATCTTGTCTTCACCAGTTCACCTTCCCCCGACACACGAATGGAGTACACAAGGTCAAAAAAGGCTAAAAAGTCATCCATCTCCCAATCTTGGGCTTCTCTATGGAAAGTGAGGTTCCATTGGGAAAGGCCATTGGAAAAGATGACTAAATCTGCTATTGATGTTTCCTTCCTTCTTGCTAAGCTATAAACTTGTGGAAATACATCCTTCAGTGCCTGATCGCCGCACCATAAATCATGCCAAAATTTTACCTTCATTTCGTTTCCGACTTTGAAGCTAATATGTGCTGCATAAATGTCTCACTCTCTTCTAATATGTTTCCAAAGCCCAACTCCGTGGAGTCCGCTCACCTCATTAGAACGCCACCCTCCCCAAGATTCCCGTGCTTCAAAGCAATGACGGTTCGCCACAAGGCCTCCCGTTCTTGATTATATCTCCATAACCATTTGCCAAGCAAGGCTTGGTTGAAAGATTTCAAATTCCGTATACCCAAGCCTCCTTCTTTGATGGGGGAGCAAATTGTAGCCCATTTTACCAAGTGAAATTTAAACTCATCCTTGATCCCTTCCCACAGGAAATCACGTTGAAGTTTCTCCATGCGATGAGCCACCTTGGTGGGGAGCAGAAATAATGAGAGGAAATATGTTGGAAATTTGAGAAAGTTGTAATGATTAATTAATGATTAGATGAAAAAGTTGAAGATTTGAAATTGAAAAGTGTTTTGTGTTTGAGTGATGTTTGTGAAGGAAATTATGAGAAGTTTTGAGATGAAATGAGATGGTCTCAACTCATCTCACTTCCCAAACATGGCCTTAGTAAAATCTATTCAAGTTCACAATTTTCTCTCTCAAAGATTGTTGATATTAATCAGAACCTTCTGCCTTGATTTATATTGTATTTCTGACATGACTTTATATATTAAGAAATTTGTAGTTGGCCATCTCTCTCTGTCTATGAGAAGTGCCTGAACTATTATGGAATTATAACAATGGTAAACCTCTCTGGCTGCATAAATGTTCTTTGCTACTGCTTTTGGAGTTACAGAGTTGTTGAAGCAGCATGTCCCTTATAGAGTTTTGAACTGATATTGAATTTGCAAGTGGGTTTTGAAGAACGGGTTTGAAATCTATACATATTTCTTATGTCAACTACTGAAAATTTCGACTCCAGTAGTACTCCACCAATAAGTTACTTGAGGGGTTCCTGTAACAATGTTTTGAATACCGTACCGGACATCGTACCGGTCAAGGCACTGGAACGAAATATTTCGGTACCGGTACCGTTTCGGGATAGCGTTTCGGGATAACGTTTCGGGATAGTCAATATATAAATAAATTATATATAAAAATATATATAAAAATTATATTCCAAAATAATAGTCTATATATAAATAAATTATATATAAATACATATATATATAAATTATAAATAGTCTAATTTGAATTAGGGGTTAAAAATAAGTTTGTAGTATGAAAAAACCGAAAAAAAAAAAAAAAACACACAGGCCGAAATATCGGCCGGTACCGGCCGAAATATAGGCCGGTACAGGCCGAAATTTAGTCCGGTATGGCCGGTACGGCCGGTATTTTAGCCGGTACGGTACAGATATAGTACCTGTACCGGCCGGACGGCCGAAACGAAAAATTTCGGCTGTACCGGCCGGTACGGTACGGGATTTAAAACACTGTCCTGTAAAGCCTCTTTTCCTGTAAATGTTGTGAAAAATAATTTTACCACTACTTGCATTTGATATTCTATTTAGAGTTGCAAGATTTGTTTTATTATTATTTTTACTGTTATTATTCCTATTATTTTTGTTGTTTCTATTTCTAGAGTTCCCTTAACTGTGTCCTTCAGATCTTCCAAAAAGGATGTATTGACCATAGTTTACTGCTGCTCTTACGTATGCTGGCCTTTAATCTTCTAATCTAATTGTTGGTATTGATTTCACAAAGAGTTCAGTCTCATATTGATGCTTTGAATTTGTATCTACTTGGGATGCAGTATGCTTAGCTTTCTTCATAAATTAGGTGCTAGGTCATTCAACCGACGGAGCTTGCCGCCTCAATTCCTTGAGGCTAATCACCACCGCGGCAAAACCAGGTAGTCTACGTCCTCCTTCTCTCCCAAATTCTGTGCATGCCCATGCATCGAGTTCCTCGTCTGGTCCTCCCAACCCACTGCTATGCACTCACTCTGATATGTCTCGCAGTCTTGGTGCACGCCGCCTCATATACCGAGCTCAAATCACATACTTTGTTGAAGCTGGTCTCATTGACCAAGCCATCGAGGTGTTTGACGAAATGACCCAATCAGATTGCCGGATATTCAGCATTGACTACAACCGGTTTGTCGGCGTATTGGTCCGTGAATTGCGCTTTGAGTTGGCTGAGCACTACTACCACAAAATGATCTCCCTGGGCTTTTCCCTCAATCCATTTACATACTCAAGGTTCATTTCTCGATTGTGCAAAATCAAGAACTTTAGCCTCATTGAGCAGCTTCTAGAAGACATGGATAGGCTTGGTTATGTACCCGACATTTGGGCTCTTAATATATATTTGTATCTTTTGTGTCAAGAGAGTAGAATAGAATTGGCTTTGGAAGTCTTTTGTAGAATGATCGAGAAAGGAAGAGAGGGTGATGTTGTAACGTACACTATACTAATTCATGGATTGTGTAAAGCAAGGAAGTTTGATGCTGCAGCTGAAATGTGGCGTGATATGATAAACAGAGGTTTAAGTCCAGATAATCATGCATGTACAGCACTTGTTATTGGGTTATGTGATGGTGGGAAGGTTAATTTAGCATATGAGCTTACGATTGGTGTGATGAAGGGTCGGGTCAACTTTAGTAATTTGATTTATAATGCACTGATTAATGGGTTTTGTAGAGCAGGTAGGATTGATAAGGCACAAGCGATCAAATCATTCATGAGGACGAATGGTTGTGAGCCAGATTTGGTTACATACAATGTGCTATTGAACTATTGTTGTGATGGGCTTATGTTGGAGGAAGCGGAGAAGTTGATGAGGAAGATGGAGAGGACTGGGATGAAACTGGATGTGTACAGTTACAACCAATTTATAAAGGGTCTTTGCAAGGCAGACCTGCCAGATAAGGCTTATTTGTTCATGGTGACTAAGATGGAGGCCAAAGGATTGTGTGATGTTGTGTCTTATAATACCATCATTAGAGCTTTTTGCAAGGCATTTCGTACTAGAAGGGCCTACAAGCTTTTTGAGGAAATGGGGCAGAAAGGGATCATGCCAGATGTGGTGACGTTCACGATTCTTGTTAAAGGTTTTCTTAGAGAAGGTAGTTCTGATATAGCAAAAAAACTTCTTGATCAGATGACAAGCATGGGTCTATTGCCTGATCGTATATTTTATACTACGATTGTTGATCACTTATGTAAGAATGGGAAGATTGAGACAGCTCATAGTGTTTTTTCTGACATGCTGGAGAAGGGAATTGCCCCTGATGTGGTTTCATACAATGCCCTCATAAATGGGCTTTGCAAGGTTTCTAGAGTTAGTGAAGCCATGCATCTCTTTGAGGAAATGCAGATGAGTGGATCCTATCCCGATGAAGTAACTTTCAAGTTAATAATTGGGGGGCTTATACGAGAAAAGAAGCTTTCATTGGCTTGTAGGATATGGGATCAGATGATGGAGAAGGGCTTTACTCTTGATGGAGCTGTGTCAGAGACTCTAATCAATGCTATTCATTCAAGAGATGCCACATGGACATGATAAATGGTTCATAGTCTATATTCTCACATTTCACTTATCTATTTTGTATTATGTTTGTGATGCTAAGTTTGTATGATGCCTCAGAAGTTTCACTTAAAACAATATGCAAAAACTTGTGTGATGCCTTGGAAGTTTTATTTAAAATAACGAAGACTTGCTTTAGGGGCAGTATCTAGAGGCACTGGTAGCAGTTGTGTTCCATTTCTATGTGCAGTAAACACATTACATGCAATAAAAAGTTGTCAAGACATCCATTGGCATGCCTTTTACTTCTAAATATTTCGAAAGCTTTGCTCTGTTTTCTATGGGCAAAGTTCCTATCTTAATCGGCGTCGTAGAAAAAAAGTTTTGAATTTCATTCCAGTGATTATCTGGTTCACTCGAACATAATATTTCGATACTGTTGTGTATTGGTGTATTGTTTCAGGATATTCAGTATATATAACAACTTACATGAAACAATAATTCAGTATGAAATAAATAGAATTAATTCATACTTTACTTTATGCAATCTCATTTTTCAAACTGATTATGTTTTACTTAGTAGAATCAGGTTCCAACCTCATAATAGCATTCATAAACTCTCTTGAAACTTCATTTTGTTTTGCAAAGGAAGGGCTGGAATATGAAAACAACCTGCTGCATGTAATGGATTGTGAATTTGCTTATACCGCCTAGCATCAATGATTCTTATTAATGGCATGCATGAACTAACTTGTTTTTTAACTTACATGGGCCAACATGTATCGTGTCTATTCATTTTGGTAAGCAGTTTACTTTATGTTAAGTTGCAGTTGGGTTGAGTCTGTATGTAAGCTAAAAATGATCAGTAATGCAGTATAGATTTCCCTTAGCAAAATTTGCAGCGTGTATGTAGGTTCTTTGGCTCCTTGAATTGCCAAAAACAGGAGTTCTCAATTTTATTCTTTGAATTAAGTATAATAAATTGTTGGTTCCTTGCTTCACTATAATTTTATTATTATTATTGTTGTTGTTGTTATTATTATAAAACAATCACATGGAAGCATTGATTGAATTGGAACAGTGGATAGAAGAAGAGTAGTTGACCAACCTTGCCTCTTTTTGCATGCCGCTTCCTTGCTCGTGAGGTTACGTTGCGGTGACATGGAATCGTTTAAAAAAAAAAAAAAAAAAACTGAAGTGCCCCATCGCAAAAGCATCTCTATTCCATCGAAGATCTCTGGATTTCTTTTTGAGGGAAGCATCTTATTTCTTTTCTGTCTCTTTTTTGTCGGAGGTTGTGAAGAAAATCTCTGGGTTTGAGCTCTGGGTGAAGAATTGTGGAGGCATCTCTATTCTGTCTGAATAGCAAACACATCTCTTTTCTGTCGGCAGTGTTGAAGAAATCTCTCTCTCACACACACATAATTTTTGCCGTGCGAAAATAGTTTATTTCCTTTCCCATCAACAGCCGCTCGTACAAATATTCCCAATCATTTACCTGCTGTTTTTCATTTCTGGGTAATTTGTAAATTCAAGCGAAAATATGGGCTATCCCAATTCGGTGCTCTCATCTTCAAGCCAGGTTCATGCCGAAGATGCACCCGTATGTGGCGGGAGGGGGCCTCAGGTTTAAACTCTTTACATCTTTATATGAACAAATTCTTTGCTGGTTTTATAAATTGCAATGTTTTTGCCTTGCACATTATTGAGTTTAAGGAGGCGGTACGCTGGAGGAGAAGAGAAAAGGTGTCGGTGTGCTGAGACAGAGGGAGGAAAGGAGCTGTTTGTAATTATGAGGACAAAAATAACAATTTACTATTTGCCAACATGGATGGTGTGCGGGGTGTGGGGCTTCTAAATAGAATTATTGTTATGGAAATCATATACTAAATAATATATATTTGTTGAATCAAATTACTCAGTAGAGAGTCATTCTCTTTGCAATTTTATCCATGAGGACAATTGGAGGTTCTTGAATGTTTCAGAATGGGTCTGGACAATTCTTATATACTCAAACATGTTTTGCAAAATGGTTGTCATTTGAAGGGCATTCTCTGATCGGTCGGCAGTCTCTAGCAGCCTAATTCCAATTTTTCTTGGTCTTTGTTTTGTATTGTTAAGAAATTTCTTTCAGTTGTTTGATACATTTATATATCCTTTTGCATTTTTAGCGGTTGTCACGTATTTTGCGGGTAAACGAGATAGATGACCTTTATTTATTTATTTATTAGTGGATATTTTGCTGGCGCCCTCAAGGTGTTTGATATGTGTTGCTGGCAAATTTTAGTGTATAGTAGGGATGCCCGAGTATTCCATGCATCACCATCGAACTGACATTCTTTGTGCTTTGGTTGCCTTGCTGTGTTTGGAAGAGATTTTAGTTTGCTGCAAATTGAAGGAGCTCTAGGAGTTTTATTGGTGATGGGGGGCAAAAGTTGGTCGGAGAGGAGTTGCATTATATGGGTCTGGTGGTTCTTCCACATGGAACCAGTATGGGTTTAGAGAACCTTCGTACTCTCAGAAAAACCTTTATTACACCCCACGACATCATCATGTTCCACCGCCCTCCTCTTCTTTTAAGTATGGGCCGCAACCATCTTTTAATTATGGCTCAGAGGCACCCCAGCCGCAGAGAACATTGGATAGAAGATACTCGAAGATTGCAAATAAAAACCGGTCCTTGGATGAGGTTAGACCATTTACAGTGTGTTTGTGACTTCATATGTTTTAAGACATTTCCTTTGTCTTTTATTGTATTATTGCTCTAAGGGTCTTGGGGAGCAATACGATTATCTAAGCATTTGACATGATCTTAACACATAAAAGAAAAACAATAAGAAAAAGATAAAAGGAGGAGGAAAAAATTGTGGAAGTATGTATGTGTATTCTGTGCATGCTGGACTTCATTTTGTTGATCTTTAAGCATGTTTAAACACGTGCAAAGTTTTGATTAAACTAGAGGCGACAAAGAATAACTTATGACGACTTGACTTCTCAATATTAGTGTGTATCAATAGACTTTTAAAGATGTAAGATGTATTGGAGGGACTATAATAAGAGAGCATTTTTAGTTGGAAGTTACATGCTGGAGACACCTATGTTGGGAAATCCAATGAGGGGAACGGGGATGATGAGAAGTATTTCTTTTTTGGTGAAAAGAATAAAAAAGCCTTGACTTTTATATCTTTGAGGTAGGGCTGAGCACTGACCACTTCGGAGTCAGAGGGCCCAATCTCCGACTCCGACTCCGACTTCGTCGGGGTCGAATCCGACCTTCAACTCCGACTCTGAGACGTACAGAATCTGCTCCGCCTCCGTCTCCGACTTGTCGGAGCGGAGTCGGATTTTTGGACTTTTTTTTTTTGTCTTTTTTAACTTCATATTTGACCAACTTTTTTTTTAAAAAAAATGTGGGCTTTCAAATTTCAATTTTCTCAAAATTACAATCTAAACTTATTAAACTTTTGATTATAACAAAAAATACAACTAAATAAAACAAGTAACATACTAACATGCATTCAAAAATTAAAAATAAAAAGAAAGTCCTATTTTTACATGTACTCCCATCATCCATGATTTCATATCCACATCCAACTAATCACTACAATAAACAAAGGCACCGTATACTATATGAAGATTAAAAAAAAAAGGCACTGTATAGTTACTATAGTATACTATTATAATTACTATGAATCTATTTTTAATTTTATATATATTATCAATATATATATATATATATATATGAAGATTCATAAAAAATATATGATATATATATTATTATATATGAATATTAAAAAAAAAGGCACCGTATACGAAATGAAGATTCAAAAAATAGTATTACTATTTTATATATAATATAGTATTACTATAATATACTATTAGTCTATTACTATATCTTATAGTATAATTACTAATACTATCAGTATGTTAGTGATTTAATATTATATATATATATTAAATCTCTAATCTCGTATACTTGATATATATATATTAATATATATATAAATATTAGTAATACACTAATAGTATTAGTATACTAGTAGTGTTATTAGTTATACTGGTAGTGATATTAGTTATACTAATAGTTATATTAGTATTAGTTATTATTGATACTATATATTATACTAATAGTGATATTAATACTATATATATAGTTATAGTGATTTAGTATAAATAACTATATAATATATTAGTAGAAGTTATAGTGATTTAGTATAGGTATAATACTATAAGTTATAACTATAGTCTATATTAGTATTAGTATTAGTATTAGTATTAGTATTAGTTATAGTGATTAGCATAACTATATATTAGTATTTGTTATAGTGATTTTAATTTAGTATAACTATATAATACTATTAGTATAAATCACTATGCTAACTATATCACTGATAGTATTAGTATACTAATACTAGTATATCACTATAGTTAATAGTATCATAGAGTAATATAGTATTAGTAATTAATACTATAGTGATTTATAAAGTAATTTATATATAATTTAAAGTGGATTACTAATAGTATTAGTATTAGACCATAAATCTAATTAATATACTAATGTATATTAGTATTACTAATATATTTATTAAAAGGAATATGTTGAGAATTTATTAAGTCAAAAAATATAATTAATACAAGATATTGTTATATAAAATTTATATGAATAATACTTTAGTTATTATACATTAGTATTATATGTTATTATATATTTATAGATTAGTGTTTATCCATTAGTATTACATGTTGATGTTATTATGCATCTTAGTGTTTATAGTATATTATATATACATTAGTATTACATGTTATTATATTTATAAATTAGTAATTTAGTGTTACAACTTACATGTAACATGGTAGTGATATTGTAAATTTGTAATAGTATGATATTTACATATAGTCATATACTAAACTATTATTATTTATTAGTCAATTTAGTCTATATATTATAGTATAAATATATTATTTAACTAGTATATTATTGAGTTTAACTAACTATATAAGATATAGTTGTATAAAATTTAAATGATTAATATATAGAAAAACCCATATCTTTTCATAAAATATGTATAAAATCGGAGGTGGAGGCGAAGTCGGAGGGCCAAGTCGGAGGCGGAGGCGGAGGCGGAGTGTCGGAGGCAGATCGGAGCGGAGCCGGAGTCAGTTCGTCAATGACTCTGACTCCGATTTCCAATAGGGAAAAAACTCCGACTCCGAGTTGGAGCGGACCCTGAGCGGAGTCGGATTCGGAGTTGGATTGTTGGATTTTTGCTTAGCCCTACTTTGAGGGTTGTATTGCCTCCTGTTTTGGCAAAAGTTTGAATGGCTTGGGTCCGAGAGGAGTGGCATCATATGGGTATGGTGGTTCTGCAACAAGGAATCCGTATGGGTATACACAACCGTCGTGTTGGGTTTGTGGAGCCTGGTTTATTATTGTGTCGGCTTGATTTGATGACCCAACCCGCAAGGGATGCGTTATGGTTTTTTGGTTGATTTTCAATGAGGCTTGGGCCATGTTCCCTTCGGGTTGGGCCCTTATTTTTGGCACTGTTTGCGACTTGGGAAGCGCCAGACAAAAAGTTCGCTTGACGTTCGCTCGAGCGAAGCTCAGACAGAGAGTTCGCTCGAGGTTCGCTCAAGTAAACGCTAGACAAAGAGTTCACTCGAGGCTTGCTCGACACCACGCTTGAGCGAATAACGCAGAAAAGTGAAAATTAGGGCTTTCGCCATGTAACCCTATAAATATATACTTAATGAACAGTTTAGTTGTCTGAAAAATGATTTTTCGCCCCAATGTTTATTTTGTCATTCCTCAACATAATAAAATCTTCTGCAGCTCTATGGACGTAAGCACGTTGCCAAACCACGTTAATTTTGTGTCGTGAGATTGATTGTTTGTTTGACTTATACTTTTCTCTCATCGTTTTCACAACACGTCGTACCCTCAGCAAAACCCTTATTACATGCCTCAGCATCCCCGTGCTCCACCACCCTTTACTTCTTTTAATTGTGGCTCACAACCATCTTTTAATGGCTCGGAGGTACCCCAGCTGCAGAGAACATTAGATAGATGACACTCGAAGATTGCAGATAACTACCGGTCTTTGGATGAGGTTAGACTATTTACAGTGTGTTTGTGATTTGATATGATAAGTGCCTTAACTATCATGGAATGTTAACAATGGTTAAACTTTGGCTGCTCGATTTTCTTTGCTACAGCTTTTGGAGTTACAGAGTTGTTGAAGCAACGCATCTCTTTTAGAGTTTTGAACTGATATCAAGCTTGCAAGTGGGTTTTCTCCAATGGGTTTTGAAATCTATCATTTATATCTAAATGTCAACTTCTGAAAACTTCAACCTCCAGCATTCTACCTATAAGTTACCTAAGAGGCTCCTGTAAAGCCTCTTCTCCCTGGAATATTGTGACAATATAAATGCAAGTAGGTTCCCTTGGGGAAAAAAGGTCGGATTATGTCTCTTCAATAAGTTCCACTTCTAATTACGAGTAGCAAAATGTGGGATGATAGCCAAATTTTCTATCACCTTATGAACATGGCCAGTGTTATTATCCTTTCTTGACATCTTGTACTTCTTTCATTGCTTGTTTGTGTCTGTCTCAAGCACTCATTGTATCATTGATATTTTTCTATACCTACGCTGAAACTTCTCCGATTGACAAGTCCTTTATCAAATTTAAATGTTCATACTTTTGCTGAATAATGGAATAATTGATCACAGGTTACTGCTGCTCTTGCACATGCTGGCCTAGAATCTTCTAATTTAATTGTTGGTATTGATTTCACAAAGTGCAATGAGTGGACAGGTTCAGTCTCATCTTGATGTTTTCAATTGTATCTATTTGGGATGTAGTATGCTTAGCTTTTTTCATAAATTAAGTGCTAGGTCATTCAACCGATGAAGCTTACATCACATTGGAAATGGTCAAAATCCCTATCAACGAGCAATATTTGTCCTATTTGTGGTGAACTTGTACAGGTTTGCCCTATTTGTCTTACTAATCAAAAGGACATGGCCTTTGGTTGTGGGCATCAGGTAAATTACTCAGCATTTCTTTTCTGTTTTATTAGCACCTTTAGGTTAAAATAAAAAAATATTTCTATTACAGAGAAGGTTTTTTTTTTCGTATTTTAAATAATTCCTCTCTTTTAAGTGGCAGACTTGTTGTGACTGGAGAAGATCTTGAAGCGTGCCCCATTTGCCGGCGTGCAATCGAGACTAGAATAAGGCTCTATTGATTGGCTTTGCTTCACATCTCTGAGATTATTACAGCTCATGTGTTTGGTTCAGTGCAAGCTGCACAATTTATCATGATTTATAGGCAGCAATTTTGCTTTGGAGGCACCAAAGGTCAGCAGCTGTTGAAGAGCATTCATCAAGTATTACCTTTTTTTTTTCCCCCATTTAAATATGCAAATGGTTTTGGATGAGCTATGCCAGAGAATTGGAAGTTTTGGGATGAGTTAGTGTGGTCCAAACAGTTGGTGGTTGCTCTGTGAAAGTGAAGATTTATGACAAAACTCCTGTATGGATATTCAGAGATGTTGCGAAGTAAGTCTGCATGACACAACTTACGGATGCATGCCATCTTATTTTCTCACATCACATGCATCATTATCCGCCTTCAGTTAAGGGGAAAGATCCAGATACTGAAATAAAGGGGTTGCCATTTTTTTGTCAGCGTTATCAAAAGCATAAAAATGCAGTACACATTAATTCAAGACGTGGAAATACTTAAATCCAATAGTAGAAAATATTTATTTGGTATGTGGTGACAATATTATTATTGGTAATCTCAATCTGGCTCGGCCACCAAAACACTTTGTCCCCACACATTGCCTACTAGAGGGGTGCCGTAAGAGTGGTTTTGATGCAATCCGACTTGCGGTCTGTAAAGCCACGAGGAATTGTGGCTGCCTGATTTGTGTTATATTTTTCTGTTTGGACTTGCTAAAGGAGTGATCTACTTCTTCGTTCTCTTGATCCTTGGTTAGGAGAAGCAGTAACAATAGGAAGATGGCAAAAGAGAGATGGTTTGATTCATCGAAAAAAATGTATGACCATTAGTGGCTGTATCGGCACTTGGTCCTCACATGCCTGGGGACGAATGAGGTTAGTTAGATCTGAGAGACTTGAGCCATTGAGTCATTTGGTTTAGTGCTTGAAGGGATAAGAAGCACGGAGGTGCGGTGTCTCATGGATCTCACATGTAGATAAGGCTGTGCATGAGCCTCACGCGTCGACAATTTTTACAATCTTCTTCCATCATCAAAATGATCGACACTTCAGGAGTCTTGTGAAGAGGTGCGTGTCGGTTGTTAGGTCGCCAAAAAGCAATGGAACAAACAATCCCTGTGCTATAGCCAGAAACCAATTAAAAAACCTTGGACATGCAATATAAAATGAAAAGGCTCTTACTGCCTCAATATAAAATGCAAATAAGCATTAAGGAGATAGAACTGAACTAAACAACTCAAAATTTAGTTGTTACCTCTTTGTATGCTTTCATTGCATATATATGAGACACTAATTCCAAGGAAGTACACTTGAAAAGCATGCACAGAAGGTGATCACATTCTCTCGTGTTTCTAGTTAACTGATACAGATTAAAGATCCTCGTTTGACAAGTGCAAAAAATCTTGTTTTATTATACTGTGGAACATATTCTTGGTTCTGTTTTTCCGCTTTTTGCATGTGATATATGGATATATTTCTTTTCATTGCTTTTTGCATGTGATATATGAGTAAATGTATTTGAGATTACGTTCAAGACTTCTATATATGATCATTGCTTTAAACCAATGGAAATCAAGAAAGACAAATCGATCATAGGAAGATAACCCCCAAAGAAAGGTACCTGCCCACTACAATAGTCAGTGTCTGCTAACGAGCATTTTAAATGACAGAGAAACAAGAGAATTGATTCATCTTCGACAGGTGTGTCAAGTGAGAGAGCAGAGCTTGTTTGGCGTCAAGAATCTTGTCCGCACTAATATGATCAATCCTCGCCATAGTCCCTTTAGATGAGGCACTTACTTCGGACTCAGCCAAGTCATCGCGGATTAGTCTTTCCCTTTGCACAATCCACCTTGATTAGTCTATGACGCCCTGTGAAAAATAATGAGTTATCAGAAAGAAGGAAACAAAAACCATAGGATTGATGCCAAAGGGAAACAACAAACAATGAAGGGAAGAATGAACCTAATAAAGGAAGCTACAAATCTCATTGTACACCAACTGGTGGTATGAAGGTAAGTGCCTCATCTTCGAGGAAGGGAGATGTCACTAGCTAGATCATTATCTCGAGTTTTGTCAGAAATAGAGGAAGCTTGTCTTGCTTCCTGGTGGTTGACATGAGCCATCCAGTCCCCTGTGGCCACCACATGCTCGGCAACTCTGATGGCAAGCTCATCAACCTCATGAGCAAAACCCCTTGTGCCATCTCAAAGGTTTCGAGCACCCTCGGAATTTACATGCCACGAACTTCCTTGCATCAGTTCGACGGCCTGTCTGATATCAATAGGTGGATCCCAAGGCTTGCCCTATGGTATCCTCTGAGGTCTCCACGGGCATCTGCAGATTGCACGTCCATCCTAGTGCGAGGAGAGCACATGGCACTCCAATCCAAACTGAACATGGTCGTTAACCCTTTACTGAGGAACCTGTTGAACATGCCGTTGAACCTGGTTCAACAGTTATGGAATATCCACAAACCACGCCGACGACAGAAATGATTGCTCTCTTGAGGTCGGAAATGGACTTTACTGAGGTGAGGGGTGGTGAGGTTGAAACGGAGGCAACAGGATGCACGTTGGCGTTGGTTCCTTTTGATGGTGAGACTGACAACACCCGGACAGGACCACCACATACTGGGTCGACGGGGGCAGGCGAACTGGTGGCCGGTCTCCCGGACAAGGGGGGAGTGACGGCAGCACGACCGTCAAGCTCTAAGGAACCTGTTCTGGCTCTCAAAGCAGAAAATGCTGTCGAAGATTCACAGACCACGCCGAAGGCTGAAATGGCTGCACTCTCGAGATCGGAAATGGACTTTGGTAGTGTAGGGATAGTAGACACAGGTTCCTTGGCATGTGAATATGAGTGTTGCTGGGAAGACCCTCTCCCACTGATATCCCTGCATCTGAGTAAGAACAGCAATTCTCAGGCTTCAAACTAGGTCCTGAACAAGGCAAAGGAGATGCAATTCAACATGGGGATTTTATGCGATGGTTTTGAGGACCAGCTCATTGCCCTCTTTGCAGCTATGGAAGCTGGAAAGAACAGTTTGGGATCACCCAGGGAGCTCGCATCAGCTAAGAAGTGAGCAAGAGAACTCCATAGACTTGACTGGACAATAAATGATGGAGCAAATGGAAATAGCTCTAACCTGGGAAGAGTGAGGGGAAGGGGAAAATATGTGATTTTATGAAACCAAAGATTGTTTCTTGGAACGTAAGGGGGCTGAATGAGAAAGAAAAACGTCTTATAGTTAGAAATCAACTTCGTAAATGGAAGGTGGACGTTGTATGTTTACAAGAAACGAAACTTGCAGTTATTTCTCTGCATATAATTAGAAGTTTGTGGGGTTGTAGTCAAGTGGGATGGCATTATTTATCATCCATTGTAGCATCTGGGGGCATATTAGTAATGTGGGACAGGAGGGTGGTGGAGAAAATGGAGGATTTTCTGGGAGATTACGTGGTGGCATGCTCATTTAAGAATGTCATGGTTGGGTTTTAGTGGGCATTCGCTGGAGTTTATGGGCCTAATCTTGATCGGTCCAGAAGTTTATTATGGGATGAGTTGGCCGGTATTAGTAGCATATGGGACCTACCTTGGTGTATCAGTGGCGATTTCAATGTCACTCGCTTTCCGAGTGAGAGATTGGGTGGTTCAAGTTTCAACCTATCTATGGTAGAATTCTCTAACTTCATCTCTGAGCAAAATTTACAGGATCTTCCTCTTGCAGGTGGCTCTTTCACTTGGTTTAGCAACCTAGATCTTCCATCTTGGTCTAGGCTAGACAAATTTCTTATCTCACCGGATTGGGAGGCTCATTACCCAGACCTTATTCAGAAGAGATTACCTAGGCTATGTTCGGACCACTTTCCCATCCTTTTGAACTGTGGAGGCATTAGAAGAGGTCCAAGATGCTTCAAATTTGAGAACATGTGGTTGAAGTCTGATGGTTTCCTGAACAAAATACGTCAATGGTGGTCATCTTATCAGTTTCATGGCAATTCTAGTTATATTCTGGCCTGTAAATTAAAGTCTTTAAAAAAGGATTTAAAGGAGTGAAATGCACAAGAGTTTGGTAATGTGGAAAGCCAAAAAATTGTTCTCTTGGAGGAGCTTAAGGGCTTGGGGGTGTGGAAGAGGAGCGGGTACTACTTAAAATTGAGCGGGCGCGCAAAACTCAAGTAACTGCGGACATTGAACGTATCTCTCTTTTGGAAGAAATATCTTGGCGACAAAAATCACGTGCTTTATGGTTGAAGGAAGGGGATAGATGTACCAAGTTTTTCCACCAGGTGGCCAATTTGCATAGGCGGAACAATGCTATAGAAACTCAAGTGATAGACGGGGCGGCCTCATCCAACCAAACCGAGATCTCAGATTACATTGTCAATTACTATGGTAAGTTGTTTTCAGAACAGTTTTCGTGGAGGCTGAGACTTGATGGGTTGGCTTTTGATGTTCTTGATCCGCAGGCGTTGGAACAACTTGAAAGGCCGTTTGAGGAGGTAGAGGTAAGATTGGTAGTTAAAGGTATGGCAGGTGATAAAGCCCTAGGTCCTGATGGTTTTACCATGGCCTTTTTTCAGACTTGTTGGGATATACTTAAAGAAGATATCATGGGGGTTTTCCAGGAATTTCATGGAAGTGGGCGGTTCGAGAAAAGTCTCAATGCAACCTTTTTAGCACTCATCCCTAAAAAAATCGTTGTAGTAGAGGTGAAAGATTTTTGTCCCATTAGCCTGGTGGGTGGGTTTAATAAAATCTTATCCAAAGTATTGGCAAACAAGTTGAGAAAAGTAATGGAAAGTTTGATCTCAAAGCCTCAAAATGTATTTGTTAAGGGTAGGCAAATCCTAGATTCAGTATTTATTGCCAATGAATGCCTGGATAGTCGTATTAAGTCGGGAGAGCTAGGACTTCTTTGCAAGTTGGACATAGAGAAAGCTTATGATCACGTCAATTGGGGATTCTTACTTTATATACTTGAGAGATGTGGCTTTGGCATAAAATGGCGCACTTGGATCCATACTGTATCTCTACGACCTGTTTTTCTGTATTGGTGAATGGCACGTCAAAATGCTTTTACAAAAGCTCCCGAGGATTGTGACAAGGGGACCCCCTTTCTCCATTCCTCTTTGTTTTCGTGATGGAAGCTTTTAGTAAGATGATTGCAAGGGTAGTGGCGGGTGGTTTCTTATCAGGATTCTCAATTGGGGAGGTAGCCTTAGGTTCGATCAACATTTCACATCTTTTGTTTGCTGATGATACTCTAATATTTTGTGATGTCAAACAAGAGTAAATCCGAGCATTGAGGGCTTTTTTATTATGCTTTGAGGCCGTGTTAGGGTTGAAGGTGAATTTGGCCAAATATGAGGTAGTGCCAGTGGGGCTTGTACCAAATGTGGAGAGTTTGGCGTCCATCTTGGACTGCAAGATATCTCAGTTGCCCATGAAATATCTTGGTCTTCCATTGGGTGTGGCTTTTAAATCAAAATCCATGTGGGATGATGTGCTCGAAAAAATGGAAAGGAAATTAGCCGGTTGGAAGCGGATGTGCCTATCCAAAGGGTGCCGGGTGACTCTCATCAAGAGCACTCTATCCAACTTACTAACGTACTTTCTCTCATTATTCCCGCTCCCCTCCAAAGTGGCTCATCGCATGGAGAAACTTCAACGTGATTTTCTTTGGGGAGGGATAAAGGATGAGTTTAAATACCACTTGATGAAATGGGCCACAATTTGTTCTCCCATCAAATAAGGCGGCTTGGGTATTCGGAATTTGAAATCTTTCAATAATGCTTTGCTAGGCAAGTGGTTATGGAGATTTCACAATGAACGAGAGGCCTTGTGGCGAACCGTCATTGCATTGAGGCATGGAGAATCATGGGGAGGTTGGTGTTCCAATGAGGTGAGTGGGCCTCATGGAGTTGGGCTATGGAAACATATTAGAAGAGGTTGGGACACATATGCAGCACATACTTGTTTCAAAGTTGGAAATGGAGTGAAGGTAAAATTTTGGCATGATTTATGGTGTGGTGATCGGGCACTCAAGGAAGTTTTCCTCAAGTTTATGGCTTAGCAAAAAGAAAAGAGGTATCAATAGCGGATTTAGTTCTCATCTCCAATGGTCTTCCACAATGGAACATTACTTTCCTTAGAGATGCACAAGACTGGGAAATGGATGAATTTTTGGTGTTCTTTGACAATGTGTACTCCACTCATGTGTTAGGGGAAGGCGAAGACAAGATTTATTGGCACCCTTCCAAGAAGGGAGTTTTCACAGTCCGTTCTTTCTACCATTCTTTGACCATGCACACCTCAGCCCGGTCCTTCCCATGGAAGAACATATGGAGGACAAGGGCACCTCTAAAGGCAGCCTTTTTTGTTTGGACAACTTCTTTGGAGAAGATTCTTACTATAGACAATCTGAGGAAACATGGAATCATAGTTATGGACTGGTCTTATATGTGCAAGAAGTGGGGCGAGTCCACTGATCATCTCTTACTACATTGTGAGATTGCCAAGATCTTGTGGAACGAAGTTTTTGCTCGATTGGGTTTAGCTTGGGTGATGCCGGAAGGGGTATGTGACTTTCTAGCCTCGTGGAGAGGTATTCGGGGCAACTCTCAAATTGCATCCATATGGAAAATGATACCTATATGTCTATGGTGGTGCATTTGGAGGGAGAGGAATGCAAGAAGCTTTGAAGGTCAAGAGCGATCAATGAAAGAGCTTAGAAATTTGTTTTTCAATACATTGCTTCATTGGTCGATTGTAATTGATTTCCATGGCATGTCTTTTCATGAATTCATTGTATCTCTAAACTAGCAAGCACAGGCGTTGCTCTTGTATACGTCCTGTATACTTGGATTTTTTGCCTCCTTTTGATCAATAAAATTTTGTTTACCGATAAAAAAAAAATTAATTTAAGTCACTTGCAATGCCGAGTCGCAATAGAATCCTGGAGAGCACATAGCATTCCCTTCCAACCTAACAAGGTCAGCACCAAGGCCTACTTCACCAACCAAATTAGGAAGGTTCTCCGTGTTGAAGAATAATCTCACATTGCTTGGGAAGAAAGTCTTGGACATATTTATAAGGAATGACCAATTTTCTCTTGGAGAACCGATTTTATGAGATGAGTTAGGCCCATGAATTTCTTTATGGTATCAGAGCCTGTCACAGAATGAATGGGGTCCCACATTATTTACCCCGTGACAAGTACCAGAAAAAAATATTGGCCTACACGTGAGGGAAGGTGTTGAAGAATAATCTCACATTACCTGTGGACAAGGTCTTAGGCATGTTTATAAGGAACGAGTAATCCTATCTTGGAGAACCAGTTTTATGAGATGAGTTAGACCCATGAATTTCTTCACTATGTGTTCAAGACCACAACCCTTCCACCTTTTTCAATGAAGCCTCCTCACAATTTAGTACTGTACATTACCCTCTCAATGTTCCTTCTTTGGTTCAGGCCTTTTAAACTTCTCATCAAGCTTGACAATTCCATTGTCCAGTTGGTTTTTAACAAGTGTCTTGACCGCATGCTCATGTCACGAACTTAGTTGAGAATTTAGTGAAGATCCCATTGGAACCTGTCAGGTAAAATTCTATAAACTCACCAACTTTGTGAGCTTTAGAGCTATCTCCCAAGAAAAGAAGAACTAATTTTCTGTCCTCTTTGTTATACACCACCATGTAACAACACCAAAAGTGAGGGCAATGGCATCACCCTTTTTGATTGAAAGTGCCTTCTCTTCTGCTTCAGGAAGATTAATCCAAGCTACACCATGTCCTGCAGGAAAAAGGCATAATGTTTAGGGGAAAACATTTTACTTGTAAATGATAATAGAAAATATTTATTTGGGCTCCTTGCCCAAAATGAGCAGTGTTGCGGTGTGTATTATGAAACCAAGAAAGAGGGTGGTGGTTCCTTCTGCCCATGCATTACAGAGTAATGCATTTTGTTTCAATTTTTCTTTCCAATTTTACAAATACATTTTAATATTTTATCTTAGTTAGAATATATCAAGACATTCTAGAATTATTATAGCAGTTCTAATACATGGCGCTTTCCAGAAAATCTTGATCCATCTTCGATAGTGGTGCGCAATACGCATTTGAGTCATTATATTTTTCTTCGATTCAATTAATGTGATTTTGAGACCATGGCATTCATTCATGATATTCATCTATCATAAGAAACATGGTGTTCTCAGATACATCCTGAGCAAATAAACCATTTGGTATTCTGACTTCAAATTAGACACATAACAGTTTGGTATTTAGAGTCAGGTCGGTTCCATGGCTGAAGGGACTGACTTTCTCAACTCTATGAAGCATTCACACTAGGGGTGTAAACATTAATTGGAAAACCGGTCCCCCAGACTGGTGGAAGCTTAATTTCAAAACCGGCCAAAACTGGTCTAGTTTCGGTTCTATGCTTTTTAGAACTGGATCGGATCGGATTGGTTCGCTATATTATATATTTTAAATTAGTTTTTTAATATTATATATAATATTTTTTTATATTATATATAATTTATAAAAATTATAAACAGATTTATAATACACACTGCTCTTATCCTAAGAAAAAAAAGGACAAATGTTTTTATAAAAATTTGCTATAAATCAGTATTTTTTTTTAATTTTTAAAAACAGATTTTTTATGACAAATTTGCATTTTGTTAAAACTGAAGAATCAGACCGAACTGGATTAGAATCGATAAAACTGGAGGTACTGATTTAGGAGGGTAACTGGTGCATAATCGATTTTCGAAAATGCAAAATCGGTATATACCAGTTCGGTCTTAAATTTGCCCAAAATCGGACCGGATCGGACTGGTTACACTCCTAATTCACACAACCGAGGAATGGAAATGCAGAAATGAAGGAGGCTCAAACTCGGTAGCAAGCCTTGCTGGAAGAAATCATCCAGCAAGTTGGCAATCTTGCCAACAATTACACAACCCTTTCCCATACCATATCCACCATACCCTTAAAACAGATCCACCCCCACCATTCTGACCCAAATAGTAGCCAAGCTTCTGAAATAACCAATACCCATTTCAACCCAGTTTTTGAACACCAAAACGGGATCCACAGCAGAACCATGAGACTTGATTTTCCCAAGTTTGATGGGTCTTACTCCACTGGATGGGTCTTTAGAGCCCAACAATGTTTTGACTATTACAACACCCATGATACACAAAAGATTTAGCTAGCTTCCTTCCACATAGAAAGAATGACCCTTACTTGGCACCAGTGGCTATTGGCTTCCCATCCAATAACCGTCTAGTTTGAGTTTGTGCAGGCATTGCAAGTTCGATTCGCAACCACCCCTTTTGATGATCCGGTAGCAGATTTTACAAAGTTAAGATAAATTTCCACTGTGGAGGAGTACCAAACTGATTTTGAGATACTATCTAACTGTATCCCCAAACTTCCAGAGATGATATTAGAATTATGGTCACTATGTTTCAACCAACTACCCTTTCCACAACTTTTGGTCTAGCCCACTATATGGAGAGGAAGTATGGCGCAGGGTCAACAACCAAAAATCTACTAGCACCTTCCAACCAGCTCCCATCAACCAAAATTTTTCAAAAAACTACTTCCCTAGACTCCCAGCACCAAACCCCCATTGACTATTGGGACCCCTACCTCCTAATTACCCCTCTTGACCAAATAGAGACAACCTCAATAAGCCCAACCTTCCCATATAGCGTATTACCCCTACGCAGATGAAGGAAAGGAGGGACTGTGGTCTTTGTTACTACTGTGATGAAAAATGGGCTTCGGGACATCGATGTAGAACTCCCAAGTTGTTCCTTTTGGATGGACTGGAGGTTGAAAACGAGGAGGAGATCTTTGAGGATGTCATTGAAGAACCTACAATGAGAGAAGAACAAAAAGCAAATGAGGAAGGAGCATTACTTGACATTTCACTACATGCAATTTCAGGCACTCCCATTCCTTAGACCATGCGATTATGGAGTGTATTAGAAGAGTGGTTTGTGGTTGTTCTAATTGATTCCGAGAGTACTTATAGCTTCATATTGACCCCACCATGGCCAAGAGAGCCAATTTAAGTGCTAGAAGAAGCCAAAATCTTACTGTGATGGTAGCTAATGGGGATCGGTTACCTAGGTTGTTGTGAAGTAGTTCCATTTCATCTCCAGGGTAACTACTTTTTTGCTAATTTATATTTGTTGCCCTAAGTGGGATGTGATATGGTTCTTGGGGTGGATTGGCTTTCCTACCTCAGCCCTATTCTTTGGGATTTCACCCAGCTTACCATGAAATTTATTTGATGTGGGAAAATGATGTAGCTTCAAGGGCTTAGCCCTTTGGATCTAACCATGAAAGATGCAGAAAATCTTTATATGCAGACAAAGGAGACTCAAAAAAGGTTGGTACTACAATTAATGGCAGTTTCAAATGATGACTCGTCCACCCTTGCACCCGAGGTACTACATCCTTTATTAAAGCAAAATCATTCAGTTTTTCAAGTGCCAAAAGGACTTCCTCCACAACGAAGTCATGATCACAAAACTCCCCTCATAGATGGCACCAAACCAATAAGCATTCGGCCCTATCGCTATCCTTACTATCAAAAGGAAGAAATCGAAAAATTTTTGGATGAGTTGCTGGAAAATGGGGTCATGCGACTTAGCCAAAGCCCCTATTCTTCTTCCATCTTACTAGTTCGTAAGACGGATGGGAGTTGGCGAATGTGTGTTGACTACCGGGCTCTCAATCAAGCTACCATCAAAGATAAGTATCCAATCCCTATCATTTATGAACTCTTAGATGAATTGGGAGAGGCCTTAAATATTTTCTAAGTTAGATTTACGGTCGGGATACCACCAAATTCGTGTAAATCCCCCTGACATCCCAAAAACTGATTTTCAAACTCACCAAGGCCATTACGAGTTTTTAGTAATGCCTTTTGGACTTACTAACGCCCTAACCACCTTCCAAGGGTTTATGAATGACATTTTTAGGCCCTAATTCTTGTATTTTTTTATGATATTTTCGTCTTTAGCAAGTGCTGGAATGACCACCTTTCCCATCTAGAAACGGTGTTGAAGCTACTTCAACAACACCAGTTGTATGCAAAAATGTCAAAATGCAAGTTTGGATGTTTAGAAATAGAGTATTTGGGACATATCATCTCGGAATCCAAGCCGATCCCAAAAAAATTTCCAGTATGTTACATTTGCCATTACCTACTTCCCTTAAGGCTCTAAGGGGATTTTTAGAGCTTACGGGCTACTACCGCAAGTTTATCAAAGATTATGGAAGCATAGCAGCACCCCTTACTGCCCTAATACATAAGGATGCTTTCCAATGGAACCCAAGAGCCACTGCAGCCTTTAACCAACTCAAACAGGTTATGGCCACCCCCTGGTTCAAGGACTTCCTAATTTTTCAAAAACATTTATTATTGAATGTGATGCATCAGGAGATGGAATTGGGGCAATCTTAATGCAAGAGGGAAGGTCTTTGGCCTATCTAAGTCAGGGGCTTAAGGGCAAGAACTTACACTTGTCTACATATGAAAAAGAGCGCTTAGCTCTTGTGATGGCAGTAAAAAAATGGAGAGCTTATCTACTTCGCAGAAATTTAAAATCTGCATGGATCAACAAGCCCTTAAGTATTTGGTGGAGCAATGAGGAACTCCCACTCAACAAAAGTGGATTTCTAAATTAATTGGGTATGAGTTCACAGTCGAGTACAAGATGGGCTGTGAGAAAAGGGTTGCAAATGCTCTTTCTCGGGTTAATTCTCTGGGACATTGTGCCCTATTATCCTGACCCAACCCACAACCCCTTGGCTTCAAAAGGTTCAGCAAGCTTACCCATCAAATCCTCTCTTGCAGAAAATATTGAAGTAGTTCCAAGATGGCCAGCTACAAGATGGCAAGCACACCTTATGGTAGGGAGTTATTCTATATAAAGGGCATTTGCATCTGGGTAGTTCCTCCTATCTCTACCAAGAGGCATTACAACAAATGCATGACAGTCCATTAACAGGACACTCGGGTTATCATAAAACATTGGCTCGGGTCAGAAAATAATTTTACTGGCCTGGATTGAAGTCTTTAGTTAGGAAGCATATCAGAGAATGCCACACCTGCCAAAAGAAAAAGGTTGAACACACACACCCTGTTGGACTCCACCAACCACTCCTTATTCCAAGAGAGGCCTTGGCTTGATATTAGTATGGATTTTGTGGAAGGTCTCCCCTCTCACAAGGGAAAAGTGTCATCTTGGTTGTGGTCGATCGAATCACCAAGTATGCCCACTTTATTTCCCTTCATCATCCTTATACAACAAGTACAATGGTTAGTTATTTCCTAGACAACATTGTTAAGCTACATGGGCTACCCAAATCCATTGTCAGTGACCAAGACACCATTTTCACTTCAAAATTTTGGTCAAAGTTGTTTCATTTACAAGGGGCTCAATTAAATCTTAGTACTTCCTACCATCCTCAGACGGATGAGCAAATTGAAGTAATAAACCAAAGTTTGGAAGGTTACCTACTTCGATTCATTAGAGAGAAGCCCAAGGAATGGACTAAGTGGCTGTCACTAGCCGAATACTAGTACAATACCAGTGAGCATGCATCCACCCATACAACCCCCTTTGAAGTTGTATACTGGTTTTCCCCACCTCGACTCCTCCAATACACACCAGGACACGAAGATACAAGCGATTGAAGAAAATCTCACAGCTAGGGATGAGATATTGAAGATTTTGAAAGATAATTTGAAGGAGTCACAAGAGAGAATGAAAACATTTGCAGATCTCAAACGAACGGAGAGAAACTTTGAACCAGGGGAATGGGTTTACCTTCGTCTGAAGCGAAGCCCTATCGGCAACTCACAGCTGCAAAATGAAGACACCAAAAATTAGCCCCTCGATTTTTCGGTTCGTTCCAGGTGGGAGAAAAAAATTGGTAAGGTAGCTTACCGTCTTCGTCTACCTTTAGAGACTAGGATACACCCAGTCCATGTTTTGTACCTCTAGAAATGTTTGAGCTCGAAGGTGATACCACATGTACAACTTCCTCCCACCAATCACGATAGTTCAATTCACGTCGCCTCTGAAAACATCTTACAACGGCGACTGAAACGCAGCGGCAATAGGATGTCCACCGAAGTCTTAGTATAATGGACTGGAATGGGGGAAGAAAACACATCCTGGGAAGAGCTACAATGGTTTTGGGCTAACTATGGGAACCTTACGGACAAGGTTCTCGAAGGAGGCGCATCTGTCATGAGCTTTACAAATGAGAACAAATTTGAGCCGTCCAAAGTTTAAGCTAGGCCACACGAGCAGCACATGAATTATCCTTTGTCTGAAGAGAATCTGATGGGTATTTTCTTAAGCATTAGTGTGTTGTTTTCCTTGTTTACGTTATGAGTTGTTTCCTTAGATTTAGGGATGGGTTTAGTGCTCGAGTTATGTTGGGATTGTTTTGTAGTGGGTTGTTACCCATTACTGTTAGTTGTTATCTTTTCATGTTTAGCGGGTAATTGTAACGCCCCAATGGAAGGCCCAAACCACATGGCCTATACTCAAAAAGGATTAGTCAATGATACAATTGGAGCCCTATTGGAATCTTATAAAGAGCAAGAACTTTTCTTTCCCAAGCAATGTGAGATCTCATTCACCACCTACCATTATCCTTATCATATGGGGTGTGACAATCTACTCCCCATAAATTCCCAACGTCCTCGTCGGACTTGTTTGTTGTAGGTGGCACAGCTCAAGTCCCACATTTCTGGTTGGGATAATCTCTGATACCATTTGTAACGCCCCAATGGAAGGCCCAAACCACATGGCCTATACTCCAAAAGGATTAATCAATGATACAATTAGAGCCCCATTGGAATCTTATAAAGAGCAAAAACTTTTTTCCCAAGCAATGTGGGATCCCATTGGAGAAGTATCTTTAAATATCCTAGTAAATCTAATGAAAATCATTGGAATCTCTTTTAAAAATTGAGAAATAATAATTACAATCGTGAGTGTACAAGCGTCATGCAGTCACTTCAAAAAAAGTGAATAAATACGGGACTCACATGAAAAAAATTAATTTTTAATAGTGGACTCCACTATTTTTCAAAACGACTGCATGACGCTTGCGTACTCCACGACTGTATGTAGCATTACTTTTTAAAAATTACTATTTACAATCTGGAGGCCTGGACCCTCGAAGTGCCAGAAATATTCATTCCGTCTATTGCAATTGTTCATCTTTCCCCTGTATTCTTTTCATCTTCCACTTTTGCTTTCAGACTTGATCATATTGTTCATGCTGCAGTGGTAAACACGACACTACCCGACCCTACCTCCTCCCAATGACCTAGTAAATTTGTTTTGACTAAAGGAATGTCTTGCAACGTGACCGAATGGAGGTCGACTGTCACAGATCACTCTGATTTAGACTAGGGGTGTAGAACTGGGTTGGATTTTTTTTTTTCTGGTTCGATTCGAAACCCAAAAATTTGGGTCAATCCGGGATGGTAAAAAATCTTATACCCGCCCGGATACGGTTTTTAAACCGGATATTTGTAACCGGTTTCTTTTAAAGCCTAAACTTTACTCTTAGAGCCATCTTCCCTTAACTCTCCTCCATAAAACCCATCTTACGTGACCGGCCACCAGCACCATGAGTACCACAGACTCGGGCACGTGAATGTGGGTGGGAAACTACTGCTGGGGCTGAAGAGAAAGATTTTGAACATGTTCGATAGAAAACTCTCTTTCATATCTCTGAAATTTGCCTTGACTTGAAGGCTAGAAAAGTCCAAGCGCCGTCCCATTTCATCCGATTCTGAACAGGTAAACTTAGAGGCCGAAATGGTGAATCGGAACATGCTCGGGAGGAAAACCCAGTTTGCATATTTAGCCCTTGCAAAGCCATGGCTGAAAGTATCTGATTTTGCCAAAGTTGATCTATTCACAGGAGAACTAAAGAAGTACATGTAAGACGAGAAGTTCGAAGGTGAGCCTCTATTCCTTTCCAGAAGCCCCGATTCAGAGAAAGAAGACAACATATACATCCTAGCTTTCGTCCACGATGAGAAGGAGTGGAAATCAATGCTTTGTACGGCCGATATTGATGTTGATGAGATTCGAAGGAACACCAACGACAAATAAAGTCCCAAAAGGTATATGAGATTATTGTGCAGGAAAAAGAAGATCTGGATTTGATGTTTTTTTCCTTTCCTCTTGTCTTTTTTTTTTTAAAAAAAAAAGAAAGAAAAAGTATAAAATCCGGATATCCGGTTTCAGTTGCAATCAGATATCCGGGTCCAAATTCGGATATCTGCCCGGGTTTCAATTCGGGTTACTTGGGTGGATATCCGCTCGCTTTTAAAAAGCTGGATTTGGATCCGGATCTTCTCGGATATCCAGATCCGGATGCACAACCCTAATTTAGACCCTATTTAGATATAAAAGTCTCCCCAACTCATCTTAATTCATCTTATCTAATCATTATAATTTTTTCAAATTTTCACACAAAATATAATAAACAATTCAACATTTTCAAATCTCAAAATAATAATAATATTAAAAAATAATATTCTTACAATATTTTATTTAACTGTTAACTTTTATCCAACTCAGTATTCAAACCTTCCTGAAAAGATTCGTAAAAGATTTGCTATTCCCTCTTGGATGATGTTGGGAATAAGGATAACTAGTGGCGCTCACTTAAATAGCCTCACTACATGGTGAATAACTGTAAAATTTACTTTTTAGATAATGGCCACTTGGCTTTATTCTTAGGTGAAATTACCCAAGTACCTCTGTAACACAGCGAAAATATCTACTAATTCACTCAACAAATTGGTTAGTATTCAAGCATGCAATTAATTTAATAATTAAACAATAATGTAAAATAAATAAATTGCATAACACTAAGATTGGTATCGAAGGGAAACCCTTTAAAGAACTATTTAAAGGTAAAACCGTAAAGGCTAGCTAAACCCAGAAAAGTCAATTTTATTATTTAAAAATTAATTACAAGTAAAGTTCAATTACAAAACGTTTGTCAATCGACACTATTACTTGACCAGACAAATGACTCATTTGTTTTCTACCGTAATAGCAGTCAGAACCTCTAACGATCTTCAAACATTGGCTTTTCTCCTAAAACTCCAATGGCTGAAATATGACCAATCAAATCTCCAACATGGAGCACGATTACACTCTTTGAGAGAAACAATATGAAAATTCTCTAAGGAATTTTCTCACCAAAATATGCATTGTAAAGTGCTCTAGAAAATATCTAGATCTAAATCTCTACAGATCTTAACCAATAGGATCCCTTAAAGAAACAATCTGAAAATCAATTCCAATTGCAGTAGGATTCTACTGACGGAACAAATCTGATAGGAGTTTGATCTGTAGTAGGATTCTGCTGACGGAATGAGTTTGGTAGGAATTTGATCTGCAGTAGAACTCTACTGACGGTCGCGAAGTTGTCTCCTGACGGAATGCTGACATTTCGCGATAACTCTTCACTGCAGTAACAGATTTTAGATTAACCTCTTCTCTGGATAAGTGCAGATTCCTTGGGACTCGATTTTTCCACTTATGACTTATCTAAACAACCTCTAATACCTCATGGATAAACTTAATATTGTTATAGATAAAGTTAATAAATAATTTACATTCATCCAAAATTACTAACTTAATGATATGATAAACTCTATTATTTTAATCACCTAATCCTCTACAAACTTATCCACTTAGTCAGCTAATCCTAACTAAACTTTTACATCTACATTAGGGAATAACCATCAATTCCCAACTATATGACCGATCCAAATTTAACACATGACAAACATTTATAGGCTTTGAAAATTGTATAAAAGGCCACAACTTAAGATGAAGAGCAAAAATGGAAGAAAATACTCATTCTGTAACACCCCTTCCCTTAGGCTATGATGTCAGGTGTTTTCTTAATTGATGCCAAGCAAGAGATTTATTAAATATATAAAACAATTATTTATTTCATAAAATATTAGTAAATGGATTATATTTTAAATAAAAACATAATCAGAGTTTTTATTGCGGAAAAGAAATGAAATAACTGTTAACTTGTGAGCATCTTTACAATGCTTGCCAACCCAAGCAAGCACATGGATGGGTAACAGTCATAAAGCCTGAGTCAAGCATGAAAAGTATTTTGTCACAAACTCAATGCTTGGACGGGCCGAAGATTGTCCTAGTAGAACTCTTCAGTCCATTTTCGAGTGTATAATAATAGAGTGGAATCCCCTGAATTGACAAAAAACCGTCATCAAGCTTGAATGTGATCAAAAGATTGCTGGAGCAAAGTCGAAAGTACTTAATGCTAATAGGTGCACAAAAGAATAAAATACTCATGGTGTAAGCATTCTACTCTACCTAAGTATATATGATGAATGAATAAAATACTCATGGTATAAACATTCTGCTCTGTCTGAGTATCTCTATATGACGTATTAACAACTGGTCTAAGGGCTTGTGATGTGGTGCGACAACCAGCAGAAGAACAAGAACAAGAACAATAATGAATGGCGTTATTTTATGAAAGGAAGCATGTCAAGAAGTATGAAGTTTTGATGATAATGACGTTATATTTTTGTAAAACCAAGTTGATCTCACTCATGCATTCAGACCATGTTTATTGTTGAACATGCTTTATAAACTGTTGGTATGCTAGTAGTATAACTTACTGAGATTTTCAAAGATTTTACCATGCATGGCAGTTGAGACTCCTACTCGAAATGGTAGAAATTGTATCAGGTCGATACGAAGACGAAGGAACAAGGCTGGATGAGATTGACTAGCTAGTGGGGATTTAGACCTAGAGGAAATAATGGAGATCAAACTCTGATTTTTTAATATTATTTTGTTGTTAATAACCGAGATGCATGCAGAGCGGCTTGATCTCTAAGTTTGAGACTATGTAGAGGTTTGTAATTACCAATACAATACTTCTGTTTAAGGTTATGCCTTTTTTATGGATGATGAATAAATATGTATGCTTAACGTTCTGAAGATTTTTTTGGGATTCTACTGACGGAACAAATCTGATAGGAGTTTGATCTGTAGTAGGATTCTGCTGACGGAATGAGTTTGGTAGGAATTTGATCTGCAGTAGAACTCTACTGACGGTCGCGAAGTTGTCTCCTGACGGAATGCTGACATTTCGCGATAACTCTTCACTGCAGTAACAGATTTTAGATTAACCTCTTCTCTGGATAAGTGCAGATTCCTTGGGACTCGATTTTTCCACTTATGACTTATCTAAACAACCTCTAATACCTCATGGATAAACTTAATATTGTTATAGATAAAGTTAATAAATAATTTACATTCATCCAAAATTACTAACTTAATGATATGATAAACTCTATTATTTTAATCACCTAATCCTCTACAAACTTATCCACTTAGTCAGCTAATCCTAACTAAACTTTTACATCTACATTAGGGAATAACCATCAATTCCCAACTATATGACCGATCCAAATTTAACACATGACAAACATTTATAGGCTTTGAAAATTGTATAAAAGGCCACAACTTAAGATGAAGAGCAAAAATGGAAGAAAATACTCATTCTGTAACACCCCTTCCCTTAGGCTATGATGTCAGGTGTTTTCTTAATTGATGCCAAGCAAGAGATTTATTAAATATATAAAACAATTATTTATTTCATAAAATATTAGTAAATGGATTATATTTTAAATAAAAACATAATCAGAGTTTTTATTGCGGAAAAGAAATGAAATAACTGTTAACTTGTGAGCATCTTTACAATGCTTGCCAACCCAAGCAAGCACATGGATGGGTAACAGTCATAAAGCCTGAGTCAAGCATGAAAAGTATTTTGTCACAAACTCATTGCTTGGACGGGCCGAAGATTGTCCTAGTAGAACTCTTCAGTCCATTTTCGAGTGTATAATAATAGAGTGGAATCCCCTGAATTGACAAAAAACCGTCATCAAGCTTGAATGTGATCAAAAGATTGCTGGAGCAAAGTCGAAAGTACTTAATGCTAATAGGTGCACAAAAGAATAAAATACTCATGGTGTAAGCATTCTACTCTACCTAAGTATATATGATGAATGAATAAAATACTCATGGTATAAACATTCTGCTCTGTCTGAGTATCTCTATATGACGTATTAACAACTGGTCTAAGGGCTTGTGATGTGGTGCGACAACCAGCAGAAGAACAAGAACAAGAACAATAATGAATGGCGTTATTTTATGAAAGGAAGCATGTCAAGAAGTATGAAGTTTTGATGATAATGACGTTATATTTTTGTAAAACCAAGTTGATCTCACTCATGCATTCAGACCATGTTTATTGTTGAACATGCTTTATAAACTGTTGGTATGCTAGTAGTATAACTTACTGAGATTTTCAAAGATTTTACCATGCATGGCAGTTGAGACTCCTACTCGAAATGGTAGAAATTGTATCAGGTCGATACGAAGACGAAGGAACAAGGCTGGATGAGATTGACTAGCTAGTGGGGATTTAGACCTAGAGGAAATAATGGAGATCAAACTCTGATTTTTTAATATTATTTTGTTGTTAATAACCGAGATGCATGCAGAGCGGCTTGATCTCTAAGTTTGAGACTATGTAGAGGTTTGTAATTACCAATACAATACTTCTGTTTAAGGTTATGCCTTTTTTATGGATGATGAATAAATATGTATGCTTAACGTTCTGAAGATTTTTTTGGGATTCTACTGACGGAACAAATCTGATAGGAGTTTGATCTGTAGTAGGATTCTGCTGACGGAATGAGTTTGGTAGGAATTTGATCTGCAGTAGAACTCTACTGACGGTCGCGAAGTTGTCTCCTGACGGAATGCTGACATTTCGCGATAACTCTTCACTGCAGTAACAGATTTTAGATTAACCTCTTCTCTGGATAAGTGCAGATTCCTTGGGACTCGATTTTTCCACTTATGACTTATCTAAACAACCTCTAATACCTCATGGATAAACTTAATATTGTTATAGATAAAGTTAATAAATAATTTACATTCATCCAAAATTACTAACTTAATGATATGATAAACTCTATTATTTTAATCACCTAATCCTCTACAAACTTATCCACTTAGTCAGCTAATCCTAACTAAACTTTTACATCTACATTAGGGAATAACCATCAATTCCCAACTATATGACCGATCCAAATTTAACACATGACAAACATTTATAGGCTTTGAAAATTGTATAAAAGGCCACAACTTAAGATGAAGAGCAAAAATGGAAGAAAATACTCATTCTGTAACACCCCTTCCCTTAGGCTATGATGTCAGGTGTTTTCTTAATTGATGCCAAGCAAGAGATTTATTAAATATATAAAACAATTATTTATTTCATAAAATATTAGTAAATGGATTATATTTTAAATAAAAACATAATCAGAGTTTTTATTGCGGAAAAGAAATGAAATAACTGTTAACTTGTGAGCATCTTTACAATGCTTGCCAACCCAAGCAAGCACATGGATGGGTAACAGTCATAAAGCCTGAGTCAAGCATGAAAAGTATTTTGTCACAAACTCAATGCTTGGACGGGCCGAAGATTGTCCTAGTAGAACTCTTCAGTCCATTTTCGAGTGTATAATAATAGAGTGGAATCCCCTGAATTGACAAAAAACCGTCATCAAGCTTGAATGTGATCAAAAGATTGCTGGAGCAAAGTCGAAAGTACTTAATGCTAATAGGTGCACAAAAGAATAAAATACTCATGGTGTAAGCATTCTACTCTACCTAAGTATATATGATGAATGAATAAAATACTCATGGTATAAACATTCTGCTCTGTCTGAGTATCTCTATATGACGTATTAACAACTGGTCTAAGGGCTTGTGATGTGGTGCGACAACCAGCAGAAGAACAAGAACAAGAACAATAATGAATGGCGTTATTTTATGAAAGGAAGCATGTCAAGAAGTATGAAGTTTTGATGATAATGACGTTATATTTTTGTAAAACCAAGTTGATCTCACTCATGCATTCAGACCATGTTTATTGTTGAACATGCTTTATAAACTGTTGGTATGCTAGTAGTATAACTTACTGAGATTTTCAAAGATTTTACCATGCATGGCAGTTGAGACTCCTACTCGAAATGGTAGAAATTGTATCAGGTCGATACGAAGACGAAGGAACAAGGCTGGATGAGATTGACTAGCTAGTGGGGATTTAGACCTAGAGGAAATAATGGAGATCAAACTCTGATTTTTTAATATTATTTTGTTGTTAATAACCGAGATGCATGCAGAGCGGCTTGATCTCTAAGTTTGAGACTATGTAGAGGTTTGTAATTACCAATACAATACTTCTGTTTAAGGTTATGCCTTTTTTATGGATGATGAATAAATATGTATGCTTAACGTTCTGAAGATTTTTTTGGGATTCTACTGACGGAACAAATCTGATAGGAGTTTGATCTGTAGTAGGATTCTGCTGACGGAATGAGTTTGGTAGGAATTTGATCTGCAGTAGAACTCTACTGACGGTCGCGAAGTTGTCTCCTGACGGAATGCTGACATTTCGCGATAACTCTTCACTGCAGTAACAGATTTTAGATTAACCTCTTCTCTGGATAAGTGCAGATTCCTTGGGACTCGATTTTTCCACTTATGACTTATCTAAACAACCTCTAATACCTCATGGATAAACTTAATATTGTTATAGATAAAGTTAATAAATAATTTACATTCATCCAAAATTACTAACTTAATGATATGATAAACTCTATTATTTTAATCACCTAATCCTCTACAAACTTATCCACTTAGTCAGCTAATCCTAACTAAACTTTTACATCTACATTAGGGAATAACCATCAATTCCCAACTATATGACCGATCCAAATTTAACACATGACAAACATTTATAGGCTTTGAAAATTGTATAAAAGGCCACAACTTAAGATGAAGAGCAAAAATGGAAGAAAATACTCATTCTGTAACACCCCTTCCCTTAGGCTATGATGTCAGGTGTTTTCTTAATTGATGCCAAGCAAGAGATTTATTAAATATATAAAACAATTATTTATTTCATAAAATATTAGTAAATGGATTATATTTTAAATAAAAACATAATCAGAGTTTTTATTGCGGAAAAGAAATGAAATAACTGTTAACTTGTGAGCATCTTTACAATGCTTGCCAACCCAAGCAAGCACATGGATGGGTAACAGTCATAAAGCCTGAGTCAAGCATGAAAAGTATTTTGTCACAAACTCATTGCTTGGACGGGCCGAAGATTGTCCTAGTAGAACTCTTCAGTCCATTTTCGAGTGTATAATAATAGAGTGGAATCCCCTGAATTGACAAAAAACCGTCATCAAGCTTGAATGTGATCAAAAGATTGCTGGAGCAAAGTCGAAAGTACTTAATGCTAATAGGTGCACAAAAGAATAAAATACTCATGGTGTAAGCATTCTACTCTACCTAAGTATATATGATGAATGAATAAAATACTCATGGTATAAACATTCTGCTCTGTCTGAGTATCTCTATATGACGTATTAACAACTGGTCTAAGGGCTTGTGATGTGGTGCGACAACCAGCAGAAGAACAAGAACAAGAACAATAATGAATGGCGTTATTTTATGAAAGGAAGCATGTCAAGAAGTATGAAGTTTTGATGATAATGACGTTATATTTTTGTAAAACCAAGTTGATCTCACTCATGCATTCAGACCATGTTTATTGTTGAACATGCTTTATAAACTGTTGGTATGCTAGTAGTATAACTTACTGAGATTTTCAAAGATTTTACCATGCATGGCAGTTGAGACTCCTACTCGAAATGGTAGAAATTGTATCAGGTCGATACGAAGACGAAGGAACAAGGCTGGATGAGATTGACTAGCTAGTGGGGATTTAGACCTAGAGGAAATAATGGAGATCAAACTCTGATTTTTTAATATTATTTTGTTGTTAATAACCGAGATGCATGCAGAGCGGCTTGATCTCTAAGTTTGAGACTATGTAGAGGTTTGTAATTACCAATACAATACTTCTGTTTAAGGTTATGCCTTTTTTATGGATGATGAATAAATATGTATGCTTAACGTTCTGAAGATTTTTTTGGGATTCTACTGACGGAACAAATCTGATAGGAGTTTGATCTGTAGTAGGATTCTGCTGACGGAATGAGTTTGGTAGGAATTTGATCTGCAGTAGAACTCTACTGACGGTCGCGAAGTTGTCTCCTGACGGAATGCTGACATTTCGCGATAACTCTTCACTGCAGTAACAGATTTTAGATTAACCTCTTCTCTGGATAAGTGCAGATTCCTTGGGACTCGATTTTTCCACTTATGACTTATCTAAACAACCTCTAATACCTCATGGATAAACTTAATATTGTTATAGATAAAGTTAATAAATAATTTACATTCATCCAAAATTACTAACTTAATGATATGATAAACTCTATTATTTTAATCACCTAATCCTCTACAAACTTATCCACTTAGTCAGCTAATCCTAACTAAACTTTTACATCTACATTAGGGAATAACCATCAATTCCCAACTATATGACCGATCCAAATTTAACACATGACAAACATTTATAGGCTTTGAAAATTGTATAAAAGGCCACAACTTAAGATGAAGAGCAAAAATGGAAGAAAATACTCATTCTGTAACACCCCTTCCCTTAGGCTATGATGTCAGGTGTTTTCTTAATTGATGCCAAGCAAGAGATTTATTAAATATATAAAACAATTATTTATTTCATAAAATATTAGTAAATGGATTATATTTTAAATAAAAACATAATCAGAGTTTTTATTGCGGAAAAGAAATGAAATAACTGTTAACTTGTGAGCATCTTTACAATGCTTGCCAACCCAAGCAAGCACATGGATGGGTAACAGTCATAAAGCCTGAGTCAAGCATGAAAAGTATTTTGTCACAAACTCAATGCTTGGACGGGCCGAAGATTGTCCTAGTAGAACTCTTCAGTCCATTTTCGAGTGTATAATAATAGAGTGGAATCCCCTGAATTGACAAAAAACCGTCATCAAGCTTGAATGTGATCAAAAGATTGCTGGAGCAAAGTCGAAAGTACTTAATGCTAATAGGTGCACAAAAGAATAAAATACTCATGGTGTAAGCATTCTACTCTACCTAAGTATATATGATGAATGAATAAAATACTCATGGTATAAACATTCTGCTCTGTCTGAGTATCTCTATATGACGTATTAACAACTGGTCTAAGGGCTTGTGATGTGGTGCGACAACCAGCAGAAGAACAAGAACAAGAACAATAATGAATGGCGTTATTTTATGAAAGGAAGCATGTCAAGAAGTATGAAGTTTTGATGATAATGACGTTATATTTTTGTAAAACCAAGTTGATCTCACTCATGCATTCAGACCATGTTTATTGTTGAACATGCTTTATAAACTGTTGGTATGCTAGTAGTATAACTTACTGAGATTTTCAAAGATTTTACCATGCATGGCAGTTGAGACTCCTACTCGAAATGGTAGAAATTGTATCAGGTCGATACGAAGACGAAGGAACAAGGCTGGATGAGATTGACTAGCTAGTGGGGATTTAGACCTAGAGGAAATAATGGAGATCAAACTCTGATTTTTTAATATTATTTTGTTGTTAATAACCGAGATGCATGCAGAGCGGCTTGATCTCTAAGTTTGAGACTATGTAGAGGTTTGTAATTACCAATACAATACTTCTGTTTAAGGTTATGCCTTTTTTATGGATGATGAATAAATATGTATGCTTAACGTTCTGAAGATTTTTTTGGGATTCTACTGACGGAACAAATCTGATAGGAGTTTGATCTGTAGTAGGATTCTGCTGACGGAATGAGTTTGGTAGGAATTTGATCTGCAGTAGAACTCTACTGACGGTCGCGAAGTTGTCTCCTGACGGAATGCTGACATTTCGCGATAACTCTTCACTGCAGTAACAGATTTTAGATTAACCTCTTCTCTGGATAAGTGCAGATTCCTTGGGACTCGATTTTTCCACTTATGACTTATCTAAACAACCTCTAATACCTCATGGATAAACTTAATATTGTTATAGATAAAGTTAATAAATAATTTACATTCATCCAAAATTACTAACTTAATGATATGATAAACTCTATTATTTTAATCACCTAATCCTCTACAAACTTATCCACTTAGTCAGCTAATCCTAACTAAACTTTTACATCTACATTAGGGAATAACCATCAATTCCCAACTATATGACCGATCCAAATTTAACACATGACAAACATTTATAGGCTTTGAAAATTGTATAAAAGGCCACAACTTAAGATGAAGAGCAAAAATGGAAGAAAATACTCATTCTGTAACACCCCTTCCCTTAGGCTATGATGTCAGGTGTTTTCTTAATTGATGCCAAGCAAGAGATTTATTAAATATATAAAACAATTATTTATTTCATAAAATATTAGTAAATGGATTATATTTTAAATAAAAACATAATCAGAGTTTTTATTGCGGAAAAGAAATGAAATAACTGTTAACTTGTGAGCATCTTTACAATGCTTGCCAACCCAAGCAAGCACATGGATGGGTAACAGTCATAAAGCCTGAGTCAAGCATGAAAAGTATTTTGTCACAAACTCAATGCTTGGACGGGCCGAAGATTGTCCTAGTAGAACTCTTCAGTCCATTTTCGAGTGTATAATAATAGAGTGGAATCCCCTGAATTGACAAAAAACCGTCATCAAGCTTGAATGTGATCAAAAGATTGCTGGAGCAAAGTCGAAAGTACTTAATGCTAATAGGTGCACAAAAGAATAAAATACTCATGGTGTAAGCATTCTACTCTACCTAAGTATATATGATGAATGAATAAAATACTCATGGTATAAACATTCTGCTCTGTCTGAGTATCTCTATATGACGTATTAACAACTGGTCTAAGGGCTTGTGATGTGGTGCGACAACCAGCAGAAGAACAAGAACAAGAACAATAATGAATGGCGTTATTTTATGAAAGGAAGCATGTCAAGAAGTATGAAGTTTTGATGATAATGACGTTATATTTTTGTAAAACCAAGTTGATCTCACTCATGCATTCAGACCATGTTTATTGTTGAACATGCTTTATAAACTGTTGGTATGCTAGTAGTATAACTTACTGAGATTTTCAAAGATTTTACCATGCATGGCAGTTGAGACTCCTACTCGAAATGGTAGAAATTGTATCAGGTCGATACGAAGACGAAGGAACAAGGCTGGATGAGATTGACTAGCTAGTGGGGATTTAGACCTAGAGGAAATAATGGAGATCAAACTCTGATTTTTTAATATTATTTTGTTGTTAATAACCGAGATGCATGCAGAGCGGCTTGATCTCTAAGTTTGAGACTATGTAGAGGTTTGTAATTACCAATACAATACTTCTGTTTAAGGTTATGCCTTTTTTATGGATGATGAATAAATATGTATGCTTAACGTTCTGAAGATTTTTTTGGGATTCTAGTTTATTTTGATACATAATATAAGTTGAAACATTTTTTTCGCTGCAATTATTGCATACTACTAAATGCATGTTAGGTATATTATATATTATCTGTCATGTACTAGAGTATATAATCTTGTTTTGTATGTCTCGACATTTCAGTCTCCATTAAATCCCAATGTGAGGTTGGGGCGACTGTGACTACTTTTATTTATTTATCAAGCCATGGACGTGAATCAGTCAATACTACCGTACACGGGTCCACCGTAATGGAAAAGAAAAATGGTACTTCACCCACTCAAATTGCTCCCTCATTTTGACATCTCATGTAATGTAATGGAAAAAGGCATTGCATTAACAATGTCCCTGGAGACTGGAGTAGGGCATTGAACGTAACTATGAGAAGACATGCATATTTTAAGGACCACGCATCAGGATTTTGAACCTCAAATACTAATAGTCAAAATGACATAATTTGCTTAAAAGCTAGAAAACGTACTCATGCTTAAATATTCTTGCAAGTCCATTACGGACTTAAAACTATCCTAACTAGAACACTCAAAAAAGCATAAAAGAAGTCATGCAGGCTATATATGTACGGATAATTTGCCTAGTAGTGTTGAAGCATCCATTAATTAGTTACCCAGAAAGGCATCAACCTTTTTATTGACAGAGGCAGACAAGAACTTCATACAAAGAGGAGCTTCAACACCAGCAAGAGCAAGTATAGCGGCTGGAATTCCCCACAAAGAATCACCACATATGAGGCCAGATGCCACAGCAGGCCCAAAGTCTTTGGCCTTTTGCTTGTTCTTCTGCTCCCACAAGAAAAGAATCAAGCTCCCAAGACCCATGTCAATGGCGAAGTATCCACCAAGATAGAATGGGATGGCCATGCACATTGGGCTTGGAACAAACCTATAGATCTTATACTTCGTTCCACAATGCTTCAGCAGCTCACCAAGTATATTTAGTGCCATAGCAGCAAAGAAGAATGTGATAGCAAGTTTGACACAATTCTTGGGAAGGGAATCCAAACCCTCAACTCCAAGAACGGAAATCCCACGGTACATTGCCGCGTATGGTGCGGGATACGGTCCATCTGGGTCTCCAATAGGATAGGCTTTGTAGAAAAACCAGAAGACCAAAGGAGACATGATGCAACCCATGGCTGTACCAAAAACCTGGCTAAGGAACATGGAGCGAGGAGACGCCAAAGTCAGATATCCAGTCTTAAAGTCCTGCATGAGATCAGAAGCTGTAGAAACAATACTCATCATCACTCCACAAGAGGCAAGACCAGCAACAACTCCTCCATTTTCAAGGCCAACCCAAGAACTGAAAATGATGATAGCAACTTTGCCATAGTTGGAGGCAAGAGACCAGTCAGTAAGACCGCAGCCATAGGCATTGCAGAAGGCCAAAATTGGGGCTATGACATAAGCAACCAATATATGATACCACTTCAATTGATGGAAGATGAATGGGACTACAATAATGGATATGGCTGCAAGGATAACATAACCAAGCATGGCTACCGGATTGGGAATCTGATCTTCCAAGAAAAATTTAATTCGTCGTTGCTCATTGTAGTTTGCAATCGCAGAATCTGGTGACTTTTCCGAAATTTCAGGGATAATGGGAGATGATTCTTTATTCTCAGATTTATGCGTTGCAAGACTGCATATAGTTTTGGTTAGCATGTAGACAAAGTGGAAAAGACCGTCACCCAGCATCATGGAAATGGCAATAAAAACCTATGGAGACATGCACAAAAGAAAAGGTAAGTGAGTGTAAATTATAACACAAAAGTCATGATGACGACAGTGGAAAGAAGATCGTTGTATATAAATACAAACGTACTATAAATATAGTTTTGTACTATAAATATAAATACCCTATATCCTTGAATTCCATGGAGACTGCTCTCGGATAGTTCAGCACTATACCAAACACCTTTCTTAAGCTCAATCAATGGCCACATAATTCCCCATAATACAACGGCTCCAATAAGCAAAGATATATTCACCATGTAAGGACAAATCATTCCAACACCCACGTAAGTCGAGGAGAAATCAAGGTAGAACCTGCCCAGTTGACAATTTCAGATAATGATCATCTTCCTTTCTTCTATATATCGAAATTAAGTTGCTAAACATTTATTTGAGAATGCGTTGATCAATCATGGTCTTAAAGTGATTAGAAAACACTTAAAATCTACCTCTGTTTATAGGCTTGGAGACCAAATGTAGGGAAGCTCGAAAACCCACATCCCTCGGCAGCAGTGTAAAACCATTGGAAAAAGGCAAACACAAAGCTAAAGCAGAAGCTTTTAAACAGCACAGCAACCTGTTTCCTGTATCCATGAAAATCAATGCATTAGCAGATAATCATGGAGAGAGTCAAATTAACTAACATGTAAGATTACAAAACTTATGAATCCTTTAAATCCTCCTCTTTCGTCTGAACAACTTGGGCATGCGAAGATTAATCAAAATGTTCATGTATAAATTTGTAATGCTCACTTTGCCAGCTTGGCTCCTCTGGGTGTGTGGAAGCTGTTGATGAGGTATGCAGTGGCGGTCCCACTTGGGTAGCTTAACTTGTACTTTAGGATCATCTTATATATATATATATATATATATATATATATATATAAAAGTGGTTATCTAACTGTGAATAATAATTTTTGTTATTTTTTCGTTAACTTTTCTTATTTTTTCGTTAAGTCCATTAAATCTTATTTTACCAAAAGACCCTTAAAACCCTTTGTCATTTGACGTGTAACTCTCTTGTAGTACCAAAAGGTCCTTAGGCTCTTGATCATTTGACATGTAGTTCTCTTATAGAATTTAATGAAATATCATGTTTTACCAAAATTAAGGCCCTTAATAGTCCCGCGGTTAGATATTTTGCTAAAATTTAGATTTTTTTTTAATCTTGATTTTTTGTTTTTTTTAACCTTATATTTTCTTTTTCCAGACAAATAATCTATTAACTTTTTCATTTTTTTTATTTAAATTATTATGTCAAGTGCACTCCGGGGTTAAAGCACCCGGCCGGGACTGTTCCCTAGTGTGTGTAGATGGGAGATATATTCTAATTGGTTGGCTCAATGTTTGAAAAGAGAAAGATAACATTAAATGTGCATGTGAGATTTCCATATATATATATATATATATATATATATATATATATCTTTCTAGTTGATCAACCATGCGTACAATATATCCAAAAATAAGAGAATTAATTAAAATTCTCTCATTAATTCACAAGAATTCATTGGAATTAGAATATTATATTATTGTCTTGAGAACATTAACCAATTAATCTTATCATTATTAATTACCAAAATGTATTAATTTATTTTCTAACCTTTCTTAGGGGCACAATAGAGAACAAGCCAACAAAGCTCACAGAAAGGAGGAATCCAATCATCCAACCAACAGATAGATGCTTGACGTTTCTTGGTGTGTTCGCTCCATCGACATTGGCAGCTATAAATGGACTCATACCGAGCAAATAACTTGCAGTTCCACCTAATAATTATGTATATACAACCAAAAACTTATTAATTAACTACCAATATTTAAGCAAGCATGCATGGATATCATGTATAGATATATATATATATATATATAGTTAATTAGTTTCCAAATTATTGACAAGTAATGAGCAGTACAAAGAACAACTCCATGATGCAGGCCAATTATTCTTAAATGATTACATCCACATATTAAAAATTTTATGTACAATTACTTTTGCTTATTCTTTGTGCACTCTATTAATATGATTGACTGTATCACTTTTTTTAATATAAAATAACTACTTTAGCCAATCACATCAGTAGAGTGCGTAAAGAGTACGCAAAAATGATTGTATGTAGCAGAACTCCATGCATATACATATGGTTCAACCACAGTTTTCAAAATGTTGATCTGTTTGTGACCATAAGATTGCAAAAATTTTAGAAAATTCAAATTGAAAATTAGTCTATCGCCTTTAATTCCAATCTGATCTCACTACAAGAAAAATGAGTATTTGTGGCCATCTATTTGCGGTAAAAAGATGATTTGTGATCAAAATATATTCATTTTAACAGTAAATAGTCATTTCGCTGGAATTAACTGGCTGCAAATAAGCAGTTTTCTTGTAGTGTCTTATAGCGCTCAAAGTATTATATTAAATTATATTCATCCGATATGATCATCACTTATGATCATTATATATGAATAGCTTTTCTCCGAATTTTAAGGCCTAAACCATATGGGAGATAGACATGATCATGACACGCAGTGGTAGTTTCTAAAATATAGATAACAATATTAATATTCCAAGTGGATTTTTATGATCAGTAAACACTTAGGAGTGGTTTGGATTCAGAGATGAGTTGAGATGGTTTATAAATAGTAGAATAGAAGTTGAATTATTTATTATATTTTGTGTGGGAATTTGGGAAAGTTATTTTGGGATTTGAAAAAGTTAAATTGTTTATTATATTTTGTATAGAAATTTGGGAAAGTTGTAATGATGAGATGAAATGAGTTGAGGTGGGTTGAGGTGGGTTTTGAATGCAAACGACCCCTTAATGCCCGCTTCATGATCATATAAACGATTTTCTCGCTTAATTTAAACCCTAAAGCTCATATAATTAGAATTTTAAGAGATCTAGCTTGTTCTGATCATGTGATAAACTTAATTATAAATTGCTTATTGTAATATTTTTAAAAATCTGCAGATGAAATTGTTGTTGAACCCCCAAAAAGAAGACATCCGATTAAGATTTTTTCAACTTTTGGCATACATTAATTGTAGATATATATACTATTCTTAGATCATGATGAATTCTTAAATAATAACAGTACTGCAATTAAAGAACAAACAAACCCAATGATAATTGATCAAGTACTCTTTGACACAAAAAATAGGATCAAGAACATGATGCATACTGCTGAACGCGATTCCAGAGGAAGCAACAACGCATGTTTGGATGACCGTATTTTCTTGCATAGTGAATGGTTGCGTCAAGAGGCCACATTTACCGATCAGGGCCGTGTAGGCCTTCACCGCGGCGAAACCCAACAATCCAGCCGCCACATTAAGCGAAGGTATCACACCTGTTGTTAGGTTAAGCTTGCACACGATCACATTAAAGATAACGCTCAACGAAAAGCTTGTTGCCATTGACCTTATTGTTATCTGCTTTGTCCATGGTGGCACCTTCGTGTCGTTGATTAATGCTTCCTCTGCTAGTACCACTCTTCCATCATGATCAACTTCTGATCTTTTCCTGATCATATTCTCTTCTTCATCAAACTCATAATCTTTTCTTTCTGATCTCTCATTGCCTATAGGGTTCCTACTAGCCATTGCAGTTCTTGATTGATCTTAGCCTCTACTCTCTCTCTCTCTAAGTGTGTGTGTTTTGAGAGTCTTTGGCTTCCCTTTGCGTTCTTGTTGCTCTTGAATTACTCTAAAGACTGACTCTTATCGGAGTTCCGTACAAAAAGGAATAAACAGTTGGATCAAGATCATATGAATCTACAGACTATATGTGTAGGTACAACTCAATAGTGGACTGAATAATTAATGGGGGCTCCCGAAAAATCTTAATTAGAAAATCTGCCTTTATCTTCTATGAATCCATACTTTTTTCTAGTCTAGCATGTAGTAACTCTCAACATCATAAATATAATTATAACTAAATATTTTTTAAAAAAGTTAATTACATATTTACATTAATAATTCACTTAATTTTAATTTTAGTAATTTAAATATATATTTTTATTAATTTATTTGAAAAAAATGAAACAAAATAACAAAAGAATTGAGCCGGACCAATAACTACCGGTCTAGTCTCTATGGGTGTTCAGTCCGGTCCAGTTCAGGAAAATCGGACTGGACCGATTTACACCCCTAACCATCCAGCCACCATATACTTTCAAATTCCCCTTTTAATATTACCTATTGATTCCAGGTTTGAAACAACATGATGCAACCAAGCCAAAGTGACATCCGAAATACATGCAAGATGTCATATCCCAATTTGATTTTGAACCCTACTCTATAGTAATTATGGAATTGGGTAATTATTTCATGGATTCTAGAAATTGGTAGGTACCTAACCTTTTTCTGATATTGAAATGATATTTTATATATGAAGATTACACGAAACGTTAAGATGACAAAAAATTAAGTGAGAACCACACCTGATGGGAATGCATGCATATGTACATACATACACTACAACAAATTTGTTTTTTGATAGTTTATATTTTGTAACGAACATAAGATCGTCACAAAAGGTTTTATTTTGTTACTATATTCCAAAATCATCATTAGAAAATATGTTCGAGCGTCTAAAAATTTACATTCTAACAATTCCTTTTGTGACGCTAACATGTTCGAACATAAAAAGCAATACATTAGAATGTACCAAATTATACGTCATTTTATAAGCCACTTTGTTCGAATGTAACGTAGAAACGTTTCAACATTAAACATACATTTGAATGTATACTTGTACATTCAAACTGTTATGGGAAGAATTCTAGCATGGAAGGAATTACGTTCAAATGTGAGTTGCAACATTCTAAAGAACGAGAGCAATGCATTTTGATTGAAGGAGTTATTCATCTCCAATGTTGTACGATATCTCCCTGTACAAGCCCAGAATTTCTCGTAAAGGCCATAATCCTCACGATTCATTATTTGATGAGGCAACAACTATGTCCATCTTTTGGTCCTTATTAAGAACAGAACTAATAGATGCTCCGTGCACTACAACGCATATTTGCCCATTTTCCATGATTTTGTTTTCCAAGATCTACTGTTGTTGCAAATACTTAGCTGATGACACAAAAACTGTCTGTAAAAAAAAACAAGCATTTTGTAGTAAGATCATGTTCGACGAGCAAAACCTCGTCAGTAAAAAGATGAGCAAATAATTCCGCCAGATAAGACACCAAAATCACTAACTAGTTTTTGCGGCGAGCAACTTATTAGCTTTTGTGGCAATAATGAACCCTTTTTACCCCCTTATTTCTTTCTTCCCCAACCCGATACTCTCATTCCATTCTCTCGAGGTGTTCGTTGTCGTGCCATCGTCACTCCCGATACTCTCATTCCATTCTCTCGAGGTGTTCGTTGTCGTGCCATCGTCACTGAGGTAAGCCAGTGAGTCTCTCAATCCTCTGTTTCTTCTTCTTCTTGTTGATTAGGGTTCTCCTCGCCGAGGAGCTTATAAATCCTGTATGGGTTTGGATGAGAACCAACAACTCAAAATAGGTATCATCAGATCTTCTTGATTTTGAGGTTTTGTTTGCTTTTTCCGGAATATTTCATAATTTTAGGGTTAAACATAATGGTCTTTAGGCTTATGAGTTTGAGGTTTTTGTTGGACTAGTTTACTGGGCGCAATTAGATGGGGTTTAGCATTTTTCAAGTCCTTTAGATATTAATTGAAAGATTCTACAGTTCAAGAAGAAAATGTAAAGGTTCTTCAGGAGGGCTTGCAAGCTTGATTTCAACACTAGGCTTCTGATTTTAGGGATTTTGTGTTGTGTAAGCTTGTTGAAAATATTTGGGGAGTAGTAACTTTCATTTAAATGAATAGAAAACATTTTTGATGATATCAGTTCATGTTGTAGTTGAGAATTTATCTCTTACAAATTATGCTGAAACTTATTGTGTAGATAACAATGTTTGTAGTTTGAGAATGGGTTGCTTTTAGAGAATGGGTTGAAGTTTGAGAATGGGGTAGATTTTAGACTTTGGTTTATATGCCATTATAGTTCTATGTGCAAATAACCTAGGCTTATATGTTATACTTATAATTTATTCAAGTGCATGTATATAGAGATGTACATCATTCAATTCTGCTTGCTAGTTTGGATATATGTACATCTTTCAGTTCTGCTTATGCTAGTTTGGATATATGCTAGTTTGAAATTTTTTTGATGCATGGGTTCTTGTTTTGATAGGCTGGTTTAACTTAATGAATGGTATAGGACACATGTCTTAGCTAGCTTATTTCAATGCAAAACATCACCTCATAACACTAAATCTCTAAGGATATATTTTGTACAAAATAGCTCGATTTTTTTAACTTGCACTCTAAACTACCAAAAAGCAGTGGCAAGTAGGTTGTGCCCTGTTAGCTTTATCATTGTTTGGATTGCACTAGGTGATGCCTGGATTGCACTAGGTGATGCCTGGATTGCACTAGCTTTACCTTTTTTAACTGTCATTGCATATTTGAATAATTTCTATGTATGCTCTACATCTTCAATTTTGGTAGATTGTCATAGCTTTTGACTTTATTTAAAATATGCTAGAATGGATGAAGCGTAGTGATTTTGGATTCTTTGGTATGGTTTTTCTTTCATCTCATATTTTTGGAACTTGTGGTTGCTGCTAACAATATGATACGGGATGGAAGAACTGAGGTACTGTGTCATTTTCTAAACATTTGGCATTGAGTGTAGTTATACAGAAATGAAAGGAGAAAAAATGTAAAGAAAAAATGATTATAAGGATGTAACAACATGGATAGAATTAGTGAACACTTGGTGGGATAGAGTTGTGATCTAATTATACCTGTAAACCTTTTGTTGTTTCTATTTTTTCTTCCCCTTTTTTGAAGTTTTTTTTAATCTAAATACTGGTTTTTATACTTTGTAGTTAGCAAGTGCAAGTTGGTTAAGGAGCTAGACATGTTGTAGCTTCACCTTTACGACAACATCGATCACTTCAAAGGAACCATTGTGCTTAGCAACTTATGGTAGGTCGCTGGTGGTAAAAATGTAGCCTAGCTATTCATAATTCTCTCCTTTTAGTCTTTTCCTTCTTTCATTTCATTTTTTTCTTCAATTATTATTGTGATGTATATGAGATAGCCTGTCTTTATCACCAATTTGCTAAATAACAATGGAGGAGAAAATATATAAAACTCTTGCCATGAGAAGTTATAAATATTAATGATGTAATAGCAGAACTTTGAAAAATGTTGAGCCTACGACTTGTAAGCACAGAGATTCCCGGCACGAGTGTCGTTGAGATACAAAATGTGTTGTATCGAGACCGTGAGAACAACATGCTAGAGGACCTTGAACAGACTATGGAGGAGCTCAAGACTTTCCTTTCCGATGCTCTACTCCTTTGGACTACTACAATAGACTTTAGTGGGCTGAACTTGCATGTTTTGAGGGATGCTTTCTTTTTTCTAGATAGGTATTTTCTTGCATTCAACCCATGTACTTGGAGTACACAGAGAGTTTTAACAAAATTTTTATTACTAGAAGTATGACCATGAGAATGGAAGTTTATATCGTTAAGTAATGAAGTTAGTTAAAGCTCAAAAAGATCTTGCATAAAAGAATACAATTCTGGACAAGTTAGAGCCAAAAAATGTTGGCCGGCTTTCGTAATAATCTTTTCCTTTGAATGAGACTGTTAGTGCACTTCTTTTTCTTTGGTATTATTAAATATATTTATATTTCTGTTAGGATATTGATCTGGGAAGATGGTTAATTTCTGCCAAGGGTTGCAACTAGAACTCTTTTTCAAGATATCCCATGAGACCTACGACTATGTTGAAGGGTTAGTGACAGCCATAGATTTAATATATAAATCCTGTATGGATTTCTATTTCTCATTTTCACATATGCAAAGCATGATTTACTCATAAATTTTGGGTCTTTCTCATGACTTATTTTCAGTCTATAAATTTTTGCTTCAATGGAAATTTGGTATAAGCTCATTGTCCTATACAGAAATCCTTTTGGAGGTTTTTGGCATCTATGTTCATGGTAAAGTTTCCTTTTCCAGATAATCTGTTTAAATTCAATTGCAACAATTTGTTATTCTACTCTTTAAGCTCTACATTGAGAATGAACATGTTATTGTAGATTGTACCTGATAAAGCCAAGATATTTTTTTTAGCTTATATTAGACCATTTCTTATGATTGTTTTTGGCTCATAGTCATTTTTTTTGTTTTTACAATTTTTTTTTTCTGAAATATCTTAGCATTTGTTGTGAATATAACTCAAAGCAAATACTTTGTTTTGGTCGGAAGTGATTATTTCCCGCAATAAAAATTTTTCGTAATTACTTTTTTCCCACGATTTACTAGCAAAGGCTATCATATTTTCCATGATTAAATAATTTTTTCCCGTGACTAATCTTGTGTGGGGAAATATAGGTATTTCCCACAAGTTGGGCTTTTCATAGAGAAAAATAATTTATCTCACTAATTTTATTCCACGAGCATTCCACGATTAAAATTTGTTAGAAAAGAGTTTTTCCTACGGAGTTGAGACTTTTTGTCACCACAATCCCTTGCAGGGAAAAATAGGTATTTGTTGTAGTGGTGTTACACGCCTGCTCGACCTTCATGGAAGATAATGTTTTAGATATCCAAGAGATTTGTGGTAGCTTGGCAATAATTTTTACTGAGACCTCCATCTGAACACCCCGTACAGATATAAGATGAATATCTACGGATTGTGGCATGTCCTGCATTTGGATGTAGAACTTCTAAACCATATCCTGATAAATTTTTCCTTTAAATGTGCATATATTATTTCTTCGTCTATTAATGAAGACAAACCTTAAGCTCTTAGCATCCTATGTCAGAGAACTGAACTCTTCAATTTTGATGTCGCACTATACCATAATAGTTTGAACCTTGAACTTCGTAGGGTTTAGAATTTCTTCTCTGCCGCAATTCTTGGTTGTAAAATTGACATATAAAATAACCCATCGGTATTGTAATAAGAAAATTTATGCTATATATACCCAATATAATTAGTTTAAATTTTTTAAAGTTCGAAAATTTGTTCAAATTATTAGGCCTGTGCAAAAACCCGCTTGACCCGGTCCGTCCGCTTGACCCAACTCGACCTGCATCGAGAAATCGATTTTAATTACATCTCGGGTTCGACCTGTACAACCCGCCTCTTAAACACGAAACCCTAGCCACCCACATCCCACTTCTCTCGCCTTTGTTCCCCCCCTCCCCACTTCTCTTCGTCACGACGCTATTGTCCACAACTCGAGAGTCTGAAATGATTTACTTGGAGCGAAGGACGACGCATGGTGAATGCTACAAGTTTTACATCGTTTTGGAGCGACGGACGACTCAAGAGAGAATCAATGGATCGTTTTGTTTGCTTCGTTCGGTTTGCATCGACTTCTCTTCTCTTGTCCTCCTTCTGATGTTCAAGTTTTGGTATTTTTGTCTTTGCTTTTCCTTTATTTTTTACCTCATTTCCTTTCTCTGCTTTCATGGGCGATGGGTCTTCCTTGCCTTACGTTTCGAATAAGACGATGATACGTTGATGGGTCTTCCTGCTTTGTTACACATACTTAATCTGAACATTTTGTCTTGATGCCGTTTCACAAGGATAAAGCTTGTTTCTTTTTTCCTTTTCAATAATTGTATGCTGTGGGAATCTCCGATTGATACCGCATCTCGGTGTGAAATCCTATTATTTTCGAAGTACTAGATTCTGGGTATAAGCTTTTCTTCGACACTAGTGGAAAGCAAATACGAGTGCTTGCCTCGGAGATGCCGATACTTAGAGGCGAGTCAGTACACACTCAAAGTTCAAACCCAAATTATAAATAAATAAAAAAATGGGTCGAACCCTACTAGAAATTGTCAATATGTAGGTAGGGTCGGGTTGGGTCGGTCCAAAAACATGGCCGGTTTGCTCAGGTTGTAGGCCTAGAAATTATAACATGCAACATTCAAATTGTGTGAACTCACGTTCGAACTACAAAACTAAAGATTGCATGACTACTGACTAGTACGTTCCAACTATAACAAATAGCGTTTGAGTAGGAAACATTAACATTTGAACTATAATTTATGGAGAAATTCTATTTGCAGTCCCCAAGTGGGGACTGCATGTGCAGGCCTTTTATTAAATGAGAAAAATCATCATTTCAGGAGGGATAGTTTTGTAATTTTAAAAAAATTTAAAGATAAAATTGCCTAGGCTTGCAATGCAGTCCCCAAATGGGGACTGTATCTAGCATTGCTCTAATTTATGACATTCAAATTGTCCCAAATAACGTTCAAGCTAACAACAATAATGTTCGAACAATACCTTATGACGTTCGAATGTTATTTCATATTGTTTGAATGTCACAATATAAAGTTCAAACTGTGCATTATTGTGTGCATTCAATATCATATTTACGGTCGGATTCTTGCTACTAAATGTTCAGATGCTAATAATTCCTTGGTTATATTTGAGCATTCAAACTCTAAAAAATTGCACATACCTGAGTCAACTCAATGGAGCTTCACAACCGTCATTTGATCTCTCTCTCTCTCTCTCTCTCTCTCTCTCTCTCTCTCTCTATCTGTGTGTGTGTGTGTTTTGAGAGTCTTTCGGCTCCTTTTGAGTCTTGTGGTTCTTGAGCTACTCTTAACGCTGAATCTTAAGGAAATTTCTTATAAGAGTTATTTTTTTTTCAAGTTGGTGTGTAGAGCACACTGTTCATATCATTTAAATGAGAAAATTTGATTTGTAAGATTTAAATTTTAAAATTTCTCTTCCAAATCAAATTATGTCATAATAGATTTTTTCTTGTAAATAGGAATAAATAGTTAGATCAATATCTAGAATATACAGATTATAAAGCAAGTACAACACAACACCAACAACCTAGGTAGGTTAAAAGTACAGACATAGTTTTTGATGCCGAACAAACTTGCAATGACTGAAACTGAGAAAGAGACATAATAACATAGAGATAACGTTGGCAAATATTGATTAATAACAATATTCAAAATCATATTCTAAAGCCCACAATCGGGCTCAAATACTATAGAAACCCAAAATTATGAGAGTTTTTTTTATCGAAAAGGAAAAAAGTCCTAATTATTGCATTAAAATAAATTATGTAATATAATAAGAGTCTTACGTACAATAAATCTTACGTAAGTCATAATCAAACTAATATTTAAAAGTGAAATTGAAATATTTTAAAAAATATGGACAAAGTTTTTGATGCCAGACAAACTTGCAATGCAATTATTCTCGTGGCCAGTCAATCTACAGAACAAAGGATTGAGATTGAGAAAGAGACATAATAGCAGAGAGAAAACTTTGGCAAATATTGATTAATGATACTATTAGAAATCAAGTTTTACAGCCCACAATCGGGCGCAAATAGCTATAAAAATCCAAAATTACAAGAGTTTTTCTCAAAAAAGAAAAATCTAATTATTGCATTAAAATAAATTATGTAATAAAATAAGAGTCCTACAAGAAATATCACTTAAGCCAAAATTAAAATACTCTCTAAAAGTGAAATTGAAATGTTTTCATAAAAGGCAAAAAGAAATGTAAATTGGTGATTTGAAGGGAAAAATGCTGATTTCAGAATTGAAACATGGATCACTTGGCATAGCATGACCACAACGTGCATGCCAAAGAGGACTTTCCAAATAGAGGTCTTATTCATGATTTTGATACCCATAGCCAAATTTATGGCCAAATCACTTACACGTGCAAAATATTGCTTTAATCCAAGAAATCTTTACAGTTTATTGCTATATTTGCACTAATCTACCTTCTCGAGGTAGTCTATCCCCAACAAAATAGAATATTTCAAATTTGCATCATTAAACCCATATTCTTTGCATCAATTTTCCTTCAAACCCATTTAAAGTTTGTCAAGTGTTTATTTAAGCATGTGACAACCACATACATTTTTAATGAAATGACACATTACACTTTTAACTTGGACTTTTAAAAAAATATGTACTTGTCACATATTCAAAAACACATCATTTTGTTAAAAAATTATATACTTAGGGCATCGAGCGTATGGATGAGAGAACTGTTGGTTTGGAGTATAATGGTGATCACATACTTGTTATATGTGATGCACCTCGCATATTGTGATATCCAAGTGTATGCTCACATGCTCTATGAAAAGTATTTAGTTAATTCGCAAGGAAAATAAAAGGGTAGTCATTAAATCTAAATAACTTTTCCAAAGAGAATTAATAACAACGTAACCACATTATCCATAAGTCACAAGTCTCCGGATCACAAGTTAAATAAATTTTTATTGTCATCCAATTGACCAAGAAATTTAACGTAGCAACATAATAAAATGGGAAAATGCCCCAATCCTCAATCTTCTAACTGCACAGATCTCCATGTCCATAACTACCACCAAGGTCTTCATCTGCATCAAAATCTATAATTCTCAGGAGCGGGACCATAGTGAGATTATCAGGATGAGATTTCGAAAAGTCTCTGTAAGTGAAGCAAAGATTGACACTCCAAGATGCATGCCAATAGCAAAAGAAAAATATGTAAGTAGTTGATACAAGGAACAATTATTGTTGACATTTTATATTTACTAAAATATGCATATCCGAGCAACAGTCAACTTCACACAACAAATCACCACATAACAAAACTCGAGCACTTGACATAGTTTCCACACAAGTTGATAACACACCCAAAAATCTAGTTTATTAAAATATACATTTTGTTAATGTGTGCATCACGGTCTCCCCTTAATGGACTATCTACATACCTTGGCTCTCGTCATCACATAACAGGTAACAACCGTGCATGTGACTTCATTCCGAGCAATGCCTGGCTTTGCACCCCTTCCTTGAGCATGACATCTTGTAGCCTCTACCATTAGAGAGGTCACGGCTCAACTCAAGAGCATTACAGTCTCATTTGAACACATTTTCGCCCTGTAACAACCCATGGGACATCACTCAGTTTTATGCGCTCCCAAGTGATCAGAAGAGCTCCATCGATAATGCCTAATCTCGGCTTGGGGTCCTGATACTCACACACCCACGTAAAACCCATTTTAACCCATAAATCCAACAATATTTTAGAATATATTTACATGCTAAATCACAGTCCGATGGCAAGATATTTAGCAAGCAGTTACAAGTTATAAAATAGTTCAATGATAAAATCTCAACAAATAATTCACGTGTTATAAACAGTGCAATGATAAGGAATTCAACAACAATTACATGATGAAAAAGTGCATATGGGGAAATTTTCAGCAAGCATTCACAAGCTATAAATCGGAGCAAGAGTGGAAATTTCCAACAAACATTCACAAGCTGTAAACATTGCAAAGGTGAAAGATTGGAACCATTTATGGCTCAAAAGCAGTGTGTGTGACGGCCCCAGATTTCGATTGGGATTGGATGGACTCTGAAGCGTCGGGACATGCAACACAAGGTTACTTACCCTTGTTCATGACAATTAAAGATACAATGCACCTTGCATGCATATAGCAATATTCAATATTTGCAGCGGATAATTTTTTTCTTGAACAATACTATGCACCAAATGAGATATATTCTTAACTTTTTGAAGCACAATACATAAACATGAAAGTGATAGACGTCCCATATTAGAGCATAAGTCCAAAAGGCCTATAATCACAAAGTAAGGGAAACAGAGCTCCTTAAGTACAAGCATAACTAAAGCATCTACTGGGCTAATCCGTCAAGTAGCTCACGCAACTTGGTCATGGATACCATAATACTATCTATGAATCAGAGCATGGAGGCTATGAGCTTCACGGAGTGTCTTCGCTGCCTAATCGACCGTCTCCAATCGGAAAGTGTCTGTTGCATCTCCTAGTCCTAACAGATCATCTACCATTCCGGGAGGGAATGGTAGTTGGGACTACCATGGTGAGATTTGATTACAAATCTCATCAAGTTAACAAAGAACTTAACCGATAATTTAAAGATGCATGCGTGACAGTAAAAGCATGAATGCATAACATGAGCATAAGTAAACTTGACGTGACTTGACAAATAACATGATATGTACTGACATGACTTGAACTAATGAGAAGAATTTGATCATGGACTGAACTTGAAACTAAACTGAAATTGAACTTGACATAACATGAACTGAAACTGAATTGGACATGACATGAACTTGAACGTGAAATAACATGAGCTTGAACTTGAAATCTTGTTCAATAATTAAACATGATTAATAAAAGTTACCATATGGGTGCTACATGCTTCCCCTTAAGCCGTGCGTCCCTGCCGATTACCACATCACAACACAAGTATTTGCACCAGCTGTGAGTATGTTAACATACATACCAGTTTACAAATATCTACACTTGCTATGGAAAATGTAATGTATGTATCCCGTGACAGGTTTTTGCACCAGCACGAGTACGTATAACATGAAATTGAACGTGTAGGAAGCACCATCGGCATTAGTGCCTGATTTCACTCCGATAACTAGTTAATTAGGCCTAATTTAAAGCTTGTTGATCTTTACATTGTCAACCTAGGGGATCTCACACTAATTTAGACATTCCAGCGTGAACAAAAGAATTTCACAAGGCTATTACCCCAAACTAGTACTTAGGGTCATAATAAGCATAAACCGACTTGACTTGACATGGAAAATCTGTTTTTGAAATACACTCTGTACTCGAGATGTGACGTAACATGAAATGAAACGACAGATGATCTAACATAACATAACGTGACATGTATGTGAGATGAATGACATGACATAACATAAAACAGACAAACGTTTCATAACATGGCATAACATGAAGCAGACAAATGTTTCGTGACATGGCATATCGTGTAACAGATAAAAATTTCATGACAAAATATAATGTATAACATATAAACATTACATGACAGAAGATAATGTGTCACAGATAAACATCTCGTGATAGAATAAAATATATAACAGATAAACATTGCGTGATAGAATATTATGTGCAACAAACATACATGTAGTGACATGACATGGCATGACATATATAATAACGTAAGAACATAGACAATTGTTCCCTTACCAACACACATACACAGTAATTTGACAGTAAGAAACTAACTTACAGTGATCGTTACATAACGGATTAAAATGCACAAAATATGAGAAATTGTAAGTAGAGATTTCTAAACATCATAAACTCATCACTAACAGTTTAGAAACATCAATTTACTATCTTAGATTAAAATAACCATTTTACCTCTCTACATGTGAGAAAATGATAATTTTACCCCTAACTTAAAGATTTCACATCCTAACTTCAAAACTCACCAAAATTTACATTCCTCATGTAAAACTTGTCCTAAATCTAAATATCTAATTAGAAAATTTTAAAACATATCAAAACTATGTCAAACATGCCTAGGCAGAGACATACATAGACCAAATCTCTTGACTTTTGTTGCAATTCTATCAAACCGCATTTCTCATGCCTCAAATGAAATATTGCAACATACTAAATCATATCCTATGTTCAAATAACATACGATAAAATTCAACAAAACTCACTTCAAAAAAGTCACAAATCTTTTTAATACAACACTTCAAGTTTTTAACCTTAAACACAACGCTTGGTTCTCAAGGTTTTATCTCTTTTCAAAATAACTCCAAGAACTCCAAAAGTTGAATAACATATTTCCAATACATTCATAATACACTCCTAAGAACTATCATGCTTTGAATCATCAAGCAAAAACCACAAAAATCATAAAAATCCAACTTAAAGCATTTGGCCTTAACACTTTCACCAAACCATTTTATCTAAAATATTTCATTAAATAAATTATAAACTATCAACATCATATGGTTAAAAATCATGTCCTAGAATATATCTAAGCATTAAACTCAAGATCATATGGCAAAAATTGAATCAAAACAACAATCTGCCCGGAAGCCTCAAATACATGACCTAATCGAACCTCTTCATGCATAAAAAGTCATATATTTTAAAACCAACACCATAAATCCTTCAAATACCATCCTAACATGAAATCAAAGTCTTAGGAACATCAAATGTGAATATTAAATCCATTGGAGCATGCTTTCCCAACAAAAGATTCAAGCTTATTCAAAATGGAATATGTTTTCAACCTTCCAGTTTTTAATTTTTTTTATCTAAGTAACACTCTCATCAAAAGCTTATAGTATGCAATGAATCTTCATCAAACTTATATATTAGCATGTTAACTATACTCCATAAAAAATAAAACCAAGATCTTTCCAATAACTTGGTCAACATCATCAAAATATCACACATTTTCCAGATTATCGCTCAGAATGACCTCTTCATGCTTAAACCAACCAACTTTGGACCCATCAAATGACCACGAAAAGCAACATAAATCATACCAACAAAAACTATACTCGAAGCGGAACAACTTTTGTGAAGGTACTTTGTGAGTAAATACTTACAAAAACTTCAAAAAAGTCAAGCAAAGTAAGCCAGAAAACTTATCTTAGAGCTTCTATGGTTTTCTCTCCAAGAAAAGGGTTGGAAAGTGACCAAATGAAAAGGACCTGGATGTCTCTTAAACACCTGGAGTGTGATATGAGGGGTGTGAATGACACTTAGAGTGATAGGGGTGTCAGCCAAAGCCAGGGCAAAACCAGCCCTTGGTTTTCTGCCACAAGCTAACATGTGAGAGGGAGGGGTGAGGTGGCTCTTGGCCTTCCCATCATGTACTATTTGGGGCTGCTTTGGGTAATGATAGGACTTCCATGGCAGGGGGAAACTTCCTGCACACGCATTTAGGGTTTCAATGGGTTTGGTTTGGGTTTGGGTTGTTATTAAGCCTAAATCCAACTTTTATTGGCCTAATAAAATTTTTAAAGTTTTAAAAAATAAATAATGATATAATAACATGGATTTGAGTGGTTAATAGCATGTGGAAGTGATTTAGTCAAGCGATTAAATACTAAGCTAAAATTGGGTTCATTTAGGATTTGGAAGCAAACTTTGGGGTTTGGGAAAACCATTTGGGGTTTCAATTTTCTCTAAGCTTTCGGGGTTTCAACTGGATTCCAAGTGTTTAAAGTTTCTCTAAGGTTGAAACCCTCTTTGGTTTGGCAAAAATTGAATGATTGGATGGAATAGGGTTTTACTTAGGTGACATGATTACAAAATTTGATTTCTTTCACATTTTCCATCTCATAGTTCCTCTTGGTGACAAGTGTCCAATACTATTCACCAAGTGTAGCTAAGATATTTCCAAGTGTCCAAATAAAACTTTTCTAACCTAATTTGGACTTTCAAAATTGTGATTTTGAGAACACCGATCTAGGTGCTAACATTGAGGCTACTATTTACTCCGAAAAAAAGTGAAAATAACTTTGCACCATAAAATCTTAAATATTCATACGAAACTAGGAGCATATTTCGTTTTCTAAAACTCAACTCCTAAGTCCCTGGAACAATTCAAAATATGTTTTCAAACAAGCATTATTCCAGAAATCGAAAATGGTTTTATTGCGCCATAAAATCTTAAATATTCCTCTTAGATTAATGGCGCAAACCTTTCTTATTCTCATGCTTCTAAGTATCTCAAATAAATAAAATAATTTTGACACACACTATTGTGAGTAGCAAAACTAACTATGCTAACAAACTTTAACTTATGCAATTGGGTTGATTCATGAAAACTTTCAGATTTTTACGAGGTTCCTAAAGTTTAAAGAAATTCCTCTGTTGAATTTCTGGCGGACTGTTACAGTGTGAATTAGGGGGGAAATCCCATAAAGGATAACTAGGCAACAACAAAAAATAATACAGGAAATGCAATAGCATTGGATGGAAAGCATTACAGTGAGGATGTGAGGAAAATGCAACAAAAAACAAAATAAGACCTGTTTCTTACAAACAACTCAAAACAAGCGTTACAGTGCATGAAATGAAAAAATAAAACATAACGGTTCTAGTCCCATAGCATCTCTAACCAAGGTCAGATAAGGCTGTCTTTGAGGTGATTTTATCTGTCGAAGGTTGACCTAATAGCACACACACCGAAAATGTCTTTATTAAGACTATCAATGAGGATCACATCTATGAGAAAGTGAAGAATACGATATTGTTTCGGAAAAACTCTACTTGCGGTCGGCTGGAGGAAGCGTCCCGCAACCATGTCCTACGTGGTTAATGAAACAGTTTGTTTCATATGTTTTTGGATTCCACGAAGACAAGCTGCCCAAATGGCTCATTTCTCCTTCTCCCCTCCACTTCTTTCGTTCCCCTTTCTCCTCTGATCTTCCTTCTCCTTCTCACCCTTCTTCCTCGCAAGATCTGTTTCCTGCTTTCGTGTTTCTTCCTCGTAAGATCTGGTTCCCTCCATGAAGACAAGCTGCAAAAATGAAACAGCTACCAGATATAAGGCCTCGATGAGGAATAAGAACAACCCAGATCATATTTGCTGCCATTTTCCAAGAAAGATCGCATCAAAGCACAAAAAGAGTCAGAAACCTTACCTCTCCACAGAACTCCCATCGTTTTGGGGTTGTCATGTGGGTTCGAGGTCGATGATTATATAAAGATTTTTTTTTGCCAATAATTGTTTGGAGAAATGGGAACTTGGGAACCGATTGAAGAAGACCGGGGGCAAAATATGAGACGTTTTATTTCTTTGATGAGCCATATTAAATGTGTTCCATTTTCCCTAATTTCTTTGATCTCGACATAGTAGTACTGCAACATCCTCTTTTCCCCTTACACGCATTCCTTAGATTTCTGTTTCTTGCAACATAGTTGGAGTTGAGCCACATATTCTTATCGAGAAAGGATATACTTTTCAGACAAGAATCGATGATCTCCATAGTTGGAGCTAAGCGGCATACATGGTTGCAACTCTGACGGAAGAAGAAACATTGGCCTTTTCTTTACTTTTCTTTTTTCCTTTTTCTTTTTATTTTTTTCACTGCTACGAAAACTTTGCCACGTACAGCCGCTTACATCCCGTTTGCACATGCCGTTTGTACGTAGTAGTTTTGATTGTTAATAGCTCCCGTCAAAAGAGGGATAAATCAAATCTCGGTCAAAAGAGTAAAAATGACATTATCAAGATATCAAAAGAAACTTGAGGCAACTAGATGTGGATATGGAAGAGCTTGACACTCTAGTTAGTGTAGCCAACAAATCTGGCTGTTTAGTGTGGTGGATCGAAGGGCAATGAGTTTGGTAGTAGTACGTGTATATATATGCCCTTTGTCGACAAAAGTTGACACATCTAGCTTCTTGTAACAAGACAAAAATGTGATCAGTGAAGGAAGGATCATAGATCTATTGCGAAAATGGAATGGGGATATTTGGAGAGGCATGGGGTGGTGGGTAAAATCCACATGCACTAGCAACGGCCCACGTGGCTCATGTGCCAATGAAAAGAAAAAGGGAGGAGAAGATGGCTTGCTTATGCATGGGAGGTGGTGGTGGAGGTCGGAGAGTGCCAAGATGGGTCTTCAAAGTTCTCTTTGGAGGAAAAGAAAAATGCAAGAAAATGAGATAAGGTAGTTTTGCCAAATGAGGGTGAAAGTCCTACTTTTATTCTGATCACTTTGAGCGAAAAGGGTGTAATGGGGGCTTGGGAATGGGTAAATTTGATCTATACACACTACAATGGGTTGTTGGTGCAGGAGAGGTGGTGTAGGTTGGAGAGCCACAAAACACAAAACAGGTCTTCAGTGTTCTCTTTGGAAGGAAAGGAAAATGCAACAAAATGAAACCCAAGGTAGTTCAGCCATATGAGATTGGATGAGTATAACCAGAGAGGATGTGAGGGCTTGAAAGGTAGAGACCGTCTTTGGGTACAGGAGAGAGATATAGCCTTTGTCTTCGTCAATAGATGTGCTAGGTGACTCCATTAATAAATACGTCTTAACTCGTATGAGTTTGTATAATATTGCATGTGTTGGTTTGAAAATATATGAATATAATGGTTGATATCTATATATAAACTATATAAAAAGGTTTTAGTTTGTAGATAAAATTATAAAATATAACATAAATAATTGTCAAAACTAAGTATCTCGTGAATCAATTTGAACTCAATAAATAAGCTATTCGTGAATATAAAATGTAACTTAGATGATAGGCCCAAGCTTGACTCGTGTGAATAAAAATTAAACGATTAAGGCCTTGTTCATTTTTACAAAACTTTTCATCTCATCTCATTTTATCTAATCATTATAATTTTTCAAATTCCAACAAAAAATATAATAAACAATTCAATTTTTTCAGATTCTAAAATAAAAATAATATTAAAAAAATATATTCTAACAATATTTTATTCAACTTTCAAATTTTATCTTAACTCATCTCATCTCATCTGCAAAAACAAATGAGGCCTAAGATTTTAACCTTCATTACTTGTTCGATGTTGACTCGTTTACACCCATAATAAAAGTTGAAAGGAAATTTATCAAAGAGAAGTTGGGTAGAAGATGTCAAATAAAGATTGGAAAAGTCTACTCACCCGGTTAAGTCATCCCGTTAAGCCATCCTGCTTGACGTGTCCAATAAAATATTCACATTTTAAAACACATGTATTCTCCCGCATCCCACACACTGCCTCTGCACTTCATCTCTCTCGTGGAAGTCTCTGCACGTTATATGTTTCTTCCCGCGCCCCACGTTCCTTCGACATCGACACTATGAGCCCCAGTTCATCTTCGACGGAATCTTCATCTCCGAGCTCCTCTTCTCCGTCCTTTGCATCATCCTTTTTTTTTTTTTCCTCCCAGAGCCACCATTTCGCCCGCCCAGCACCACCATTTTTTTTTTCACAAACATCTTAACTGCAATTCATTTTTGCACAAATGTCTCCAACATTCAATTTCCATTCCTTCCTTAGTACAATCAACTAGAAACATAACAACATAACTCAGAAGCAAAACAATAAAAAAAAATTCCAGACAAAACAAACCAAAAAAAAAAAAAATTACATGCTTTACATTCGGCGTCTAGTGCAGGGGAAAAAAATTACCTTGGAGATTCTGTCGTCCGTTGGAGAGATGGCGAGATGGTGGGGCTCGAACTGGTGGGGCTAGGGACACGGCAAAATGGTGGGGCTAGGCGGGCGAAATGGTGAGTCTGGGAGGGGGGAAAAAAAAAGGGTTGATGCAGAGGACGGAGATGAGGTCGGAGATGGAGCTGTGGTCCGGAGATTCCATCAGACATGAACCTGGGGTCAAGGGGTCGATGGGCGCTGTACGATGGTCGCTGGGCGAGGACGTGCAGAGGAACCTGAAAGGACCCGAAATGAGAGATAATAAAAAAGACCACATTACCGTTACTAACGTCAAGCGGGACGAGTAGACTTTTTCATTTTAAAATAAATATATTCATTTCCAAGTCAAGCGGGATGACTTAACGGAATTTAAGAGCGAGGCGAGTAGCAACACCCATAAAGATTTGCATTGCTGCAATTCTTGACTAAGATCCCATCTATGGACCACCTCATGTGACCATAATAATTTCATCATCATGAATTCAAATAGCAATTCTGGCTCCCAAAACCCAAACAATTCAGGTTCGAAGCATTCTACAGTAGAGAGGTGAGTTCTATGATAGTTGGACGGGCTTGAAACGGCACTTACACGAAAGCTTTACGCATAGATAAAGAAGCTCCGACAGGTAATCGATTCTCATCCCCTAACCAGGGAATCAAACCATATGGATATGGTACCAACTAATATCAGAAAATGTAATCCCCTCACCAATCCGGCACATATCCATCCGGTGTTACATAGCTGTGCGTGCGTGCATCTACACAGTGGGAGCATCATTCGTTGAGTGGGAGCATGACAAATTAAATAGAAGGAAAAAAGAAGGGAATCAAACTGGTCTCTCAGCTCATTCGTAATCTAATTCACCTCATTTGCTGCTACTACGAATGATGTACAAAACAGACAAAATTAATCACCCATTGCAAGTGAAATAGACAATATTTGTTTAATGTAAATCATGGATATTTAAGTCATTTCATTTGTCCAACATGATATGAAAAGACCAAAATTGTCATTATCTTACACTAAAAACATTGAATATCTTAATTAGTCATTTCATTTGTCAACATGATATGTCAACATGATATGAAATGACCAAAATAGCCATTGAATATCTTAGGCCTCTCTGGAGACATGGACAAAGATCCCCTCCATTTCAAGTAAAATGGAGATGATCCTATTTCAATCCGAACATATACACATTAAATGCTGGAATAATACTCGACTTTACTGATCTTTAAAGAATAAATAAGTTGAGGATTGTTAAATTAAACCTCCTACAAGCAACTTGAGTCGTTGGTACACATTGCTAGTACACATCAATAACTATACATTAGAAGTAATAATGATGTTCAGAACTTCTTTTCCTTTTTAGCTACGTGTCTGTAAAAATGACTTGCAGCTCTACTAGAATCAATACCTTAAAAACAAAGGATCAGACTGATCCTACCTCTCGCCTGTGAAACAAATGCCCTCTCGAACAACCTACAACGACAAAATTGGGCTTCCAAAGCTGGACTCCAAAAACATAATTCACTCTAGCACCTGCCTATGTTTCTCACAGAAGCAAATTATCTCCCTCAGTTACCAGAAACAAAAATAGGGGGCTTTAGTATTCTACCCTTCATTCCTAATTTTCGCAAAGAACCTTCTCCGGACAACATAACATCAGCAACATCAAATGGACTGCAATTCCACTGCATGAGGAACCATTCCACACCTGAATTAACATACACACAAACGGTTACATCGTTATGAAACGTGATTTGCTAGTAAAGGGGCCCTTTAACAATGTATCTCAATTGATGCTCACCTTGAGCACCTCATTGTACACATGCGTGCCTTGCACCCATGCATGTGTGTGGGTGTGTGAGAAAGAGAGCGAGAGAGATGAGGAAAAAAAAAATACAGAGAGAGAGAGAGAGAGAGAGAGCTGCTTATAGTGCTGCCAATTAACTTACTTATCTTCAGCCATTCACTTGATCTTGAAGCCTTCATTCCCTGAACGTGGTATGCACAATAACGTACGTGCATAGTTCAATATACTTTGATGTTTTGAGGGTCTTATTTGCAGATTTCTTGTTCTAAACTACAACTTTTACCCTTTTCCCATGGTATATATTTCTACATAATCAACTCGCTCTATTCAAGTTTTTGCTCATTTGAAAATGTGTAAGTTTATTTATGCTTTCGGAATTTTCAATAAAATTTTCGGAATTTTCAATAAAATTTCCATTACCAAAAAGACTGTGAAGCTAAAAGTGTTCTTAGGTTGAGAATATTCTTTTAGTAAAATGAAGATCTTATTCTAGATGGAAGTCAAAACAGTTGTAATGCTAGAGATAGCAGGTGCGTGGCACATGCCTAGTTCACCATGCTTAGCTATAAGGGGGTGAATAGTAGAGATGTTGCAAGATATCAATTGAACAACTGTTATACGAGATGGAGATTAATTGCTAAATAAGACAATTAAAGCAAAAACAAAAATTAATTGCTTTTGTGATCAAATTATATATATATATATATATATATATAAACTTTTTCCAAACAAAGTTTAGCTACAAATCCACTTAGAAGTATCATTTCATTATGTTATAATTCTCACTTGCATAAGCAATGCAAGGTTTTTATGATTAAATTTCAAATCTGAAAATATAATTTTATTTTTCTTAAATGAGAAAATGATATCAGATTGAGTAGTATTATTTAGCTTTATGAATAATTTTGCAAATAATACAAATATAAATTTTATTTTTTAAAACAATAGTATATAGGAATAATAAATTATTTTGCAACCTTAAAGATAATTTTGGTTTTGAAATTTAAATATAATATTATTTTTTTAAAATTTCATAATGGTAATATCATTTTTGGAAAATTAAAATATTTTTTAAAACATTAATATTTTTAGGTTTTAAATTTATAAATAGTAACACAAATTCTTAACACTAAAAACTGATATAAAAAAGAATATTATTTTCGATTTGCATCCATATTAAACTTTAAAAATTAATTTATATCAGAATAATAATATGATTTTTAAATTTTTCCATAATAAGAAAACAGGACAAACCAAAAGACAAAGAAGGGCAAAGTCATAAAACCACTCTTCAAGTAAAACTATTCACAAATCTATAAGCTATTTATTATAGTTAAACATTAAAGATATAATATATATATATATATATATATATATGAGATATAGAATAACAAGTTTAAGACAAACGCATCAAGTAAAAGAGGATGATATTTTCCATAATAAGGAAAAAGGACACATCAAATACAAAGAAGGGTAAAATTGTAAAACCACTCTTCAAGTAAAACGACACTATTCACAAATCTCTAGGCTATATAGGATATAAGATAACAAGGTTAAGACAATTTCCTCCACAAAAGCAAAAAACCCAAGCAAAGAGAGAAAAAAAAAAGGACATAATTGTAAATACACGCATAAAGTAAAAGAGACGGTTTCTCCCCCCAAAAAAAAAGGGCCCAAACAATGGAAAACAAGGACAAATCATAAATTGAAGCATCAAGTAAGAGCAAAAAATGGCCCAAATAAAGGGGAAAGAAGAGCAAATCGTAAATAGGAGATCAAGTAAAACCACTACTAACAAACGGATAGCCTCTTTAGAGAGAGACGTATCTGCAAATCCTTTGTAATCCAAGAAATTCAGAGAACTAATGCTGTAACTGTCTATGGAATGAGCGCAAAATGAAGAGTGCATATTTAAGAATTGACCCTAATGTGATATTAATCAGTGGAGCAGGGAAAGCAAGTTTGGAAGTCTATAACCCATCTCATCTTTTCTGGAAAATGTAACCATACCATTATGACAAAACTCTTCCAAATAAGATCCCACTGAAAAGAATAGCACCGAACCACTTGTTGGACACAAATCTGAGAGAAGCAAAGATTCAATAAAGAAAGATGAAAGCTTACTGAACAAAACAAAACCATAATGATCAAACTCAACTGAGAAGAAAGAAAAATTCAACAGAAACTAAATTGAGACCCATTACAACATGTCAGATATATATAGCATAGACACAATAGTTAATGGATCTCATTATAACAAGAAAATAATGGATCATCACAGAGTTTCAGTACTTTTCAACTGTGTAAAGGTGGTATAAGAGACAACAGGCTGCCTTTGTTTACATTAGATGTTCTTAATGAGTATGAAAGGGGCATTTAAATAACAGAGAAAAAACAAATGAACACAGGAAGTAAAAATTGGCTGAGCTGACCTGGTTGCCCGTAATGCTTGTTCAGTAATTCAAGTAATCTAGATCTTTTTTGAGTGATGTACATCATGTATGGTTATAATTTTATAGGAAATGGTGATAAGACCCCTCTTTGCTTTATGGTTTTTTTACATCAAAATCCGAGTTTTCAATTGTAAAAATTTAAGACCCGAGTTTTGTAATATCTGGTATTCAAGACCTTTGACTAATTTTCAGTGAACTTTATGACAGAAATTGCTGATGTGGCCATAAAGAGCATCGTGCAACCAAAATTTTTCAAAAATAAAAAATAAAAACACCCTCCACTGAAGCCACCCAATCTTTCTTCTCAGAGCATTATATGAAGGTCTAGAATTTCAAATGTTATGAAACTCGGTGTTAAAGTTCAACCACTGAAAACTGAGGTCTTAACATTAAAAAACCAAATCGCGAAGGTGTTGTTATCATAATTTCTCAAATTTTAATATACATCAAACAAAACATGAGCCAATAACAAGAACGCATTTTTTTTTTATAAGTAAAAATATTATATATATCAATAGGAGTAACCAAGTACATTGGACGTATACAAGAAAACACCTATCCATACTAGAGAGCTCCTAATGACCCCAAGCCCAAATACAATGGAATACACTAACCCGAATTGGAATAGAACACACCTCCCCAACCCCAACCACTTGTTTCTCGTAAGACTAATACTCCACCCTAAACACCCCTTACGAGGACGTCTTCATAATGTCCTCCCTTTAGTCTTCCCTCGACTTGAGCTACCTCCCTTAGTGTCGTAGTTGATTTTCCAAGAAAGACGCTTTAACTCCCTGCTTTTCTTAAAACTTGATTTGGTTTCAAGCGAGTGGCCCGTCTCAATCGCAGTGAGTAGTGCTTTAAATTGGTCTTCACATCCTCCATATAAAAGCCCCACAATATGCTAAATCACGTTAACCTTATGCAGAACCCAATCCGATGGTGAACCCGCTATATTGTTTATCGGAGGAAGAGAAACCAGGGGAACAACATTATTCCCAGAGATAGTTCCCAAATACACTTCTGACCCTAGATATTCCTCCTCACAAGGCACCAACGACAAACCCATAATTTCCTCCCCGCCATGTCCTGCATTCAAATCCCGAACCTCCTCAACAACTATATTGTTCCTATCTATTGTTGATGTCACCATGAAAGGTTCCTTCACCTTCAGCATAGGCGTCGTCGTTCCAACGACGAGGACATTGCTTGTAGGTGCTCCCCCCCCCCCCCCCCCCCCAATATTAAAAAACCAAATCGCGAAGGTGTTGTTATCATAATTTCTCAAATTTTAATATACATCAAACAAAACATGAGCCAATAACAAGAACGCATTTTTTTTTTATAAGTAAAAATATTATATATATCAATAGGAGTAACCAAGTACACTGGACGTATACAAGAAAACACCTATCCATACTAGAGAGCTCCTAATGACCCCAAGCCCAAATACAATGGAATACACTAACCCGAATTGGAATAGAACACGCCTCCCCAACCCCAACCACTTGTTTCCCGTAAGACTAATACTCCACCCTAAACTCCCTCTACGAGAACGTCTTCATAATGTCCTCCCTTTAGTCTTCCCTCGACTTGAGCTACCTCCCTTAGTGTCGTAGTTGATTTTCCAAAAAAGACGCTTTAACTCCCTGCTTTTCTTAAAACTTGATTTGGTTTCAAGCGAGTGGCCCGTCTCAATCGCAGTGAGTAGTGCTTTAAATTGGTCTTCACATCCTCCATATAAAAGCCCCACAATATGCTGAATCACGTTAACCTTATGCAGAACCCAATCTGATGGTGAACCCGCTATATTGTTTATCGGAGAAAGAGAAACAAGGGAAATAACATTATTCCCAAAGACAGTTCCCAACTACACTTCTGACCCTAGATATTCCTCCTCACAAGGCACCAACGACAAACCCATAATTTCCTCCCCGCCATGTCCTGCATTCAAATCCCGAACCTCCTCAACAACTATATTGTTCCTATCTATTGTTGATGTCACCATGAAAGGTTCCTTCACCTTCAGCATAGGCTTCGTCGTTCCAACGACGAGGACATTGCTCGTAGGTCCTCCCCCCCCCCGCGATGATCATTTTTGTGCCATTTTGTCAAACCCTACTGCTCCCTTAGGAGGCATAGAATAGGTAGGGGAAGCACTACCTTTTGTTACCCCATTTTCATCTTCTAAAAGAGACTCGTATGCTTCTTTCAAAGTATTCAAAACCCTAGAAAGACTCCCATCTACAAATGAAAGTGTACCCTGGAAAAATGTACCAACCCCATTTGCAACTAGTGACTAAGGGCAGTCAGACGGCAAGCTGCCGATGTCCTAAGTGATACCAGCGTGAACAGTGATGCCGGCGTCGAGATGACCTGTGCCAGCGCACTTGAGGCCTTCAAACCCATAGGATCTACCCCCCAACCCTCTCGTCCGTTTTCGATCCACCACCCAAACCCGTGACCACGTCCAGCCCCTTATCCACTTTAATTATGAGATCTCTCACATACTCCATAACTCCCGTCAATTAAGCTCTGACAGCCCACAAGACCCCCTCCACTTCTCCCACCCTCAAACACCCGACAGAGGCAACCATTCCACCCTGCAACACATGGGGCTTACCTTCCACTTCTCCCAATGTCACCTGACAACCTTTGTCTCCTACAAGTGCCATACCTTTTCCTTCCACGGCATAGCTATTCTCTCTCGGACTACCCACCAGTGACCTCAACACCAAGGCATACAAGGCACCTTTGACCGAGGGAGGCCTTCCCACTGTCTTTCCATCAACAAACTCCCCCCCTGTTTGCTTGCTTCAGAACAACAGCTTTGGACCCAGTTACGCTTCGAATGGAATGCAGAAAACCTTTACATCCGATGCCATTTGTACCTTCCTGGATCACCAACAAACCTTTCCCCCTTCCATTTCGAAAATCTGAGAGTTGCAGAAAGCATAAAACTGCCCCTTGCATTAATATGATGTTGAATTATGAGAACTCCATTAACCATCCTTAGCTCCCAGAAGAATCCCTCATGGCAGATGAGTTCTAAACAATCCTCTATCCCCTTAGCTACCCATGAAGTTGCCGTCCCACATAGACACATGAACTTAGCCATCCTTTTACTTCGTTCAGAGATGCAAAAACTATTTCCTCCCTCCTTCGTAAAAATGAAAGTTTTTTATTCCACCTTCAACCACCTCTCACCATCCATTTGAGATGAATCCACATCGCGTGTCGTCATCCTCCGATCCCAAATCACAAGATCATCTCTCAGGATCATCTCGCTTCATCATCTCAAGGAAAGAAGATGTTATAGGGGAATAAAATGCAAATCTAAGATGTTATACAAGAAAAGAGCTATGGAACTACCCCAGATTTGTGCAGATGAACCAAAGGAATGCAAAATCCCAGTCGCTGGAGGGAGGACTGATGCCGGAGTGCCCTCAAAGGAGTCGCCGAAGCCCATTGGTCTTGTCTGTGGCAGTGGCCGAGGCACAGGTTCAACGATCGATGTCGCCTCCGAGAGATCTCCTTGTCACCAAGAATCTCGTCAATTTAGCCCTAGAGAAACACTCCAGGTCACAGGACCGATGCTGGACAACCCTCAGTGGTGTCGCCAGAGCCAGTCGATCTTGTTTGTGGCGGTGTCAGGGTGCCTTAGGTTTTAGGTGGACGATGACAGCGGGGATTGGGTACCTTAGGGTTTTCTCTCTCCTGAAGAGTACAAAGATATTCTCCTATAATGAGAGAGTGTCAGGACTACTATGCATTTCTCAAAAAATCTTTCCAATGATAATGTTTCTCTTCTCTATAGAAAGAGGTGATACAAGAAAGCATAGGTTCACATGCGTGCACACTATATTTAGTGTTCAGTCAAAATTAATCTATGAGCCCTTTCAAATGATGTTCTTGGCCAAGCACTATGTCTATTTCTTTCGGATTTTATATTAGTATGGGAGCCTTTCAGCTCGTACTGCTCACACTCCTAGATCTTCATGGCAAATAGCTGCATCAGCCGATACACCTAAATTCATCTAAACAAGGCTCACTCATCATCTATAGATTACAAAAAACAAAGGCATTTCTCTGAACGAAAAGACAAGAAAAACCTTATGACCAGAATAAGATCTCTAGCTATGTGCATTTTTGAAGTACACCACTAGAGGAATTTTTTTTTTTTTTTCCAGTAGGCCCCTAGAGGAATTATAGAACGACTTTATGCATCATGTGAGCCAAAGAACAACCAACAGAATATAAACAGTAAACCTATGTTTTACTAGAACCTGAAAAAATCTATTAAATAAAAATTACGCACTTCCTGTTGCAATCAGCACGGGATGATAGGTCCACCGTCCATATCTGCCAAGCCAATTGTCCAGACGCAGCTGCCAAAAATGCATAATATGGCCACCCTGCTCCAGAATGTTTTATTTTTTCAGAAAAAGAAAAATATTATCATAAGTGAATTACAACTAACAGAAAGTAGCAAACATAGAGAGCATAATAAATACCAATCCCAGCATTAAATCCACTGAGGGTGAGGCTACTGATGCATGCAATTCCAAAGCCGGTAATCCACTCCTTTGTTGAATCCCCAAATCTCAAAGCTGTAGATTTAACACCCACTTTCAAGTCATCTTCTTTATCCTGAATGCAAGTTAGATAAAGTATTTATTAGGTAGCAAGGAGAAATGCATTTACTCTAACAATGATTTAATACTTCAATAAACTTGACAGTTGTGTAAGCCACGGAGCCTTCATATCATACTGAAAAAGTGTAAGAAACACAGCTTGAACAAACTGAACTCCTCAGAATAAATTACAACCTCCTAAGATTAAAAAATAAATAAATAAATAAATGAATTAAAAGCATCTAAAACTAAACTTTAAATTTCAAAAAAAATAAATAAACTACTTTTTTTATGGTAAAAGTCAAAACAGCTGAAAAATTTTCATTTAAAAAAAATTAAAAATATAAAACTACAGAGACACCCCCAGGTACATAATAAACAAAGATTTGTATTTATGGAACATAACCTGAGCTTTGGATTTGCTGAATGCTAACTCTAGAAGCTCTAGTCAAAATTTTTAAATGATTATCTAAAAATATCTTTAAAAAAAATAATCCAAATCCATCTAGGAACTGACAAAACCATTAGAAGAGCTTGTCTTAGGACATCTCATTGTATTCATGCACATCAGTTCGGTTACATGAAGCAGTTGGAGAATGTAAGGAAGTATGATTATAGCCTCCAAGAGATATAAAATTATACCTGATGTGCATATATTGTGTCATACACAAGAGTCCAAAATACTCCAGAAATGTATAATGGGAACACTATAGCTGGTTCTAGACTTCCTTTAATTGCGGCCCACCCTAATAAAGCACCCCAGTTAAAGGTGAGACCTAGATAGGCTTGAGGCTGCAGTGATATATTTGCATTTAGTCAGAATACTAGTCATAACTCATGAAATGCTGATTCAAGGAAAGGAAAAAAAAAGTTTTACTTGCATGTGTTGCAGAATTGGACAGCAAACAACATTACCCAATATGTAAACCTCTTCATAAGGGGATAGGAGAAGACTAGCAACAGGGATGAAGCCCCCAAAATACGGCTGGCAGAAGTAGACAAGCCACATGAATTTGCAAGAGCCACACACACTTAATAGTATCAGTAAAGAGCTGATTTAACCAAATTTGCAAACTAAAACTGAGGATATGAAGAAAATTCATAGATTACATGAAATTGCTATATTTAAAAAGCATCTATTGAAAAATTTTGTTCAGCCAGATTTCGCAGAAAGAATAAACCAAAAGTCATATCAAGATCTTGAAAAAACTTGAAATCGGTCCCCTATCTTGTTCACGGTTTGGTAAGCTAATAAACTCATTGCTAGCTTCCCCCATTCAATGGTGTCATACCATGAGAACTTGCCTCTATATGAAGGAAAATACTCATTTTCTCATTTGATATTCTTCATAAATTACTCTCTTAAGCCTTAAAAGGTTAGATATTCGATTTCAATGAACATTTGTTGAAGTCAAGTAAGAAATCCTACTGATTGTTTCCCAGGATCCTTCTCACATGAAGATAGATGCTCTCAGCTCTAGAAACAAAATGATACAAAAAAAGTTGGTAATTTATCAGCTCAAGGATCACACATGAAAATGCCACTAACCTATAATTATCCAATTGAAGAAGAATTCCAAGGCCCAAAAGCAATTGAAACCCAAGAAAACAAAGTCCTTGAAATGGTGACAAAAGACCACTTGCAATTGGTCGCAACTTTGTACGTTCCACCTGCATTAAAGAAGGTACTTGCATAATTATGCAGAGTAATATACTTATAAAAAAATAAGCTGGAGTCAAATGAAAAATCATCAATCAAAAATAAAATAGAAATATCCTTAGTTTCCATATTTTCTCAATCGAAGAAAGATGGGAGGGAAAAAATATCAATCACAAAAAAAACTTTATATCTCCAAATTGAAAAAGATTCCCAAAAAGATAAATTCAATATGACACGGTTGCAGGGATCAAGAGTATGGCAGTACAATGAGGACTAAATTAACTTTATAATGGCTGGAGAAAATTCAGATCCCTATTACTTTCCTCTCTACTTTTTGGGGGACAAAATTACACATTACCATCCCCCAAACTATAACATCTTTTACGATAGGAAATTTTGGCTAGACACCCGCTCTGCTATGGTCTATTTCAATTTAGATACTTATGCATTTTTTATTAGCCATAGCCCCCTATGGTATGCATTTATTAGAAATAGGACCTTCCGTCTATTTTTACATCAATCACCGTTAACAGAAACCATGAGTACCAATCAGAGACCGCCACGTGGCAAGTTAATTTTTTTTAAAATTTATTAAATTTTAAAAAAAAAAAATCTCTGCCACCAATGGGTTCCGTGGTGGCCCCACCAACCACCATGGGTGGCTTTGAAGTTTTATTTTTAAAGTTTTTTGAAAATTCAAAAAAAATCTATTAAAAATCTATTTATTATTTTTAAATAAAATTTAGTTAAAATTCTCTTGCCACGTAACGGTCTCTGATTGGTCCATGTGGTTTCTATTAAAAATGGACAGAGAGACCTATTTCGAATAAACAAATACCACAGGGGGCTATGGTCATATCACAGGGAGTGCTAGGTTAAGATTTCCTTTACAATATGACCAGATTTTATAACTGCGTTATCAATCGTATCAACTTTGATGCCCGTCTTAAATTTTTTAGGCTATGTTTGGTTGTTAGAGTGAGCTCAACCCATTCCAAACCAATCATTGATAAGACCCACTACTTTTTCAACTTCCCATAAAAAAGTTAACCCATCTCAACCTACTTCATTTATTCAAACACATATCTCAACCTATTTACATTCAAACACATCTCAATGGGATCCACAAAATACTATTATCACATATCAACTCAAATCATTTGAGATCACCTTAGCATCCAAATGCAGCCTAAATAACTCAATCAAAACATCTCTAGCTGAAGAGCCAGCGCTAAAGTGTGCTTTGAGCTGGCAGATGCTATACTATATTGTGAGATGGCTCCATACGGTGTAAAAAGCCCTATTTGGCCTTCAAACAAGGTCGTCCCTTACTCCATTCATACTGTAAAAAGCCCTAAAAGTTGCAAACAAGGTAAAGGAAAGAAAAAAGGTCGTCCCTTACTCCATTCATACTAAATGGCGATGGGTGAGAAAGATGGTTATCGATACACTGTAAGACCAACATAAGCGATTGCAGATTTAGTTAGTTGGGTTTGGTTTTGTTAGGCTAGACTAGACACCTATGCAGACTGGCAGACAAGGGCTTTAGGAACTTTAGGGGAAAGCACGGATATCTCGATATTGATTTAAGCCCGATTGTCTTACTGAGCGGTTGGCAGTTAACGGAGAAATACACGATGTCTTATGGCTGGATCAATGGTGAAACTTATTCTCCTTCTTTAGTTATCTGTTTATGCTTTGTTTGTGCATGTGATTTAGTGCTGTGAAAATACAAATTATATTATATTTGAAAAAAAAAATAGAAAATCGCTTGTTGATTCACCAAATTGGGTGCTATAGTCTGAATCAAGTGGCCTCAATGGTATATAAAGACCATAGGCCAACTATCCTAGCCTCAATGGTATTTTTTATGATGCACTCTTATCAACCTCAAGCAAAATAATAATACTAATAATAATAATAATCATTACCCAAGTAGCAAATCTAATAGTGAAAGAGTTACAACCTTCCATAAAAAATATGAGGTTGTAACACTAATCATATATACAGTGTTCAGAAAACAGATTCAATTACAAGTTTCAGAACCTCCCAAAAATGAGTAAAACAATCTCCACCTCCACATAGGAAAATGAACATGTGCAACGATTGAAGATAGATCTGGGAATATAAATAATAACAGCTACACCATCCCGTCATCAATTAAGTCCAACAACAGCACTCACAACTAAGTAAATAATTTTTTCTTTAAACGTCCTACCAATAAACAGCCGGTCACCCAATAAAGGGGGAAGGTTGTGGTAGATTGACAGCAAATAGAAAAGTTTATGATTTTGTTACATCCAGTAAGCATGAATCCTAATTTAAACTAAACATGTTTCATTTCCAACAAAAAATTGGAATCTCAAGAAAACAAACAACATTTAGTCACGAAAAAAGCAAAGCCATTTCGCTTATTTGATGTGCTTGCCAAATGACAACACATAATGCTCCAAATCACCACAAATATGCATAGAAACATACTCATGAGACAAATTTTAGCAACTAAAACAAACATTGTATCCCAGTATAAATAACATGATTACATTTACCTGAACGGGTAGAAATCAATGAGACTTACCATTATATCAATATCTCGATCAAGAAGATCATTTATGGTACATCCAGCACCCCTTAGAAGCAAAGCTCCACAACCAAACAGCGTCAACATCTTAAAATCAGGAAGCTGTCCTGGGGATGAGGCCAAGGTAATTGACCTAAACCAATAAACAACAGTTTCAGATCCCCAGTTAATAGCATTTATCAAAATTACAATTTAACACAGCACTCAAACTACTTGCGATATAAAAATATAAAAAGTTAATATGAGTGAATGGTCTATGAAATTCAAATATATAATTATAAGGATTTATCAACAGCAACACAATGTTTTTCTCTAAATCCATCCCAGGGATGAAAATCAATTTGGCAAAGTCAGAATCAATACCGGCAGGAGCGGTTTATAATTATGGAGGCTTGGCCTAATCTCGGATGTCGAGAACCATACTTGCCCATGAAATATCTGAAACTTTCATTGGGGGCGTCCTTCGAGGTACAATCCATCTAGGATGGCATTATCGAGAAAATACATCATTGCCTAGTTGGTTGGAAGCTACTCTATTAATCTAAAGGTGGGTGTGTTATACTCTTGAGTTGTGTCACCTATGATAGAAAGACATGACTAGGACGTAAGGAATTTAAGGGGGGAGATTGTGATACCCTGTGGTAAGTGAATATAGGTGGCCAATATTACTTGGAAGTTGGGAGGGAGAAGTTCTTGCTCTTTATGATGATTTCTATAAGCTCCAATTCTACCATTGAATAGTCCTTTTGGAGTATGGCCCAAATGTGGCTTGGGCCTTCCTTAGGTCGTTACACTATCCTCGTTGGTGTAGCCCAGCGTCTTGAGAAGCTCTAGTGGGACTTCTTGTTGGGTGGAGGACGCAATGAGTTTACCATATCAAGTGGTCTAAGATTTCCACCCATTGCATAAGGAGGTTTGGGGGTTAGAATTTGTTTCTTCTTTTTTTTCAGAAAACTCTCCAAAGCTAACGGTTATGACATTATGCAATGGGGAGAGAGATTTTGTCATGATTGGTGGTGGATACCATGTATGGTAATGTCAGGGTATGAAGGGTTGTGTTCATATGAGGTCAACGGGCCTCTTGATGTTGGAGTGCGGAAAAACATTTATTTTTATCGGTAAACAAATTTTTATTGATCAAAAGAGTAGGCATGCTCTGGAGTGCGGAAACACATTCAGAGGGGTTGAGGGGATTTCTGTCATATTATTAGATTTGAGGTGGGCAACGGATCCAAATCAGATTTTGATATTATGTATGGTGTAGAGCCCAACCATTGAAGACAATCTTCCAAGATTTGTTTCATATGAATCATTGTAAGTAGGTTTCGGTTGCAAAACACTTCCCAAACTCTAATAACATACCACAATAGAATCTTACTTTTATTAGATTAGCATAGACTGGGAGGTAGAGTTGTTCTTTGCATTCTTTGAAAAGTTATATTCTTTTAGGTGGAGAAGAGATGGAGTTGACAACAACTATTGGATCCCATCCAAAAGCGTACTTTGAGGCCAAGTCTTTCTTTACTGCACCTGTCCCTCAAGCAGCCAAGCTGCCTCTTCATTTCCATGGAAGAATATTTCGAAAAATAGGATACTTTCTAGGGCAGCTTATTTTGCTTGGATGGCAGCTTTAAGAAAGATTTTAATGATAGATAATGTGGAAGAGGCAGACCATAGTCTTGGAGTAGCATTGTTTGTGTAAGCAGTGTGAGGAAAGAGCCTCCTATTTCATTGGGAGGTGGCTAGGGAGTTATGGGCTTCAAATTACGTTTAAGTAATTTTGGGATAGTGTAAATCGTGCCCAACGGTTGGTGGTTATGTAGGTATGTTGGTGGAGCCCGTTCAGAAGTAATAAGAAAATAGAAGTTTGAAGGATGGTTACTTTATGCTTAATGTGGTCTATTAGGGATGACCATAATGCCTGCACATTCAAAGATCATAAGAGGACGCAATGTTGGAAAGCATTTTCCTCTTTCAAGCAATCAACCCATTGCAGAATCAAGTATCAAAGGAAAACTAGGGTTTTCTTTAAGATACGGCAGCTAGGCAGCCAAGCTCCTATTTTACTGGGTTGTGGCTAGGGTTACATGGCAACTAATCTCCTATTTTACTGGGATACAGCAGAACTGAATTTCAAATAGATTAGGATTTATTTACTAATCTTATCTTGTATTTAAATTAAACTTGTACATATTTAGATAGGATAAAGTCAGGTTAGTTTAGACAAGATAAAGATGTAGTTTGTTGAGATTCAAATTGAATTATCAATCATATCTTTGTAATTATTTCTGGAACTATTTTTTATATAATGAGAAGAAAGCACCTCAAGGGGGGATTCGACCAAAATCTGACATGGTATCAGAGCTACTCTGATTTCCTATTTTTTTGCACTTCCTACCCCAACCCTAAAATCTTTAGGGTTGCTGTTTTCTGTTTTTTCCAGAGGTTGCTTCTAATTTCTTGATTTTCCCGGGGTCCTCTATTTCACGGCAGCAGGCAGCAGCTCTCTTTTCTTGCTCTTGGTCTGTTTTCATGGCATCTGGAAAATCTGATTCCTTGTGCAATCGGTTCAATGGAAAAAATTATTCTGCTTGGGCATTTCACTTTCAGCTTCTTGTCAAGGGTAAAGAACTCTGGGGTCATGTTGATGGGACTATTCCAGCCCCCAACAGTGCAAAGGAATTGTCTACATGGGAGAGTAAGGATGCCAAGATCATGTCTTGGATCCTAGGTTCTATTGAGCCTCACATCATCCTCAATCTACGACCCTACAAAACCTCCAAAGCTATGTGGGAGTATTTGAAGAGAATCTACACTCAGAATAATTCCGCTTGAAGATTTGAGTTGGAATTTGAGATGGCTAATTTTTCTCAAGGTGGCTTATCAGTGGAGGACTTCTATTTTGGTTTTTCAAATCTCTGGGCTGAATACACTGACATTGTGTATTCTTCTATCCCTGGCGATGGTCTCCCTCATGTGCAAAGAGTGCATGAAACTAGTAGGAGGGATCAGTTTCTTATGAAACTATGTTCTGATTTTGAATCTGTTCGTTCTCAATTAATGAATAGAGATCCAGTTCCTTCTCTTGATGATTGTTTGGGAGATTTGCTTCGGGAGGAGCACAGGTTACTTACTCGGAGTACAATGGAATAGTAGCTTGCATCTCCTGCTCAAGTGGAATTTACAACACAAGGAAAACCCAAGGGTCGAGACTATAGCACTACACAATGCTATAGTTGCAAGGGATTTGGTCACATTGCCACCCACTGTCCAAAGAAATTTTGTAACTATTGCAAAAAATCTGGACATATTATCAAGGTCTGCCCAACCCGACCTCCTCGGAAGCAAGAGAGTGCCTATTCCACCTTTGTTGAAGTCTCGGGTGCATCCTCTTCTTCAGCTCCTGTTGCTGCCACTCATGCTTCAGCACCTGCCAGTTCTAGTTCTACTACTCTTACTCCCGATATGGTACAACAAATGATAATTTCTGCCTTTTCTGCTTTAGGCATCTCAGGTAAACCAAAGTCCTCCCCTAATTCTTGGCTAATAGATTCTGGTGCCTCAAATCATATGACTAATAATTCCACATTGTTTCACAATCTTCAATCCGATGATGGTCCTCTCAAAATCCACACGGCAAATGGTAGTTCACTACCAATTTCTGCCGTGGGTGATATGTCCCCTGTCATTCGAAATGTTTTGGTTTCTCCTACTCTCTCCACAAGTTTACTTTCTGTTGGACAGCTTGTTGAAAATAATTGTAATGTCTCTTTTTCATCTTCTGGTTGTGTTGTATAGGATCGAGTGTCCGAGAGGATGATCGCGAGGGGTCCTAAGGAGGGTCAGCTATTTCCAATAAATCCTAGTTCAGCTTCTATTGTGTCTAGTTCCTTTATTTCTTGTAATGCTGTCAAAATAAGTACTAAGGATTGGCATCGACGTTTAGGACATCCCAATCCTAATGTACTCCAAACTTTGTTTAAATCTGGTGCTATTGACAATAAAAATTCTGTTTCAATAGAAACAATTTCTTTTGATTGTACCTCTTGCAAACTTGCCAAAAGCAAAGTGCTACCATTTCCACAATCTGGTTCTCATGCTTCTCGGGTGTTTGATATAATTCATAGCGATGTTTGGGGTATATCTCCTGTAATATCACATGCTCACTACAAGTATTTTGTTACTTTTATTGACGATTGCAGTAGATTCACTTGGATCTATTTCTTCGTACTAAAAGTGAAGTATTTTCTGTTTTCAAGGCCTTTCTTGCACTCATTCAGACACAATTTGCTTCCTCAATCAAGGTCTTACGATCTGATTCTGGGGGTGAATATATGTCTCATGAATTTTAGAATTTTCTTCAAGAAAAAAGTATTATTTCTCAACGTTCTTGCGCATCTACACCACAACAAAATGGTGTAACTGAGCGTAAGAATCGTCATCTACTTGATATGGTTCGGGCTCTTCTTATTGACTCATCCGTTCCATCTCGTTTTTGGTGTGAAGCATTAGCTACTGCTGTCCATTTAATTAATAGATTGCCGACACCAATTTTACATAATGTTTCTCCCTATTCCATACTATTTGGTCACACTCCTAGTTATTATGATTTGCATATCTTTGGTTGTGTGTTTTGTTCATCTTCCACCACATGAAAGACATAAATTGACTACTCAATCTGTTGTGTGCTTTTCTTGGATATAGTTCCACTCAAAAATGATTTCTTTGTTATGATCCTAATGCACGAAGAATTCGAATTTCTAGGAATGTGTTATTTTTTGAAAATCAGCAATTTTTTCTCTCTCATGTCGATCCTATCTCACCTAGTTTTTCAATTCTTCATGATGAGTCTAAGCCCTTCCCTATGCCCATTCCTGATACCTCTTTTGCTCCAATGGCTCGGTTTAAACCTAGTTTTGTCTACACTCCACGTCATAGCACCCCTTTAGCCGAGTCTCCTATGACTTCTCAAGATTCTCCTACTCCGGTACCTGATCCAACATCCACCATAGTTCCTACTAATTCTGTTCCTCGGAAATCTACCCATGTCTCTCACCCACCAGATCGGTATGATTTTTCTTCCCCCACTTCTATGACTGCTACATTATCTTCTATTGATATCCCTTCTTGTTACAAACAGGCTATGGAACATGAGTGCTGGCAGCAAGCAATGCAAACAAAACTTGATGCACTTGCGACTAATCAGACCTAGGATGTGGTACAATGTCCTCCTTCTATCAAACCAATTGGTAGTAAATGGGTATACTCCATAAAGCTTCGTTCTGATGGCTCACTAGAACGATACAAAGCTAGATTGGTTGCTTTGGGGAATCGCCAAGAGTATGGCATAGATTATGATGAGACTTTTGCTCCGGTTGCCAAGATGACTACTGTTCGCTTGTTACTTGCTCTTGCTGCTTCTAAATCTTGGCAATTACGTTAAATGGATGTCAAGAATGCTTTCTTTCATGGCGATCTAAAGGAAGATATCTACATGAAACTTCCATCTGGTATGCCTAATTCCTCCCCTACGGCTGTTTGTAAATTGAAGAGGTCTTTGTATGGTCTTAAACAAGCTCCTCGAGCTTGGTTTGAGAAATTTCGCGATACTTTGCTTGGGTTTTCTTTTAAGCAAAGTAAGTACGATGCTTCCTTATTTTTGCACAAGGGCGATGCTGGAGTAGTATTTTTATTGGTATATGTAGATGATATTATCATCTCTGGTTCGGATGGACTTTTGATTCAAAAACTTCTGCAACATCTTCATAATGTGTTTCACATGAAGGATCTTGGGGATCTTACCTACTTTCTAGTGTTGGAAGTTAGGTCTCAGTCACATGGTTTATTTCTCAATCAAAACAAGTATATTCAAGACCTAATTCAGTTAGGAAGATTGGAAGATACTACTCCAGTTGATACTCCTCAAAAGGTGAATGTTAAGTATAGGAAAGACGAAGGAGAACTTATCTCGGATCCTAGCTTATGCCGTAAGTTGGTTGGTAGCTGATATTTCCTATGTCGTTCACACTGTTAGTAAGTTCATGGATTCCCCTAGACATCTTCATTTTGTAGCTATTCGTCGGATTATTCGCTATCTACTTGGGACTCCTAATCGTGGACTGTTTTTTCCTAAAGGTTCTTCTCTTCAATTAGTTGCCTACAGTGATGTAGATTGGGCTGGATGTCCGGACTCTCGACGTTCTACTACTTGATGGTGTGTCTTCCTTGGGGATTCTTTTATCTCTTGGAAGTGTAAGAAGCAAAATTGTGTATCTAAGTCATCTACAGAGGCTGAATATAGGGCAATGTCTGCTGCATGTTCAGAAATTATGTGGTTGCGTGGTATTCTTTCAGAACTCGGCTTTGCACAGGCACATCCCACGCCTCTTCATGGTGATAATACAAGTGCCATTCAAATTGTAGCCAACCCAGTTTTTCATGAACGTACGAAGCACATCGAGGTTAATTGTCACTATATCCGAGATGCCTATGAGTCTAAAGCTATCATTCTCCCTCATGTGTCCACTGAACACCAAGTAGCTAATATCTTCACCAAAGCTTTGACTCGACAACGGCATCAATACCTAGTTAGAAAATTGCTGCTAGTTGACTCACTAGCATCAATTTGAGGGAGGGTATCAAAGGAAAACTAGGGTTTTCTTTAAGATATGGCAGCTAGGCAGCCAAGCTCCTATTTTACTGGGTTGTGGCTAGGGTTACATGGCAACTAATCTCCTATTTTACTGGGATACAGCAGAACTGAATTTCAAATAGATTAGGATTTATTTACTAATCTTATCTTGTATTTAAATTAAACCTGTACATATTTAGATAGGATAAAGTCAGGTCAGTTTAGATAAGATAAAGATGTAGTTTGTCGAGATTCAAATTGAATTCTCAATCATATCTTTGTAATTATTTCTGGAACAATTTTTTATATAATGAGAAGGAAGCACCTCAAAGGGGGATTCGACCAAAATCTGACATCAAGAACTTCCCACTTAACCCTACAATTAGGCCAGGAGCTAGCCCAATTGTGCTGAAAAAGGTGAATTATAAAACAAGTGTCCAAGTTCTAATTTCCAACAATGTAACAGAGTTCTTTTAAATTTACTGAGTCTTGATAAAGCATTTTCTTTCTATTAACTACCCAATTGCATAGGAAATTACTTCCCAAATGCAACAGCTATGCCTGCTTCAATCAGCTAGAAATGCAGAAGAGTAGTTAGTGCAAAGTCTGCAAAAAAATTACCAGGTATTACCATCTATTGCTCCTATTCCATACCTCTGTAGTCATCTAAATTTCAAAATTTTCCATACAAAACAATAAAACCATCAGCTGGAATTGGGGTGTGGGAAACATTGTGCTTGGTCTACTACTTCTTCAAGAAGCCCAAAACATATTATCTTTCAGCATATTCCTGATGTCACCAACCATAGCTAACGAACAACTGGATATAGTCTTCAGTAAAGCGCCCAATCACATAGAAAAACCAAACTAAAGACTTAAATACTAATTGACACGAGACGCCGAACAAGAGGAAGAAATTCTGAATTTAAGAGAGTTGAAGCAGCTTCGTTGTCCAACAGGAAAACTAAAGCAAACAGAAACACCAAGTCACTGCCACTATCATCAATTTATGAGGTTCAATATATTCACGGTTAAGCTCCTCGCCAGTTCTCATGTAATCCTTAAAATATAAAAAAACACGCACACGCACAAAAAGACAAGAAAAGAAGGAAAGAAAAGAAAAAGAGTAAAGCAATCATACCACATGCAAGGCCAAGCGAGTAACCAGGTCCCAATGGGCTTATCGAGGCGAGCAAGACGAGCATAAGGGCGAGCTTGTTTTGGCAAGTACAAGTCAATCCAAGACACCTCCGCCTTCAACGGTCTCGACCCTCCCTTATCCTCCTCGCTCTCCCTCACGCTCGTCGAAATATGCGCAACGGATCTAAAATCCCAATTGAGTTTGAAGTTCTCACGGGGGAATTCAAAAATGGGATTGAGCCGGTAGTACTGCCTAAACGGGTTACAATAATTAGGTTTCAGGTTAGGATTAAGGTTTGGTGTTGGGATAGGCGAAGAGGACAAGGAATTTAAGGAGGGACAAAGATAGAGCGAGGATGAAGAGGAAGAGGAAAGGCGGGAGGGTTTCTGAAGCCTACGGAAAGAGCGAGCGATCAGAAACGACGCCATTTGAAAAAATTCACGTCGTGCATCACCGAGATTCCGACAACAGAGGACTTTATGGTGGACAAAACGAGAAGGAATAGCTGCCACCGACCGAACTGAACCCATTCCATTCAGGGTAAAGCTACCGGCCGCCTGAGAGTTACCGCTCGTTTTGCCCGTTTGACGTGGCTAAGCCACCTGGCAGCATTAATTTATTTAAACAAAAAAAAAGTAAAATTCAGCGTCGAAAACCCTAGACTAGACACCTTTCGAAACCCTTCATCCCTCCCGACGCCCTCTGTAACCCCTCGTATGGTATATGAAGTAGTTCCCAGTGAAATCCAAATGAAGAAATTACAGTTCTTCAAGTTTCGAAATCAAAAGGCCCAAGAACCACTAGACCAGGAGTTGCAGAAACCCTTTTGACAGATTCTCAGATGAGTACAAACAGAAGAATATAATGCACCAAATTTTTGCCGGAGAGAGGCTATGTTACAGCTAACTTTGATGCAGCTTTGTTCAAAGAATCAGACCACTGGTATTGTTGGATGAAAAATCTCTTCACACTTTACTATTTATCACAAACTCCACACATTTAGTATATTGAGTTTAAAAAAAAAAATTAAATACATGATATATGAAGAGTGTAAGTAAATATGTAGAATTGCTCTTGTTGAATTTATTATTAGAGGAGAAATTCTCGGATGAATCCACTATTTGGCAGCAGCCATTACACACTCTAGCAAAATTACTAATTTCTCCCAACAACAAAACTCACGCGTCTCTCAAATTCCACTCATTTGAATCTTCCCAGCAGACCTCCTCTCTCCCATCCCTTGCGTTCCTTCCATCTGCACTCTCCCCCCACCCACCCCCTCATATCGCCTATCCTCTCCCCCACCCCCACCGCCGCGTCTGGACCATCCTCTCCCCCTACCCTTGCGTCGCCCATTCTCTCCCCCAACCCTCCCTCTGCCGAGCACCTTCATTGTCGTCGAATCTCCCTCTACCCAACACCTCCAGAAATAAATTAGACTACTTTTTCCTCTATATTAAGTGTGTGCGCGCGTTTGAGTTTGGTGTACGAGGGAAAAGAGCTTCATTTTTTGGTTTTGAAATCTAGGTCGGAAAGATTTGAGTTTGTGGGTAGTTCATTGTTGTACTTTTACGCAAGCTGTACCGAGATTAAGAGGGTGTTTGACGAGTTTTGTGATGAAAATGACTTGCTGTGGAGTTTGATGCTTGTAGGGTATGTGCAATGTAACTTAATGAGTGAAGCTATGGAAGTTTTTAAAAATATGCCATCCCGAGATGTTGTGGCATGGACTACATTGATTTCCAGATTCGTGAGGAGTGAGGATGGATGTGAAAGGGCTTTGCAGTTGTTTAGGAGGATGAGAATGAGTTGTGAGGTAATGCCAAATGAGTTTACTTTGGATTGCGTTTTAAGGGCTTGTGGGAGATTGGGTAGCCTAAGCGGAGGGAGGACTGTCCACAGACTTTTGATAAAGAGCATTTCTACACATCTGCCCACACTCTCCACATACCATGCACTCAATTTTTTTTTTTTAACTCATTACACTAGGAGTGTTAAGTGTATGATAAATAGTAGAGTGTGAAGAAGATTTTTTCTTTGATAAAATATGGATTTGAGTTTGATCACTTGATTGGTGGTGCATTGATTGAATTGTATTGTGATTGCAAGGCTACGGAGGATGCCAAGATGGTGTATGATAGAATGGGAAATTCTGGAGTTAAATGCTTCCAATTCACTTATTGGGGGACTTATATTGATGGGTAGGATTAAAGTGCTGAACTGATTTTTAATGGACTGCTTGAAATGAATCCAATCTCATGTAATTTGATGATTAAATTAGGTTATGCAATGAGCGATCAAGTCAAAGAATCAGAGAGGATTTTTAATAGAATGACCCAAAAAACTATAATTTCTTTGAATACTATGATTTATGTGTATTCTAGGAAGGGTGAACTTGATAAAGCTTTGAGGCTGTTTGAAGAAACCAAAGGGGAAAGAAATCCAGTGACATGGAATTTAATGATGTCGGGTTATATTCAAAATCATCACCATGAAGAGGATTTCAAACTATATGTGACCATGCACAGATTATCAATATACTCTACTAGATCGACATTCTCTACTCTATTTCACGCTTGTACATGCCTTGGATCTCTTCAACTAGGACAATTACTTCATGCCCACCTGATCAAAACACCATTTGTATCAAATGCTTATGTTGGAACATCTCTTATAGATATGTACTCTAGATGTGGGAGCATCCCCGATGCTCAAAAATCATTTAGTGGCATCTCTTCACCCAATGTGGCAGCTTGGACAGCTCTTATTAATGGGTTTGCACATCATGGAATTGGCTGCAAAGCAATTTTACTATTTGAGGATACGTTAAATCAAGGAGTTGTTCCTAATGGATACAAAACCGTCTATACACATAAACTTGAACACAATCCACAACGATTATATACACAAAAATCCCTCCACTACTGAACACAAAACTATTTACACTGCCATCAAATAAGCATCCTTAGATTAAGTCATCTAGTAAAATATTGAGTCATGATACTCATTCCAATTGGATACAACATTACAAAGCAGCTTATTACGACCTAAGTAGTCTCATTTTCTTGTTTCCTCCGGTGTGCATACTTTTAGCATCAATCTAACTTTTCATCCACTGTACAACACATCAAAACCACCTGAAAATATCACAAGACAATGTAAATAAACCTTAAAATTCAGAAAATATTAAAATGAATTCCTAAAAAACAACATGCTCAAATTCTAAAATGAATTCTGCCACAACATGCTTCAAAGATCAAAATACAAGCCTCACATGAACAATTGCATGGCTACTAAATTCATACAAAATACACAACATTGCTTAAGTCTACCATAAATTCTAGAAGAAACAGTGGATTAATCTGATTACCATTAAGAAAGGTTTGGAGACACAGACACTACTCGAGCTATTAATTCCATTTAACCTAAATCAATAACATTTATTAATCCTCTAAATTTCATCCATGATTGGCATCTCAAGAAACTTGACTTTCAACCCATTGTACGAAAAATCAAGTTTTAAGGAAAACCATGGTTAGCAGTTCTTTCTTTGGTATCCACCTTGTTTCCCTTCTTTCTTTCCCAATGAGAAGGAAAGTTCACGAGTAACCACATGAGTTAGAGAGCTTATGAACCCATTGACTCTACATGAGCTAGTACAACTCAGAGACAAGGAAAGGTCCCAATACACAAAAGTTCAAAACTTTTTTTCTTATTTCTTTTTACCTAAATAACTAAATCTTGTTCAAGAATTGGAGCTGGAATTCAATACCTAAAATGACAAGATATGGGTGTCAAAAGATTAACTTAGATTATTTGATAAATGATCACACTGTTAATAAAGAAGAGGTAAACTACATGTAAACTACATATTGCTCCCCAAAATTATTACCTCATTTTCAAATTTAACTAGCTGTTACCAACACCCTAAGTTCAAATTCCAGCCTCAATTTGTACACTATGTCCAAATCAGGTATTAATCTGTAAGTAGTTAGAAGCACATCATCATCGCACCAGCTTATGGGAGGTTGTGAACTGTCTATAATACTAAGAAACTAAGATAAGGAAAGTACTCCATTTCCCCCACTTCATACAATTCAATCCCACGTTTTCCTCAAAATCCCACTTCATAGCTTTGTTTGGCTGCTTAAAAATGAAATCGTATGGAGCTAATATAACTATTTAAAGTCAGTAGACCGGACCTATTATGCTATCTTGGTTTGTTCCAAACGATAATTTAGTCTTTCCTTTAAAATAGCACAATGAATACATACCATTCCCAATCTTCTTATATATTTTCTCCTAAATTTTATCGAGAACTGGACGGAGATAAATCAACCAGTAACCTTCGAAACAGCATAGCACTTTCCAAAACCCTACCATCAAAGATAGAAAGAGAGAGAGAGAGAGGCGTCGGATCTACCAATCCCCAACGAAAAAAACCCTGTGAGAGATGGGAGGAAAGATTTGTACCTCTTCAAGGATGTTAGTTTTTGGAAATGGACACTGGACATAAGTCATAAAGGGAACGGTGAGTTTTTCCTGGCTCCGACTTGCGAGAGTGAGCGAAGTCCGCCAAATGTCCCTCTGCTAGAAATTTCAGTCCATCATATTTTAAATAGGAAAATATTGAGTGGGATTTACTACAATTTTCAGGGTGAGAAAGATAGAGAGAGAGCAGTTAAGGACCCTAATTTTCTGAAAATTTATTCATGCCCTAAGCATACCCATCTCAGAAAACACAAAAATCACATCTCGACATATACATGAAGAACATAGCATGTATGGACGGGAAAATAGTAGTACAATATTTACCTAGCAAACCATTTGGCGAAACAGAGCACTCGGTCCCGTTGCTAATTTGGTCCGTTCAATTAGCTTGCAGGGAGCAGCGGCGCTGGGCAGACGTGCGTGCGTCGCGAGTTGGCCCTGAACAAAGGGATGCCGTCGCGAGGTGGCGCTGGCAAGAGGAAGCCGACGGACGTGAGTTTGTGGCGAGGAAGGGGGTTTCGCGGGATTCAAATATTCTTTGCTCCGTTCAACGAGCTCGTGGGATAATGGAGGCGCTGGGCAGACGGAGGAGTGCCGCTCGGTGGCACTGACGAGAGAGAAGGCGTCATCAGGAGGTGCTGGGTTGTGGAAGGAGACGCGGGTTGCGATGGAGCAGGGTTTCGCGGCATGAATTCAAATGGGCATAAACAAATTTTCAAATACGTCTTCAATCAAAACGCATGTTTTGATTTTTAAAAAAAAAAATAAGAGGAAAATGCATCCACGTATTGAGTGCACTGAGTGCACCGCTACAGTGGACTCCATATAGTAGTACTCTTATTAGAGACAGTGAAGGTGAGATCAGAGGAGGAGGATGGGGCTACCAGTTGTAGCAGAATGCATTGCTTTCTGGGCAGCAATGAATTTCGGATAGTTCTGCAGCCACCGAGGCTGGATCCTGACTGTGCCACGTGGATTTATTTAAACAAAAAAAAAAAAAGAGAAATGATGGATGCAGGAGAATTGGGACAAGATTTGCGCACGAACATCTACGTGAAAAATGAGACGGTGCGTTTCGCACAAACTCTACGCATTTGGATTGCTAGTTCCATCTCCCCCCAGTTTCATTCTCTCCATCTCACTCTTATGTCCAAAGCTTCCCTAGGTCTCGCACAAACCCACCATTAGAAATACAGTTTTATCTCCCCCAAAGTTTCTCCTCCATCTCTCTCTCCTCCTTTCCGAAACTTCCCCAGGTGGATATGGGTTTATGAAACCTAACATCCGCATCTCCCTCCTCCATTCTCACTCTCCTCCCTCCTTCGTGTTGCGACCCAAGATGGGTTTCTGAACATTGCATTGGGGTGCTCTGTTTCAGGGGTAGCAAGACAGGGCTTTTCCGTCGGTTGTTTCCATGGTGGCTCACAGCACTGCAGGGTTGTGTTCTATGGTGTTTGGCCTCGGGTGATGGCTAGGTAGCGTGGGTCATGGTGTAGGGTGGCAACGTAGTGGGGTTGGGCAGTCAAGATTGTTTGTGGAGGAGTATGCAGTGGCTTGGTCTGTTGAGACGCTGACCCAGGAGGTGCTCGGAAGTTTCTGTGTGAGGCGAAGCTAGGTTGAGGGCCAAGAGAATTTGCTCTATTTTTTACTTTCCAAAATAGAGAAAATGGTAGAGCATGCCTTACGACATTATGGTTGTTGCGGTTTACTGTCGGTTGCTTGTCTATGGAGGAGAGGCTCATTGGAGTTTCGATTTCAATATTAGTGCAGATTCCTAAAATCTTAAATGCAGAATAATATCTTTGTTGCTTGATTGTTGCTTTGTGCTGTGACATATCATTGCGTAGATTCTGTGAATAGAAATTTTCAAATATAAGGTACTAATATGACTTATTTATCGTTGAATTCTTTCAGGAAGAGGAAGTCACAGAGTGGACAAGGAGGTTTGTCCGTGGGTGAGACTCTCACCAAGTGGAAAGAGAAGAATGCCCAGTTTGACTCCCACAATGATAAATCCATTCGTAAAGCTTTGGCCATTCGGTCAAAGAAGGGATGCATGAAAGGAAAGGGAGGGCCAGAGAACTCAATATATAATTATAGACGTGTTAAGTAAAGGACATGGGGAAGTGGGTTGTAGAAATTCGGCAGCCAAACAAGGGACAAAGGCTTTGGCTTGGTACTTTTGCAAATGCAATTGAAACTGCATGCGCTTATGATGAAGCTGAAAGGACAATGTATGGTTCTTGTGCCCGCCTCAATTTTCCTGATTTTTCTTCAGCCACCACTTCATCTGGCATTTGTTCGATAGCAACTCAGTCATGACTTGATTCTACAATTATAGTAAATTCGGAGGTCCCTGTAGTCGATATAGATGTGAAGCCTGTTTCCTCCAATTTGCACGGGGAAGTCGAGGATATATATGCGCACAGTCTTCCGTTTCCGTTTCCGTTTGTGTTTTGGTTTGAGCTTTCCTTCCCAGTTCTATTCGTGTTGGGTCATCTTCTATTTTATTTTCTTTTTTTATTTCTTTAGTGGTAGTTGACGTGGAATAAAAAAGTTTTACCTGTGGAATAAAAAAGTCTTACCTACGCAATCCCTGCACAAACTTTCCTGTAGAAGAACTGAAAAAAAAAAGGAAATCGGAATCTATTATTTTATTCAAACTACATTTCCTTCAAACGAAGATCGATGCACTCACGCACGCACGCCCAATATCCTACCTCTCCCTCCGTTCGACACCAGCATCTTGTTAGGTGTCTCCGAGTTTGGGAAAGATGGAGGCAAAGATGAAATGGAGTTTGGGCTTTGGGGAGTTTGGTCATCAGGAGCTCAAAATAGCGCAGCACTGGTAAGTTTTTTATGGGCAAGAAACGACGTCACCTAGCTAAGGAAGGGAAATGGCAGAATTTTGAGCAACGTAAGGGACTGAGATTCTTAATGTAAACGCATCGTTTGAAGTGTTATAAAACGGTGTAGTCTTAGTTTATCTTCAGAAGTTAATTACAAGGCTTTTCTGTATTTTCAATTACAAATATGTTAAGTATCATGCCAGGATGATGTTCGAAGTATTCTGGAGCATTTTCTCATCTGATTTAGTGTTTGTCTAAAGGAGGAAGTGAGAACCTCGAATACTCACTGCGTATGAACAATTGAGGTATTTGCTATCACTGTGTGTGCTTCTTCACTGTGATTGTTCTGATTCATTTACAGTTACTGTTCACATTTGGGAATTCTAACAATTGGTATCAAGTGACGTCGATCCTACCCATTTCCACTCAAAACAGATCCTACCGAGTATACATTCATCAATATCCAACTCAAAAAATACCCACACAAACACATACCACCACCATACACATACACTCATAAACCAATCCAAACAAAACATGTCCGAAAATACAAGATCTAAACACCAACACGAAGCCTTGCAGCATCAAGTGGAGACTCACCATCAAGAAATCCTAGAGTTGAAAATAGAAGTTAGTATGGTGAAGATTGATGTTCAAGAAATCGAAGATATGTTACGTACCTAGTTCAACCAACAGCACAATCTTCCTCCTCCACCCCCACACCATGACCTGGACCTTGAAATTCCAGAACCAAGAAGATTCAACCCAAGAGGGGTCAGACTCAACTTTCCTCATTTCCACGGTGTTGAACCGGCTGCTTAGCTATTTAAGGCCAACCATTATTTCGATTTCCATCAAACACCACTGCCTCAAAAGTTATTGATGGCCTCTTACCATATGGAAGGGGATGCATTGGTGTGGTTCCAAAATGCATCCGATGGGGGCTTATTCCGTGATTGGGAAGCCTTTTCCCGTTCCTTACTTCTTCGCTTTGGAACCACGGCCTACGATGATCCGACAAGGCTGAAACATACCAGTAGTGTGACTGCGTACATGGGCCAATTTGAGGCATTGTCCAACCGCTTGAGAGGCCTCTCAGATCCTCACAAGCTCAGCTGCTTCCTTAGTGGCTTAAGAGATGAAGTTCGTATACCGATCCGGATGCAAAACCCTGTAAATTTAAATGCAGCATATGGGTTAGCAAAAATGCAATAAGAGTATCAAAAAATTTAGTAAACCTATGGGAGAGAGAACACATTATGTTGGGGGAGGGGGCAACTATTCCCAAGGCTCTTACTCGAGTGATAATTACAACAAGTGGAGGAAGCCTATAGGGGGCACTAAACCAGTTTCTTCCATGCAAATGGATGAGAAGCAACGTAAGGGCTTGTGTTATCACTGTGATGAGAAGTGGAATCCTCAACACACGTGCAAGAATCCTCACATTTACTTGATACAAGTGAATGAAGAAAAGGTGCATAAAGAAGAGGAGCCACCGAGTGAGGAAAAAGAGGAAAAACCGCCAATAGAAACACTACCCAGTAGCAAGGAGGAGTTGGAAATTTCCTTAGCTGCCATAGCAGGGACTCCCACTGTGAGGACAATGCGTTTAATGGGAAGTATTCTTGGGGAGCAAGTGGTAATATTAGTGGACTCGGGGAGTTCGCATAACTTTATAGATTCAGCCTTAACGTCAAAATTGAAACTGTCAGAGGATTATTCAGTGCATTTAAAGGTTCGAATGGCCAATGGACAAGGCCTTAGCAGTGAGGGAATCTGCAAAACAGCCTAGTTGAAGGTGCAAGGTAATTTGTTAAACCCTCCTCTTCATTTATTGGACCTTGTGGGGTGTGACATTGTGCTTAGAGTCCAATGGCTAGAGACATTGGGCACCATAACTTGGGATTTTTTGAAGCTCATAATGACTTTTGGGTGAGGGCCGAATCATTGAGTTGAGAGGGTTGACGTTGAGTCAACAGTTGCTTAAGGCAACTATGGCTAAGGGGAAGGGCATTCTTTTATAGATTGTATGTGAAGGGAAAAGTGAAGGAAATTCTGAATTAATTAAGGAGCAGTTTTCAGAACTGTTAGATGAGTTCAAAGAGGTATTCAATGAACCTCTAGAGCTACCTCCACCTCGTACTCATAACCACCAAATAGTACTCAAAGAAGGCACTCAACCCATAACAAACAGGCCATATAGATACCCTTATTATCAGAAAACAGAAATAGAAAAGATTGTGGCTAAGTTGTTGAAGTCGGGGGTGATTAGACCTAGCTCTAGTCCCTTTTCCTCCCCTGTTTTGCTGGTCTGGAAAGCCGATGGCAGTTGGCGGCTTTGCATGGATTATAGGGCACTTTAAAACGCTTGTTTGTTTTCGGAGATGAGATGAAATTAAAGTTAAAAAGTTGAATAAAATATTGTTAGAATATATTTTTTAATATTATTTTTGTTTTGGGATTTGAAAAAGTTGAATTGTTTATTTTATTTTGTATTGGAAGTTGGGAAAGTTGTAATGATTAGATGAGATGAGATGAGATGAGATGTTTTCTGAAAACAAACGAGGCTGCATTCCTATTCCAGTAATAGATGAGTTGTTGGATGAACGATTTGGGTTGGTGATTTTTTCTAAGTTTGATTTACGATCGAGTTATCACCAAGTGAGAGTGGTGCCTAGTGACATTCTTAAGATGGCTTTTCGTACCCATGATGGACATTATGAGTTCTTGGTGATGCCCTTTGGCCTCACCAGCGCTCTGGCAACATTCTAAGGGTTAATGAACGATGTATTCAAACCTTTTTTGAGGAAATTTGTGGTTGTTTTTTTTTTACGATATCTTGGTGTATAGTAAGTCTCGGGAGGAGCATGTGAATCATTTGGAGGCTATTTTAAGCATTCTGAAACAATACTGTTTATACGCAAAAAAAACCAAGTGTCGGTTTGTCGTGGAGGAAGTTGATTACTTGGGCCATATCATAAGTGCTATGGGTGTTATGGCTGATTTTTCTAAGATTATCTCTATGTTGGAATGGCTCGAGCCTTAGAATGTGAAGGCCTTATGAGGATTCCTAGGGCTCACGGGGTACTACCGGAAGTTCATCAAGAATTATGGGCTTATTGCTGCCCCTCTCACCTCCTTACTCAAGAAAAATTCTTTTTCTTGGGACTTAGAGGCCAGCAAGGCGTTTGCAGCCCTAAAGCAAGCTGTTTCCCACCCATTAGTGCTAAAACTACCGGATTTCAGCAAGCCCTTTGTAATTGAGTGTGATGCCAGCGAACAAGGAATTGGGGCAGTCTTAATGCAATCTGGACAGCCAATTTACTACCTCAGTCAAGCCCTTAAGGGCAAGGCACTCTTGTTATCGACATACAAGAAGGAGCTACTTGCTCTAGTTAAGGCCGTGCAAAAGTGGAGACCGTACCTTCTTGGACAACCTTTTGTCATTAAAACAGAACAACAAACACTTAAATTTCTACTAGAACAATGTGTGGGAAATGAGGCACAACAAAAGTGGATTACTAAGCTAATGGGGTACGACTTTTTTATTGAGTACAAAAGGGGTAAAGAGAATGTAGTGGCAGACACTCTTTCAAGAAGAAAGGAAGACTCAGGGTTGTGTGCACAAATCTCCTTTCCTACTGCTAATTGGGTGGGGGAATTAAAGCAAAGTTATCTAAATAGTGAAGAATATTCTGCCTTGATGGGGAAATTAGTGAATCATCATGAGGTTCCTAAGGGAACAACATTGTAGCAAGGGTTGATTCTGAGGAAAGGGAGAATTCTTATTGTGCCCGATTCCCCTTTTAAACTAAAGGTACTACAATTTATACACATCGACTCCATGGCTAGACACTCAGGTTATTTGAAGACATACCAAAGAGCCAAGAGGGACTTCTACTGGACATGTATGAAAAAAGACATAAAAAAATGGGTCAGGGAGTGTGAGACATGTCAAGCCTCCAAGTATGAAACATTACCCCCAACTAGACTCCTACAACCCCTCCCTATACCTCAACAGGCTTGGGTGGATATTTCAATGGATTTTATCGAAGGGTTGCCGAAATCAAAAGGGTACTCAGTTATCTTTGTGGTGGTTGATCGGTTCATAAAATATGGGCACTTCATGCCCTTCGCACACCCTTACATAGCCTCAGAGGTGGCCCAAGTGTTCCTTGGCTCAGTGTTCAAGCTACATGGTTTCCCAAAAACCATAGTCTCAGATCGAGACCCCGTGTTTTTAAGTGCCTTTTGGAAGGGTCTGTTTACATTTCAGGGGACCTCACTGGACTTTAGCTCTACCTATAACTCTCAAAGCGATGGGCAGACCAAAGCCGTGAACAAGGTGGTGGAAGGATACTTGCGCTGTTATGCAAGTCTTAAGCCTACTAGATGGAGTCAGTGGCTACCCTTGGCTGAATGGTGGTATAACAACACCTACCACTGTTTAGCCAAGATGTCCCCTTTCGAGGCCCTCTATGGGTATGCACCCCCAAGACTACTGGATTATATCCCAGGGACCTCTAACAATGTTACAGTGGATCAATTGCTACGAAATAGGACACAGATTCTCAACATTTTGAAAGGGAACCTCATGGCAGCACAAGTGAGAATGAAAAATTATGCAGACAAAAATAGAACAGAGCGACAATTTACAGAGGGAGATTGTGTATACCTTCACCTACAGCCATACCGCCAGAAATCAGTGGCAACTCGCCGGAACATGAAGTTAGCGCCGCGCTTCTATGGGCCCTTCAGGGTGGCTCAGAGACTTGGGTTGGTGGCCTACCGACTAGAGTTGTCGTCCACTTCACAGATCCACCCCGTCTTCCATGTGTCGTGCTTAAAGAGGAAGTTAGGAGATCGAATCCAACCATTGCCCACCTTGCCACCCACCAATAGCGACGGCGAGGTGATACTCGAGCCGGAGACTGTGCGAGATCGACGCATGAGACAACAAGGAGGAAGGGCGGTGACCGAAGTATTGATAAAATGGATAGGGCTGTCGGAGGAAGAAAACAGTTGGGAAAAAGTGTCGAAAATGAGGGCTTTGTATCCACACCTTGTGGACAAGGTTTTTTAAGGGAGGGAGAATGTTAGATGTCTCCGAGTTTGGGAATCCATGGAGGCAAAGATGGGAACTTTAGGGTTTTTTTCTAGTTAGGAGGCTGAAAGATGGAAGTATGCGAAGTGAAATGGAGTTCAAGCTTTGGGGAGTTTGGTCTTCAGGAGCTCAAAACGGCGCAGCACTGGTAACATCACCTAGCTAAGGAAGGGAAACGACAGAGTTTTGAGCAACGTAAGGGACTAGGATTCTTATTGTAAACGCACCGTTTGAAGTGTTATAAAACAGTGTAGTCTTAGTTTATCTTCAGAAGTTAGTTACAAGGGCTTTTCTATATTTTCAATTACAAATCTGTTAAGTATCACGCCAGGATGATGTTTGAAGTATTCTGGAGCATTTTCTCATCTGATTTAGTGTTTGTCTAAAGGAGGAAGTGGGGACCTTGAATCCCCCACTGCGTATGAACAATTGAGGTATTTGCTATCACTGTGTGTGCATCTTTTTCACTGTGATTGTCCTGATTCATTTATAGTTACTGTTCACATTTGGGAATTCTAACACATCTCCAACGCGCGGCAGCAAAGCCTCAATTGAAGCTTGCTTTGGAGCTCAATTGGTCTCTCATGGACCTTCTATGGAGGGTTGGGACACAAGAAATCTCTGATTTTCGCTAGTTTTCTTGAATTTGATGATCTGTGTTTGCTTCAAAGTCCGAAGAATTATGTAGATTTGGGTGTTGTTTCTTGAAGATTTTGAGGCCGAACTAGTAAAAATCAAAGAGCTCTATGACCTCCTCTAGGTCCATCGATGGCGGCTATGAAGGAAAAAAGATAGGATTTTTGTAGTTCGTGTACAATAAGACCCTTGTAAATACATATATAATGAAGTTTTGGTAGACTTCCATTGGTTCTAACACGTTTTCCATTGGAAGACTTGCAGTTGTCTTATCCAAAAACCTTCAGAAATTGCCACCAAAATGAATAGTAAAACGTATTGACCAAAAAATGAAACGCTCCGTTAGAACTTATGCTTTCTTGCTGGAAGATTTTCTTGGTAGCCAAGCAGGCAGGTAATAATAAACTGAGTAGTAGAAAATGAATGAGAATCACCAACTGGAGAAGGAAGGAGCGAGCATGAAATTCCAGGATTTGTAGAGAACGAGAAACAAGCAAAAAAATCGACCTTCCAAAGAAGAAACAAAAAATCTACTTACAACCGAGTTTGGGGAACCGTGTCCTACGTGGCACAAAACGGCATCGTTTTGCATTTGGAATCCCATAACTTGTTTTCCTTCATATTTTGCCTTTTCACATTTTACCTCGCTTTCTCTCGCTCGATCCAAACCCTTCTCCCCATTCCCATCCTCCCGATTCTCATCATCTTCCTCCGCTCTGCTTCGGTCAGCATCGAAATGAGTAAGTCGTTCCTCCGCTCTACTTCCAGATTTCACCCTGCCCTCTTCTCCGCATTCCCATCGTCTTACTCCTGAAAACTTTTTCGTCTTCTCCACCAGAGTCGCGAACCCACTTCATCTTATCCACCAAAGCCACGAAGCTGGTTCATCTTCTCCACCATATCGGAAATCCGAAGCCTACAAAGCGGCACTTCTACTCCTCTTCTCCTTGAACCCAAGACCCACAAACACCAGATCTGAAATGTGAAGCCCACAGAGCATCAAAACCCTGACACTAACCCTAGCCCTAACCCAAAATCCTAACCCTAACTCGAAACCCTAACCCTAACCTCAAAAAATTTGTCCATCCTCTACCCATAGAGGAACTAACCCGAATATTGCTGATCTTGTGCAATTGATTGAATGGAAATTTATTGCCCACCCTAGGATTTAGTGCCTTGGTATTAATGTTTTGATTTGAATTGATTTGTTACATTAATGTTGATCTTCAGAAGGTGAACGCCAGAAAAGAATCCTTACAATGGGGTAAGCACGCACATGCTTGATAAATTTTATAACTTCTTACTTATTTGGATGGGTTTGTTGTATTGGAAAAGCTGCTAGTGGCTGTATTGCATACTAATTATAAGCATATATTGATCACTTTAGTTTTGTTTAAGAAATCATTGTTCTTTTCTACTTGAATATAATATTAGAAAATCATAAATATTTTATAAGATCGATGACCCTCTCATATTGTAACCTGCTGGTTAATTATTTTGATTCGCCTAGCTCATTGCATATATAAATGCCCATGCATGTGATGTGGGAGAAGAAAAATGGGTTTTTCTTCTAAGACTACGAAAGGCTTTAGTTTCCATTTTTGGTGGTGGTTTCCAGAGCTTTGATTTGATTCTTACCCAGTTCTGCAATGAGGGGTCACATAGAATGGCTTTAGTTTTATGAAAGTGATGAAGAATCCACCTCTTACTGAATGAAATAATCTACAACATTGAGAGCAAAATTTGATGCAATCTCAGTCTTAACTAGCTTTCGGACTCCCTTTAGTTATGTTTTTTTATTAGTCTCGTTGCATCAAATGTTACTCATTCTCTGACAAATAATTTTTATTTTAATTACAGTTTTATACAATAATTTGGGATTTTTTAAATTGAAACATATTCCAACCTAGATCAAGATTAAATGAGATTGAGATCATAGGATATCAATCTTACTGTGAGTTTGATATAATGATAAAAGAAGTAGGGAGGTGGGGCAGACAAAATGCTTTTTTGACCTCAAACTTATTGTTGAGGAAACCATGGATAAAAGGAAGAGAAGTAAACTTTGAGATTTTTTGTTCCCCCCCTAAATTCAGTTGCTTCCTTTAATTCATGAGATTGACATCATAAGATCTTGAAGATTGTTACATTTTCATGTTAATAAAGGATTATATTACTCCATATGTATGGTGATCATGTTTGCTGGCTCAGTGCTAATGAATTGTGTTGAGCAACTAGATTTCTGCCAAGGAACAACCTAATTCAGTAAACTATCTTTCATCCACATCTTTCAAAATAATGTAGAGATTGTTTCCTATTCAATTTTAAAGACTAATTTTTGTATTTTATTTTCAATTGTGATGTCCTACTTGACTTTGAAGTCATAACTCCATCTACTTATATGTAACACGTGCAAGTTGGTGACAGTATGACTCTGTATAATTTTCTGGTTTGGATTTATTGATTTCTTAAAGTCATTATACTGACTTTGTTTAGACCTTTGGCTATACTCTAGTGTGTAAGGAAGAGAACCATGCTACTATAGACATGTTATTTACTGAGTTTCTCTGACATAGAAATGCAAGTTTACAAGTCTTAATTATCTGATAGATATTTGCAATGTGTTAATTGGGTTTGATGATCAAAGAAATTTATTAACTGCTGGATTTTTTTGAAAATGTATTTGCTTACCAATTTGCAAGGTCAATTTTGGCTGCATTCATATAGACTTTTTAGGCTAGTTGATTATTCAAGTTTGATTATGCAAGTTTTATTATTTGAACATACAAAGTAGATTCAAATCTACCACAATTTGTGTAAGCATATTCTAGAGATGCAAAGCTTTTGTGTTAAATTTTATTATAAGATTTCAGTTTTAAATTCATATAGAATTTCTTATATTACAAAACTGTCTTGCTTATTTAATGGATCTTTGCAATGTGTTAATTGGGCTTGATGATCAAAAAAATTTCTTAACTACTGGATTTTGTTTTTCATGGCTTTACTTACCAATTTTTCCCTTCATGGTTTGACTAATGCAAGGGATCCATGGCTTGGTTTTTTAGAATCACGAATGACATTATCTCAATCATCATCTTTAGTTAATGATTTTGTCATGGAATCACCGGTTTGTTGGTGTGATTTGAAAACATCACTAAAGACATCCTACACTAAGAAAAATCCTGGAAGGAGATTCTTTGCCTACCCAAAGTATAATACGGTAAAGCAACTTATAATTTATCATATTTGCATATCGATTTGCTGGTTGCAGGGTATACCATATTAATTGGGAGTTTGTACTGTGTGCAAGGAGATGCAATGTGTGAATTCTTTGTATGAGCGGATATCCTACAATTGCTAGAGGAGAACATTTTATTAAGAGAGACGTGGGATGATGTATTACAGAGCGAGTATGCCATGCGGAAAATGGAAGATAAAGTGAGAGAGATGGCAAAGAATCTAAAAAAGAAAAAGCGAAAGTTATTGTGTTTCTATTGAATTGTCACATTTGTTATTTTGTTTGCTTGGTTTGGATAAATTCCATGTAAAAAGTCTAGGTTCATTTTGGCTAGTTTAAGTAACCATCTACCTTATAAGGTCGTTCATGAACATAGTATTTATGTATATTTTGGGCCTTCCCTTTAAGAGATTTTGCTTTGAGTCCCTCTGAAGAATTATATGAAAATTAAATGTAGTGGAATGAATTTCCGTTTGATGAGCATTGGATTCTGAGTTGCTGAAATTCAGAAATGTATTGTACTACTTTTATTTGGTGTAATTGTGAACTGTAACTGCTAGGTATTGGAATTGTTTCTATTTCTTCCAAGGGTTGGAACACAAACTAGTAACCATGTTGGTACTGGTACTGCTAGGTGTTGGAATTGACTCAATTTTCTTGAAAGCAAAATCTACCTTGCACTTTTTCTAATTTTCCCCCCAATATTAGTTTTTCCCTGAAGTTATAATTGTATCATGTGCAACCATTTAGTGAAAGGCGTTGTGAAGTGAATGATTATGCCCAAAATTCTAAGACTACCATAAGTCTAACTTACATCAGAATAGTCAGTCATATACATAGCCATAATTCTAAGATTGACATAATTCAATCCTCCTCCAATCGGTTTCTTATGCTTCATGTGCTCAATAAAACAAAAAACATCCAGCAGCTTTCATACACAGCAGCATAATACAGGAGCTTTCATACACAACAACAAAACTAATTTCAACTTTCTGCCAAAGGCTATTGAACAATAAAAAGGTAACATAACGCAACTGCTAAAGGCTATTGAACAATCTCTTTTTTAGCTGAAAACTAAAGGAACCACCCACTTAAAAATAAAAAAATAAAAACTCAAGCCATTGTTTAAAGGAAAACTCTTTAATCAGGCGAATTTGCGGACCAATTGCGCACTGAAAGATTACGTGGAAAATGAAACGAAACGTTTCATTGAAGAGAGACTTTTGGGGCGTCTAGAGAGAGAAGAATTTTTCGAATCAACCATACGATGCGTTTCGTTTTTGGATGCATTTCCTCCCCGTGTTTTCCAAGTCCTCCCCCATCTGAAGACTGAAACCCTCCCTAACCCTAACCCTAACCCCTCCCTAACCCATCACAATCCCTCCCCCATCTGAAATGATCCCTAACCCTAACGTTCCTTTTCCATTCCTCCGTCGCTTTCCCCCGTTTCAGGATCTCCCTTGATATTCTCTATCTCATTCCCGACCCCACAAGTCACAATGCTTGAGTGCCATTTTGTTCTTTTTCTTGCTTTGCTTCTTCAATCTCTGAACATGCCCTAAAACCTTCACTGGATTAGTGCTTGAAATGGACATGTAGAGGCGCTTGGTCAATTCAACATTATCGAGAATATATGTAGTCAATTCAGAATCAAAATCGAGGTGAGTTCTCTTGAATCCTCTTACCTATTAGTTCATAATGCTTCTTTGAAATTTTGTCATAAATGTTTACTCTTTTGCGGGTTAGACAGTTACCAGTTAGAGATGGAATCTGGATAGCTCGCCATAAATATGTTAACAATGAATATGTACTTGATTTTATTGTTGGAAGGAAGAATGTTGATGATTTACGCTGTTCCATCAGGGATAATTGATATAGGGACCAAAAACTTAGGCTTTTGGTATTTCAAATAACTCAATGCCTTATATTTCTTTCTTGAAGTTTCCATGCAGCTATTATTTCTGGTGTTAAAATTTGCTACACACACATACATGAATGGATGGTTGCTTTGAGAGTAAAAAAACTGCTCTTGTGGTCTGTTGAGCATGCTTAAGGATAGAGCATTTGAAGTTCTTTCCTAGTAATTTTAGTACTAGGATTTCAGTTTGCCTGTGCAAAAATTTGCTACTCTGTCTCATCTTCTGCTTATATTTATCTTTAATTTATATCATCCTGACTTTTTTGGGTGTTAAATTGCTTTTTGTAAGAGGTGTGGACTTAAGAGGCTGATATATCTTGTGGAGGGTGACCCAAATTCTTCCGAAGTTGCCGAAAGCATCAAAACAACGTAAGTGATTTTCTGAAATTATTTATAGGATCCAGATTTTTTTAACCAAAACATGCATGCGTGTGTTTGTGAATCCATGGTTACTCTATTAAACATGTGCTGCAACAAATAAACAGCTATATATAATAAAATGTGGACTTGTGCTTAGAGTTGTGAATTTGTCCTTAGATTTTAGTCTTTCTATTTCTGGAGTTCTTGTCCTTAATATATTGGAACCAAAATTGTTCTGAGATTTTAGCAATACAAGAACCATGGAGAAATGATAAACTTGATTCATGCCTGTTGCATCCCAGGTTTGTTCATCTACAAGTCCCTAAGCACATATCCTAAATAGAACTTGAATGGGTGCCTTTTTATTTTATTTTATTTTATTTTACTCTACTCATTCTGGCTTCAACGCTCTGTTCTGACTAGGAGGGTGACCGAAGTGCACAAGAGGAGATGCTTAGCAAGCAGAGTAAAGATGTGATCAATTTAGTTGCTAGTAAGAATATATTCAACTTAGTCTGGGGCAAATGAGTGTTTTAATCCCCTTGAACTAACGAGGCTTCATGGGTCCTGAAGCTTGTATTTCATGAAGCAAAAGCAATCTGCTTTAAACTTCGAGGAGATTTCACAATAGAGCACTGTAAATAAGAGATAAGAGTGTGGAGGATTTGTTGAAGAGCTTTCTTATGTTGAGCAGAGTCCTGTTTAATTGTTAGGACTTGGACGCTATTTCACATTCTCTATTGAAATGTTCAGAAAAGATATGCCAATCAGTCTTATTCTCAAAGTTTGTTGTTATAATTAATATCATTCTTATTACAGCTTGATGGCATCATTTATCTTTAACCATCATTTGAAAAAAATTAGGAACCTCTAGCCATCAGGATGAAGGGCAAGATTCTAAACCAATGAGGCTTGCATATTTGTCTCTAGATAAAGTGGAGGTAAATAAAAAATGTTAAAAAGTTTAAAACCTCGACGTTAAAAATTTGAGAAATACTCGGTTTATAAAGAACAAGCCAAATGGTGCATGTATGGCTTGCTATGCCTAATTACAAAAAGGCGTTATAAAGAAAAAGAAACATTATATTTGGCTCAAGATTTATTACAGAAGTAAATGTCCAAAAGAGATGCTCCAAAGATCATTTGGTGAGGTGGTAATTCATTTGTATCTGTAATCCCAAATCTTTCGCGAGGAACCTTGCGCTTTAATGATGCAAAATCTATCCTCAACTTTCATCATTTGGGAACTTGTCCAAGGAAAAGCCAGCCACACCAATAACTGCATGCAGTGGGGCATTATAACTGCTATGATCATATGTATCAATCCAATTTCCATCCCTTTTAGGCATGGCCATGCATTTATTTTGGTAAACTGAGCAGGTTATCTCATAATTATGAACATGGCCAAAGAGAACCAGATCAACCTGTTTAAAAGCAACCAAAAGTGGCCAAGTTCATACTTTGTAAAGCTAGAGAAGAATATATTTTGTAACAAAGATGGGATAACCAGTTAGTTCAGAAGCAACTTACTTTGTTTTTGTAACAGTAATGATTCTACCTTCTTGATAAATTCTGAATCGACGCTAAGTATATCGTTTGAGGAAGAATACATGGGTCTATGCTTGCAATTTACAAATCTTACAATTTATTGTAATTTTAGAAATTTGGAGCATATGCATATAAACATAGATATTATGTACATACATATTAACAAGATCTAAAAACAGATTAATGGTATATAAATATTTCAAGTAAAGAAACTGAAAACAGATTAATGGTATATACATATACATATATATATATATATATTCATCATTTATTCACAAATTTCAGTTTCTCGTAATATATAAAGTTATGCTATATACTATATAATAAGCCTTTGCATGTATACCCCAACTCATGGTAAGGTAGCCACATTGAGTGTCCTCTATTCCGTACCATTCACGACAGGAAGATAAACAAAAAGGCTTGGTTGGTGGCTTTAACTAAACCAGAAAAGTGAAACGTGATGTTTATCATTGTTTATCATTCCAGTGAGAGAATGTGATGTTTATTTTGCAGAAGATGAAGAAGAAGCATTGTTTATCATATTTGAGCCACTATGAACAACATGGCTATATATCATATACTTAGAATGCATCCTTAACAAAAAGCTTCACATGACATAAACTTCGCAAATATTTGTCACACTGGATCTAAAATCATGAGCTCAAAAATACCCATGACAGATACCACTTTGGAAATTTAAATTAAACAATGAATGCTAAGTAGTGACTACGCAAAGCTGATAGCACATATACCTCACTGAATGAGGCCAGGCCAAGCATCCTGACAGATAGATTTCCAAAATATCATTAAATACTGACATCAAATGGAAGATAAGCAGTGGGATTAATCTGACATTGTAACTAGAGATTTGAAGCACCAAATACACGCACAGTTTCGTCCAAATAGCTGGCGTAAAGGCTATCACAAGAGAGTATTACATGACAGATAGGCGCTGAAGATTCTTTTACAATCCACTGTTAAACACCAAACATCGTTAATATATATATATATATATATATATATATATATATATATATATATATTCTGAAGAAAAATAGAGGAGTGGAAAAACATGGCTCATCCCTAATTTTTTTTTTCTCCCTCCATTGTTTGCTAAAGAAAATTCTTCTCAATTGTTCATGGTAAAATTATAAAGGAGCAAAGTCCACAGGAACTGGACACACATTTGATTACTTTGACATTGAAGCTAAGATAAAGATACCTGCTCCACACATTCAAGTTTCTTTGTTTCGTATATGGCAAGTTGAGTCCTATGTACAACAAGGAAGTGTATATGATCCAGGTGAAATTGAACTTAGGTGTCTGAAACTACCGTGGATGCCCTCCCAGCTGGAATCTGCAAGAAACAGTTATTTTTTCTTTCCCACCTATCAGAGTTCCACACGTTAATCTGGGAGAAGAGAATACGAAAAAAAAATCTTAGTCAAATTGGTCAAGAGAGTTAAAACTACAAATGGCAGGGCATGGATTACTACTGGTTGCAGGCTCACTCCCAAAAGTAGCCAGTTCAATTTACCTTAATTCATCAAATCAGAATTAAGTGTAGTTTTAATACCCCCCCACCCCCACGCAACACAATAAAATTGAAAGGCTATGAAAATAACTAAATCAGAAAAGTGAAACGTTGAAGATACATTTGTTTAACTTACCATTGGCGGATCCATTAGAGATGCAGAGAGGGGTAGAGCGACGACTATCAGATAGAGGCTTATCTAGATGAAGAGGGAGACGCCGTGAAGGGGGCGGTGTGAATCTGAGAGATTGAGATCTAGAGAACGATAGACAACTTGTTGACAGAGGCTTGCGAGAAAGGGGGACCGATGGAAATGACCATGAGAGGCTTGCTTAGGAGGTGGATCGCGGAGGAGATCGTCCAATCTGCAGCGGAGATGAAAATGGCGAAAATAGGGTGGAATTTGGGGAAGGGAAGATGGATGGAAGGCAGCTGAGTTCTTTCTTCTTCTTCTTCTATTCGTATTTCATGTTTTTTTTTTACAATTACACAAATGCCCCTGCCATGTCACTTTCGGTGCGCAATCGGTACGCAAAATTGCCTGTACCTAGAAGAACTGTTGTTTAAAATAGAATACAGTACACCTCCTGCTATGCTATGCATGAGTCATCCAGCTAGATTCAAACATGAAATTACACGTTTTCAAAGAGATTTACAATAATTTATAGTTTCACTCCTCTATGAAAGGCGCTAAAATATTTACAATAATTTATAGTTTTATGTTTTGTGACATGCAAAATATGTTGTTCACAAGTGTAGAGCTCTCCAACCAACTTCGAAATTCTCATCACTATCATCTTCACCATAAAAAAAACCTAACAATCTGTAGTTCCAATTTCTTCTTTCTTAGTATTTCAACTTTCTCTCTATAGGCCCTGCAGGAAATGGAATGAGATCATTAAGCATAAAAAGGTTGGACCAACAGAATGTAAAAATCCAACTGAGTATTTACACAGCCGAACTTACTTCTGCTCAACAGATTTAGCCTCTTCAATTTCATTTCAGCAACATCAATCTGCAGTAACAATTGGAACCAGGACAATGATTTAAAGTTTGTAGTGTGAAGAGATCTCTTGTAGATTAGAAGGCGAGCTAGGGCTGTACACAAACCGGCCGGACCGACCGCCGCCGACTCAAACCGACCGCCGGAATCAGGAACCGGCCGAAACCGGCAGAGAACCAGTCGGCCGGCGGTAGGAAATTAAGGAAACCGACGTCGGCCGGTTCGGTCTGCGGTTCAATCCCGGTCTAAACCGACGAACCGGCCGACAGTTTAAATATATATTTTAAAATATATTTCTTATACAAAACGACGCTGTTTCACATGAAACGGCGTCGTTTTGTTTTTAAACCTATGAAAAAAAAATTAAACGGGATGCCGTTTGGTCTAAACCAAACGGCGTCGTTTTGGCTAGGGTTAGAACCCCGATTTGCACCCCCTTCTCATTTCGTCTCATTTGTTCCACTTCCTTCTTGTCTTCGAGTTCGTGAGCCCGAGCAGGCAGCAGCGGCAGCCTCCCTCTCCCTCTCCCTCTCTCGGACGGCGGACCCCATAGGCCATACGGAGTCACAGACTCCATCTCCCTCTTCCTCTCCCCGGACCCCGTGGCCATATAGAGTCATAGACTCCCTCTCTCTCTCCCCGAGTCCCCGGACCCCGTGACGGCGTGACCCAGACTCCCTCTCTCGTCGCCGACAACCCACAGCGGCACAACGGCACAATCCTTTCTCCTCTCTCATCGTCGACGACCCACACGGCCGTAAGTTTTATTTTCACTTTTCATTTTCTTGAACGTTGTTGTTAAATTTCTTGAGGAATTTTTTGGGAGGACATATGAAATCAGAAATATTGCCTCTGTTTTTGCCTTGGTTAGTAAAAATATTGTGGTTTGTGATTGAATTTGTGTCGTGTGTGAATCTGTGAATATGTGAATCTGAGTTGATGAACTTCTGTGACTCTGTCCGAAATGTGAATCTGTGAAAATGAGTTGATTGACTTTGTGTCGTGTGTGAATCTGTGAATCTGTAAAAATGAGTTGATGAACTTCTGCCCGAAATGTGAACTATGAAGTGCCACTGCTTAGTGCTTACAGTGTGATAATTTGTGATGATTAGTGATAATTTTTGTGCGTGTGTCTGTGATAGACTTGTGGATTGTAGGGTATGTTTGTTAATTTTATTTCTTACCAGTCTTTGAAATTTTGAATTAATGAATTTAAAGCATGAAATGTGATGAGTGAACTAAACTTAGATTAGAGTCTTAGACTTGTGATATTTGCTATGTTGCAAACTAGCTGTTGTGATAATGTACGTGATAACGTATTAAGTACTAACGTGTAATATTTATATTTTGTTTTATAATTAGATGGATTCTTCGTCGTCTCCGATTGATGTTGATGCATCAACACCAACCATTAACTTGGGAGATGATGTGAGGGAGACCCAGTCATCAAAACCCCCTAGTGCCCCTACTAGTACTACTTGTCCATTACCTAAGAAACGAAAAGGGAATGATCCATCTATTGTTTGGGACCATTTTACGAAAGTGGAGGGTTGTGGTATAGATGATCCAAAGGCTAAATGTAATTATTGTGGCAAGACATATGCTTGCCACTCAAAGAGGAATGGGACTTCAACAATGCAAAACCATTTGCCTTCATGTCCTAAAAATCCTCATAAACGTGGTCCTTTGGATAGGTACCAAAAAATATTAACAGGTGAGGCAACACCTGAGGAGGGGGTTGGAGAGAGTGATGGTATGTTAAGGAGTCTTGTAACCCACAAATATAGTGAAGATGTTGTGAGGTTGGCGATTGCAGAAATGATAATTGTCGATGAGTTACCATTTAGAATTGTTGAAGGACAGGGATTTAAGAAAGTGTGTTGGGCTTTTGAACCTCGGTTTAAAGTGTCATGTCGTGTCACAGTGGCAAGAGATTGTATGAAATTATATGAAAGTGAAAAGGAAAAATTGAAAAAAGTGTTAAAAAATGGTGACATGAGGATTTCGTTGACGACCGATACATGGACATCAATACAGAATTTGAATTATATGTGTCTAACTGCACACTTCATTGATCAAGATTGGAAATTGCAGAAAAAAATCATTAACTTTTGTTTAATCCCTAATCATCGAGGGGAAACTATTGGGAGATATGTTGAGTCATGCTTGTATGATTGGGGCATTGATAGAATATTTACTGTGACAGTTGATAATGCAAGTTCAAATGATACAGCAATTTCATATTTGAAACAGTTTTTGAGTGGAAATTTGTTGGGGGTAAGTATATGCACATGAGATGTTGTGCTCATATATTGAATCTTATTGTGAATGAGGGTTTGAAGGAGTGTAATGACGCCATCACAATGGTGAGAAATGCAGTTAGATATGTGCGTTCATCTCCCGCAAGATTAGACAAGTTTAAGAGATGTGCTGAAAAAGAAAAAATTGATTGTAAGAAAATGTTGTGTCTTGATGTACAAACATGATGGAACTCAACTTATATGATGTTGGAGGCAGCTGAGAAGTTTGAGAAGGCTTTCAGGCGGATGGAGAGTGAGGATTATAATTACCTCTCTTATTTTGATGATGGCACTGGGTCTGGGCATATGGGGCCTCCTAAAGCTAGGGAGTGGGAGACAGTGAGGGTTTTTGTTAAATTTTTGGAGATGTTTTATGATGCTACTAATAGATTTTCTGAGTCTTTATATGTGACAGCTAACACCAGTTTTTTAGAGATTTGTGATCTCCAAAATGAGTTGATGGAGTTGAGCGAGAGTCCTAATAGTTGTTTGAGGAGTATGGCCATAAATATGAGAACAAAGTATGATAAGTATTGGGGGTCATTAGACAGGCTGAACTTGTTCTTGTTAGTTGCAGTTGTGCTTGATCTACGAAGCAAGTTAGGACTTCTTACTTTCCACTTGAAGAAAGTTCATGATGAGTTTCGTGCTGAGGAGTTGGTGTCAAGTGTGAAACAATTATTGAAAGATTTGTATGCAGAATATAATGTGGAATTCGGCTCCACCACGAGTAGCCAAGAATATGTGCCCCCTCCGACATCTAGAACCATGAATGATGGTGATGGCAAGCGTGAGACCAAATGGTTCTATGAGTGGTATAAAGCATCTTCCGCCATGGGATCTACTATTGCCAAAACAGAAGTAGATCGATATTTATCAGATGGTTGTGAGGCACTCTCCACATCGTTTGACTTGTTGACTTGGTAGAAAATTAATGAGGCTAACTATCCTATACTCGCGAGGATTGCACGAGACTTATTGGCTATGCCTGTTTCCACGGTTGCGTCTGAGTCAGCATTTAGTACGGGAGGTCGTGTGCTTGACCCTTTTCGGAGTTCATTGTCTCCAAGAACTGTTGAGGCACTGATTTGTACTCAAAATTGGTTAAGACATCCAGCAACAACCATTGATATCCGGGAGGCTATGGATAATGTGGAGAGCTTCATAGTAGAATCAGGTAATATTTTATTTGTTTTCATTGTAATTTAATTTTAGTACTTTTTATAAACCAAATTCACTAACATTTGATGTTTTATTTTTATTATTTATATCTATTAATGTTTGTATATAGAGTTGGGCACACAATCAAACGTGACAAGTATTGAAGATTGAAGGTTGACGACGTGAAGTTGAAGAAAGAAGTAGCAATTATCCAATTTGTTGTCATTTAATTATATTATATTTTTTAGTTGCATTTTGTTATGCTTAAGACAATTTATTTTTGTTTTTGTTTTTTTTTAATATGTATTAAGTAATACTAAACATCTAGTGAAGTTATTTTTATTTTTTTTAATTATGTACTAAGTAGTAAGTAATAATTAATATAGTTAGTTAGTAATATACTAAGACTAGAAAATTATAAATGATATTACTATTAAAATTTAAAATGAAATCAACTCAAAAAAAGCTAAAAAAGAACTTGGATAATGAAATAAGGAAAAAAAAAAAGCCCAAAACAATTTGTTGAATTGATCCAATTAGAATAGAACAAAGGCCCAAAAGAAGGGCCCAAGAAAAGCCCAAAACCGACCGGAAACCGGCCGGCCCGAAACCCGGTCGGTTTCAGCCCTTAAGCCGGTCGGTTTCGATCGGTTTGATTCCTCTTAATCGACCGGTCGGTCGGTTTCGGTTTCATGAGAAAACCGAACCGATTATTTCGGTTTTCAGCCCTAAGGCTAGCAATTATAATTTATAACCCTCACCTCCTCTTCTCCCAAACGGTCATTCACCTCCTACAAGTCTTCTTGGATCAACTTTTCAAATTTCATGTACTTATCTCTAAAAACAATCAAATAATTTGTTCCAATTAAAAAAAATATATATAAGAACTTTCAAATAAGATTATTCCTTGCACTTCTTAAATTCCTTGTAGGACTGGTACGACTGTCACAAACTAGAACCAACACAAACTATTGAAATGCTTCTCAAACAAATGTAAATGACATAAAAGGAGGGCAAAATATTATAAAAACATACCCACGATAATGATTATCATTGTTGTGGTTGTGATCCATCCAACCCAAATTGCATCTATAAAAAATAATCACTCATATATTAATATGATGTCGACTAATGTCATTAAAATACCGATAAAGTTGGGAATCCACTTACACTTTCTTGACTTTGAATTATTGTTTCTCGGGATTGGGTTCCATGTATTTCAGCAGCTAGTATGCTTTCTGGAATAGCCTAATGATAAATACTCGTAAAAAACACAACAATGATTGGGCAAATAAAATATATATTTATTATATTACATGTACGTGTCCAACATTGGAGACGTCCAAATTGGAGGTCCAAATAGCCTCCAGCAAGTGCCCACGACTGGTGTATCTTCCTCATCTTGCTAATAAAATAGTAACCAATTTGTCAAATAGCATTTATATGAAAATTTAAATAAACAAGGTAATATTACAAAGCTACACCTGTTTGCATTTTCTCTTTCCCTGCGCTTCCTTCGTCTTCTCCTTAACTTTTCGTAGGTCTCTCTCCATCCTGGATGCTCTCATCAGAGATGGAGGTCTGCCTTTTCCTCGCACAACACGTGGACTGAGTACTTTTGTTGAACTACCAATTGTAGTTGTGTTCTTTGTCATGCCATCAACATTTAAACACTTTTTAGTCATCGATGGAGGTTCTTGGTTCGCTTCATACAGGTCAATCATTGCATTTAACTTAATCGTTGCATCATCAGTATGCTTTTTCGAACTCGCCACACAAGTAATCATCTTATAACAGATATTCAAAATACTTGAACATCTATTAGCATCTTCCCGTTGATCCCATGCATCATAGCTGCTGTGGCTTAACATGTGTCTTCTTTTGATGTCCTTTCTCCATCGATCCAGAATATACCTATCTGGTATTGTCTTAATCCTGTTATATTTGAAGACGACAAAGATGTGCCGGCACACTATCCACCTCATTTCAAATAAACCACAAAAATACTTAGTGACTGCATCATCCTCACTAAAATCCACTGAATGTGTAACCAGCTTAGTGAAATCTTCGACACGAACTTCATCCTCTACCAGATAGGTCTTGACTGTAGCATCCGCCTTAAGTAAAACTGGGTCCAAGTCGATAATGCCGGTAAGTTGGTGTTGAACTTCCCTGAATTTAGCATTTGTGTACAAATCTTGATATTTCTTTTCAATTGGAGATCTAGAGATGCAAGGAATTGTGACATTAAATGACTGGAAGTCCGCGCAATTTTCATTCTCAATCTTATTTTTCAAGACATTATCATACTGATCAACAAACTCTTTCAAGTTTGTCTTAGCATGAATATAACCATCAAAAAAGGCATTTATGCTCTCGCTCTGCTGCGTTGTACTCATTCCAGTCCAAAAAACATTCTTCAAGAATGCCGGTACCCAATGCTCACGCTCAGTGTGTAAACTTTGCAACTAGACATTCTCATGCAAGCTGTACGTGCTAATCAACTAATCCCAACATTTTTCAAACTCTTCCGGCGTTTGGGTATCATACACACATTTCATCAGTGCAGTTTTCATTCCAGTTTTGTAAGAACCATAACAACCAAGCTTTTCAAGGACTTTCTTCAGGATATGCCATAGGCAAAATCTATGTCGGCTTTCTGGAAAAACAATTGCAATTGCATTTTTCATGACTCTGTCTTGGTCAATGATAATAGTCTTCGGCGCTATACCATCCATACATTGTAACCATGTTTGGAATAACCACACGAAGGTCTCAGTATCCTCGTAGGAAATCAAGCCAGCTCCCAACAAAATTGATTGCCCATGGTGGTTTACATCAACAAATGGCGCAAAGGGCATCCCATATCAGTTCGTCAAGTATGTGATGTCGAAGGTTACGACATCCTCGAAATATTGGTAGGCTGCTCTACTACGGGGGTCTGCCCATAATACATTTTTTAACCTTCCGTCATCATCCAAGTCCATTAGTGCAAAAAATCCCTGATTTTTGTACTGCATCTGCAAAAAGTAGTCTCGTGAAACTTCAGCACCACCTGCACCCAATCGTAGATGCCATGCCTTGTCGATGTAGTTACGACAATCATTTTTCAAAAATGGGAGGTTCTCAAAACCACCCGCGCCAACAACAAGACACTCGAAACTCTTATTCATTCGGATGTCAGCCAAATCATTCGTATCTAGGATTCTTTTAAAAGATTTACTCACTTCTCTATTACATCGAAAAAAGCAAGATTTCGTTGGACTGAGGCCGTGATTGTGGATATTGTGAACTGTAGTCAGCCGAAACTTTCCATCAGCAACTTTTAAAACATTAATTTTTGCCTTACATTTCATCTTTCTTGTCAGACGTGGGTTTGCGACATTCAAAATCCTATTCCGGGCCTTCCCTCCACAGGCACAGGCAAGGGTGACATATCTAACAGTCTCATCCTCTCCCCTCTCACTCCTTTTTGTCATCACCCCAAACTCGCATTTCTTACCATATTCCTTATAATAACTCATTAAATCTTCTAAGAAATTAAGCTCCATCCCTAAAATTGGCTCATCATCACCATCCATTTGCACTTTCTCAGATGTTCTGGCATTGACATACTCGGTTTCTTATGCATTTGGTCTATCAGGATGAACTTCTTCAACTCTAGAAGATGTAGTTGGAGATTCAGTTTCCCCAACATCGAGTCTATTATCCTCCGTACCAAGAAATTTTCTTGTAACGGAGGTATTGCTGAGAGACAACTGGTCTTTCATGCCATGTTGAAATGGGTAACTAGTAGGGGTGTAATTTTAAACCGGAAAACTGGACCAGACCGGTTTTACCGGTTTTGAACCGGTCCGGTCCGGGATCGGTTCCAAAAATTCTAAAACCGGTCGGTTCCGGTCCGGTTCCGGTTTTGGGATTTTTGGGACCGGACCGGACCGGACCGGTTCATAAGAAAATATACAAAAAAATATATATTTTTATATATAAGTTATTAAGTTTTATACAATATATTATATATATATTAATATATAAATTTATATGTGAAATTTTTATATATAATAATATATGAAATAATTTCATATTATAATTTATAAATTATTACATTAAATGTTAATACTAATATATAAGTTTATAAATAATATTAATAGTCTAATATAGACTATAAACTAGAGTTATACTTATAATTAATACTAAAAGATTTTACTAAAAGTTTATAACTAATACTAATATTAAATATATAGTTTATAACTAATACTAATATATAACTTATAACTATACCAATAGTCTTATATTAATACTATTATATAGTCTGATATATTATTTAGCTATATTAATATTAATATTATAATATATAAGTCTATAACTATTTAACTAATACTAATAGTCTAATATAGACTATAGACTATAGTTATAATTAATACTAAAAGTTTATAACTAATACTAATATTAAATATATAGTTTATAACTAATACTAATATATAACTTATAACTATACTAATAGTCTAATATTAATACTACTATATAGTCTAATATATTATTTAGCTTTACTAATAGTCTAATACTAATAGTTTAATATAGACTATAGTTATACTTATACTAATATAGTTATACTAAATCACTATAGACTATAGTTATACTTATACTAATATAGCTATACTAAATCACTATAGACTATAGTTATATTTATACTAATATAGCTATACTAAATCACTAAAAGTTTATAACTAATACTAATATATAACTATACTAATAGGTTAATATTAATACTATTATATAGTCTAATACTATTATATAGTCTAATATATTATATAACTATACTAATATACAAGTCTATAACTATTTAACTAATAGTCTAATACTAATACTAATAGTTTAATATAGACTATAATTATAGTTATACTAATATAGTTATACTAAATCACTATAACTAATACTAATATATAACTATACTAGTAGGCTAAATGTATATTACAAATATTTATATATAGTGACAAATATTTATAAATTATATATATAACTATACTAATATTAAATTTTTAACAAATATTTATATATAGTTATATTAAATTACTATAGTCTATTAAATGTCCCAGCAAGTCACGGCGCTCAAAACATGAATTTTTAGGTTATCTTGAACATTGGCTTGAGCGAGGTGTCGAGCGAAGGTCGAGCGCACGTTACTTCTGAAACTGCTCGAGCGAGATTGAGGCGCCCCCAATCCCCCTTATAAAAATACACGGGGATCGAGACACCAGGATGGTGACAACACGGTCACGCATCCCAACGAAGTGTCAGTATGTGTACATGCAACAGTGTACAAATAAAAACAACGCAGCGGATTAGTCAACTAAGTACCAGAATTTAAACACAACTAAACATCAGTAGAGGTTTAAAAGTAGTTATACAGTCTTCCAAAAATAAAGTTAACACATGTCCCGAAAATATAATAAGCAAAATAAAATAATAATAACAAGTGATCCTAGATCACTCCTCGGGCGAAGCCGTCTCCTCAGGCTCGCCCTCCTCCTCCTCATCTGCATCAAAATCTGCATTACCACAGAAGGGTACCGCAGGTAAGTATAACCCAAATAATCCTCAAGAAATAAAATGCATTTAATGCAACCAACATGCATGCATATGATGAAATATGCATTTTTCTCAAAACATCATTTTCCCCGAAAATGATAATTTTCCAACACACGCCAAAATCTCATTGGCCTAATTATCCGTAAAACATTTTCCCAGAAAATGGTTTACACAAAATCCACGCACACTATTTTCCCAGAAAATAGCCAATTTAATCATTTATTAACCTATGCACCATGACCTCCCCTAGGGACCATCCGCACGTCCTGGCTTCGTAGTGATGCTCGGTTCCGCGCCCCGCGCGTACGTAGCCAAGCACCCACTACGCAACGAGCGATGCCCAGTTCCGCGCCCAGCGCGTACGTAGCCAAGCATCCTCTGGTCCCTGCCAACAGAAGGACCACGGAGTCGGCACGAATCTCTCGTCCGATCCCATCATCGCCCAGCGACAATCCAGGCGACATTACTCAGTTTATTCCGCTCCCGAGTAACCAGAGGAGCTCCACCGAGATAATACCCCATCTCGGCTTGGGGTCGTGATACACACGCACCAAAAACTATTCTCACATAAAATCATAATTTTCCAAATCACACATGAGCATGAATGCACTATACGAAAACCCAGTTTTCTTTACAAACATGATCTTGCATGAATAATGAGATGTACATGAACCAACACAAATCCATAACCACCAATATTCAAACCAATCCAAATCCAATCAACCAACCCATTCACCAATCCAACTGACTCCGTACTCCTCGGACTCAGTCCGGCAAAACCAATCAGCAAATTAAATACAGTGAAATGTGTTAGTGCAAAAATACATTAAATTCACAAGAATTTTTTGGAGAAATACTTACAGTGCAATAAAACAATTTCCGGAGGATCACGAAGCTGCAAGTGGTGACGTCTGAGCAACACCACAGTGTAAAATACACTATGGCCATGGGTCATAGATGCCCACTTTTCAACGAAGACAAACGAAGACCCAAAAATTGTAGGATAGGGCTTAGAGAGGTCGGTGAAGCCAATGGTGGTGGTGGTTTGCCGTGGGTGGCAGCGCAAGGGGTGGTTTTAAGGCCAAGAAGTCGAAATCGGAAATGTACTTGGTGTGGCTTCACCGGTGAGGGATCGAGGCTGGGGTTGGGTCCATTGGGTTGCCAAGAGGTCGGGGATGATGTGGTAGGAAGATGGTGGCCAATGGCGGTGCGACGGCGGCGCAACGACGGAAAGAGTGCCGCGGCTTCGTGGGGGCTACCGGCGGCACGAACGGCGGTGATATTGGTGGGGTAGGACGGCAGAGGAATGCAAGGGACCGGGCGGTGTCCACCACGGCCGACGGACGGCGGCGGGCTGGGGGAGGGAAGGTTGCACCGCGAGAGAGAGAGAGAGAGAGAGAGAGAGAGAGAGAGAGAGAGAGAGAGAGAGAGAGAGAGAGAGAGAGAGAGAGAGAGAGAGAGAGAGCTACATCCGTGCGCGGGAAGAGGAGGAAAAAGAAGAAGAAAAAAAAAGAAAAAGAAGAAGAAGAAAAGAAAAAGAAAAGGAAAAGAAAAATAGAGGGAAAAGAAATGAGGTCCAATCCTCATAACTTGGGTCACGAAAATGATCCAACGGAAACGATTTTAAAACCACAAGTTAAATAAAATAATTTAAACGTAATGGTAAAGTCAAATTGAAATAATTAAATCCCACAGTAATTAATTTAAATATGAAAAGTAATTTAAATGCACAACAATAAATAAATATTAAGAAAGCACATAAAAATTAATTTTCACCAAATTAAAAATCCTAAAAATAACCCAATTAAAATCCAATAATTTTAAAATAAGAGAATAAATTTTTGAATAAATAAAAATAATCCTTCAGTAAAAATACACTAAAATACGGGGTGTTACAGAGATGTCGAGCGAAGGTCTCTGGATGAGTTCTGCTCGAGCGCAACGTCGAGCGCAACGTTGAGCGCACATCGAGCGAACCACTCTGGATGAGTTCTGCTCGAGCACCTCGTCAAGCTCATCTCGAGCGAACCACTCTGTTTGGGGTTCCGCTCGAGCGCTGAGTCGAGCGAACCACTCTGGATGGGTTCTGCTTGAGTGCCACGTCAAGCTCAAGGGTTCCGCTTGAGCGCTGGGTCGTGCGCACATCGAGCGAACCACTCTGGATGGGTTCTGCTCGAGCGCCACGTCAAGCTCACCTCGAGCGAACCACTTTATTTGGGTTCCGCTCCAGCGTTGTGTCAAGCGCACATCGAGCGAACCACTCTGGAAGGTTCCGCTCGAGCGCTACGTCGAGCGCCCATCGAGCGAGCCTCTTTGGAAGGTTCTGCTCGAGCGCTAGTCGAGCGCCAGTCGAGCCATGTTGAGCACACTTCAATCTTTTTCATTTTAACACTGCATCAACACTTGTTACAACTCAACTTTACATAGGTTTTCACAAGAATATGCCAATTAACTAATTTTTTCCTCAACAAAATGTATTACATTGGAAATATATTAAATGTATCAGTATTACAAATATTTATATATAGTTATATTAAATTACTATAGTCTATTAAATATATTAAATATTTATATATAGTTATATTAAATTACTATAGTCTATTAAATATATTACATTGAAAATATATTAAATGTATCAGTATTACAATTTACAAATATTTATATATAGTTATATTAAATTCATAATATCAATTAAGAATAAAACACATGGTCATTACAATTTACACGGGTCCCGCAAGCTCCAGCGTTCAGCCTTCATTGAATCATTACGATTCATTAGTCATTGACTCATGAGTCATTACACAGTTACACTTCAAGTCTTCAACCCTAAAAAGCATTTGAACGGAAAGTAAAATCGCCTTAGGCCCTTATCTGCTCCAATGCTCCAGCCTCCAGCTTCTGTCTCTCACGAGTCACGCAGCGCCGTTTCAGCTCAAATCGCAGTCTCTCCTACAGCCCTGCTCTCAGTCTCAGACTCTCAACTCTCAAGTACTCGTCTCTCCCGAGTCCAGTACTCATCTCGTCTCTCTCGCTCTCGTCTCTTAGTCCCCTGGGTAAGTATTTTTTTTTTTTTTGAAATTACATATTAAGATTTATGTGATTGGATTTTGTGATATTAAGATTTTTGTGATTAGATTTTGTGATATTGAGATTTTTGTGAATATGTGATTGGGTTTTCAGTTTTGTGATATTAGAGTTTTTGTGATTGAATTTTGTGATATTAGGATTCAGTTGAGGATAATTTATTTTAATTGTATCTCACAGAATGGATGTAAAAGTTGAGGATAATTTATTTTAAGATGCTAAAGTTTGTTCAGTTCTTTCTTGTGGCAGACAGTTTCAAATCAAAGCACATAAAAATTAAAAAGTAATACAAAAGACAGTATACTAACGTTACCATGTTTATAACCAACACTACTTAGTTATGATATTAATAATTGAATATATGTTCAATAAAGTTAAGTTCTTGTTCTAGGGTAATATAATTTCTCTATTGTGATTTTAGGGTAAATTAGTAACTAATCATTATTGGTTGATAAAAGTTACTAATCATTATTATTTTTTCTTAATGTTTATCAATTTTTTCTTAAAAGTTACTCAACAATTAATGTTTATTTTTGTTATTACAGAATCACATATGGATCCTTCAAATGAAACAGAAACACACGGCAATATTCAACCTACAATAGAAATGAGTCAAAGGACTATGGAATCAATGGCGACTAATGATCCGCTTTCTCCCAAATCTAATATAAGTAAGCCATCTATTGGTAGGAAAAGATTAGTAGTTTGAGATTATTTTATAAAGATTCATACTGAGGATAAGTCGAAACCTAGGGCTTCATGTAACCTTTTTGGGATGACTTATGCTTGTGATCCTAATATAAATGGCACAAAATCTATGTTGGGGCACTTGAAAAAAACATGTAAGAAGTCTCCACTTAGGAAAGTGGATAGAAACTAATCTATATTGGGTTTCCAGTCTGGATCAAGCAGTGGAGGGCTTGTACGTATTGCTTTTAGTGTTGAGGCGTGTAGAGAAGCCTTAGCAGAAATGTTGGTTGTTGATGAGCTTCCTTTTAAACATGTGGAAGGGGAGGGGTTTAAAAAATTCATGCTTGTTGTGCAACCTAGATGGAATGCGATTCCATCACGTGTAACGGTTGCAAAAGATATTTATAAACTTTATTTGAGAGAGAAAGACAAGCTGAAAAGTGCTTTTAAGGGGCAACGCATTTGTCTAACCACGGATACATGGACATCCGTGCAAAATTTTAATTACATGTGTCTCATTGCACATTTTATTGATGAAGATTGGAACATGCACAAAAAAATTATCAATTTTTGCAAGATTGAAAACCATAAGGGGGAGACACTAGGTAAACAAATTGAAATGTGTTTGCTTGAATGGGGGAGACCCAAAATGTTTACAATTACACTTGATAATGCAAGTTCAAATAATGGGGCAGTTTCGTATCTCAAAAGAAAGACAAAGAATAGAAGGGATACGATTTTGGAACATGAGTTCTTGCATATGAGATGTTGTGCTCATATCTTGAACTTAATTGTTCGGGATGGGTTGAAAGAATATGATCAATCAATTGCAAGAATTAGAGGAGCTGTGAAGTATGTAAAATCATCTCCACAAAGGTGGAACACATTTAAGCAATGTTGTGACAATGAGGACATTACTTGTAAAAGTGGTGTATGCTTAAATGTAGCAACCCGTTGGAACTCCACTTATATGATGTTGGATAGGGCTGAAAAATTTCAAAAAGCATTTGAACGGCTAGAGGATAAAGATCCGGGATATATTAAGAGTGTTGGGGAGGATGATAGTGATGATGATGATGGTGTTAGTGAGTTGGGTAGAGGAGAGGCATCCAAGTTAGGGCCTCCAATCATGGATGACTGGGATAAGAGTAGGTTGTTTGCAAAATTTTTGAAACTTTTTTATGATGCAACCTTGCGTTTCTCGGGGACCAATTATGTCACTTGCAATAGTTTTTTATTTGAGCTAGCAACAATTCAAGCTGCAATTAACATGGAGTGTGTGGAAGGGCCTCATAATTTGAGGACAATGACATTTAGTATGAAATCTAAATATGAGAAGTATTAGGGAAATATTGAAAAAATGAATCTTTTGTTGTATGTTGGGTTGGTTTTTGATCCTCGGTATAAATTGCGTGGTTTAACATATATTTTTGAAGGAATATATGAGGATAATAGTTCAAAAGTTTTTATGTTGGTGGATCGGGTTCAAGATGCCTTGACTCGTTTATATGATAGTTATTGTGAAAATGATGAAAGTAATGTTGGGGTACAAGATCAAACTATAAGCCAATCAAGCAAGAGAGGGGCTAGTAGTACAAGTTCAACTGCTGGGGTAGGTCAAGGTGATTTTAGATCATTAATCCATGCACAAATTAAGAAGCGTTTGGAGTCGGATAACTCTTTGGCGACTAAATCTGAATTGGAGAGATATTTATCTGAAAAATGTAAAGAAGATGATGTGAAATTCGACTTGTTGACTTGGTGGAAGGTCAACTCCATTAGATACCGCGTGCTTTCAAGAGTTGTGCATGATGTTCTTGCAGTTCCGATATCTACAGTGGCCTCTGAGTCAGCTTTTAGCACAGCAGGTCGAGTACTTGATCCGTTCCGCAGTAGCCTATCTCCACTTATGGTAGAAGCTCTTATTTGTACACAAAATTGGCTCCGTTCTTCTGCCCCGATTAGCATTCGTACTTTAATGGATGATGTTGAGGAGTTTGAGAAAATTGATACAGGTATGTAGCATCATTCACCTTTTCTTTAACTATATCTAAAGCGTAAATCATATTAGTAATTTGTTTTAATTATTATGTTTATTTTTTTTCCCTTTTGTGTAGAGCTCATGGAAGACCTAGGGAATTCTTCAAGACCTACTTCTTTGGCCGGAGACAATTAAATTTAAGGTAGGTCAACTTGTATAACATATTTCTTTAATTTTTTATTATTTAATGTAATTACTAACTTTTTATTAGAATTAATTGCTTGATTGTTGAAGGGACTATTGAAGTTGGTGGCTTGGTGCATAGTTATTGAAGTTTTTTGTTGGATGTTCTAAGTTATTGTAATTTGGACTTGTAATTTGTTGGATTTTTAGACTTGTAATTCAGGCTTTTTAAGTGTTTGGACTTGTAATTTAGACTTTTGGACTTGTAATTTGTTGGACTTTTGGACTTCTAATTTAGACTTTTGAACTTATTTTCTACCATAGACTCATAGGCTCATAGGCTTGTTGATGTCCATTCTTGAATTTCTTGTGATTGCTCTAAAAAATATGTGTAAGTACTAAGTTATTTCATTTAACATGCAAGAATTTATTGTAGATAAGGCAGCTTATTGCAGATTTTTTTTTTCAGTTTTTGTACTAGTTATATTTATAAGTTTGTAAAACAGTTTTTTCCAGTTTTTTTCAGATTTTTTTCCAGTTTTTTAGTAAAACAATTTTTTGGAGTGAATCAGATTTTTTGTAGTGAATCAGATTTTTTGTAGTAAAACAGATTTTTTATAGTAAAACAGATTTTTTGTAATAAAACAGATTTTTTATTGAAGTAATTTTTAGTAAAGCAGATTTTGTTATTTAAAGTTAAAACAGATTTTTTGTAATAACAGTTTGTAAAACAGATTTTTTTAAATCAGTTTTTTTATTTTATAAACAAATTTTTAATGACAAACTATGAAATTTCCATTTTAAAAAAAATCGAAAAACCGGACCGGACCGGACCGAAAAACCGGTAAAACCGGAAGTACCGGTTTAAGAGGGCAACCGGTGCGTAATCGGTTTTGAAAAATACAAAACTGGTACATACCGGTCGGTCTTAAATTTTGTCCAAAACCGGACCGGACCGGTTACACCCCTAGTAACTAGCATTCTAGCAAAAAGAAAAAAATAGCAATTAAACTCTTCAAAAAAACCAACTGCAATTCAACTCTTCAAAAAAACCAACTTATTAAAATTAAATGGAAAACATGACATCACCACCTATAGGTTGCTTGGATATTGGTTGATAATTGGGAATGGGAGAAAACCCGGTAACCACGCAAGCACTGGTCCATAGTAACCGTGCATTGGAATGTTTGGAGAAGTTGATAGTATGTCCTGAAATGTTATTGGATAAATTATTCATGTGTTGAGAAAATAAATATCAACTAATCTCGAATCTAATGTTATTGATATATTAAATAAAATAACATACCGCGAATGGGGGTCCATAATAACCGTGCATTGAGATGTTTAGAGAAGTTGATGGTATGTCCTGAAATGTGTTTGGATAAATTATTGATGTATTTAGAAAATAAATATCAACTAATCTTGAATATAATGTTATTGATATATTGCAAATAAAATAACATACCACATATGGAAGATTTGAGCTAGATGGTCTTAGGGTAGATGGATGTTCTTTTCCTTTTTCCATGCTGAGAGGGAAACAAATGCATCTTGTCAATAGCAATATTGTATACTCAAATCACATTAAAATCTATGAACTGGTACAATGGATCTCATTTCAAATAAAATGTTTAATATTTATTTCATTCATGAGCATTTCGCGATGCAAATATGGTTGCCAAATGGGGGGTCAAATACCAATATTATCCATATCATAATATTTTTTCCCTGTTTGCTGTTGGTTTAAGATGATTTTACATCTTATCATATGATATTTCTTTAAGATGATCACCACTTTTGAATGTGGAATTTTTTTTTCATTTTTTTTAGCACACTTTATTGAAAACACTCTCGTTTAAGGTGAAAACAATTTTGAGAAGAATTATGACCCCAAAACCAAAATACAAAAACATTAACCAACAATATAAATCATTTACATTGGAATGTGGAATGTAATTGGAAGGCCAACACTACATAAATCAATCAATTAAAAGTTAAAACAACTACTTCATATTACTCATATGTACATACTATTTATAAGGTTACATTCTTTACACAAAGAACTAAGGTGTTTTGGCCTTAATGATTCATAATTTGAGGGAAAACCAACAGTGTAAGTGATAGACCCGAGATGCAAATAAGATAACTAAAAGAAATGGATTTAGAGGCACAATACCTTTGTTGGGGGCTTGCAAGTGGTTCCAAAAAATATTGAAAGTGGAAGAGATATCAGGCTTCTTGAATGCAATAAGATTTCAAAGCATAGGGAACCCAAGCATGCATAGGGAACCCAAGCATGCATTAGCCACACCAAGTTTGATTGAAACTCGCGGGTGAAGCAAACATCATTATCTATATACTTTGCTCGGAAATAGATTATTTGTGAGTAGTTAATCACCTTAAATAAAAATATATATAGACTGGTTTGCAGTACTGGTAATTAATCTATCTATATGTACGGTTAGCTAGCTTCTTGAGTAGTTAAGATGATCAGTGACCAAATTATGTATACAATAAAGAGGGTCACAGTTGTTTCTTCAAAATTCATGTAGATAATAAGAACTGCATGTAATTGGTCAAAATAAATGTGTACAAATTAATCATATGATATCTATTTATACCAACAGAGGACAGCTCGTCGATCTAAAAGTATAGAGTTTTGTTGAATTTAGGACGGTTTGGTGAGCACATGCAGTTGGGAGTAGAGACATCAGCATAAGTTTTTCCTTAATTTGATAGAATGAATAAATTAATAATTAAGGAACAATATATTATATAGTGGTTAGCAAAAACATATACGGCGGCTCAGATGTGGAATGTTTGACAAACGGTGACCACAACTACCGGTTCTTCAGTCTACGGCAGCGATGACGACAGACGGAATCCTTCCGAGGATGGGTCTCTGGATTCAACTTGAGCTTCGGCTTCTTTTTGTTTCTATTTCCCTCCATTTCATTTGTTTTCCCTTTCTTTTATTAAATAAAATATCAGCTAATGTGGCAGTGTCAGATCAGCCGATTTTGCACTGGCGGTTGCATATAGAACATCTCCAAAAGAAAATGAGAGACGGGTTGAGAGGGAAGGGATTTGCCAGATTTCAATTTTTTTAAAACAAAAATGCCACGTGGCTAGAGCCATGTCAGCCAGAATCTAGCCTCGGGAGGGAACGTCGGTGGATTTTTCTAAGGTAAACGAGAACTACTAGCTACAGTCTGTAAAGGCAGTCCACGCGTACACTATTGTTTGTCTTTTGTCCATATCAGCTAGGTCAAATGACCAAAATGAGTTTCTCCCAAAATCAATTGCTTTCCGCCTTTTAGTACTTTCACAAAGAGAATTCGCAATTCAAAACAGGAATAGTTTTGCCGCTACTTCTAGAATTTTTAATCACATTTAACTTTCGACGTCATTCTCATCTCCTCCACCATCGATCCACCGGTGTCGTGCTCAACTCCTCCACCACTATCAACTGATAACATCAACCCATCTCCTCCACCACGACGCAGCCTGCTTGCCACCCCCCATTTCTCTTTCTTATTTGGTAATATTTGATTGAACGAAATGAACATGAAATGGTGGTTGATGGCTTGAAGGCTGGATCTTTAATTCCAAACTATCAAATACATTTAATTATGGCAAAGTAAAAACTTGCACTCAAATCAGGGGAGGAAATTTTATTCATAATTAGGTGAGTAAAAGAGCCGATGTCCCAATACATTGGCGTGAAAATTACTCTCCTAAAAGAAAGGACATATATGTATGTGTGTGTGTGAGGATAATAGTACACCTTGACTTCCCTTGGGGGCAAGTCCTACAAATTCCAGGATCCTGACCTACAAAAATGAAAAACTTAAGACTGATTTAATGATCAATCGCCCTTTCCAGAGTTGAACGAGAGAAAATTCTTGCAAATTCAGACCTGTGAGAGGGACAACGTTGTAGCAACCCGTTGGCACAAAGGATGGGGACGACGCATGAGTGGGTGAAGTTAAGGCTCTGTACCAGAGATGGACGACGAAGCTCAAGACAAAGGGGAAGGGGGAAGTTCAATCTTAGGAGTAAGGGGAGCAGTCTCTCACAAAGGAGAAAAGGGGGAAGGAAGGGTTTCAGCTCTTCAAACTCAAAGTACTAAGACGACATCGTGTTGAACTTAAATGAAACAGAGAGTTTTTGCCACGTTGGGAGTGCGCTTCAAACACTGACTGCAACAAGAATTTCTATTTTTTTCACAGGTGGTGCTACTCCCACCGTTGGAGCTCCAGTTAGTTGTTTTATGTTTTTTTTTTCTACTTTTTTTTTACATATATTTTTTAACACTTAAATATTTTTAAAAAAATAAAAATATCATAATATTATTAAAAAATATTTACTTAATCATTAAGTAAAAAATAATAAAAAATAAAAAAATATCAACATTAACTTCCACCAGCAAGAAGAACCAACAAGAAGAGTAGCATTTTCTTTTTTTCATACTTTCTCTTAAGTAAATTCATTTCATCTTATTTTACTTTATATAATTATTATAACTTTTTTCCAGCAGGAAGAACTAGCGGGAAGAGTAGCATTTTCTTTTTTTCACAATTTCTTTTAAGTAAATTCAATTCATTTTATCTTATTTTATATAATTATTATAACTTTTTTAAATTTTTACATAAAATAAAATAAATAATTCAAAATTTTTAAATTTTAAATAAAAATAATGTTAAATAAATATATTCTAATAATATTTTATTCAATTTTTTACTTTAATCTCATATCATCTGTGAAAATAAACTAGGGCTAAATAGCTGGACACGTGGCAAGCTCACCAGATGGCATGTATATTCCGTTAAATGAGATGGATAGAGTTTCTGGTGGAGGTACTAATTCAGAAGTTGGAGGTATTAATCCTAAAATAATTACGCAATAGTAGTCTCAGATAGGGTTGTTGTCCAAATTCTCCTTAAGAACAATATGGATATTTGGTTAAGCAATGGAGTTTCTTCATCATGTGATACTCAACTTCTACGGTTAATGGAGTTTCTAACTTAACTTAAACTTATCTCAACTCATCATTACAACTTTTTCAAATCCCAACACAAAATATATATAATAAATAATTCAATTTTTACAAATCTCAAAATAATAATAATAATAATAAATAATATTCTAACAATATTTTATCGTCTCAACTCAACTCAATTCAACATACAAACGCTTACAGGTTGTGCTTCAACAACTGAATTGTACTCAACTCCTTAAAATAGTTGTCCTCTTCTTTCTGGTCTTATTAATCTTGATGCCACGTAGGATAATTTTCCTTATCTTTTGATTATCTCTAAAGCCTTATATTGTCTAACTATCAAACACACCAAAATATTGGTTCATCAGATAAACAAACATGTGGCAACTCTAAGGAGGAAATATTGGTTCTGATATCAAACTGGATATCAAAATTAACTGAGTTCATCCCAATGAGATTTGATTTATACAAGGAATTTATTTCTAGATTCATCATACACACCTTCTATCTATCCCTCCCTCCAGTAGTGTAAGATATTACTCCCAAAATTTGGAGCATATGGTCCCGATTGAATGCAGAGTCAAGGTTGTAATGGTAATAGCATACAAGTCATTTGGTAGTAAGATAATGATGGAAAGGGGGAAATGAAGGAACAATCCAACTTGTACGGAAGATGGATCACAGAGAAGGAGAACAATTTCACAAAAAGAATCATCCCTAGTTAGAGGAGATGTCATTAAGTACAAGGACAGTTCGCCTAGTTGCCACGTTGTAATCCTCTATAATCCTACAAGAAAAGAACATTAAATATCAAACAATTGAAAATTGCTCTTCCTCATGAAAGTGCCCAAATTGAAACTTCAAGACTAGTGTATTGCTCTCAAAACTGCTCACCAGCATCTATTCATACAGCAAATAGTTTATTTTTCTAAATGTGTATACACCCCATGCTTCAGTTCAACGCTCGCTATAGGGGTCGCATGAATAATGAATCTTCTGCACCTTACATATGGCATCATATAAATAAGAAAATTTTGTGTCCTGCAGTACATTTCATTTGGTGAATTTTTTTTTTTATATAAAAATCATAGAGACAGACGCAGACAAAATAAAATGAAATAACGTTTAAAGTAACCAACTATATAGACGCCCTCCTTAAAAGAGGATATGAAAGTTATCTCCTTAAAAGAGGATACCTAATTACACATCATCATTCTAATCTTTGTTGTTTACCCATCAACAAAAAATTATTCTAAATTTTAGTTATGGCTCTTCCAAACTGAAGTCACCATGCATGCCAATTATAAGCATTAATAAATGAATTAGCCAAGACATCAAAAGATCATACATTGATTTGAATAGCGCCCTCCTGAAGATGCTCATCATTGTACTCATCCAATTGTATATGAACCCCCACCAGCCTCATTTACCTCCGCGAGTTCTTTTGAATAAGGAAGTACAAATTTGTTTAAGAACTTCTGCTCGGAGATTTTGCAGACCGTAGTTAAACAAGGTTTCCTATTAAGCACATTTTTCTTTTCCAGAATCTCCAAAACCCGTAGACGGGGTTTTAACCTGCGCTCAACGCTAAAAATAAGCAATTCTGGATGGTCAACAATATAAGAGATATCTACATTCCGAGCGCTAAACAGGAGCCCAGTTACTTCCTTAATTTTCTTCTCGGATACAGCAAAAACATGAGGCACCCTCCTAAACACATCAAGAATATCTTTTTCCGAAAACCCCAAACTTCGGAAAAGTTCCAACTTGAGTTCCCAATTCTCTTCTGACATTGAACTCACTGTCCGAATGGCAGAAAGAAACATCTTAGACTTTCTATCAAACCCCATTCCATCAACCGTTTTAACGAAAGCCTGAATGCTCTCCGGCTTATGCAGAAAAAACCTTGGGAAACTAAGCAAATATTTAACGATCTGCGAGGAACTAATTTCACAACGCTTCAGAAATTCAATATTGGGCATCATAGTCTTACCCAAATCATGATTCAAAAACCACCCTAAAGACTTTAAGACCCTAACGATGTCTTTATTGGAATCCAGAATACTCTTCAACACCAATATTGAGGGTTCAATCTCATTACCGGCACTCCGAGTAAGAATCCACGGGTCACCGTATACAATCTCGGCAATGTCGTCGGGTGCAAAGCCCAAGTCCTGGAAAATTTTGATTTTGGGTTTGATGGTAACGTTAAGTTTGGCAGAGAGAACCTTGGGTATTCTCTTAACCACTTGCTCGATATGGGTCTGGGAGAAACCGCTCTCCTTGAAGAACGAAAGAACGGAATCCGCCTTTTCTGGATTTCTCAGGTAAGTGAAGGTTGATGAAGCTTTCAGAGCAGCTTCAGGGGAGAATTGGTGCTGATTGATCAAGTAGTCCAGGACTGTTACAGTGGATGTTGATTTCTTGGGTTTAGAGGAGGAGAAATATAACACAGAGATTAAGCAGGAGAGAGTTTGGGTTTTGTGGAGATGCGGCAGAGGGTTTTCTTGAGAGAGTGAGACAAGGCTTTTGCAGATTCTTATTAGTCTCATCTCTACTCCTATCAATTCTTTAGTGAAGGGAGTGTTGAAGAAGAAATCATAGGCATCTGATAGTAAAATTGTAGTATTTAGAACTCGAACAATCCAAGCTTACCTCTTACATTTACAGCAATGCGACCCCCGATAAGCTGTTCCCTCCATACTAAGACGAACCACTTCGTTGGCATTAGGGTTTTGGAGCCAGAGCTGTGTCTTTAACTCGAGTTGTTGTTGAGATGGGCTGGGCCTCAATCAACATGTTATCGATTCAAAATCCGGCTCCACAAGGCTTCACCCCATCCCATGAATCCGCTCGAACAAAGGACCAAAATTAACGGGCCTAATTTACTGGGCCAAACTTGACTTTGTTGAGCTAACTGAATTGGGCCTAAAATATCTACATCTAATTTCTGAATTCGTATGTTTGCATTTTCACGTATATGTTGGAAAATGGTATTATGACTTTTAAATATGATCACCAAATGTGCTTATTTATATTTTATATTTTTTTATTTATATTATTTTTATAGTTAAGGAAGTGACTAACATTTATATATTTTTTTAATTTTTTTCTCAGTAGTTAAAAATGTTTAAAAAATACTTAAAGAAAACAAAAATAAAAAAATTCATTTACACTAGTGTGCATATTTGGGGCGCAGCCTAACATTGTCCTTTATAAAAACCATTCATTTTGGTTTCTTAATTACCTGTTTCAATTCACTCAAAGATTTTTCCTGATCGATACCCAGAGATCAAGCGCAACCAACAGTGAAAGAGCATTACAGCTTATGAAGTGCTTTGAAATACAAGGAAGATTCGTAGAAGCCGAGGTTGAATTTGGAAACTTCCCCAATTACCAAGAAAAGTATAAGGCAGTTGCCTGGTTTAATTTCCTTTTTAATAGTTTCACCTGCTGACTGTACTTGTTGATAGAAAACAACCTATAAAATAAACAGCATTACTATTCATAAGCCCATACACCACACACTAATTTTTTTTTTTTTTTAAGTTTTTTTTAGTTTTATTATTTTTAAAATAATTGAATTATTCTATTCATAATCCATATACCACACATTTGGTAAGAAAATAAAATTAAAAAAATTATAAAAATAATGGTGTATAGTGTATGAGGTTTAGGAATAGAATTTTTCTAAAATAAAAGGACGTGGAGAAGAGAGAGAAATGAGACGGCTGGGTTTGGATATAGAGTTTCATCTCAACTCTGTTTGTACGGAAAGATGATCTTTGTAACCAAACACTAACATAGAGCGTTTCACCTGTTTTCACAAAAGACAAATTAACGTATTTCTTTCTTTTGCTTTTCAGACGAAATGCAACCTTTTCAGTTTGGTTGATGCCGAGTAATTTCAAATGGATCGTGCTACAGCCTCTGCTGGGAGCTCCGTTGGAGCTGTAGTGTATTTTTATATGTATTTTTTTTAATATTTTTTATATAATTTTTTTTAATATTTTTTAAAAAATAAAATAAATTTAGAACATTATTAAAAACACTTTCTTAATCAAGAAGTAAAAAAAAATTATTAAAAAATACTTCCTTAATCACGAAGTAAAATAAAAAATCATAAAAAAATATTTTATATTTTACTTCGTGATTAAACAAGTATTATTTAATAATATTATAAATTTTTTTATTTTTTAAAAATATTTAAAATTATTAAAAATATCTACATAAAAAAAGAATTAAAAAATATACATAAAAAAATACACTAGAGCTCCAGCGGGAGCCCCCAGCGGGAGCTCCAGCATTTTCCATTTCAAATCCACCCACCCCATCCCTCATAGTGGTTTAAATTTTTTTGGTTATATATTTTATTATTTACAAATTATCCATTAAATTTTATTTAAAAATAATACTTAAATTATTACAAACATTATGTAATCATTGGTGAGATCCACAACTCTCAAATTCAAAAAAAGTTAAAATTATCTCATCTCAACTCTAATCCAAACACACATAAAACCATCTCTTTTCAACTCATCTTAATTCAACAATTTCACTACTATTTATAAATCTTCTCAACTAATTTCATTTTAACTTGTTTTATCTCAACTCATTATCCAAATCCCACCTACCTCGTTTGGATATAAGAAGTGTTTCATCTTATCTTATCATTACAACTTTTCTACGTTCCCACACAAAATATAATAAATAATTTAACTTTTTTAAATATCAAAACAATAATAATATTAAAAAATAATATTCTAATAATATTTTATTTAACTTTCAACTTTCATCTCAACTCATCTCATCTCAACTAATTATATGTCCAAACTGCATCTTAATGAGTTTATGAAAATCAAATCAAAATAATAATAAAATTAACTTTTTGATTTGATATCAACACAGCAAAGAGCTTTGAAAAATATCTCAGTTTGCCAGTATTAGTTGGAAAATCAAGGATTCATGCATTGTATTCTATTAAAAGTCGAATATGGAATAGAATTAACAATTGGAAGTTTCTTTGTCAAGCATGAAAAGAGATCCTCATCAAAACTAATTTACAGGCTATTCCTACTTACAGCAAGAGTATGTTTTTCTTCCCAAAAAAGCTAATGACAGGAATTAAGTAAGATGATCGGGAGATTTTGGTAAAGTTTCCAAGTAAAGAACTATGGTTTGCATAGGGTTGGTTGGGATAAAATGGGAATATCAAAAGATGCACGTGCGTGGTCATGGTTTCCGAGATCTAGAGTGTCTCAAAACATTGTTGTCTCAACAAAGCTTTGTTAGCAAAACAATGTTTGAGACTATTACAACATCCTAATTCTCTTATGGGACCAAGTTTTCAAGGTCAAATACTTTCCTCATAGATCAGTATTGAATGCTAATCTCAGTATAAAACCTTCTTTTGCTTAGAGAAGTATGTGTTCTGCAGTAAATTTAGTCCAACTGGGTTTTATTTGAAGGGTTGGAAATGGAAAAAAAAAAAAAAAGTGAAAATTTGGAAAGACAAATGGATCCATGGAGGAGGTCCTTCTCGCTCTTTTTATTCATAAACCAGTTGGGAGGTTGAATGAGGAAGCTTATGTTAAGGAGATGATTGATAGGGATTCTCATTAGTTGCATTTATCACCCTACATGATGTTTTTGATTCTGAACGAGTTAATAACTAATTTGTCTAATGCCTCTTAGTTTATTACAGCATGAAGACACAAATATGGAAATGTTCTTTTTTTTTTTTAAGAGAAACTGTCATTATTTATTCATCAGAGAAACTTGGATCTATGACCGGATACATGCAGGGATATCTACATATTAATCATTACCCCATAAACCATGTTAATGCATTTGGAGCTCCACCAGTACACTATTTCTTTTGTGACTGGTCTAATTTTCACTACTGCTGATTCTCTCTACAGACAAACATCCAAATATGGAAATGTTCTAGGTAGTTGTTTCATGTTTAAAAGTGCATAAAACTTACAAAAAGAGATAAATGATTGGGATAATGGGTAATGGGCATAGTTCTAATGGTGATTGGTGTAACAAAACTCGGAAGGGACTATGGGGTATGGAAGTATCAAACTCTATTAAAAACTTCAGGTGAAAGGCATGTAATATGGGGCTCCCCACAACGTTAAATCTATTTAAAAGAAAGATTGTTGACAACTCATTGTATCCTATTTGTGAAAGACAAGAAGAATATGTTGCTCATGTTCTTTTATAAAAACCAGTCATTTTGGTTTCTTAATTACTTGCTTCAATTCACTCAAAGATTTTTCTTGATCGTTACCCAGAGATCAAGCGCAACCAACAGTGAAAGAGCATTATGGCTTGTGAAGTGCTTAGAAATACAAGGAAGATTCGTAGAAGCCAAGGTTGAATTTGGAAACTTCCCCAATTACCAAGAAAAGTATAAGGCAGTTGCCTAGTTTAATTTCCTTTTTAACAGTTTCACCTACTGACTGTATTTGTTGATAGAAAACAACCTACAAAATAAAACGATGCGGAGAAGGGAGAAAAATGAGGACCGCTGGGTTTGGATATAGAGTTTCATCTCAATTTTGTTCGTACGGAAAGATGATCTTCGTAACCAAAGGCTAACATAGAGCGTTTCACCTGTTTTCACAAAAGACAAATTAATGTCTTTATTTCTTATGCTTTTCCAACGAAACGCAGCTTTTTCAGTTTGGTTGATACATAGTAAGTTCAAATCCTCCCACCTCGTGCCTCGGTTAAAATTTTTTGGTTATATATTTTATTATTTACCAATTATCCATTAAATTTTATTTAAAAATAATACTTAAATTATTACAAACATTATGTAATCATTGGTGAGATCCACAACTCTCAAATTCAAAAAAAGTTAAAACCATCTCATCTCAGCTTTAATCCAAACACACATAAAACCATTTCATTTCAACTCATTTTAACTCAACGATTTCACTACTATTCACAAATCATCTCAACTCATCTTATTTTAACTCGTTTCATCTCAATTAATTATCCAAACCCCACCTTAGACCTCGTTTAGATATAAGAAGTGTTTCATATTATCTTATCATTGCAACTTTTTTAAATTCTCACACAAAATATAATAAACAATTCAACTTTTTTAAATATCAAAACAATAATAATATTAAAAAATAATATTCTAATAATATTTTATTTAACTTTCAACTTTTATCTCAATTTATCTCATCTCAACTAACTATCCAAACTGCATCTTAGTGAGTTTATGAAAATCAAATCAAAATTATAATAAAATAAAATTTTTTATTTGATATTATTTTTAAGAAAAATCCTATTAAGTTATGATTTAGAGTTAATTACAAATATTTGTATTTAAAGTCTTTCCTTATTTGAGTTTATGTACTCTGTATAAAAACAGAAAGTGTATATGAATACAACGTGTATCTTTCCATCGGCTGTAAATCTTCTAAGTGGTATATATCAGACAAATCTTCTCTCTAACGAGATTATCATACATTCGATCCTATGGCTTCCCACAGTTCTAATACCCTAGTATCAACCCATCTAGTCAACACAGCAGAACAACAACCGTTAGTTTCTGTCAATGCCAGCACTCAATTACCCTTGAAACTTACCCCTACCAACTATCCTTCATGGAGGGCTCAGCTTGTCACTATTCTCATAGGATACGATCTTATGGGCATTATAGATGGTACACTTCAATGTCCATCTCGTGGTGACCTTACTCAACCATCATCTGCTGCCTACACGCTGTATGACTTATTTGCATCCCGGCTAGTTATATACAGTTAATATAAGTGACTTATAATTATTTAAAAAAAATTAATTTATTATTAAAAAATTAATTTCTTTTTATGTGAATCTCGTGTTTATTTTTTTTTTCAAAATAATTATATGGCTCTTGCGTACTTATGACTGCAACTATCATTTCTCTTACATCCCTCCTTAGAGCACTAATAGCGAGTTCAACAAAATTAAATTTTAGCCAAGAAAAAACTAAGGTGTACAATTAATGCACTGTAATAGACTCAAAACGTCCCGTATCGTTTAATTGCAACGCAATATTTCAAGTAGCCGTTAAGCTTTAAGTAGCCGTGAAATTTCAAGTAGACATTAAGCCCTCCACGATGCCTTCACACTTCCTATTGCTTCTTCACAAAATCTCCCAACACAAATCCCACACAAGCCTCTCTAACAAAGAGCCATTACACCATTACCCATCACTGTTATCTTTCCTCTCCTTTCTCCTTCGTGCAATTTCTTTTTGCGTTTTGTCTGTTTCACAGGCTACTAAATACGATGATCTTGACCACCTCGTTAGTTTCGCGTCTGTTGGTGTTTCCCTTAATAAAAAGTCTGACCTACCGAATAGAGGGATAAAGAGAAAGATATTTGAAAGAGCAATAAAGAGGGGTATGCTGAGAGATTTACAAAGATTGAGAAGAGATGTTTGTGTTAGAAGTGAGAATATTCTATTTATTCTGTTGATGTTCAAACTAAGTTCTCTTGTTTTGTTTAAATCCTACATTTTCTTTGTAGCCCTCAACCTAACCTTACATTACAAGCTTAATAGAGACCAATTGATCCCTGGTGATAGTTTCTGTACTACATTAGAGGAGAATGATTTGAAAAGCAAGCCTATGGAATTTTTAGAGATCCATTATTTATTTACTTGTTTGTATAAAACTATCTGGGGAGCTAATGATGAAGTGAGAATGACGGGTATATGCATGAATGTGGGGATGGATAATGAGGTGGAATTGAGTTTTGAATTGAGTTTTCAATGATTCTTTTGAATTATAGACTTATGCAATTTTTAAGACAATAAATTTTGTGAATCAAACCAATGCTTGTTTTAATTTTCTTTCTTTTTTCTTTGCTCGAGGGCGAGCAAAGCTTATGTTTGGAGGTATTTGATAAATGTTATTTTTATGTAATTTTTATCACTGTTTTATTCATGAAAATATCGTTTTCCTTTCAATACTATTGATTTTATTTCTACATATTCTTATTTATTTTTTTGGATTTAAATGAATAAGAAGATTTAGTGCAAAATGAGAGCATTTTGGTACAAAATAAGAGACCACGAATCCAGACTGATGAGAGGCAGCAAGATCTGAAAAGAGTCAATGAGATTTGGGCGAGGAGCCTTGTCCCGTCAGCAGTAAAGAGATTTCTCTCGCCCAAAGGCAGTTTTTCCTCTTGGTAGGCGAGAAGAGGGTCGTATGGCCTTTGTGACCTCCACTCCTGTTCATTTGTGACCTTCATGCCCGTTTATTTGTGACCTACACGCACGCCAGTTTTATTCAGCGCACACAACATCTACCCGATGGGATCTTCCCGAGTTCCGTAATCAATTTACTGACTACCAAATCCTCTTGATCTCCGCAAATCAAGCTGCATATCACTAAATCTTCCATTTTAGATAAGTCCGATATTATTAGGATAATTTCCTTTTATGGTTAATTTCCTTTTATGGTTAACATCTATCTTTAGAAACTATTTTTCAGATTTTTAGGTTAGATTGTAGCCGCATTTATTTTGTTTTCGGGTTTGAGTTTTGACATCTATTTAATCCCATCTTATGGGATGAATATAGAGTCCTGGTTCGTAATCTTTGTTTTAGTTTTGAGTTTTAGAGAGTCTAAATTTAGGTTTCGATAGTTCAGGGTTTATTATTTAAGTTTCTTTCAAGGAGGCAGATCTGGGGGAGTAGAGGTGAGAGCCGCATGTTTCATCAACTGACTCAAACGAAGAACACCAGTTCTATTCCTTTTATTTTTAATTTCATGATAAACTAATTTTATTTTCTAGAGTTTTGATGTAGCCTAGCATTGAACACATAGTTTATATTCCAATCATTTTATTTTCAATATTTCTATAATTGAGTGTTTATTCATTGTTCTTAATGCTTATAATTTTCTAGCTAACTATTGTTTGATCCTTATAGATTGTAATGAGACCGAGATGTGATTTGTAATTAAAACTCTAGGATTAAACACCATTAGTTGAGCGAAAGCAAAGATGCTTTATTGCGACTAGTGTGATTCTTAAGAAGAAAATCCAAAGAACTCAATGAGTCTCTAATTAGTTAAATTCACATAGAGATATAGAGTTATTAGTTGGAGATATTTTTGGTATTTTTTTAGAGAAAGTATTGAATAGTTAAGGGATTTTTATCATCAACTTGGGATAATTGGGATTCTATAACAAGGAAGAATAAATTATGTGAGATTTGCTAGGTGAAGTCAAATGCTCTAGATCTATTTTTATTATTTTTTAAAATCTTAATTTTAATGTTCTTTTCTTCAATTTAAGTTAGATAAACCATTTTTCAAATTTCGGTTTTGCAAATAGTAATTGATTTAATCAATTTTAATACTCAATAGCATAATTATTCCCTGTGGGTTCGATAATCGTTTTCTTTAAAACACTTTACTACTTGTTAGGATTCTGTGCACTTGTAGATTATATTTTTATGCGAACACTTCCCAACAAAACGGCATTGCTGAAAGAAAGCACAGGCATCTTGTTGAAATAGGTCTCACATTATTGACTCCCTCTCATTTATCTTCTACTCATTGACTTGATGCTTTTCACACTGCCATTTACTTAATAAATCGTATGCCTACACTTGTCCTAGCCTATAAATCCCCTTATCAAATACTGCTCAATCAAATTCCAGATTACTCCATGCTCAAAACATTTGGTTGTGCTTGTTATCCTCTTCTTAGACCTCATCATACTCAAACTTCAATTTAGATCCAAGCAATGCATTTTCATTGGTTACAGTCCAAACCACAAGGGATATAAGTGTCTTGATCTTTCCTTACAAAGAGTTTATGTCACCAGACATATCGTCTTTGATGAAACAAAGTCTCACTCCCATCTCTACAACAGTCCTCTCAATGGCTTAAACCTCATTCCACATCAACTCTCATCGAGGTACCTTCCTTTACTGAGTGTCTTACTAAAAATGCTCTCAACTCTACCCCTCAGGCTCCCGACATAGACTCACAATCTACAGAAGCGCAATCTTCCAATCTCTTACAATCCAAGCCTTCACCTCTACTTCCACCAGCCTCATCGCATCCCATGGTCACAAGGACAAGGACAGGATCTCGCCAACCAAGATTATTTCCTGATTATCATGTTTATTTGTCTACTAAACAACCTGTGCAGGTTTACAATGCAGTCACAGCTCTTGTAGAACCCATTTCATTCTCCCAAGCAGTGAAACATCAAGAGTGGCAGCAAGCATTGCTCACTGAATTTCAGGCTCTTCGATCCAATAGTACATGGAACTTAGTTCCTCGACCAATGTACAAAAATGTCATCAAGAATAAGTGGATTTACAAAGTAAAACACAAATTAGATGGTTCTGTGGAACGTTTCAAGGCAAGGCTTGTTGCAAAAGGCTTCCAACAACAAGATGGCGTTGATTACACTGACACATTTAGCCCTTTCATCAAGCCATCCACCATACGAGTTGTACTTGCCTTGGCAGTACACTTTGGATGGCCTATATGTCAACTTGATGTCCCAAATGCCTTTCTACATGGTACACTCCAAGAATAAGTCTACCTGGGACAGCCTATTGGGTTTCTTGATTCCCAATTTCTAGATTCTGTTTGTCTTCTCAATAAGGCCACTTATGGCCTCAAGCAAGCACATCCGGCTTGGTTCACCAAGCTGTCGATATGCTTACTTAACATTGGATTCATTGAATCTACTATGGATTATTCTCTTTTCACTTATCATCAAGCTGATGTGCATATCTACATTCTAGTCTATGTAGATGATCTCATTGTGATAGGGACACATTCCTCATTCATCTTAAAGATCATTTAGGAATTACAAACTCATTTTCCAATGAAAGACTTGAGGTCTCTCCATTACTTCCTGGGAATACAAGTCAATCAAACAAACTCGAGTTTGTTTTTGTCCCAGAAAAAATATATTCTTGACTTGCTACAAAGTTCAAAAATGATTGGTGCAAAGCTCTATTCCACTCCCCTAGCTTTAGGAGTCAAACTCACTCAGTCAGAAGGTGATCCTTTGGATGATCCAACTCTATATAAGCAAATTGTTGGTGCACTTCAATATTGCACTCTTTCAAGACTTGAAATTGCCTTTGCTATTAATCAGCTATGTCAGTTCATGCATGCCCCTTTAACCACTCATTGGGTAGCTACTAAACGTGTCCTTCGATATCTCAAAGGCACTCTCCATCATGGCCTTTTCTTTGGCCAAGGCTCCCTGCAGTTGAATGGTTTATGTGATGCCAACTGGGCTGGAAGCCTTGTTGACAGAAGGTCAACTACTGGATATGTTGTATTTCTTGGTCCTTGTCTTGTTTCATGGAGTGCCAAAAAGCAGCCTGTAGTCTCTTGTTCTAGCACCAAATCAGAATACCGAGCTCTAGCTTTACTCATAGCAGAAATGTACTTCATTCGTATGCTCCTCTGTGATTTAAAAATCAAGCTTTCATCAGCTCCTACTCTCTGGAATGATAATGTGGGTGCTCTCTTGCTTGCCTCGAATCCTGTATTTCATGCTTGAACGAAGCATATCGAAGTTGATTATTACTTTGTTAGGGAGAAAGTAAGTCGGAAAGATATTCTGCTAGGTCACATTTCCACTCAATCGTAGATAGCTGATATCTTCACCAAGTCATTAACTTATACCCGATTCCTTTTGCTGCGTGACAAGCTTTTGGTTCGTGAACTTCCCCTAACCTTGCGGGGGGATGTTAGAGTAGTTATAGAAGATCACAAGACTACATCCAAAAATCCCAAGAGTTTAGCCTTCGTGAATTCAGCAACTATTACAGATATGCAACACAAGTCATATGCTCAAGAAGGAAAGTCAGCAGGATAATCCCAAGATCTATGCATTCCTATTTTACATTATACAAATGTAAAGCATAATATTTTGTGTATAAATACCTCTGTACATTGAGATATAAAGATAGACAAAAAGGTCTTTTTCTGCATTTCTTACACTTATTTGCATCAAACTTGAGAAATGATTTGTACAAATTTGAAATAGACAAGTCATAAAAAAGTAGACTCTACTTAAAAAAAAGTATAAAAAAAACTATTATTTATTAGTGGGATCCACTTTTTTACAAATAGCTTGTATGAGGTTTGTCTATTTGAAACTTGTACCTAACATTATAAATCTCTAATTTCAAATGACAGCTAAACTTGGTTTTTAGATCTTGGGACGTGAAAGCAACAGCTGATAAAAATATAGGAGAAAAAAAGAACTATAATGCATATTGTTGGAAGTTGGACGAGGAAGGTGCTCTCATGCTTTTGAAGATAGGCTCTAGGAGATATTAGAGGCTTCTTAGGCCTCGTTTGGTTGCACAAATCATCTCATCTCATCTCATCATTACAATTTTCTCAAATTTCCACACAAAATACAATAAAAAATTTATCTTTTTCAAATCTCAAAATAAAAATAATATTAAAAAAAAATAGATTATAATAATATTTTATTCAACTTTTAACTTTTAATTTTTATTTCATCTCATCTATGTAACTAAATGGGACTATTTTTCATTATTTCCTTTGTAAGGGGGATTTTTCCCACTTCATAAAGTCCATTGGGTCTCGGCCCAATACCCAGCCTTAGGGTCACCAGGACCATGTTTGGAGCAAGCTGTCAACTAGGGAAATGGATCAAGTGATTGATAAATAGATCAGCCTGACATCTCTCGGCCACGTTTTGAACCTGGAAACTTGTATGGAACGTAGCGGAAAATGCAGAGAACCCTCGATCAACTGACATAGGAACATCTACAGCTCACAAAGGATAAAGCAAGGCCTGGAAACCACGCTGCATTAATGGCACCACTACCAAGCTACACGCCACATTGATGGTGTTGTCACAAAGCCACAATGCTTTTAAGGATTCTAACAACAGGAATGGTAGGAGGGGCACGAACTCCGTAGAGACAAACACGATCTGCTCCTCCCCCGATCCGGGATATAAATAGCAAGCCCCAGGTACGAGAAACTCTCTTTGATCCCTAGACTCTTTCACTTATTTACAAACTTCCAAGAGAATTTACTTTCTTTGGCATCGAAGACTCCCCAACCCTAAGACCGCCCTCTCCTAGTTGCCTCGTTCCAGATCTTCTGCCGGCCCATTCTTGAAGACTCGAGTTGTCAGAACCTAGGCCAAAAGCGTGCAAAACACAACGTTAACATCCTTGTTGCTTTTTTTTATATCCAATTACTTGGTTTAATAAAATCTCATAATTTATTATAAATAAAAAATTCTTATTCACAAAGAACTACACACATTTAGGTGCGGTTTGAATAATGAGATGAGATGGTTTTAGTTGAAAGTTGAATAAAATATTGTTAGAATATTATTATTGTTTTGTGATTTAAAAATTTTGAATTGTTTATTATATTTTGTGTGGGAATTTAGGAAAGTAATTGTAATGATGAGATAAGATAAAACACTTTCACTATCCAAACGAGGCCTTAGGAGAATTAGTGGTGCAAGAAGATCAAGGATTTTAGTGGGCTATTAGAAAAGACAAAAAAAAAAAAAACACAGATAAAACATTAATGATATATTTGTTATCAATCTTGGATATATTTTTAATTGTATGCATGATGCAATGCATGCTATATAAATGTTCAACGACGTACTATAATCACATCATTTTCTGTTTTAATTCCTTGAAGAAATTTATCTTCATGGTTAATTATAAGGTACTTTTAAGTGGCTTCCTCCACATACAAGAAGATCACGTGGAAATATATATATTAATGTAACGTTCACGTGCGACGTAATTCCTGCATGCACTTTCATCATATGGTTCGATTATCTGCCCTATTTCTTGGTCTTAAGGGCAAGAAACCATGCCGTTTATTCAGATCTATCTCCCCATTTATTTCTCTATTTTTGCATTTATATTAATATATGTACCAATATCATATAAGGTCTTTGTTGGACCTCCCCGCTCTTGATCATCTGGTATCTCTCTTTCAAATAGTAATAATACAATCTTGTAGATAATCTTCGATTTTCTTTGAAACATTTGCTGGTTGATCAATTAGTTAGTTATAAAGAGTTATATCTATATATATATCTCTCTCTCTATATATATATATATATAGAAAAAATCTATTCATCATACATTTTCACATCATCCTCTTATCCTCCCATGATGTGTCATTAGATAATTAGTAGAATTACTCTCTCATATATATATATATATATAGAGAGAGAGAGAGAGAGAGAGAGAGAGAGTATTGATACACGATACTAATTATAAGGTGCTTATAATATAATTGCATTGTGAATGAAAACTATACAAATTGCGTTTATATAGATCAATATAAGACGACCTGGACACAGTTCATCTATCTAGTTTACGTTCAAGAGATTAGGATCATGGACACATGCATGCATGGGAGTTATGAAATAAACAGAACTCAAATGTCTGTCACTGTTATGGAGTTGCACGCATATGCTGTAATATTGCAGCATGCGCAGGTATATATGATAGCTTGCGTTTTCATGAGAATTTTAAAGCAATGAAAATGAAATGATTAATTTTTACCATAATTAACTTCGTATGATTTGTTCTCATTTTCCTTGCTTCTTGTCTTATTCTCCTACAATCCCTTCTGCAGATCGTACATATTAACAGCAAATTAAAAGAAGTTTTTTCATGAAATCTAGCTAGGCCACTTTGCCAATTCATGGGTTCTTGCTGACAAGTTATTGGGATTATAAGTACCATTCTAAAAAATTATTTTTAGACAAGCAAATCTTGGTGTGCTTCCAGATCATCAGGCTGATCAAAATTTGAGCAAAACTTCTTTGCTGCAGTTAGATCTACTTTGTTCAGAAAGGCTGAAAGTGGAAGGAGTTTGCAAGGCATGCATTTTGACACAACCATGGCTATATATATATATATATATATGGAAAATGATTTACATAATATTTTTCACGACACTTTACACAACTATATTTTAAATGAGAGGTATTTTTGTAAAATATCCTATAAAAATAATATCATTTTACAAAAATATCCTTATTTTATAATATTATTGTGCAATATGTTATACGATCCATCTTTTCTTGTCTCATTTGCAGCACAGCTTATAGGATCCAGGATTACTCTTGAACCAAAAAAACACTCTTCAGATTTGTTCAAAAGGATGCAAAAGATGTAGAATCGAAAGTCTTCAACAGCAATCTCGAGACATTTGTAATCAATGCACATGATCTTCTTATTACGGGATTTTCTTGTTGACAAATGGATTGTTCCAACAACCATCTCACGACGGCCAACCATAGAACTAGAAGAATTATTTGATACCATTTTCAAATTAAGTTTTTATTTATTTATTATGCATTGTATCTACTGCATCACCCCCCATGTTTATGTTTCTTTAGAAATGAATATCCTGTCCATATAAAAATGGACAATTGACATCTTGTACCTAAACTAGAAGTTTTAGGCACCGTTTGGATATAAAAACGATTTCATCTCATCATTACAACTTTTTTGAATTCTCACACAAAATATAATAAACAATTTAATTTTTTCAAAACTCAAAACAATCATAATATTAATATTTAATATTCTAATAATATTTTATTTAATTTTCAACTTTCATCTAAAATCATCTCATCCCATCTCACTATACAAACGGGGCCTTAGTTACATTCACAAAACCAACCATTTTAACTGGAAAATGAATTTTACTCTTCCAAAAATTTGAATGTAAAAACCTCTAGAGGGAATATTTCTTTTTTTTTTTTTTAAATTATAGGACATTTGAACATTTTCAAATCATATTCATGTGTGCAAGTTATATAATATGCATTCTATATGCTCGCACTCAAGACAACCAAAGTAAATTGAAATGATTCATATTTAGCACGATGTGTATGCATATGCAATCTGATTGGATCTACTCAATTAATTTGGAAACTGAAATTTCATAAGAGAAATAATTCATGATATTTTAGAGATTTGTGCTTTACAAATCTAGAATTAAAACTAAGTATAATCTTGAATCTTGCACACTTACTTTAAGAACAAGTTAAGCTTTCTATACTACCAAATATAATCTTTTGACAAGGGATTGGAGGCTGTTCAAAATTGTTAAATATACTATCCTACAGTTAGGGAAACACTTGTCTAAGATTTAGCAATTTTATAAAAGGAACAACTAAGGGCCGAAAATTTTTGGATGAGGGAAAAGAAAACTATTCTATATAGCAACTTTATTGCATGGGAATATGGGATACAAGACAAGGCCTTCTTCTCCTTCATCCGCTCAAAAAGGATGAAAAGGAGAGATTTCCTCTAGGGAGTACAATACCACCAAGAAATGGGGCCCTTTTTCCCAAGAATAAATTAATGACATGCCTGTAAAATTAGTCTCCGAAACCAAATGGTGATTTTCTCCTACTTCCACCTTCTCCATACTGTTCATTCCATTTCCTCAGCTCATTCATGCTTGCAGCATCATAGGCAACCGACGGCCCGACCTGTACAGCAGAATGAGACAATCACTTTATTGTTTATGCAATGTAACTGCCTTTTACAGCAAACAAGCTGGGGATGAAAAGAATTGTACAAATACATATAAAGAATGAGGAAATTGATTGTTCGAATATTTCGTAAGAATGGCTTAGTTGGTCATTTTCAGAATATTCATGGACAAAAAGTAATTAAGAAAACATTTGATCCAAACAACAGCAAATACTTGTTAGTAAAGCTCCCCCCACCTTGGCTTTTGACTGAATAAAATCATCCAAGCTAAGTGGCCTTAAACCCGGAGCTACATCATTTCTGCACTCCTGTAAAACAAAATAATGATATAATGAGCAACGATTTGAACCATGTTGGAAGTAATGCAGAAAGTAAGTAGCATAAGGTAACCAACACTGTTTCTACGTGTGAATTGTTTGATTGTGGCTTCACAATTGCCTAAATGGTAGTTTACATTCAGGAGTTAAAAGAACCTTTTGTGAGAACAAGACCAAAGCACATGTGATAAGGAACAACAAAGAACCATCCCACTCCAATTCAATGGAGGCACAAATAGTGACCACAAGTGAGGCTTATCAGAAACAGATAATTAAATTGACAAGCGCATTATGGTGAAAATCGAAGTGTCTTAATTGCTTGTGAAGACAGAAAACAAGCTTCATAAATTTGAGTAACAATACATAAAGTATACATTCATGACTGATGCATTTCTAATTGCAACGTTCAAACCTGCATACGCTGTTGAGGTGTGCCTTGTGCCACACACTGATGGAAATGGGATCTTAGATTGAATCTAAAAACTTACTCAAGATAATGTCTAAAGGCACCTTACCTCTTTTTCTTCCTCTAAAAGTTCTTGGACAGGTCTATATGCTGCAGCAATACAAAGATTCTGCACCAAAAAACAGACAAACAAACAAAATAAAAAGCAAGTATGAGAGATTCCATATTTCCAAATTCCTTGAAGAAATTTTAACGTCACTCTTACCTTCAAATCACTACCAGAGTATCCATCAGTTGCATAAGCAAGTTTGTCAAACTGAAATTCAGATTCTAGATGCTCTTGCGAAAGAAATATTTTCAAAATCTTCATACGATTTTCAGCATCTGGTAGGTCTACATATATCCTAAATTGCACCAATCATAACTCCATTAGCTACAGTGTTAATTCTGTTCTGCTTATTACTGCAAACTATAACCAAGTAAATAAAGCATGTATGGCTCAAATGCAGAATGTGGGAAGATTTTGACCAATAAATGACAAAACAACCAGCAAAATATAGCCTTCAATCCCAAGAGGATTTCTTACAAATCAATTTTACCTTCTTGGTAAGCGACGTATAACAGCATCATCAAGGTCAAAAGGTCGATTTGTGGCGCCCAGAATGAGAATTCTTTGGCTGTCTTTGGACCTCAATCCATCCCAAGCCGCCATGAACTCATTTCTCATTCTTCTAGTTGCCTCGTGCTCAGAGGCACCACCACGAGCACCAAGCAGACTGTCAACCTATAAAAGAAAACCCAATGTCTAAACAACCAGAGACAAACTATAAAATATTACGCAAGGAGTCAATTTGTGAGACTAAGACAGCGATGCATCACAACAAAACAAAAAAAGTCCATTTATATTTTGTGACTGCACCCTTTTAGCCCAAAACGGACCCCAAATCATAAATAAAAATATTAATGGATTATTGACGAGTCATTATCCCTAAAACTCATATCACAAAACCTAAAAAAAATACTAAAACAGATTCAAGCATTTCTCATGTAATTCTTTCACCACTTGTCGTCACAGTTTAGAGAAATCAAAACTTAAAATAAATTGGAGAAACTTCCAGAAAGCATTTTATAGGGTACGTCCACCACAAGTAGTTAGAGAGGGTGGTTCGACATTCTTTTCTTCACTTGTTTCATGGAATATTCCTCGTTCAACACCATGTTGTTTATTAATGATAATAACTAATATCCTAACTTTCTCAAATATATAATAAGTAATTTTACTTACAGAAATGTAGAATTAACAAATTTTGAAACTTCCATATCTTCTTAAACTTTTCCCGGCATTTTAGCTAATTTCCTTTTAGCAAAATTAACAATACCACTTTTAAACAAGTGTATGTATTGCTAATTAGCTGCTTAATCAAAACTTCTGTAATTTGAAATGTGCAGTGTGACACGAAGATAACACAGAATATAAAATGACACATATTAAAGACAACAAAAAGTGTTTCTACAGAAAAATATAGTCAAAAAGTTAAGTTGCTTGGAAGCTAGTGAGGCCCTGCCACCATAGTTTTTGTTAGGGAATAATACACTTGAAAATCCAAAGCCATATGGAAGTTTACCAGCCCATATAAACATGGTTTTAATTGAGAGCTAGCGTATAATTGGCCACAGGTGCATTCACATAAAATCTCTCAAATTATTCTTAGATATGTAACAAAATAAACAGTTTGTTTCTCTGCATCTTTTCACCACAGAAACCAACCTCACCATTTACTGCATGTTTTTCATAATGGAAACTCACCTCATCAACAAATATAATGACAGGAGCGAGCTTGCTGGCAAAGGAGAAGAGAGCCTTGGTAAGCTTTTCAGCATCTCCAAACCACTGTATTGGTAAAGAAAATAATGTTAGAATATTTTTTGCGCCTAATAGAAAGATCAAACCCCTGAAAGAAACCCCATTTTGTTGCTGGATTCGTATCAAACACCTGTGGGGTTGGAATCTGCAGCCTCTCACCCACCACGGGTCATACTTGCTAGAGTGCAGGTGCCATATGGGCCACAGCCCATTGGCAAAACCCATTTGACTAATTCATAAAACTAAATACTTCTGAAATATGAATAATACTACAAACTACCTATTAAAAAAATACATAATACTACAAACTAATCGGTTCAAGAATAAACGTCGGCTTCGAAGAGCCAGTGCACAGGTTTGAGTTTTGAGAGCAGCCACTTTCTTCAAAAATAGCTGACAGGTACCATTTCCAATCACTGTTCCCATGGCTCCACTTAAGTGGGACAAACATTCGGTAATGACAAGTAGGGGTGTAATTGGTTCGATTAGATCCGTTTTGGACATATTTTGAAACCAACCGGTCTAAGTTGTATTGGAATTCTGAGAACCGATACAAACTGATTCATCCAAGAAACCGGAACTTTCGGTTTTTTCGGTTTCGATCAGTTCCAATTCGATTTTACAAGTGTGATTCGGTTTTGGGCTTTTTTGTTGGGCTAGTTGGTTTTTCTGACCCAAATGAAATTTTTTTTACCCCAAATATGATACAAGTCCCAAACATTATTTTAAAAAACACCATATATATAACCACAAATATTATTTTAAAAAACAACATGGTGTGGATCTCAGAAGAAGGTAATGGCACTTACTTCCATCAATGCTTGCTATCACCATCAATCATGATCACAAGGGAGGTAATTCTATCAGAGGCAAAGGCAGGGAGAGGGGGAGGGCAGCAATACTTTGTCGATGAAGCCAAAAATTTGTCTTGGAATGTGAGAAGGTTAAACAAGAGTAAATGATTGCAGGTCAAGAATCTAATCAGGAATGGAAGGCAGTTATGTTTTGATTGCAAGAGACTAGTTGGTTGGTCTGTATAGGGCTCTAGTGTGCAGTTGGTGGGGCAGCCAACATGTGGATTGGTTCTATCTTGGCTTATATGGGGTTTCCGGTTGGATTTTGCTCATGTGGAGTAGGAGGGTGGTAGAAAAAACTGATGAATGTGTGGCAGATACTCGACGACAATTTTGAGTGTACCTTTGCAGAAGTTTGTGGATCTAATGATGATGATACTAAGAGTCTTCTTTGGGATGAATTGGCGGGTTTAATACGTTTGGGTAGTGAGAATACTTGAGAAGTGTTGAGAATGTTTGTGAATAGTAGTGAAAAAGTAATAATAGAATATTGAATAGTAGTAAAAAGTAGGTGAAAAATAATGAATAGTAGTAAAAGTAGGTGAAAAATAATAATAAAGTAAAGAATATTAGTGAGAGTGTTTGAGAGTACTTGAGGTACTCTTGGCTGCCAAAATATTCCGGTGTATCGGGGGAGACTAACGTCATTTGCTATCCTAGTGAGAGATGAGGCGAGATCACTATTCCCAGGCAATGGTCGAGCTCTACAGAATTCATTATTGAACAAGGCCCAATAGATATCTCTCTCGTGGAAAGGAAGTTTACTTGCTTAGTAACTGCAATCTGCAACCATGTTCTTAAATTGACAGGTTTCTTCTTTCTCCAAAATGGGAAGCTGAAATCCCCAACAGTTTCTCAATTTAGGCTCCCAAGACTTATCAGACCATTTTCCTTTGATGCTTGTTTATGATGATAAGATGCAGAATAGAGAGTATTCAAGTTTGAGAATATGTGGCTGAAAACAAGTGATTTGTGGACAACATGACATTGTTGCAGAGGTCTTATAATTTGCAAGGTTCTCCTAGTTATGTTCTCCAAATCATACCGAAATATGCATGCAAAACTGCATTTCAAATTACACAGGAGTTAAGAAATAAATCATTGTCTACAATTTTTGTATGGATCTCTAATCTGAATTTATAGCTAGCATGAGGTCAAGGACTGCGTGCATTTAGACATTCCACTGACCCCGAAATAGCCAAAACAGCTAAGACAAAAGGAATAGAGGATTAAGTTCTTGACAAAAGGAATATAGCACAATGTATTTCTACAGTGCGTTTCTTTGTATTAATAAATGGTACCCCTTTTGGTTTCTTTAGCACTTCTCGAGGCCTGCAGCAGGAAGATCCCTTGTCATCATTGCGATTTATCATTTTCATGGAAACTCTCAGCAAAATGTTGAAGGTGTTGGTTTAAGGGAGTTTTATTTCATGTTTCTTAGTGGGGGCTAGAAACACTAATGTAACCAATGTATCCCATCGTTTTATGTAGATGATACTCTATTGTTCAGTGAGAATGACCAGAATCATCTTCAGTATTTGTGAAGCTCTAATTTTATGCTTTGAAGTAGTCCCCAGATTGAAGATTAATTCAGTTAGTTGGAACTCGTTCTAGTCGGTCAGGTTGCCAAAGTAGACAGCTTGGAGGGAAAATTTGCTTTGCAAGGTGTCATCCTTCTGTGGAAGTCCGTTATATATGCACAAGTTAGGGAGGCTTGGGGTGGATGGTGCTCGAATGAGGTACGCGGTCCATATGGGGTACGTTTGTGGAAATACATTAGAAAGGGCTGGGAGACCTTCCGGAGACATGCACATATTGTAGTGGGTGACGACTCTTGTGTCAGATTTTGGTATAACAAATGGTGTGGTGAACGAAGCCTCCAAGACACTTTCCCTGCCATATTTGAGCTTGCACGAGCAAAGGATGCAGAGACAGCGGACCTCTTGGAATTTTCTAGTGGCTTCCCCTCAATGGAATGTTGATTTCACTAGGGCAGCCCAAGACTGGGAGTTGGAGGCTATCACAGATTTCTATGCAATATTGTATTCTGTAAGCATGACCGAGGGTTACCATAGATAAGATGATATGGAGCCCTTCCAATAAAGGTAAATTCACTGTCAGATCATTTCACAGTTTTAACGAGCCCAGGAATGCCCACATCCCCATGGAAGAGTGTTTGGCAAACAAAAGCTCCTATAAAAGCAGTTTTTTTTGTTTTGACAGCATCATTGGACAAAATTCTCACCATAGATAATTTAAGGAAACGTAGGGTAATGGTGTTGCATGTGTAAGAAGAATGGTGAATCAGTAAATCATTTGCTAGAGAGGCCTCCGAGGTAATTCACAAGTTGCAGCAATTTGGAAAATGGTTCCTATATGTATGTATTGGTGTATTTGGAGGGAGCGAAATGATAGAATCTTCGAAACCCACAAGAGAACAATAATGGAGGAGCTCAAAGTTTTCTTCTTTAAAACATTGTTCTTATGGGTGGGGGCCATTGTTTGTAACAAACTAAATGTCCATGACTTTTTACTGTCAGTTGTAAACTCTAGTTAGATACTTCTCCTGTATACTCCTTGTGTACTTGGACTTTGCGCCTATTTTTAAGAATAAAACTTCTTGATTACCGATCAAAAATAAAATGATTACCGATCAAAAATAAAAAGGGTGCCATCCTTACAAATGAAGTGTTTGGTCTTCCATTAGGAGACACATTTACAACAAAAGCAGTTTGGGATGAGATTATTGAAAAGATTAAGAGGTGGTTGGCCAGATGAAAAGGATGCATTTATCCCAATTCCCAAGGGGGTACAATCACTTTGAATAAGAGCACTCTTTCTAACCTACCCACATATTTCATGTCACTGTTTCTGCTTCATTCTATCCTTGCTTTGCGCATTGAGAAGATACAAAGAGATTTCCTCTGGGGTAATTTAGCTGAAGAATTTCGTAAGTTGGGACAAGATTTGTTCTCCAGTTTCTGAGGGAAGGTTGGGGATCTGTAATCTGAAATTATTCAACGAGGAAACTTTTGGGAAGTGGCTTTGACATTATCAAAATAAAATAGGAGACTCTGTGGAGAGTAGTAGTAGATTCCAATTATGGATGCTTGTAGGACTCCGAAGGATGTTCATCTGGATCAAGATCTGGATATCCGGAGAAGGGATCCAGGAATATATCCAGATGCAGATGCAGATATCGAGCTCCGGGTATAAATCCGGGATTCGGAACTGTATTTAGATCCGGGCGGATTTGTGGATATCCGCCCCAATACCCGGGTTTTTATTTCTAAAAAGACCGGTTTTTTAAAAAATTGAAAAATAAAAAATAGAAATGCAAACAAAAACTATAATATCAGAAAAAAATTAAATGTGAAGAATTGTCTCTAGTTCGATCATTATCACTTAGCTTTACTCTCCTAGATCTTCAACCTTTGTTAAAATGTTCACAAATATGCTGCTTGTTTATATTACAGCTTATGAATCTTTCCTAATTTTCTTAATAATCAACTTGCACAGATGAATTCATTCATCCATCCAGTTTACACTTCACTACAGAATTCTCATTTCTTTTTCTCTCTGTTTTTCTCGCTTCCCAAACAACAATCAAGAATCTTGATTTCTTTAGTATAATCACACAAAAACCTGAGCATTCACAATGATTCTCTTTTCAATTGGTAGTGCAGCCCAGGTACTCGCAAGGGGATCCATTGGCTGCTTAATTATGGCTATGACAGTATTGCTTAGGGCGAAAGGATAGAGAACTACTGATAATACCACTACCAGCATGCATTTTCATATAATTCCCCTTTCACTCTTGTAAATGTTAAAACCTCATGGGTCGTCTTCAATTAATACAGATTTATTAATTATTTATTTTTAAAAAAATTATTTTTAAGTTTTTATTTTCTTAAAAAGACGGCAGGTAATATTTTTAAAGAAATGGTTAGCGGGTATTACCCCTATCTGTTGACGGATCCGCTATCAGCCCGGCTGTAGGGCGGAAATCCAGATACACCCGGATGGATACCAGATCCGGTTTTCCATTTCTAGAAAGCGGGCCAGATACCTGGCCCGGATATCCGAATTTCCGGGTTTCCGGTCCGCATGCACACCACTAAGGTGGAGTACAAATGAAGTCCATTGACTGGATTGCAGGATTGGGGTAGGCCTATGGAAGAAGAGTTTTTCTACTCATCACCATACACCACACACCTGCTAAGGGAAAAAAATATAAAAAGATAAAAAAAATAAAAGCAGGTGTGTGGTGTAAGGATGATGAGTAAAATTTTTCATAGAAGAATATTAGGAGAGGTTGTGGGAAGTTTTCTAACCATATCAAATTTGAGGTGGGAGATGGATCCAGAATTAGATTCTAGCTTGATCTACTGTGTGGAGATAGGATTCTTTAAGAATGCTTTGATGACGGACAACTTGGAGATGCTGAGTAATGTCATTCAGTGGAATAATAGCTTCATCAAAGTGGCACAAAACTGGGAGGTTGATGCCTTAAGTGAGTTCTTTAATATGCTATACTACAGTAGGCTTAGAAGAGGAGAAGAAGATGACAAGACATTTTGGGCTCTGTCCAAGAGAGGGCTTTTCAGTGTCTGTTCTTTATATAATGTATAATCAGTCCTAATGTCAACAATCAACTACCATGGAAGAGCATTTAGCGGACTAAGGTTCCATTAAGAGCAGCTGTTTTTACTAGGACAGAAACACGTGGGAATATTCTCACAACAAACAACATAAAGAAAGTTATGCAGTTGTAAATGACTAGTGTTGCATGTGTAAGGGTAGAGGAGAGTCCGTTGATCATCTCTTGCTTCATTGCAATGTTGCAAGAGCACGATGAAATGACTTCTTCAGGCAGGTCAGATTGGTTTAAGTCATGCCTAGAAGTATTGAGGAGTTTTTCTATTCTTGGAGAAGACTAGGTGACCGCCCACAAATAGTAGCAATATGAAAGATGGTCCCTATTTGCTTCATTTGGCGTGTTTGGAATGGGAGAAATAATAGGACCTTCGAGGAATATGATCGGACGATAGAGGAACTCAAGATAGGTGTCTCTTGTATATCTCCTGTGTCCTAGAGTTGCGTCTCTTGCGCTTATCAATAAAGAATTATTACTTAAAAAATAAAAAAGGAATAGTGCATCCAAGGATGGAAGAGTGATGAAGTGGAAACTATAATACCGTAAGATCATAATAAACACGGCTAGTGGTTTGATCCTAAAAGAGCGAGTATAATAGAATCAGCAACTCCTTTTCTGTGTACCTTTGAAGTAAGTGTTGAACCAGTTATACTGATAAAGTTGGCCCCCGCTTCTGTGGCAAGAGCCTTGGCGAGAAGGGTTTTCCCAGTTCCAGGAGGCCCAAAAAGCAATATTCCTTTGCAAGGCTGACAAAAGCGTCCACAAATCAGACAATGGGAATGCAAACCACAAACCCAAACTAACCTTGACCAAAATGCATTACAAGTGACAAAGTCATAAAAATTACCCTCAACAGGTTTCCTTGAGAGAAAAGCTCTGGTCTCCTCATTGGAAGAATAACAAGTTCCTTCAGTGCCTTCTTTACATCTTCTAGAGCACCTATATCATCAAATTTGACACCAATTTCACCAGGTGGAACCACTGCAGAAACAAAGTTGCTTTCGTATTCATCCTTCACAATGTTCTGTTATAATTTGAGCGTCAGAGGTGTACACGATATACAAAGCCTTTAATATTTCAACTTGCATATTCAATGTAAATGATAAAACATGCCTTCAAACTTTGCAAGGGCTTTCGAGATAATTCTTCATGCTCCTTCAACCTCAAAATTGCCATTTCAAGGCTTCACACACAAAAACAGCAATCAACTTCAAGGTTTTGTAAGAACTCATATTATCTTTGGCAATGAAAAGAAAGTACACCTTTCACGTGGAAGATGCAACCTTCCGCCTTTTATTGATGGAAGCTGACAGTGAGACAAGTAATGATTTTTAGCCCAGCCAACAACTTTCTCTGCTTCTGCAAGCGAAATCGATAATGATGATATTCAGATAAAACTACTCCTTGACAGCGAGACAGCAATGACCATCCAATATGTAAAATAAGCAAGCCAACATTCTCTAATTTTCCCTAGATAGAAATACACAAGACATAAACATCTATTTTTTAATTTCCTTGTTTTATGCTTTTGAGGGAAAAGAGGGAGAGAATTGAAGGCCATCTCAAGTATTAATTTCATAAGATCTTGCATCCCAACTACTATTTCTTTTCTTAGCACATCCTAACAACTTGGAATCAGCTAATAGATCTTTCTCCCCAATTAACTCTACCGATGATGAGGACCACCTTCCTTCATTACACATGAGCAAGCCATTTTTTGACAATTTTTCCTCGCTGCAATTAAGATGGTGCTGCATCTAATTTTCATACTTACATTCATCTCTTAACTTATATTTTACTGTATTAGCATAAATACATCTAATAGTTTTACTTGAAGATTCTCATGATTGTTGAGATAACTTTACCATTTGGTATCAACAATATGATATTTGCACAGGGAATATAACAATGAACGTTTTTAACAAACAAAAATTACAAATCGTTGTCATTCTAGTTTCTTACTTCTTCTTGTCAACATCACGCCATCTATATTTATATTCAATAGATCCATGCATGACAGCTCATGGTCCTCAAGAACCTACATTCACAACTTCAGCAGTAAGTCCCATTGGTCAAATAGGTTCAGTAACAAAAAAAACTGGAGGAACTAAAAATTTAAACCATTCAGAATAGAAGATGTCATTGTCATAGCAAGTACATATTTATCCAAAATACCAACTTTTGCTCAAAACAACTTTAGCTAGCCCCATACCCCATGCAACTCATTCAAACTGCTCCGTGTTATCACAATCCTCCTGTCTTCTTCAACCTGTTTATTGAATGTTCTAAGATTATCTTCCTCCTACAAAAATCAAGGATGATAATAATTATGAAAATCGCCAAAACTATTTTGTGGCTTGCAAGAACCAGTTAGAATAAAAAGTTACAGCAATAAATGAATATATATCAAAGCACAAAAGAACCTAAATGGTGTGCTAAACAAACCCCTGCTCTCCTTCCCAGTAGACACTCAATGGACTAGCAATCCCAAAACCAAAAGTTTGACTCTACTAAGAGGAAGCTCAACTCCATCAAGTGTCCCCCTACTCCTTACACATCAACAGTAACATAATACAAAGAAAGAACAAAAAAAGCAAGCTACGAGTAACAAAACATCATTATAATACTTCACAAGCATATTACACTGGCTATTTCATTCTCTGGTATGTTCAAGAATAAGTCAAAACATTTACCTTGGGCGGATATATGCAGAAAACATTATTGAAGAGCTTATACATTTCGTTCTTATCAGATCTCTTCGTTGCCTTAAGACCCTCAGTAAGATGCTTTAAAGGGAAAGGCTGGAAAGTAAAGGTAAGTCAAATTCAATATTACAACAATAATATGACAGATACCCATAACAACAACAAGAGCAATCAATAGTACCAACGATATAAGTGGTTCACAGAACATAATCAGAATTTCTAACATGTATTTTAAGAAGAAAGTGGTGTAAATAAACCATCTATATAAAAGAAACATGGGTCTGTACACTGGAAAGTTACGAGTCAAACAGTTATAAGTTTTTGTTACGTCAACATAATCTGCAGCCAACCAAGTACTCCACTTAATTCAGAACATACAGGCCAAGAGAATACGAGATCCTAAACCTGTCTCTCAGAATAAATGTCTATATGTAGTAGTGTACTCTTTGTTTTCCAAACATTATCTTTTTCCCCTCCTGAACTAACATCCCATTTGCTATGTGTGCCACGAACTACCAATTCTAAGATTCTCAAACTGCCAAAAAATCACAACATACCAAAAATTTGCAATGTATGCCCTCGTTGAAATTTGATCATCAAGATAGTGGAAAAATAGGTGAAATGGAAACAATCTTGAAGGACGGATCTTATCAGGAGGGTGCCACTACTGGTAGTGTGGGATAACCCTTACCAAAAAAAAATATATATTTATAGGTTAGGAGTACAGTGTGTAATTTCACCCTTTTCAAACAACTTGCCTATGCCTAACAAATAGTAACATATTTGCCTATTTGGTCACATTTGGAGACAGGCTTTATCTTGGCAACCACCTACATTGCAAAGGCTCCCTCGTAATCTGTTGCATGTGTTTAAGTAAACCCTTAGCCACTATCCTGACCTTTTCCTCCTTTCTCCTATAAAACTTGCCAGAATGAGCAAAGAAAAGGTGCATGGATAATATAAAAAAAAAAAATCTGTTCTGTATAAAGTAAGATTAGTTTTATTATAACTTTCAAAGAGACTGCTGAAAGGGAATAGTTGTCACGAGAATATGTGCACCACAAAGCATTTCATGCAATATGCCCACAAAGCATATCTTGACAGATGCCCAGGAGTGCACTTCCTAGTACTATCAAAACCATTGAACTTTTTAATAGAAGTGTAAAGCAAATACCACTATAAGGTTAAAGACACATTCTTCAAATGTATTCTATATGGAAATTTGAGAAGCCAGCATGTGCACAAATTATTACAACAATTGAACCATTTAATGAACACTATAAAAGGGTCAGAGATCTGTGATAGTTGATTGAAAAGTCGACAATCTATCTCTTTATAGAGTATGTGTCCATTGCAGAGTGTTCTTAAGGATAGAAAGCATTACCAACTTAGCAAGGCGCCCAAGATTTGGGAGTATCATCGTCTGTCAAGAATCATGTAGAGAAAAAAATAAGAAAGTATCGCCAACAACTTGAACAGGTTTAAAAAGACAAATAATGCCCTCAATATGCGCATTTGTAGATATATATATATATATATATACATATATATAAGTTGACAATTAGCATTAAACTCGTGAAGCTTACAAATTTATCCTTCTCCTTCGACCCCGATTCAACTATGTTCTGCCCACAGATTAGAACAACTGGACCTGATAATGAGTCAAACATTCCCTGCACCTTATGGACAAACTCCTTACGATTTGACTTGGGAACTGCTCTAGACAACCATTCAGAAGAGTCTGGAATATAGACAATGAGGGGTTGCATGGATCTCAAAACCTAAAAACAAATCAAAAGTGAACATCTGTTGTTTAGGAGGCATTGCCTAAAGCATCATCACATTTGATAGAGTTTTTTGTTGTTTTGTTGTTGTTCACAACACATTAGAGATGTCCAGCATATATTGACAGTATACCTCGCACAAAGCCTCTATTGCGACAAAGCAATCTTCTATCTGTGTGTCTAGATCACGCTCTATCTCCTTAACTGTAAGTGAAAAAAATTGTCACTTCTTTAGGATGAAATGAGCATATACACAGGCTAAAATTGACACACATATCAGAAGGTTATCATCAACAAGGCATTGCTGCTGCTAAAACTTTTAAGAAAAATTTAAGCCAGTATTAGAAACCTCATTTTTGGGCCAATTAGTTCAACATTTTTTATATGAAGATAAGTTCTATGAAGATAAAACTGAAAAAAAAAAAAAGTCCACTATCCAAGTACACATTGAGAATACATCAATCAAGGATTGGTCTTATCTTAATAAATCAATTGAGATCATATATGAAATAAAATTATAGCTAATTCTGTAACCTAATGTCATAATTAGAGTACCGTTGCAGTATAGATGTCAATCCCCATTACTGTTACATGATTATTATTGTAGTTGTTAATGTTGTTTTATGTTTATACTATGACTAGAATCGAGCTGTAACCTATCGAGGATATCTAGATTGCCCACGAATTCACACTTATCAATACCAAGTAGCTAGGTCTACCATTCTGTCAAGCAATGGAGTGGTTAACCTCAAAACTTCAACCAAATATATCTTTTTCGCCCCTGCTGGTTCGGAAAGCTCCAACTAGCGGGAAAAAAAGGGGTAAAAAAAAGCCTGGAGCTAAAGCTGAAGGAACATAAATAAGCAGTCATCCAATAGTACAACTTAATGAAAAAGAAAGCTTTCAGTTGCTCCATTGGACTGGTGTTGTCTACAAAGCTCCAATTGTTTCCCCTTCCATATCTACATCAAATAGATCGGGACAATTCTCCTCAAGATCCAGCTGCAAACAATATCATATCTTCCATTCCTGCATGCTAATTAACCTGCCACCTGCCTAGGCATCACCCAGTCTAGCCCAAAGAGACCAAGAACTGAATGCCACATAGTTCTAGCTATCACAACGGATGGGGAAGACAACATGCGCAGGGCCATGTCCAAGAGGGGTGTTTGAAGTCAAGTTGTTCTATTGTGCATTGATCCCTTGTGATAGTACTGGCTTTCCATGGAAGCCCATCTGGCCAAGTGACACCCCTCGAGAGTGACTTTCTGCGTTTGGATGATTGCACTAGGGAAGACCCTTACATTGAAAAACCTACGGAGGATATATGTCATGCTAATGAAGTGGAGTTTTGAATGAGGAATGGGAAGACTATAGATTACTTGTTACTATAAATCATATACGTCCTGTGTACTTGGGCTATGCCTCATTTACCTATGAATAAAGGTTTTTGATTACCTATAAAAAAAACTATAAATCGAGAATAAAATTAGTTAAAGAGATTCATCTTCCAATTATGTGCCACTCTGATAAAGTAAACTTCCCATCAAGAGGATCGACTTCAAAACTTTGAATCTGTAAATGATCAAGTGTGGATGCATCCTTGGCCCGAGCAATGCAGAATACATTTGAAAATTCCCTTTAAGAGGCTACTCTATACACCACACATCATGCCAAAACTTTATCTTGGACCAATTGCCCACCTCATATCTGGTATATTGTGAGAACTCCCCCAACCCCTTTTGATGTTGTTCCATAATCCAATCCCATAACACCCAATCCCACATTGTGAAAAGGAATGACTCACATAGAGTGGGTAAGTTATAAAGGTAGTCATGGAGGTACGGCTCACATTCACAACTTAATAGGTGAAACGCAGCTTTATAAGTGAGGTCTTGGAAGGTCCAAATTGATTAGTCTTTTTGGGATACAGTATCAAAACCACCTAGTAAGGGCAGCCATTGGATACTAGGGCACCATATATATGGCCTTGACAAGGGCGTCAAGAATTTAAGAGGGGGGATTTCCAATGATATGGTCCCAACCAGACAGGCAAGTTCTTAATCGGCTCAATTTGATTCTTTATCCTTTTTTTTTTCAAAACCGACTAGACCAGTTCAGTCCTCAGTGTGCTGAGACCGAACGGAATTGATCCTAAGGCAAAAGTCCAGGCCCACGTCTAGAAAGTATCAACCCATCCTAGGTATATAGTGCAACCCTCGTGTATGAAATATAAGCTCATCCTAGGTATGTGTGATTATATAAGCTCCCTCCAAGCCCATTAAATTCTTTGTTTAGCCAAGGGCCCCCATATCCACATAAATAAATAATAAAAATAATAATAGTAATAATTCCTGTCATTAAAAGATGGGATTGTCGTCGACTGTTTAATCCAAAGAAGGGATAAACTCCATCCACATTGAACTATAAATTCCAGCCAGAGAAAAATAATTTTTTTTTATAAGTAATCAGGAAAGGTACCATCTATCCAATAAATCGAAGGTTTTGAAGGCTCTTCTTTGAGTTTCTCCTCCTCTTCATTAGAGTTCTTTTCACAAATATCCAAAATGACAGCAACGCGATCACCATTCACCTCATATACCTCCCCACGTTGACCATTTGATAAAGGCCTGCAAACATGCCAGACTTTGATTAGTGACTGTAAGATAGTACTATTATGAATGTACAAAAATAACGTAACCACAATCTAACTTCAAGTATTTATCTGTTATGCTGATTTGCAAATCTTCAAGTTCCAACTAGTAACATTTTTTCGTTTTGATAAGTAAACAATTCTATTAATAAGAATAGGCATAGCCCAAGTACAAGATGGTATACAAGAGTTAACACCTATCTAGGAGGAAGAAATGGAAACAAGAAAATCATGAAAATCAAGGCCATTGAAATCAACAGCTTTGGCCCACAAAAACAAAGTTCTAACGAAAAATAATCTAAGCTCCTCTAATGAGTGCTCATTGTCCTCAAATGTCCATTCATTACGCTTCTGCCATACACACCACAGAATACAAATAGGTACCATCTTCTACATAGTTGTAATTTGTGAAATACCGCCTAGATTTGTCCAACTAGCCAAAAGCTCAACCACTGTGGTAGGCATAACCCAGGCTAGCTCTAACCGTCTGAATACATCTTCCTATAATGCTCTAGCAACCTCACAATGCAGTAGAAGATGATCCACAGTCTCGCTATTGTTTTTGCACATATAGCACCAATCCACTATAATCACCATGCATTTCCGTAAGTTATTCATCGTCAAAATCTTACCCAAAGAAGCTGTCCAAGCAAAGAATGCCGCTTTGGGAGGCACTTTTTTCTCCAAATCCTTCTCCATGGAAAGTGATTGTTCAGCAATTGTGTGAGAGACTTGTAGAAAGAGCAAACCGAGAATATACCTTTACATGCGGGTACCCACCACAATGTGTCATATCTTTGAGGGCTCAATTTTATGGAGTACAAGAGTCTAAATAAATCATCAAAGCTGTCAACTTCTCAATCTTGGGCCGCCCTAGTAAAGCTCACATTCCATTGGACTAGGTCACTAGATAACTCCATGAGTTCACCCAGTGAAGCTTCTTTCTCACCTACAATCCTGAAGACTGAAGAAAATGAGTCCTTGAGAGCATTATCTCCACACCATAAGTCGTACCAAAATTTTATTTTTGAGCCATCTTCCAGCACAAGTCCTAGTGTGACGAGCAAAAACCCCTCACCCTCGTCTAATATGCCTCCAAACTCCCACTCCATACGCCCCTTGTACCTCCCTAGTGATCCACCTCCCCCACATACCTCAATTCTTGCAGTCAATCACCGGCTTTCATAAAGCTTCTGGTTCCTTACTGTATCACCACAACCATTTCCCAAGAAAAACCCAATTGAAAACCCTCAGGTTTCTAATACCCAACCCACTAGAAGAGATTGGGGAGCATACCTTGTTGGCCGTAACCTACTTTCTCCCAATCGTTCACTTGGGAATCTTATAACATTAAAGTCGCCACCACTGTACCATGATAGGTCCCACCAGCTATGAACTCCAGCTAAAACATCTCATAACAGTCTTCTATCGCTGTCCAAGTTCAGCCCATAGATATTAGCAACGACCCACATGAAATTATCTTCTACACTCTTAAAGGAGCATGCCACTATGTACTCCCCGAGGTACTCCTCCATTTTCTCTACCACCATTTTGTCCCACATAACTAATACTCCTCCTGAAGCCCCAACTGATGCAAGGAAAGCCCAATCCACATATGGACAGCTCCATAAGCTTCAAACAATACTTCTTGAAATGACTTTCAACTTAGTTTCCTGCAAGCACACAAAGCAAGTTTTTTATCCGAGGTCACTTATTACTTATTAGCCTCATTAATCCCTCGGACGTTCCAAGATACAATCTTGGGCTTCATAAAGAAAGTAAAGGCCCCCTTCCTTTGGATCTTTCTATGTTCGAGCTGCCCTCGTAATTAATAAACCATGTTAATCTCTTTAGTTCCCTCTATTTTTTTATCCTGATTTCTTAATATAATCGCGTCCAACTTCGATGGTAGTAAGCGAAGCCATGAATTGCTCCTCAAAACCCTCATATTCAAGCCCCACATAGTGTTGGATTTCTGACACCTTATGTAATACCCAATCAGAAGCACTAGGCTAACCCCGTAACAGATAGTTTAGGGGATGTGGGCTCCTAGACCATGCCAATCTCGTCCCGACTTGCCCACTACAACTCCACTGGCACCCTCATCTCCTCCTTAGCAAAGGGAGACTTGCAATCCTCCTGAAAGAAGCCTTGCGTAGGCACTAGCATCTGTAGGGGCCCTACATCGACACCCCCATCACTCCCAGCCTCTGTACACAACACTCAAGCCCCATCCTCCTGCTAAAAACCCTTCATCGGCGAGGATGTCCCCTGAAAACCCTTCATTGGCGTTGTCTATCCATGTTGTGCCGGAGATCCGACGCTCCGCTATGAGGGAACGTCAGAAACCATTTCTAGTTCAATTGTCGTCGTCGCCTCCTCCACCATCGACTTCACCATCGGAGCCTCTATCAAGGGTTCCTCAGCCGGTCGCGAGTCTATCAAAGCCTTTTCCGACAAGGTTGCCTAGTTCCCACCGGTGGAAGGCCCTACATCACCACCCCCTTTGCTTCTCCACAAGGGATGGGTCCCGATCTATTCCTTGCCTCTATTTTGCCCCATGGGCTGAGGCCAAGGGAGCGGCCCATTCTTTGCCCAGCCTTCAACTGCCCATCAACTTTCAAAGGCCCAAATGAGCCACTTGCCTCCAAGCCCATTCAATTAACACTTGACTGATTAGGACCATTTGCCTCCAAGCCCAAGCCCATGCCATAATTTCCCTCAACGCACCGTATTAATGAGTCCACTTTCTCCTGCAGTGCCATCAGATGTGATTTCATAACCAGGAGTTTTATGTGCACGCCATCCTCTGCCATACCGAGATTGAACATGCCACCACCTCCTTTCCATTGAGTACTTGTTGTAACAGCTATGAGGAAATCTTCCAGTCCCATAGTCAGTGTCTTACGGTGTCTCCTCTCTGAGTTGCCATAACACCATTTATCCACCATTGTTCCGCTCACGAGACTGCACCGGCACCATTTTCTCCACCAAGGCCTCCCTATATGATCGAGTTTGTTGTTGATTCACCACCACCAACAACCTAAAAAATACCCCACCTTTGTGACGACTCCTATTTCCTCCCTCTTCAGCAAACTCCCACAACACCTCCACCATCCTCCTCCATCCCTGGCCCTCCCTCTCTTCTAGTATAAATATAAAACTGCATCTACCACCACCATTGTACTCCACTAAAGCCATGTAGCGACCGCGAGCATTTAAACACCTCTGTGCAATGAAGCTTCCGTTCCCCTCCCTTGCCATGGTGTAAAAATCTTTTTTTTCGCCCTTCAGGCAGTTCTCCAGCATTTTGGCAAACCGTTGCACCATGGACATCCCCAGTCTCATCTCTTTCACTACCTTCCAACTCCTCTCAGTGATAAACATATAGCTTCCATCCTTCGACAATGCAAACACTTTTGATTCTATCACTAAGACTGCATTTGGATGTTGAGATGATCTCAGATAATCTGAGTTAATCTGTGAATAGTAGTGATTTGTGGGTCCCATTAAGATGTGTTTGAATGTAAATAGGTTGAAATATGTGTTTGAATATATGAAGTAGGTTGAAATGGGTGTAACTTTTTTATGGGAGGTTGAAAAAACAGTGGGTCCCATCAATGATTAGTTTGAGATGGGTTGAGCTCACTTTGGCAACCAAACATAGCCTCAATGTTTTGGGAATCCCATAATCACTCTAATCTCACCTAAAACTCAACACTCAAGCCTTAATCTCGCCGTTAAATCCCACCATCCATCATTGAAATCTTGGTTGTACCCAACTAGTTACATGCTAACGAATAATCAACTACATGATTCGAGAAGCACCATAAAGATGATTCAGTGGGAAAATAAAAATGGTAAGAAAGCTCTCATTTCACAAATCACTCAAATCTCCTATGTATTATGACATATGTAGGATTGCCTCATTATCATCCAGCAACATGCATGAAAAGTCTATTGTTGCCCATCAACAACTCCATGAGAATCATCCCCAATAAAAGCAATGCTAAATGCACCTTCCCTTAACAAGGTGCCGTAATATTGAAGAGGCAGCCAGTGTAATAAATGCAGGACCTAACATCCGCTCCTTTTTCAAGGTTTTATGTATCCACAAACCCGTAAATAAGTAGAATTTCTACAAAGCAATCAATATCTGCTTCTGCTTCTCATAATATTAATTAGATTCTTAAAACAGAAATATGCAGTTTAGCTCTAAGTTGGATTATAATGCCACCATTTGACTATAACGGACTACAAAAATCTTAAGAAAGTTTCTAGCTGCAACTTCAAGAATACTTAGTTTGCTCACTTCTATTGTATTGGTGTTGTTGCCCTGAAATTCAGCTCGCAAAACAGCTATTGCCAAAACCATTGACATGATTATACAATACAAGCTGATTGAAGAGACTGGATAAATTAAGAACCCCTTTTTTTCTCTTTGATAAGTTGAAAATAAGTTAGAGAAACTATAAGACCAATCTGAGATTAAAATCAGCAATAGAGGGAAGGGAAAAAAAAAAAAGAATTACTATGACTATTTTTGTCAGTAAAGTTTTTTGACAATTAGTCAGTGCATTTTTTTACTAGTAGTTGATGAATTTTGGGCTCCAATGAAGGCACTTCACTGAAAATAACCAAATCACAAGAACATATAACCATTCAATACCTTTTGCACACACATAGGATGAAAGTTAAAATTTCTAGTACAATTATAGCAAAATTCAACCTCAGTGGAACCACTGAACTTTTAATACATTTGTAACCGACAGAATTTCCACATCATGGGCTAAAGACATTGGAAGAGACAAGGAACCAGCTTAGATCCTCAAAGATAAAAACCAACCATAGCAGTTTCAAGAAAATGCCAAGAAGAGAGGGGCATCCAAGATTTTTTCTTCTATATATTTAGAAAACTTACCAACCCACCTGCCACGAATACTTGTATAAGCATTTTTCGGACCATCAGAAGTTGGTATCTTCCCCAATATTATCCTGTGATGCATTATACACATAGATGTCAAGCGAGGGTGAAGTTAGAGTTCAGGGGTGAAGAGATCATGCCAAAGGGTATCAAAAGAGGATACAATCCTCCTACAAGCATGCTTATCATTTGTCGCAATATTCAAGTCCAACCAATTAGTAGATAGCACTCTCTTATTTCCACATGTTTTGCAAAATTTCCTAAGATCAATGTGCAGCCAATTATATGTACCCCGAAAACAATTCTAAGCATCAAGAATATACTAACTGAGAAGTTTTTTAGTCAGGTTGGTTCGGCGTGGGTAATGCCAAGAAGAATAGTGAACTTTTCTACTCTTGGAGAAAGTTAGGAGTAGGGCAGGCCGGCGGAGCACTGCCAACCCGTCCCACCCCATCCGGCATCCGCCTGGCCGGGGCGGGGGCCCTCGTTCTCGAACGGAGGGCCTAGGCTGGGCCCAAGCCTGCCCAAGGTTTACCTCGTCCGCCCAGCCCTGCCCATATATATATATATATATATTCTAACAAAATGACTTTGCTTTATCTTAGATTTTATTTTATTTTTTAATTAAACAATGTAAACAACGTCGTTTTGGGGTTAGGTTTAACTTAAACCTAACCCCCCCCCTCCCCCCTGTCCCCCTCTTGCCACTGCATCCTCTTCTTCTCCTCTTCCTCTTCTCCTCCTCCTCCATTTTTACATATCCTCCTCCTTCTTGAAGCACGAATGGTCGTGGAACCACAGCCGTTTTTCATTTTTCAGACCTGTTGTGTTTTGGTTGTTTTGGATTTTTTTTCTTGTTTTCCGATTTGTTGTGGATTTGTTGCTGTTTTTTGGTTGTTTTGGATTTTTTTTTGTGTTTTCCAATTGTCTACTCATTGTGGGTGGGCGGTGGACAGGATGGTCTTGGGGGCCAATCCACCCCCCAGCGTCCGAACGGGGCAATGCCGGGGTACAGGGGCCCAAACTGTCACAGGGGCACCCCTCGTCTGGGGGTTGCGGGTAGCACCCCTAGTTAGGGGGCAGCCCCTAAGTTGCGGCAGTGTGGAAGAAGGTACTTACTTTCCTCATATGGTGTAATTGGAGAGAAATAAACGATAAGAATTTTGAGGACCATGAACGGACATTGAAAGAGCTAAAAATTTCTCATATCCTCTTTCTTTGCACAGCTATAAACTTTGATGGGCCTAACTCTCACATTTTACTAAAAAAATTTCTCTTTCTGAATAGGTGTCCCTCTTGTATACATCCTGAGTACTAGGATTGTGCATTTTTGGTAATAAAGCTTTACTAATTATAGAAAAAATTAATTCAGAACAAATAGAACAGCAGATAAACAGCCCAGACTAAATCATGAAAAACCCTTACAAAAGTTTTTAATAATGCACATAATGGCATTTAAATAAAGAAATATACAGCAGACAAGCTCAAAACTTTGTGGACTCACACAAGACTTGAGGCAATAAACTTTTGCAATAACATACAAAATTCAACTATTTTTACATGATCAATAGGTTTCAGAAAGCAAACATGAAGTGTACTTCAGTGACAACAACTTATCTGTACAATATATAGAAGACACACCTAGTGTATTCTGAAGTGAAAGCTCACAATTTTAAGTTAGCATATTAAACCTTAAATGCACATAATAGAGAAAACACGGACAAGAATCAATTTATGACCTGTTATCCGATTCAATGCATACAGAAGGCCCAGTGTATTTTACCCGATCACCTGGAAAAAGATGGAGGAACAAGAAAATGATTAGAACCAATTCTGAGAAGAGACCATATATTTCAAAAAATAAGTACAATTTTTTAATAGGTAATCGAGAAGTTCTATTTATAATAAAAGGCATAGCCATGTACTCCGGACATACACAAGTCAAAGCTAACTAGTTGTGGTCCCATTGTTACTCATTAATTTTATGTATATTGGCAGATTTATCTAGAGTCTGTCCAGCATGCTATGGAGTAGAAAATCACATAAGAAATCATTGTAAATGTGCTTGTAAACTTTTTTCTCTCCGTACATGTGCGAAAAAGTTTCATTTTTTTCTCTTCGTTGTTGAGCATGGTGGTTAGTTAGGTTCCGTTGTTTACGTTGACGGTGGTTGGGATGGGAATTGCAAGGGAGCTTGTGATTGAATCAAAGCTCTTCACAGTGGTGAGAGAAGGTGGACTGATTCGTATCTTTGAGAGAGTTAGGAGGTTCAAACAGGAGCTGTTACTGGGGCTGGGCACTGCAAAATGGCTCGGAAGAGGATTGTGCGATAAGCGAAAGGAGGGACTTTTATACGTCTATAAGAGAGGGCCATCGGCGTGTCATAGCTCAGAGTTGCTCGAATAACTGGGGAAGATTCATGGAAGTGGCAGCGTATGGTGAAGGGAATCGCAGAAGTTGTATTATTATTCCTGAAGGTGAGGGGGCAAGGGGTTGGAGAAGAATGAAGGAGGTATTATTGGAGGCTACCATGGAGGATAGAGATAACGTAGGGTTTGAGGGTGGTTGCAGAGGAAGCCATGGAAAGAAACTGAGGTGGTTTCAAAGTCTTACAAAGATGCTTTATTTCCGGCAGGAAGTCATGGCGGCCTGAGAACTGGGGCTGGCGGGGGAGGAATTGGTTGGGAAGGTACTGGTAGGGGCACTTTGAGGGCGACGCGCATCGAGCCCATCACATTTTCTCTCCGGAGCGTGATTATGGCAGAGACGTGTACTGCATGGTGAGGGAGGTGCAGGAGCAGTTGAGGTACCTGCAGAGGGAGTTGGATAAAGTGGTGAGGAGTGTTGGGGTGTTTAAGGAAAACAATGAAACGGTGCGTGCAGGGGGGAAAACGGCGAGTTTCTAGGGTCTGTTATGCATAAAGGAAAGGGCTTTCAGGCCTGTAACTCTGATGGTTTTGGGCTGGGCCACCAGGCCCGTAACACTTCTAGTTTTAAGAATAGCCATATGGGCCATACCGAGAAGCATGGGTTTAAGCCCAATAAGCCCACCAAGTGGAGGGCTCGAGCAAGAGAAGTGTTGAGGCCCTCACTGCCGCAGACGTTGCCGCAACGCCACCAAAGGGTGGTGGACGTGCCGTAAACTTCATCGCGTCGGCATCAGAAGACGCCGACGAAGGTGGTGGCCTCGTCGGAGATTGGGCTGGTACTCCAGGTGAAGCCGACAGAGTTGGTGGAGTCTCCTCCAACACAACCGAGATGCGGGGGTGGAGAGGAAGGGTCAGGGAATGGACAAATGCCGATGATGCATGGGGGTGAAGCCGAGGGTCCGGTGAGGCCTTCCGAGACGGGGAATGGACAGATTCAGTTGACAGGGGGTGAGGGTGGAGATATAGTTCAAGTGAGGCCTCTCGTGTTGCCATGTGACTCCACTGTTGGGCAGAATATTCTTCCTCTGGGGAATGGGTCGTCGGGGTGTGAAAAAATGGGAGTAGTGGACTCAGCCAGTGAAGATCTCTTTCTCTCAGACGAAGAGAACCTGGGAGGAGAAGTGGGTTTCGTACTCGGGGATGAGGTTTTGGAGGAACAATTTGAGTTTAGAACTCAGAGTCCTATCCCTTTGAATTGTTTGTTTCCAGACCAATCTAGTGTCTCAGATTGGGTTTTTAACACAGTAAAGGATATACAGGATTTGGTGGGTTTGAAATGTGAGGGATATGAGGAGCAATTCATGGCGCTGCTCACTGCCATTGAAGTTGGGCATCAACAACAAAAAAAAGCTGGCTCTAATAGACAACGTGAACTTAGAAGGCTAACCTGGTCCATGAACTCTGAAGGTAGTTCTAGTAGGGATAGGTCTAAGGGAAAGGGTCTGGCCTATCCCAAATGAAACCAAAAATTGTCTCGTGGAATGTCCGTGGTCTAAATGAGGCCAGTAAGCGCCTTCAAATAAGAAACTTACTGAGAGGGTGGAAGGCGGACATTGTTTGTTTACAAGAGACGAAGCTAAAAGTCATTTATACTAAAATGGTAAGAAGTATATGGAGCTGCGTCCATGTGGATTGGGTATATCTAGCAGCTAATGGGGCCTCAGGAGGTGTGTTGGTGATGTGGGATCAAATGGTGGTGGAGAAAAGGGAGGAGTTCATAGGGTTATTCACGGTAGCATGCTCTTTTAGGAGTGTCAGATGGTTTTTTGTGGGCCTTTGCAGGTGTGTATGGTCCTAATACAGATATTGATCATAGATTATTGTGGGATGAACTAGTTGGAGTTCACAGCGCGTGGGATCTTCCATGGTGCATTGGAGGAGATTTCAACGTAATCAGATTTCCCAGTGAGAGCTATGGTAATAGAAGGATGCGTCCAGCAATGTCAGATTTCTCGGAATGTATTTTTGAGTTGAATTTAGTGGATCTACCAATGGCGGGGGGTACATGCACGTGGGCGAATAATCAGACGTGGTCTCGATTAGATCGATTCCTAATTTCCCCAGAATGGGAAATCCATTATCCGGAGGTTTGGCAAAAGAGATTGCCTCGTGTGTGTTCAGACCATTGGCCTATTATGTTGGATTGTGGGGGGATTCAAAGAAGACGTCGGTATTTCAAGTTCAAAAACATGTGGCTGAAATCAGAAGGTTTTGTGGATAGGGTCAGATTGTGGTGGTCATCTTATCAGATACGGGGTACTCCTAGCTTCATGTTTGCGGGTAAATTGAAAGCTTTAAAACAAGATTTGAAACTTTGGAATTTACAGTCTTTTGGCAACATTGGGGAGCACAAGGAAAGTAGGATAAAGGAAATCCATGAGTTAAAAAGGTTACAAGAGTCTAGGACCTTAACTCAGGAGGAACTAGCCCAAAAACTAGTGCTGGCTGCAGATCTTGAGAGGATCATTCTACTAAAAGAGATTTTGTGGCGGCAAAAGTCTAGAGCATTATGGTTGAAGGAAGGAGACCGAAGCACTAAGTTTTTTCACAGGGTCGCCAACTCTCAAGGGAGATCCAATAATATTGAAATGCTGAAAATTGATGGGGTTATCAGTAAGGATGAGCAGGTGATTAATAATCATGTGGTTGGTTTTTATGAACAGCTACTAACTGAGCAGGAGGTTTGGCGACCTAAGCCTAATGGTTTGATCTTTGACTCTATTGGACCCATGGATGGTAGCCGTTTGGAGAGGCCTTTCGAGGAAGTAGAGGTGTTCAATGTGGTAAGGAAAATGGCTAAAGACAAGGCTCCGGGTCCTGATGGGTTTTCTATGGGTTTCTTTCAAACATGTTGGGATGTTTTGAAGGAAGACCTTATGAAGGTGTTCCATGAATTCCATTCGGTCGGTAAATTCGAGAAGAGTCTTAATGCCACTTTTCTTGCTTTGATACCATAGAAGGTTGGGGCTACAGAGATTAGAGAGTTCCGACCCATTAGTTTGGTAAATGGGGTATACAAGATTCTTTCTAAGGTACTGGCAAATCGCCTTAGTGAGGTGGTGGGACAGATAATCTCAAAGCCCCAAAATGCTTTTGTAAAAGATAGACAGATCTTAGATGCGGTTCTCATTGCAAATGAATGTCTGGATAGTAGACTGAAAGATGGTAATGCAGGGATCATTTGCAAGTTGGACATGGAGAAAGCATATGATCATGTTAACTGGGATTTCCTTCTTGACCTTCTTGGGAGGTGTGGTTTTGGGGAGAAATGGCGATCTTGGATCCGTTGGTGTATATCTACAGTGAAATTTTCAGTCTTGATTAATGGTAGTCCAACAGGTTATTTCAATAGTTCACGAGGCCTAAGACAAGGAGATCCGCTGTCCCATTTACTCTTTGTTATTGCGATGGAGGCTCTGAGTAGGATGACCACAGCCTTGGTCACCAATGGGCATGTGACTGGCTACTCGATCGAATCCTCGGGAGGGGGAGTTATTAATATTTCTCATTCATTGTTTGCAGATGATACTCTTATATTTTGTGAGGCAGACAATAATCAGGTGCGAGTATTGAAGGCTCTCTTACTGTGTTTTGAAGCAGCTTCGGGGTTGAAAGTGAACTTAGACAAGTCAGAGATGGTGCCTATTGGAGGGGTCCAGCATATCAGACAGCTGGCCAACACTCTGGGGTATAAGATTGCCTTACTCCCTATGACATACCTTGGCCTTCCGTTGGGGGCTGCCTCAAGAGCGGCTTCTATATGGGATACAGTCATTGAGAAAATAGAGCGTCGTCTAGCAGGCTGGAAGAGAATGTACCTATCAAAAGGTGGTAGAATTACCTTGATAAAGAGTACATTATCTAATCTACCGGCCTATTTCTTGTCCTTGTTTCCCATTCCAGCAAGTGTGGCACTTCGAATTGAGAAATTACAGAGGGATTTCTTGTGGGGCGGAATTGGTGAGGAATTTAAATTCCACCTAGTCAGGTGGGAGAAGGTTTGTTGTCCTCTCCCTAATGGTGGTTTAGGCATTCGAAATTTGAGGATTTTTAATCGGGCGTTGCTTGGTAAATGGTTGTGGAAATACCATAAAGAACCAGAAGCTCTATGGAGATTGGTGATTGAGAGCAAATATGGTGGTTTATAGGGGGGATGGTGCACCAATGAAGTGAGGGGGGCATATGGAGTGGGGTTGTGGAAACATATAAGAAAAGGATGGGGGGTCTTCTCTCGTCACTCACGATTATGCTCAATAGACGGGGCCAGGATCAAATTCTGGTATGATGCTTTGTGTGATAATGGTGTCCTAAAGGATCTATTTCCGGATCTCTTCAGGGTTGCTAATGATACAGAGGTTTCAGTGGCGGATGTCATGGTGCTAGTGGGGGAACAAATCCAGTGGAACATCAATTTTAGCCAGGCAGCAAATGATTGGGAAGTGGACAGCTTTGCAGCCTTTTTCAGACTTTTGTATTCTCTTATACTGAATAACCAACATGCCAACTCATTGTGGTGGATATCTTCGGGTGGTGCGTTCTTGGTTTGCTCGTTCTATAAATCCCTTTCCCATGAGCTCCCTATTCAGTTTCCTTGGAAAAGAATTTGGAGACACAAGGTGCCTCTCAAAGCAGCTTTTTTTGTATGGACAGCTTCCTTGGGTAAGATCCTCACAACGGATAATCTGAGGAAACGAGGAGTGATCATCGCAGATTGGTATTGCATGTGTAGGAATGAGGGTGAATCCGTGGACCATCTTCTACTACACTGTGAAGTAGCTCGAGGGTTATGGAACGAGGTTTTTAGAAGACTAGACTTGGGTTGGGTAATGCCCGAGTCAGTAATGGCGGTTTTACCTAGCTGGACAGATCTAAGAGGAAATCGACCGATCAAGGCTGTCTGGAAGTTGATTCCTATTTGCATCATGTGGAGTTTATGGCAGGAGCGTAATGAACAGACGTTCGAGGACAAAGAGAGATCGATGGAGGAACTCATTACTTTCTTTTTTAGAACCTTTTGTACTTGGGCCTCTTCCGTTAATTTTAATGGACAAGATTTCCATGATTTACTTGTATCTAATGTCCCTACATAGTTAGGACACATGGCTTTGCCTATTCTTTAATTAATACAATTTGATTACTTATCAAAAAAAAAGAGTCTGTCCAGCTTGTTTTATGGTACATTAGTGGGTTTTAGTCATTTTTTTATTGCTAAACAAGATTTTATTGATCAAAAGAATAGGCAAAAGCCCAAGTATACGGGACATAAACAAGAGCAACGCCTAAGCTTGCTTAGTTTAAAGATACAAGGAATTCATGAAACGACAAGGCAACAATCAACCAATGGAGCAAAGTATTGAAAAATATATTTCTAAGCTCATCCATTAACCACACTTGATCTTCAAAACTTCTTTCGTTCATCTCCCTCCAAATACACCACCATAAACATATTGAAACTATCTTCCAAATTGAGGCGACTAAGAGTTACCCTGAATGGGCTTTCCAAGAAGCGAGGAGGTCCACTACCTATCTCGGCATCACCCACGCTAATCCCACCCGAGCAAAAACTTCATTCGACAATGTCCTAGCAATATCACAATGAAGTAGTAGATGGTCAACCAACTCTCACTCTTTTTGCACATACAACACCAATCCATGACTTGAAGTAGTGTTTGGAGGTCGGGCATGTCAACCCAAATCTACTCAACCCCATGTTGGAGCACTATGTTTGCATATGTATAAGAAGATACCATATCACACGACAAAGAGCTACAATGTGTCATATTAGATACAATTTAGCCGAATAAATTAATCAATTCTGACCTTAAAGAAACTTAAAAGTTATACGCCAATTGTGTCTGCTCCACTGTTTTCAATCTCGTACCGTACCGGCCGGTACGGCCAATATTTGCCATACCGGCCGTTGGGCCGGTACAGGTACCATATACGTTTCGTACCGGCCCAAATATTGGCCGTACCGGCACCGGCCTCTATTTCGGCCTTCAATGTTTTTTTTTTTTCAAACTACAAGCTTATTTTTTGACCTTCAATTCAGACTAGGCTATTTATAATTTATATATATATGTATTTATATAGAATTTATTCATATATAGACTATTATTTTAGAATATAATTTATATATATATATATTTATATATAATTTATTCATATATCGACTATCCCGAAACGGTACACAAAATGGTACCGGTACCGAAATATTTCGTTCAAGTGCCTTGACCGGTACGGTATTCAAAACATTGGTCTGCTCTCCACTCATTGAAAAATAAAATCTTCTTTTTTTATTAGCTCTGAGTGCCCAAAACAAAGTCCCTACTAACCCCGGGGGTGCACAAGCCCCCGACAAGGAGTTTCTCGCAAGTTTACCTCAGGTAATTCCCCCAGTCTAATGGCCCCTAGAAATTGTTTGCACCCAAGGATTTGAACCTTAAACCTGGAAGAAGCATACCCACAAGACCAAGTCTCTTACCACTTGAGCCAACCCTAGGGGCTATTGAAGAGACAAAATCTTATCCAAACTAAGCCTAGTACTCTCCCTCTTTCCTTATATTTAATTTTCCTCTTTTCTTTTTTCTTTGTGGGTATTTACAAGCAGATGGAATAAGAGCAACAACAGCATATTAGATTTCAGCAGGTCAAGCCTAGGAAACAAAAGGTTCCAATTTAAAGAGAGTTAAATTATCATGCTAGATGACAATTATAACAACCTGGCTTCATTTGGGTCTTAGTACCAAATCCCACATCCATGCACAAAATGATGATTTGCACTCTCACAACACTCACATTTAACATATCTCTGAATATATATATATATTTTTATGGTTAAATATATATTTATTATGTGTTAAATGACATAGAATTATCAACCACATATGTAACAAGCTATTAAAGAAAACCATACCCTGTAAGAGATCAAACACAAAGCAACAGCAGTTTTTTATATAGGATAAAAAATATTAAGCCCAAAAAAGGTGTTCCCCCACTACACATAAAGTATATAAGAGATTCGCTTAAGAGATTCACTAACTAGGAAAAGGAAAATTTTCTAGCATGAAGATCTTAGGTAGTTGAAATATATTACCTTTCTTTAGTGGGCGCCTAGATTTATCAAAACATTCAACAGCCTCGGACTTTGTGGACTCTGAGCAACTCTCAGATTCTCCAGAGACCCTCTGCCACAAATGTAATTCCAAAATGACATGTAGATCATGGTATGTGGTCCATATAAATTAAAGTAAGACTCCATACATACTAGTACAAGTATTTCAAGACCATGAAAAAGAACACAAAAATGCTACCACTTGTAACAAAACAACATTTTTTTATCGCTCAACAAAACTTTATTGATTATAAGAGCATGCAAGAGCCTGAGTAAACAACATAGAAAAGAATATATAAGATCATTGCCTTGAACTAACTGACTGAGGCATTAACAGCGCACATGAAATGTCTATTGCACTAAAGATATATCATAGCAATATCATGCCGTTAATCTTTCTTCTTAGTTTACACAGCATCACGAATTGCTTTTTTTTTTTTTTTGTAAGTATGAATTTCTTCATTTATCACTTCTTTTTTAACGGATAAAAAAGGCAAAACAAATAGTTATGAATCAAACATTCACTACAAACTTGACTCATGATCCTTTTTTCTTCTAAAAACAACAAACTGCTGCCAACACTCAAAATCAGCTCACCAAATCCACCACGTACAAAATCTTCCATTCTCTTTTCAGCCCTTAAAACCTTAGGAAGGGAAAGATTTTTACGGAAAACACCTAGATAAAGACACATTGTGCAATGATGCGATTCACTCAAATTTTAAACCATCGCGTAATGTTACAGTTTCAGCTACACCAAATATTTTTTTGAGAAGTAAAAAAATCAGTGCAGCTGAAACTGTAGCCACTAGTCAATATCAAATCCCAATACCCCAAAAAGGCAATACCTTTTCAAATTCTTCAAGGCTGTATGGAATAAGCTTCTTTAAAGCTGCTTGAGCCGCTGCTTGTACATCAACTTCCTCATTATCACTACCATCTGCATTTGCCTCACCACTGCTAGACCACTCTTCTTCATTGCTCATATCGTTTTCATCCTCAGCTTCCGATTCTGAAGTACACTCTTCCCCAGATTCTGCATCATTATCTGATTCACACTCGGACGCAGAATCATCACCAAAATCCTGAGCCAGTATCAAACAGAAATGATATTTAAATCCTACCTTAATCTATGATAAAACAAAGAGTTCAAAATTGAATAGAAAAAATTATCAAAACTGTCACCATCTTACATAAGGAGCAAGAACATTGCTGTCAAGGACCAGTAGGGGAATTTGTAGATCCCGAGCAAGTGCTCTCACTAGTCTCTCTCGGTAAAGTTCAGTGCCTGTGGAAATATTAGTTCCTCCCTTCTATTAAGAAAAACTTAACATGGTTGTCTTGAAATTTTGGACAGGGTCAATGACCAACCTGGAATGCCCTGAAGCAATATTCTCCCACTTGAAGACGTTAACCGAGAACCATAAGAAGCAGCAAGCTTCTTATGTTTTAAATGAGAGGCAGCACATTCCACCAAAAGATTTTTGTTGTCTTCACTATAAAAGAGGAAATATTAAACAAAACTTCAAATTACTGAAACATATCATAAACTAGTGATTCTATGTGATCATTATTAGAGATATGAGCAAGTAGTAAATACTGAAGGTAATAAGGAAACGTCTCCCAAGATACTGATATCTTCTCCCATGGAACAATCCTCCGCAAAAACTCATTTTTGAACTTCTCACGTCTGGTCAAAAAAGGTGATTCCTTCTTCTTAATCTCAATAGCAAGCTTCTCATTGGCAAGCCATTCTTGTTGATCTTGTTCCCCAAGCTGAGCATGTGCATCAGAACGCCTCACAACTTCACTAGATTTTTCTCGCCGTATCTTTCCCTTATCAATGTTATTTCCATCTTTGATGGGGATATGTTTCTCCTCGCTAGCATTCCTTCCATCACCTTCAGAACTATAGACACGTAACTGACAACTCTTTAAACACATCCAAAGCCTCCCATGCAAACCACTGTAAATACCACCGCCAACAAAACCTCTGGATGTTACAGAATCTAACAAATGTCTTCTGATCAAACTTTTATGTGAAGAGTGGCTTCTTGTCAAAGATGTATGACTCAAAGAGTGAGTATAAGCATGTTCCCTGCAGTTGGCCCAATTCCAATCTTTGGGTGGCCGAAACACAAACCCCCATCTCTGGTGCCTACACTTTATTATCCTTGCATACATTGCAGCCTCTTCTTTCCAACTAACTGCACCACACCGTAAATTAGTTTAATGTTAATTCATGAAATTATGATTAAAATGCAAAAATCACCCCATTAACCTAGTGGGTTCAAGTAAAAAAGGGGTTGTTCATATCTGATTGGCTCAACTCCGTTATTCACAATGTGCGTGTATCAAAAAAAATGAAATTTCCTCGCATAAAGCAAGAAATATGCCACAAGAAAGACCACAAGAGCTATATGGCCAGCTATATTCAGCGATGGCATGGATCCCACAAAGGGAGTTCATTTTAGCCCACCCAAAATAGAAACTCATAACAAACATTAGCAACATCAAGAGGTTTATCTTTCAATTTATTTGTTGGAAAAAATTAAGAGTATTTCAACCCCTCTTTTTTATCCATTGCTGAATTGCTAATATGCATTTAATGGACGTTTTGTTTTCTGTTTCTCGTGGAAAATCCGTTTTCTAAATTTGTACATCACTTACCTTTCTTAATCACAGAACCGACCATGTGTTTTCTCGTTTACTTCTTCCTCTTTTTGATGTTCTATGATGGACACAACGACGAATGTTGCACACACAAACACTAATCAACGAGTTTTATAAGAATTCTATAAGTTTCCAATATTGTTCCCAAGAGCTACTTTCTGCGTAATAAGTTTGAAAACAAAAGCATTACCATAAACATTTTGAATCTTTAAATACTTTTCCTCGTTCCTCGGCTTTCTCATCCTCAATACACAAAAGCTTAAAACTTCCGCCTCTGTCTATGCTTACATCACTTTTTGAGTAATAACGAAAGTGAAAAGAAACAAAAGCATACGAACTCAATCCGTTTTCAGATAAATCACCGCCCAATGGGGGAGAGAGAGAGAGAGAGAGAGGACGGACATACCTCGTTTGCAGGGCTCTGTGAAATCCTAGATTGGGTCCGTGGCCATAAGAGAGAAATAGAGCGCTAAAACCGGGAGGCGGGGTAAAGAAGGTGCGGGAGGACCGTTTAGTAAGGAAGAGAGAGAAGATGTGGGATTCTGAGTGTAGAGCGCCGGGAAGGGTGAATGCCAGAAAGGGAGGTTTAAGAGTGATCATCCGGATTCCAACCCGGGAACCCTGGTGTACCTGGACCGGGACCCGGGTCATGAACCCGGGCCGGATTGTGCCGGGTCAGACCCGGGCTGGAACTCGGGTTTTCCAAAACTCGGATTCCGGATTCCGGGTTGAACCCGGTTTTTTTTTTTTTTTCCAACTCATTAACCTTCCAAAACATTAAAATGCATTATCATGTAAAATGCATTCAATAATACAATTCATTACATATTAAATTAAATTACATTATATTACAAAACACAAAATTATATAATATATGAAAATTACAAAATTTTACTAATTGCATTTTACTAATAAAAGGTATTCAGCTGCTTTTGTGTCCTTCAAGTGTTTACTAATTGCATCAGCACGTCATGAGAAACTAGAGAACCTGGAAAAACAAAATATATTTATGAGACTATTGTTTGAACACTGTCAACCCGATTTACAACACTCTCCTAACACTGTATCTTCAGATTTGATACTACTGCATCAAATGAATATCATATGAACTTGCATTTATTTCAACTATATAATAAACAAGGAAGAAAATGCTTACCAATTCCTTGTTTAGGCGTTAATCATACCTTCTCCAAGTCCATCAGGCAATAAACTACTAGACTTCAAGTTGATATGAACTAACTGAGATTTTAATGTCTTACGGCCTATCAGCATGGCCATATCTGTTTTATACTAAGCCACTCCTCTCTTATATATTACTACTAAATTTGCAGTTGCATGACAAAGGAATTGCGGGCATTATGGGATCCTCTGGTGCTGAACACGGTTCAAGCTGGGCAGTGGAGGTGGGAGGCCATTTGAAAGTGTGTTCTATAATAGTAGAGAACCTTAACAAGAGTGGCCAGATGCTTGTAGAGGTATGTATAACTAATAGGGGTAGCACTTTGCACAGGTTTAGTTTTGTTTCTGGAAGTAAGATTTAGAATAAAGAAGACAAGGAGAAGCCACTAAATAGATTATGCATGACAGTCCAATTTACTTCTCCGAAGAAAATGCTCCTCTATTTTATCCTTCATATCATTATTTATTTTTTAATTCTAATTTCCACCATTACCACTAGACTAGTTGATATGTGCAGATGTTGTGTGAGGATTGCAGCCATTTTCTTGAGATAGCTGAGACAACATAATTCACATATATAACTCGTTTAATAATCAACTTGAGTTGAGCAACATCATTTGAGGAGGTATTGTCAACTGTGATGGTCAAAATTTTATCAACACCCCGTATTAACCCAACTCAAGTTGATTATTAAACGAGTTATATATGTGAATTATGTTGTCTCAGCTATCTCAAGAAAATGGCTGCAATCCTCACACAACATCTGCACATATCAGCTAGTCTAGTGGTAATGGTGGAAATTAGAATTAAAAAATAAATAATGATATGAAGGATAAAATAGAGGAGCATTTTCTTCGGAGAAGTAAATTGGACTGTCATGCATAATCTATTTAGTGGCTTCTCCTTGTCTTCTTTATTCTAAATCTTACTTCCAGAAACAAAACTAAACCTGTGCAAAGTGCTACCCCTATTAGTTATACATACCTCTACAAGCATCTGGCCACTCTTGTTAAGGTTCTCTACTAGTATAGAACACACTTTCAAATGGCCTCCCACCTCCACTGCCCAGCTTGAACCGTGTTCAGCACCAGAGGATCCCATAATGCCCGCAATTCCTTTGTCATGCAACTGCAAATTTAGTAGTAATATATAAGAGAGGAGTGGCTTAGTATAAAACAGATATGGCCATGCTGATAGGCCGTAAGACATTAAAATCTCAGTTAGTTCATATCAACTTGAAGTCTAGTAGTTTATTGCCTGATGGACTTGGAGAAGGTATGATTAACGCCTAAACAAGGAATTGGTAAGCATCTTCTTCCTTGTTTATTATATAGTTGAAATAAATGCAAGTTCATATGATATTCATTTGATGCAGTAGTATCAAATCTGAAGATACAGTGTTAGGAGAGTGTTGTAAATCGGGTTGACAGTGTTCAAACAATAGTCTCATAAATATATTTTGTTTTTCCAGGTTCTCTAGTTTCTCATGACGTGCTGATGCAATTAGTAAACACTTGAAGGACACAAAAGCAGCTGAATACCTTTTATTAGTAAAATGCAATTAGTAAAATTTTGTAATTTTCATATATTATATAATTTTGTGTTTTGTAATATAATGTAATTTAATTTAATATGTAATGAATTGTATTATTGAATGCATTTTACATGATAATGCATTTTAATGTTTTGGAAGGTTAATGGGTTGGGAAAAAAAAAATCGGGTTCAACCCGGAATCCGGAATCCGGGTTTTGGAAAACCCGGGTTCCGGCCCGGGTTCAAGACCCGGGTCCCGGTCCGGGTACACCCGGGTTCCCGGGTTGGAACCCGGATGAACACTCTTAACTCATACCCTTTGCACTTTTGCAACCAAAACTTCATTGTCATCATTTTGTATCGTGGATCAAGCACAAAAGCGACATATATCATTAAGTTGAACATATTTGTGTTACCCCAATACTTGTCATACTTACTTCTCATATTTATGCCCATAGTACAAGTGATATATCACTACTCAAGCACATATCATTTAATACATCTTCAATTGTGCAAAGTTGCTCAAAATATACATTAGCAGTCACATACAAAGAACCAGAAATGTTCAATGTAACATCATAAAAAGTTTTCAGCAACTCTACAAAAATCCGTGCATTTTTCCAATCATCACTAGTGGGGTTCACAAAATGTTCATCCACAAAAACAAATTGATCAAATGCTTGTTTATGTTTTTCAGCGGTACTCAACATCAAATATGTGGAGTTCCATCTAGTAGGAACATCCAAGCAAATCATTCTCCCAATGATCTTTTCCTTTGCCGCACAAACCTTGAACTTCGCAAATCTTGACGGCGAAGATTTCACATACCTGACGGCATCCCTAATCTTTGTTACAAATTCATAAACATCCTTCAAGCCATCCATAACAATCAGATTCAATATATGGGCAGCACACAGCATGTGAAGAAATTCACCACCCAATATAGTACAATCATTGTCTTTTATTCTCCTCCTCATGTAATCAACAGCAACATCATTTGAGGAGGCATTGTCAACTGTGATGGTCAAAATTTTATCAACACCCCATTCATGCAATCTCAAGTCTAACACTCTCCCAATAGTTTCGCCCCTATGGTCAGGAATTTGGCAAAACTTAAGTCTTTTTTTATGCAATCTCCAATTGCAATCAATAAAATGTGCGGTAATGCACATGTAGTTCATATTTTGCACCGACGTCCAGGTATCGGTGGTAAGACAAATTCTTTGACCATCCAACAATTTCTTTAATTGTATCTTCTCTTTGTTATACAATTTAATACAATCCCTTTTTAAAGTAATTCGGGATGGCAAAGTAAATTGAGACTCTAAATCAGTCACGAACTCAACAAACCCTTCATGCTCCACTAGCCTAAAAGGCAATTCACACCTAATAAAATACTTAGCGGTTGACACCCTAAGTTTTTCTGCATCATACTTCACTATACCTTGTGGGCTACACACTCTTCCCTCCGCATCCCTCTTAACACTAGATTGACTTTTTTCAACTCCTTTAAGTCTAAGAGGGGAAGTTTCACACGCAGTCTGGAGGTGATGTAGCATAGATGAAGTGACATTCTTGTAGTGGCAACTGTATAGCTTAGTGCAATAATTGCACTGAGCTTTTGGGTTATCGTGGTCAATAGGTTGCACTTTAGTAAAGTGTTCCCAAACCACCAATTGGTTACTAGGTGTTTTTTTTTTATTTCTTGGGTGAAGGTGGGATGGAATGGGTAGTCTGTTGTGTATATGTGGATGAATGAGTTGGAAGACTCCCATGATCCTCCACATCCACTGGAATAGACGAGGAGTCACCACCAACCCCTTGGGTCGTACCAATATTACAACTCACAGAATCTTCTTCCATCTGTTATTGAATAATAAAAAACACCAAACACAATATAATAAATAATCAAACACTAATATAATCAAACACTAATCCCAACTTTCATTAAAAGAATTAAGAAATCATGTATATATATATAAGTCAGAAAAGTTACCCAACATTAATAGAAATCATGGATAAGGATATTTTTTAGTATTTTTTTAGACAGGTTTTGAGATTTTTTTTTATTAGATTATATAAAAGTCGTGTTTGCCAAAGGAGTACTAACTATTACATACTCATAAAGTATGGATACGTGATATTCTAATCTTATCATAAGATGTCATGCCATTAGAATTAATGTTTGCGTTAACATTTTCAATTACATGGTATGTCGTGGTAGGACGAAAGTACCATGTCATCCATATTCAAGACCTAATAATTTTCCTTTCTGAAAATACTTGCTCTCATTATCTAACTCATACAGGTTATTCTTATTTAATGTAGAAAAAATTGAAGTAATGTCTAGAGATTTTCCTATAAGAAAGATCAAAGGATCAATGATAATTATAATTATGATAAGGAAAATTATAATTGCACGATGGTGTGGATGACACATTCCTCCACACATTCCTCCACGAGGCGTCGTACTTCACAGAAGGTGGAGAAAAGAGACATTAATGATGCCGTGGGTGCAAAGCATTCTGATCACCAGGTACATTATGTTTATCTTAACTTCTGATACATGCATTGGGTTGTATTTTTTTCTAGTATTAGGGCTGCTCAATATGACCGCAAAGACATAGCTGAAAAAGCCTCTTCATAAGCTTTCTATAGGACTCTTCTAATGCCTGTTTGCAAATGTTACTAGTTATTGATTTTCTCCTGAAATCTAAGCGCAGGTTGCAAAAGTTGTGAAATTACTTTTGCCTCTTGATTTTTTGATTAATTAGTAGAATAGTAGACTCGTACGTTTGGTCAGGGCATTGGAATGTTATTACTCCTCTGGGATGCCATTACTTTACTTTTTAACAAGTCCATGCTCTTGTATGGTACTTCTTGTGTCAGTTTTATATTTAGTTATAATCATTTGCTAATTTACCTCACTGATGTGGTATCTCAATACAAACAGGGGCTTAAACGACTGAAAAAAATCCAACTTGAAGGGAGATGTGGGGCACTGCTGTCATCATCTGATTGGTGCAGAACTAATGAATCAAATTATAAATTTATCCCTTCTACTCGTTATAAAGACGCACCAGATTGTTCTTTGAGGGAAAGGTTTGCCAGAGGAAGCAACATTCCCATTTCCATCAAGTATAAAACTTTGGTGAATGAGGAAGCAATAAGCAGACAGCGAGAACAACAAAGAAAGGATAGGCTTCAGCTTGAATTGGGTAAGACCATGTGGGAACCACCCCCAATATAGATTGGGCCGAAGCGCCTTAAAGTCAGAGGCCCGTCATACCTAGGAACAGAGCAGGTTGGAGTTAAGTTTAGATCAGTAGAGTGACAATTTCTAGAATCAATGGTTGGCCTGCCTTTTGGAGCAAGCACCTTGAGCCTGACGAAGACGTTGCTGACTTCATTTTATCTAATGGGGTTTCTAACAACACGGATAATCTAAAGATTGATTGTGGGAGCAGTGGCAGAAAGATTAACCAAGATTAGGATTAAGATTAATCTAAAGGTTCATTCACTTTAGATTTTGAATAGTTGCTGCCACTACCACATTTCCATAGCTATCTAGATCTCTTAAAATTACACCAATTTTAGTCATCGGCCATGAGAATTAATTGACCTTCTAGCCTATTTCAATTAAATTAAGTAGTAGTTTTACTAAAATGATGGAACCACTAAGACCAATATTATAGTGGGGAGTCTTAAGACTATGGTTGCTTGAAGTGCCCTGCACTCTGCAACTGATGACAATGTCTATGGTATCCATAGATATGTGGGGGGCACCAGTTGTGAGTGCTAAGCTAGGGGAAGGTTTTCTTGGACATGCCCATTTAACAGATTGCACTAACAGCTTAGTTTCAATTGGTTTTGCATTATATGTATATATTGAAATCTTAGTATGTGCAGGTTGAGAGGTGGGTGAATTCAATAACAATGGGGTTGTGGGAGGGAGACATGACAACAGAGAAAACAGCTTCATCTTTTTCAACTTCTGATGATCAAAATGAGTCAAATCCTACACCAAGAGGAAGAAGCAGTTTCAGGGAAAGTGGCTCAAAGCCATCCTGGCTTCTGTCCACCCTTTCCGGTATGCATCCTAACTCCACCCAACAAGTATGTCTTAACAGGAGTTAAATTTAACTGAATCGAACTTGAATGTTGTATAAATATAATGTCTTGTGACAATAAGTTCATATACATATACATACAGAGCTTACCTAAACTTTTGGTATGAATAATGTTTAATGTAATTTATGAAAATGTTTTTAAGAATTATTGTTGTTGTTTGTGTAGTTTGTCAGCTCAGGACAGCGAATGTATTGGATTAAACCACAATAATTTTCTTATTGATTCAAATGGGGACTTTGGGAATCAAGTTTGAATTTGAAACAGCCAAGTTAAAAAAAGTACTGACATAGAATACAAACCCAGATCAAGCCGAGTCCTAGAATCGGGCTCTCTCCGAAGTGTGAAAATGTTTAGTGAGCTCAAAATGTTCCTAGAATCCCATTCATTCACATCGTATTCCCTCTCCCTTGAAACTACCAAGAGTTCGCAATAATATTTTACTAAAACAGTACTGTATTCCCACAATATAAGAGAGAGAGAGAGAGTGAGAGAGAGACAGACTCACGAGGTCACGGCGACGGAGATGCGGCGACGAAGATGATGCGGCGGCAGCAATGGCACGGCGAGGAGGCACGGATTAGGGTAACGAGAGAGAGAGAGAGAGATAGCGAGACTGCGAGAGAGACGGACTCGGGGGGGTGTTTTCGTTTAAACCCGGGTACCGGGTTTAAAACCCGGTACCCGGATTTGTAACCGTATCCGGATCGGATAGATCCGGGTTTTTCAACCCAGATTTCGGCCCGGATTTAATCCGAGCCGAAATCCGGAACCGGATCCCGGTTTTCCGGGTTTCAGACCGGGCCGGGAAAAAACCCGGCCCAGTTGAACAGTCCTAGGGAGGTTACCAGTACTCGACATCATGCGTAGTGTAGGTTTGACATGTCGTGGGTTTTAACTTCAAAAAATCTTCTTTACACTCTACTATTTATCACACACTCAACACACCTAGTGTATTGAGTTAAAAAAAAAAAATACATAGTGTGTGGAGAGTGTAGGCAGATATGTAGCAAAACCCTTTTAACTTTTCACTTCAGGATGGATGGGTCCGCTTCAAGGCCCAAAGGAACATTGTCGTTGGCCCGGCCTTACTTTGCCCTATGATTTATCTCTTTTTTATGAAAAATGCTTTCCTGGTTTTTTTCCAGTAATTTCAACTTCAAATATTACTTGTAAACTTTTGAAAACTCCATTCCAAGCCAAATCAAATTTTACTATTTAAATTATGTGAATGGTATACTCTACAAACCGATTTAAAAATATAATAACTATAAACTTTTAGAATAATATTACTTGATCATCTAAAACTTACTGCGTAGATGAACTTCTTGACGTAGCATCAGGAGGCCAGTTCCTCAAACTTTTTTGTATCAAAAACACAAAAACAAAAAGGTAGAGAAGACTTGGGGTTTCAGTTTTACTCTTTTTATATTTTCATAACCCTTTTATTTTGAATATATATTATTTTTAATAAATAACGTGGCATCACATTGTGGTGCCTCATCAAGAGCGTCACACGAAACAATAAGGAGACCAGCTCCTCAAACTTTTATCATGGTCCACACATATACTACATGAAATGCTTCACAAATCTCATTATGCAATACGAGTTAGAAACTTGGCTATAAGATTTTGCAACAAGGACTAAATATGCTTTATTTATGGATCATAGTGATTTAATTTATATTCCTCATTTGGATTCTAAGTTCACTTGGTATATCAACAAAGAGGGTAGAAAGAACTTGATAAATGTTAGATGGAGCCCTTGGTTATAGGAGACGGGGTTGTCAGTTTCCATCAAACATAATGTGCTAGAGAGAATTTGTTCATATCACTCTCTAGCACGAGCTGGCTTGGTTACACAAAACTAAACCATCTCATCTAATTTTATCTCATATAATCATTACAACTTTTTCAAATTCCCACATAAAATATAATAAACAAATCAACTTTTTCAAATTTCAAAACAAAAATAATATTAAAAAATTATATTATAACAATATTTTATTCAATTTTTAACAAAACATTTCATCTCATCTCATTTGAACTGCATAACCAAATGAAACCAAGTGATCAATGAGTGTATTTTAGCAACAAGGGTGTTCCAAGCTCATCTTCACTAGACATGGCAAAAGCGTTTGATTGAGTTAACCGTGGGTACCTTTCAAGTACTATCCTCATTTAGATTTTCACCTCGATGGATTTGATTCATTAAACAATGCTTCTTGGCACAAGTTTTCCATTTGTTTAATTGGTACACACAAAGGTTAATTTCTTTGCATCTAAAATGGTTTCAATTTAATATATAAGGGAGATCCACTCTCTCCCCTGCTATATAACCTTGGGGAAAAGCTTCTGAGTCGATGGCTTGCAAATTTGCTAGGTGAAGGTGTTATCAAGCCCTAACAAGTGCCAAGGTGCTATCCTTCCCTGTCTCATCTCTTGCTTTATAGAAAACTAATAAGAAGTTAATGAGATGGAAATGAAAGCTACTTTTAACCGAAGGCAAGCTAATTCTAAAACATATTCTTTCATTTATGTCTATACACGTGCTTTCTTGCATCAATGTACATCAATTTTATTTTTATTTTTTTTGGTTACTAGCTCCAACAAGTTCTCTCTAGTTTCATTTGGGGAGAGTATGAGGACCATGGGAAGATAAAAATAGATAGCTTCAAAGTTTTGAATTCTATTTTGATAACCGTTTCGGCTTAGGTACTGAAATTGAGTATTTCAGTACTAGCACAAACTACTAACTCGTATATAATTTCGGAATTACTAATATAAATATATATATATATATATATAACATATTTCTACTTCATAAAATAGAAATAAAATTTTGTTATCATCTAGCAACTTTAAAAAGATTTACCATTATTACTCGACCTAAAAATATAATAATGCATCATTAAATAAATATAAGAAATTCCTACTTCATAAAATCCCATTTGCAACATAATTGAAACACAAATGAAGAACATGTATAAGTCTTTTATGATGAGTCTTAAATATTTTGTAAAAATCATAAGAAATTCAAAGATTTTCTTGGAAATTAAGAACTAAATATTAATAAAAGCAATGAGAGAGATTATGACAAAAATGATAAATTTAATAATGGACGTGAGAATGAAATTATAAACTTAATAATTGTTATTAGTATTTGGAATTGTTGCCTTGGTGAACTCATGCAAATTAATTAATTGAATATCTAATCTTTTATATTTTATATCTAGTCTTGGCTAAAACACAATAATCAAAAGTCAAAAAATACCAAGGATGCCCTCAATGTGTGCCTTTGGTGCCATTCATAATTCCCTAAACATTTTAAAAACAAAAAGATTTAAATCTTTTTTTAACACTTCAGAATAATATTTACTCGTTGGTAGGTTTATTCTAGCAGCCCCACCCATCCTTAAGGGCTCTTTTAGAAAGTGAAATTAGATGATAATTCTGTAAATAATAGTGAAATAGTTTGATTTAAGATGTTTTATTAGATTTTGAGAAACGAGAGAGAAAAAATTAAATAAAAATATTATAAAGTTAAAATATTATTAAAATTTAACTTTTTCATATTATTTTTATTTTAAAATTTGAAAAAGTAATATTATTTTTTATGTTTTGTTTAAAAGTTTAGAAAAGTTGTAATAATTAAGTCATGATTAAATGAAAAAATTGAAATTGAAAATTATTTATATTTATATATTTGTGTGATATTTGGAAATGACATTATAAAAAAATTGAGAAATGATTATTGCAGTCGTGAATGTGCAAACGTCGTGCAGTTGTTTTAAAAAAAATGAATAAATATGGGACCCACATAAAAAGAAATTAGTTTTTTAATAGTAGACCCTACTCTTTTTCAAAGCGACTGCACGGCGTTTGCGCATTTCACAACTGTATGTAGCATTTCTCGAAATGAGATCACTTCCGAAATAAGCCCTAAATGCTCGGTGTGAATTACGAAAGAAAGTTATTATGGGACACTCAGTTTGCCATGCACTATTTGGATTTAAGACCCTATAATCTTTTTGAAAAATTGTACTTATCATCCTCACATCACATATTATACATAATTTTTTTAATTTTTTTCTCTTATGAAATATGTGGTATATGGATAATGAGTAAAGAAATTCAATTAGTTTAAAAAGAATAAAATTAAAAATAAAATTAAATGTAGTGTGCAGTGTGTGAGAATGATGACCAGCAAAACTCAATTTTTTTAAAGTAATAGCTCCCTTGTGGTTTAGATTTTTTAACAATTGCACAATATTGGTTAATCCCCGCTAAAAAGGCCAGATGGCCCAATCAAAGACCTGTCAATTGTCATGTAACAAATGACTTTTTTTTCTTAAAATTTAACTAAACATATTTTAAAAATAAAAATAAAAAAGAATTTAATAATTTTTTTTTATATTATTGAGAAAACTTGCAAAAAAAATAATCAACCAACTGTTATAGTTGTGCAAACACCACAGGTGGCCATGTTCTATAGAGGGTGTTTAATGGTTGGACGGAGTAGTTTGGATGAAGAGGTGAGATGAAACCATCTATACTCTGATCTAACAAACAATTGCTTTTGTATCCAAACAATCATTTTAATATTATTGAGATGATTTTAAATTGAGTAATTCTACTCTTAGGCCAGTTTACTCCCCAACACCACACACTAGTGATGTGGCAAACCGGTTTCTTAAAAACGGTCTAATAATCTCTCTCTCCCTTCCTTGCCGAATCCATCTTCTCCCCCCTCTCTCAGCGAACCCCTCTCCCCCCCTCCCCCCCCCCCCCCCCCCTCCCTCATTTATTTGCTCTCCCCCCCTCCCTATGAAGAATCCCTCTCTCCCTCCCAAAATTGGAGTTCAGTCACTCAAGAAAGAGAAAACGAGCTCCAAGTTTTCATTGCTTAGAAAAGGTGTGGAAGAATCGACTGGTTTAGGCCTTACCCAGAAAAGAACACCACTGAAACTATTAGCATAAAATTTTCATCTTTATCACGCTTAGAGCTTTTTACTTAAAATGAAGTAGTGGGGACAGAGAAGTGAGCATGCTTTACCATCTATGAGCCTCTGCGCATAATAAATCTCAATTCAATGGCATTGAAAAGAAAAGAAGCTTCTCTTTGTTTTGTGGCTCTCCTCTGTTTTTGGGCTTCTACATATGGATTACTTTCTCCGAAAGGTGTAAACTTTCTTTCCCAAATAGAAGCTTTTCTTTGCTCAATTCGACTTTATACTAAAGTAAGTTCAGCTATTGACAACTGGGTCTTTACTTCTTTCTGCTCTTCTTGCTGTTCTTTTTTTTTTTTTTTTGAAATCCTTCTTGCTATTCTTGATGACTGATGAATGATGTATATTTCGTTTCTTCGAAAAAAGTATGGAAAAGCTATCAAAGAACAGGTTTGTATACTTTTAAGATAGAAGAGGGAGAGAATTCGAACGGACTTGAAGCAAAGTAAATAAAAATCTTGTTATCTTCTAAAACAAACAGAAAGGCTCTAGAGAGGGAGAGATAAAGGGATATGGAAGAGAGAGAGATGTGTTAAGCAAAAGGAAGAAGACTGGAAGATATTAAAACAAAAACAAATCCAAAAAGGCAGGGAATAGAAAAAGAGAGGGATTAAGTCTGAAGTTCCTTGAGAGAATAGAAAAGGAGTAGTGAGTAATCGTTTCAAAAATAAAAAAAAAGCCAGCTCAGCTTGGGTGTGTGGTGTTGGAGATTTAAGCGGCTAGGAGTAGAATTATTCTTTTAAATTATGTTTCACCAAAGTACTGTCAACGTATTTATACTTTCTCAGAAATTTGGAGAAGACGGGGTTAGCTTTTTCAAGCATTGTAGAAAATCATCTCCTCGTCTTTGACTTTTTCAGTTTTTCTTTTCAACACCTTCCCCTCTCACTCCACCTCGTTCGCAAGCCTCACGGCATCCCTCACAATATTTTTTATAATATTTTAATTAGTTAAACATTAAATAAAAAATATTTTTACAAGACATTTCCTAAATATAATTTAAATTTATAAAAATATTGTCATCTTATAATATTATTACAAAATATATTATAAAAATGAAATTTTGGGTAGGTAATTTATTAATTACTATTACTTTATTTATAAATAAAACAAAATCATTACGAATACTATGCAATGATCGATGGGACCCACATCAATCAAATCTCCAAAAAATTTAAATCATCTCATCTCATTTCCAAATCCAAAAACAAAATTTTCAAAAACTATTTCATCTTATCTCAACTCAACAATCTTATTACTATTCACAAATCATCTCAATTCATCTCATCTCAACTGACTATCCAAATATGACCTTAATTTTTTTCCTAAATAATACAAAATTAATTTTTTATTTGAAAGATATATTCTTTGTGTTTTAAGAAAACATTTAACTCAAGATTTTAAGAAAATGAAGTGACACGAGGTGGTCTTTGGTTGGTCCACGTATTTTTTATTAGGAAAATGATAGTAACACCTGTACTCATCATTTGTACCGATCACCTCTTTTTTGCATTTGTGTTTGTTTATTTTTTAGGATTATATTTTTTTTATATTTAAAAATATACACAAATATATATGTTTTTAAAAAAAATTAACACCATCAATGGCTCTATCGGTGGCTTTTTATCTGTGGCTCTAGCACCACCCTATTTATTAAGAGCCAAATTGCAACAGAATGAGTTATTACTAAAAAATTCAAATCACAAGGAAACTATTGAAAAAAAAGGAAAAAGGGTCCTAAATCCAAATAATGCATAGCATTATTAGCACAAAGGGTGTCCCATCAAAAGGTCTGTTACAAAATAACTTTTCTAGATGAAAAAACAACAATACGATGACCATGATGAACCCATCTTATAAAATCACGACTTTAATTTGTAATATTTATTTTTACATAAAGTATTTAGTTTTGGAAAATATGTTAATGTTAAATTTGAAATTTCCCAGTCTGACATATGAACCATGTAGAGACTTTGCAAATAGAATTTTTCATATTTTCATTAGTTGTAAAACACTAATGCCAACATCATAAAACGTTACATTGGATCCTGATAGTTATCATGTACAACATGTCTGTCTTGGAGGGTTTCCATAACAATTAGTATTAAAGACACAGAAATGAACAAGAAAAGTTCATGTTGTTAGGCATGCAGTGGAGCCACTAAAGCAAGAAGAACCATTAGCCAATACACAGACACATATGTTGCATAAAGGAGATAGATAGAAACACACAACGATCATGGGAAGGAGCGGATGGTGTTGGAATATATTCAGTGCAGTCATGGTAGATATCCAAAGGGTACCATAAATGAACAAACATTGTAAGAACAAGGTCTAAGTGACACCCCAGTCCCACCATGTTAAAGGTGTGAGGGTTTTGCTTGTCTTGCACACTCATTCGCAACTCCACATAATAAATCATCTGTGGAAGATTGGAAGCTGACCAACCATACAGGAGAGATTCAAATAACTAAATTACCATAAAGAGAACCAGAGAGTAGACAATTCAACATTTACCAAGACTAAAACCCCGAAAACACACCAAGTTTCAACAGCATTGAACCAATCCAAGCATAAAGAGTGTTTTTTTCCCCCAAGACAGAGAGAGACAATTATTCACATGAATTTGATACTAGCCTTCTTCCTCCCACCTTCCTCTTATCTCCCAATCTTCAATATCCTTTCTAAGGCTTCCTGAGAATTGTGGTTTCAGCAATCATGGAAGTGACAATATATGGATCCATGTTAGATGCTGGCCTCCGGTCCTCAAAGTAACCTACCAATTACGATAAAGATTATTATGAACATAAGTCAGTGGTAGTACGAAATGATTTTATTTTAATTTAATTCTATGAACCCATCTCTGGAAAGGCCTCAGCTTCCTTCAATCACACACTAGAAAGATAAGCCAAAATGATAATACCAAATGAATCCTATCAAGAAAAATAATTCATTTCTGTTTATTGAGGTTGCCACAGATTGGTAGCAGAGTCATATCTATGATACAAGAAGGAAAAGACTCACAAAACAAATATGCATTAAGTGCACAAAGGCATCCAGTCTGAAAATGGAAGCCCAATTACCACCCAGAGGATGCATAGGGTAAATGACATTTTAAGAGAAAAAAATCCTCAGGGGGTAGGGGACCCAATAGCCATCTTGAGCTACCGTCCTTCAGTTCCATATGGAAGGATTCTTCTCATATTATTAACAAAGATGGCGGAGAATTGAACTATTCCTAAATAAGAACTACAATGACATCTGCAACGTAGTGTGTAAAATAGAGCTTTTGCAAAAGTTTTCACTCAATAACCGCCATCCCTGTTGGGAAAGGAGATATAACTCTGGTACTTTTGAGTGTTCGGAAAGGTAAGGGGCCTAAACAACTTGTTGGAGACCATTTGAAGCCAGCAAGACAACAAATCAAGTTGAGTACTGTTCTTTGGGTCAATCCAGACAACTTGAAAGAGCATATCATTAAACACCTCTATAATTATTATCCAAGCAAGAACCTTGAAAATGAGGCTCATCTCTATAGCAGGCCACACATGTGGTGGATGAGGTAGTTCATGCATGTTGTGGGTCCTTTGTTAGTCGATAGTTACCATTTGATAATGGATAGTTTATGATGAATGGATTGTTTTTATTGATAATGGTAGTTGGTAATTGGTGCTAGTATAGGAGCATTTCTGGTAAACGGTTTCAATAGGTTGGAGGTGTGAAGAAATTGGGGAAGAAGAGACAACTAGTTTGTACTGTAGCGTTTCCAGTCCTATTAGGAAATCTGTGGTGTGTTCCAACTCTAAGTGGAACCTTCCTTATTGCAATTTCGTCAATTCTTAAATCTTTTTTATTGGGGTTTCTCATCATGGAAAAGAAACATGCTTAGAGAAATGGAGTTGTAAGAAACTCAAACAAATGCAAACCTTTTCCATCTTTTTCAGTGTCACGACCAACACGAACAGACGCACCCCTGTTTGCAACACCCTGTGTTTTGGATTGAACAAGGTTTAGTCAAACAATGACATAGTATATATGAATTATCTAAACAAGCAAAGAACAAAAATCTACATGCAAACACACAAAGATACAAATATATAAATGTTGAACTTACCCAAGAGAAAGTGTTGATGTCGGCAGTCTCATGGTGGCCTGTCAATCTCCTCTCATTGCCTTCTCCATAGGCAGCAATGTGGTCCTTGTGACGCGCACCCAACTTTTCAATAGCTTTTTTTATCACCTCAAAGCCACCTTCGTTTCTCATTGACTTGGTGCTAAGAGTAGAAAGCAAACCAAAAGATCAGAACTTGCTCTACAATAATATTGACTTGTACTAAATGGCCACATTGCAGAAGCAAGGAATTCAAAACGGAATTTGTATAAGCATCCACCTGTAGTTAGTATGAGCACCGGCACCGTTCCAGTCACCCTGATATTGTCAGGAAAACAAAAAGAAAAAGAAAAACCAAAAAGAACTTGCATTAGGCAAGCACCACAAAACAGGATGATGTTTTCATGAAATCATAAGCTAACTTCAGTGCAAATGTTGGCTCATTAGAATTATGAATCTAAGGAGAATTGAGAGTGTTTAGCACAGAAAAAATTTGGACACTATGAAATTGTTTGATGGGGTTTCAAATTGCAATATTCCAAGAACTCTGAATCACACAAAAGCAATCTACGATGAGAACATCAATAATTAAATTTCAAGCTGAAGCGACCAATATAAAGAAACAAAAAGGTTCATTGACCAAAAAGAAGTCACCACAATAGTGGCAAAACAAACCTGGATTGGTTTTGGGTCGAACGAAAGAACAACCCCTGCAATTTCTGTGATCCTCTGTTTCATCAAGAGGACTACAAGATTAGAAAGGGAGAAAACACATACAGCAGCGTTCAAACATATGCCAACTATACATGAGCTAGTCTTTTGGACAAACCTCAAGAATGTATCGAGCAACCCATAACTGATCACCAGCAGAAATGCCAACAGAAGGGCCAACTTGAAACTCCCACTGTTTCACACCAGCACATAACAATCATTTACCAAAAAGAGGTTGTGAAGATAAAATCTTTTAAAGTAGGTTGTGAACATCACAATCACAACAAAACAAATAACAAATTGTGATCTGTTGACAACGGAATTGGAAAAAAGGAAAAGAAAGAAAGGAAAAGAATATAAAACCTTTTAAACTGAGCTCACCTGGCCAGGCATAACTTCCCCATTGATTCCACTTATGTTAATTCCAGCATAGAGGCATGCCTTATAGTGTGAGTCCACTATATCACGACCTAATGCCTTGTCTGCCCCTACACCACAATAGTAGGGACCCTACATAGATAACAAAAAACAAAAAAAAACTGAAATAAACTGCTTGATTCATAGGATCTTATGAAATGCTAATGAACATAAGGATTATTTTTTTTCCTGAAAAAAAGTACTAATAGCAATGATAAATGGTAGTAACAACAGGTACCTGAGGGCCGGGGTAGCCACCAACTGGCCATCCAAGAGGCCATTTAACATCCTTCTGAAGAAGAGTGTACTCTTGCTCAATGCCATACCTAATTACATAATTGAGGAGCTCTAAGTACAAAATCAGTAAAAAAAAAGTTATAGTAATTAAATAGAAAGGAATAAATGCACTCATAAAGCAATATACACCTAAATACACTTTGTATCTTTAAATTGTCGGTTTTATACTTTGCAACCTAAACTGCTAAAATTGACCCATCTAATCTCAACCATTGAATGGATGTAAAATAGACGAAATTGTTATTAGAATACAACCTTTTGTACTTTGAATATATCATATATCATTTTTTACCTATAATTTGAGATGCAAAATGCAAACTCTTAATAGCATGAGAGTGCAACATATACCCATCACTAGTTAATAACACCAATCTCTTTGTTTTCTTGGGCCAAGTATAAAAATAGTTTCTGTGGTTTGTTTCAAAGTTGAATTACTCCTTGTATTTTTTAATTAAACTTTTTACTTTCTGTAATTTTAAGAAATATCAAATTAGTACTTCTGTTAAAATTTTATTAATAAATCATTAATTTCACTACATCAGTAGCAATGAAAGTTTGACACGTATTATTTGACAGACCACGTGAATGCCAAGTGTATAAAGCATTAAAAACTTTTCAAAATATCATTAATAAAATCAAAAAATATTTAAGATTAAATTAATCTTAAACCCTCTTTTCTTTGCTAGACCTTAGTCATGAACAGATGATAGGTTTAGACATACTTCAGAAGTAAATTAATAGACAACACTTGCTAAAATATACTCCCTTATAAGTTGACCAAACAATATAACTCCTAACATTCAAACATGAAATAGAAGCTTCTACAATTTTCTTTCTCTTTTTTATTTTTAAAGAAGAGGACAACTCCCTAGTTAAGCTCTTACATATCATCATCATCATCATTAAATTCCACTAGACTAGTAATTTCCACTTCTTGTTTGTCTGCAAACCTTAAATGAGTAGGTCTGACTCCAATATTTCTAAACATTTTTGCCAAATTATTTATCATAAGGTAGGTAGAGAATGGCCCCAGAAAATGTCATGTCCCAATGCAAGACAAATGGGATCTTACAATCACACAGAGACCCACCAACCCACCCCCCCACACCTAACTCACTCAATTACTTTAATCAAGTAGCTGATGTAGAGGAATCATCCCATTGGCCAAAGTTTAAAGATTCAGCAAGGCATGAGATTTGGATCTATGCCTAAAAAACACATTACAAAGAATTTTGAAAGATTCAAATACCATTTTTTTACTCAAAAAGCTTGACTTTTACCTAAAGTGAGCCCACCAATTTTCTACCACAACCAAACACCATACATCCATCCCCTCCGATCATTCCGCTTGGTAGCTGAACCTTCATCATAGCCATTAACTGTTTTTTATAGTTAACCAGACTGACTACTCAGTATTTACTTAAAACAAAAGATGACCACTTTGTATTTTTCATTTTGGACTCTCTAAAAATACACACGTCATGGTCCTTTACTATTTTCACTGTTATATTTTTCGATAATTCCAATACATTGATTAAGATCTCCATAATTTTTTAATAAAGTTATTATTCATCTTAAATTTTATCATCTCAGTCATATATCAATTAGCATATCACACATTAAGCGATTGCATAAGCCAACCACTTAAATACTTTCTATTTCAAATGTGACAAAATCAGTCCATATAACTAAAAATGCTAAAGGCTTTGGTCTTAGTGATGTGTTCACTCCAAGTCTAAAATTCAAATCCTCTTGGGTGCTAATAATTTTTAGGGATAATCGGATTGAGAGAACATCCCATTGAATTATCCAAGATGTACTTGCGAAAAACTCCTTAAAGAGTCTACGGAGCCCCGGATTAGTTGAGACTTTGTTCTCAGTCACCCAGTGCCAATAAAAAAATCCAAATTTTAATAATTTTTTATCTGAAGAAGTTTAAATAATTTGAAAGGGATGAATCTTGGCATTGACATTATAAATTTTGCAGAATTCTGTCTCTCTCCGAGTCGCTGTGGATTATAAAATCCCGATTCCACTGAACATAATATTTAATAGCATAATATATATATAAATATATATATATATATATATATATATATTGTATAGAGTACCAGGGTTCCTCGGCGACAACGTCAGGGTGGCTAAAAATCTTGGAAGCATTGAACCTTTTGTTGGTGGGGATTGGTTCGCCAGCTGGTGTGTATGCATCGCACATCACCTATTTTTATTTTCGTGACAAAAAAAGAAAAAGAAAAAGAAAATATTGATAAATAGTAATACCAGCCTGGAATTCAAAAGTGGGACACATTCACATGTAAAAAAGAAAAAAACAATAAATAGCAGTAATACCAGGATGTTGTTTCCTCGTCTGAAGGGATCCTTGAATATAGCCTGAGGACTGGATGGATCCAGATGGCAGATTCCAGAGTCAAACAAAAGAAATTTCCAACCAAACCCCCACCACCAAGAAAATAATAATAATAATTTAAAATACGTATAGATACATGGAATATTCTCTTAAACGAAATAAAAAAATAAAAGATTCTTAGGAGAAAAGAGATTCAAGACAGTCTAGTAGATCACGAGATTCACGACCGTCGATTCATCAAAGATTCTAACTATCAAATACATGGGGGCTGATCAAGATCAATTAAGGTTGCTGGGTTTGGGGGAGGGAGGTGAATGCATACTAGATGATGACTTCGCTGTCGTCTCCGGGGGCTTGACCTGTGCTCGAACCGTCGTAGTTCCACTTTGGGAGCTTGGCTGGGTCTGTCACTGGTCCAGGCAGTGTCTAAACGACACGTAGTACCCAGATATTGGAATATACAGTCAAGTCAACCAAAGGAAAAAAAGACAAACAACAGTAGTAGTAGTAGTAGAAAAAGAAGCTGAAAGAAGAAGAAGAAGAAGAAGAAAAGTTCTCTCACCCTAGCTTTGCTTCTCAAGTCCAAGCCAGATCCACCGATCCTATAAAAAAAAACCATTAAAAAATTGCGCTTATTAGATTAATATCATCATGGGAGTGTGCTAGAAGAGAAAAAAGAGAGAGAAACAAGAAAAAAGGGGTACCATATGTACTCAGCAATGATCTTGGAAGTGGTCTCCGTGAGGTCGAGGTTGATGAGATCGGAGAGAAGAGACATGGCTGCCGACTTTTGACTACAGGGGATGGAGGAGACAGGCCGATGACTTGCTGAGAGATTATAGGGGGGAGAGAGAGAACTTTGGGGTGTGAAAGAAGTTATTGGTTGGGTCCCTTAAATAGAGGTGAAGAAGTCTACCTGCCAGTTGCCACCTTTGTTCCTGTACAAAATGAAACGTTCGAGGAAAAATAAGAACTGATCTGTACATACAGGAGATAATTTTAGATAAATTAAATAAAATATTATTATTTTAAATTTTATTAAATTATTTATTATATTTTATGTAAAAATTAAAAAAATTAATAATAATAAAATAAAATGAATTGAGAATATTTCTATATTAAACTGACCTAAATCTTGAAATTTGGATCGACTGGACCTAACACAATTAACTGATCTAATTACCCCATTTCTCTTAGAAAAAAAAAAAAAAAAAACCACTACAGTACTTTGAAATTTGATTAGGCTCTGTTCTGTGGACCTGTGGATGGATGGATGGATGGATGGATACTGCTCTTCACATATGCACAATTGAATTCCTAAAGGAAATTGTTATATACAAATAGCAATCCGACAAAGAAGAAAACTTATATACAAAAAGCAAATAAATAAAGATTCAAATAAATAAACAAAAAAAAAAAGGGGGGACTCAAGGCTTGGAAAGTATTAATTATGTAACAAAAAACAATGATTCAAACATAGAGTTCTCCTTCTATAAGCAATTGCATATATATTGGCTTAGAAAAAACCCCCCACAATGCACAAAGACAAAAGACTACTGGATATATTGTTGTGCGCGTCTCATCTTGTGATTATTTAAAAGCCAACTTGGGTATCAGCAATGAATATCAATATAATTTTATGAGTCCGGCTATACATCAGCCGGCACTTTTCATACACTCTTAGGTAGTGTTTTTTTTTTTTTTTTTAAACTCAACCTAAGGATGCAGTTAACAGTAGACTGATATAAATAATTTTTATAATTTTATTGCTATTCTTCTACCATGACTCAGGTATTGGATACTCAGACTTTGTAATCTGCTCACATTTCTCTCTTCTATCCATTGTTTTCGTTCCAACATATATTGTAAAAAGTTATTCTATTTTAAGTCGGTATGTAGAAGGCACTATCTAAATTATTTCAAATGTATTTTTCAAATTAAATACTATCATGTAAATATTTTATTAGGTATGTTATCCATACCAACTTGTAATTGAATTTTTCTATTACGAATAGAGATTTATTAGATTACAGTGACTCATGCAAAGACTTAAAAAATCAATATACATAAAAGATAGTGATTAATTACCTTCAACTGTTAAGGTTTCAAGAGTAATTGAATTTGTCTATCTCATAATATTATATACATAATGATATCCTTACACTTTCTTTATTATTGTTTTACTATTCAGATATTTTTTTACACTTTTTTTCTATTTGAATCTAGATTAAAAATTTCAGAATATGATCTTCTTGCATAATCTAAAAGAAAATTAATTCAATCAATCAACATTAATCACATAATATTATAAAGAGTAATACTACAACCACCGTTGGGAGCTTCTACTAATGTATTTTATTGTGTTTTTCTTTTTCTTTTTTGCTCTTTTTTTACATACATTTTTTTAACACATTTAAATTTTTTTAAAAAAAAATCACAATATTATTAAAAAATATTTCATTAATCACAAAGTAAAAGTAAATAAATAAATCCCAGCAGAAGGAAGACTAGTATTGTTCTATTATAAAATATGGATCTTATATTCTCTCACCTAACTAGCCTTATTTTAGTAAATTTCTTCCTAATAGATAATATTATAAAGTGTATTATGACCATAATTCTACCCATTTTACCTGGCGGTAATATTCTTATATATATAGATAGCATTTCCTTCCATATACTGTAGTGAACGATAACAGTTTTAAGTAATTTTATGAGCAGTCAGTTATTTATAAATGGAATAAAAAATTTTATGTTCAGTCATTTTTACGTACGTTTTACGCACTCCATTAATGTGATTGATTGTGTCATTTTTTTAATATAAAATAACTGTTTTAACCAATTACATCAGTAAAGTACATAAAAAATACGTAAAAATGTTTATATGTAGTAAAACTCATATTCCATTAACGCATTTTTAAGGATATTGATTTTATTAAATTCCATCCCCTCTAAAAATGGATGCTAATATTTTAATTATAAGATATGCTTATTTATTATTTATCCTTTCAAAACCTTCAAGCTTTAGGAGATTATAAAATTAGATATAATATATCATATGAAATCATGGTCAGTTTATTAATTTATTTTTATAAAATCTCTTTTATGTTTATATTTTTCCTCTCTTTGTATATATATTTACAGGCCTATCTTAGCATATATTTCCTGCACGTGATGACTTCAACATTGTACAGAATCTACTGCAATTCTCTTGTGTAGCATAAATTCAACCACAACAGCTTTGAATATACCGGCAAGCCTGCCAAGAGTGTAGAGCCCACTCTTGATTGTTAGCTTGCAAATACTCCTATCTTCCGCATGGCTTGACCCTGCGATGACCTACTCCAACCACGTGAATTTTTCCTTAAATTAAGGAGTTTGATCAGTATTCACGAGTTTAGTATATGAGAAAAAATATTTATAATTATGAATTGTATAATTGTAATTATTTTGAAAAAAATGAATAAAATATGAGACCCATATAAAAAATATTAATTTTTTAATAGTGGATCCCGTTCTTTTTCAAAACGATTACGCAACGTTTACGCATTTCACGATTGTATGTCGGATTACTCTTAATATATGTAAATGAGTAATTTTACATATAACTGTGAAGTACGTAAACGCCGCATAATCGCTTTGAAAAAGAGTGGAGTCTACTATTAAAAAAATTAAATTTTTTATATCGATTCCATATTTTATTTATTTTTTTCAAAATAATTACGCGACAGTTACACAATTCATGATTGTAAATACGTTTTCTCTATATAAATTGGGTACGAATTCAGTACTGGCTTACTTGCTTTGGCAAATCCGGATGATGATATGCCTACAATTTTTTAATTTATAATTATTTTACAATTGGTTTTAAATCAATCAATATAAGAATAAATATAGATAGAAGTCACTATTGAAAGCATCCATTTTGTACACATGATATGACATCATGTAGACCACACATATTCTCAAATGAGTGTCAGGAATAATCAACTAGAATAAGTCATGCAGTGAATGCAAAGTGTGCACTGCTATAGTGGCTTCTCTATAACATTACTCTCAATATAATGAATAAATATAGATAGAAGCCACTATTGGGAGCATCCATTTTGCACACATTATGTGGCATCATTTAGACCACACATCTCCCCAAGTGAGTATTGGGAACAATCAACTAGAAGCAGCTACACAGTGAATGCAAAGTGTACACTGCTATAATGATTTCTCTCTAACATTACTTCAATATAATTATGCTACTTTTTTAAGATAGGTTGTTGATTGATGTTGACGTGTTGTGGAAAACGACGTCGCCACATCAGATGTCCATTAATTTGTTGGTCATTTACTATATTTTTGAAATTGGAAATAATTTTTAATTTCCTGGCCTCTTGATTCATATCCATTAATTAAAATAGATCATTCCTCAAAATTTATCTTAAATTTTACCCTTTCAAAGACTCCCAACCACTTCATCTCATTCCATATCTCTTTCTTATTCTATTAAAATAACTTTTTTCACTTCTTTCTTTATTAGTTTTTTCTTTCACTTTCATTTACATTCTTAATTATTAACTTTTTTTTTTTTTTTTTATCTTTTCCTCTTGTTTTCAAATATCATATTCTACTAATTTTGTAAACACTTTATATAATTTTTTTCTCAGATAAAAAATATTTTTAAATTATTACAATATTACGAATAATATTTTTTTTAATATATGCGATTTCTAACGTGATTATATTTTTGAATATGTTTTTTGTCCACATATATAATGGTAATATTTGATTTGCATTGTCTAACGGTTGCCACTACTTATTGGCAGTCCGGGTTATCATGCTATGGAGGTATGTACTAAATTTTTCGTATCTCCGTGAGGCTTTGTCATCATCACAGCCGAGGGGTTAACCCAACAAAAACAATTGAGCCACATTACTTCTCTATCACAACATAACACCAATAAATTTAATTTACAAAATCTAACAAAGAATCAAAACAAATCCAAACAGCATGCAAACTCAACAAAATTCATCATGCTAAATAAGAGCAATCGCATCCGGTGTCGCATATCGAATGTGTGTTCCATGGGGCTCAGAATGACTTTCTCTATTTATACCAAGCGTAAAGCTAGGAGCTAGGGGTGAAAAAAAAACCGGTGAACCGGTTAATCGGACCGAACCGGTGGGTTGGTCTGGTACCAGGTATGGTACTGGTTTCATTTTTCTCAAAACTGGTCAATATCAATCCGGTTCTAGTTTTCCTATTTCTAACACCGGACCTATTCGTATATATATTTTTTAATTTTTTATATATAATATATAATTATACATAAAATAATTTTGTATTACATGATAATTAATAATTAATATAACAATGAAGTTTAAAATCCCATATATTATCAAACTATAGTGTATAATACAATTATAATATTTTTATAATATACTACAATATATTATCACTATATTATTATTTAATATAATATATAATATTATAGAACCGGTAAAACCGGAAATACTAGTTTAGGGGTGTAACCAGTGTGATATCAGTTATTCAAATATCAAAACCAATATATACCGATTCGGTTCTAAAATATGTCCAAATTCGGATTGAATCGGACTGGTTACACCCATACTAAGAACCCATCCTTGAATGGTTGCAAAACCTTAAACCCCGGTTGTCTTTTGTGAAAACTATCACAAAATGCAAGATGGTCACCCGGGTTAGGATTACCCTGCCATATCGATCAGGCTCCATTAACACTTGTGAATTAACCCCCTCCCAAATACAAATTACAACCATCATCATAATCTTACAGTAGACATGCAACCCCCCTCCCCCCGCCGGGTGCGAGAGATAATTATTGATCAGTACCAAATGTTGCAAAGCACCCAACAAAGGTGAAATTAAGAATGAAAATAAAGACAAATGTGATAAAGGACATAAAAATCAGCATAAAACATGCTCTTTGGAGAATTAAATTATAAAACATGCTCACTAGACTGGCTGCCAACTTTCTTATTAGTGAAATAGCCAATTCAGTGCAAAAACAGTTTTGGCAATAGCATTACACAAGCAAAAACAGCACAACAATAGCACAAATAGTGTAAAAAAGCAAACCAATACCAATTTCTGTGTAAAAACAGCACCATTAAATACCAATTTTAGTGCAAAAACAGCACACCAACAGTGCAAAAACAACACTGTAGAATAGCACTAGACATGCAAAAATAGTTGTGAAAATAACACTACACATGCAAAAACAGCACAACAATAGCACAAACAGTGCAAAAACAACAACCTCAAAACCAATTTAATTGCAAACAGAGTATTGAAAAATCTAACCAGATCAATGCACAAAAAATCTCAATCTCAAAAAAAGTTAGGGTTTTGAGTTAGCAATAACAAATAAGAAAGATCAAAGAAAGCTATGGATTGATGTTTTTATCAGTTTTTAATTAAAAATCAAACCCACATATAAATTCACTAATGGGAGTATTTGTAAAAAGCTAGGATTTTTTTTTCGAGAAAGCAAGAACATATCAGTGCACTAGAAAGACAAGATCACAGCAAAAACAAATCTCAATCTCTAAGCACATGCTTGTAAATTGCAAGAAAAATCCGAAAACAACACAAGCAAGAACAAATCAATGCACCAAATAGAAAAAATCACAATAATAGCAAATCTCAATCCAACAACACTTGTAAATTTCTCAAAACATTCGAAAACAGTACAAGCAAGAACAAATCAATGCACCAAATAGACAAAATCCCAGCAACAACAAATCCCAGTCCAACAACATAGGCTTGTAAAAAGCTAGGGTTTTTTTTTTCGAGCAAGCAATTCACAGATCAGTGCATCAAATAGCCCCAAATCAGTGCATAGTAAATCTCAATCTCTGAGCACATGTATGTAAATTGTAAGAAAAATCTGAAAACAACATAAGCAAGAACAAATCAGTGCGATAGAGAAGCTCGGTGGCTAGCCATGGAGGATCCCGATTCTCACAAAGTCCAGACATTGAGGAAGTTGAACAGATCAATATGTGCGAGAGACAAGGGGGGAATCCAGCCACGGAGGAAACTGAGAGCGGATGAGGACTTACATTGATTTCCGATGAAGAGGCTATTGTTGATGATGGCTGCGATGCGAGGGAGGCGAAAACGACGAGGGCATCCTATGGTCGAAGAGAAGGAGACGCATGATAATATTGCTACATGTACTTACAGTTTTACTTGCAAGACTCATTTTGTTAGTTTTATTTTGAAATTAAAATTTTGAATTTCAAATTTCATGATTTCCAGCATATCAATAACTTATATGTGGAGAAGTAAATTTTTTGTAAGTTTTTCTTAAGTATATTTAGCATTTACATAATATCAATAACGACGGAAAAAGAACAAAATCATATTTGGGGATGTACAGTGGATCCCCAAATATGAGAAACCACTATAGCATCCAAATAGTTAATCCCCATTTTAGGGATTCCGCTGAAGGAGGGCTTGGAATGAAAACCTTAAACTTTCTCCCAAAATATAGGGGAAAACATGCTTTGTAGCACCGAATGCAAATGTTCTTATAAGTTATAGAAACAGTGTCACATGCAATTAGAAGTACAAAAGCACTAATAAAAGGTAATTAATCCCTTATATATATGATTAATTTCATGAACTTCCATTTATATGGTATATTCATTTATCTCTCAGTACTTTACGGTGAAACGCAGGCCGTACGTTCAACATGAATTCCTATGAAAAAAAATAAAAGTAGGTCGTCCAATATCTCCACGATCATCATGTCATGTATGTATTCATGAAAATTCACATGCTTTAATTTCATGCGCCCTCCATGCATATACAAGACCAGATTGGAGTTGTAAAATATTAATAGTACTTCCAGCTTAGAACTGAGACCTTAGCTTGAGGACCTCCTTGAATGTAAACAAAAACGCACTGTGAGCCAGGGTTCAAGACCTTTTGCCATTGAGGAAGCTCGTAGATGTTCTCTTTATTAGTTGGAGAGAGGCCCCAGAGAGGACCAGAGAGTTCTTCAATCGCTAGCTTCAGATCTGTAATTGGCTTCCCAGATGTATTTTTTATTATCACCTTGTGCCTGTAATAAGTCGTTTCTTGTGCAGTACTCCATGTGCTGGTTATGGAGTGAAGGAATTCAATAGGAGCAGCTGCATGCAAGAAACCCATGCATGACAACATATATATGTCAAGGCCATGCGAGGGAAATTAATAAAAGTATAATGCTACATATACACCACATTCTCATCTCACTTTTATCATACTATATATATAATATGTGACACATTTATCATCATTAGATGATCTTATATATATATATATATATATATATATATATATATATATATAGCATGACTCTGATCCCACTATATAAGATGTGGCAGATTTAATACCATTGAATAATCCTATAATGGGATGAAAGTAGAATGGTAGTGTGGTGTATATAATTTTTCTTAATAAAATACTAGCTATTTTTTTTTTGGTAGCTAGGATGTTTATTTGGGAAGAAACATGCTCGTTCTTTAATTTATGTAATAAATTCGGGTGACATTTATGTTTATAATACTCACCAGATGATTTTGTTTCGGGAGCTAATGTTTTGCGGGGATCATATGTACCTGCACTCAATTATTCAAAGGGAAGTAAATTAGTAAGAGAAAACATATTTATAATCATGAATTGTACAACCATCGCGTAATCGATTTGAAAAAAGTGAATAAAATATAAGATCTATATGAAAAAAATAATTTTTTAATAGTAGACCTCACTCTTTTTCAAAGCGATTATGCAGTGTTTACGTACTTTACGATTATATGTAGAATTACTCTATAAAACGCGGAGAAAATGTTTCCAAAACCATTTTCTAATGTTTTATGACAACCCATTCCTACACTACATGCATGCAATTAAATAGACTGGGCAGGCATGCATGTTTAGACGCTAAAATTCTCAAGTACATTTTTAAAATTTATTGTAATTTCATTCTCAGACATCGTCCAAATATAAAAATATATTTTTTAATTTCAGATTTTCAACTTTTTCATATAATTGTTATCTAATTATTATTCAAACACAAAAATCAATTAATACATAATTTTTACAAACTTCAAAACAAAAATAATACTAAAAATTTATCATATTCAAATAACTTTTTTCACTGTATAATATTTTTGTTCAACTTTTTTAATTTCTCTTATTTTTCAAAATCTAATAAATTATTTACACTCAAATAATTTCACTACTATTTACAAAATTATTAGATAGTCTAATATCCAAACATACCCGTTTTTATTTATATATTTAATTAGGATAAAAGGAGAAAAGTACTTAATTTTGACATGATCTTTTACTCACTTGGTGTTGCTTGATGGCCGGGCACCGGTGGTTTTGTGTGGTATGAACGGCCTGTAATTATGTAAACAATATCAATCTCATCAGACATGATGAGAATAATATCAGTAATTATATTTAACTAAAATAATTTGTAAACCCGCAATCGAAATAACCTGAGGTGGAAACGAAATGATTTTTTTTTTAAAATTATTTAAAATTAGAGAAAATGTTTATTTTCAATACGAGTAGAAAAAAGGTTGAGAAACCGTAGTTCATGTCAAAGACACAGGATAAGTTTTGAGGGAAAGAGCATTGCTACGGTCGTGAATTCGAGACCCAAAATTTGTTCCGAATGGTGTAATATTTTTTCTTTTTTTTATGTATTTTTTTAATAATCATAAATATTTAAAAAAATAAAAAATTAAAAAATATTTTTTTAATCATTCGGTAAAAAAAAAAAAAAAAAAATCCATTCAGGATAAATTTTGGATCTCGAATTTGGGATCAAAGCATTTCTCTAAGAGAAAAAGTACTTTGAGAAACCGAAAAGTTTTCATTAAAAAAAGAATAAATAATAAATTTATGAAAATATTAATGGATGGTGTAGATTTATATAAGTAACTAATAAGAACTGTTATAGTCACAAAAGAACTATATAAAAATAATCTCACGAATTGACGTGAATTCATAAAATTTATTAGATTTATTATATAATAAAAACAACTTTATAATTTGACAAATTACGTGAAACCATGTTAGTAATTTCTTTTTAACTTTGTGGCTTAGAGAATTTGGACGTTGATCGATTTGGTGATCCTAAATTAAAATGGTTCTCACGTACCCGAAATACCATTTGCACCCTGAAGCTTAGAGAAGAGGCCAACAAGAGGAGCAGTGCCCGAAAGTGTAGGCTCGGTTTCTTCATAAAAGGAGCGGTCATCGGAGAAGTCATCATTCTTATCAGGACCACCCACCAGGCCTCCGTATATAACATTGGGATCTCTCTCAGAGCGATGGTACCATGTCTCAAAACCTTGCACGCATTGAACTGCTGAATGGAGAACATATATGGAGGCAATTGAAGCACCTCTGTGGTGAACATGAGTCGGATATTTTGGTCCATAACCAACTAAGTAACTCATCGACTTGGGATTTTTGCCAAGAATGTAGTCAGCCTACATGCATGCACAACCATTAACGTACGTCCGAACGTGATGAAATCAATGTAAACTGATCATTGAAAGAAACGAAACTAATTCGAGTAAATTAAGGTTGTCGGTAGAAGAAGCATATATAGCTAGCTAGGTGTACTCACGTATATATATAAGTATATAACTGATCTTAATTTCTGTGTACCTGTGACTTGGCAAAATTGAGGAGCTCCTGAGGTTGAACAAGTTGGCCACCAGGACAGGTGAGCTTGGCGTTTGCTGCAGAGAGATAATCAGAGTAGACAGCAAGAAGAAATGCAGCGGATGAGACATACTGCATGTTATTCCATTCACGTACGTATACTAATCCCCCTGTTGATCGAACAACACGTGCAAGGAATAATCCTTATATTAATTAGCATTAATTAAGATTCAAACTGCAACATTAACATTAATATTGACATTATAATCTAGAAATTTAGTACTGTTCACTGTTCATGAGGGAGACATTGCATATATTCTAGTCTTGTGGTTACGAACCAGGAGTTTTGTAGACATTGTAGCCATCATTTTTTTGTAGACAAGCACAGGCAAAGTAGTTCGCCTTGGCCTGGTATTGTTTTAATATGTTAGTGTATGCACCGCCTTTTCCCTCCAACAGTACCTGCATAAAATGTTGGAAATCCAATTACTTTTAATAAGCTGTCTGCAGACTGCTCTAATTCACATGAAAGTTGCAGTTAATTATTGGTCAAAGGTTAGTATTACAACAAATATTGTAATTAAACGAATTGAAAAGGGATGTTGCATAGATGACAAAAGGCATTCCGACATCATGAGATTTTTTTTTTTTTTCTATGTTGGAAATCTCTCCAAGGCATGGCCTTTCGGACCCATCCCTGCAAAGTAAATCTCAGTTCCGTGCACCATACTCTCGAACGTTTCCAGCTTACAAGGAACTGATTAAATCGCTGGCTTTTCATCAGGGATGTGGCCTCAAAGAATTGTTTATATCCATGGGGTATTGAATCTTGGACCTTGAAGGGAGTGATACCCCAAGACCAAGGCCTTCAACACTTGGGCCAACCCCTTGGGGTTGACATCATGAGAAATTTGCCGTATAACATCTTCCAAATTATTGAACTCAGTCCACTTCTGTTTGGCTTTCAAAGAGAACATTTAAGTTTAGTTCTAAATTAAATGGAGTTCTTGGATTGTATGTAATGTACCTTTGAAAGAAGGATTTGCACACCAGCATATTTATTATCCCAAGAGAATTCTTTGACTGCCCATCCAGTTCCACCAAAGTACACAGCATTGTCCACAACATATTTCAGGTAGTACTCATCATTGGTAGCTTGAAACAGCCAGGCAGCTGCCCACAATAACTCATCCTTCATCAAAATATAGAGAAGCTGATCATTTAGAATATACTAAACCAAGATGATCAATGGTGATCATGAAAAAGAATATTAATTCTGTTAAGGGATTATATATTTGACTAACCGAATAACCAGATGATGTGTAGAATTGCTTAGCAGACGGGATAGAGTCATCATACAAACTTCTGAACTTGTCCGCAAACGAGAAAAGCTGCCACATAATTCAGGGATATAAATAGTATTGTTTTTTAAGGTTATGGATAATATCTGAAATGGAGTGCTAGCAACATATATAGCTGACAACTGCTGCCGCATGTACTTGTTTCTTTATGTTCTAGTATTTATTTCTTTGTCTATTTATTGCATATTTTAGTCTTCATCACTAAAGTGGATATATTGTACTCTACTTGTGTGGCACCAAAAATATATACACGACTAACCTGCTTGGCATGAACTAAGAGGAGATTGGAGTAGGACGAGTTATAAGACTTGAAAGCTATGGCAGCTGAAGCCAAGGCAGCTGCAGTTTCACCGGCAACATCCGAACCAGGATGATTTGCATCAATCTTGTAAGCATCTCTTGGAGTTGTCATGTCTTCAGCACGCTCCCAACCATAGTGATCAGAGTTCCCATCGCCCACCTGAATGTTACACACCAAATTGTTAAAACTTGCTCCTCGTGTGATCTCTTTTTTCTTTAATTTGTTGCTGTACATATGTGCGAATGAACATATACATATTAGATGCACAGTGTAAGCTATTTCTGGGATCAATTCCAAACTCAAACCATTATTTTGCCATGTTCCAGTTATTAATCAATGAGCACAAATACATATATATTAATCAATGCCATGTTCCAGTTATTATAGAAAACTGCTACAAATACAAAGAGATTACACAAAGTAAACCTACAAACTAACGTGGCTTCATAGAATCTATTAGATCTACTTTATAATAAAATTAACTTTACAATCTGACATACCACATCAAGCCACGTTAATTTGAGGGTCTACTTTTATATAATTCATTTGTGGTTAAAGTATTTTCCATATATTAATGCTTTTGGGATGACTTCTCAGTTTAAAGGCTAGTGACTAGCTGTGACAATTTGTAAGGGTGGGGTGGGGGGAAGAAATTTCTTCAAGAATTAAAGGTCCCTAGTTTCTAGTCATATATATATATATATATATATATATATATATATATGAATAGGTGACCAAACCCTGTTTTTGTGAACATTAGTCTTACCTGTGCCCATAGAACATTAGGCTGTGGATGTGCTTTCATGAAGTAATCAGTACCCCATCTAATGGCCCATAACATGCGTCCCATTTGGTTTAGCTCTGTAATTTCTTTCCTGAACTGTATAGCTCCCCATGAAAGCATTGTCACACTGTAAGCCATTGGCAGCCCAAATTTCACATGATCTCCTGCATCATAATATCCTCCAACCATGTCCACCTGCCCCCCAATACAACCCAAAACAAATTAAAACATGTCAACATCATAATGCGTAGAGGCACGCACGCATGCATTAACATTGAAGTGATATTGGTGTACGTGTTTTTGCAGTAAAATGCAGAGACTCTTAATTCTTACCCCCTGCGAATACCCATCTTTCAGTCCCGAGTCGCCCCGCCACGCGACTCGCTTATCATTTGCTGGAAGTTTACCTGATCTTTGTGCCTCAAGAAACAGCAAGCTCTTGTCAAGGGCCTCGCCGTAGTCGAAGCCCGTCGCAGTGGTTGCCGTCAAGTACCGGAACATGCCAAGCAGAAGCGCTAGGAAGACGCGTGGCTTAAACTTGATCAACTTGCTCATCATGACTGATCTGGCGGTGGCCTAGACCTCTGCTTGACTCAGAAACTCAACAATAGCCTAATGCCTATATCCTTTTCAATGCGTTAGCAGCATACAACATGTTAAATATATAACAAATGATCAGGAGAAGAAAAATTAGAACATCAATCAAAGAAATGGTGGGCTAATGATCACTTTTTTTGTGTGTGCGCTTGTGTATTAGTAGCCCTCACGTTGTGTTTGATAAACATCAAGCAAACTAAGGACACGACACGAGGTTGAGCTCCCCACGTCTATGCATATAAATATTATTATTCTGGTGCACGTTTGAGGTCGAAAAGAAATGGTGCTGTATAGCTGCACCTGCATCGTGTAGCAACACCAACAAAAAAGTCTGCCAATGATCTCAAGTACCGCCAATAACGGACGCACGACTACTTTCATACCTCTACGCAAAAATCAGCAACCACGGGCAACTAACCGGAGACCTCGTAAGAACATGAAGTATTTTGTTTGTTTATTTGAGGCTGTTGGTAGGTGTGGTTTGGTCGGCAATTTGGTTAACATGAGATGGGATGAGATGGGATGAGATTATGATACTCGTGATAAAACAGTACTAACGCTGTTCATTCACGGTTTTCTTTTACTTTTACTTTACCCGTGCCTAAACAGTAATAACAACTGTTCATACACGGATTCCTTTTGTAAACAGGAACTCCTTACTCTATAAAAAGAGAACCTCATTTCTTTTCTAGGCAGAGATTTCATTACAGAAAACCTTCATTGTAAGTTTCTGCCTACCTTCTCTCATCCTATCTTCTCAGCAATTACCGCTCTACCTTATGCCATAAACTTTATAATTATTTTAAATTTATGAATATGTTTATTTCTTTATATATATATTCTAGCAATAGTTTTCTTAGCAAAATATATGACTTTGTAGAATTCACCCACACTACTTGATGATCCAGGGAGCACTGAAAAAAATACAGAGTCTTTTATTTTATGTTGCTCTCACGTTCTTTCATCATTAAAGTAAGTCTCTTCTATTTTGGAAATCTCAAAAATATTATAATTGTAAAAAATCATTTTATCTTTTAGTTAATTAAGAATATTATGAGATTTAAATTATGTTAAAAACTTTGATTATTTATATAGTTTTACTCTCTTAAAAATATTTAGCAAAACTATATCATCTATTCAATGATAAATTAAGAATATTATATTTTAATTAAAGTTGATTATAAATTAAAGTTGATTTTATATTTTAATCATCTATTTTCAGTTTTTTAACATCCACTGTTAGATCAAATCTGGAGATTCAAGATGAAGGTTTAATTAAAAATATTATGATATTTAAATTATGTTAAAAAAACTAATTATTTATATGGTTTTACTTTCTTAAAAATATTTAGCAAAATTTCATCATTTATTTAATGATGGTTTATGTATGATATGATATTTATATTTTAATTATCTATTTTAAGTTAGTTTAAATCAGTGTTTAAACATCCACCGTTGAATCAAATCTGGAAACTCAAAATGAAGGGTTGGAATTTAAAGCCCCAAACCCTAGACTTTTACCCCTCACTTTCCCTCTCCATTTCTCTCATTCCCCTTCACTAGCTGCACGTCTTCCCTCTCTCTCACCCAATCTCTTCCCTCAAGCAGCCCAGAGTCGTTGTGCGCCACTGCGGCGTTACCGACCACCTCACCGGCTTCCCCTCACGTCGGCGACCAAACCTCACCGTTGAAACCTCTTGGCAGCTCCTTCATCAGCCGCATGCGAGCAACTCGAAATGGGTTTCGAAGCACGGGTTCTCCACCCTTGCGTCACCTCGACTCAGCCCTAGCTCCACCAAGCACTACCACCGAGTTACCCTCACGCCGTGGACCACTTCCATGGAACCCACCACTCGTAGCTCCTCTCTAGCCCCATGCATGCAGCCCCTCTACACGCACGAGTTTCTCCCTGTAGTGTCGCCATTAGCCACCCCCACGTCACCGCACCACCAGCAGCAGCCTCCTCCCTCGCCGACGACCCCTCCCCTTCGTCCTTTCCTCCAGCCAAAGTCCCGGCTCCTCTCATGCCCTCTCTCTTCACGGGATCCCAGATCCACCGCTGTAGGACTACCACGATGCCGCCGTATGCCGCCTCTAGCAACCACCACGAGGCCACCCACGACGATAGTCTTTTCAGTGTTTTAATTGTCTCAATTTCATCAGTAAGATAGATGATGCTATATATTTGCCTCTAGCACCCAAATCCATGTTTGTACATGGATTTCTAAGTTTGACTGCTGTACATACGGAGGAAATTAGATGATCAGAGGGAATTACAACCCATCAAACAGTGTGCATATTTCTCGTACCTTCTCTTATGATATTTCCATCTTATCTAAAATGAAGAAGCATGATTTCTCTGCAACTTGCCGGATTTCACTGCAGGTCCCAATTCTTTCAGTATCTATCTCCCAAATTTCTCAACGATTTCTTTAATTTGTTTTCAATTTTTAATCATCTAAAAAATCTTTGTGATATTTGGGAGTGATTGTTGGCGAGATTTGGAGGATCGCAAGCGAGATTGTTGTCTATTTGGGGAATCGACAGGGGTCGACGGAGGCGAAATAGAGAGTGAAGGAGGGAGAGCAGAGGAAATAGAATACGAGACAAAAGTGAAAAGATTGAAAGAGGAAAAAAAAGGGGCAAAACCGTAATACAACCAGATATAGAGGGACATAAGTGGAAGATAGAAGTGTCATACAAAGACATTGTTCATTCCTGTTCATCCAGCGATAGCCTCTTTTAAGTATAAAGATATATATATATATATATATATATATATATATATATGCTTTTGACATTCGATTTCATTGCGGCTGATTTCAAATATTTATGACTGCAATTATTCATCTGCAGTCAATTTGTCTGTATCAATTACAGATACTTGTATGTGTTTTAATATTATTACGTGTAACTTTCGTATATTCAGACACTAGCTAATTTACTCATGTTTGGACCATCTAGCTAAGGCTGAAAATAAAAACCGCAAAACTAGTGAACTGGACCGAATTGATGTATTCAGTCCAGTGTAAAATTGGTTCAGTCTGGTACCAGTTTCAATTTGGTAAAAAGGGTTCAAAATCGGTCCGATTCCGATTTTGTTTTTTATAGCACCGAACCGAATCGGTTCATATATATAATTTTTTTATTATATATAAAATATTTATTATATGATTTTTTTATATTATATAATATATATTATATGTTAAATTGCTAATTAATATAACATCAAATTTTAAAATCTTATTATTCATGTCTTATAATCTAATAACATAAAATTAATATAACATCTGATATAACATAAAACTAATTTTATAAATCTTAATATTATAACATTTGATATAACATATAAATTTTAATTTTAGAACATAAAATATTAAAATTAATATAATATAAAATTTTAGTCATAAACATGAACATTAATATTAAGTTATTAATATCAACCTACTTTTGTCTGAGTAGGAGAGACCCAGTACTCAAACTGATGATTATTCAGGAGATGACGAAACAAGTTAAACTCATACGGACAATAATGACTATAGCCGAAAATAGACAGAAGAGTTATGTCGACAATAGGAGGAGAGAGTTGACTTTCGAAGAGTGATTTGGTGTACCTTAATGTGTCCCCAATAAAAAGTGTTTAGAGATTTGGGTTAAAAGGAAAGCTGAGCCCAAGATATATTGGACATGACCAAGTGGTGGAAAGGATCGGCCCAATGCGTATCGAGTTTGATTACCTGCAAAATACAAAGGTATTCATAACGTGTTCCATGATGCCTCATTTAGGAGAAGTTTCAGGAACCAAAACCTTGAATAATGAACCAGATCTAGTTCATTATCAACCCGTTAAGCAATCATGTAATGGGTCAACCCGTTTTGACTCAAACTCGTTAAGACTAAATACAAACCCGCTATTATCGTGTCGTATTCGTGTTGGGTTAATGCGTCTTGTCAAATATTAACACCCCTTATTCTAAGTAGGCGTCCATAAAGTTAAGCATGCGATGACCTTCGGTGGAGTCTACGATCAGATCGATCCGAGGAAGAAAGAAGTTGTCATTCCAGTAGGCTTTATTCAAGTCTTTGAAATCAATATACATTCTCCACTTACCGTTAGCCTTTTTCACTAACACCACGTTGGATAGCCAGTCTGGGTAGCATGCTTCATGTATGAACCCCGCTACTAAGAGGCGGTCGACTTCCTCCGTGATGGTGGTGCGCTTCTCAGCGCTTATTATTATTATTATTATGTACATGTCTAATTTGTCTCATAACGAGTGGAGCAAAGCATGTCCGATTATGATTTCAATATAATGAGTTCTAAATATTTGATTTGTTATGTGTTCAATAATTTTACATTTTTTGTTTCCAAGTATAATTATAATCATTTGTGAAATTTGTTGAATAGATTTGTTATTATTATCTTTACATTTGTCATGCTTGTTGTTTTAATTGATATGCATGTTGTTTTAATTGTATTTCGATAGGAAATACGCGCATTGCATGTAAACTCTTACTTAATATATATATATATATATATATATATATATATATGAAGGTACACTTAGAATAAGTTCAAACCACCTACTCGAGACAACAAACTTTGCTTGATAAAAATTCTCCTTCTTTTCGTCCTTGTTTCGGGCAACAACAAGTTTGAACACATCAGAAAGTTTGTCGCTCTAGCTGAGACTTTTTCCTCTCATTCCTTCAGCTTATACCTCTATCTTTTTACTTTAATGCTCTAGTTCAAGCCCTTGGGAAGAAGGCTAAGGACTCGTTTGGATATTTAGAATATCTTAGTATGTCTGTAAATAGAAGTGAAATTATTTAAGTTAAATGTTTTATTAGGTTTTAGGAAAAGGAGAGGGAAAAGTTGAATAAGAATATTATAAAATTAAAATATTGTTTGAATATAATTTTTTAATATAATTTTTTTAATTTGAAAAATAATATTATTTTTTGTGTTTTATTTTAGAGTTTAAGAAAGTTATAATGATTGGATAACGATTAATTGAAAAAGTTGAAAATTTGAAATTGAAAAGCATTTTGATTTGAAGTAATGTTTGGAAAGGATATATCTGGAATATCTGAAAATACTTGGGAACAATAGTGTTGTCAAACGGACCTGAGTTCAGGGAAGAAAATCTAGTTCTGGTTCCTTCATTTCTTGGGTCTATACTTAACATAAATAGCAACAACACAAGTTAGTTTTTGAAAACCCTATTGCTGTTCGAATTTGTCTAGTGGCATCTAGATTTGAATTTTCTCACATCTTACTCATAACTCTTATGTAGCTGAGTGGATAATCATAAAGAATGAAAGTAGGATTTGTAAATAAGATCAACCACCTGTTAGAGTCTAAAGTATATCAAAAAATTTCTGATACTTGCTACTTGTGCTACAACATTTTTTCCCTTCATTTTCAGCTTTTATATTCACTCTATAAGGCTAAGACTGTAGTTTAAATTTCATTTGGAATGAGATATATTTCAGATTAGTAAGAAACTCCATCATTTCCCTTTCAAAGTTCTCATACAACACATAAAAGACAGCAATAACATACTTGTTTCAAGTTTAGAATTTTTCTACATTGTCTCTGTCATGGTGTCTTCCAACATCATTTACTCTTACATTTTTCATCTAATACTTGTTTAGTTGGGTGTATAAGCAAGTAGAGGGATGGTAGAAACAAACATAATTCTAGCAACTTACTGTTTGAAGATGTGAGATGATTTTCTACTCTGCTTACTCTAGGCTATCTCAGTTTTTGCAATGAATTTTGCTCTCTCATTTTCTCTCTTTGAGTTCCTTCTTACTTTTGTTCAACTCTCCATTTTTATGTGTCTAACACTTAAAAATCAATGTGTAGTTGTGAGTTATCTTCCCTAGCTTATAACCTGTAAACAACTAAGAACTTCACCTAAGCTAGTAAGTTTTCTTTTAAAATTTTCTAGTTTACCAAGAGCATTAGTTAACTCCTTGCTATTTTTATAACATGCCTACACATAAATCATGCTTCTTTTTAGTTTTTTTTCAACACTAGTTCCTTTATTTATGTAGTTGGGATTATAGTTGAAGAAGTGAAGTTTTGAAACAAGTATACAGCTAAAATATTGGTTGTACAAGTCAGTGAAGAAGTTTTCTACTATACAATCTGTTTTAGTCCAAATAAGCCCATTTTCGTGTTCATTTTCAACTTTATCTTCCACTCAACTAAAGTTACTTATTTGTGTGATAAACTACTAAAAAACAAGGGCAAAATCAGCCATCCAGTAAGCCTTAATTCTACACACTTTTTAGTTTCCACAAGATTACTAAAAGGTGGCAAAGATCTATTTTGGTGAAATTTCCAAATTTTTACTTTCTTTGTTCCCTTCAACTCATTGGAAACCAAGCATGTTATTAAACATGTTTACGAGTTTCTTTATAATACTTGAAATGTGGAGTTTAAATGGTTTGACTTAGTGCTAACTATTTAAGTACAACATGAAATTATTATGCATTGATGAAGTGAATGGTGAGAATGATGGAATAAAGTTAGATTTATTTGGTTTCTTAGTGGGCTTGTTTGATATGGAAGGAAGTTAAAATGATAGAGATTTTGCCTTGTAGTTGACTTTGTCTAAGTGAAAAGGAAGTCAAGGAAAATGCTTTACTTCCTTGTTGGAATCAAAGTAAAGAACTAGCTAAAAGTATAGTAAGGAAAACTTAAGACAAAGTGAGTATTGATATGTTTACTCCTTTTCATTTAATAGGATTTGTTGAAGTGCAAGAGGAACTAAAAGTTAAGCTTGTAGGTAAGTAGTTATGACCATGCTTCTTACACCATGTTTTTATACTAAAATGTTATTTTTTTTCTACAAATGTTTCTTTGTAATGAAAATGCAAATGTATATAATATATAAACCTTTCTTGGTAACCCATGTTAAACATCCTATTAATTATAAATGTGTGTATAAGTATGATGCAAAGCATTCACATTCAAGACTGAGATCATGCAATTTATCATGTATATATTTTCTTAAAAATGAGTGGCTTTCTTAATGTAAAGTTATAGCTTGAAATGCATAGTTTTTATGAAACAAAATACATACTTCATTGGATTAAGAAAGATAATGAAAATTTTATGAAAGGAAAAAGAAAAGGAAAAGGAAAAGGAAATGAAAGTTTTATGTATGAAAATTCATAATGGCTAACAACTAAATGATGATGCTACCAAAGAGGGGCATATTGCAATGCCGGATCGGTTTGATTTGTAGTGCACCTAGTGGTGCCATCCTGACTGAGGGATTTCCAACCCGCGGCCATGGGAGGAATTGGGTCCAAAAGACCGACCTTAATACATAGGGCGTAATATTGTGTTTTGCTAATGAAAAGTGAAAATTGATTTAGAATGTTTAATTGAAATGTTTTAGACTTGTATAACTTTTCAAAGGAAATGAATAGTTGATGTATGATATTTTAAGTGTATGGTGTAACTACTTACTGAGTATTAGACTCGCTTCTACAATTAATGTGTTAAACGTCCAGGTATTAATGAAGATGAAGCTGTAGAGCAAGACACCACTCAAGGAGAAGGGATGGGTGCTTAGTAACCTTGGGTTGGGTTTTGTAAATGGTGTTTTTGGTTGATATTGTGAAACTATTTGTTGAACATGATGAATTTTGGCTTATCTATTTTGAGAAAACAAACATTTTGTAAATATGGTAAATATTCATACTTTGTAAATAGTTATGGTTTTTAATGTGTAACTAATAGGACAGTCTTATATTTTGACAAACATCTTATTTTGAGTTTTGAAATTATGAGAAAAAAAAAATGAGAAAGCCCAAAGTAACTTTTGTTTCATACACAATTGAGATAAGTAAAAGTGTTTCATTTCATCTCATCATTATAACTTTTCTAAATTCCCATACAAAATATAATAAACAATTCAACTTTTTCAAATCACAAAATAATAATAATATTATAACAATATTTTATTCAACTTTCATCTAAAACTATCTCCATTTCACTATCCAAATCACACTTTAATATTTTATCAAAACATGAAGATATATTATTCTAGAACTAATGGATAAAATTAATGATCCAGAGGAAGGAAAATGCTACTTGATAAAACTAAAACATACTCTTGATAAAAAATAAAAAATAAAAACTATATACCTATATACACAACCTCTGTCTCCTAATGTTATAATTTCTCAGAAATAATTAATAGATTCAAAACCAAAAAAACAAAAATTACACTACAAGAATTACAATAAGAAATTAATAAAATAAAACAAGAAGTTAAACATTTCAAAACTTCTAACCACATACTTGAAATTTCTAATGAACAAATATTACAAGAAATCATATTATTAAAAATAGATAAACAAATTACAATTTCTAATCAAGAAAAAAGAGAACCCTCCTCGTCAATCATCCTTAATGAAGAGTCAGAAAGCTTCATTAACATTCTAAACAAAACATACTTCCAAAAATATTACACAAAAGTAACAGTTTCTAATAATCAAAAGTGTTCTTTCACAACAATTGTATTGTTAGATTCTGAATCAGATTTAAACTATATTGAAGAATGATTGATACCTTCTAAAAATTCTGAAAATACAAAAGAGATATTGTCACAAGCTAACGACACACAATTAAATATAAATTATAAATTAACAAATACACATATTTGTAATAATGAAAATTGTTTTAAAGCCACATTTATTCCAATTAAAATTATTAATACAAAAGTTATATTAAGAAATCCACTTCGTGCTTTGTTATATCGAAATTACTACTAAAAGTTACCAATATAAATTTTTATTTTCACTTTTTTCATAAGAAATTTCATTAACCAAAGAAATCAATTATTTAACAAAACATAAAATTAACATGAAATAAAAATAAATAAAATTTCATAAAAAATAATTAATAAAATATAAAAGAACTGAAGAATTATTAACAGACCCATTATTACTCCAACAAATTAATAATTCCAAAACAATAATTGAAAAATAAATATGTTCTAGTTTACCAAATGCTTTTTGGAATAGAAAGTAACATAAAGTTGAATTACTAGACCCTATTCAAATGAATGATGAACTTTTAGGAAAAATAAGTTAGCATAAAGTTGTGCTGCATTTTTTGTTAAAAATCAGACAAAATTAGAACGAAGAGTCTCTTGTTTAGTAATTAATTACAAACCATTAAATAAAATATTACAATGAATTCGTTATTCCGATCCCTAATAAAAAGTTTATAATCTCGTCTTTATAATGCTACTATATTCTCCAAATTCGACGTGAAAAATGGGTTTTGACAAATACAAATTAATGAAAAAATATAGTATAAAACATATTTTATAGTCCTGCTGAACATTATGAATAGAACGTCAGGCTATTTGGGTTGACAAATGCCCCCCACTAAATTTCAGAACATTATGAAAAAAATGTTTACTCCCTTTAGTCATTTTTCAATTGTCTATATAGATGATGTGTTAATTTTTTCTTCATCTATAGAGCAATATTATAAACATTTAAATACTTTTGTTCAAATAATTAAGCAAAACAGATTAGTTGTTTCAACACTAAAAATAAATAATATTTACCCATGCACTATCACACCCATTAGTAAGACTATAGAATTTGAATAAATTTCTTGATAAAATTAAAGATAAACAACAAATACAAAGAATTTTAGAAATCCTTAATCATGCATTCTATTTTTTCTAATTTCTTAGACCATTATGTAAACTTTTATTTAAAAGATTAAAAAAGAATTTGCCTCCATGGACATCAAAACATACAAATATTATAAGGCAAACTAAGTCTCATGTTAAACAACTCACTTGTTTAGGACTAATTTCTCCTTGTACTTTTAAAATTGTTGAAATTGAAGCCCTTAACCTTGGTTATAAAGGAATCTTAAAAAAAAATTATCATCTTCTACCCCTGACCAAATCATTCGATTTTATTTAGAATGTTGTAATCCTACTCAAAAAAATTATAGCTCTATTAAAAAAGAAATCTTAATCATCGCATTTTGCCTTTCCAAATTTCAAGATGATTTATTAAATCAAAAGTTTTTACTTCAAATTGATTGTAAATATACCAAAGAGTTTTCAATTAAAGATGTGAAAAACCTAATTTCTAAACAAATATTTGCTAGATGGTAAGTTATATTAAGTATTTTTTAACTTTTATTTTGAACATATTAAAGGAGAATCTAATTCACTTCTTGATTTTCTCTCTCTACACTTTTTACAGGAAAAATATTGTAGCCTTCCAAATCTTGAGTAAAACTTAAATCTTTATCCTTTAGGACACCATCTCCCCTATACACGATTGTGTCCTTCTGTAACTCCAATATCTTCATATAGTGTTAGGATCATTACCACCGGTATGACCTTGTTACAACCAATTCTCACAATTATCTTCTATATATTCTCCTCTATTATAAAAACCTTCAGCTTCTTCTATTTTTTCAAATCATTATGACACCCAGTTTTCCCAATCAAACAAGAAATCTAGCATCTAATTGAATCTCAACAATCACTCAACATTTTTATTCTCCCAAATTGGAATTACATTTTTTAGGATATTAAGAAAACTCAACATTTTTATGAATTCATATTAGTAGATACCAATCATTATCTCTGAAATTCCATGAAACTTACAAACTCAACTTGCTCATCCTTCACCCCCATTATTGCCTATCATAAAGTCACTATTAAAAAAGTTCTCACAATATCTCAATGGCGAAAAAATCCCTATTTAGTTCAAAAAATTTCTCAACCTTATAACCCACAGCATTTTGATTACAATGATTATCAACAAGCATCGATGAAGGCCTTTTTAAGGCAGAATAAAAATCTCATCACTTCGGGTTTCTTTATTTTGATGAATTACAAGAGATCATAACATTTTCAAAACGGTTCTTACTCTGGTGGGACCATTACGGCCCAACATTCTCTCTTTATTTTCCACATCACTCCAAGAAAGATTTGGAATTTTTTCATCTCAAATTGAATATCCACATTCATTGGAACATTGCCATCTTCTTCTTCTATTTTTTCTAAAACACAAAATTAAAGTGGATTATGAAATGAGAGTATATCATTACTCGACGTTCCTCTTGCAACAATATCAAGTTCTTAGCATGCCAAGTCTTAGAAAAATGGTGGAAAATTATAATTATGATTATGCTATCAAGATGTTCTTGCAAGTTATCAAAGCTTGAAGTTTTAGTTTAGCGTAGCAAATTTTAGATCCAATTAGTCTCAATAACAAGCAAAAAGGAATTAAAGAACTTAATAGAAGTCATGTCAAAAGTTTATAATAATTATGATGAAGAAAGTCCGCTATCGAGTCATTCTCAACAAACCCAATTATCTCCAGGTCTAGGACTCTTGAGTCGAGGCCTCCCCTTCACTAGTTTTTCCTCTCCAACCATTACAATTACTCCAAGATGCTCAAGACCTACTTGATTTGGACTTTTCAGATTATGATCCATAGCTTGCGCCATAAAACAAAAATCAAAGAAGTAAGATTTTCAATTATGAAATGGTACAATTATTCAAGCTAGACATCAAGACAAGAATAATTATCATTACTATTTCACTGTTTCTACTGATACATTAAAACAAAACAACTTTTAGCAACCATTATCATATTAATGTTCAGCTTTTACTGTTTTGCCGAGGCATCAAAACAAAACAACTTTCGACAGCCATTATCATGTTATTGTACACTTTGAACTGTTTTTGTCTAGTACAATTATCAAATACATTATTAATATGCCTATAAAAAGAAGACTTGTCAAGAGAGAACGGCATTTAGAAAACCTTCTCTTGAGCATCCTTTCTTCCAAAAACATTCATTCCCTATCCTTAGTAATATCTTCTTCTTTATGTCTTCTATATAGTACGTACTCAAAGAATTCTTCTTCCAAGTATGTTTAGTTTAATAATAAACTTGTTTATCATTTATTATATTTATCATGTAGCTCTCATTTTTACATTATTTATCTCTATATCCTTATACTTATCATTATTTTTTTAAAGCATTGTGGTAATAAATTTGACAATTTCAATCACATGACTTTTCTTTTTTAAGGCCTCGTTTGGTTGACAGATTCAGTTGAAATCAACTCACTTCAATCTAATTTTAAGTTGAATTTAACATCGAAATACTCGACTCTTAAATTATTAAACTTATTTCAACTCAAAACTTCTTTATATGTGAGATTTATAACTTTTTCAACTTTTCATAAATATATATAAATTCATCATAATATTCAAACACATTTAAATTCATCTTAAATAGATATCATAAAACTCATTCCATTATTTTAACTCTTTATTATTTATAAAAAACTAATTCAACTCAACTCCGCAACCAAAATTACCAAAATTACGCATACACGTAAGTAGTCTTAGGGTAAACATAATATCTGAAAGAGTAATGCTACATATAATCGTGGAATATGAAAACGCCAAGCAGTCGCTTTGAAAAAGAGTGGAGTCTATTATTAAAAAATTAATTTCTTTTCATATGAATCTCATATTTATTCATTTTTTTCAAAATAACTGCACAACATACACTCACGACTACGAGTATCCAACTAAAAACAAAGCGACAGCGACAGAGACAGAGACACAGACACAGACACAGACGAATCGAAGTCTGTTCTCCCTCCGCGCATAAAAGTAGAGGTCCACGATCATATTTCCCACAAAATTCACACCAATCTCATCATTCTTAACCCCAATTTATCCCCCCGTCATTTCGATGGTCTAACCTTAAACCCCTCCCGTAATATATACTCCCCTAATTCGCCGGAAAGGATTTACAAGATGGCGTCTCCGGCAACTCCGGAGTCGATCTTTCTGGAAGATTTCGGACAAAAGGTTGACCTGACCCGTCGAATAAGGGAGGTGCTGTTGAACTATCCGGAGGGGACCACGGTGCTCAAGGAACTCATTCAGAACGCTGATGATGCCGGCGCCACAACAGTCCGCCTCTGCCTTGACCGCCGGCTCCACGGCTCCAACTCGCTCTTGTCTGACACCCTGGCGCAGTGGCAGGGCCCTGCGCTTCTGGCTTACAATGACGCCGTTTTCACTGAGGATGATTTCGTTAGTATTTCCAGGATCGGTGGGAGTGTTAAGCACGGGCAGGCGTGGAAGACCGGCCGATTCGGGTAATGTTTTTTAAATTTCACTCGCACGCGCGCGTGTATATGTGGGTTGGGTTTCTATATTTTTTTTGACAAGTAACTTGTGGGATGAAAGAACAACTTCTATATATATTATGGACACAGTGATTGTTTTCGATGTTTGTTAGAAAATGTTTCAAGAAGCTTTTTAGGTTTCTACCGTATGCGTCCATATGTTGAGTTAGTTTTCCTTTTATTCTAAGAAATTTGGATCCTAGTGAGCTTGAATTTTCAGAGAATTATAGCCATCAGGTGCAGCTGCCTAGTTAATTGTAACACCCCTTCCGTAGGTCAGGAATGTTACGTATATTCATAATATAATGCCTGGCAAAGAGATTCAATCACATAAAATACACCATCTATTGGATCATAAAACTAACTTCGCATGACAGTCTTTCCTTACATTAAAGCTGAAACATAAAGAAATGATCTAAACTAGTCCTCTGTGATGCTAACATTGCTTAAATGTCTGAATCATACATAAAGAAATGATCTAAACTAGTTCTCTGTGATGCTAACATTGCTTAAATGTCTGAATCATACACTAAGTCTCTGGAAATTTATTCTACTTTCAGCACTCTTGCTTTGTATCCTCGAAATCATAATCTGGGATATTTAAACAGAAAATAGCGAAACAAACAAATGAGTCAAAGACCCAGTAATAGCACATTATACTGTAAACTTAACTTAGTTTAACATTAGGCTTAATTTTGAAAACTTACGTACATCGTCACAATATACATCTAACTATAGATCATTCTTTAGCAACATAAGCGTAATCAAACATATCATGTAACATGGAAGCATGAATGACTGACTCCATGCTTTTCCTATCATTCGTACATAACTTATTCATCTTGTCTTTCACTTACTTATTGGTCGTCATAACATGTGTGCATTGGTCCAATTGTTGTTGACCGTATATAACATATCGTAACATGGGGTGAACCACGCTTAGGTCTGTGGCACCGTATAACATCACATAACATGTAGTGAAACACGCTGGGTCCGTGACACCGCATATCATAACCTGTGGTGAAACACGCTTGAATCCGTCACCTCAAAACATCATAGCTTACATGTGGTGGACCACACTTGAGTCCATGACTCACACATCCACCCATAACACAAGGCCAATCTTAAAGTTTGCTTCTCATTCATGTGTTTTCACGCTAATTTTCATAATGCATGTGAACATGTTTGCCTTCATGAATTTACATGGCATGACACTCTTGTGCATAGCATAACATAAAACATGGAAACCCCAAGGGGTTGGCCCAAGTGGTGAAGGCCTTGGTCTTGGGGTATCACTCCCTTCAAGGTCCAAGGTTCAACACCTTATAGGTGCAAACAATCCATTGGGGCCACACCTCCTGGTGAAAAACTAGTGATTTAACCAGTTCCATGTAGGGAAACTTTCAAGGGTGCGGTACACGGGACCGGGGTTTACTCTGCAGGGGTGGGTTCGAAGGGCCCTGCCTTGGAGAGGTTTCCCGACATAAAAAAAGAAGAAGCATAACATAAAACATGGCATATCATTATGAGTCTTACACAACGTAGCATAGCATGGGCATGACATGACATAATCTAAACATTACATGAACATTACATGGCTTACGTGTGATTTTCATAATATATCATCCATTCTAACAACAATCCATATTAGCATAGCATACAAAGTCTCATTCACAGGCATATCATTGTAATTCATAGAGGTTTGTGAAAAGGAGCTAACCTTGAATTGGCTTGTATCGTAGCATAGGTAAACATCATATTTTTCATGCAAAGCAGAATATTTACTGCACACATAAAGTTATGATCATGCTACTTACCTTTTAGCGTTGCTTTTTGGATCCTACTTCATAGCTCGTTACTGAGAGAGAAGGAGAGGTGCGGTGGTGGAGGTGAGTCGAGTTCGATGGCAGCATGTAACACTCCAATAGAAGGCCCAAACTACATTGCCTATACTCCAAAAAGACTAGTCAATGATATAATTGGAGTCCCACTGAAACCTTATAAAAAGCAAGAATTTCTCATTTCCAAGCAATGTGGGATCACATACACCACCTACCCTTATCCATATCATATGGGGGTATCACAATCTACTCCCCTTAAATTTCCGACGTCCTCGTCGGGCCTGTCCATTGTAGGTGGCATGGCTCAAGTCCCACATTTCTGGTTAGGATAGTCTCTGATACCATGTATAACGCTCCAATGGAAGGCCCAAACCACATAGCCTATACTCCAAAAGGACTAGTCAATGATACAATTGGAGCCCCATTGAAACCTTATAAAGAGCAAGAGCTTCTCATTCCCAAGCAATGTGGGATCACATACATCACCTACCCTTATCCATATCATATGGGGTATCACACGGCAACTGGAGGATCCCTTGGAATAGTGGGGATCCGACGGAATTTGGCTGGCAGGTAGTTTTTGGGTAGCGTGGGTGGTGTTCTAATGTTCTTTGTGGTCGACGGTGGGCTGAGCAAAAACACGCAGGGGCTATCTGGTTATTGACAGGGGAGAGAAAGCGACGTAGAGGGGTTTTGGGCGTCGGCGCACATTGTGGAGGAAGGAGGGCTTACTGTCGGTGTGCTTTGAGGTGGTTTCCGGGGAGGTAGGTGATTGGTTTGCTGTGAGGAAGGCTACAGGGGAAGGCTACGGGGCTCTGTTGTGTAGAAGAAAATTAGAATTTACGTGGGGAAGGTTTCTGGCCGCAAGGATGCTGCTGGTTGATGGAGGAATATCGTGGGGAACAAGAATATATATATATATATATATATATGTATGTATGTGTGGGTTTTTGATGTGCGAATTGGTTTCCAATTAGGAAACTATTCAAACTTGGGAAACCAACAGAGGAATATACGGGGTGTTGATAGTGGAAGAAACCCAATCAAATAAAATCTCTATTTTAAAACTGATCTGTTAAAATATTTACTAAAATAATAATAATAATAATTCTAAACCCTAATTTTTGTCCCTTATGTTACATTAATGGTCAAGGGTTAACAGGGCTCTACTCACCGGTAGGGTCGTGTATATGTTCACTCTCCAGGTGTGTGTATAAAGAGCCCTGCATTGTGATAAGAAAGAAATGCAGAGAATTGTCGGAGGGGAGTTTATTCTTTTTTTGTTGATAAGTAAAGTAAAATTTTATTGAATCAGTAAGGCATAGCCCAGGGAAATTTATTCTTTACATACACTCATATATGTAGTATATATTGTTAGGGAAATTATGTTCTTTCAAACAACTCCTCCAGCACTTTTATATGATCTGGACATTCTTCATCTCGCTATGTACCTTTTCAGAGTAATCAGGTATGCTTCATGGCTCCTACATATGCAAGGAGAAGCCAAAACCAGCTGAAGTGTTGATGACGACGATTATGACAAGCAAAGGGGGCTGAGAGTTGCAAGAATCGAGAAGTCCATTGAACTGAATAGGGTGGGAAAGAGAGGTTCAGAAAATGACTGGATTAGCAGGAGAAATTCAAGACCCACTGGGTGCTAATGTAAAATAAAAAATAAAAAATAAAAAATGGAAAATACGAAAGAATAAATAATAAAATCCATGTTGTTGTTGAAGGTGAAAATGAACCTTTTTGAGAAGGTTGCAGATGGTGTTTAGACTAATTCTTAGATTCGATGTAGGTTGTCTCATATGTCCCAGTCCTATTTCTTTTGTTAAGGTTATGTAGAGAGAGGTAGAGAGATGAAGCTTAAAGAGAAGATTTTGATTGCATATTCTTTCTTTCCCACTTCTATTTGAGAAACGTTCAGTACTTGTATGAAAACTCATATGGTATAAAGTAGTAGTAGTTCTTTATATATATAAAACCTTAAAAAATCTTGATGCTTTTTGTTTTTTTTTTGGGGGAGGGGCGGGTGGGCCCCCCCAATCTACATGTAGCTTTTCAACTTCTAATTAGTGGAGGAGGTGTTTGTAAAAGAGGAAGTGAAGTTGTTTTCTCAATGTAGTGAGGGTTGAGGTCAGCCTAGAGCTCTCTGCAACACAATTACATAACAAAAAACTACAACTGAACTGTCAATAAGAACTACCTAATTGATGGTGGATAAACCCTAAGGACGGTGTAGGACTGCATTCTTCAACCAAATAGAAGTACCTACTCTCTATTCCGAATTCTTCTCTGAAACCCATCATTCAACATAGAAATTTGAACCCCATTCTTGAAATAACTATGGATGGTACTTGTGGTCTAAGCTCGTCAACTGAGGGCAAAATAAGGGTTTAGAATCGGGGTTTTATTTTGCAGGTTGATTATTTGTTAGAGAGGCAAAAGAAGAAGAGCAAGATGGAGCCTTTTCTTTTTGAAGAAAGCAGGTTGCAGGAATTTACTGACAACAGCTGTTTGAAATGTTTTGGGTTGGATTTAAAGGATTACATAGCGGATAAATGCTGGAAAAAAATGAGGGTTTTGAGATTTTAAAAGTTGTGAGAGAGTGGGTATGGTCAGGGGTTATAAATAGAGAAGAAAAGAGAAGTTCAAGGATACTCAATAGTCCCTGTCAGGAATCTGAATCATTGGGGTACATTGAGTAGATATGTAGACTTAAATTGCATTTGGACACTTAAATTTGGCAAGTATACTGAAGACTACATGAAATCCAATAAATAGTATTAATAATAGGAAAAATTCTAGAATATCTAGATCCGAAGTATTTAGGAAAATAACCCGAAAATATAGTTATGTGTAGAAATGTTATGTAATTATATGCTTTTGCACATAAAGATATCTTCAACTCTTAAACTAGTTATCCTAATTAATAACTATTTTAATCCCAAACACTAATTGACTGGATGTTAAAAACATACAAGGCTCCTTTCAATCCAATGTTATACGTGAACCTCATGAGGAAAAGCTTTAAGTCTCCTAGACTGAAAGCTACTCTAAATACAGAAACTAGAGTCCTAGACTCTATTCTATGGCTGCAGTCATTCCCTCAAGCAATGTTCTCTAACCTTACCTTTAGTTTCTCTCACTGCATCTCCTTTTCCAAACATCTCCTGTTTTTTTTATATAAGTATTATAGGAAGTGACAAAAAAAATTTATAATTGGAGTTTTGTCAAAATTTGTTTATTTTTTATGCATATTCTTTTAAGCCTTTTATGAAACATGTGAGCATTCTTGTGGTCTTAGATAGGACCAGGCAATTTGAATTCGATTGCAATTCCATTATAATATTGGTTTTTTTGAGCCAATATTACTTCATAATATTATTTTTACCAATGAAAAAATATTATATTATCTTATCGTGTTGTATCATTTCTGATGTAACGTCATAAAGTTACTAAATTATATATGTAATAATTTTCTATATTACTCTTAGTTCCAAACATAAGGTAGAGGATCTAATTAGACTACTGCTGTAAGTAGATGTATAACATGTTCGTTTCTGGAGTAAAGAACCAGTCCTGCTATTTATATTCTTTCGCCTCTTCTACATATATATATATATATATCTTTAATATGTATATATGTATATATCATGCTGCAGTTTTTTATTGGTGTAGTTTTCTGTGATTTCAATATTTATTTTTCTGAATTTACTTTGTTAATTTGCCTTTTTAGGGTTGGGTTCAACTCGGTGTATCATTTGACTGATCTGCCCTCATTTGTGAGTGGCAAACATGTGGTATTATTTGATCCTCAGGGTTTTTACCTTCCCAAGGTTTCTACAGCAAATCCTGGAAAGCGAATCGACTACGTTAGTTCGTCAGCCATCTCACTATATAAAGACCAATTCTTTCCGTATTGTGCTTTTGGTTGTGACATGAAAATTCCTTTCGCTGGAACTTTATTCCGTTTCCCTTTGAGGAATGCAGATCAGGGAGTCAGAAGTAAGCTCTCGAGGCAGGCGTACTTGGAAGATGACATCTCTTCCATGTTTGTTCATCTTTATGAGGAAGGAGTGTTCACGCTACTCTTCCTGAAAAATGTTATGTCCATCGAAATGTATGTGTGGGATGTTGGAGAACTTGAGCCAAGGAAGCTTTATTCGTGCTCCGTGAGTTCGGCAAACAGTGACACTGTGTGGCATCGGCAGGCACTACTGAGGTTATCAAAATCGATAAATTTGACTAATAACGAGATGGATACCTTTTCATTGGACTTTTTGAGTGAAGCCACAATTGGAACCCAATCTGAGAAGAGGGTAGATAGTTTTTATATAGTGCAAACAATGGCTTCGGCATCCAGTAGGATTGGTTCTTTTGCTGCTACCGCATCCAAAGAATATGATATTAACTTGTTGCCATGGGCATCAGTTGCAGCATGCACATCAGATGATTCATCAAATGTAATTTACAGTATTCAATTCTTTCATAGTGCAAGCATTGCTTTCGATTTCTCTCTCTCTCTCACACACACACACACACACACACACAGAAACACAGTGACTTACACAGCATTTCAGTTTGGTACATTTTGGCTATTTTTGTCACTATATGTTTGAGCAATTAAACTCAATAGTATGAATTTTTATCTTAATTGTGATATTATAGGCATGTGCATATATATGGTAACCTGTACTTTAACTATTGTACACTGTTGCTTTTAGTAGTTGTTCTATCCAGTATGAAAGTCAAATTTAATGGATATTTTGAAACCTTTCAATTATATGTTCTGTGCATTGTTACCATCTAATTGCCTCTAGATTGTTACTGCAAGCTGTAGATAATGCTTTTAGTGCATCTTAAATAGATGTAATTAGCTGGCATGTCGTATCTTTTTGCCCCTGTTAATTTGGATATTTAATTGCCATAAAGGTTTTCCATTTGACTTTTGGTTTAGCGAGAGAGGCATTCGGTGAGCCTGCCATGTGAAACTTTAAAGGATGTTCTTTGATACATCTGCAATAACCTTGTGATGTTGTACTGTGGAAAAACACAGGAAACCAAATGAGATATTCTTTTCCTAGAAGTAATGGGTGGGGACCTAGGCCATGATTTCAATTCCTCTTGGTGTGTGAGTTGGCCATTACATAACTATAAAAAAAGCAAGGGAAAAAAGGAAAAGGAAAAGATACAAAAAGAAAAGGGCCATGTTATATATATATATATATATATAAAGTGTAGTTATTAGCTGTTTAAGATGGTTCTAAACATGGCTGTTTGTCTGAGAATGCATTTGATAGTGTTTAAGAGGTTTTTCATTTGGCTTTTGGTTTAGCAAGAAAGAGCATTCGGTGAGCCTGCCCTGTGAACTTCAGTTGCGATGTGCACGCTTTGTCAGCCTTGGATGTTAAATTTGATGGTGAACGTCATATTTGATCAATGCACATTCATTTTTAAGGCCTTAAGTTACCAAATTGCTATCACGTCAAGCCTCAAAAGGCAATATTAGAGGTGAAAGAAATTTGGTTTTTGTAGTCCTTAAAAAAGGATGTGTGCTATATGTGATGAAAGTTTCTATCATACATAGGATCTGCTGATGGAGAGTCCATGTTGCTCCAGAAGTTTAGAATTAGGGTGCCAGGTGCCGAAACTGGTACTTTGGAGGTCTCATTATGAAAGAGGTAGTAGTTATGGGGCTTAAGTGTAAGTTTTCCAATCATTTGCTAATACTGTTTGGTAGTGTAAATGAGCCATTGCTTTTTACGAAAAATCACTTTTAATGGACTTCATATTTCAGATTAGAGTTGATCCTCACAATTCAATTTGAACAACAATTTGGGAGAGATTTCAGAAGTCTCTTTCTAACCATTATCAAACATCTTGGCTGAGGTCTTTTAAAGCTCGTGGTTATGGTGTTAAATTTAGACCTTCCACTTGGTTGTCTACATAATGCTAACGGTGCTGTTTTTTCTTGTTTTGCGGAGCAAGTGGCTGATGCTAGAGATTTCATATTGCTGGGTAGTTTGGTTATCTTGGTGTACGTTATGAATGATCTCTTCATGGACATGGAGAGGACAAGCTGCAGTGGATTTCGGATTTTGCTAAACTGTATCATGGGCCTGAAAACTTTATTTCTTTTTTCTGAAATAATGATACTGGTAGATGGGAAGCTAAGGTTGGGGAAGTAGGTACTTTTAGCAAGATAGATATTTATAAAAAAGGAATCTCTGAGATCATGCAAACACTAGTCTTTTACTTGGTTAAACCATATACCGATGGGACGTGGGCCCTAGAAATTGTTTGCAACCAAGGGTTTGAACCTTAGACCTGGAGGAAGCATACCCAAAGACCAAGGCCCTTACCAGTTAAGCCAACCCCTAGGGGCTTTGCAACAAATATAACAGAACATCCATTCCCTCATGTCTACTAATATAATCTTTGCAGCTATGGATGGTTTTTTTGCCCAGTGCATGCTTCACTAGGCTGATGTTTTTTGGGCCCACAAGTATTTGTTTCTAATGTTAATTTTTGTATGTTGTACTTCTTGTTTAGAAGATTTGTTTTGCTTGTTCTGTATCAGTGCTCATGTTGTTCTGTATGCATGTTTGTGAGGCTGACCTGCTGAGTACTCTTGAACAAATAAATTGCTGCTTTTAGTTATGCATTCCCCTGTTTGAAATCTTTTTTTCCCATTTTTCTCACTATAGCAAAAGATTCACATATTGTTACAATATGATTTATAACAGAATGATGTTCTTAAGCTTGGTCGGGCATTCTGTTTCCTTCCACTGCCTGTAAGAACTGGGTTGACTGTCCAAGTTAATGGGTACTTTGAGGTGTCATCAAACCGTCGTGGCATTTGGTATGGGGCTGACATGGATAGAAGTGGAAAAATTCGTTCTATCTGGAACAGGCTTCTTTTAGAAGATGTTGTGGCTCCTACATTTACACAATTGCTGCTTGGTTTGCAAGGGTTGCTAGGTCCTACAAATATGTACTATTCCTTGTGGCCCAATGGTTCTTTTGAAGAGCCGTGGAACATTTTAGTCAAGCAGATATACAGAAACATTCATAATGCCCCTGTTTTGTATTCAGAACTTGGAGGAGGAAAATGGGTTTCACCAGCTGAAGCTTTTCTTCATGACGAGGAATTTAGTAATAGTAAGGAACTCAGTGAGGCTCTGGTGCAGCTAGGACTTCCTATTGTACATTTACCCAGTACTTTGTTTAATATGCTTCTTAAAGATGCTTATGATTTTAAGCAGAAAGTGGTCACTCCTGATATAGTACGCCATTTTCTTAGGGGATGTAAAGCTCTTGTTTCATCAAGTAAATCCTACAAGCTTGTACTGTTGGAATACTGCCTTGAAGACGTGATAGATGCTGAAGCAATTACACATGCATATAATCTGCCTTTGGTTCCTTTGGCAAATGGTGATTTCGGATTATTTTCGGAAGTTTCAAAAGGACTTTCTTATTTTGTCTGCACAGAGTTAGAGTACATGTTACTTCAACGTATTTCTGATAGAGTAATTGATCATGATATACCTCTCAACGTGCTGAATAGACTCTCTGGTATTGCAAAGTCATCAAGGTCAAATCTTGTTGTTTTCAATGTTCATTATTTCCTTCAGTTATTCCCTAAGTTTGTACCTGCTGACTGGAAATATAAAAGTAAAGTTTTCTGGGACCCAGGGTCTTGTCGTGATCATCCAACTTCGTCGTGGTTTGTGTTACTGTGGCAGTATCTTCAGAATCAGTGTGAGAAGTTATCGTTGTTCGGTGATTGGCCTATCTTGCCATCTACATCTAGTCATCTGTACAGAGTTTCCAGACAATCTAAACTAATCAACGCAGTAAAGCTTTCCATTAAGATGCAAAACATACTTGTTTCGATTGGATGCAAGATATTAAACCCCAACTATGGAGTTGAACACTCAGACTTATCTCACTATGTCTGTGATGGTGATGCTGCTGGTATTTTGGACTCCATTTATGATGTTGTCTCTTCAGATGGTGGCAGCTTAGTGGAAACTCTTCATATTTTGGGAGTGGAAGAGAGGGATGAGCTTCGTAGATTTTTTCTTGATCCAAAATGGTATATTGGAGATTGTATGGATGGTTCTAACATAAGAAATTGCCAGAAGCTGCCTATTTATAGAGTCTATGGTGGAGGATCTGCTCAAGAAATCCAATTTTCTGATCTAGAAAATCCTCGAAAATATTTACCACCATTAAATGTCCCTGAATACTTTTTGGGAGGCGAGTTCATTATTACCTCATTGACTAGTGAAGAAGAGATTCTGTTAAGGTATTATGGAATTGAGAGAATGGGGAAGGCATCTTTCTACAGACAGCAGGTTTTCAATAGAGTCGGGGAGTTACCACCTGAAATTCGTGACAGCATCATGCTCTCTGTTTTGCAAAACCTACCACAATTGTGTGTCGAGGACTCATCTCTCAGGCAATGCTTGAGAAGTTTGGAATTTGTCCCAGCCCATAGTGGTGCTCTTAGGAGTCCTGACAGACTGTATGATCCTCGTAACGACGAATTATATGCATTACTAGAAGACTCTGATGATTTCCCTTATGGTCCTTTCCAAGAATCTGGAATTTTGGACATGCTACAAGGTTTGGGCCTGAGAACCTCTGTATCTCCTGAGACAGTTATACAAAGTGCTCGACAGGTAGAACGATTAATGCATGAGGATCAACAAAAAGCATATTCAAGAGCCAAAATACTTCTTTCCTACTTAGAAGTTAATGCTATAAAGTGGCTACCTACTCCACCAAATGATGATCAAGGAACAATGAATCGAATATTCTTACGAGCTGCAACTTCATTTAGACCTCGCAACCTTAAATCTGACCTTGATAAGTTCTGGAATGATCTCCGGATGATCTGCTGGTGTCCAGTTTTAGTTTCTTCTCCTTTCCCAACATTACCGTGGCCTGTTGTGTCATCCATGGTTGCTCCTCCCAAGCTCGTAAGGTTGCAAACAGACTTGTGGCTTGTTTCTGCGAGCATGCGAATACTGGATGGAGAATGCTCTTCCACAGCTCTATCACACGGCCTTTGTTGGTCTTCTCCGCCAGGTGGAAGTGTGATTGCCGCACAACTACTTGAGCTTGGAAAAAATAATGAGATACTGAATGATCAGGTTCTTAGGCAGGAACTAGCCCTGTCAATGCCGAGGATGTACTCAATTCTGACCAGCTTGATTGGCTCAGATGAGATGGACATTGTAAAGGCTGTTCTTGAAGGTTGTCGGTGGATATGGGTGGGAGATGGATTCGCAACCTCAGATGAGGTGGTCCTTGATGGTCCACTTCATTTGGCTCCTTATATACGCGTTATACCCGTTGATTTAGCAGTTTTCAAGGATTTATTTTTAGAACTTGGCATTCGAGAATTCTTGAAGCCCACTGATTATGCTAATATTCTGTGTAGAATGGCTGCGGAAAAGGGTTCCTCCCCTCTTGATGCACCAGAAATCAGGGGAGCCATACTGATTGTGCAGCATCTGGCCGAAGCTCATTTTGGTGACCGGCAAGTGAAGGTCTATTTACCCGATGTTTCGGGCAGACTATTTCCTGCCGGTGACTTGGTTTATAATGATGCTCCCTGGTTACTTGGCTCAGAAGATTTTGATAGTTCATTTCATGCTTCCTCAAACCTGACATTGAATGCGAAGAGAGCAGTTCAAAAATTTGTACATGGGAACATATCCAATGATGTTGCTGAGAAACTTGGTGTCTGCTCGCTCCGTAGAACCTTGCTTGCTGAGAGTGCTGATTCGATGAATCTGAGTTTGTCTGGAGCTGCTGAAGCTTTTGGACAGCATGAAGCCTTGACAACGAGGCTTAAACATATACTTGAAATGTATGCAGATGGGCCTGGGATTCTATTTGAGCTGGTACAAAATGCAGAGGATGCAGGAGCTTCTGAGGTGACCTTTCTTTTGGATAAAACTCAGTATGGGACTTCTTCTGTTCTCTCTCCTGAAATGGCAGATTGGCAAGGTCCTGCATTGTACTGTTTTAATGACTCTGTTTTCAGTCCTCAGGATCTTTATGCAATCTCGCGCATTGGTCAAGAAAGTAAACTAGAGAAGCCTTTTGCAATTGGAAGATTTGGGCTGGGTTTTAATTGTGTCTATCACTTCACAGATATTCCCACTTTTGTTTCAGGGGAACACATCGTTATGTTTGATCCTCATGCTTGTAATCTGCCCGGGATCTCTCCATCGCACCCTGGCCTGCGTATTAGATTTGTGGGTAGAAGGATCTTGGAGCAATTTCCCGATCAATTTTCTCCTTACTTGCACTTCGGGTGTGATTTGCAGCATCCATTTCCTGGAACCATATTCCGTTTCCCACTTAGGACTGAGACTGTTGCTTCTCGAAGCCAAATAAAGAAAGAAGGATATGCACCTGAAGATGTCCTTTCTCTTTTTGCTTCTTTCTCCGAGGTTGTGTCTGATTCTCTGCTTTTCCTACGCAGTGTGAAAACTATCTCAATTTTTGTGAAGGAGGGACCCGGACATCAAATGCAGCTTATACATCGTGTGGACAGGCATCGTATCAATGAACCAGAATATGAATCCAATGCACTACAGGATATGTTTAGCTTTATTAATGGAAACCGACATAGTGGAATGGATAAGGATCAGTTCCTGAAGAAACTGAGAAAATCCATCGATGGTGGTCTGCCATATAGATGTCAAAAGATTATTACTACTGAGCATAGTACATCTGGTGATATATCACACTGTTGGATAACCACTGAATGTTTAGGCACTGGGCAAGCTAAGAGCAACTCTGCAGCATGGAATGACAAATCTCATAATTTTGTCCCGTGGGCATGTGTTGCTGCATATTTACATTCTGTCAAGCTTGATAAGAAATTAAACGACATCCCAAAGACAGAGGATTCTTTTGTAATTGGGCCTGATTTATTTCAGTTTCCTACAACTTCCACTCAAGAAAGGAAGGATTTTGAAGGCCGTGCCTTCTGCTTTTTACCACTGCCAATCAGCACTGGTCTTCCAGCACATATTAATTCCTATTTTGAGTTGTCGTCAAATCGTAGAGACATCTGGTTTGGTAATGACATGGCCGGTGGTGGGAAAAAACGCTCAGACTGGAATATATACATCCTTGAAGATGTTGTTGCCCCTGCTTATGCTCGTTTGCTTGAGAAAGTATCATTGGAGATTGGCCCCTGTGATTTATTCTTTTCATTATGGCCTACAACAACAGGATTAGAACCTTGGGCATCAGTAGTACGGAAACTCTATGCTTTTATTGCTGATTTTGGTCTTCGTGTATTATTTACAAAAGCTAGAGGGGGGCAGTGGATTTCAACGAAGCAATCTATTTTTCCTGATTTCACTTTCCACAAGGCACATGATCTTGTAGAAGCATTAGCAGATGCCGGTCTACCTCTTGTAACTGTTTCCCGTCAACTTGTAGAGAGATTCATGGAGTTCTGCCCTTCATTGCATTTCCTGACACCGCAGTTGTTAAGGACTTTGTTAATTCGGAGAAAACGTGGATTTAAGGACCGGAATGCAATGGTTTTGACCCTTGAATATTGCTTGATTGACTTAATAGTACCTGTTCAGTTTGATAGTCTGTGTGGTTTGCCGTTGTTACCTCTTGCTGATGGTTCATTTGCAACAATTGACAAAAAGGGTTTTGGCGAAAGAATCTATATTGCACAGGGAGACGAGTATGGTCTTCTCAAGGATTTAGTTCCGCATCAACTAGTAGATTGTGGGATCCCAGAGGAGGTTCATCAAAAGATTTGTGACATAGCCCATGGCGAGGACTCAAATATTTCTTTTCTGTCATGCCATTTGCTTGAGAAACTCTTTTTGAAGTTACTTCCAGCAGAGTGGCAGCTTGCAAAACAGGTGTCTTGGACTCCTGGTCATCAAGGCCATCCAAGTTTAGAATGGATAAGACTTCTGTGGTGCTATCTGAAGTCATCTTGTGAGAACCTTTCCGTGTTTTCCAAGTGGCCTATTTTACCTGCCGGGAATAATTTTCTCATGCAACTAGTTGAAAACTCGAATGTGATTAAAGATGATGGGTGGAGTGAGAACATGTCCTCTTTGTTGCTGAAAGTAGGGTGTCTATTTTTGAGGCGTGACATTCCAATAGATCATCCGCAGTTGGAAAACTTTGTGCAGCCACCAACAGCAACTGGTGTATTAAATGCATTTATGGCAATTGCTGGTAAGCCAGAGAATGTAGAGGGGCTTTTTCATGATGCATCAGAAGGGGAGCTGCATGAACTTCGAAGTTTTATTCTTCAGTCCAAATGGTTCTCCGAAGAGAAAATCGAAAACATGCATATTGACATCATCAAGCACCTACCTATATTTGAGTCATATAGAAGTAGAAAGCCAGTGAGTTTGAGTAAACCTATCAAATGGCTTAAACCTGATGGTGTACGTGAGGATCTTTTGAATGACGACTTTGTACGCATGGAATCAGAGAAGGAACGAATTATTTTAACAAGGTATTTGGAGATTACAGAACCCTCCAAAATGGAACTCTACAAAGATTATGTGCTCAACCGCATGCCAGAGTTTGTTTCACAGCAGGAAGCTCTTTTAGCCATTCTACATGATGTGAAGCTTTTGATTGAGGAAGATATTTCTATCAAATCTGCACTGTCCACAACACCTTTTGTTTTGGCAGCTAATGGATCTTGGCAACAACCATGCAGGTATGGTTTTTCATTCTCTTGTTGCTGCTGCTGTTGCAATTAAAAAAAAAAACAACATTTGAATAAAGTGGGTTTTCTTGTTATGTACTTATAAACCAGTGGCACTCAATATTGGACATTTATGAGGAACCACCTGGTTTAGGCCTTGTTTGGATGTTGAGTTGAGTTAAGTTCTTTATGAATAGTAGTGAGTTGAGATTGTGGAGTGGGTTTTGTGGAGTTTACCTAGGATGAGTTTAGATGTGTTTGGATGTTAAGATGAATTTAGATGTATTTATGGGAAGTTGAAAAAGGTTGTGGGTCCTGCGTGTAAAGAGGTGTTGAGTTGAAAAAAGTTGTGTGTCCTACTGTAAAGAGATTTTGAGTTGAGATGAGTTTAGTGATTTGAGAGTTGGATGTTTGGATGTTAGACTCAGCATAAAATTAGATTGAACTGAGTTGACCTCAGTTCAGTCCAAGTTCCAAACGGGGCCTTATTGTATTGTAACCAATATTCTATTAGATAGACCTCTATGCCCGTGGAAAATTTACAGGATTAGTTGATTTGAATTTGAATTAGTTTTTGTCATGTCATCCATAATTGTTTTTTGTAACCAATATTCTATTACATTTGCTAGCAAGTTAGGTTGCATATGGATGTGTGTAACGTCCCAATAGAAGGCCCAAATCACATGACTTTTACTCCAAAAAGACTAGTCAATGATACAATTGGAATCCCATTGGAACATTATAAAGAGCAAGAACTTCTCATTCCCAATCAATGTAAGATCTCATATACCACCTACTCTTATCTTTATCATATGGGGTATCACAATCTCCCCCCTTAAGGAGGTCGAGCCCGTCTTTTGTAGGTAGCACTGCTCAAGTTCCACATTTATGGTTGGGGTAGGCTTTGATATCATTTGTAACGCTCCAATGAAAGGTCCAAACCACATAGCTTATTCTCCAAAAAGACTAGTCAATGATACACTTTGAGCCCCATTGGAATATTATAAAGAGCAAGAACTTCTTATTCCTAAGCAATGTGATATTCCATACACCACCTACTCTTATCCTTATCATATGGGGTATCACAATGTGGGAGTTTTTTAATAAATGAACTGTTTAATGAAGTTTTAAGTTCTGTTTTTGAATAATTTTGTTTGGAATGTAGTATATAAATAAAATAGTTTATGATAGATTTTTTATACAAGTAAAATAGTTTATGATAGATGTGCATATTTTTATATAAGGTTGGAGAAATTTCCTGATCATGTGTGCCCGTTCTTGCTTTTGTCGGTTCATCACTAAGCTATGACCTTTCTTTAGTTATTGCATGTAAACGTTTAATTTTCCATTCTTAGTTTCAATTTCTCCTATTTTCTTAGAAGAAAGTGAAAGGATCTATTCCATCCACATTCTTCCTCACTTTTAAATTGACATTTTTGGGCCTGTTTGAGGCCATACTATTAAAAGAATTTTGAGGTAATTTGATGTATCTTTCCTTTTGAGGGTTCATTTTTGTTATTGATTCATTTTGCTTTCAAGATTGAGTCTAGATACATTCCAGGAGTCTGTAAGTTTGGTCTTGAATTGGGTTTTACTCAGACTGGAAATCATGATATGAATTTGATTTAACTTGTTTGGTTAATAGGAACTTTGGGGTTGGTCTATGGAAAAAACATTTGAAGGGGTTCGGGTGAGTTTTCCTAGTCCACTTGATATGAGGTGGAGAGGGTCTCAAGATAAAGTTCAAGTACTGTAATACCCCGGTGAATGGGATTTACATTACTTGGGAGGATGAAGTTATTGTCCTCTATAATAATTTAAAGGACTCTTATTGTAACATATACTAACTAGTAAGAAGAAAAATTGCTAAAACTTCTTCAAGTAAGAAATACAAAAAGCAACACTATTTGGGCCATAATCCGATGAAAGAGGGTATTAATTTAGAAAACTTGAGCCCCAACGTTGATTTCTTGTAATCTTTGAAACCATAGTCATTTCTCTCTTTCCAAAGACAAACGATTAGCTTGGAAAGGTCATCCTCCACAGCAGTGCACAATGATGGCTACCTAATTCCACTTTCCAACATGTTAAGAGATTCCCCACATGAGAAGACATAACCCAATTTATTCTAAAGAGGCTAAGAACCATGTTCCACAAAAGGCTAGCAACTTCGCAATGCAGAAGAAGGTGATCCACTAATTCCTCAATCTTTTTATGCATATTTTTTTTATAGGTAAGAAGTAATTTTATTAGAAACGAATGTATAGGCGAAACCCATGTACACAAGAAGTACACAAAAGAAAACACCTAAATTCATTCTAGGAAACAGATAGCGACACCAGAAAATCATGAATAGAAGCTCTATGAATCACTAAAGCATGCACAAAGAAATTCCAGAGTTGCTCCAAGGTACACTGCTTGTCATTAAAACACCGGTCATTCCTTTCCATCCAAATGCACCACATAAGATGCAAATGAACCATCTTTCAAGCCGCATCTACTTGAGAACAACTATGAAGCCTGTTCCAACATGCAAGAAGATCAACCACTCTCAAAGGCATTACCCAAACCAAGCTGATTCTACAAAAAATGCCATCCCACAAAGCCCTTGCCACCTCACAATGCAAAAGTAGATGATCCACGGTTTCCACAGTCTTTTTACACATGAAACACCAATCCATAACTATAATACCCCGCTTCTTTACATATCCAATGTCAAAATTTTCCCAAGAGAGGCAGTTCAAATGAAAATAGCAACTTTGGAAGGCATGTGAGACCTCGAAATACACTTCTAAGGAAAAGGAGAACTATTCTGAAAGGTCAATAGCTTAGGGGATGCTTGGGGAATGAGATGAGATGATTATTTTGTGAATAGTAATAAGATAGTTTAAGTTAAGTATTTATTGAGTTTTGAGAAAAGAAAGAAAAAATTGAATAAAAAATATTAGAAAATTAAAATATTGTTAGAATATAATTTTTTTAATATAATTTTGTTTTGGGATTTGAAAAAGTTGAATTGTTTTTTGTTTTTTATTTGAAAGTTTAGGAAAATTGTAATGATTAGTTTGAAAAAGTTATAATGATTAGTTTGAAAGTATTTGTGTTTGAATGATGTTTGGGAAGGAGATGAATGGGATGAGATGAAATTTTTTTCCAAACATCCCCTAGTATGAACGAACAATGAACTTTTTACGCCCTTTGGACTTCCACAACATCCTATCCTCATCATTACCCCAAGCCTCAGAGTATAAAAAGCTAAAGAAAGCTGAAACTTCGTCAATGTCCCAATCCTGAACAGCTCTACTTAAGCAAATATCCCACTGAATCAAGCCATTAGAATGACAAAGCAAATCAGATACAACAGCAAACTGATTGGAAGCCAAACGAAAGGTAGCTGGGAACACACTATTGAGGGCTCGATCACCACACCAAATGTCAAATCAGAAACGGATCCTAGATCCCTCTCCAATAGCATAACTAACATGACTAACAAAACTCTCCCAGTTCTTTTTAATGAACTTTCAAAGACCCACACCATAAACCCCCCGAACTTCATTAGAACACCAACCCCGTCAAGAACTTTCATACTTCCGATCCATGACCTCCCTCCAAAGCGACTCTCCTTCCAATTGATATATCCATAGCCACTTCCCCAATAAAACTTTATTAAAGATCCTCAAATTGCCAACCCTCCAACTGAAATAGGAGAATGAACTTTATTCCAACTAAGAGCACTAGCATTGGTTTCTCTATATGCATCTTCAAAATCACATCTTTTGAAGATTGATTTTGCATATCAAGAAAAACTCCTACATTGGATTATGCATTTTTGAACCAAATAATAATAAAATATTATTATTATTTTCTTAAAATTATTATTTTTATATATTTTACAATTAGCACCATGTGCTCAAAAATACCAATTCTATATATCTAAATATTACCAATTTCATTTATCAAAATAACCAATTTTATCAATAAATATTAATATGTAATAAAAAACACTTTGTATCATCAACTTATACAAATTTCATATATCAAAATGATCTTAATACAAATTCCACAAAGTTGATTTTAATGGGTAGGAGATAGAAAAAACAGTAAAATAATGTTTGGAGAGTGAATAGTGTTTCTTCAATTTTGAAGAAACACTATTCATAGTTATGCAAAATTTTGAAGATGTATAATCCAATGTAGACTGATTTAGAGAGATATTATGCAAATATGAAGATGAATATGAAGATGCATAAGCCATTGACAATACTCTTAACAAGATGAAATTTAGTTTCCTCTCCCATACCACCCAATAAAAAAGCATGAAACAACTTCTCAATTTGGTTGGCCAACATCATCGGAACCGTCTTCGACTTTCCAAGGTTCACCTTGAGGCCTAATACAACTTCAAAACATAATAACATAGCCTTTAAGGCTTGAATTTGACCATGATCCGCATCACAGAAAATGAGTGTCATATGCAAGAAGAAGATGCGAAAGTGTAAATTAGGCTTGAAAATTCCGAACCGAGTTTGGAATTGGAAAAGGAACGATTCAATGAATCGGGCGATTCAACAAATTATATCGAACTCCTGGATAATGCAGATGCCCAATTCCAGGAATTTCTCAAAAATGGATCTCTGGTCGATTCATAACAATTTTGAGTCAGTTATTTCGATGTTGATAAAAAGTATTAAAAATCATATATAATGCAATTCAAGCATTTAATATCATGTATAAAAGAGTATTAAGTATAAATTCATTGACTAGTTTTAATAAGAATATGATATGAATCCAAATAGTTTCAATAAACATGTAATTTATGAGTTTAACCTAAATTATCAACATTTTTTTGCCTCATGTACGAAGAAAATAAAGATCATTTAAGTTATAAGCACACGGAAAATGTAGTATTTTATGCACAACTACAAATTTCATACAAAATACTCATTCATCTTCAAATTCTTTTGTTCAACTAAAGAAAGGGAGGGGGGCTCTTTTTGCTCATGAAGCCTAAGATCCTCTCTTGGAACTTGCGGGGGTTTAATGATTGAAACAAGCGCATTCGCATAAAATCTTTATTGCGGACTTGGAAGATTGATATTGTGTGTTTTCAAGAAACAAAGTTACTTGTTGTTGATAGAAGCATCATTCGTAGTCTGTGGGGGTGTCCTTTTGCAGGTTGGTCCTATTTGGCTTCCCTGGGAGCTTCATGTGGTGTTCTTTTAATGTGGGATAGAAGAGTGGTGGAGTCGATTGAGGAGTGTATTGGGAATTTCTTAGTTGCTAGATTATTTAGAAATGTTGAGGATGGGTGGGAGTGGGCTTATGTAGGCACTTATGGGCCAAATATGGATAGTGATAGGAGAATGCTGTGGGAGGAGCTGGCGGGTTTATAGTATCTATGGGACATGTTGTGGTGTATGTGTGGAGATTTCAATATTACCCGCTTTCCTAGTGAGCGATCGGGGGACATCAAACTTCCTTGGATATGGAAGAGTCTCGGAGTTCATATTTGATTTGGATCTCATAGACCTTCCTCTTGTTTGGGGCAAGTTCATGTGGTCCAATAGCTGGGGTTGGTTGCGATTGGATAGGTTTCTCATCTCTCCTTCGTGAGAGGCTCACTTTCCGGAGCTGTGCCAGAAGCGTTTGCCTTGAGTTTGTTCGGATCACTTTCCTATTATGTTGGATTGTGGAGGTATTCATGGGGGACACCGGTATTTAAAGTTTGAAAATATGTGGTTAGCTGCTGATGGCTTTGTAGATAATGTTAGATCTTGGTGGTCTTCTTTTCAGTTCATGGGCATGCCTAGTTTCATTCTTGCTGGTAAACTCAATGCTTTGAAGCATGATTTAAAGAAGTGGAATTTGGAAGTATTGGGGAATGTCGACAGTCAGAAGACTTCCCTTATGGAGGAGGAGCTGCAGGTTTTGGAGGGTAGGGAGGTGATGGGAGATAACTCTAAGGATGTATTGTTGAGGAAAAGTTCGGTTGTGATTGAGCTAGAGAGGGTGTTGTTGATGGATGAGACTTCGTGGCGACAAAAATCTCGGCCTCTTTAGTTAAAGCCCGAAATAACTTCTCAATCCTATTGGCCACCCCTACGAGCAAAGGAAATAAAGATAAAAAAATAAGTGGAGAGGTTGGATAACGTACTCTTAATTAATGTGAGTCTACCCCCTCTATAAATACATCCATTTCCAACCAGCCAACATTATCTCTACTTTCTCAACAACCCCATCTCAAATGGCTCTAGCCTTAAATGTCGCCCCCAATGGAAGACCCAAATATTTCATAGGCAAGGAAGCCACTTTACAACCCAAGAAACTCGCCAAGCTGTTGATACTTGGCACCACACCCACCGGAACCATCTCGGACTTACCAAGGTTTACCTTGAGACCCGACACTGCTTCAAAGCATAACAAAAGTGCCCTTAAAGCTTGGCACCACACCCACTAAAACTATCTGGCCACAGTCCGCCTCACAAAAAAGAAGAGTATCATCTACAAAAAGGAGATGGGAAATTATGATAGAACCATTAATCCCATTTCCCACCGAAAATCCAGACAAAAAACCTCCCCCAATGGAACATTGATATATTCCACAGGAGGTCTAATGGCACATGGGGATAGGATGAGTGGAGGCCTAATGGGACGAATCGGTTTACAGTGAGATCGTATTACAAGATGTTATCATCACATGGTAATGTTCCTTTCCCGTGGAAGAGTATTTGGAGGTTTCGTGTGCCTTCCAAAGTAGCTTTTTTCGTATGGACCGCCTCTCTTGGGAAGATTTTGACCACGGACAATTTGAGGAAGCGGGATCTTATTGTTATGGATTAGTGTTTTTTGTGCAAGAAGAATGGAGAATCAGTGGATCACTTATTACTGCATTGTGAGGTGACGAGTGTTATGGGATGAGATATTTAGAAGAGTTGGTGTGGCTTGTGTAACGCCCCAATGGAAGGCCTAAACCACATGGCTTATACTCCAAAATGACTAGTCAATGATACAATTGGAGCCCCATTGGAACCTTATAAAGAGCAAGAACTTCTCATTCCCAAGCAATGTGGGATTCCATACACCACCTACCCTTATCCATATCATATGGAGTATCACAATCTACCCCCCTTAAATTCCCGATGTCCTTGTCTGGCTTGTCCATTGTAGGTGACACGGCTCAAGTCCCACATTTCTGGTTGGGATAGTCTCTGATACCATTTGTAACGCTCCAATGGAAGGCCTAAACCACATGGCTTATACTCCAAAAGGACTAGTCAATAATACAATTGGAACTCCATTGGAACCTTATAAAGAGCAAGAACTTTTCTTTCCCAAGCAATGTGAGATCCCATACACCACCTACCCTTATCTATATCATATGGGGTATCATAGCTTGGGTTATGCCTTTGAGGGTGGTGGATTTAATAGCTTGTTGGAAGAAGATTCAAGGCTGTCCCCAAGTGGCGGCAGTTTGGAAGATGATTCCTTTGTGCATTATGTAGTGTATTTGGATGGAAAGGAATGCTCGGTACTCTGAAGATAGGGAGCGTACAATGGAGGAACTTCAAAACTTTTTTGTACACACATTATTGCTATGGTTTTCAGCCATTGTGCTTAATGGAAATAGTGTTCATAATTTTCTGTTCTTAATTTCTGGTTCCTAGAATGTATTTAGTGACAGCAAGACCATCCTTATTTAGCTTTCCTAATCTGTATATATATACTTCCTTACTTAGATCATGTTCCTTACTTAGACAGATTATGTAAATAGTCCTAGTTTCCTTTTGTAGACAGATTTGATTGTTGTAAATTTGGCTTGATTCTAGCCTTGTATCATGCACACTTGTGTCTATATAATGAAAGGAAATCCTCACAAAGGAGGTATTCAATCCAATTTGACATGGTTTCAGAGCCATAACTTATAAATATTTCTGGTTCTTTCTAGTGGGATTTTTTTTCGTTGGTGGGCGATAGTGTTGGTATTGTCGGCACTTTCTTCTTTAGGTGTTCTTTTGTATACTTCCTGTGTACATGGGCTTCGCCTACTTCATTTGTATCATGAAAATTTTCATCTTACTTATAAAAAAAAAACTAAAGAAAATAATTACTACATATTTTATCTTTTAATTTTTCTGCGATTTCTACTGAATACAATGATGATGAAGTTAATATATGTTTAGTTTTATCGTATTTTTGTACAAGAAATTAAAAGTAAATTTAGTTAGACAACTTAAAAATAAATATAGTCTTGAATCGGTTAGATTCGGTCTAAAATCAGCTAGAATCGCCCTAAATCGGTTGATTGAAGCTGTTTAGTGAACGATTCAAAAGGTTCACTAAAATCGGTTCGGTTTTTGACCGATTCAATTTGAATCAGCTGAATTGGTTTGAATTGAATCTTTTTTTGAGCCTTGAATGTAATAGACCCAATAATAGCATTACCAACGGAGAAATCTGAATGACCCCCCCCCCCCCCCCCCCCTCGGGGCATAGCGGCCTCCACCATCGGACCCAATGCCTCCTCCAACCATATGAGCTATGGAAAAAACCAGCAGGGTTACCATTAATCAACACCGAGAATTGGGCAGTAGAAACACAATGCCTAATTCACGAACACTATCTTTCCCCAAAATTGCAGCTCCCAAGCATGTAGAAATGGAAGTCCCAATTCACATGATCAAATGCTTTTTTTATATTTAAGCTTAGAAAGAACACTAGGAACACCCTCCTCATTCGATTGTCTAGACATTCATTAGCAATAACTGCATCCATGGAAGAATATAGGGCGGTGTAAGGCTCCTTTTTTAGAGTAGTTTCTTTGCCGGGTGGGCTGCCTAATGAGAGATTCTTACCTTTTGTTAACTTTAAAAAAGTAGCATGTTATAGTGATAGATTAATGTTGTATGTGGAAGAGAAGTGAGGAAACTTTTATCATCTTTCGCTTCATTGCGAGGTAGGTAGTGCCTTATGATGCTATTGTTTTGGGCCATATTGAATTACGCCTCAATGTGGTGTGGATCTCTGTGTGTTGGAAAGGTCGGTTTGGCATTCATCATAGTTAAGCCTTGTGGAAAATGATTGCAACTTACTTAATGTGGTACATTTGGAGAGAGAAATTATTGAAGTTTTTAAGATGGCGTTAAGGTAGCAGAGGCTCTTAAGCCTTTTATTTTTTAATCTCTTTACCACTAGATGGTGGCATGTGTTTTCTAATTTTTAGTTTCCAGAACTTCATCTTTTTGCTTTTATTTTTCTGGTTAAGTGTCTCTTATATACTTCGTGTGTATTTGGGTAGTACCCTTTTTGCTCAGTGATAAATCCTAACGTACAAAAAACGTTTTTTGTTTTGCTCATGTAAGGTCTAAGATGACGTGTCTTTTATATATCATTCATTTTTTATACAAAGATGATATGTGGCTTTTTAGGTTATTTGACACTGATTTTTGTTGATATATATTTTTTTTCGTAGGCATGGGTCATGCAACCCTTAATGCAAGCCCCCTTATTATGTTCTATGTTTTTGTCCTAACGCGTGCTCTGGAAGGTGATCTGTTGTAGCTTCATGATGTTTGGCTTCCCCACTCTTCCTGTATCTACATGCCTATAGAGATTTTATTTATTTTTTATAAGGCCCCGTTTGGATTCGGAAAGTATTTCATCTCATCCCATCTCATCATTACAACTTTTCCAAATTTTCACACAAAATATAATAAACAATTCAACTTTTTCAAATCTCAAAACAATAATAATATTAAAAAATAATATTCTAACAATATTTTTTTCAACTTTCATCTTTCATCTAAAACCATCTCATCTTATCTCTGAATCCAAACTGCCCTAAGTCTTACTTGATATTTATGAATGTGCATAAGATTATGATGTCATTCTTCTTAGTAAGGGAAATTTAACAGTACATTTATAATTCAACATGGGAACCATATTTGCATTTTTACTTTTCTCTCGTGTTTCATTAGACTGTTTTGAGTTGCTGTTCTTGCTCATAATTTGGGGAGCTAATAATGTTTGCAATTGAGAACATGATAATTTGCACAATTAAACCCAATTAGGCAGCTACCCTTCTTATATTAGCATCACGAAAGCATTCAATGTGAATGTATTTGTAACTCTGGTAATTTTGCAGGCTTTATGATCCGCGTGTTCCTGGGCTACGAGAGATGTTGCACAGTGAAGTTTTCTTCCCTTCTGACAGATTCTCAGATATGGAAACTTTGGAAACTTTAGTAAGCCTTGGACTTAGAAAAACACTAGGCTTTGCTGGTTTGCTTGATTGTGCTAGAACGGTTTCTCTAATGCAAGATGCTAGGGACTCAGAGACACAGAGTTATGGGAGGAAGTTGCTTGTCTGTTTAGATGCTCTGTCATTAAAGCTCTCGACTGATGGGGCTGGAAATTGTGATGAATTGGAGGATGCCGTCTTATGTAATGACAAGAGTCTCGTGGATGATAATTCTATACATGTTGATTCTTACGAGAGAGAAGAGAACCATTGTATAGATGATCTTGACACTAGTTCATTTGTCGGTGTTGTGATTGAGGATAAACTGGAAGAAGAATTTTGGTCTGAAATTAAGACTATTGCTTGGTGTCCTATTTCTGCCGATCCACCTTTACAGGGACTCCCATGGTTAAAATCTAGTAATCAAGTAGCAGCCCCAAGCACAGTGAGACCTAAAACACAGATGTGGATGGTGTCGTGTTCAATGCATATACTTGATGGCGAATGCTACTCAACACACCTGCAACAAAAGCTTGGTTGGATGGATTCCCCAACCATAGATGTTTTATCCACACAGTTAATTGAGCTGTCCAAGTTCTATGGGCAGCTTAAGTTACAGTCTGTGGTGGAACCTGAATTGGATGCTGCTCTGCAAAAGGGAATGCCATCACTTTATTTGAGATTGCAAGAATTTATTGGTTCTGAGGATTTGATGGTGCTAAAATCAGCTTTAAGTGGTGTTTCCTGGGTTTGGATTGGGGATGATTTTGTTTCTCCAAATGCACTTGCATTTGATTCTCCCGTGAAATTCTCTCCTTATTTGTATGTTGTTCCATCTGAATTATCAGCGTTTAGGGTTTTGCTTTTGGAATTAGGTGTGAGACTTAGTTTTGATGTTTGGGATTATTGTAGCGTATTACAGCGCTTGCATAATGATGTGAAAGGGTCCCCACTGTCCACAGATCATTTAAGTTTTGTCCACTGTGTCCTTGAAGCTCTTGCAGACTGTTGCTCAGACAAACCGTTGTTTGGGGTATCGGAGACTCCACTCTTAATCCCCGATTCTTCTGGAGTTCTGATGCGTGTGCAGGATCTTGTTTACAATGATGCACCATGGATGGAAAACCATACTCTTCCTGGGAAACATTTTACGCATCCAACTATCAGCAATGATCTGGCTAACAGGTTGGGCGTACAGTCGCTTCGCTGCCTCTCTTTGGTCGATGAAGAAATGACTAAAGATTTACCATGCATGGAGCATGGTAGAATAAATGAGCTTTTAGCATTGTATGGGAACAACGACTTCATGTTGTTTGACCTTCTTGAGTTGGCAGATTGCTGCAAGACCAAGAAGCTACACCTAATCTTTGACAAGAGGGAGCATCCACGCCAGTCTTTGCTGCAGCACAATCTAGGTAACAGTACAAAATCTGAAGGGTGTTTGTGCTTAAAATGTGTTAATGATATAGGAATGGTTGATTAAAAATAATGACATACCTATAAGATTTTGGCTTGAAAAGAAATCTGTAGTTTTGGCTGCTGCTGTGATTATAGCCACATCAGATCGGCAAAGGTGACAGTGCATATTAGTTTATAAAATATCCTATCATGCTAGAACCCAGGTTCAACTCATGGGAATAAAGGTGGTTTTACTTCTGAAGTCATTGTCTCGCACAAGTCTTGTATGTTTTAATTTTAATTTTTTTTTTGATAAGTAAGAAATTTCATTGATCAAAACTAGGCAAAGCCCATGTACACAGGAAGTATACAAAAGAGACACCTAGTTACATTCTAGAAAGCTGAAAAGAAAGCGAAAACTCATGAACATTCCCTCCCTTTAAAACTATAGCTGAAAGCCATTGAACCAAAGAAAGGACAAAAAAATTCCATAATTCCCCCCTAGCTCTCTCCTTGTTGTTGAAGCACCTCTCATTTCTTTCCATCCATATACACCATAATAAGCACAAAGGAGCCATCCTCCACGTCGTAGCCAGTTGAGGGCTATGATGATGCCTATTCCAACAAGCTAAGAGCTCCGCCACACTCTTGGGCATAACCCAAGACATCCCAGCTCTACTAACTATGCCATCCCATAGCTCCCTTGCCACCTTGCAATGTAGAAGAAGATGGTCAATCGATTCACCATTGTTCTTGCACATATAACACCACTCCATGACGAACATCCCCCGTTTCCTTAAGTTGTCAGCCGCCAAAATCTTACCCAAGGCTGTTGTCCAAGTAAAAAAAGCAACTTTGGGAAGCACAGGAACTCTCCAAATACCCTTCCATGGAAACACAATGGGCTGAAAATTTGACAGCACCTTAAAGGATTTAACAGAAATTTTTTTACTCCCCGAAGGTTTCCACACCATTCTATCACACCCATTACCACCAACCCTCTTGGAATAAAGCAAGTTGAAAAAACCTGCTATCTCCTGGACTTCCCAATCCTGCGCATTTCTAGAAAAGATCATATTTCAATGCACTGAACCGTTAGCTCGACACAGCACATATGAGACAATGGCTTGCTGATTTCCAGCCAATTTGAAAACACCTGGAAAAGCTAAAGAAAGAGCTCTCTCACCACACCATTCATTGAACCAGAATCTAACTCTTGTACCCTCACCAACCTCAAAGTTAATGTGTTGCAAAAACCATCCACCCCTTTTGGATAAATTTCCAAAGACTCACACCATACGACCCCCTACCCTCCTTGGAACACCAACCCTCCAATCACAACCATACTTCTGATCCATAACCATTCTCCACAACGAAGTCCCTTTCAACTGGAATCTCCACAACCACTTCCCAAGAAGGGCTTTGTTAAAAGTGATCAAGTTATGTACCCCCAAACCTCCCGCTTCCTTCGGACTACACACTTTTTGCCAATTCACAAGATGAAATTTATGATCCTCACTCATGCCTCCCCACAAAAAGCTCTAAATATCTTTTCAATCCGATTAGCCACCCCCACCGATATAGGAAATAAGAAAAGAAAGTACGTGGGAAGATTGGAAAATGGTACTTTGAATGAGGGTCACTCTCCCTCCGTTTGAAAGATGGAGCCGCTTCCAACTTGACAACATTTTCTCTACCTTCTCTACGACTCCGTCCCAAATATTTTTTGCTTTAAAAGAAGCTCCCAAAGGTAGTCCAAGGTATTTCATAGGAAGAGTAGCCACTTTGCATCCCGACAACTCAGCTAGAAGGTTGATATTTGCCACCTCACCCACTGGTACCAATTTTGACTTACCCAAGTTCACCTTGAGTCCCGAAACAACTTCGAAACACAATAGAACAGCCTTAGAGCTTGAATCTGTTCGTTGTCTGCATCGCAAAGAATAAGAGTATCATCCGCAAATAATAAATGAGAGATGGATAAAGCCTCATTATTGGTGTTACCCACTGCAAAACCAGCAAGGAAACCCCCCCAACAGCGGCCTCCATCATACGACTCAGGGCCTCCATGACTACAACAAAGAGGAAAAGAGATAGTGGATCCCCTTGTCTCAAACCCCTCAAACTTTGAAACAAACCATAAGGTTGGCCATTAACTAATACAGACGGTCGAAACACAATGTTTGATCCATTCACACCACCTGTCCCCGAAGCTGCATCTTCTCAACATATAAAGCAAAAAATCCCAGCTCACATGGTCATATGCCTTTTCCATATCCAGCTTGCAAAGGACTCCCGGAGTGCCATCCCTCAACCGGCTGTCCAAACACTCGTTTGCAATTAAAACTGAATCCAAGATTTGCCTACCCCTTACAAAAACATTTTGAGATCTGGAGATAATTTTTTCCATCACCAACCTCATACGATTTGCTAACACATTTGAAACGATCGTATAAATCCCGCCAACCAAACTAATAGGACGAAATCTTCCAACTCAATGGCCCCTGCTATCTTCGGGATGAGGGAGATGAATGTAGCATTGAGGGACTTCTCAAACTTGTGACACAAATGGAACTCATGAAAAACCCGCATCACGTCATTCTTTACTATGTCGCAACACTCTCTTGAAAGAAGGCCAAAGAAAATCCATCCGGGCCCGAGGCTTTATCTTTGCACATGCTAGTCACCACCTGTAGCACTTCAGCTTCCTCAAATGGTCTCTCCAACCAACTAGCTGCACTGGCATCCAGCTGATCAAAGAACAACCCATCCAGTTTAGGACACACTGTTGTCTCTTTGAGGAGATCGTCATAATAGTTCACAACATGGTCTTGTATATCCGCCGGGGATTGGTACACCGAGTTACCTGATTGGATCACTTCAATCGCATTATTACGCCTGTGAGAATTTGCCATTTTGTGGAAAAACTTTGTACATTTGTCGCCCTCCTTCAACCATGTCATCCTTGATTTTTGTCTCCAGGAAATTTTTTCCAACAACAAAACCTTCTCTAACTCAGACACCACCTCAATCTTTCTCAACGCGGCCTCCTCGGTTACCACTCCTTCTAAGGAATGTAACTCGTCCCAAAGAAGGTTTTTTTGTTCATCCGTGTGTCTAAAAACCTCCATGTTCCACTTTTTTAGGTCCAGCTTAAGGGTTTTAAGTTTACCAACCACAATAAAACTGGGGGTACCGTGAAAAGATTTAGATGCCCACCAATCCCTCACCCTTTCCACAAAACCAACGCCACATATTCTCAAATTTGAAATAACGACTGCCACCATGAATGCCCCCACAATCTAATAAAATGGGAAAATGGTCAGAGCATACCCGTAGCAATGTCCTCTGGCTTAGGTCCGGATAATGTCTCCCAAGAAGTAGAAAGTAAGAATCCATCCAACCTTGACCCCCCTCTACCATTCGACCACGTGAAACATCTCCAAATCAAAGGAAGATCAATCAAGTTTAGATCGAAAATTAGCTCCGAAAAGTCTTCCATTGACCTTGTCAAATAAGTAGCTCCCTCCCTCTCACATGGGAATCGAACAACATTGAAGTCCCCGCATAGAACTCAAGGTAAGTCCCATAAGTAATACATACACGCCAGTTCCTCCCACAAAGAGCTCCTTTCTCGATTTGCATTAGGTCCATACACACCCGCAAGAGCCCACATCCACCTATCCTCAATATTCTTGAAAGACCCAGTCACTGAATAATTCCCGATACAGTCTTCCACTAACTCCACCACTCTCGTATCCCACATAAGCAACACCCCTCTTGAGGCACCCAAAGAAGCTAGATGACTCCACCCCACATACTGGAACCAAACTGTCGATGTGCCGACAGCCACAGATAGTGCCGACAGCCACAGATAGTGCCGACGTGCTCACAGCGACCCAGCCACCACAACACAATCACCGAGAGAGAGAAAACAGCCCAGAACCAGAACAACGACCACAAAGAGAAGGTTGAACACCACTCAACCACCATAGAAAACGTCGAACACCACCACAGAGGAGGTCGACTGCCACAGAACAATAAACCCACAACGTGGGTCACCACAGAAAGGATCGACACACGAAGAGCAAGCTGGGACTTGCTGAAACAGAGAAAACAAAATTCTTCCCGTCGCACACGAAGGATTAAGACCACAGAGATGAATATCAGAGTAGGGGCTCTGATACCATATCAAATTGGTCTGAATACCCTTTCCATAGGATTGCTTTCATTATATAGAAGGAAATTTACAAGGTAAGTATCTAGACAAGGTAAGTATTTACACGATTACGTATATATCTAGCTAGAAAGGTAAGTATCGACCTAGAAAGGAAAATGTTACTAAAATACAATAATCATATCAAATCATATCTCCGTGACAAGAACTTCCCCATAAGCTTCGAATAATATTTATGTTAACATAGCCCAACTTAGTCTCTTGAAGACATACAATATCAGCTTTCCAACTACGAATGAAGGATCTAATGCGAAGTCGCTTCTTTACATCATTAATCCCCCATACATTCCACGATAAAGTTCTAGGTTTCATAAGATAAACAACTTCCCTGCCCCTTCAACCTTTCCCTCCCATTGCTACTCTCCTTGTTATCAAAATTAATAGAGTAGGTCAATCTTTTCAGCTCTCTATCTTTTTTAGCTGTTGACTTCATTGCCGATGGTCTACCTGCTTCAGTAGCAATTAAGGGGATCGGCCTTAAATTGCTCTTCATAACCTTCGCAAGAAATCCCCACAAACCCTTGTAACTCTGCCACCTTTTTCAGCACCCAATTTGACGATGTGGGAATAGGTGGAATAACACAAAGTGAGGTAGGACTACCCGGCTCGTTCTTGTCACCCCCTGTCTCACAGGCCACTATCTGTTAGCCATTTGAGAAACCAACTGACTGCATAGCCTCTGTGACATTGCCAACTAGAAAGCCACCTATATTCGGCTCTTCAAAGCCATTTGAAAGTGCCACTGCATACTATAAACTGCATACTGTGGTTAACGCTTCCAGCACTGCATACTGTAAACTCCTCGAGCCTCCCACTGCCTCACCATCCACATGGTCACCCACCCATGTAACAAGCTCTGACGAGGGTGCCTCCACCTTCGGGATGGGCTCCTTTGAGGACACCCTGCACTCCCTGTCTATCACGGACCCAACATCACGTTTTACAAAAACAGCCTCATCCTCCTGCCAATGTGGTTGTGTCGACCCACCAAGAAGGTCGTCGGTGACCGTCGGTAGTTTTGTATCGGGACTGGGTCCGTCGGGGCACATATCGGCGCCATGGAGGAGCTACCCACTCCCGATACTGAGATATCGGCCGAATCTGGTTTCTTGGCCTTCCAGACTTTTGGGCCTAAACTCTTCGGCCCATGACCATTGGATGGCCCAGCTTCATTAAACTCCTTCAAAACTTCCGGCCCTTTCCCCCTGCCCAGGCCCAGGCCTAGGCCCAACTCCATAACATCCTTACCCTTTATGCACCGTTTTATCAAACATAATATACTCCCTCAGACACTCCACTCTATTTTCCATCTCCTCCAAAGTCTGCAGCAACCATCCCTCTTTCAGCCCCCCCACGTCCCTGCCATCCCCCTCTCTACTATGTGCCACTGCCGAAATGGGAAAGTCTCCTGTACTTGGCAGGCTTGCCTTCTCTGCAGGCTTCGTGGCTCAAGGTAGCACCTTCTGTCCTAGGAGAGCCTCACTATAAGACTGAGGAGTTGTGTGGTGCGCCATCGACGCTGTTGAGAACAGCCGTGGAGGACCACCTCCTCTGCCAAGCTCCTTCGTGTTCCCTGCCTAATTCTGCCATCCCAGGCCACCTCTTGTTTTGACTTCCTCGTCCACACTAGAGGATGAAGAAAGTTCTTTTAAGGTATCACTGAAGTTACTCCATCCCTCCCCCTTCCAACCTTCCGACACCACTACCAAGCCTCGCTTCTTCTCATGGCCAAACTCCGATATGGAAAGGAAGCTGCCATGGAAGTTTTTTCCCCTCTGAACTAGAAGCACCTGATTTCCTTTACTATGAGTTATGAGGAACTCAGAAGAGCCCACTTAACCCACACAATCCTTCACCGTAGAAGCCAACCACAAAAGAGCATCATGATCGACAGAGATATGCTTTACACACGGTGACTGCACTCTGTTATCCTCCACCACTTCACACTATCTTTCTGGAACACAAAAGACTTAGAGCACTCTCATTGGATTAACTAAAGTTAAAGGACATTTTTGATGAATGTAAGAGAAATTTGACTTTTAGCTATTCCATTCACATAAATCTCCACATTGGAATATCTATTTTTTCATTATATAATAATAAAATAATATAAGATAAATTTGATTTTAATTATTCACATTAAATCTCCACATTAGATTATACATTTATTTATTAGATAGTAATAAATAACTAATAATTTTAAAAATATTTAATTTTTTTAATTATTAATTTATTTAATTTTATCAAATTTTACTATTCTACCTATTATATATTAATTAATAATCATATTCTTATTAAATTAATATATCACTAACTCAAATTAATATATCAATTCAAAAAATATTTTAATTTTTTTATTTATGAATTTATTTTATTTTATCATATTTTACTATTCATAATATTATATATTAATTAGTAATCATATTCTAATAAATTATGGATTAAAAATAGAAATTAGAAAAACATTGATGGAGACCTCCGGAGAGAGAAACAAATAATATAAAATAGATTTGATGAATAAACAGTGTCTTTCAAATTTGGAAATAACTTTAGAAGTTACTGTAACTATATTCCAAATATTTGGAATATAGCTATTCCAATGTGATACATTTTATGGTTCAATAGCTAAATTCTCATTAGATTTAGCTTTTAGCTAATCCAATGAGAGTGCGCTTATGATCAATAATTACTTCTTTGCAAGACCCCAACGCAATCACCAAGACGACAAACTAATACAAATGAAATGCTAACACTAACCACCACCAAAGAAAACCGACACCATTACCTCCATGGTATCAATGAAGAAACTCCCTCTACGTGATTTTTTGCATGTGTACGGAGAGAAAAAATTTAGGAGAGAGAAATTTTATTAAGTTACCGGGCCGAAAAGAAACTCCACCACCAAAGTGTCAGATTTTGGTCGAATTCCTCTTTGAGGTTCTTCCTTCTCATTATATAAAAAATAGTTCCAGAAATAATTACAAAGATAAGATTGAGAATTCAATTTGAATCTCAACAAACTACATCTTTATCTTATCTAAACTAACCTGACTTTATCCTATCTAAATATGTACAAGTTTAAGTTAAATACAAGATAAGATTAGTAAATAAATCCTAATCTATTTGAAATTCAGTTCTGCTGTATCCTAGTAAAATAGGAGATTAGTTGCCATGTAACCCTAGCTGCAACCCAGTAAAGTAGGAGATTAGCTGCCTAGCTGCCGTATCTTAAAGAAAACCCTAGTTTTCCTTTGATACAAAGAAATTTTTTGCATATGTTCTAAATTAGTATTATTAGTTAGGTGGGGGGCGTCTTTTTAACCTTGTCATAAATTGGAGCATTATTCTGAATCTTGTTTGTTTACTTGTACAGGTGAATTTCAAGGGCCTGCCCTAGTAGCCATTTTGGAAGGGGTCAGCTTGAGTAGAGAGGAATTAAGTAGCCTCCAGCTTCTCCCTCCATGGAGACTACGAGGCAATACTCTTAATTATGGTTTGGGACTGCTTAGCTGTTATTTTGTCTGTGACCTCCTTTCAATTGTTTCTGGTGGCTACTTCTACATGTTTGATCCTTGTGGTCTAGTGCTAGCTGTACCTTCAACTTGTGCTCCCACAGCAAAAATGTTTTCACTGACAGGTATGTTGCTTAACGCTATTCAAGGTACCAGTGATTCACTACTTTCCCACTATATTGCTTCCTTCATAGTTGACCTGGCAAGGCCTCCTTCTTCTCAATATTCTGCACGTTGCTCCTAGTGAAATTGTTGTGGTTTTACTTAACTGTGTATCGTGATATATAGCTTCAGTGGGAACAGCACTTTTGAGAATCTTGGACGAGCCGGCTTTTTTGATGCCAGATAGAACTTCTTAACGAACTTGTCTCTGTCCATTTATATTGTGTGTGCGTTTGAGTGTGTAGGCTTGCTGATTTGTGACCACAAAAGCTTGTAGATTTCCAAAGAATAGGAAGTAGCATTTCCTGCCACCAGACACAACTATAGATTTCTGAAGTAGCATTTTCACTGAAATTTCTCATAAATTTCCCTGTAGTGACATTATTTTGTGTAATATGTTCAGCTGAAGCTGGAGAAATAGATGAAATTTAAGGCATGAGGCTGTAATTTGGTTTGTTGGTGACAGGATTTTAGTCAGAAACACTTGCCAAAGGTGTTAGTCACAAGCAATATTCTGAGTGTTAATTGCTGGAAGCAAATCTGAAATGGGTAATCAAGGGATTTTTTGAGAAATGTTTTGGGACCACTTAAGAATTTTGAGATTGTTAAGAATGACTAATAGTCGGTGAACATGGTGAGAGCAAGAGAACAAGTACACTGGGAGTCTACCTCAGATCCCAAGTAGAAAAGAAAAGAAAACAAGAAAAGCCTGGAGTCTAAAGCTATAGAAAAATAAATGAGCAACCATCCAATAGTAAAGTGTATTGAAGAAAAAGCCTTGAGGTCCTCTATTGTCCTTGAGCTGTCTTTAAAGTTGCTTCAATTAAACAATAGAGAAAGCTGAAATCCTGATTGTTTATTAATTTGATCATTCTAAACTGAATTTTCAAAGGGTTTTGAAGCAGTTTATATTAAACTATCATTGGAACTAAAAAGGTTGAACTATGCCAAGGAACGCGTTGCTAGCAAGTGCTATATTTTGGTCCTGATAAAGGCACAGGGCAAACCATACAAGCTTATTTAGTTTTATGTTTGAGTTGGTACAGCTTTTTCTGGATGGTTGGTGTGTTGGTTCTTGATTTCCTATCTTGAACCAAATTACAGTCGATCCCCTAAAACCAAACTAAAGAATGGTGGACATTGTTGGAGCTGTTTTTGGTAATATTTCTTATGGGCTGGCACTAGGATTTGGCTATTGGAAAATAGGCTTATAGAAAGAGATAAAGATGGATAATCGAGGCACCACACCTTTTTTTGGTGAGCCAAAAAGGATAGGAGGGGTCAATCGGAGGTGGCTTTTCTACTTGGACGTGACCATAGTAGCACCATATGACAGGAGTGGCTTAGATGGTGGGATGCCGCAGGCTTGACCTCAAGTCGAGTTTTAGTCATACCTAGACCCCAGCCCCACTAGGGAATTCATTGAATCCTCAGGCGGCTAATACTAATAGTCTAAGGTGAATCAATATTTGAATTTGAACCTAGGATCTAGTGTATGCCAAACTGCTCAGGAGTAACCTAAGAACCATTGAGCCACCACCCTTGGTGGTTGAGGCACCACACGTTAGTTAGAACAAGAAGCATCTCATCTTTGGATTCCAGGCTCCTGTGGAATCTCAGCACAAAAGGGGTCTATGGAATTTGGCAAAAGTGCATCCTTCCCCAAAGCACCACAGCTGGTCAAAGTACACTCTTCAGCTTCAAATCCAAACTAAAGAGTTAGAAACTGGTGCATGGCATCTCACTAAGCAGGATATATCTTTCCTCACAAAGCAGTAGAGCTACTAAAAAAATGCTCATCAACTATTAGATTTACAGCACTCTATATATCTTCGCTATGCACTTTACTCCTTGGTTAATGAAGTAGCTAAACATAGAGGACTGAGGAAGTCGCTTAAATGTGTTGTACACTGCAGGTCTAGGAATCCTATTCGATTGGCAAGCTTCTGATTAAGGTGCTAGGATTTCTAGACTTAGCACGAAGTATGCTCGTGTGCCAAAACATTTGACGACTTGAAAGAATTTAAGTTGAATTACGTGAGGTGTACTTGCAGGAAAATTGTAACGCCTCAATGAAAGGCCCAAACCATATAGCCTATACTCCAAAAGGACTAGTCAATGATACAATTGGAGCCTCATTGGAACCTTATAAAGAGTAAGAACTTCTCATTTCTAAGCAATATAGAATCTCATACACCACCTACCCTTATTCATATCATATGGGGTATCACAATCTACCCCCTTTAAATTCCCGACGTCCTCGTCAGGCCTGTCCATTGTAGGTGACACGGCTCAAGTCCCACATTTCTGGTTGGGATAGGCTCTGATATCATTTGTAATGCCCCAACCACATGGCCTATACTCCAAAAGGACTAGTCAATGATACAATTGGAGCCTCATTGGAACCTTTTTTTTTTTTGATAAGTCAAATAAGTATTATTAACAAGAATGAGCAACAACTGCCAGTTACAAAAAAGTATGCCCTATCTACGAAAGCACATTAGAAACTAAGAAATCATGAAGGTCCATGCCATTAAATTCCACAACAATGGCCCAAGTACAAAGAGTCCTAAAAAAGAAAACTTTTAGCTCCGCCATAGATCTCTCATTGTCTTCAAACGTCCTCTTATTTCGCTCCTGCCACAAGCACCACATGATACAAATAGGAATCATCTTCCAAATCAATTTGATCTGGTGCACACCTCGGATAGAGGTCCAACACGCCAATATATCCACCACGGATTCCGGCATAACCCATGCTAGATCCATCCTTTTAAACACCTCATTCTAGAACGTCCTGGCTACCTCACAATGTAAAAGTAAATGGTTCACCGACTCACCCCCTCCTTTACACATACAACACCAGTCTGCAATGATTATCCTCCTCTTTCTCAAATTATCTGAAGTAAGAATCTTGCCTAATGCCGCTATCCACACAAAAAAAGAAGCTTTGGGAGGGGCCTTGTGTCGCCAGAGCCTTCTCCAGGGAAACTGTGCCTCCGGCACTTGTGCAAGGACCTTATAAAAGGAACGAACAGTGAAAACCCCTTTCCCTGCAGGATTCCACCACAGACCATCTTCATGCTGGGTATTTGGACGACAAGAATACAGAAGACTATAAAAATCTGCAAAAATCTCCATCTCCCAATCCTGTGCCGCTCGGTTGAAATTAATATTCCAGTGAATACCCCCTCCTGAGATTCCTATAACCTCCGCCACTGTAGCATCTTTGGCACTTGCTATCAGGAATAGAATAGGAAACAACTCTTGGAGAGCACTGTTACCACACCATGCATCCTTCCAAAATCTGATCCTGGCACCTGTACCCACCTGAAACCTAGTATGTCGATGAAAGACCTCCCACCCTTTTCTAATGTACTTCCATAGCCCCCTTCCATGGGCCCCTCTAACTTCTCTAGTACACCAACCCTCCCCTAAACTACCATATTTATTTTCGATCACAGTTCTCCATAGGGCTTCTGGTTCCTTGATATAACGTCATAGCCATTTGCCAAGTAACGCCCGATTAGCCATTGGAACCTTATAAAGAGCAAGAACTTCTCCTTCCCAAGTAATATGGGATCCCATACACCACCTACTCTTATCCATATCATATGGGGTGTCACAAAAATTCCCCTTGAATTACCCGATGTGTACTTGCGGGAAACTCCTTTCTAAGGGCCTGTGCACCCCTGGGATTAGTGGAGATTTTATTCTCAGACACCCGGTGCCAATAAAAAAAAAGAATGGTTTAGAATAATTTTTTTATAGAAGTAAATGTTTTACAATAGATTAGGATTTGTTCAACCAAATAAAGGGAAGGTTGTAGTATTTTACCGCTTTATATATGAAAGAACGAATGCCTGTGAGATAATAAATGGTTGAATAGATTCACGTTAATCTGAAAAAGTTAGTGGGCGTTCAACACCTGGGATTTGTATGTGTTTTACGGCACCGAAACACTAAATCCTATTTTCAATACATTATTGTGCTGCTCAGGTGCTGCGGTGTTTAGTACTTGGTGGGTGTTGTGTGATCAGTTGTAGACAAGTTAGCAGACTTGATTGGGTGGCTTGGAGGATAAAACTTGTGTGATTTGGAATGTCGTCCTGTTGTGTCTGATGTGGTGCTTTAGAGTGAGTGTCATGGTTTGACTTATGACTGTACAAAGCCTCCACTGTACAACCTTTAGCTTTTTTGCTACATGGTTTTTTGTTTGTATGGCTGTGTAACGCACGCATGTGTTTTTGTTGTTTTCTTCCCATTTTGAGAAATTAGTTTTTTTCTTCTAAGGGTCCATAATTGTGCACCCCATGTACTTGGGTTGTGTCTTATGCTTTTTATTTATTTTTATGTTAAGTGAAAATTTGTTATTATCAGTAGGCGTAGCCAAGGACACTAGATGCATACAAGAGAAAACACCTAGTTTTGAAGAAGAAATGGATACAAGGAAATCATGAACATTAACGGCATGTTGGATGCTTAAAGTATCTCAAAATTTTGTGAATAGTAGTAAAATGGTTTGAGTGAAGATGTTTTATTGGGTTTTGGAAAATAAGAGATAAAAAGTTGAATAAAAATATTTTTTAAAATAAGTATTGTATAGGAGTTTGTGAAAGTGATAGATAAAGCTATAAAATTGTTTGAATGTAATTTTGATAGATAAAGCTATAAAATTGTTTGAATGTAATTTTTTAATATTTTTTTTTGTTTTGAAGTTTGTAAAAGTTGTATTGATTTTTGTGTTTGAATAATGATTAGATGAAGAAGTTGAAAATTTGAAATTGAAAAGTGTTTTGTATTTGAGTGATGTTTGGGAATGAAGTTATGAGAAATTTTGGGAATTTTGGGAGTGTTTCATGTTTGCCGAACATGCCCTAAGACCATTAAAATCTAAAGCTATTGCCCAGAAAAGTTTGTTGAAAATCTTCTGAGTTCGACCGGCAAGTGTTCTTTATCGAATGAACAGATGGCGAATTTCCCTTTCTTAGACGTGCTCCATGACATCTTATTGCTTCTTGATTCCTTGTTTTAGTAGAGTATAATAAACAGAAGAATATGTAAGAACCCCAACTTCCCAAACAGAAGAAAGGTTCACTTTTAAGCCCAACACAGCCTCAAAGCATAGAAGAACCCTTGATATATGGATTTGATTTTGGGCCGCATCGCAGAATATCAACATATCATCAGCAAACAAAAACTGAGGAATGTTAAGAAAACCTCGGTTAGGATTCCCCCCTAGAAACCCCTCACAAAGCCACCCCCCACCATTGCTGTCAACAATCTACTAAAAGCTTCCATGAAGATGACAAATAGTAGAGGAGACAATGGGTCATTCTGCCTCAATCCATGTGAGCTATTAAAGAAGTCAAATAGAGTGTCATTCACCATTATAGAGAACTGAATAATGGAGACAGTTCCTGAATCCATCCCTCCTAAGAAAATAATGCAGAAATCCCAAGTTGACATGATCATAAGCCTTCTCCATGTCTAGTTTGCATAAACTCCTCGATTCATTAGATTTATTCAGATCTCCAGGCATTCATTGGCAATGAACGCTGAGTCTAAGATTTGTCTGCCTTTGACAAGAGTGTATGGAGGCTTCTATATAATCTTCCCCAAAGCTTCACTCAGATGATTAGCAAGACCTTGGACATAATCTTATACACCCCATGCACTAGACTGATAGAGCGTTAGTCCTTAATATCCAATGCCCTTGGTTTCTTAGGATGAGTGCAATAAAGGTGGCATTGTGACTTTTCTCGAACCAACCATAAGTGTAAATTCGTGGAAGACCTTCATATTGTCCTCCTTTACCATATCATTCTTAACTTAACGTTTACTTATACAAAAAAAAAAATCTCAACATGATTGGAAAAGTGTCATGTTGAATCCATCTGGACCTTGTCTTTTGCAATCTTCCTTTCCACTTCATATGCTTGTTGTTTTCAAACGGTCTCTCCAATCATGTAGATCTCTTTTGCTCTATGGGATTGAATGCTAGCCCATCAATTTTGGCCTCCAATCAACTTGTTCTGTGAGCAATTCTTAGTAGAACCGGGCAATGTGATCCTTAATCTCGGAGTGGTCCGAAGGAAAATGTTGTCAATATTGAGTTGCTCAATGGCGTTGTTTCTTCTATTTGAGTTGGCCACTCGATGAAAGAACTTATTAGATTTGTCCCCCTCCCTCTTAAAGTCCTAGATTTTTGTCTCCATGATATCTCTTCCATCAAAGTGGCCCTCTCAAGTTTCGATACTATTTGGCCTTTACGTAATTTTTCCTCTTAAGAAAGAGCTCTACCCTTCTCCTTGACCTTAAAAGCTTGCAACTCCTCTAGTAAGGAATTATTTTGACATTTCACATTGCCAAAGACTTGATCATTCCAAATCTTCAAATCTTCTTCAAAATTTTCATCATACTTGCCATCATGATTCTTGGGGTGCCTTCAGCTGATAGGTGGACCACCATTATATGATTTTGTCTACAACACCTTCAACCTTTAGCCACATGTTTTCAAATTTGACGTATCTTTGACCCCCTTGAATAACTCCGCAATCTAACATGACAGGGAAAAGATCCGAACATAGCCGAGATAACCTTTTTTGGCTTAGTTTAGAAAAAATGTGCTTGCCAAGAGGGAGAAACTATAAGTCTATCCAATCTAGACCAAGCCTGGTTGTTTGACCACGTGAATGATCCTCTCACAAGAGGAATATTCATAAGATCCAGCTCAAACATGAACTTTGAGACCTCCACCATAAATGGACAAAGACTTGCCTTTCCTAATCTTTTGCTTGGGAACTGGGTAATGTTGATCACCACCAATGCACAAAAGTCCCACCAACTATGTAAACTAGTGATCTCTTCCCAAAGAAAGCATCAATCACTGTCTAGGTTTGGCCCATAGAGTCCCACAAAGGCCCACTCGAAATTATCTACCATATTTTCAAAAGAGTAAGCCATTGTGTATTTCCTCAATACACTCTTCAACTCTTTCCACCACCCTTATATCCCACATAACTAATACTCCACCTGAAGCTCCCTTAGAAGCTAAATAGGACCATCCTACATATTGGCAACTCCACAAGATCTGAATAATCCTTTAAGAAATATATTCCATTTTCATTGCTTGCAAACACAATATTTGGAGACGCTTATTAATCTCTTTCAATCCCCTGACATTCCAGAATAAAATTGGTCCTGCCCTCCCTCGACTTGGACTCCCTTCCCTTTGCGTTGTAGTTGATTGCCTAAGTAAGACGTTTAAGCTCCTTGCTTATCTTTGAGCCCAATTTTGTTAAGCGGAAATGACCCTTCTCAATGGTGGTAAGTAATGCTATGAATTGGTCTTCAAATACCTCACATGTAATGCCAACACTCTACTACATCTCCTTAACCTTTTGCAAAACCCAATCTGATGTTGAACGACTATGTTATTGATTGAAGGAAGAGATATCAAGGGCACAAACTCATCCCCAGCCTCAGTTCCAAACTGTGCACCAGGCCCTATATATTCTTCTTCACAAGGCTCCAATGGCAACCCCATCAGCTCATCAACACCATCTCCTGCATATTGTGCCGCACCTTTGCTATCAATGCATAATGCTTCCCTCCATCGTGGGACGTTCTGGGTTGACGGCAAACCCAGAAATTCTCCGAAGCATTAGTGTTATGTCATTTTCCTTCAACTCCGGTGTGGGTGCCAGTGTGTCGTCGAAGAGAACATTGGTCAGGGTGTGCCTCTCACTGGCAATCCTTTCTATGTCACCCCTGGTGGAGCGAAGCGTGTTTTGGCTATCTCTACGCTGATACCCGACATAGAACCCACTACGAAAATAGATTGCCTGAGCTTTCTTTTGACCCATCACTCTCTCCTAGACCAGGTAATGGAAACCGGGCCAATCCCAATTTTCTTTTTTCCTTTTTCCGGCTTTACAGGATTCAGCTCATCTCTTATCACACCCAGCCCATTCCTATGTAAAATTGACATGTTTCGGGCCTATCTTGTGCAAGAAATGCTTCTTGAGTTTTTAGAGGAGTCAGACCCCTTCCGCCTTGGAATATGTTCTTGCATGATCTGCAGAGGAGTCAGACCACCTTCCTTGTTCCCCTTTTCTGCCCCTAGTGTCAAATTGAGTCATCGAAGGATGACCCATTTTCAGGGCTGCGGCATATGATCTCCTCACCACCATGAATGCCCTTGCTTTGGCCCCATTTGGTGGTTCTCATGACCAATGGGTTATTCTGATTCTTGCCCATGACCCATCATCATTACTTCAGAACAACAGAGGAGATACTCTGCTTAACTCGACAACAAATTTCTCCCAACCCAGACGTTCATACCCTTCTGAAATGACTAGAACACCCCGCTGACCTCCTCCACCATATTCAGTAGTAGATAAATATCTACCGTGGACATTGGAGCAGCGTTGAGCCAACAAAGCTTTGTTCCTTCACGCATGTGTTTTATGAATTCCAGCTCTCTCTGCCTGGAACACTGCTTCCACCATAGCCACCAGCCACCCTATACCACTACAACTGAGAACTACAGACCTCGATACTCCTCTGCTCTTCTCCACAAGTTTGACTGAGGATCTCCATGCTTCCGTTGAGAACTTGAAAGCCTTCGATTCCACTTAAAAGCAAACGAATTGACCCATAGTAATCTAAAATCTAACGTATGAAATGAAACGGAAGGAGTCAAAAACTAACAGTGTCATCTCACCCAAAAGCACTTCTAAGGGATAAAACTTCAGGAGGTTTGGACCATCATCAAACCCTTTAAGCTTGATTTAGTTACCAGTATAGAAGAATCATTATTTAAGATGTTTTTGTTGCTAGTTTGGGGTGGCAAAGTTGAGGGCTTTTCATGGGACGGGTCTTATGATTTGTTTCAAAGTAGAAAATACTATGCCCTTATGATGTTCCCAACAATCGTAACAGTTATGATTTTTTTTTTCACTTACATTTTCACCGATGCAGTTTCCACTTTCCGTGCCTTGTCTTTCTGCATCTTATTTTGTCCCATTAGATAAATATTCTGGAGTATGCTTCTCTTTCCATTAAATTTTGGATAAATTGCTCCTTTCTATCCCTACTTTGGTAAACCTCAGGTAAATTATGACATAATGGATTGCAGATGCATGACTTGAATGACCGTGGCACCCACCACCAGATCATGCAAAATTATATTCTTTCCTTCTAAGTGTCTCAAAAAATACTCTATTTTTCCTATTTTGTCGGACACTAAAAGGTTGAAAGTATAATTTGACACGATTTGGCAGTAGTTTTATGCTCTGTGTTGGGTCCTCGTCACTCAGTTTTGGATTAAGGGGATATTACATATGATCTGATAGTCTAGGAGTGAAAACTTTCAATTTTTTCCCAAATTTTCTTGGATGGTTGGTTTTCTAATGTTTTAGATCTTTATAGTCAGTGTCCTGCATGAATAGAATTGAAGATTTGAAATGATTTTTTTGTGCTGGGGGATTTCAGGCACTAATTTGACCCAGCGGTTTTGTGATCAATTTATCCCCATGATGGTTGGTCAAAATATGTCATGGTCATCATCAGATGCTACCATTATCCGCATGCCTCTGTCTTCTGAATGCTTGAAAGATGGACTGGAGATTGGATTAAAGAGAATAAAACAGATAACTGACAGATTTTTGGAGCATGCATCTAGAACACTTCTTTTCTTGAAGTCAGTTGTACAGGTATGAACAGTTCCACTTATAATGAAGGTATTGCATGTTTGTAGCTGTTGGTACAACATAAAATGTTTGGACATATCTCGCATATATTTTTTTTTCAAGAAAGAAAAATGAGGAATTTTTAACTGAGAATTAGATAAGGATGCAATTGCTAACATCTCGAGTTTAAGTGGGATATCAAATTACCTCTTTATTTTATTGAAAATGCTACTTCTAAGATCCTATAAGCCGGAGCACTTGTAATATGTTTCTTAGAATATGCAAATGTAATAGAAAGGCAGATGAATCACATAGTCCTCCATTCTCCCAAATATATCAGAAAGATGGTTACACAATTGACAGATGATGGGACACCTCATCTGAGGAAACGTCGTGTAATGGTGTTGGACTGGTGTTGCATGTGTAAGAAGAATGGGGAATCAGTAGATCACCTGTTTTTACATTGTGAGGTGGCCAAGACCATGTGGGATGATTTTTTTGCGGGAATTGGATTCTCATGGGTCATGCCTCAAAGGCTGGTGGAATTTCTAGCCAGCTGGGGACACCTCCAAGGTAATCCACAAGTGTTAGCAATCTGGAAAACGGCTCCTATATGTATGTGTTGGTACACTTGGTGGGAGAGATGATAGAAGCTTTGAGGACCGCGAGAGGACAATGGATGAGCTTAAAGTTCTCTTTCTTAAAACCTTGTTTTTATGGGCGGGGGGTCATTGATTTTAATGGACTAAATGTCCATAATTTTCTATATTCGATTGTAAACCCTAGTTAGGTACTTCTCATGTATACTTCCTGTATACTTGGGCTATGTCTTCTCTTCTTATGAATAAAAATTCTTGATTACCTATCAAAAAAAAAAATTATAAAAAAAATGTCAAAGGAGCCGAATTAGTTTTTCTAATTTATCATGTTTTCTTGGAGTGTGTGCATTATATCTGGAAAGCTGAATTAGTCATGATCATTGAATAATCTCTATCAACAATTTCTTTATTATTTTCTTGTAATGTTGTCTCATAAATTTAATATTTAAACAGGTATCATTATCAACATGGGTGGAGGGAAATCCACAGCCATGCCTGGACCATTCGGTTTGTGTTGATTCATCATCTGCTCATCTGAGAAATCCTTTCTCAGAAAAGAAGTGGAGGAAGTTCCAAATATCAAGGCTTTTTGGTAGCTCGAGTGCGGCAATAAAATTGCAAGTGATTGATGTGATAATTTTACAAGGAGAGACTAGATTTGTTGATCGATGGCTTGTTGTGCTTAGCCTCGGTTCTGGGCAAACAAGAAATATGGCACTTGATAGGTATGTTGGAGAGATAAGTGTGTATAGGAGATTTCCTTTTAACATGCCACTACACTTGTAAAGTTGAAAGATGAAAGTATGTTTGTTTTTAGGTTAATTATAGCTATCCTTAGGGTCATTTTCACAAACACTCTAATGTGAAAATTATAAATTGATAGAAACTAATGTGTTAGTTTCAACATATTAGTGCACCTGCAACCCAAACAGCCCACTAATTTGTTAATTTTGACATTATTTTTTGTTGGTGAGGTGGAAATTGCTATTTAATCTCCAGTTACAATGTTAATTTTTAGAACTTGTAGTTTAGGGGGGACATTGAAAATGTCGCCATAGATTTGGGACGATAAACTACAATTAAAACTAATTTCTTTTTTATGATATAATAGAATATGTTAGTGTTTCTATATTAGAGAACTCAGCCAAAAAAAAAGTTTATATATTAGAGGATTTCCCTGAAATTAACTAACTCTTTGCTGGCAGACGTTTGCTCATAGGCAGCATTTGTATTGTTTGTAATGCAAAATTCTCAAATTCGTATTTATAGTAATAAACATTAGCTTATTACTGTGAATTGCAGGCGCCCTAGTTTAACGCACGAATGCTTTTTTATTTTTTGTTCCCTTTGCACAGTTTTTTCAGTAACAAAATTTTGACTGAGCATAATTAGATGACTGATTAATATCTGGTATTTTTCCTTCTGTTCCTGAACGGTATGTTCCTCGTCGATCTTGAGACATGATATTACCTTTATGCCAAAGTTTTCACAAAAAAGCTTTTTGGAGTAAATTGTTTGACTGGAAATGTTCTTATTCTTTGAGTTGGAAATGTACTTTGTGGGAATAAAGGAAATATTTATATTGTCATATCTCTGTGTGGTGATGATCTTCTAACTTACTTCTGGATGTTATAACCAGTCTATTAGTCATTAAATTTTCATGAAGGATATATTTCTTGACTCGGGAGATTTTTAGTAGTTTAGTAACTAGTTACCTAGAAACCAAGATTTACATTTTCGCTTTATGTCTACAATGTATGCTTCTGGTCTAAATTATGATAAACAATAATTTATGGAAATTGTTCGTAGATTTAAATAAATTATGGTGCTGGCTCTCAGTTTTGTGTCCCCTCCCCTATTTCTTAAATTTCTACCATCTGAACTTTGATCCAGCTTCTAACTGAGCCAATAGTAACCAAGTGTGATGATATATCCTTCCCTTCCATGTTTCCCAAGAAAACTTCTGCTGATTTCTCTGAATTCACATGTTGGATGGCATCATTTCATCATTGCAGGCGGTATCTGGCATACAACTTGACACCTGTTGCTGGCGTTGCAGCACATATTTCCCGAGATGGCCATCCAGCTGATACTTATTTAACAAGTTCAATGATGTCCCCTCTTCCTTTGTCTGGTGTGGCAGATTTCCCTGTCACTGTTTTTGGATGTTTCCTTGTGTGTCACAATGGAGGTCGTTTCCTTTTCAAATACCAAGACCAAGAAGCTTTGTTAGGAGTGCAGCCCGATGCTGGAAATCACTTAATTGAAACTTGGAACAGAGAACTGATGTCATGTGTTCGTGATTCCTACATTGAAATGATACTGGAAATCCAAAAGTTGAGGAGAGATCCTGTGAGTTCTTCAGTTGAGTCAAATGCTGGTCATGCAGTTAGTCTGTCTTTGAAGGCCTATGGAGATCGGATTTATTCCTTTTGGCCAAGGTCTAGCAAGCACACGTTGATCGGTGAAACTAGCTATGAAAAAGTTTCAGTTCCAACAGAAGTGCTTAAAGCAGATTGGGGTTGCCTAGTAGAGCAGGTAATAAAGCCTTTCTATGCTCATGTTATACACCTTCCTGTGTGGCAGCTGTACTCAGGAAATTTAGTTAAGGCTGAAGAGGGGATGTTTCTCTCACAACCAGGGAATGGGGTAGGTGGTAATTTGCTTCCAGCTACAGTTTGCAGCTTTGTCAAAGAGCATTATCCGGTATTTTCAGTACCATGGGAGTTAGTGACTGAGATCCAAGCCACGGGGGCTACAGTTCGTGAAATTAAACCTAAAATGGTTCGAGATCTTCTCAGGGTTTCTTCAACATCTATTGTTCTTCGATCAGTTGACACTTATGTTGATGTCCTTGAGTATTGCATGTCTGATATTCAGCTCCCAGGATCGTCTAGTTCTAATGAAGATGATGCATCACTTAACCCCATTAATGCAATTTCAACTTATAGAGCATCTAATTTTGTGGGCAGTAGTTCTACTTCTGTTTCAGTCCCTTATGTGCGTAGCTTTCCAGGGTTGTCTGCTGAGAATGCAGCCAGCTCTGGAGATGCTCTTGAAATGATGACAAGTTTGGGGAAGGCTATATTTGATTTCGGTCGGGGAGTTGTTGAAGATATTGGTAGGACTGGAGGGCCGTTAGTTCAAAGGAATATAATCGGTAGTAGCAGTAGTTGGAGCAGTGGAAATTTGGACCAGAAGCTTTTATCAATAGCTGCTGAGATCAAAGGCTTACCATGTCCAACTGCAACGAATCATCTCTCAAAGCTGGGGGTTACTGAATTGTGGTATGGAAACAAGGAGCAGCAGGCACTAATGAGTCCCTTGGCCGCAAAGTTTGTCCATTTCAAGATATTAGATAGATCAATCTTGGCTGATATTTTTTCAATTCCTTCTCTTCAGACATTGTTAAAGCTACAAAATTTCTCTGTTCACTTGCTGGCTAGTCATATGAGGCAACTTTTCCATGCCAATTGGGTGAGTCATGTAATGGCTTCAAATATGGCTCCTTGGTTTTCTTGGGAGAAAACATCAAGTTCCGGTGGTGAAGGTGGCCCTTCCCCTGAATGGATAAGACTCTTTTGGGAAAGTTCCAGTTGGCCACCAGAAGACTCCTCTCTATTTTCTGATTGGCCCCTAATTCCCGCCTTTCTTGGTAGGCCAGTCTTATGCCGTGTAAGGGAGCGTCATTTGGTCTTCATTCCACCCCCAGTAACTGATCCGGCCACTGAAGATGGTATCTCGGAAATGGGTGCTACAGGAATAAGTCCAGCTGTCATACCAATGAATCTGACTTCTGAGCCTGGATTAGTTCAATCCTATGTTTTGGCTTTTGAAGTAGTAAGGACCAAATACCCTTGTTTGTTGTCACTTTTGAACAACTGTAACATACCCATTTATGATGTAACTTTCATGGACTGTGCTGCGCCATGCAATTGTCTTCCTATTCCTTTTCAGTCTTTAGGGCAAGTTATTGCTTCTAAGCTTGTTGCAGCTAAACATGCTGGCTACTTTCCTGAAGTTGTGTCTCTTTCGACTTCAGATCGAGATGAACTTTTTACCTTTTTTGCCATTGATTTATTTTCTAATGGCTCTAATTACAGAATTGAAGAACGTGAAGTCTTACGTTCCCTTCCTATATATAAAACGGTGGTGGGATCATACACATGCTTGCATATTGAAGATCAATGTATGATCTCTTCAGATTCATTCCTTAAACCATATGATGAGCGTTGCCTTTCTTATTCAAATTCAATCGAGTGTTCATTACTTAGAGCACTTGGAATCTCTGAGTTGCATGATCGACAGATTTTGATTAGTTTTGGATTGCCTGGGTTTGAGGAGAAATCTCAGTCGGAACAGGAGGATATCTTAATTTATCTTTACACGAACTGGCAAGATCTTCAAGTTGATTCTTCTTTGGTTGACACTTTGAAGGACACTAAATTTGTGAGGAATGCTGATGAGTTTTCCACAGATCTGTTTAGATCCAAGGATCTGTTTGATCCCACTGATGCTTTACTAACATCTGTTTTCTCTGGTGAGAGAAAAAAGTTTCCAGGAGAAAGGTTCAGTGCTGATGGGTGGCTTCACATTTTGAGGAAAACCGGCCTTCGAACTGCAACTGAAGCAGATATAATACTTGAATGTGCTAAAAGAGTAGAATTTCTTGGACGTGAATGCATGAAATCAGGCAATTTGGATGAGTTTGACTTGGACATAACCATTTCTCAGAATGAAGTTTCTATGGAAATATGGTCATTAGCTGGATCTGTTGTTGAAGCTATTTTCGCAAACTTCGCTGTGCTTTACGGAAACAACTTCTGTAATCTCCTTGGCAAGACTGCATTCATACCTGCTGAACTGGGCTTACCAAATTTTGGAGGCAAAAAAGGTGGCAAGAGAGTGCTCACTTCATATAGTGAAGCTATTCTGTCAAAAGACTGGCCTCTGGCCTGGAGTTCTGTGCCCATTCTCTCGAAACAAGCTGTTGTTCCTCCAGAGTACTCATGGGGAGCACTCCACCTGAAAAGCCCCCCGGCTTTTTCTACTGTTCTAAAACATTTGCAGGTCTGCTGCTCAACTTCCTTCTATATTGCTCAGAGATTACAATAGATCCGAATAAATGTCTAGCTAACACATATATGCTTCAGATTATCGGAAGAAATGGCGGCGAAGACACTCTTACTCACTGGCCAACTACATCTGGAGTGATGACTATTGATGAAGCCTGTTGTGAGGTTTTGAAATATCTGGATAAGGCTTGGGGTTCCCTTTCTTCTTCAGGTAGATATCTTCTTCTTCTCTTTTTTTTTTTTCTTTTTTACTGAACAGATTTGAAGGGGTGGTATCCCTTCAAGATTGGTGAGGCTTCATCCATTTTCACATATAGTAATAGGTCTTTTAACAATTTAGGCACTTTTCCTCTTATACGAGAGATGATAAGGTAAAATAAGATAAACTAGGCCGTTTGGATACTGAGAACATCTCAGTAGATTTGTGAATAGTAGTTAAATGATTTGAGTTAAGATGTTTTATTGGGTTTTAGGAAAGGAGAGAGATAGTTGAATAAAAATATTATAAAGTTAAAAAATTGTTTGAATATAATTTTTTTTTTTTGGAGTTTGGAAAAGTTGTAATGCTTAGGTAAATGATTAGATGAAAAAGTTGAAGATTTTTAATTGAAAAGTGTTTGTGTTTGATTGATGATTGGGAAGGAAATATCTGAGAATATCTTAAAATATTTGAGAACAGTTGTGTTGCCAAACGGACCCTTAAATCTTTCTTTACTGTCTCCAATTTGCATATGCAATACACTTCACCATTCAAATACATGCAAAGTGATATATCATTCTGATTTACTCATTTAGGCAAACTTTAGACTATGTCCATCATGGTTTGTAAATTTATGTGGATGATTTGGATCTATAAATTATCTCACTGTTGGATGTAAAAGAGGTGAGGCCCTGACAATCACAATTTGGCCGTGCCCTATTGTCTAGTCAGGGAATGGTTTTCTTCTTGTTTAATTAATTGCTTAAATATCAATAGTCTGTTTTTTGGCCATTGATTTGATGCTGGATTACTTGTTAATTAAATTCGTTTAGTGTGGCTTTGTTATAAAAGTTGAATTGTAAAATTGAAAATAGTGGGAAAAAGGAGAGGAAACAAAGAGAATGTGAAAATGTAAGGTTTTTGGACTGACCATATTCAAGTCCTTTCACCATATTTATAGTTGGTTTATTCTTAAGATGGTGAGAACGACTAGGTTTTGGACTGTATATGTATAAGTTCTTTCACCACATATTTATATTTGGTAATTGCTTAAGAACGTGTATAAGTCTTTCAAATGAGATCTAAGAGGCTTCCTCCTGTGTAACATAATTACAATAATATCCTTAAGCTGTAAGAGTAACAAGCTAATATAAAATACAACTTTTATCACTACCCCCTCAACCTAGGGCATTTAAATCAAGCATACCCAACTTTTTGGACAATTGCTGAAAGTAGGCACAAGGTAATGGTTTGGTGAGAATATCACCCAGTTGATCTTTGGAGCAAACATAAAGCGTGACAATCTGTTTGTGCCTCAAATTAATCCTGAATAAAATAATGGTAAACCTTGATGTGTTTGGTACACTCAGGGAAAACATGATTGTTAGCAATAAACAGAGTGGCCTGATTGTCGCAGTCAATCGTTTGCCCCTTGGGGGAAGAGTAGCAGTTCCCAACCTGATTGTGTACTCATTCTCATCATAATATAATTCCATCCAGATGAAGCCAAAGTCCACTTATAAGATGAAAGAATGGAGATAGAGGATAGTGCACATACAAAGGAATTGTAATGCCACAATGGAAGGCCTAAACCACATGGCCTATATTCTAAAAGGACTAGCCAATGATACAATTGGAGCCCCATTGAAACCTTCTAAAGAGCAAGAACTTCTCATTCCCAAGCAATGCGGGATCCCATACACCACCTACCCTTATTCTTATCATATGGGGTGTTACAATGTTACAGGAATGCAAGAGGAAATAGGATCGTAGGAAACAAAACAAGCAATAGGGGTACAAGTACGCATACCTCATTGTAAAGCAATAGGTAATGTCAAAGTCAAGAAAACTTTTGGAAAAAACTGGCTCTCATACTTCAGCCTTCTTTCATTCACCACGTAATAATCTCTATACAAGGAAAGTAGGTCAAAATGCTATACACCGGGGAGCCCTAACTGATCCATGATATTTAGCCTATATACATGGTAATATATCTATACAGCTAATATTAAAAGAGACGTCCTAAATTATATAAATTCCTAAGTTGTATACGTTAACATCCCCCCTCAAATTGATGCTGGTAAGTCAACCAGCAACAATTTGCCAACCAAAAATTGATGCCGCTGTCGAGTCATTGCTTTGGTGAAGACATCAGCCACTTGGAGATCTGAAGAAATGTAAGGAAGAGATATCACCCGACTCTCCAAGGTATCTCGGATAGAATGACAATCAACCTCAATGTGCTTGGTGCGTTCATGAAAAAGGGGATTGGTGGCAATCTGAATAGCACTAGTGTTATCAGCATGAAGAGGGGTAGAAGTAGTCTGAGGAAACTCAATCTCCTCAAGAAGACCTCTTAGCCATACAATCTTAGAACAAGCAGTAGACATGGCATGATATTCGGCTTCAGTAAAGGATTTAGAAACACGATCTTGTTTCTTACATCTCCAAGAAATTAAGGCATCACCTAAAAACATACACCAACCCGTAGTAAATCGACGTGTATCCGGACACCCAGCCCAATCAGCATCACTATAGGCAACAAGTTGAAGAGATGAGCCTGTAGGAAAGAATAACCCACGAGTAGGAGAATGTTGAAGATAGCGGATGATGCGTCGAACTGCAGAAAGATGGAGATGTCGAGGAGAGGACATAAACTGACTGACCTGATGAATGGCATAGGAGTATCGGGGCGAGTAGTGGTCAAGTAGATGAGACTCCCAACCAGGCATCGATAGAGAGTAGGATCATCCAAAAGGTCCCCTTCATCTTTCCTGTATTTGACATTTATCTCCATATGAGTATCAACAGAAGAAGTGTCCTCCAAACTAGCCAAGGTAATAAGATCTTGAATATACTTATGCTGGTTTAAGAAAATACCATTGGCTCGATGATGGACTTCCAGTCCTAAAAAGTATGTGAGCTGCCCAAGATCTTTCATATGGAAAGTAGCATGCAACAACTTAGTAATCAAATCACAGTCAGTGCCAGTAATGATAATATCATCCACATAAACCAAGAGAAGGACTATACCCGATGCAGACTTGTGGAAGAAGAGAGAAGAATCATACTGACTTTGTGTAAAACTGAAGGTAAGAAGTATACTCTGAAACTTCTCAAACCAAGCTCGGGGAGCTTGTTTGAGCCCATACAGAGAATGCCTGAGCCTACAGACATCATGAGGAGAAGAAGTAGTCATACCAGAGGGAAGCTTCATGTAGATCTCTTCTTGGAGATCACCATGAAGAAATGCGTTCTTCACATCCATCTGATGCAGTTGCCATGACTGTGAAGCGGCAATAGCTAAGATGGTTCGAACCATAGTCATTTTTGGCAACAGGAGCAAATGTCTCCTCATAATCAATCCTATATTCCTGTTTGTTTCCCAGAGCTACTAGGCGAGGTTTGTACCGATCCAAAGAGCCATCAAAACGAAGCTTTACAGAGAAAACTCATTTACTCCCAATAGGCTTGAGTGTAGGGGGGCAAGGAACAATATCCCAAGTGTGATTCTCCTCAAGTGCTTGAAGTTCTGTTTGCATTGCATTTTGCCAACACTCATGTTCCATGGCCTGTTTGTAGCAAGAGGGAATGGAAATAGAGGATAAAGTAGCCACAAGAGAGACAGTGGAGGAGAAACCATACCAATCAGGGGGTCGAGAAGGGCGAGTAGACCGGCGAAGAGTGGTGGAAGTAGGAGCAGGAGCAGGATCAGGCGCCAGGTCAAGATTGTGAGGGGGCACAGAGGAAGTGGAACTAGACTCATGTCGATTACGTCTTCCATACACAAAACCAGGTTTGAACCTTTCCACAATTGTCGGGAAATCATAAAAGCTAGGCAGAAGAGATAAAGATGCAGATGACAGCTCAACATGAGATAGAAAGAAATATTGATTTTCAAAGAAAACCACATTCCTAGAAACACGTATACGACGAGCATGGAGATCATAACAAACATAACCCTTTTGAGGTATAGCATAACCAAGAAAAGCACACTTAACAGATTGAGCAGTAAGTTTATGTCATTCATGAGCAGGGAGATGCACAAAACAAACACAACCAAATGCCCGAAGATCAGAATATGAAGGAGAATGGCCAAACAACTTAAAAAGGGAGAAACATGATGTAACGTAGGAGAGGGTAAGCGATTGATCAAATGAACAGAAGTAGAAAGTGCTTCACACCAAAAACGAGGAGGAACAGATGATTCAAGTAAAAGGGTTCTTACCACATCAAGAAGGTAACGATTTTTCCTCTCAGCAACACCATTTTGTTGTGGTGTTGAAGGACAAGAACGCTGAGAGATGATCCCTTTGCTTTGAAGAAAGTCTTGAAACTCATTAGACATGTATTCGCCGCCAGAATTAGAGCGCAAGACCTTGATGCTGGCAGAGAATTGAGTCTCAAGAAGTGTAAGAAAGCGCTTAAATATTGAAAAAACTTCGGCCTTAGCCCGTAGGAAGTAAATCCAAGTAAAGCGACTAAAGTCATCAATGAAAGTAACAAAGTACTTGTAATGCGCATGAGAAATAACAGGTGCAATCCCCCAAACATCACTATGAATAATATCGAAACATTGTGAGGCACGAGATGCATGATGAGGAAAAGGTAGAACTTTACTTTTGCCAAGTTTGCATGATGTACAATCAAAATAAAGATCAAAAGAAGAACATGCTTTATTTTCCAATAATCCAGAATTAAACAAAGTACGAAGTACATCAGAATTTGGGTGGCCTAAACATCTATGCCACATCTTATTTCCAGAACCAACAACATTACATGCAAAGGAAAGTAAAGGAGAATTAGGAATAATGGTGGAAGGAAAAATGTGAAGAGGAAAGAGTCATCCCACTTTAGGCCCCTTCGCGATCATCTTCCCGGACACTTGATCCTGCACGACACAACCAGAACGAGAGAAATTGACATTACAATTATTATCAACCAATTGACCAATAGAAATAAGATTTGTGGAGAGGTCAGAAGACACAAAGACATCAGGTAAGGAAGAGGAAAGATCACCAACAACACTGATAGGTAGAGAACTACCATCAGCGGTGTTAATTTTCAGATTTCCATTATAATTTCTGACATTGGAAAGAGGAACAACAGTATTAGTCATATGGTTAGAGGCTCCAGAGTCAAAATACCATGGCTTAGAAGAAACTTTATGATTACCTGAGAGCCCAAAAACAGAAAAAGCAGAAATGATCATCTGTTGTACCATTTCAGGAGTAAGTGTGTTTGGGTTTGCTAAGGCTGTAGGAGCAAGAATAGGAACAACCGGCGAGGCAGCAGGCAATGCAACAGAACTAGAGGCACCAGCGGAGGCATGATAAGCAGTACCCTGCTTCCTTTCAGGTCTAATTGGACAAGCAGAGATGATATGACCTTGTTTCTTGCAGTAGTTACAGAACTTCTTGGGGCAATCCCGAGCAATATGACCAAAAGCTTTCAACTAAAGCACTGGACAGCACGCATGTCTCTACCCTTATTTCTCCCTTGTGCTGCATAAGCCACAGTAATAGGTGCACTAACATTAGCCCGATGTTCCATGGCAGCCTGAGTTACTATACGCTGCTCCTCACGAAGAAGTTCACTCAAACAAGCATCCAGAGATGCTACAGGATGACGATTCATCAGATTAGAACATGCAATTTCAAAGTCGGAACAGAGCTTCATCAAGAATTGATCTCTCTTGCTTGTTTCATGCACTGCTTGAACAACAGAGAGAGCTGCAGCAGGAACATTAGCATAAACAATGTCTGAATAATCAGCCCAAAGATTTTGAAAACCAGAAAAATATTCCTCAATGGAGAGACTTCCCTGTGCGAAACTAGCCATCTCATGCTCCAATTGAAAACGCTGAGCCGTGTTGTCTTGATTGTAAACCTTGTTTACATAATTCCACATGTCAGCGGCAGTTTTATAAGGCCTCAAATTGAGAACAAGATGAGGCTCAATTAAGCTAAGGATCTAGGTCATAACCCGAGCATCCTTGATTTCCCATTTAGACAAAGCCTCGACATCTTTAGGTGCGGGATTACTCCCATCAATATGACCCCATAATTCTTTCCCTTTGACAAATAATTGAAACTGAAACTCCCAAGTAGAATAATTTTTGCCAGTAAAACGAGTATGAAACACGTCTAATTTATCTGATGACATAGTGGAACCAAGAATAAATATCCCACCAGAAATTTGCTGCGAGAAGCACAAAATAAAGGAAGGCCCGAATAATAAAAAAAACCAGACCAAAAATAAGTACCCAGACCAGAAATATTTGCACCGAAAGAGAAGTCCAAACCAGAAAACAATCTTAACAACGCCAAAATACCAGAGCAGAACCAAGAACTTGCACAAACAGTGCCGTGAGCCAAAACAGAAACAAGAAAGGTGCACAGACAGCACCGAAATCCAGAGTAGAACCGGGAAAAACACAAGAGGAGATGCCAAAATCAAGAACAGAACCAAAACTCACCAACTGAGGTGCCGAAATCCACCAACTCAGCAATAGAAAGTGCCGAAATCACAAAGGCACCAACAGAAAGCACCAAAATCCCAAAAGACAGACCCCCAAGAAAAAAAAATCCAAGAAACAGGCAAGAAACAAGGAACCTGCTCATGATACCATGTCAAAGTCAAGAAAACTTTTGGAAAAAACTGGCTCTCTTACTTCAGCCTTCTTTCATTCACCACGTAATAATCTCTATACAAGGAAAGTAGGTCAAAATGCTATACACCGGGGAGCCCTATCTGATCCATGATATTTAGCCTATATACATGGTAATATATCTATACAGCTAATATTAAAAGAGAAGTCCTAAATTATATAGATTCCTAAGTTGTATACGTTAACAAGTAAATCATTGGTATTTAAGGGAGAGAAGAATGGAACAAGGACCTCAAACAAAGAAGATGCAATGTCGGGGATTTACGAAACAACGCATCAATCTTGAGATCGTTGATAAACTTGTTGGATTAAGAAGAGACGTTGTATGAATGGCCGAATCATCTGGCCTTTGAATGATCTGTGTATTATATAGAAACTTTACAAGAGAACTATACATGGGAAGAAGCTAATTATCGAGTGATTCTAGAATTCTTAGCCTTATAAGGAAACCATATATTCTGTACAAGCCTAAGTAATGGAAGTAGAGATAAAATAAGGAAAGAAGAATAGAAGGAAAGAGGATTGATGATGGACAGCAAAGCTGTCCATTGACAGCCCCCCTCAAATTGATGCGGGTTGATCAACAAGCATCAATTTGCCACTTAAGAAACAATGTCGATGGCGAGTGAGAGCTTTGGTGAAGATATCAGCAATTTGGAGTTCAGTAGAAACATGTGGAAGTGTGATAACACGAGCTTCAAATGCTTCACGAATAGAGTGACAGTCGACTTCAATATGCTTTGTGGGCTCATGATAGACAGGATTGGCCGTGATTTGAATAACACTTGTATTATCAGGATGTAGAGGTGTAGGATCGGTCTCAGAAAAATCTAGCTCAGCAAGCAAACCTCGAAGCCAAATAATTTCGGAACAAGCAAGAGACATTGCCCGATACTCAGATTCTGTAGATGACTTAGATACTCTGTCTTGCTTCTTACTCTTCCAGGAGATCAAAGCATTACCTAAGAATACACACCAACCAGTAATGGATCGACGTGTATCAGCACAACCGGCCCAATCAGCGTCACTATAAGCAATAAGATGAGGAGAATTGCCTGTAGGAAAGAATAAGCCACGAGCAGAAGTGCCCTGAACATAGTGTATGATCCTACGAACAGCAGCCAAATGAAGATGACGTGGAGTCTGAAGAAACTGGCTGACTTGTTGTACTGCAAAGGAAATGTCCGGTCGAGTAATGGTGAGATAGACAAGACTACCCACCAACTTCCGGTATAAACTGGGATCAGCAAGTAAATCACCCTCCTCTTTGCGAAGCTTAACATTCAATTCCATGGGAGTATCAATAGGAGTGGCCTCCTGTAGGCTAGCTGTAGTCACCAGGTCAATAGCATACTTATGTTGATTGAGTGAAATACCAGATGAACTACGATGCACCTCGAGCCTAAGAAAATATGTGAGAGACCCAAGGTCTTTCATATGAAATGACTCAGAGAGATGAGTTTTGAGCTGGCCAAGTAAAATAGAATCGGAACCAGTAATCATAATATCATCAACATAAACCAACAAAACAACAATACCCACGTCTGATCTTCGAAGAAACAAGGAAGTGTCATACTTGCTCTGCTGAAATGAGAATTGTAATAAAGCGGTTCGAAATTTATCAAACCAAGCCCGTGGAACTTGTTTAAGACCATAAAGAGAGCGACGAAGCTTACACACATGCGAAGTCGAAGAAGAAAACAATCCTGGTGGTGGTTTCATATAAATACACTCTTTAAGATCCCCGTGAAGAAAAGCATTCTTGACATCCATCTGATGTAGTAGCCAATCATTAGAAGCAGCAAGAGCTAGAATTGTACGAACAGTAGTCATCTTAGCCACAGGAGCAAAGGTCTCTTCATAATTGACACCATATTCCTGATTATTCCCAAGAGCAACAAGCCGAGCCTTGTAATGATCCAAACTTCCATCAGATCGAACCTTGACTGAGTAAACCCGTTTGCAATCCAGAGGAACAATTGTTGGCGGACATGGCTCAATATCCCAGGTATGATTGGCCTCCAGAGCGGCAATTTCTTCCTGCATAGCTTGTTGCCAACAGACATGCTTGGCAGCTTGTGAGTAGCATGTGTGAATATCAAAATTGGATAATGCAGCAGTAAGAGCTGAAATAGAGGTCCCAGAAGAAAAACCATACGTATCCGGAGGTACAGACACTCGAGGAGAGCGTCGTACCAAGGGCTCTGGAGGTGCTGCAACTGACTGGTTCTGGAGCATGTTAGGATCAGATATCGGGTGAGCCACGGGAAGAGACTGTGGGCGGGAGCGTCTTGTATACACAATACCTGGTTTAAAGCGAGAGCTGACTGGAGGAAGATTTGAGGATTGCTGCTCAAAGAAGGGAAGGACCACAGTGGAAGGAAAGGACACCGAAGACACAGGAAAGAAATGTTGATTTTCAAAGAAAATAACATTCCTAGAAATGCGTGCGATGTAAAGTAGGATCATAGCAAACAAATCCCTTTTGACACACATTATAACCCAATAATGCACATCTAACAGATTGAGCAGATAATTTATGTCGCTCATGAGGAGGTAAATGAACAAAGCATACACAACCAAATGTACGAAGATTATCGTAACTAGGTTGCTTACCAAATAAGCGGAAATAGGGAGACTCCATGTGTAAGACTTGGGAAGGTAAACGATTAATCAAATGAGTAGTAGTTTTCAGAGCCTCGACCCAGAACATGGATGGAACAGAGGACTCTAACAAGAGAGTACGTACCACGTCAAGAAGAGTGCGATTTTTGCGTTCGGCTACTCCATTCTGTTGAGGAGTAGCGGGACATGAACGTTGATGAATAATACCTTTAGAAGCCAAAAAAACCTGAAACTCATTAGACAAATATTCACCACCAGAATCTGTGCGTAATGTCTTAATAGTCGCAGAAAATTGATTGTCAACATACGCTAAAAACGTAGTGAAAGTACGAAAAACCTCAGATTTAGAACGAAGAAAATAAACCCAAGTAAATTTGCTATGATCATCAATGAAAGTCACATAGTATTTAAATTTCTCATGTGAACTAACGGGGGAAGGTCCCCAAACATCACTATGAATAAGATCAAAGCAGTGAGAAGCTCTACTAGCATACAAAGGAAAGGGAAGAGTTTTGTTTTTACCAAGTTTACAAGAATCACACTCAAAAGAGAAAGACGAACGTTCTTTATTACCAAGAAAACCAGAATTCAATACATGAGATAGGATCTGAGTATTGGGATGGCCTAAACGACGATGCCACACCATACTCAGAGTAGGAACATTATTACAAGCAAAAGGCGTAATCGAAGAAACTGGAGAAAATGCGGGAACAGGTAAAAATAGTGGAAACAAACGCCCCACTTTAGGTCCCTTCGCGATCGGCTCCCCCGTTACCTGGTCCTGCACAACACAACCATCACCAGAAAAATTAACAGCGCAATTGTTATCCACTAATTGACCAACAGAAATAAGATTCGTGGAAAGTTGAAGAGCAAGAAACACATCAGTAAAGGTAGAAGAGGCATCTCCGACAGTAGCTATTGGTAAAGAACTACCATTGGCAGTTTGAATAGCAGAGTTACTAGCATAGGGCCGAACATGACACAGAGCAGAGGGCGTATTTGTCATGTGATTAGAAGCGCCCGAGTCTACGTACCAGAGTTTAGTAGAATGCTTACCTTGAAACCCCATCGCAGATAATGCTGAAATTAGCATCTGTTGCACCATTTCAGGAGTACAATAAGTTGTTGTAGGAGGTGCAAGATCAGAGGAAACACCTGAGGAAGAGTCATGTGCTGTAGAAGTCGCTGCGGGAGAAACAGACACAGAAGTCTGAAATGCTTGAGCCTGACGATTCTGGGGACGGATACGACATTCTTTGATAATATGACCCTTTTTCTTACAATAAGAACAATACTTTTTGGGACAATTGGCAGCAATATGCCCATATGTCTTGCAGCAGAAACACTGCAAATTTTTAGAAGGCATAGGTGATCCTTGTCCTTAGGCAGCATAAGCCACAGTTGCCGTCCCGGAACTACCATGAGAGTGCTCCAACATAGCTTGAGTACTAAGACGCTGTTCTTCACGAAGTAACTCACCAAAACAAATATCCAGAGAGGGAACAGGAGACCTGTTCAGCAGAGAAGAACGAACAGATTCATATTCTGGGCGTAGTTTCATCAGAAACTGATCACGCCGGCTAGTCGCATGAAGCTTCTGAATAGTCGAAAGTGCCGCAACAGGAACATCCGCTATAACCAAATCAGTATATTCATGCCAAAGAGTCAAAAATGCCGAGTAGTAGTCTTGAATGGAAAGACTACCATGTTGAAACATGGCAATCGCATGTTCCAACTGAAAGCGACGAGCATCATTATCTTGATGATAAACTTGCCTCAAGTAATTCCACATGGACTGAGCGGAGCGATGAGCCCGCAAGTTGGTGATAATATGTGGCTCCACTGAACCAAGAAGCCAAGACATGATCCGAGCATCAAGCACAGCCCAAGAAGGAGAAGACACAACATCTTTGGATTTTTCAGTATTGGATGTTTGGGCAACATCCGTTCCATCAATATGGCCCCAAAGGTATTTTCCTTTGAGGAAAAGTTCAAACTGAAAAGCCCAAGTAGAATAATTGTTGCCTGTAAATTTGACACACACAGGTGCAGAATCCATTGCAAATAAATGGGATCCGAGGCAAAGCAAAAAAATATCCAGAATAAAATGTAAAGAAACCAAGAGAGGACTTGCTGCCGACAGACGTGAGAAGGCAAAAAAAATAATACCAAGCTGGGAAAAACAAGTGCCGAAACCACCCCTTAAACAGATAACTGAGGAAAGAAAAATACCCAGCGTAAAGGAAACAGAGACTGCCGAGAACGATGACACCAGCAGAGGGACGTGTGTCGATGGAGAAGGAAGATGCCGAAAAAGTCCACAACTGAGACAAAACCTGCCGACAAGACCAGAAATAGAGTTCCGAAAGAAAAAAATGCGAAGCACAGCCGTCTGCCGTGATACACGAGAAGATCGAAGAAGCCGAGATATGCTGCCGAGACTCAGATGACGCCGACACACGAAACCGAGACCAAAGAGGATGCACGCATGCAACAACGAAACCGAGATAGAAGAAAAAAAAAAAATCAACCGGCTCTTGATACCATGTTAAAATAACTCAGAATACTATGTATGAATGGCCGAATCATCTGGCCTTTGAATGATCTGTGTATTATATAGAAACTTTACAAGAGAACTATACATGGGAAGAAGCTAATTATCGAGTGATTCTAGCATTCTTAGCCTTATAAGGAAACCATATATTCTGCACAAGCCTAAGTAACGGAAGTAAAGATAAAATAAGGAAAGAAGAATAGAAGGAAAGAGGATTGATGATGGACAGCAAAGCTGTCCATTGACACTCACTACTAGAGATGGGGTCAGATCACACACTTTGACCGAATTTGACCAGGTGAGGAGAAGGAGTTGGACTCAAAGAAGGAAACATTAACACTCACAAAGTATCTACTAGACTCAAGACTGTAACATTGATAGCCTTTTTTAATATGAGAGTACCCAAGGAAACACAAGTCTAGGGCGATAACTTATCTAGATGAGAATCAAGGATATGAACAAAGGCGACACACCCAAATAGGCATGGAGTAAGAGGAAAAGGTGCGTGATTAGGATAGAAAAGAGAAACTAGGACAACATTAATAAGATGCAAGTGGTGAGAACAATGTCACCCCAAAAATGTTTATTTACCTACGTATTGAATGTCAATGTGCTTGCAATATTCAATAAATGATGATGCTCACGCTCAGCAACGCTATTTTGTTGAGAAGTATGAGCAGAATTACTTTCATGAATAATAACATGATCACCACAAATTAGATATCATAACAAACCAAGTTTATTCTAATGTGTCATCAGATTGATGACTGACTACTAATCGAGATGGAACTCCAATGATGTTTCCCTAACTGACATGAATAGTTTACTTGAGTTTTGCGAAGGCCTAAGAACAGGTGTTCTATTACATATAAAAAAAAAGAGTTTGGCCTAGGATGGGTAACCCGAACAAAAATGCCACTGGAGAGGAGATTAGAAATGAATCGTTTTCAATGCATATGAATCATATATTCTATAACAATTTTATGATGGGGTTAGGGATAATGCTGATGTATCTTGTTTCCAATGTGAAGTGCGCTCATTTTCTCATCCAGGATAGTTTTCTTAACTCGTTCTCTTGCATATATTTATGCCAATTCGTCCAAGATTCTTTGTTTTGCTGAGCTATGAGAGTATAGCATTGATCAGAAAAATAGGTCGTCTTGCATTCGAATCTCAGATTTAGAAAATCAGGTCACGAAATAGCTCAAGTTCTAATCAGTTTTTTTTTTTTTTTTTTTCCAACAAAATCATCATAAATTCTGAGTTTCTTGTATATTTATTTTTCACACAGATGTAAAGGAGTTGCAGAAAGTGGCATTTCTGCCTGCTGCAAATGGAACACGTTTGGTGACAGCAAGCTCTCTTTTTGTGCGTCTGACAATTAACTTGTCTCCATTTGCATTTGAACTTCCTTCTTTATATCTCCCTTTTGTGAAGATTCTCAAGGACTTGGGACTTCAGGAAGTTCTATCAGTTGTTTCGGCAAAGGATATACTTCTAAATCTTCAGAAAGCTTGTGGATATCAACGTTTAAATCCAAATGAACTCCGTGCCGTTATGGAAATTTTGTATTTTGTCTGTGATGAGACTGTTGAGTCTGATAGGTCCATTTTGAAATCAGAAGCAATAATCCCAGATGATGGTTGCAGACTTGTTCATGCGAAATCCTGTGTGTATATTGATGCTTTTGGCTCCCGATATATCAAATGCATTGACACCTCAAGATTAAGATTCGTTCACCCTCATCTTCCAGAGAGAATATGTGTAGTCCTCGGTATCAAAAAGCTATCTGATGCCGTCATAGAGGTAGCTTGACATTCTGAAAGTCCTTTTCTTGTATTTTTATTTTTCTCTTTTTTGTTTTTAGTTTTACTTGGATATGGCAAATGTATGCTTTTCTGATGACTGGGAAAAATCTGCATCTGTTTTCAGGAACTAGATCCTGGAGAGCGTTTACAGCCCATGGAATTCATTGGATCATTTCCACTTGGAGCCATCAAGGAGAAGCTTTCAAGCAGATCACTTCAGGGTGCTGTACATACCATTGTAAATAGTATGCCAAGTCGCATTCCTGCAGTTCGTAATCTAGCTTTAGAAAATGTACAATTTGTTCTAGAATCTATTGCAGAGAAGTTGCAGTTTGTTAAGTGCCTCCATACTCGTCTTTTGCTGCTTCCAAACTCTGTAGACATTACACGCGCAGCTAAGAATTCCCTTATTCCAGAATGGGAGGATGGATCCCTACACCGAACTCTTTACTTTGTTAGCAAGTCAAATGCCTGTTTTCTAGTTGCTGAACCACCATCCTATATTTCTGTTTCTGATGTTATTGCAATTGCCGTGAGCCAGGTTTTAGGCTCCCCAACACCATTACCAATAGGATCTTTATTTTCCTGTCCTGAAGGCTGCGAGACTGCAATTATTGACATGTTAAAGCTTTGTACTGACAAAAGAGAACCCACAGATGGAAGCACTAGTGTGCTAGGCACAGAAATATTGCCTCAAGATGCTCTACAAGTACAATTTCACCCGTTAAGGCCCTTTTATGCGGGAGAAATAGTTGCTTGGCGGTCTCAGAATGGAGAAAAGCTGAAATATGGTAGGGTACCAGAGGATGTTAGACCATTTGCCGGCCAAGCACTATATAGATTCAAAGTGGAAATTGCTCCAGGACGGACTCAGCCACTTATTTCTTCACAAGTTTTCTCGTTCAGGAGCATATCAAGTGGCAATGAAGCTTCCATGGCAACTTTTGTGGATAATATTCACCCCGCAGTTGATGGCAGCATACATGTTGAGGTGCCTGAAAGTTCTGGTGGGGACAAAACAAGATCTTCTCAGGTTTGGTCCTTTGTGTTTTTACTACTACATATTAATGGTTCATTTATTTTTTTGTTTTCCTTCCATCTTTTGGAAATTGTACTGCAATTTGAAAGAAAGATACTTGTCCTGATAATTCTGCCATGTTGTCATTCTCCACCGCCTTTGTTTTCTTTTAATTCTAGTTCAGGACGGATGCATTGATTTCTACCAGTCATGTGGTGTAATGGGGAAAAGTTGACTTCCATTTAGGTGTCTACCTTGCAGATAGTTTTTGTTTGTTTTTTGGGTTTTCGGCCTACCTATTGACCTATTTTTAAATTTGTTCTATATGTTAACTGTAGTCAATTTCCAATATCTCATTACCATTCTTGTATATCTTCAATATTTTCTTAACCACTCATTGCTGTAGAAAATATTGAGACTTTATGGGACATGGACTGGAGCTCTTTCTTCATTTCCTTCAAGTGAATTTCCAGTACTTGAAAAAAAAAATTGTGGAATATAGAGTTCAGATAGGACTTTCCTAACTGCCAAATGCTTAACATGACATTCTCATGTTATTGCATTCATGGCTAGCGCACTTTCCAGTATTGTGTGATTGTCCGGCAGTGTCCTATGCATTGTGCAGTCACGCCTTAAACTGAAGGCTTTCTTTGTGGACAGCTGCAGCCTGGTAAAGAGCTTCAATATGGCAGAGTCTCGGCTGCAGAATTGGTGCAAGCGGTTCATGAGATTCTTTCTTCGGCTGGGATCAATATGGATATGGAGCAGCAGTCCCTACTAGGGAGAGCTGTAACCTTGCAAGAACAGCTACAGGAGTCCCAGGCAGCACTTTTGCTTGAGCAGGTTTGTAACTCAAAGTTTTGAATTGTATCATTTCTCATTCACTAGTTCAACTCTACTTTGGTAAGGGGGCATACTTTCCGATATCGAATTACGTGATTCGATGGATGGAGGGAGGGTCAGGTATCTTTTACAAAATGATGTGCAATTAAGATATCAGGGAGTAGCAACTTGTGGGTTTGTATAAAATTCAATGTGATGGATCAACTTTCAAATCCCGTTGCTTTTTCCCCCTGTGGGCTGATTAGAATCATTTTTTTAATTTTCCGCATCTTTGCACATATATATGTGCATACTGAGTAAAACTTTTTTCGATATTCCTGCTTATTGAAGAAAAATGACTTTTTTTTAACTTTGCCTTGACACGTATGGGGTCTTCTTGGGGCTACGAAATGGGATTCCGGACATGAACTACCTTAGCCTGAATGTTCAGACGCTGACGGAAAGAGCGTATCTCTGATAAATAAAATTGCAGGCCAATGATTTTGAGTGGCTCAAAAACAGTTTTTAAGTTGCATATCAAGAAGATTTTAAAATATAGAGGCCACTGATTGTCAAATCTTATGATAGCTCAATTCTACTGGTGTATGTTTTGGAACAAAATTGCAGGAAAAGGCTGATGTTGCCGCAAAAGATGCTGAGACAGCAAAGGCAGCATGGCTTTGTCGTGTCTGTTTGAGTGCCGAAGTCGATACGACAATTGTTCCTTGTGGCCACATACTTTGTCGCAGATGCTCTTCTGCTGTTTCCAGTTGTCCCTTTTGTCGGTTCCAGGTCAAAAGATTTATGAGGATTTATCGGCCATGAGAACTGATGCTTTGAAAGGGGAGTTGGTTGTTGGTTAGTACTTGTTTACATTAGTAAATACATTTCTACATGAGTGAAATCTTCTCACTTTGGTGACGAAAAATAAAGGAATCTTCTTGCTTAGTTTTAAGTAGAAGGGGCAAAATTGTTAGGGGTAGTTGTTTTTGGAAGAAAATGAAAGAAGAGGGAAATTTATAGGGGTGTTTTCTAGAATTATTAGTTCACACTCCCCCCCCCAATTGCGTATGCTTAATTTGTCAATGTACAGAGAAAGACTGTAAATTGATTGTTGTACAGTTATAGTTATATTTATCCTGATATTTTGTTATTTTATTTTCTATTTATTGGTAGTATCAGCTTCAGTCACCAGGTAATATAAGATGCATGGCAGACAACCTGTAGAGGCTCCCCAATCCTTTTAGTGGAAGGGAAGCGAACTAATCAATTCCAAAGTCAATACACCAGGCGTTCTCAGGACCAGATTTCTTCATTTGGAGAGAGGCTTTGAAAAGCCTGCACTTCCTCTCATGCAAGGATGGATCCGTAACGACGCCTCCTGGTGTTGGGAAGGAATAATGCAAACGAGGAATCTCCTTTGTAAGGGCCTTTCCTTCTCGGTCAGAAATGAGAACTCATTATTAAATAAAATAAAAAATTCTACCCATCATCCCTACACCACCACACTTGCCAAGGGTGGTGTATGGATGATGAGTAGAAGAAGTCTTAAATAAATGATTGAGCCCGCGATCTTGCTTTATAGCCCCCTGTTTGTTACCATGACTTCGGAGAAAACTTTAACCATGAACTGCGAACATCCGTTGTCTTATGGGATTTTTTAAAAATAGCAAGACCGATTAAAGTATGTTTTTAAAGATCGATCTATCTAGGCATGATTAGGGGATAACCAATCTATTTCAAGAATGACATTAACTCATGTGGTAAACAAGTAGATTTGTTTTGAGGGTTTATCCTGTCCTTTTTTATCGAGCAATCATCAACAACATATCAACAAAAGGGCAAAGCTTCCTGTTGGAGTAGAGACATTAAGTTTCTGATTTAATGATAAATTTCTGTTCCATAAGGATTCACAACGCTTGAGATATGAAAGAATGTGGAGCCCGGGAATTGAATAGATTACTACATGCCCAAAAAAGGTAGTGCAAGGTTCAAGTGACCACGTTTGAATTTTCCTTTCCTTTGCTTCTTCATTGGTTCCATGCGCAAGCGGTGGTAAGGCTAGAAGTCTTCCTTGTCGAGTGGTCCTTGCAATTAGGTTTTCTAGACGAAAAATGCTAAACGTAACCGGCTGGGAGAATCGCGGTGTAATTGCCGCCCACGTGGCATTAATGAAACGGTGGCGTTTCATGCTTCCCCCAAAATCCCCTTCCCCCTTCTCCAATACTGCATTTTGTTCATTCCCACGAAATCCCCTTTCCCCCATCTTTCTGCTTTCTCAAAATCCCCTTTCCCCCATCTTGATATGGGCATGCCTCTGTTCGTGACTTCTATAGCAGCGCTTCCTCGCCATCTTCCATGCCTTTGCTACTTTCTTCCTCCAATCTAGGCCTAGCCCTCTTCTTTCTGATATTGTACCCTTTGTTTAGAACTTCTGCAGCAGCTCAAAGATGCTCTCCAGCGACAATGACGTCTGGATCTCCATGCCCACCTTTCACTTCCCCGCCTTCCTTCCCTTTCTCGTCCTTCGCAGGCTGCGGCCATCCTTCCTTTCAAATCAAATGTTCAACTCCCCACTCTATCATCTCCATTAATGACCTGTCTTTCTCACTCGTCCACTACGAACCCAACTCCTCCACTCACACTGGCCCCGAACGCCTAAACCAATTCTTCCTCTTTCACTGCCTCTCTTACTTTAATGGAATTGCTTTGTTCATATTTGTTACCATGGACTAGGGTTGGGGGCAATCAAGATCCATTTTTTTTTAATATATCGGCTAAAGCCACGTCAGCCGATTACCCGGCTGTTCCCTACCACCAATTGTACGTAGCATAACTGTTTCTAGACTTTCTCAAGAATAATGCCTTGGCATGTGACAAATATAGCAAAGGGGCTTGCATCTCGACAATCACCAACGTGGGCCTATTGTCATGCTCTGTTCTAAGATCATGCATCGCTCCACCAACTCCGTGTGATCCCATAATCATAGGCCACATATGTGGTCATGAACTTGAGGATTCATTCTCTTCAAATCTCACGGCCTTCTATTCCTTGATCGAATACAAGCAATTTTGAAATTTTGGTTCCGTACTCTTTTACCATTATAGGCCGCAAATCATACACAACAATCATTTACATAGTTTTATTTTAAATGAATCATTTTTGTAAAATAATTTATAAAAGTAACATCATATATTGAAATATCCTCAATTTGAAATATAGTTGTATAAAAAGGGGTGTACGTGTGTATTATTACCCATTTTCTAACATTACAAAAAAAAAAAAAATACTGTATTAAAACTCTCTGTAATTTCAATATAAAAAATAGAATAATGCTATTTTCATTATTCTATAAAAGAAAGGGACCACTATGAACAAGGGGATTGGATAACTCAAACTATTGAGTTTTTTTTTTTTTTGTTAATATGTAATTTTTTTTTATGAAAATATTAATTTCCTTAATATATTATTGGTTTGGACAATGATAATAAAATACTTCATCATGAATCTAATTGTAATTGTAACGCTAATTGTACCAGAGGTCTAAAGAGATAAAAGGTTCATCCATTAAGAATAATAATATCCCTATGTCATTGTTATTTCCCAAATAATATTATATAGCACCAACTATTCATCACTTACATCTAGGTACAACAAACCGAACACGGTTTGTCGCCTCACAGTTACTATTGTAATATATATATATATATGAAATTATATTAATTGGATTAAAAATAAATATACGGTTTAGCTCGATCCATTTATATGAAAAAGGTTGAACGTGTTGAAATTGGTTAAAATGGTTGAAACAAGTTAAATGGGTCATGTCCAGAATTATCAAATGGGTTAGGCGGGTGTTGTATCACCCGTTATTTAAATGGATCATATTAGGATTTTAGGGTCTGATCCATTTAATTGAATGAGTCGTGTTCGGGTTGACCCATATAATCTAATACTCATGATTTAATACGACAGGAACACGACTCGCGAACTCGAATTGTTATCCCTAATTAAGAGCTATGAAAGGCCATGAGAGACAATAAGACCACATAATATAGTAGATCTTTCCACCAAACGACCAATAGACATAGGCTTATATGCCGAACCATGTAAATGTTTTTCTTTATTTACACTCCATATGTTTTATTTACTATTTATTTCTTAGATAGCATCTGAGCACTATATCAATGTCAAAGCCATCATCATGGGCCATTCAACCATATTGCTAGACTCTGACCCTGTTGAAAATATGTATCAACGATTTAGTGCCATATGTAAAATTCGACAAAACACTCTCAAAACAATTGCATGACCCAACAAAACCTAGTTCGACGCAAAGGAGGTGCTACACTCAATGTAGCGTTATAGCGGGAAAGGAGGAATAAAGTCCTAGTCGTTTCCTAGCTCGTCCACTAGAGACTGGTCCACACACTATTAGAAGCTAGGGCCACCATGAACAAACTTCGTTCACTGCCCAAGAGCTCCACCATAAACAACCAACAAAAGCCACTAAACTCATATGTTTTATGGAACTCGAAACAGAGCAAAGTTGATGCCCCATGCTGCCCTTGTTACTCCCAACTACCTCACATTGCCAGTGCTACCATCTCACTCAGAGGTAGTCAAATCGCGCTCCCCACCACCGGACGTCAAGACCCACCTAACCAACCACCATCTAACAAAGATAGACATAGTTTTTCCGATTAAGAACCGAAACAGAGCAAGCTTTCTTGTTCATCCATCGTGGATGCAACCCAGTCCACACCGAGAACCTTCATCCAAGAAGCTCCCAACACCACAACACCTCAAAACTAGTCGCACCTCAACCCCTATTTTACATGAAAAAAATAGATAAGTCTGACTGCTGCTTCACTTTATCTTTCATCTTCGTTCAAGCTTATTCATTCATTGGGAATCTCAGGCCATCGTTTGGAACACCCAAGCAATCTCTTGGAAAATCCTGGGTGAGCAATGCAACTCACTTGGGACAAAAGCCTTGCGGGTACCGACCGCGTCAGTCTCTGACCTCCTAGTCAAGCGCTGGCGAGCCCAAGAAAAAAGCCTGGTGGGCACTTAACCTACTTGCACATGAGCCTCAGGCGAGAAATGAACCTACTGTTAGACTAAAAACAATTCTAGAATGCGGAATAACACTTTAGAAACAAGAATTGATAGATTTTAATGCCAAGAATAATACCTCCAGCCATTGATGCTATTCACTGTTATTGCTGCGTTTCTCTCTGTGTTTGGCACTTCCAAACTCTTCTCCACTCTATTTAGATGGTGTAATACCGAAGGGAATTGAGTGAGTGAGTCTGGGACCAAACACTGTATTTATAGTCGAATACTCCATCAAGCTTCAGTGTTTACGTGTCCCACGTGCTCCTATTTTCATGGGATCAGTTTTTAACGTGATGACTAGAGTGATGGACCACTTCAGGACTCCTTAAGCGATAGACTCGTTCTCACGAACGGCTTCCGTGAGAAACGGTCAACATTCTCCCACTTGATCCACACTTCTAATCTAAGATTTCATCTTAAGCCCATCGAAAATCTGCATTTAAGTAATAAATACATGAATCACAGCGATAGGTCCTCTAATGACGAGTATTACCTTCCATGTATTACTATGTATTTATTCTTTAAATATTATAATTTATGTGAGAACAATTTCTTAATGAATAAACCCAATGTTTATTCTTGATCCAATACAGATAAATTTTCTCAAAAATAAATTAAGGTGTACATTAATATGAGAAAAAAAATCAAAATGATTAAGAATTTCATTAAAAATAACATTGTTCATACAATGAAAAACTATATAATGGAACCAAGTCTCATATTCACTACATGATCCTTGAATTTCAACGATGGCATGCCCTTAGTCAAAGGATCAACGATCATTAGTTCAGTGCTTACGTGCTCAATGACCACTTTATTTTCTTTAATACGTTCCCTTATGGCTAAATATTTAATGTCGATGTGTTCACTCCGACTCTCACTTTTGTTGTTCTTAGCCATAAAAACAGCAGCTGAATTGTCGCAATACATTCTCAATGGCCTATAGATTGAATCCATAATTCTAAGACCAGAAATGAAACTCTTAAGCCATACACCATGTGAAGTAGCCTCAAAACAAGAGACAAACTCGGTTTCCATAGTGGAAGTGGCAGTCAAAGTCTGCTTGGCACTCCTCCATGATACAGATCCACCAGCCATCAAAAATATGTATCCTGATGTTGATTTACGTGAATAATACAGCCAGCAAAGTCATAATCTGAGTAGCCAATTACTTCTAGATTGTCCGTTTGTCTATACATAAGCATGTATTCTTTGGTTCCTTGAAGGTACCTCATTACTTTCTTTACAGCTCTCCAGTGGTCTAAACCTGGATCATTTTGATATCGTCCCAACATTCCCACAGCAAATGCAATGTCAGGTCTTGTACAGACCTGAGTATACATTAGGCTTCCGACAGCAGAAGCATATGGAATGTTCTTCATTTGTTCCCTTTCAAGGTCATTCCTTCGGCATTGGTTCAAATTGAACCTATCATCCTTCACAATGGGAGCTACACTTGGTGAACAATCTTTCATCCGGTATCTCTCTAAAACTTTATTAATATAGGTTTCCTGAGACAGACCCAAGATACCTCGAAATCTGTCTCTATGGATCTTAATGCCAATGACATAAGATGCCTCACCCATATCCTTCATATCAAAATTTTTAGAGATGAATTGTTTTACCTCATGCAGCAAACCCTTATCATTGGTTGCTAGCAAAATGTCATCTACATATAAAACAAGAAAACATATTTTACTCCCACTAACCTTCTGGTATATACATTGATCCATAAAAAACTTTGGATCTGGACAGATTCTATTTCTTTAAACTGCAGTAGCGGTCTCCAAGTCATAAGCAAATAATAGCCCAAGCTTGGTGATCACGTAGATCAAACTGTATTTGTGGGATATCTGTGAATTAAAAAAATACATGACTATCAATTTTGCAGCAGTTTACTGAAACAAGTACCAAAAAGTAGGTATGCCATGGTGTGATTAGACACCCGCTTGTAAATAGTAAAACATAAGTGTCAAGAGACCTGGACGCGGTGAGGAATATTGATCGCTGATCGCTCCATCTGAGATATCTCTCTGGATTCGACATTCTTCTCAGTCTCGAATTGGCACGAATTGGCACGCAATCTGCTACAAGAGAGAAGAAAGTACGTACTTAAGGAAAAAGAAGAAACCTCATGATGACAGGGTCCATGATTGTATTGACCGTACCCTCTCGATAACACCGAGAAAGGGAAGCTGCAGACTGATCGTGATTACGAGTTGATCAACAGCCTTATTGTTAGGATACAGTGTCACCAAGATCGTCATTTACGGAGGACGTTCCAAGAATGCTAAACAAAGCTCCAAGAATGACTTTCTTCTTGAAAGTTTTTTCTTGCTACGTTTGACGCAAGTAATGGCTGCTGCTGCTACCAACGGAGGTCGACGGCTCTTCATGGATCTCGTTTCGGTGGTTCCTCAGCCTCTTCCAGAAATGTCTGTGGCGCATCATCTGCCGAAATTTATTTCCAATTTTCTAAGGAGGAAATTCAACGATCTCTACCGAGCCTTTTCGGTACTCGATTGTTTTGAAGTTTTTGAGGAACCGACCATCCTTGGATGCCATTAGGGCCTTCATTCATAAGCGATGGAATCTTGATGGCATTCCAGTCGTTTCTAATATGAGGCATCCTCGGAATGTTTTTATCAGAATGGTTTCGGAAGAAGATTGCATGAAGGCTCTGTCTCGTGAAGTTAATGATATAGAAGGAATTCCTTACCGTCTATTTCACTGGACTCTAGAATTTAAAGAAGATGAAGAACCCTCGATTGTACCGGTGTGGATTGTACTTCCAGGTTTGCCTCCTAACTATTATCATGAGTCCATTCTTAAAATTCTTACAGCCCCTATTGGTAGATTTATTAGAAGTGATAACTCTACTCGTTGTGTTACTCGAACCGATGGTGCTCGTATTTGTGTGGAAATGGATGCTGCAAAGAAACCTTTACCTTATTTTTGGATTGGGATGCCTGGTCTGGGAACTAGCCGAAAGCAAGAAATTATATATGAAACTTTGCCGGCGTTCTGTTCTAAATGTAAAAAACATGGGCATAATTTAAAGACTTGCCGTGCTGGGAAAAAGAATGCAGGAAGTAATGTTTGGGTTCGGCAACAAGAACCGATTGTGGAAGAGCCGATGGATAAAATTAAGACCCCAGTTGTTGAGGATACAGAAGTTGAAACAAACGAAGCAACTGAGGAGCATCGGGTGTTAGGTGATCCCATTCTTTTGGTTGAGGAGTTGGAACCGGAAAAGGATCAAGAGGAAAATCTTGATCTTGCGGATCTTGCGGAAAACATGAACCCAGGAAGTTTTGAAGGAAAAATGGAATGCGTGAGCCGTTTAAGGGAAACAGAGTTGGAAACGGACATGAGGGAGGGGGAAGTAGTTCCTAGTTCTGCAGAAAGGGAGGTTAATAATGATCATGAGGAAGAGTTAAATCTGGAAGATGGCTCGATGTCTGACCCGGAACCTGAGAAAAATACGGAAGTATTTTTGCAGGAGAAGGAATATCATTCGGATGCAGAAGATGAAGTTGTAAAAAGAAAATATCAAAAGCGGCAGTTTGAGAAAATCAGGAGCTCCAGGGGGTGATCACTAGAACACAGAAGTTTATTCAATGACTGGTTCAATATTAGTCTGGAATATAAGAGGTTTAGGTACTTCTAAGAGACGTTTACAAAAACTGCTGTCTAAACATAAGCCAAAGATGGCAGTGTTGCTGGAACCTTTTCAGTGTGTGGATAAAATCCAGAGCTTCATGCGGATATTGCAGTTTGATAAGGTGATAACAAACGAGAATGATGGTGGAAAAATCTGGGTGTTTTGGAAAAATGAAGTGGATGTGCAGGTGGTCCGCATGAGTTCGCAGTATGTGTCTTTACGTATTACCGAAGGAGATGTTCATTTCTTGGGCAATTTTATTTATGCCAAGTGTAATAGGTTTGAGAGATTGATGCTTTGGGAGGAGTTGAGTTCGGATAGAATGGGTGTTGAGCCGTGCTTGTTTGCTGGGGATTTCAATATAATTCGGTCGGATGTGGAAAGGTGTGGTGGGCGTCCGAGGAATAGAGTTGCAATGGATGAGTTTAATAGATGGATTCATCAGGCGGGCTGATGGAAATGAATTCACAAGGAGGTAAGTTTACATGGTGCAATGGTCAACAGGGGTTATCTAGAGCTTGGGCAAAGTTGGATCGAGTGTTACTTGATGCAAATTTCCTGTCTTTATTCCCGAATGCTCATTGTTTATATCTTCCAAGGACAACGTCGGATCATTGTCCTATGTTTATGGTCCCCCTCCATTTCGATTTCAGCAAATGTGGGTTGAGCATCCGGATTTTATGAATTTTGTTCAAAACGTGTGGTCTGAATCTGTCATAGGTTCGGGGCTTTTTAAATTAGCTAGCAAACTTAAAAAGCTTAAGGTGGCGTTACGTGAATGGAATAAGAGGGTATTTGGGAGAACTAATAATCAGATTGCTATTCTTGAAGATAAGGTTGAGAGTCTTGAAAATCTGTTGCAAAGAGATTGGGATGCTGATATTGAAAGGGAGCTAGTGAGGTGTTCTAATGATTTGTCTTCTTGGAGGCGAAGGGAGGATATATGACTGGCGCAGATGGCTAAAATTAAGTGGAGAATGGATGGTGATAGGAACTCAAAATTCTTTCATGTTTGGTTATCTAATAAAAGGCATAGGAAAATTCATAAGTTGAGAACTTCAAATGGGATGGAGTTTAATTCTCCGGAAGAAATTCATATTGGGGCCGTTGATTATTTTTCTGAGTTTCTTCAGAGATCTAATCCGGCAAGGGAGGTGCCTGATTTAACTAGTTTGATATCGTTAGTTATTAATGAAGAGGATTGTGTCCGGCTTTGTGGGATCCCTTCGTTGGTTGAAGTGAAAGAGGCTCTATCATCTATTCCTATTAATAGTTCCCCGGGCCCAGATGGTTTTGGCGCGGGTTTTTTTATGAGTTGCTGGGAGGTGGTTAAAGTTGAGGTTTTAGAAGCTATTTCAGAATTTTTTCTAGTAAAACGCCTTCCGAGATTTTATTTGGCTTCTTTTATTGTGCTTATTCCGAAGGTAGATGTGCCTTCGGGATTTGATAAATTTAGGCCAATAAGCCTTTGTTCAGTTTTCTATAAAATTTGTTCGAAAATTATTGTTAATCGTATGACAGGTCTTCTTCCCAAAATGATTTCTCTAGAGCAAGGAGCGTTTATACCTGGGCGGAGTATTTTGAGAATATCAGTCTTACCCAGGAAATGGTTCACTCACTGAAGAGGACGACACACGGTGGTAATATAATGATTAAAGTTGATATGGCTAAAGCATATGATCGGGTGGAGTGGAATTTTTTGATTGAGGTATTGAGGTGTTTTGGCTTTCCTTCTTCTTTTTGTGATCTTATTCGTGCTTGTATTTCGAATGTATGGTATTATGTGATGCTTAATGGAACGACGAAAGGTTTCTTTCATGGGAGGCGGGGCTTGCACCAAGGGAATCCCCTTTTGCCTTACCTCTTTATTATCCTTCAAGAAGTACTTTCTAGACTTTTGAAACAAAGCTTTGTTGAAAAAAAGATTGAAAAATTTTCCCAAGCAAGAGGTACTCCTCATATTTCTCACCTTATGTATGCTGATGATATTGTTATTTTTCTGAATGGAGGAAAGAGATCGGTGAAGGAACTGTTGTTGGTTTTTGAAAAGTATGAAAATTGGTCAGGTCAGCAACTTAGTAAAGAAAAGACGGCCATATTTTATTCTCCAAAAATTTCGTTTGTAAGAAAGAGAGCTCTTAAAAGGCTGACAGGGTTTTCTGAAGGCTTGTTTCCTTTTAAATATCTTGGGGTTCCGATAGTATTAGGGCGTCTTAAGCATGAGCATCTAGAGGAGATGATTAATAAAGTCTGGAACAAAATAAGTGGTTGGAAAATGAAATTATTATCAGCGGGTGGCCGTTTAATTTTACTTCGTCATGTGCTGACAAGTATGGCTTTACATATATTTGCAGTATTGCAGGTTCTCCAATCTATTATTAAAGAACTAAACCGAATGTTGAGCACATTTTTTTGGGGAGAGATAAATGGTAAAAGAAAGAAAAAGTGGGTGGCATGGGAGAGTATTTGTAAGCCAATAGAGAAGGGTGGTCTTGGTTTGCGGAATTTGGAAGATATTCAAAAAGCTTTGCACATGCGGTTTGCATGGAATCTTTTGAAAGGAGAATCCCTGTGGGCTAGATTCTTTAAAGGAAAATATGTGGGATCTTCGATTTTGTGTCTTATTGATATGAGAAAAGGAACAAGATTTTGGAAAATGATTGTCAAAAGTATTCCGAGTGTTCTTAATAATGCTAAGTGGAGAGTTAGAGATGGTAATATTTTATTTTGATATGACAAATGGAGAGATGGGGGTCCTCTAATTGATGAGTTCCAGATAGTGGGTAATCCGATGTTGAAAGTTAGAGAGTGTAAGTTGTCCAATAGTTGGGATGTGGAGTTTTTGAGTACGTTGGTTGGCCAGGATAATGTGGAGGATATTGTTGAGGCTTTGGCTAGGTGTAAGGGAGGATCTGATGTCTTGATCTGGATGAAGAATGACAGTGGGAATTTTTCTACCAAATCCGCTTGGGATTACATTCGAGTACAAGGATCTAGGATGGAGTAGCATCCTTGGGTGTGGCATAAGTTACTTCCACTTAAAATTTCGGTTTTAATGTGGAAAGTGTGGAACATGGCCTTAAGCGTAGATGATCGTCTTCGGCGCATTGGGATCCAGATAGTTTCCCGATGTAATTGTTGTGATGAAGGTAATTATGAAGATCAAAATCATGTGCTACTTTCAGGGGAGTTTCCATCGGCAATATGGCATTTTTATGCATCTATTTTTGGTATTCCTATTAGTCGTACTTGGAGGGAGACGGTGCAAATTTGGTTTCGACGGGCATCTTCTAATTCTCAATTGGGAATAATAGTGGGGCTTTTACCTTCTATTATTACTTGGCATCTTTGGAATAGACGATGTACTGCACGTATGGAGGGAAGGCTCCAGTCTATTTTTTCGGTTCGGCTTTCTATTAGTAGATGGATGGGATTAGTAGTTCGAGATATGAAAAAGGTTAGCAAATGTTCTAGACATGATTCACAGGTGTTACAGTCATTGAATATTCCAGCTTTGGTTCCTGATAGGAAGCATTTAAAGCTAGTGGCTTGGAAAAAGCCAGCTCAAGGGTGGTTTAAATTGAATACAGATGGGAGTAGTTTTGGTAATCCAGGATTTTTAGGAGTGGGCGGTATCATTAGGAACGATCGAGGTCTTATGGTTTATGCTTTTAATTCTTATATTGGAGTCGGTACCAGCAATAGAGCGGAGTTGTTAGCTGTTCTTCAGGGACTCAAAGCCTGTAAGGAACTGGGGATTAATTTTGTGGAAATTGAATTAGATTCGCAAGTGGTGATTTCGTGGTGGAATAGGAGAAGGTGTGGTGTATGGTACTTGGAAGATTTTTGGGAAGATACGTTGGCTCTTATGGATTCTATGGTGTGCGTAGTTCGTCATGTTTATAGAGAGGGAAATAAAGCTGCGGATTGGTTGGCCCGGAGTGGTGCGTCGAGTCTTAATTCTGAGTGGAGAATTGTTAGGGAGGTGCCTAGGGTGCTTTGTGGTTTAATCCGTTTGGATATTCTGGGTTTGCCTTCATTGCGTTGCCGTTAGCGTCATGTTCATGCGGAATGGTCCTTGCTTGGTTGTCCTTTTTAGTAAGTTTGTAATTTTGTTTGTAATTTTGACACCTGGTAGGAGAAGTTTTTGTAATACTAGGTGTTGGTCTGTAACCACGGTATTCCTCCGCCAAAAGTGAGGGCAATTAATAAAATTTGGGAATGGGTCACTCATGGACAGGTGATCTCGACTCTTCTATAAAATATATATATATATACATTGATCCATAATGTTTTCTACAAAACCGAATGAAAAAATTACATTATGGAATTTCAAATACCATTGGCGGGATGCTTGTTTTAAACCGCATATGGATTTCTTGAGCTTGCAAACCAATTGCTCACCATCACTAGAGGGGAATCCTTCAGGTTGTTTCATGTAAACCTCCTCCTCTAGATCTCCATTGAGAAATACTGTTTTCACATCCATTTGTTGCAACTCTAAGTCAAAATGGGCTACTAATGTCAAAATAACACGCAATAAATCTTTCTTAGATACAGGAGAGAAAGTCAATGAGTTTATTTTAGTTTTAAAGACTCATTTACATCCAATGGCTTTTACACCATTAGGCAACTCAACAAGATCCCAGACTTCGTTACTTTTCATAGAATTCATCTCTTCCTTCATGGCATTGTACCATAATTCTGATTCTTTATAATTCATGGCTTGTGAAAAGAACTCGAGATCATTTTCGGCTCCAATGTTATAGTCAGATTCTTGCAGATATACAACATAATCACTAGGAATTGCTGATCTTCTTGCTCTAACAAATCTTCTTAATATTGCACCATCATCTTCCTGAGAAGTATGTGGTTCAACTTGTTGTTCAAAAGTTGTTGGCAACTCTTGAACTACCTGATCAACTGGAGTGTCGTCAGCAGCTTGTGGAACATCAATGATTGGTTGTTCAATACCAGTTTGTACTTGAGGGGTGTTGTAAACAATAATCAATCTATCACTTGAGGTGGAAGGTTGAGATTCTGAATGATCATTATCAGAAACTATGTTCCTGGTTTGATCGCTCCCACTGATCAAGTCATTTTCAAGAAACTTTGCATTTCTTGATTCCACAATCCTAGTACTGTGAGATGGACAATAAAATCTATAACCCTTAGACCTTTCAGCATATCCAATGAAATACCTACTAATGGTCCTTGGGTCTAGTTTCTTCTCTTGTGGATTATAAATTCTCACCTCAGACGGTCATCCCCGAACGCGCATATGTCGCAAACTCGGTTTCCAACCTTTCCATAATTCAAATGGCATTTTAGGAACAACCTTGGTTGGAACTCGGTTTAATATATACACTGTCGTCTTAAGTGTTTCAGCCCACAATGATTTAGGAAGATTGGAGCTGCTAAGCATACTCCGCACCATGTCCAATAATGTTCGGTTTCTTCTTTCTGTTACACCATTCTGGTCCGGTGAACCAGGCATGGTGTATTAGGCAACAATCCCATGTTGTTGAAAAAACTTTGCAAATGGCCCAGGTGTTTATCCATTCTCTATGTATCTACCATAATATTCTCCACATCTATCTGATCTCACGATCTTTATTTGCTTACTGCATTATTTCTCTACTTTAGCCTTAAAGATTTTAAAGGCATCTAATGTTCCGTTCTTATTATGAAGTATGTAGAGATACATATATCGTGAGTAATCATCTATAAAATAGATGAAGTATTTCTGACCATGTGAGTCCATGTTTGGACTACATATATCAGTATGTATGATCTCTAATATATCTGAACTCCTATTGACACCTTTCTTTGACTTGTTGGTCTGCTTTCCTTTTATGCAGTCTACACAAGTCTCAAAATCAATAAAATCTAGAGTATTAAGTACCCCTTCATTTATTAATCTTTTAATTCTATCTATGGAGATATGACCTAATCTCCGGTACCATAATTTAGAGGAATCTTCATTAATAACACATCTTTTAGTGCCAGTGTGAATATGCATTGAATCATAAGTGGTATTGTTTTGTAAATTAATGCAGTAAAGACCATCAGACAAAGTATCATTCCCAACACAATCAGATTTATAAAATAAACTGAATGATGAATTTGAAAAATTAAAGGAATATTCAAAAGGTACTAGTCTTGAAACTGAAATCAAGTTTCTAGAGAAATTTGGAACATAAAAGGTCTTTTCTAACTTTAAGACAAAACCACTAGATAAAATTAAATAGCAAGTTCCTACAGTTTCCACATGCGAGCCCATCTTGTTTCCTGATAAGATATTTCGCTCACTTCCCACTGGCTTCCTTAGATTTTGCAAACCCTGCAAGGAATTTGAAATGTGGATTGTTGATCCAGAATCAATCCACCATGTGTTAATATTGACATTAACCATATTAGATTCATAACAAACAAGTGAGGTTGGATTACCTTTGTCTGCAAGCCACTTCTGGAATTTGGCGCATTTCTTCTTCATGTGTCCCTTCTTTTTACAGAAGAAACACCTGGAATCTTTCTTAATACTACCTTGGGGAGGTATTTTGCCTTTTTCTTTCAATTTGGCTTGAGATTTGCCATTTCCATGCGTTGCCAGCGTTGCACTTTCACCCTGTTCCATCATCAGTCTCCTTTCCTCTTGAACACACATGGTCATGAGTTCATTAATTGACCATTTATCCTTATGTGTGTTGTATGAGATTTTGAAGGGTCCATATTAATGCGAGAGAGTGTTCAAGATGTAGTGCACCAGGAAGGACTCCGACATTTCAACCTCGAGTTTCTTCAATTGAGCCACATTGTCCCTCATTTGTAAGATGTGCTCACGCACACCTTTCACACTGGTGAGCCTTAGGGATGAGAACTTCATGATTAGGGTGCTTGTTAGTGCCTTGTCTGAAGTGACAAATTGTTCATCAATGGCCTTTAGCAAATCTCGGACCTTCTCATGCTGATCGATAGAACCAAGAATACCAGCAGAAATTCTAGTCTTAATGAACATCATGCTGAGGTGATTAGATCGCTCCCATCGTTCATAAAGTGCGATGGCTGCTGCATTGCTGGTATCAGTGAGTGCTGGTGGTTCGTCTTTCCTAATAGCATAATCTATGTCCATCCACCCTAAATGAAGAAGAACTCTCTCCTTCCAGATTTTATAATTATCTCCCTTAAGTTCAAGGATATCATAACGAATATCAGAGAAATTTGTAGGTTGTGTAACTGCATATAGATTACATGCTTACGTTAAAATTGAGACTTAAATAAATATTCATGTTTTTACCAATGTAAATCATGCTTAAAAATTGAATCTAATGACATAAAATTGCTTGTGGACAAAATTTTTAATTCAAGTAGATCCAATTAATCTTTATGATATAATTTTATCAAATTATTTGCTTAATTCATAATTCTAAAGGGTATATTATGATTTGATGTATATTCTATCTTAAACTTTTATGATAAAACTATCAAATTATTTACTTAATTCATAATTCCTGTGGGTAATTTATGAATAACTTGATATTTTATCCTAATTAATAATATAAATATAATAAAAATTCCTGTGGGATAAACTTTATTATATTAAGTATAATTAATTACAATTAATGTCTAATATTATTTATGTGATCCTAATCAATCATAATAATTTTACTTAATTAAAGATGTTGTGGCTATTCTTTAATTAACATAAAATTATATGGATCACTAGACATTTAATTTGCATAAGACTAGCTTAATATTATGAATTACATAATTTTAACTAATACTAACATGTTATTATTATGCACAAAATATTTATAATATAAGCATAAAAATTGCATAATCAAAACTATAATATTATGCATAATATTTAATTTCATGCTTTAAACTATATACTCATCCAAAATTGCATGTATTAATATAAAACAAAATTAATCAATTCATGCAAACTAAATATGAGTATAATAAACAAATTTACACTACAATTATCCAAGTTGCATATAATTAAATTAAATAAAAATTATAAGCACAAAGGGCATGGGCCCAAAAAACCCACTTTACAAAACATCTATAAAAGTGGAGAATTTTTTTTTTTTTTTTAAATGTCTCATATAAACGACATGTCGAAAAACGACATGTCGTTTTATTAAACCTATAAACGACGTGTCGTTTAGTTCACTATACTGAATGAACGTTGGCCAATTAAACGACATGTCATTTTCTACAAAACTAAACACTACATGTCGTTTATCTTCATACTTGATAAATGGCTTCCGAACTAAACGACATGTCGTTTTCATCAAATTGAAAACGACGTATCGTTTAACATTATACTGGATAAATGGCTTTCGAACTAAACGACATGTCGTTTTCATCAAATTGAAAACGACGTGTCGTTTCTCATTATACTGGGCACAAATTCCTCAGGTAAACAACATGTCATTTTTATCTGATTGAAAACGACTTGTCGATTAGCATTACTGAATGAACGATTCCCTGCTTAAACGACATGTCGTTTTCAATAAGGCTGAAAACGACATGTCGTTTGGGTCGTCTTCAACCTCCAGACAGCACGCAGATTCGCGATTTTCCATCCATTTTCACATCAAAAAACACATTTTTAATCATAGAAAGTTTAGAAAAACTATTTCTTTATGATTTCTAAACTTCTTTAAAAAAAAAGGTCCAAAAATCAAAACTCAAAATTTTTTCAAAGTTTCGGCCAAAAAACAGAGATGGGCAGAGTATTGAATTTAAACACCAAGGCAGAGGTAAACGGTGCTCTGATACCAACTGTTAGACTAAAAACAATTCTAGAATGCGGAATAACACTTTAGAAACAAGAATTGATAGGTTTTAATGCCAAGAATAATACCTCCAGCCATTGATGCTATTCATTGTTATTGCTGCGTTTCTCTCTGTGTTTGGCACTTCCAAACTCTTCTCCACTCTATTTAGATGGTGTAATACCGAAGGGAATTGAGTGAGTGAGTCTGGGGACCAAACACTGTATTTATAGCCGAAGCCTCCATCAAGCTTCGGTGTTTACGTGTCCCACGTGCTCATATTTTCATGGGATCAGTTTTGAACGTGATGACTAGAGTGATGGACCACTTCAGGACTCCTTAAGCGATAGACTCGTTCTCACGAACGGCTTCCATGAGAAACGGTCAACAGCCCGCACACACAAGGCAAGTAACCATAAAGCTCACCTGGACTCCAAATGCTTAGCCCACCCTTGCAATGATTAGTGAAGGCAAGCAGTTAGCCAAACCCAAGCATAGAAAGTTTTGGGCGAGCAATGAGCTTGCTCGACGAACAATCAAGATGAGCAACCATAATGCTCGCTTCGGCTATAAACGTTTAGCCCGCTCTCACAAGTATTAGCAAAGGCAAGCAAAGCATGCACTTAATATGCTCACATAAGAGCATTTTGGGCAAGCAATGAAGCTCCATTTCTCGCTCGTATCATGACGAGCACTAAAACTCGCCCTGAGAGTCAAGACACATACCTGGCAAGGCAGGGAACCAAATATCGGACAACAAAAGTATAACAATGAAGCTCACACCAGCGTGGCAGGTAAAAAAAGAACTCGTACAAACAAGCAACAAACACTCCGAGCAATTTGAGTAATGTAGCTAGCCATAGTTTGCTTGCCCCAAGCATGAGATTTAACCTGAGTAATGTAGCTTGCCATTGAACTTTGGATGTTCTCCCCGTAAAGTTCCTCAGTTTTCTACGAGACTCTTAAAGAAACGCACAGAATGAAAGTCAATGAGCATAACAAAAGGTAGGTAACAAACTTGGGTCTCGGGCATGCAACCTGCAAGCACCTTGCTCACCCCATGGGCAAACACTGTAAGTCGCCACCAATGCTCAGAACACCATGACTAGCATTGGAGCCTCCCACCAAACACAAAGCAACTTGAGCACTTAAGCTTACCCAAGAGGGGAGAAATAGCAGATAAATGGTGAGCAATCCAGCCCTCCCCCGAGCAACCTGTTAGCCAGACAACATGCACTAAAACTCGCCCTCACCCAGGGCTATAAAAGAGAATGAATGAATAAAAACATATGTAGTTGACAAAAGAGATAAGTTGTGCCCACCCCAAGCTTCAAAGCAACAGAGACCTCCCGAGCAACAAGCACATCCCAAGCTCTGAGCAACAAAGCTTGCCCCAAGCAAGAAAGGTCTCCTCGAGCAACAATGCTCTCTCAAGCTACACAAGGCTCTCTCAAGTAATAAGGTTCTCCTGGGTAACAATGTTGCCCCAACCAACAACGCTCCTCCCGAGCAATGAAGCTCTCCTGAGTAAGAATAATCTCTCGAGACACAAAGAAACTCACCAAGCAATGATGCTTGCCCCAAGCAACAAAGGACCCCACTACTTGGGCACCTCAGCTTCCTATCTTTGCCATAACAAATAGCCCTAGAGGACTCACTCGGGTGCGCCTGATCTTCATTATCAAGCAAGGCCGCCCTCGAGCCTCGCCTGGGTGTCTCAAGCCCTCACCACACTCTAGCAAAAAAGAAAGAGAGGAAAAATCCTAACAACGGGGTTGAGCTATACTTGAGCACTATTAAAATCGATTTCTTACCAAACGTCAAGCCACTTGGCTCAGGTTTGCAAGCCTCAAACTTGTAGATCAATTTATTTGCACTAACCAGTTTCATTTTTGGTGAAAAACTCTTAGAATAGCTAGGCCTCCCCCTAGAGTCAAGCACTTGGACCCTCTGCAAAATAGGCAAACAAGGCACACATATGCCTTCACCACGAAAGCAGACCTCTCGTTGCTATAGCAGTCAAGCAGACCTCTCGTTGTGATAGCGGTCGAGGAAGCCTCCCACACCCAGATAGCTAAGCCTAACAACATGCAGGCTGAGTTTCGGTGACCAAGGGTAACACAGACCTAGGTGACCATGTTTCAACGACAAAGGCTAACACAGACCTTGGCAACCATGTTTTAGCTATCAAGACTAACACAAACATTAACGACTATGTTTCGGCAAACAAGGCCCACATACAACTTCGCCACAGTAGCGCAGTCGAGCACGCCTCTCGCCACGAAAAATGAGGCACACATACAGCTTCGTCATAACAGCACGGTCGAGCACACCTCTCACCACGCTAAACATGGCACACATACGCCTTCGCCACAACAACCAAACCTATCAACATGCAAATTGAACTCTGGCAAACAAGGCACATACGCCTTTGCCACAATAGCGCGGTCGAGCAAGCCTTTAGCCATGGCAAATGTGGCACACATACGCCTTTGCCACAGTAGCCAAGCCTAGCAGCATGCAGGCTGAGCTCCGAAAAATAATGCATATATACACCTCTGCCACAATAGTGCAGTCGAGCAAGCCTCCCGTTACCTCAGCGAGAAGTGTCAAGGCACGCGCATGCGACCGAGGCTACCTCTTTCGCCATAACCGCTGCCAGCAGGTCACCTCTATAATCGTGGGCATCTGTTGATTATGAAATGAACTAAGATCCAACCCATTGGAAGCCCATTACCAAGGATAAAATGAAAGTTGATAGATGAAAGTGATATAAGGCAAGTATGACTCAACTAATCCAGAGAAGGAAGGAAAACTCTGTAAAAGTGAACACTACGAACGAGGGGATCGGATAACTCTACAAGGAAATGCTTCTTTACCATCTCGGGGGGACTCTCTCTCTAAAAGGGAGACATCTTCAGCCTTCTAGAAGCTTTATTCCCTTCACTGTATTAAGAGTTATGAGAGGTCATAAGAGATAGTAAAACCACCGAATATAGTGGATCTCGCCCCCTAACGACCCGTTGAAGTAGGCTTTTATGCAAAATCACATAAATCTCTGTATCTCTCTCTTTATTTACAGTTTATATGCTTTATTTACTACTTATTTCTCGAATAGCATTCGAGCACTATATCAACGTCCGGACTATCATCGTGGGCCATTTAACCGTATTTATGGGCTCCAACCCATAGAAAAAATGTATGAACAAGGAATATCATTGTTTTACAAATTTATGGGCCATTTAACCGTATTTATGGGCTCCAACCCGTAGAAAAAAATGTATGAACAAGGAATATCATTGTTTTACAAATTTATTGAGGTTTACATACAAGAATATGAAGTTTTTTATTTTTTAATTTACAAGAATATGGAGTTGTGTCTATGTCGTTAATCTTCAACGTATTAATTATATTTTTGAATTATATTTTGAGTTGACCGAGCCGAACTTATCACGCTATAAATACTGAATATTTTAGATTTACCATTAATTGAATCAGAGAGAGAGAGAGAGAGAGAGAGAGGGCACTCACCCAGTTTCCGTCCTTCCATTCATTCTTTTCTCTTGGGGGGGAAAAAAAGAAAGTATATTTTTCGTCGATCCAGAACAATAGATACTCCGATCTGAGGTTTTTATCTTTGTTTTGGCACCGAACCTTTCCCAATTCTCGGATCCAACTTACGTGATTCGATTATTGTATGTTTTCCGATGATTGATATCGGGTAGAGGTTTCGAGATCGATCTTGCATTGAGTTCGATACGGATGGAAAATAGGAATGGCAATTGTAATTACCACAATTATACGGTGTATGATAACCAAGGCAATAGAGATACAGATGGAGAGTCTCTACCGATCTCTTCGCCTCCATCTGTGCTTAAGTCCGATGCTGCTGTTGGTTACATCGAACACCCCGTTTCCAAGCTGGATACTCTCGCCGGCATCGCCATCAAGTACGGCGTCGAGGTATTCTTGTTCCATTATACACTAACATTTATCTGTTTGATTGTTATTGGATGTAATAATTGTATCAACACTGATAATTGTTCGTAGACAAACTTTGACTTTGCCTCAAGTAATTCCTTGTGATTTTGACTTATCTAATTCCTTTTGATCCATTGTATAACACTGATGATTGTTCATCGGAGTCGAGGTATGCATACTGATTTTTTTTGTTTCCTTCTACGATATCGTCAGAATCTTGACTTATTCCTTTATAAGGAATACGGACCAATAAAGTCAAGGCTGAGAAAAATCTGACCGATATTCTTATACAACTGTCAATGCAATATATAGCGAGGGTAAAATAAAGAGAAGAAAAAGAACAAATCCAGGACTGGCTGGCTGCTGTGTTCTCTTTCCTCTTTTCTGTAAGCTAATTTTCTTCTTTAGATGTTTGTATAGCTACATATCTTATGCACGGAAGACTTGAGCATTCTATCATCACGGATTACGAGTCGCATCTGTTGACTGAGCTGGAAAATGGGGTAAACGTTGGAAACAAGTGCAATTATTTTAATAACATAAACCTATCACCAAGATAGTCAATTGCAGTTTTGAACTGTACACTGGTTTCGACTTAACTTCCAAATGTTCTTTTTTTTTTTCTTAATCATGGGGATTGATGTTAGAGCTTTTGGCAATTTATTATGTTGTGAATTTTTTACTACACGACCTAAAGAAGTCTATCAGTAGTTGGAGTTTTTAAAAAATATGTTGTGAATTTTCTATTTACTCCTGTTTCCAGTTTTTACTGATGATGTTTTCTGTTTTTTAGGAAAAGAGAAAAGAAAACTTACTTAAGTTTGGTGCTGATTTTTGTTTTCTTTGCTCTTATAGGTGGCCGACATAAAAAAGATGAATGGCTTGGTTACAGATCTCCAAATGTTTGCTCTCAAGTATCTCCAGATTCCACTGCCGGGAAGGCATCCTCCATCTCCTTGTTTATCGAATGGTTCCATCACTCCCGGGTATTTACATTCGCTCATTGTTCCATTCAGTACTTTCATTAATGTTCTCATGCGATTGCTCAAGAACCTTATCCGAACTTCTCTTCCATGATGTTTATGGAAGTATGCACCATTTTGTTAATTTATCTGACTTTACTCTCATAACGGTCACCCATATTTTTCTTTTTCCTTCTTTCCTTTTAGTGTCATTTAATTGCCCTTTGCTTTAGTTTCCTTTAGTTTGTAAAGGTAAAATTTATCAGCCTCTTACCTATCAAAAAAAAAAAAAAGTCATCAGTCAGCCTCTTTGTGAAATATCTTCTGCTAAAAATATTGGTTATATGGCACTAAATAAACTCTCTCTCTCTCTCTCTCTCTCTCTCTCTCTCAATTGACAATGTAAGAGAGGAAATATTTAGGAACGTAATTTTATTAATTTGACATTAACTAGGATTCTTTATTTTGACATATCTGGACTTGAGCTAGTGTTGACATTGGGTGGTGATACAGTGGGTGTGTGCTATATTGATTGGTAAGAAATCCGCGGCAATAAGGTCAACATTGAAAAGATGGCATCGTGATTATGGTATTTTGTAAAACCACAGAAGAGTATGGATTTGATGATAGTGGCGGTAGTAGGGTAAGGGTTTCTTGTGGGTATTTCCTCCGACTTTGGAGGTTCCTTGTAGCATTTGTGATGCTGTGGTTTGGGATGGAGTGAGGGCATGTTGGAAGGTGAACTGGTGTAAGCATAGTGGTAGCAATGATGATGCTATGGTAGTAGTAGTTCTCGTGGTGGTGGTGTTCACAATGGTTCACATTCTTGATGGTCACATCAATGTCATGAGGTGTGATGCGTGGGGAGCATGATTGGGCTGAAGTCGGCCTCACAATCACTTGTCTGTTTTGTTATGGTTTTATCATCTATATTGCCAATACCCCTCTTGCTTTGGCCCACTTCTAGATTGAGGCAAGTGATGTTTTGATGTAAAAGGTCGGGAAGTTTTTGATGAATAGTGAAGAAATGAAGTTGGATGAAAGTTTTATAGATTTTTGTGAAAGTTGTGGGTCCCACCTTAAAAATATGTTCTAATAATGAATTTGTGATTTTTTTAAATTATTATTTAAATAATAATAATAATAATAATAATAGTAATGATACTTATAAATAATAATAGTAACAATAATAATAGAACATATTCAGGGTGGCCACTCCTGAGTCCTGAGCCACAACAGGGTGGTGCTAGACCTGGAATTGTTTTCATTTTTATACTATTTTATTAATTTTAATGTTATTTTAATTGAAGAAGTGAAAAGGTTTTTGAGTGAGATGTTTTTTAGAGTTTTATATGTTTGGTAAGAAATTGAAAAAACTTAAAACTACATGGTGAAAACATCCCTACAGTAATTAAAAACCTCTTGTGCCAAATAGGGGTAGGCAGCGGGGGCTGGCCCCGCTACCCCACCCCCATCCGCCCTGCCTCCACATGGGCGGGCGGGCTACCCGCACCGCCTGCCCCAGAATACCCAACCGTGGGGGGTAGGTTGACCCCAGCAGGGCCCCGCCCCCCTATATATTAAAAATTAAATTTTAAATATTTATATAAATATTTATTAAATAAATATATTGTATATAGATATATACAATTTATTGAAAACTTAAAGTTGTATTCAAGTTACTGGATTGCCTTGGCCCTTTATATAGGAGGCCAAGACAATACAATACTCATACTTAAGCAACGTGGGACTTATTAGTGTAAGTTTCACGTTGCTTAAGTTTGACTATTGTATTGCCTTGGCTCCTATATAAAAAGGTTGGCCTAGGAGGCCTAAGCAATACAAAATACAACTCTAATGAGTTTAAATTCTTTTTGTATTTATAAATTTAAATTATATTATAATTTGGGTCCAAAAATTTATTTTAGACCAAAAAATAGTTTTTAGACACAATGGGTCGTGTGGCTTGGGTAGGGTGCAGTTTTGATCCCACCCCCCGGCACCGAGGCGGGTTTGAAAACCATTACCCCGCATGGTGCGGGGCGGGGAAGGGTTCACCCGCCCGCACCATGCCCACCCTTCCCCGCCCCGCACCATGTGGGTATCACCCCTAGTGCCAAACAGGCTTTAAGACCCATTCTTTGGCTTCTTTTCAATCAACAATCTTTATAGCATTTTGGTCAAGTTCTCCTACAAAGTTTTTTCCTTCCAATTATATTATCCAATCATGTCTCTCCTATCTCTTGTGTCTACATCTATCTCCACTCCCTCCCAAACACCAACTGAATACAACTGCGAACCAAACCCCATGATTGTTCGGTTAGGAGAGGAGAATTTGTGGGGTATGATTATGAAGAAAATAAAATTCGTTGGAAAATTGACAGAAGTATGGGTAAAGAAAGAGGGACGCTGGTTATAATCTCCTGCCCACGCCAGGAAAACAAAAAAGGGAATGTCATCAGAAAACAGAAGAAGTAACTTGACAGAATTGTTTATTAACAATTTCCCCTTTTCCTACTTATAAAAAAGTCCTTTCCCCCCTACATGCTCCTGTGTTCTCACTCCTTTATTCTTTTCTTGTTAATCGGTTAATTGATGTTTTACCTGATGGGGCAAGGAGGGGGAAGGAGGATAGGGAATGCAGTTTTCACACCCATTAAAACAGGATGGTGTTCTTCTTGATGGCATATGTTTTTAAAATTGCATTAAAGAAGAAACCATTGGGTCAAAGTTTTAGCAGAAGGTTGACAACATAGCTATTCTGTAGCTGAAATGACAAATATACTAGCAAAGGAACAGGCCAAGGGGCATACCCATTAAAACAAGCTGGTGTCCTTGATGGCATGTCCCATGTAAGGCATATATTTTTTGCCTTTAAAATTGCATTTCAGAAGAAAACCCTTGGGTCAAAGTTTTAGCAGAAGGTTGACAACATAGCTATTCTGTAATTCATTGCTGAAATGACAAGTGTACTAACAAAGGCACAGGCCAAGGGGCATACCCATTAAAACAAGCTGGTGTCCTTGATGGCATGCCCCATATATGGCATATATTTTTGCCTTTAAAATTGCATTTCAGAAGAAAACCCTTGGGTCAAAGTTCAATAGAAGGTTGACAACATAGCTATTCTGTAATTCAATACTGAATTGGCAAGTGTACTAACAAAGGAACAGGCCAAGGGGCCCTGACTGGTATGAATGGGGCTAGCAGGCTTTTTCTTTCTAAGTGTAACTAGAATGTACATCTTCAAAGCATTTTGCTCATACTTTTCAGCTGTTTGGCAAGTTCATTTTTCATTCTCCCTCGTTCCTGATTCAACCAGCAAGAAGATCCCAGAAGAACAAACTTTAAAGGAAAAATCTTTCATAATCATCTTGTGACACCAAATCCCACATTGGGAATATGAATGGCCCACGTAGAGTGGGTAGGTTATAAAAGTAGTCATGAGTGATTCTAGGAAAACGCTAGCACATCTGTACCTAACATCAGAAAGAGTAGTCAATTTGAAGTTTTGCCAGAACCACTCAAAGCTTAGTTTCACCTAGTAAGTAGCCAATGTGCACCCAAGACTACCTTTATAACTTACCTACTCTAGGTAGGTTATCCTTATTTCGAATGTGGGAACAGGATGTTACAAACTCTTCATCCTAAAATTCTTAAATCCTCATCAAGGCCATGTCATGCACTAACCTTACTAGGTGGCTCAGATATCATATGTAACCATCAATGGAAAACACTAACTAGCCACACATCTACACTATAACCGTTAAAAGACTATTTAATTTGAAACTTCCATGGAATCACTTATAAAGACCAGTTTCACCTAGTAAGTAACCAATGTGAGACTTGTAGCCCATGACACCTTTATAACCTACTTACTCTGTGGGTTATTCATGTTTCCATTGTGGGACCGGGGTATTAGGCATCTTGATATTCATGGAATCCTATGAAGTCTTATGTTTTAGTTAATTTTGGGTAATCTGGTAATTTCTCGAGATTTTAAATTGTTTTTCAGTTTTTACTTGGGCGTCTCATGAGAAGGATTGGGAATAGTCTATAAAAAGTGTGATCGCCTTTTTCTTGAATATGAAGGTGTGATCACCTTCTCCTTCAAAAGTGTGATTACTTTGGAATCCTAGGTTTGCTTGCCTAGAAACTGGTTTAATACCAGACAGCCTCAAATTCCTTAGGCATCAAACAACATCTACGAAATCTTCTAAGGGGTAAGGAAACTAATATAGCGTTAGATTTCTAAATATCCTCATCCGATTCGGCAACACAGCCTACTCCAGAGTCTATCCTGCTTCAATTCCATATACCACAGCTGTTTTTAGGGCAACAGCCTGGTGCACTTAAAATCTCTGATTTGATAGGGAAATGGTTTTTTTGGATGAATGTGCCTCAATAAGAATCCTTTGAGTAGTATATTCTGTGACATTTGGTATTTGTAATAATGAATACTCATGATACTCATGTCTTGTATGATCTGCTATACGTACTAGTTATAAGGTTCATTTCCTTGAAACTCTTTACATTCTCTTCAATATTTCTTTAGATTTTATAATCAATTACACATTTACATATTTCTGAATAAGAAATAGCAAGTATTTTTAACATGTGAACCCTTTGGTACCTGACCATGCTGACACTCATGCAGACAGAGCAGTTGTGAACACACCCCACCCCGGCGGAGGCACCATGAATTTTTTGAATCATTTCAGTCCCTGAGAGTTGAGTCCCCCCAGAGGAAGGTCTCTCCAGCCATGAACTCTTTACAAGGTTACTATGGACTCAAACCAAGAGATCAGAAGACTACACCTGAAGGTTTTGAAATGGCAGTCTACAAAAGAGGCACTTCTCATTATTTAGAAGATGGGCCTTTTCCCAGCGTTTCACCACTTTCCAACCCACTTTTGAGCCATCACAGAAAATCTAAAAGCTTGTTGGATGGGAATGGTGAACTAGCACACACCCTGCCTGCCACAGAAGCTTGGGACGATGATTCTGACAAATGGAGTGAGAAAGTTCTCAGAAGGCGTCAGAAGTCTGAAACTGACTTTACTTCTCACACGCCAGAAATGTTGATGGAGAATAACAGCAACAATGGTGGGTTTTTGGCAATAACGGGAAAGGGGGGCTTAGCCTTGAGACCCAAAGCAGCAAGCCGAACTACCTCAACAAGTGATGGTGAAACAGGTGGGTTGAACTCCATACCGATTGGTTTGGGAGATGCTGTTGTTGCTGATGGCTCTTCTGGGGTGAGGAAGTCATCAAGCACATCAAGTTTGCAGGATCAGGACAGCAGTAGTAGTTCTTCATCCATTTGGACTACTGCAAGGTGGAGTTTGAAACCAGATTTGCAGGCTCTTTCAACTGCAGCCATTGCAAGACCAATTTTTGATGGCTTGCCAAAGCCTACGTCGGGGCGTAGAAACAAAGCCGCACTTGACTAAGTTCACGTCGATATAAATTTTTTTCAGGGACATTCGTTGCCAGCGCGTAATATGTGAGAGTTCTTTAGTCAAATGTTGTATCGGTCGCCTCCCGGGGAGATTTTACAGCAAAGAATGGAGGATCAAAGAAGCAGCTAATGCGTGTGTATGGTTCAGATGCGTTCCTGCCACATCGTTTATGTATTAAAATTTTTTGTAATGAGAGAATTGTATGCATTTTTTTACGGTACCTTTTAGAGAATGTATATTAGATTTTTTTGGGTCTCCTCCGACTGTTAGAAAAATTGTTTATAATATTATTTTTGTCTTGATCTTTTGTATATTCAGATCAGAACTTGGGAGATTGGGCTCAATTATCATTTAATGTATTGCTGCTACATCTGTTACCAATGTCTCTGCTTGTTTGCATTTTTCTTGGAATAACAAAATATTATTTCCTTTGTAAACCAGACTCTTCTTCGATAGGAGGCACACAGGAGTTGTCAATCCTCAATTGAGACACATAATAGAGACAACCAATCAAAACAGGTTTAAAATTAAATTATCTTTACAAATCAAATCCAACCATTTTAGCCACAAGGGGAAGGTATCCTCAATATTATCTTGCAAATATATACAAGCCACGCGTTAAACACATGATGATCTAAAAGCTTTGCCGCATCAGTTAGTATTAAAAAATGTTTAGTATTTTTATGACTAATTTTTGATCTCATAATAAACAGTATATTTACATGAGTAACAGAACTCTCTTTGCTAAGAGATTGTACAAGTTACCAAGTGGGCAGTAGAAGTTACCAAGCCGGCATCCAAGGCCAACTAATCTCACTCACAGAGGCATTAGAGAACACCCAACACCTCCCACTATCTGTAGTAGAAGCACAGGCTTACGAAGCTTTTATTAAACGAAAAAGGCCATCCAAGAGAAACGTCAGTCAGTTTAACAATGGAAATTCCAAATGCATGAGAACATTTGAAGAAAATTTGATCCATTACCCCCGACCTATATATATATATATATACATACATACATTTTTTAAAGAAAAATTTTGGATTTGTCGGTCCTAATTAACAAAAAAACACATGGGACACCGGGATTTGCCACATGCAAAACTATTTTTTCTTATTTCGAATAATGAAATTAAAATTCTAAAAAATATATTACTTTTCTTGCACCCCATTAGACCCAAAATTTATCATAACACAATGTTATTCCTTAAATTAAAAAAAAAAACAAAAACAAAAACAAACAAACAAAGGGCCAATCTCAACCTAGCCCAGAACAGAGTTATTGACCAAAATCTTCAACATTGAACCCCAGGGTTGGTCTTGCAAAATCAACTAAATTCATTTAATGTAAAGTGTTTCACCGATTATAGAAAACAAGAAACAAATCAGTCCGTGAAAGATTTATTTGTACGAGACTTGAGGCATGGTAAAGAAAATTTCTTAAAGAGGAAACACCAGAAGTGAATGGCCCAGTAAAGAATATTTTTGTGAAAGACGACAACATAAAAAGATGTGAATGGCCCAGTAATCAACAACCACCAATTTTTGTGTAACGTTCTAAGTTATATAATATAGAGCAGGAATTTATCGAACTCATTGTCAGAAAATATACCCAGCTGAGTGTGACAGAACGAAGCAGATGATGATGAGCATGTAAGAGAACTATCTATCTGTACACTGGTAGAAGTAGTCTTGCAAAAGAAGTGTACTCATATAGCAGATAATTATTAAAATTGTCCTGTCCAAAATCTACGTCAAATATTTACCTCAAAATTTTGCAGTAGTTACACCTGCCATGATGTATGAAACTTTAATTAGTTGAAGGGTGATCAGACCGAAAAACCCCAAAAACTGGTGGGCATAACCTGTAACAATATGATATATCGTTACCATGTATTCTGAACTTAACTATGCACTTCAGCCAAAGACAAAAGACAAAGCATATAACACTATCATTATCTAATCACAGTATTCCATTATTTCTTATTCAGTGTTCTTTTTGCTTTTCATAGACTCCAAGTAGGCCATATTTCAAGCATATATCATAGATGTATGAAAATTACAATCCGTCCGTCATATAGACAACAATCCCCTGCTAAACTCCCAAGGACAAATGCTTAAAAGGAACCAATTCATCCAAAAGAGAGGATCTTTCACAACATCTAACTTCCACAACTGTGCCACACATCTTTATCTTAAATCAGATACAAAAATAGAGTTTGCAATTGGTAAATTTAAGGGAATAAGGACAGTCTGTATCCAATTCATATTGAAGCAAAGTTAGATGTGAAAGACAGGTATGAAACATTGATTAACCAAATAGCAACATTGTATCAAAATAGCTTCAAGACATTACGCTACGAGAAGAGAAGAAGAAAGGGGAGGAGAGAAGGGAGCACAGCTATACCAACCAAGAAAAAAGAGACCTAAAAGAAAACTCTCCATCAACAAATTAGAATCTAGTAAATTGAAGCAAGGAGACAACTCTATCCTTCCATTAAACTCTAAGAAATATTGATGATTTTAATCCCCTCAATATCCTCATCCAAATTACTGTGGCCACGAAATGCCGGACCAAAAATATAGCAAATACAGCAGAAGACACAGTTCTAAGCTTCTATTCAACTGTTACAATTAAAACATTCCAACTCCTTTAAAAATCCCCCATACAGATTAACTAACCATGCAAAAATTTTTAAAAAACAAACACAAGCAAACATAACATAAGGAACAGCTTTAAAACTTCTATTTAAATCTAGAACCACAATTTCAATCCATTTCAAGATGATAATCATACCAGTAGATGCAATCCTGTAGCTTCTGGGTTTAAATTCTTTTTAATGTCACCACCCTTTATTAGCCACAAAAAAAAATTGTTGCTCAAGGTGCGCCTAAGTGCAAAGGCATCATGAAGTCCAGGGTGCAAAGCACAAATGTCTACCTGATGTTCACTTTTCTCAAATAACATGTATCAACATTTCCAAAAGAAAAATTCATAATATATGGTAACAAAAGAGAAAAAAAACAATCGAAATGGTCAACACAGGTAACTGAAGTTGAAGGGAGTGGCTGATCTCCAACAAAAATTTAGCCTGATGCTCAAGTGGTTAGAAGGCTTCACCATTGCACAAGATGGTGGGTCCATATCCTAATTAAATTTAATAAATTTCTAGATAATAATTTTCTTTTTAATGTTGAAAATCCCAGAAACTGTGCAAATGCAACAAGTTTTTAACCAACGAAACCCCGGATGTGTATAACGCACCACACGGATCAGTTAAATAATCAGCTATTCGCTAACCGGGTGTGACCCCTAGAAATTGTTTGCACCCAAGGGTTTGAACCTTAGACATGGGGGACCAAAAGCCCAAGATCAAGGCCCTTATAACTTGAGCCAACCCCTAGGGGTTATTTCCCTAATTATAATCACCATCAAATGGCAAGCAATCATCTATTTATATGGCATAAATATACCAATATCAACTATCGTCTTCTGCTTAAAAAATATATTTTTGTATGCAATACAAGATAAAAACCAACTAAGAAAGCAATATCAAAATAAAACACATCTTGTGACATGGTACGCCTGAAAATAAAATATCAAAAAGCAGCAAAATAGTAAGTAAAACAATCCCCAAGGATACTATCCTCACCCCTATTGTGGAAAATAAGAAAAAGCACATTTTGGGGCAGGACACTTCACCAGAAGGCATGTGATTTAACTGCAGTTTAACTGTGCCGTTGAGATAGCACTTTTTCTTGGCACTGTGTGCTCTAAGAGTGCCAAGGTCTGTTTCTAACAACGCTTGATAGGGTTAATTTGCAAAATACCTTGCATTTCATATATGTAGCCCAAAACAGAGGAATTTGGGATTTTCTACACTACTTAAGCCCATTTAAAAATGTTCTAAACCATCCTTCAGAATTTATGGAAATCCTTTTGCTTGCTTCTAATCTCCTAGGTGCTACCCTAGACATAAACTTCCCAAAAAATTTGCTTAGGATGGATCTGATAACCTGTCTATGAATGCTTGAATGCTTGCTATGTTCTAAAAACTTTGTGGCTCGAAGGCCAGAGATTTAGGATAATATGTTCATACTTTGTAGGCTTATTTATTTTTTGAGAAGTACTAAGACTTCATCGAAAGGGCCAAAAGGTGCAACCAAGTACACAGGATGAGGACAAGAAATTCACCTAAACAGATGCAAGAAAATCAGAAAAATTAAGGCCGTCAAAGTCTACGTAAGCTGTCCAAAAGAAGAGAATGTTGAAGAAGAAAGTTTTAAGCTTTTCCAAAGTCCGTTCACGATCCTCAAAACTTCTATTGTTCCTTTCCCTCTAAATACACCATAGGAGACAAGTAGGAACCATTTTCGACACCGCTGCGATTTATGGGATGCCACCTGACCCTCTCCAAGAATACCGAAGAACCATATTCTTCTAGGCATGATCTAAGCTCCACAAAGCACTAGCAATCTCACGATGAAAATGACGATCCATGGACTCCCCACTCCGCTTATATATGTAGCACAAATCAATCGCTACAATGTGTCCTTTTGTCCAACGGAGAGAATCTTGCCTAGAGAGGCTGTCCAAGCAAAAAAGGCAACCCTTGTGGGAACCTTAGTCCAGAGGAAAGCGATTGTTTTCATGATAATGCATTATAGAAAGACCAGGCATTAAACATCCCTCTCTTGGCAGGGGCCCAGTGAAGCTTGTCAACTCCTCTCTCAAGCTAGAGGAATATAGCAGATTAAAGAATGCAATTAAGGTATCCATCTCCCAATCACAGGCCACTCTGATAAAGCTAATATTCCATTGAGCAAAAGCACTAGACATCTCCATCTGGTCCACAGAAGCATCCCTAGAGCGTGCAATGGTGTACACATCACAAAGTTTCCTTGAGAGCCCTATTTCATCACCACAAATCATACCAAAATTTAATCTTGGCACCATCTCCCAGCACAAATCTAGTGTGACGAGAACTTCCCTCCACCCCTTCCTTATCAATTTCCATGCCCCAAGATCTCAAGACCCTCCATCTTCATGAGCAAGCATCCACCCCACACTACCATACAAACCATACAATAACTTCCACCATTGAACACCATAATGCCTTCCTTTCCACGGCAAAGTGTCTTAGCCATTTTCCTGGTAGGGTGCAATTAAACAACAAAACGACTCCAACTCCCAACCCTCCTGTGGGAACCAGTGTGAATCTTAATCCAACCGAAAAGATGAAACTTGGCTACTTTCCCATTACCACGCCACAAGAAATCCCTCCAAAGCTTCTCTACGTGATTTTCCAAGCTCAGTGGGATAGGGAACAATGACAAATAACAACTGGATAGACTGGATATAGTCCTTTTGATCAAGGTGAGCAGGCCACCTTTCAAAAGGTAAGAGCACTTCCATCAATTTATCCAATCTATGCTTCATCTTCAACAGCATGTCATCTTAATTTTTCTGGCTTTATATGGCGCCCCAAAGTTGGTCCCAAGTATTTCATAGGTAAGGCTGCCACTCTACACCAAAGAATGTTGGCCAAACTGCCTATATTTGCAATGTCCTATAGGAAACAATATACATTTGGCTAGATTAATCTTCAAAATTGAAAACTCCAAAACAAAGGAAAAACCATTGTAAGTGGCAAAAATATCCTGGGTTCGCCTCACAGAAAATCAAATTATCATCCACATCAAAGAGGTGTGAAACTTACACCTATTAGGGCTCCTATAGCAACAAGAAACTTGACAGCAAACCACAATCCACAGCAGTTGCCAATACTCTGCTCAGGGACTCCATGATAACTATAAACAATAGCAGAGATAAAGGGTCCCTCTGCCTCAAAGACATGGGCTACTAAAAAAACTGAAGGGGTGAGCCATTCACAAGCACAAAAAAGAAACGCAATGGAGAGACGCAATGCACTATCCATCCAACCCATTTTTCTCCAAAACCACATCTCCAAAATAGGAATAACAAAAGTCCCAATTGACATGATCGAATGCCTTCTCTAAGTCCACCTTATGAAGCACTCCCGATACCCAAGATGGAAGTCTACTGTCGAGGCACTCACTAGCAATGACTGGGTCAAGGATCTGTCTCTCCCTAATAAAGGCAAATTTTGTATGAAATATAACATTCCCAGCACTATATTTATTTTATCAACTAGAACTTTGGAGATAAGCTTGTAAACAACTCCAACAAGACTAATAGGCTGAAAATCCTTGATTTTCATTTTTCACAGCCCAACTTTCTTCAAGATGAGGGTTGTGAAGGTGGCATTGAGGATTTTTTTCAAACTTCCCTTGCTTGTAGATCTCCCCAAAGACATTCATCAAGCCAACTTCCTCCCAGCAGGTCTGAAAAACGGCTAAAGAGAACCCATCTTGACCTGGAGCCTTGTTGAGATATCAAAACCTCAAGGACCTCGGTCTCCTCGAACTCCCTTTCTGTCCACTTGGCCTCCTCCACAGCTATAGAATCAAAATGTGATACCATCCCAGTGTTGTTAAAAGCATTTGGTGCACTTAAGCGGATAAACCACCTAGAGCCTAGGCCCAAAGTGCACGCCTAAGCAAAGTAAAGTGCACATTTTTTTAAATGATAAAATACAATAAAAAAAGGTTTTAAAGAGGCAATATAAAAATATATTTACCATATTCACTCCAGTATTATGCAACATACAACTAAGTGATCACCTAATTATATAAAATTCAAACAAAAAAATTTATATACTCTTCATGGCTTTCTTGTATCATTCTTTAGCTCCTAACGTGTAAGAGGTGTACTCTTACGTATGCTCCTTGTGTACTTGGGCAATGCTTGTTTACTAGTTTCAATAAAATTTTATTTTCTTATAAATATATATATATATATAGTTCAATTGTGGCATAAAAAATATACACAACCATGATATTTGATAGCCATAATCAAAATATCAGTATATAGTTGGAAAAAAATTCAAAATACATCCAAAAGCCAATGCCCAAAAGAACACAAAAAATGCTGGGAGTATACTAAAAAATACTCAATACAATGCAATCCTAGAGTGTATAACCATCCGGTTTATTTTATTAAACCATGTGTATATGTTTATTACTTTTGGTGCCTCTATAGAGTCACGTGCTTAAGAACTGGAAGAAATTCTTTTTTCATTAAAATGTAACGAAGTGTGCTTTTTTTGCTCAAAGCTCACCACTAAAAGCACAAAAAGCACGCTTAAATTGCGATGTTCAAAATGCACTTCACTTTTAGTAAGTGAGGCGCTTAACCCTTGGTGCTTTGTGCTTAAGCGCACATTTAACAACACTGTTCCATCCATTCAACTTGAGCTGCCAACTGAATTGCTTGGAATAAAGGTGGAGACTATCTCATCTCATCTCAAAACTTCTCATAATTTCCTTCCCAAACATCACTCAAACACAAAACACTTTTCAATTTCAAATCTTCAACTTTTTCATCTAATCATTACCTAATCATTACAACTTTCCCATACTTCCAAACAAAACACAATAAAAAAAAATACAACTTTTTCAAATTTCAAAACAAAAATAATATTAAAATTTGTATTCAAACAATTTTTTAACTTTATAATATTTTTATTCAACTTTTCTCTCTCCTTTCCCAAAACCCAATAAAACATATTAACTCAACCATTTCACTATTATTCACAAAATTCTCATCACATCTCATTACCCAAGCATGCCCTAAACGTCTCCATTTCATTTATAATCAAAGTTTTCAAAACTCCACTCTTTCATAACTGTCTATTTACTACAATTACGGAAGGATGGGAAGTAAAAGCAAGAGGAATGGTCTCTTAAAGGAACAGGTTTTGTGCTACCAATCAAAAACAAAGAAGCAGGTTGTACTGATTAGTTATTTCCCGGCTAAAATGTTAAAGGAGGAAAAACAAGTATAATTTTATCCAAAATCTAAGGAAAATATTTATAGATGTGTCAAAAGTATAATGAAAAAACAATCAAAGCATTGCAAGAAAGATGAATCGGCAAGCTATGACAATGCAGTGCACACTGCACAGTCAATTAAACAGTGACGGGAAAAGAGAAAGAAACACAGTTTATAGATTTGTCAAAAGTCTAATGAAAAAACAAGGATCAAAGGATTGCAAGAAAGATGACTCGGCAAGCTATGACAATGCAGTGCACAGTCAATTAAACAGTAACAGGGGAAAAGAGAAGAAAGACACAGAAAATCAACCAAGGGCATGCATACCTCCAACAACCAAATTACTCAATACCAATTAGTCAACTCTAATTTCCTCAATTTACTATGATATGTATGCACACAATTTAACTTAACCTTGTCCCAATTGGATTAACTCCTATTTGATGACTAGACTAAGTGAAAAGCCCCACATAAAAACCTATGAACTAAACAAGACTCGAATAACACTTAAGGAAAGACCATAACCCCCACTCATGTAACACATTTCTATCTGTGAAGGTACGAATGATACCACAATCCTCTCACAACAACATTCATGACAGAGGCCCCACCAAAAAAAGTCTTGCTTAACTTCTTGAACTAACAGCGGCCTCACCACAACTTTAAACATGAAAGAAGACAACAAGTTAAGCAGGCCTGGTAGGGCAAAACAAGCATAATCCTGCTTACTAACCTGCTGGTGCAAAATGGGGACAAGAATTTCAAATATAAATGAGTAATACCACACCTTCTAAGCATTAAAGATCAGAAGTTATACAATAGAAATTTAGCAATTGATTGCTTGTAGAGCAACTATGTAACGCCCCAATGTAAGGCTCAAACCACAAGGCCTATACTCCAAAAGGACTAGTCAGTGATACAATTAGAGCCCCATTAGAACCTTATAAAGAGCAAGAACTTCTCATTCACAAGAAACATGGGATACCATACACCATTTACCCTTATCCTTATCATATGGAGTATCACAAACTACAGCTAGGGAAAACCTGCCGCTGGCCTTCGTATCCAACAAATGCCCACCCCACTTTAAAAGAGAGGGAGAAAAGGAGTCCACAATTTAATGGGAGGGAAGAATTTTGGAATTCTATAGGCTTACAGCTCTCATGCAACCCACCATCACCAATTAGAAAATGCAAACCCACAAATGTATATGTGTGTGTCTGTATAACAGTCATGTTCAACTTATAGTTTGTTTAACTTTTTGCTGATGTTATGAAACAAAAAAACATTTTGCTAAAGTTTTTTGACAAGTGTAGCTTTTTGCTAATGTTACACCACAAAAACTTTTGGAGCTTAACTTCATATCCATATGAAGCTTAACTTTAGATGTTATTTAAATCAATCCTTTATTTAAAAAACGAGACAAAGATTTGAACATTTACTGCTGAGATAGCATTCAATCTCAAATCATCTCGTTGTTTTGCAAGTATGGAGGTGGGAGACCATGTAATCCAATGGCAGCACCCCCCCCCAACCAAAACCCATATATCAAGTAGAATGAGGGAACAAGGGTTGAGAACGACACATCCAAATTGAGAAGCATGTCACATAAGTATGTAATGGAGGAACAGATCAGAGAGTAATGCCGAAAATGAAAAATAATATAAATTCACCAATCTCAAATTTGGTGTAGAAATTGATTGTTATGTACAAGATACTCAAATAATTACAAGAGTTAGAAACAGATGCACTAACCAAGTCAGAAACATGGGCCTACACTTGAAGCAAATGTTCTCGGGATACATTTGTCAGGAAAAATTACAATATACAGAGTCCTGCCAAGAGCCTCCACTAGTTCTAAACACTGCCATCAAGTGGTAGATGGATTTTGTCCTGAGACTGAATCTTACTCTGAGGAACTATGTAATTAACCATTGCAACTTGTGGTGCCACCCAAAGAAGAGAAGACAAATTGATCACCTGAGAGGGGAAGAGAGAATCCCAGTTAAATTAGCTCAATGAAGGGCACCCCTTCAGACAAAATAAAAATAAAAATAAAAGAAGGTTTCTATAAGCCATGTTGAATTCACTGGACTGGAATCGAGTATAGGAATTTACAAAGTGATCAGTCCTAAATGTTTTTGGTTAACTGTTAAAACAGAAAATTATGAGAATAACTGACTAAGGTCGTCTATGTTTATTTAAAATATGATAAGGATTTCCCAGTAATGTAATTTTAAAAGAGAAAAAAAATTTAATATAAAGAGAGATTTGTCACGTCACACTGCATATGGGGTGACCTTCCACTTTATTCAGAGAACAATAAACCATTTTGACTTAATTAAAACAGCTGCAAAGAACCAAGAACTTACTGCTGTTCTCACTTGAGGCTATCAAGCTGGCCTCCAGCAATTAGGAGCAGAAATGTCTGGTCTACATGGAAACATCTGGGAAACGCCAGGACCTGGTGAAAATGAAGACCAAAATTTTTTTTTTTTTTTTGATAAGTAAGAAGATAATTTATTGATATAGAAATAGGCATAGCCCAATTACACAGGAAGTATACATGTGATTACACCTAGTTAGGAACAATTTTGTCTGCGATAGAAACTAATTTCTAATTAGCAAGCTAGCAGGGATACCGAGACAGGATATAGGAAGTCATCCATATGTGGTATGCAATTCAAGCAACGAAGTGCATGACTCTTGATTTATTCAACAATACAAAAACACTATGACCGTGCAAAATCTTTCCTAATTCAAAAAAAAAAGGAACACAAAGAATGAAGGCTGAATCGAAAGTCAAACTTGACAGCTTTCCTCTCTTTATCTTCCTCTCTCTCATCGAATATTCTTTTGAGACTAACAATATTCTTACCATGACAGAAGTGAATTAAGTTCCCTCTTTGTTCATTATTTCCTTTTATTTTTTGTTTGGGAGGTGGGAGGCAGCACAATCTTCTTACTGTTACAAGATTCTTAATAAATAGTTTTTAGCTTTATCCTTAATAAATATTACAAGAAGATCAACATGTTTGGACCAGAATCCAAACCTATAACAGATGATTTCAAATGGTTGACACCTAAAATATGCATGCAACATGCATTTACGGCATAGCAATAAATCTCCTGTGCCTGTCCATAGGACACAGTACAACCCAAAATCAAGCCATTACCATGCATTTTTTTATGGTACACAAGGTTGCTTCCAAGAAAACATATGGGCAGCGTTTTTATAGAAATAGAAGGTCACCTGATATTGGAGCCCCAGCTGGTAGATTATTAGGGGCTGAACGCTGAAAACCAATATTATTTGCCTGTGGCCGAAAATAACCTGCCATGGGAATGTGCTTTAAAACCATTATAAAATTCAGTAAATATTTTTATCTCACATCAGAAATAAAGCATGTACATACTCAAAATAGCGCACAGAACAAGAACGTATAAAATAGGTATAAAATTACTAGTTTGTTTTCAAGGTTTAGAGAAAGTCTCTTTTAAATTTGAAATGTGGAGTTTGCATATGATAAGACTAAAAACACAAACTTAAGAAGAAAATAAGCATGAGTACCTTCCTGGCCAAAGGTAGGTCCCAAATGAGCTCTCTCTCCATTCATCCACCCACCATGCTGATGCTCAGTTTTGAAATCCCCCGAGGGCATCCTCCATTGTTCATCAGCAACAAATCGCCTCTGGCCATCCGGAAGGGAGGGCAAGGAATACGGATGGTTATATGAATGCTGAGCATGTTGCTGAATCGTCGGTTTTGTATAAGAAAAATGACTGGGCTGGTTGTGAGGCGGGGCAGGGTGTATGGGTCTTTGTGTAAAAGAGGTATCACCTTGTTGAAATTGTTGGTTGGTTTGAGAAATTTGTGGATTTAAATACATATCATTGTGTCCATATTCTAATTGCCTTGAAGAATTAAATCCAGATGGTTCACGAGAATTGGAGACTCCTGTTGAAGTAAAACACGATGACTGCTGTGGAAACATTTCACTTCTCTGTGTATTATCAATATGACCCCCATGACCAGCCATTTGAACAAGTTGGTTGCCCTGTATACAGTAAAAAGAATTTGATATGATAGACAAACAAATATAACCAAGAGAATGGAAGAAAATGACGAGCAAAAGTCTTACACTAGAAGTGCTGCAGTATTCATGAGGTACAGGTGGTTGATATGCCAACTGTGGGGAAGACTGTATTGATGATTGGGGTGGTAAAAAGGGTTGGGAGAGTAATGAAGACTGGGCTGGTAAAGAAGATTGAGCAACCAACAATGGTGGAGCACCAGAGTGTGATAGAGGAGGAGGAGGGGGAGGAGGAGGTAACTGTGACTGAAGAGGTGCTGGCTGTGATGGGGGAGGCGGTGGAGGTGGGGGTGATGGAGACAATGGGGGGGGTGGTGGCGGTGGTGAAGGAGGCAAAGGTGGTGGTGGAGGAGGAGAATCAAGAGGCAATGGTGGAGAGCCCTCCGGTAGTGGGGGCAACTCGGAGGAATTACTACAAGCAAATTCCAAAGTCCCATTAGAGCTCTGTAGTTGTGAATCCATTTTAAGAGAACCATTTATGAATGAGGGCCTTTCATCCTTCAGGTGTCCTGAAACATCTTCCATTTCGAGCTCACCATCCACGTCCTCCAAGATGCAATGGCGCCTGTCATTTGGAGGAATTGTATGTGTTTCTGAATCTTCCAATGCATGTGCGGCATCAGCATCCACTACTAGTGCATCACCAGCTTCCTTGACTGAAGTGCTTGGAAAATCGTCTTCCTCATCTTCAAATACATGGGAAGATAATAGACCGGGCAGCTGAAATGTAGCATTACTGATACAACCACCAAGAGAAAACAAAATGTTATTAGGAAGTCCAACGCCAACACATAAGCACATGCGGGTAGGTTTCCTTAACCACTCTATGTACGATTATAACAAGTTTAGTTTGGATATGGTTAAAAATGATAAAAGATTCAAGATAGCAAGAGTATGTGAATAGGAAATACGATTAACAACAAATTACACTAGAATCTTTTTTGATGAATAACCAAGTGCTGGTTCACATGTAACTAAATTCAATTTCTACAGAAAATTATTAATGATACCATCATTTTGATAAGTGATTAATGATACCATCATTTTGATAAGTAATTTAATGATACCATCATAAAAGTCAATTATCATGAAATTCAATAAATATCTAGATAGGTGACTCTCTTGTATACACATTGTGTGTTTTGCATTTTTTAATGAAGTTCTATTACTTATCAAAAACAATGAAATTCAATAAATCTTCAATGTGTTTGCCTGCATCATTTCTCATGTTGAACTGCTATTGTAGGCTCACATTTAGATCTATCGGTTTCACAACTAGATAAGCATGTCAACAATGCCACAGAATGTTATTTATCAAATTAAGTGCAGAATGTTATTTACCTAAACTAACTTCACAGCACTCTATAAGTCAAAATAATAAAGCAAGATGCGGAACAGAAGACAGGTCATATTTATCTATTACTTAGCATCTTATTACTTACTTTTTTTGGGAGGGGATGAAAGACAGATTCCAAGGAATTAAATTTGGCAATAGGTACCAGTATGTTTATACAGATAGTTATAATTTTTTTTTATCAATAAAACTATTTGTTTCGTTATATATACAACTACTAATTATTTCTTATTTCAGAGACGATATATCTTTCTTTTTTTTATAAGTTCAGAGATGATATATATAAATTGTTATTTTTCTTCATTCGATTTGGAAGGTAATATAGTATCAGAACCGTTCTCCATGTCCATGGTATACAACATAGTTTTGCAGCAATAACTGACAAATCTTGTTGAACAATGTGCAATCATTATTCAAAGGCTAATAATCATAAAATCGACAAGAAATGAGTAGGAGAGTGAGAGTTCATAAAATGCTGAAAAACAAACATATTACAGACCTGCCATATTCATCAACCAGCATGCCTTCCATTTCTCTTAATGGATCATCTACAGCTCGCTCTGCTCGTGATGGACGTCTCAGCGAAAGACCGGCGGATGTATCATCGTTTGAAACCCCAATGTCATCCATGTAAGGCCGAAGAATAGATTCAGGTAAGATTTTCCTCTCAAGCCACAACCGCAAAACCTAATAAAGAATATAGCTTCATTAAACTTGAAAGCTCCAGCTCCAGGTGGAGCAGCAGATCAATGTAAATTTACCTTGAGACACTGACGACGATTTTCACGGGCAACAGCTCCAGGTGGAGCAGCAGAACCAAGAAGACGTGGCAATGCTGCTTGAACAGCAGGAATGTACGAAGCACCAGCAATGCCTGCACATTATTTACAATCCTAGCTAAACAATCTTGTTCTGAAACAATGATTCACTTGCTAAAAATTGAGAGAGACTAACCATGGAAAAGGGGACCTTCCTAAAGAATAAGTACCTTTCTGACTATGCGAACATTGGGTAATGGAATCTACAAGAAAGAACAGGTCGACTTTACGATGAAAACTGGCCTCAGTTTCCAGCTTCCGTATGAGAAGTTCCACTACCTGCAAATAATGTTAAATTCAAACTTTCAAGTCTTGCCTAAAGGCATAGCACCTCTTCCAGTCAATGTTATCACCTATCATTCTCTTGGATAATTAACCTAGCAACCTACATAGAACCAATAAAAAGGCCTTATGTGGGGACTCACAAAATCCTGTCATTAAGACCAACACATTCTTAACATAAATGGGTTCTTATTTTCAGTCACTCCAGCATACCATTCATTGATTAAAAAGAAAAAGATGAGTACATATCAAATATGGTGGCAAAAACCCCCGAACAACAACCATGCACTATAAGATCCAATAACATCAACCCTAGTGCTGTTATTTTTTTTTTTATTGGTATCATCCCTAATGCTGTTATATTGATACCTAATTATATTATGTTAAAAAATAATTGTTTTTCTAAATAATTTATTTCTAAATAATATTGGTAAAAAAAGAATATATTCTCCACAGGTAGCATCATGGTCAAGAAAAAGGCTCAGACAAAACAAATAAAGAAAAATAACAAAACATCTCACTTGAAAGTAACCCTAAGCAATTAATAGGCTACAACTTCGCTTAGATGGCACCTTAACTCTGAATAATCTCCAGAACATTTGCCTATCATATTTTACAAGGTTCGTCCATAAAAACAGGGCCACTGCTTGCTCCTTATATCATCAAAATTAAAACTCATCCATAAACTATAGAACATTAAAACGAACAAGGAGAGCAAGCAGCATAGCCTACATATCTTAACAGTACAGGTTGCAAAAAACCCAAAGAGTGAGCTTTTTTATTTTTCTTATTTTTCTTCTCCCTTGTTTTGTCCATTTGCTTTACGATATTGAAATGTAAGACCTCAACCAATCCCATATAATTGCTGCTTGAGCCGAAGCCCAAATGTCAAAAGACTAGGAAGAGAGGTGCATCACCCAGTTAAAGAAGCATATTAGAGTCTGTAAGCAGTTGCCGAAAAAAAACAACTGAACACAATTAAAATTACCAAAATAAGCAGTGGCAGGCAAAACCACAACTAAAGATTCCCCATATATGCATTATAAGTCAGAAAAAAAAACATAGATAGAAGATAGAAACTACAGTTAAGCCGCATAATACAGTGACTTGTTTGAACTAAGGAAGTCGGGTTATTAAATTTCATATTAGTTTAGCCACATCCAAGCAATAACAACCATGGAGTACATGTTTAACAAGTGACCCATAAGAGAACTTGAATTCAGAAATGGCACCTTCAAATTCAAATAAAACTTTGCCCACATTATAAAAAAGCCACGTTAGTAATAAAACATATTGACTCTAGCTGCTTGGACCTACATCTCATCAAGAAGAATTGTGAAAATGGTGACATTGACTAAAAAAGTGCAATGAATGCGCAAGTTCAAGAAATTTTTTACTTAATATACAATCCAGATCAATAAACACCTTTTAGCATGATACAATTAAAAAAAGATCAAAAAAATAAGCATACTATATAACCTACCTCGTTAGCAATTCCATACTTTGCACAGTCAATAGCAAGACGAGTAGCACGTCCAATACTTTCCTTAGTCCTGGACAAAGTCTCTATCATCCCTTCAAAGGCATCACGAGCCACAGCTGCTTCAGTACCACCACTCAGAGAGCCTCCGGCAGTCCTGTGCCCTGAACTAACTCTTCTTTCCTCAATTTCTTCAACGTCAAGTTGATTTCGCAATGGAGATTGGTGACCATGATTTAATGGAGAAGCCAAATTTGTGGGATAATGTAATCCTTGCAAATCTGCCTGCAGCACATTGCTAGTACCAGTCAAAAGATACTGCACAGTGGGTGGACTGGGGCTCCTTCCCGGGACATCAGGTGCAGATACAAAAGAACTGAAAATTCCAAGAGAGAAGTTCTGAGAGTGAGCTTGTCTCCTTTTTGCCTGTGCTGCAGCAATAAGATGCTTCATGGACATAACAGATTCTGGAGTCTTAGAATCAGCCAGAGAACTACTTTTATCTTCCATACCAGCTTCCATTCTGAAATAAGGGGAAAAAAAAAGCAATAAGCAGGTAAATCAGGAAGATGGAAAAAAAAAAAAAACCAAGATAAAAGTGAGCACACCTTTCACTAGACAAAGAATTATACTCCACTGAATTATCAATCAAAACAGTAGATTCACCGATCCTTGAGATTGATTTAGGAGGGGCTTTAGATCTTTCTCCTGAAGAAGGTCTGTTTCTTTGAGTTGTTTCTTGATTCTGAGAAGAATTCATGCCATTAGAAACAACACCCAAACCCATAGCAGACCCAGCATGAACCTTCTTCTGAGTAACAGTAGCAGAAACTTTAATCAAAGCCTTGGCCACTTTATGCTGTTCAGCCACTTTATGCTGTTCAGCCACTGGTCTGGTCACAGGACCTGAATGAGGAGACTTTCTTGGGGATATCAACATTGATTTTGCCTCCTTCAATGACGATTGTTCCTTCGATTCCTTGGATGACAACTGCTCGGAGTATAGTTTCCTCGGACTACACGAAATATGAGTAGCAATTTCCTTTTCAGGCATCTTCTCATCAGGTTGACGTTCACCTGGTGACAGAGACTCATTTTGCACTTCAAAGGAAAACTCTTTTGAATGGCCATCCTCAAGTCCAGTAGAAACTCCGACATGCAGAGCATCTTTAGAACAATCATTCTGTGCTTCACTGCTCCTGGTAGCATCTGAAACATACAAAGATGCTCTAATGTTTCTAGCAGATCCACCATGAACCGGAGTTTTGCGCTCATTATCGTCGTCGTCATCAAAAAGGCAAACAGCTCTCCGTTTTTTGTGCTGTTGAATTCCTGTAACCTTAATGCTACTAGAGCATGATACATCATTCTTCACTGACACAGATTTTCTCTCTGTTTTATCATCAGCAGGAAGAGTCTCAGAGTCGGACATAGCCTCCATTGCTCGGCGTCGACGCTTTGTTACAGGTAGTGCAGCCTCATCACCAGATGCATTGGATCCAAAATTACAACTTTGGCCTCTGGAAGCCAGATTAGTTTCTGCTTTGACACATGATAATGAGCCTTTGAACTCTGGCATCTTCAATGCCTTCTTGTCAATAGCATTTGGCCTAGGAGAGTCACTCTTAATTCTTCTAGCATGTGCTCCATGGGTGGCAACATCACCCATATCTTCACACTTTGACTTTTTGGCAGGATGTAAAACATCATTTGCTCCACGGTTAGGCTTTCCATGTCCATGCTGGGCCCTCTTTTCCTTGCCAGAAGGTTTTTCCTTGGCCTGCTCATCTGGATCAACACCACAGTCCGGCATTTTATCAGCAACCTTGAAATGCTTTTTTGCTTTTAGCAGATCTTTCGAATTTTTTCCTGCATTGATACCAGAATCTGCTTTGAGAGGGCTTGAAGAAAACTCGTGCATGCTTCTACCAGAGTCATTTTTTACCTTAACTCCATCTTTTGATCGCTCAAGTGATTCAGAGGAATCAACAGAATGACCATCACTGTCAACCTTTAATGATGTTAAAGCAGACATGCTAGTTTTGTTTAGTCCAACTGCACTCCCACATCTCTTCTTTGAAGCACCAATCTTCTTCGACTTGTGACCATTTGTTAATACCTTCTGTGCCTCACCACGTTGCGTGCAAAAGGTATCATCTTCAACATTTTTACCAACAGTCACTTCTTTCTTTAGAAATAAAGAATTATCTGGACTGGCCGTCGGTGATACCACTTCCTTTGGTTTTGCACCATCAGATATTCTATTATTTTTCTTAGGAGACATAATCAGAGACAAATGATCATTTTCTCGACAGGAGACAGATGGCTTTACTTCTTGACTTTCAGCTCCACCTTGTCTCTGTGAGCAATGGTCCAACTTCGAGCCAGAATCACTTACAACCTCATTCAGTGTTTCTCCTTTGTATGTCATCTTACCAGTCTCACCCTTTAAGTCGACCTCACCCCCATCATCCTCTACCCCATTAGCAGAGGGAGCATCAGGCCCAACATCTGATCCATCAGTATGATCTCCCAAACAACTTGATTTCTTTTTTTGCAACTCATCAAATGCCACACAGATTTCCTTCACAGCTTGAGCAAAGCACTTAACTGTTTTACCCTGGCACCGGGCTAATAATTTACTCTTAACCTCATTAGTGAAGGTCTGAATATCCAGAGGGGCAACAAAACCTCTGTGAATGAAAAAAAATAGCCAAAGGGCAAAGAAAGAAGTTATAGTACCAGTTGTCAACTTAACCAACAAGACAAATAAGAAACATGCATGCAAAGAGAAATGGATTGGATAACCATCCCACAATACAATAGATAACCTACAATTTCATCTAGAACAAACATAGATTTCTTTTTGAATCTTTTTGCTCTTGCTAACCAGGTGCATCTATCGTATACACTGTGTATTAAGATTGTCTTATTGACAACTAATAAAATTTTCTTACTCATAAAGACAAGTGATGTTTGTTCTAAATGAGTTAGGTTATGTTCAGTTTACAAACAATAATATATCAGGGTTAATGTGCCAACCACCATCAGGGTTAAGCCAATGCCTTGAAAGAGTTTCCATGAAAAATTGTCGAGTTGACTTTCAGTATACTAATGGCTTTAAAAGCTCGCATATGTAAGGCACCATTCAGGACATTCATAAATGTTTAGCATACTTACATTTCTCGTGTTCCAAAGAATTCGACAAAGTATTTCTTGGGGTCAGGTGACAGCTTCCAGTCTTCAGGTCTGCTGATCTGTGAACACAATCAATAAAATCTACCTCAAATACCGACCAAACCACTAAATAACCAAACAATGTATGGCATCTGTAAATCCATTAAATAAATATGGGCTTACATACATCAAACATACTTACACATAAACATATATATATAAATGCATACATACACAAATAAGTCAATGCATACATATATATAAAACACCCTCTAAAGCCTAGCTTGCATCAATTTATCAACTATAAATAAGAGGCAAACAACAGCAACAACTGGGTTTCTTCTTTTCGTAAAGAGAAAAGCACCATTACCAAGGACACAGAACCCTATTTCACACAAACTGGCTATAGTCAAACGCATGACGCAAACGAATATCATATAAAAAGATTAGGGTATATGGTGAATATTAAGAAAAAAATCAGGATTCAGATATATAGAAAGCGTGGAAGAACAAAAATGAAGACCTTGGCGGGCCAAGCAGGGAAGCCCTTGACCTTTGCGAGGACAAGATCACCCAGACTCAACTGGCTCTTGTCCTTGCCTTTGTTGTTTGCTCCGCGTCTACGCGCCGGAGCCATGGCGCTCGCTGGAGCCGCAAAAACCCTAAATTCAAGAGTGTGCCCCCTCACGATCGAATCGAATTTGTGAGATTTACCCCCACAAAGAAAATCTAGAGAAATCCTTAACCAGAAGACCTATAGTCGTCCCAACCGGAGGTGCCGCCGGAGGTGAGTGGCACCGGCCCTGGAGGTGCTAGGGCATCGGAAGAATCGTAGACCGTATAATTCTTAAATCAAACAAACAAAGACAGAGACGGAGACTGTGGAATCGTAGAGAGAGGGAGAGAGAGGGATTGTGGCGGTTGGAGAAAGAGAGAGAGTATTGATTTTTGTGAGAGAGGGGGGTGGCTACTGGCTTGAGGTTGGGGTTGGGGACGCAGTGGTAATTTTGAGATTTCCTTGAGGCATTTAGGTATGTCCAGTATTTGAGGGCTTTCTGTGCGTCGGATGCTTTGGACCTTCTAGCCCATTTGTTCAAGAACTTTTTTTTTTTTTTTTTTTTCACGAGTTTTGAGTAATCGAGTAATGTATAAATGTAGCGTAATTTAAAAAAAATAAATAAATAAATATAAGATTTATATAAAAAAATTAATTTTTTAATAATTGACTAATCTTTTTTCAAAACACTTGCACACTGTATGTAGCAATACTCATTCTGAAGTCCATAATAGTAATAATATGTGATTATATATAGTATTATTTTTATTATTACTGTAAATAATAGTAAGATGATTTGGGTTAAGATGAGATGAGTTGATTTCTAAAAATATGTATATTTGAATGTAGAAGTGAGATAAGATAATTTTAAGTTTTAATAGAGATTTGATCAAGCGGTAGGTCTCACTAATTATTAGAAAGTGTTTGCAATGATTAAATAATAGTTATTAATATATTTTTCTTTAACAAATATCAATAAATATATTTAAATCCCAAAATTAAACTTTCTATTTTTTCAGAGTTTATATAATTCAATAATTTTTAAAAATATCAGTTTTTAATAAAATATATCATTCTAATTATCAAGTATAGATTATAAAATTACCTACGCTATTTTTATCTCAATTTATTTGGTTCAAAAATTCTAAATTATGAGTGGTCCCACCAAAACTTAGGTAAGGATAGTGCTTTATGCCCCCTCAATTTACCCACTTGGTGTACCCTTAGTGCGAATTGTACTTTTTTTTATTTTTTATTTCAAATATTTTCTAAACATGTTTAAACATTTTTAAAAAATAAAAATATCAATATACTAATAATCACTTCCTTAATCATTAAGTAAAAATAAATTTTAAAAAAAATTAAATACATGAGTGGTCAAAATAAGGGTGCAAAATGAGGGCATACTAGCATATTATTTATTAGGTAATTGCAAGGATGTAAAATTTTCAGTCCAAATCAAAAAAACCGATCAAACTGAACCATTCGATCCGAACCGGACTTGATCGAAAACTTGGACCCCCAAACCGGACCGACCGAACTACAAATATATATTTTTAAATATTTTTTTATAAATTATATATATTATTTTATATAATAGTTATATAAATAAATTATGTAATTTTCATCTAACCTATGACTATTGACAAAAATAAAATGTTAAATATATAATTATTAATTAACTAATATCAATTAACTAATATATAATTATCAATTTCGATAATTTGAACAACTTTTTTTAGGCTATTTTTAAGTAAAAAATGTGCAAATAAAATAAAATAAAATAAAATAGTTGTATTATTCAAAATTATGAACATTGTTAGTTTTTTTTATACTAATGGGCCGAAAATACATAATGCGGCTTTTTTTTATACTTCAAGAATGATGTGCTTTTTTGTATGATTGGACCCCCATTTGAAACTAGTCTGAATCGATAGCTAACGGTTCGGTATGGTCCACTAGGGGTGATCAGTCCGGTCCGATCTAGGAAAATGATGGACCAAAAGTTTCGGTTCATCATTCCCCAGACCAGACCAATTTACACCCCTAGCTAATTGTAACTTTCAATTACAGTGATGAAAAGTTATAAGTTATTTTTTTATGTCATTTGTTGTAATTCAAATTTTTTTTATCAATTATCAATATAGAATACACAATTATAATTTTTGTTATAAGTTGAAAAAATATAAACATTTTTCCTTTAATTATTTAATTCGAAAATCTCAATGGTAATATAAAATATCAATAAAAAAAAGTGATGTTAAAATTCTCAACTTTAGATTATTCCGAATTTATTTAATTTGAATTACACAAAGTTTATGAAATACTAGACCAACAATAACGCCATGGGTCTCTAGTGCGAAGACCCACGACAACGGTTGCACTGTATGTTAGTATCAGCTCACAACACCATCATGGGTCTAAGCTTTTCTCAAAGATTGACCGCGGTGTCACAGTGGGTATAGGTCGACTAAGGAATGGACTACAACATCATCATGCATCCAAATCAACCAAGGGATGGACCATTTTGCTTGTATGAGAAGCCCTTTGCCTCCCATGGTGCTCGCAGAGGTGGTAAGCACTTTTGTTGCCACAGTGCTCTTCTAATGCTAGAACTTTTGCTCTCACAATACTTGTCTAGGTGAAAAGCAATTTTGCTCTCCATGGTATACTAGCCTAAGGACAAGCACTTTTGTTTTTTATGGTGCTCACCTGGATGGCAAGCACTTTTACTCCTCGAGCGAGTACTTTCCCTTACGATTTTCTCTGAGGTGGCCAACTGCATGCTCCATCACGGTTCACCTGAGGTGCAAGCACTTTGTCTCTCATTGTGCTCGCCGAGGTTGTGAACACTTTTGTTCCCGCGGTGAGAGCCTAGGATGTTAGCATTTTACCCCTTGTGGTGTTTGTCTATGTGGTAAGCACTTTTCATTTCCATGATACTAGTCAAGGTGGTGTGTTTCATGCTCTTTCACGGTGCTCACCATGGGTGCGAGCTCTTTGCTTACATTTTACCTCCCATGGTGCTCACCTGGGCAGCGAGCACTTTTGCTCCTCGCGCAAGCACTTTTCCTTTTCACGATGCTCGCCGAGGTTGCAAGCTTCATGCTCAATCACGGTTCTCACCTAAGTGGCGAGCACTTTTGTTCCTATGGTGTGAGTATAGGGCGTGAACACTTTGTCTCTCATGGTGCTCACCTGGGTGGTGAGCACTTTTGTTCTCCATGGTGTTCACATGAGAGTTAAACACTTTTGCTCTCCCAGGGGGCGACCATTTTCCCTTTCCATGATACTTGGCGAGGTGGCAAGTTTCATACTCATTCACGATGCTCACTTAGAGTGCGAGCACTTTGCTTCCCCTTATGCTCAGTGAGATGGCGAATACTTTAGTTTCCGCAATGCTCACTTAGGTGGGGAGCAATTTTGCTTTCAATGGTGCTCGTCTAGGTGGTAAGACAATATATTTCATTGAAGCAATTTGACAAAGTATTTAATATCCTACATAAAGAGGTTTAGACTATCTCATCCTAAGGCAAGACAATTATGTTTTAGTGGTTGTTAGTCTGTCCTATTTAATGATGTCAAAAAATTCTATATCCGACATAAAAAGATAATAAACTCACTCCATACATTTATCTTTTTTCATTTTAGATCTTAGAATTTAAAGACACTAATCCAATAGCTATAATGTTTAAAAGCATAATCTTGTTGCTTATAATTGCCCACGTTATCATTAGAGCATCTGATTCCGCTGTTTGCTTTACACAAATAATTTATCTAGTAATAACCTAATTGTTTGTACCTTAATACACTTATATCATATATGTTATAGTCTATTTATGTTTTATTTTATAATTTTTTAAGCCATATGTTCATTATTAGGTACATTATTTTTCTTTCTAGGGAATTGAGATACATGGCGAAACAACAATCAATTATCATATTTTTCTTTCATCCCCTCCAGTAGTCGCCACTTACCTCATATCCTTCTCTTCAACTTTTGTCTTCTTCATCTCATTCTCTTGTTCTCCTCCTCCACCTCCCCACATTCTTCCAATTTTTTTTTATCTTTTTTACATGGTCGTAGGTAATTCAAATTATACGACTGTATATAACATTACTCTTAAAAAAAACTTCAATTAAAACAATGAAATGACTAACGATTTTGTTCTTTTCTTTTGAGCTGAAGCCAATTATGTTAGTTTTTTCATAAATAGGGAAATCAACATAGAATTGTTTTTTTTGGGGGGGTATGAGTTGTCAAGCCCATAGTTTACAGGTGAATTTTGAGAATGGAGTGGTAGTTTTGAGGGTTTTTGTAATTTATCACACTATTTTATTTTAAGGAATAAGTAGGAATTATAATCTAAACTATCACTAATTTTGCAATATTCAACCGAGATTATAAAAAAGTTGTATGCCTAAATTTGATTAAGATCTAAAGCTTTTAAGAAGAGCAAAAACAGGTCATGAATGAGAACGATCATACAAAGATTTAATCCTAATGGAGAGCGTACGTATAATATAACGATGTACATTGCAATTTAGTTTTTTCAGAATTTAGGACAGATGGTAGGTACAAAATGAAATCACTTAAAAAATAGGTGAGGGAAATTTTCTCCAGAAGGCAAGCAACAATTACGGCGATGAAACATAAACAAGAATAAGTGACGGGATACTTTTATAGGTGAAAAAAAAGGTAAACATGCCGACTAAAAGAATTCTCCACACTCTCTCTAAAACCCACCCCCTCTCACTCCAAAGAAAAAAAGAGACTATTCCATAATGACAGCATTAATGATCCCTAGATGGATGTTCTAGCACCATAATCAATCGATTCACAACATGTACCTTCCTTTTGAATAGAGAAAAAAAAAAAAAGATCAGGGAGAAATTTGTGGAGAATCGTGTATCCTAAATCTCCCTTTTCTCTGCTACTCAATTTGTTAACTAGAACTCCAAACCAAACATCCTTCCAATATCAATATGAAGTATCGACCATCTCAAAATAAAAGGTCCTTGACCCAGTAATGATTCCATCTAAATGGGGTTGTGGGAGAGGTTAGATATGTACGGTACTTTGCTTCAACATTTCTCCATGAAATGAGAGCTTCTATAATGCACTTGATAATTATGGTGGATTGTAAAGGCTCCAATATAAGCGCCAACAAGTTGACTCAAACAGCCAACACTTTTGCCCTAGGATCATGAAACATTTCCAACAACTTCCTATCTACAGGTTCCCAAACCTAAAAGACTAACAAACCGAGACAAGAAACTGGCTCACGGTTACATTTCTATTAAAGTGCCGCTTATGAAAATCAAAGCTTAATGAATATTCACAAGTTGAAACAAATCAGTCCATACAGTTGTGAAACGAGTAATGCTATACACCATACTCTCATCCTATTTTGATCATACTAAGTAGTATGTGGCACATTTATCACCATTAGATGATAAAGAAGCATGCAATAAATGATCATTTAATGGTGATAAATGTGTCACTTCATACTTAGTGGGATGAAAGTGAGATGGTAGTATGGTGTATAGAATTTTCCTTGTGAAACTAATCACATACACCCATTATGTGCGAACATGAAATGATGGGCAGCAAGTGCCCGCTACCAGTGGTGGACATCAAAAGACAGAATGAATCCCTTACAATTAAAAGAAAAATCCCTCCCCCCCCAAGCTTTTTCCTCGCAATGGAATCACACATCAAACCCCTGAGATATGCATGGAGGCCAATATTCAAGCTCAAGAAGGTTCCTTGCCTAACCAAATTATCTTCGGTAATCCATTTGCTTGATACTTTCTCCAGGGGACCGAGGTTGGGGGGATGAGCTTTCATCTTAATAAGGAAAACACAGCCAAAAATCTCAAATCAAAGTTAAAAGTAAAAAATGAGAGGGGGGAGAAGGAGAGGGGAAGAGGAAATCAGAAGGCATTATGTGCCCTGTGGTCATGATCAAACATACTCAAGCAGGAAAAGACATTAACCACGTTGTGGGAATCACGATAACATTACAAAAATTAACTAAAAACTAAATTGAAGAAGCTGCCGCTATTTTCATTGCAAAAACATTTACCAAAAACTCACCCTTTAGGCTCAGAAACTAGAAATTTCTAAGGAAACCAATTGTGTCAAAAAAATTGCAGAGACTATCTAGTTCAGATTAATGTTTCTTTTTAAACTTTCAATAGTTACACACATATTATTTCACAAGTCATAACAATTTTGATATATACGTCAGGTTTTTTTGTTTTTTTCAATAAAAAGAGCAAACTCCACCAATCGTGAGTGAAGTTTAATAAAAAAGGCACGATTTCTTTAAACTGAAACCAAGCAAATAGCAGTCATACTTTGCACTGTCAAACCTAACAATCTTCATAACAAGACAAAAATTCAAGTCGAGAACTACCACATTATTATAATGAAGGTTAACAAGAAATCTCAAAACAACATATTTTTTGTCAAGTTCTTACTCTCTAATCCTTACTTGAACCTTTGTCCTTTCCTTCATTTCCAACAGCATCAGTCACCAAAGCCACTGGTCTTTCATCAATAACCTCATCAATAATCCCAAACTCCTTGGCCTCATCTGGTGTCATAAAGTAATCTCTATCCATATTCTTCTGAATTATCTCTATCGACTGCCCCGTGTGCTTTGAATACAGTGCATTTAGCGAATCCCAAACCCGAACAATCTGCTTTGTGTGAATTGTCATGTCCTTCGCCTGCCCACTGTATCCTCCCGAAGGCTGATGAATCATAACTGTTGCATTCGGGAGAGATCTTCTTTCACCCTTGGTCCCTGCTGATAAAAGAAGAGATGCCATCGATGCAGCTTGGCCCAAACAAATTGTATTGATTGGAGACCGGATGTACTGCATAGTATCATAAATGGCAAGACCTGTATAATTCAATCGAAGAAAAAAATGAGACCTAGAAAACTTAGCTTGGATCTCTTAAATCCAGTTCATTAGGATCTACTAAACCAAAAAAATCACTATAAAACTGATACATTTGGAAATTAAGCCCCATCATCTTTTTAGGTAAATACAACTCAAACACCTCACTCTCTACGACCACTTGTTCATCAGAAGGAGATGCCATTAGTTCCCAAAACAACAAGCGACCCATTGAAACAGCTCACATTGTTAAAGTTTAACATTTCAAACAAGCTCTCATTTCTTTGTACAATACGACCAATTTTCTGGATTATCAAATGTAACCGAAATCAGGTAAATTGCGAATTAGCACGATCATCGGTAATTGAACGTCTGCGAATTTAATCTCTTGAACAAGGCTACTCATTTAAATAATAGAGTGGGATTTTTCATCAAGTACGAAATAGAAGAGACTGGAAATAGAGAAACGAGTGACCTGCGGTGACGGCGCCGCCGGGGGAGTTGAGGTACATGTTGATAGGTTTGGAGGGGTTCTCGGACTCGAGGAAGAGGAGCTGGGCGACGACGACGTGGGAGGTGTCGTCGGAGATGGGGCCATTGATGCACACGATTCGCTCCTTGAGGAGGCGGGAGAAGATATCGTAGGCGCGCTCGCCTCGCGACGAGTGCTCTATCACCATAGGGATAAGGCTGTACCTGCGCACCGGCTGGTGAGCCCACGTCGATGCTGATCCCCCGGCCGATAAGGTGGCGGCGAGGAGTCTAGCTCTTGAAATTAGGCTCCTCATCGTGGTTGTAAGTTAAGAGAAGGGGAGTAGATCTTCGACTTTCAAAGAAACTCAAAGAAGGGAGAGGGAGTAGGTCTGCTTGTTTAATTACCGATGAGTGTCTTCGACAATCGACAGACGAGAAACACTGGCGTGTTTTGGCCGATGGAAATGTAACTTAGGGCTTGTTGGGGGCATTAGTTGAGAATTTATCTCATTTTATCTTATCCATTTTATTTTCAAACATAATTTAAATATAAAATTTTTAAATTAATTATTATAATTTTTTCAAAATTTTAAATAAAAAATAAAAACAATTCCAATTGTAAGGGGATTTCCCCCTTCTGAGCCCAACAGACCTGTGAATGAAAGCTAAGAGAATTAAAACCAAAGGCTCAACTTAGAACAAACAAAGTCTCCAACCCGACTCATGGGTAGGGTTCTTTGGACGCAACCTGCAAAAGATAGGGTATTGTAGGAGATGAGACTCGTCGATCTAAAGGCCCTTCAAGTGCCCGTCCGCATAGTAGGCGTAATGTGCGGAAAACCCTTAATCTCCTAACAGGAAAAATATCAACGGACCACCAAGGATATTGTTTGAGAGAAGGAAATCGAAAAATCACGCCACATTAATGACACTATTATCCAGGCTACACGCTACATTAATGACGCCGTCGCAAAGCCACGCTGCATTAAAGGATCTATTCCCCCAGGTTTATAGAATAAATAACAGCTCACAAGTACGAGAATAGGCTCTCTGATCCCTCGATTTTTTCACTTACTTACAAACTTTCAAAAATACTTACTAACTTTGGCATCGGAGACTCCCCGGCCCCAAGGCCGCCCTCTTTTAGTTGCATTCTCTCCTATCTTTTGCAGGCCCATTTCGGAAGACCTGAGTTGTTGGAACCTGACCCAAAAGTGTGCGAAACACGACATTAACAGTGGTGCCGTCTATGAGATTCTTGTAAATCTTACGTGTCATTCCCATGTCTGTGACAACCCGTTCCGGACAATTTAAGAGAGACATGAGAGACACCATGGAAGTAAGATCGAAAAACATGGAGGAATGGGTGACGAAGTTAACTGACGAAGTGCAAATACTTTGTAAGGAAAACGAGGAACTCAGAAAGCCTCGGCAGGAACGGGACAGCGGAGCAGAATCTAGTGATAGTGAACATGCGGGGTCCCGGAACACATAGGCTGGACCGAATAAGGAGGAAGAGCAGAAGAACATGCAGACGAGCACCGTAGTCTTAAAGGAAAGTATGAGGAAATAGTAAGGAATGTGGGTACATCATCAACGGTGGACCAGTTGCTCACAAGCACTGGCCTACCTTACACAGAGGAGGTGATGGCGGTGCCCTTACCACCAAAGTTTAGGGTCCCAGCTATGGAAATATATGACGAAGGAAGGGACCCTCTTGAGCATCTGGAAACTTTCAGGTCTCACATGACATTGCATGGCTTCCTAGGCGAAGTAGCATGCAGAGCGTTTCCACTGACCTTGAAGGGGCCGACACACGTATGGTTCGGCTCTCTGGCACATGGATCAGTGGACAGCTTTGGCGAGCTAGCCAAATTGTTTCTGACTCAGTTCATGTTGCAGCGGCGTTCGGCGGCATACCTCTTCACCATCAAACAAGTAGAGAACGAAAGCCTAAAGTCCTACCTAACCCAGTTCAACAAGGAGAGCATGACCATCGACGACCAAGACGAGAGAAAATAACCTAGGCAGCGCTTCTGGGAGGAATTTGGCCGCAATCCCAATTTATGGTCGAGCTGGCAAGGAGGACTCTTGTGACGTTGCGAGAGTTCATGGACCAGGTTGACAACTTCATCAATGCGGAAGACACTCTTCGAGCGTTGACGAAGCCAATAAAGAAGGAGTTGAAACGAGCAGAAAATAGGGCAAAACCCCTGGCTAAAGCTAAGCCCCACGAGAAGCCAGAGAAGAGCTCCCAAGATAAGAGGCGAGAGGAAGTCCCGACAAGGGGATCGGGACCTCGGCTCAACCGGCCCACATTCACTATCCATGAGGCCGACACCTCTGTCGCCTGAAAAGAGGATGATCGGGGTATAACACGACACTACTGCACATACCACAGGTCCACCTCACACAATATCGAGGATTGCTTCTCCCAACAAGGGAGGAGGGAATATGCAAAGCAGGAAAGACAATGCCATCCCCTGGCCCAGAGACTGGAGCAAGAAAGAAGGGAAAGGTCGAGAGAAAGAAGTAGGGACCGAGGCAACCAGCACAGGATGAAAGACAGCCCCCGGTGGAGACCACTGGCGCGGGAACCACAAAAAGTTCATCCTCGTTCTCCACCACGGGAGGGGCCTCCACATGAGAAAATTCAAACCATAGTAGGAGGATTTGCGAGTTGGGGCGTTTCCTCCTCTAGCAGAAAAGCACATGCCAGGCGGGCCCGATATCACGAGGTGTACTCGGTTGAGTACCATCCTGTCAAGCATCGAAGGGGTGACCCTACCCCTATCATCTCCTTCATGGAGGCCAAGGAGGATGGGGTCCTGTACCCCATGACGACGCATTGGTGGTCATTATACTTGTTGCCAACTTCACCACTCGCAGAATCCTCATTAACAATGAGAGTTTTGTAAACATCCTGTTTTTTGGGGCTTATACCAGAATGAGAATAGATGTTGTTCGGCTGCAATAGGCCCCCGCTGCCTTGCCCCGCCTCTGTATGGCGGGATGGATTACCCCGTTCGCCAGATGCGGGGGGCGGGTGGCCCCGCCCACATCTAGCACCCAAGGCGGGCAGGGGCGGGGGCGGAATAGAGATTACCCCCGCCCCACCCTGCCCTATACAATATATATATATATATATATATATAAACCCAAGCATGCCTGAGTTTTTTTACTTAATAACGAATGACAAAACGACGTCGTTTCTTCATATACAAAATGACGTCATTTCGTTATTTGTTAAGATCCACCCTCCCCGGCGTGAGCCACTTTCTTCTCATCTCTCTCTCTCTCTCTCTCTCTCTGCATCTTCGATTCTTGAATCTCCATTTCCGTCAAAGAACAAGCAAACTATGCTGTCGCCGTCGCCGTAGCCTTCCATCTTCATCTTCATCGCCGAAGATAAGAAACGATGTTAAAGTTTTATTTTTTGTGATTTATGGAATGGAGATTGGAGGAAAGATGGGGTTTAATCGGAGATAGAGGATGAGATTTTGTGAATTGTGTGCAGTGGAGACTTGATTGTGCATGTGGTTTGAATCGTTGATGATTGATGAATGATGTGTGACTGTGTGTGAATCTGTCCTTGTGTTTTTTATTTTTTTGGGTTTGTATTATGTAATGTGTTTTGAATTTTGATAATTGAATACATGATAGTGAGTTTTTGGCTAATTAATTCGGATTGGAACCCTCAAACCATAAATTAATTTAGAGATTAAAACTCCTAAATTAATTTAGGGTTTCGAAATACCCTAAATTAATGTAGAGATTGAAATCCCTAAATTTAATTTGGATTAAGTTTGAAAACTTTGCTTAAAAAGAAAAAAAAAATTAACCATACAAACTGGCTCTTATATATATATTTATATATATTGCGTACTCGATATCCATTGTATTTACAACTCTAAAACTCATTTTTTTATGTTTGAACTATTTGATGTTTGAACTGTTTTTGTTTTTGTTTTTTTTTTATCACAAAATTGATCTATATATATATATATATATATATATGGTTCAAAATTTCAACTCAGAACAAAGGATCAATATCATGAAATAAGTGACTTTCTATTTTAAGACAAATTTCTTGATACCATTTCCTCAATTTTCATAATCATTTCCCCCATCTTCCATCTTCCAACTTCCAATATAGATGTTAATGCTTGGATGTTAATTGTTTGGCATGTTGCTATGTTTGGTATAATTTCAAATTTTTTGTTTGCTTGAGTTCATGGATATGCCGACAGATTCTAGTACGAGCTCCTCTTTCCAGGCCCAGTGTACCCCTACCCCTACTCTTACTCCTATTCCTACCCTTGGCCCAACACCTACCCCTAGGACACCTTGTCCAGCCCCCAAACCCAGCAATAAACTTGCTTCCATAGTTTGGGCTCCTTTCACCAAACTAGAGGGTGGTGACCCTAATAACCCCCAAGCCAAGTGTAACCATTGTGAAAAAATTTATGAATGCTACTATAGTGAACATGACACCTCACAATTGAAGGTGCACTTAGAAGAGCAATGCAAAAAAAGTCCAATATTAAGATCATTACAAGAGAAGATCCAATCTAGACTAGAAATTGGATTTCAAAAAATGGCGGATGAAAGTAGTTGTGGTGCAACTTTGAGGGAGTATACTAAGTATGATCCCAATGAGTGTAGAAGACACATAGCTCGTATGGTCATTATGGACAAGCTACCTTTTCAAGTTGTTGATGGAAAATGGTTCCAAGCGTATTCTCGCTACTTGGAACCAAGATTTAATATTCTTTCTTGCCACACGGTGGTAAAGGATGTAAAAAAATACTTTTGGTCTGAAAAAGAGAAGTTGAGGGGTTAACTGTGCATTTTGTTGATTGTGATTGGACATTGCATAAGAAAATTATAAAAGTTTGTCAAATCACTGAACACAAGGGTGAGACAATTGAGAAGGCATTGGAGGCCGCAGTAAAGGAGTGGGGGTTGACCCGAGTTGTTACAATCACATTTGATAATGCCTCGTCTAACAATGTCGCATTAGGACATCTGAAGACCTATCTTAGAGAGGCAAATAAGACAATCATGGGTGGTGAGTGTCTGTATGTGAGATGTGCGTCACGTATTCTGAATCTTATTATCATTGATGGTTTGAGGGATCTTCATAACGTGATTGCTCGGGTCAGGACTGTTGTGAGATGGGTGATCGAGGTTGGAGAAATTCAAGGTTGTTGGAAGGTCTACAAGCCTAACATCTAAGAAGGGTCTTTGTACTGATATGCCTACATGATGGAATTCAACATTTTTATGTTGGAGGCGGCCCAAGAATATAAGCTGGCATTTGCATTATTGGGTGATGAAAACATCTAATATGTTAAGTATTTTGATGATCACGAGGGATTGGGGAAACCCGTAGATGATGATTAAGAAATTGTATCTATTTTTGTAGATTTTTTAGGCTTTTTTACGAGGTTATCACGATACTATCTGGAACTTTGTACCCTACATCCCATCAATTATGTCGGCAAATATGTAGGGTAAAAGAAGAATTAGATGACATGGTCGCGGGTGGTCACATTAGGCTGCGGGAGATAACATTAATTATGAGGACAAAGTACGACAAGTTTTGGGGAGATTTTAGTAGGGCTAATATTTTGTTATATGTAGCTGTCGTCTTTGACCATTGGTTTAAGGTGGATAGCGTGGTATTTGGATTGGGCATTGTGTACGGGCAAGCATGGGCAGAGCGTATTGCAGCAAGGGTTCGGAAAACCCTTAGTAGATTATTTGATGAGTTTACCGTTCTGCGGGGTGATAATATTGCAGCACCTACACCTACACCTACACCAACCCCCCACAAGTTCCAGAATCCGAGGTAGGGAAAAGATGTAGATTGGACTGGGGTGAAAGGTTGGAGCAGACCCCCTTCATCCGGAGTTCTGTAGAGGCTCAGTCAGAAATAGACAGATACTTAGCAACGAAGTTTCTACCATTTTCACGAGATTTCGATATATTAAGTTGGTGGAAGTTGAATGCCATGAAGTATCCCGTCTTTTGAGAGATATCCCACAGTATTTTGGTCATCCCTGTTAGAACTGTAGCCTCAGAGTCGACCTTTAGCACCGGAGGACGTGTATTTGATTTATTTCGGAGTTCATTAGCTCCTACCACTGTGGAGGCTTTGATTCGCGCGCAGAATTGAATCAAGTGAACTCCAATTCATGTTTCAGATGTTCTTGAGTATGAAGAGGCCGACGTAGAGGAGAAGGGTGGTGATCAGCCTGGATCTGGTAATCGTGGGACTTGAATTGCATTTTCTAATTTCTTGTTTTGATTTATTTATTTTCATTTAATCAGTATTCATTTCAAATTTAATTGTTATAGTGATTATGATACATGAGACGTCATCTACGACTATCTCTGATACAATATGATTTTGTGTGTATTCGACCCACCATTGCCATGGTTTGCACAATTTGTCCCTTAATTGTTTTTAGTATTTATACTTTTATATAATAGTTTAGTATATAATTATTTTGCTTGTATGTTTTTTATCTTTTATATTCTCAATATACATATGCTGAATCTTAATGACCGATCTATGCTCATCTGCCTCATCTTCATCTCAAATTCCAATGGCCCAATCTCATTTTGGTTAGTACTTTTAATATTTTGTATTTTAAATTTGTGTTTCATCTTTATAACTTTATAATTCTAATTTGTTTTATTTTTAACTTATTAATATTTCAGGTTTTATAACTTACTAACTTTTGTGATCTTGATTTTTAGTCTCATAGCAGTCGACACAACTCACCACTCAGCACTCAATGAACTCACCTCCACGACGCCACCCCAAATTGATCAAATTGAAATGTTATGATTTTGTTAATTTACAATTAATTGTAATGTTACTACAATAGTTAATAGTACAATTTGTAATATTTATTATTTTTAGATGAGTTTGTAATATTATAATAGTTTATTAATTCTCTTAATTTGTATAATTATAAATTATAATAGTTTAGTGCCTTAGTGATGATTATTACTTAATTACTTAATGCTTAATAGTATTAGTTGAACTTTAGTATATAGTTAATAGTTTTATCTATATATTTTATATTTTATTTTTATTTTTTAAATATATTTATTTATTTTAGTTAAATTATGGGCCCAAAACCATATTCTAGGTCATTTAGGGCCAAAATAACTGAACTGGGTCGAAGGTCCAATAGGGGGCGGACGAATGGAGGTCCACCCCTGTACCATGCGGGGGTTGGGTATGGGGAAAAATTCCCCAGCCCCACCCATGCGGGGGCGGGTAGCACCCATATCGAAAGTATGGTTCAGTCTGTGGGAACCATAACGCTGTCGGTCCTCGTTGGCAGCAGCTCATGTCATGGTCGACTTCTTGGTACTAAGGATTCTGTCATCATACAACACCATTATTGGAAGGCCCACCCTCAACAGCCTGTGAGCCGTCACGTCGACCTACCACCTCAAGATGAAGTTCCCAACTCCCCAAAGAGTGGGAGAAGTCCGAGGCAAATTGGCAAGAGAATGCCACGTCTAAGAGCTGAAGCGGAATGATGGTGGGCTTACCTCAGACGGCACTGCCGAGAAAGAATAGGCCATGCACAACTAGAGGAGTCCTGGCATTGCCGGGAAAGAATAGGCCATGCACAACTAGGGGGTGCATGGCCCCAGAAGGACGAATGAACGACAACCTTCCCGGCTAAAAACTTTGTTTCCCTTTATCTTGTAATATATTTTTCTCAAACATGTAATTTCTTGATATTTAATGAAAAATGTCATTTTTCAGGACAATGCAAACCGTTTACTTCAAACTTTGTGACTAACAAAATCTACAACGACAAATCCATCAATGGATTAATGTTTACCTTCCATGTGATGTCAACGGGCGGGAGAGGGTCCAATCACAAACTTCTTGAACAACATACCTCCTGCTGGGTCAAAGGGAAGGGCTACGTCGAAGGCAGCCCTATCCCTCCCGCGATGGAGAGTGGGATTTGCCCACTGGCAGCTCAAATAGCTTACCCCGACCCCCATCGAAGTGAAGAGCGGATCAACCACATCGTTGTCCGAATAACTTACCTCCCTCGCGGGATACTAATGAGAAAGGTAGGCCAAAGGGTTGCCTTATCCCTCCCGCAATGGAGTGCGGCCCAAAAACAAAAGCTTACCTTCCTTGCGAGCATCAATAGACGAGTACAGGTCTAGTCACAAACTTTCCGAACAACATACCTCCATGCGGGATACTATAGGAAAATGTTACCTTGTCTCTCCGCAACGAAGAGCGAGATCAGCCTCATGGCTCCCCAAATGAATTACCACATCCTCCGCCGCAATGAAAAGTGGGATCAGAGCCATGCCGCATTAAAGGACTCTGACACAGGGAACAATACGAAGGACACGAACTCCATGGGGGCAGACATGATCTGTCCCCCAGACTTATAGTATAAATAGCAGCTCCCAGGTACGAGAATAGGCTCTCTGATCTCTAAACTCTTGCACTTATTTACAAACTTCCAAGAATACTTACTAACTTTGGCATCGGAGACTCCCCAGCCCCAAGGCTGCCCTCTCCTAGCTGCATTCTTTCATATCTTTTGCAGGCCCATTTCGGAAGACCTAAATTGTCGGAGCCTGGCCTAAAAGTATGCGAAACAAGCGTTAACACCAACTTTTTTCAAATCTCCAAACAAAATAATATTATAAAACTATATTCTTACAATATTTTAACTTTATAATATTTTTTATTCATATTCAAAACTTTCTCTCTCATTTCCCAAAACTGAAAAAATACTCAACTCAAACTATATCACTACTAGTCACAAACTATCTTACTACTATTCACAAAATTTTCATATCATCTCACTCTCAAACCAGCCCTTAGTGTTTGTTTGGATAGTGAGATGAGATTAGATGGTTTTAGATGAGTTAAATAAAATAATGTTATAATATTATTTTTTTAATATTATTATTATTTTGGGATTTAAAAAATTTAAATTATTTATTATATTTTGTGTGGAAATTTGAAAAAATTATAATGATGAAATGAAATGAGATGATGTCGTTTCTCTATCCAAACAAGCTCTTAGTACTTATCATCTCTGCAGACTGCGCCTAACACCATGTCACCAACATCTAATTTATGATTTTTATCCTTTTATTTAAATACATATATTTGTATAAATATATAAATAAATCACAAATCACATGTTAGTATGTGGTATAGGAAATGATAAATAGAATTTCTCGTCTTTGAGAGATCTAACACCCATTAAATTTTTTTTTAGCACTAATGCGTATGTAAAGCGTTTGTTAGAAATAGGATATTACGGGTGATGTTGTGTTAGAAATTTTAAAAATTGTTTAAATAGTTTAAAAGTTTTTTGATAAAAAAAATTAGGTACATATTTGGGTTGTGGTATGAGTAAAGTGTTTAAATAGTTTTAAAAGTTCTTTAATAAAAAATTAGACTGTTTGAGAATTACATATTAAAGCACTTTTAATATCAAATAAGCTAAAAAATATGGATAATGTGGAACGTAACTCAAATTAAAAAAAAAATATCAATGAACGAAAATACTTATACAACTTTCAGATAATTACAACTTTCAAACTTTAAAAAATATGATTATAATCTTTAAAATTTCAAATAATCGTCATTTCTACCTCAGAAAACATTTTTTTAATTTGTTTCCAAACAAATGTAATGTGTTTTAAAGTGTTTTAAACATATGGTTGCCAGTAAATAACTTTTTAATAGTTATAAGCTATAAACCCTAAATCTATAAGCTATATTTCTCACCGTAGTCCCAAACATTCACTGAGTTATTTGGATGATGTTACATATGAAAGTACTTTTTAATCACAAAAAAGCTAAAAACTATGTTTGAAAAAAGTATCATTTTGATATTTTTTCTCAAACATGTTTTTCCGGATAATACGAAATGTAATTTAAATTTTAAAAAAAATTGTCAATGGGCAAAAATATCCATACAACTTTCAAACTTTTAAGGATATGGTAATAATCTTTAAAAAAAATCAAATAATCGTCATTTCTAACTCAGAAATCACTTTTTAAATTTTGCTTCTAAACAAATGTAACATGTTTGAAAGTATTTTGAACATATGATTATCAAGCATTAAATAAATTTTTAATAGTAGAACTTATTACTTAAACTATAAGTCCTAAAACTATAAGACATATTTTCCACCGCAATCCAAAATATGCACTATGTCTATTTCATAGTATTATCATTAATAAATGTTACACTGACTAGTTAATTAAAGAAAAATGCTATGTTTACATAAATTTTCTATAAAAGCGAGTTATATGTTAACATGATACTGTTCTTTGTCAGTGTCATGTTGGAAGCTCAGGCTCGAAAGTTCATAAAGTGTTTGGAAATGTCGAGCATACTTGCTCAGAAACTGATATAAATATTGTGTGGACGTAGAAAGACCCATTATAAAATATCACATGTTAATTTATTTTTTTAAGAATAATAGATTTATTTTATAATTAAAAAATAATTTTTAAATAAAAAATATTAATAGCCAAACAACCACTCGCTATTATCCAGGTATTCTTTCACTGTAAGATGCATTGTTTTCACGCGTTGTTAGATCTCATATGTGTGCCGCCTAAGAACAATTGGTAAGTTCCTCATATTGAGGTACTACACATTACACATATGTAACACACACGAACTCCTACTGTACTAAGCCGCCTCATAACCATGCAGTTAGGTATCGCTAAGAGAGTAATTGGTTTGGTTTGGTTCCGTTTTGGATATATTTTAGAACCAAACCGATATATACCAGTTTTAATATTTGAAGAACCGATACCGCACCGGTTACACCTCTAAACCAATACTTTTGGTTTTACTGGTTTCAATTCGGTTACATCCCTATATATAATATATATATATAATATACTATATATATTATAGTATATTATAATATATATATAGTGAGATAATATTAGTATAACTATTAATACTATAGACTATAGTGATAATATATAATTATTTATATATAGTGAATTACTAATAGTATACTTAGTATTAAATAGTATTTACTTCCTGAAGTTTTCAAAATAGTTTTAGGATTCAAATTAGTCTTCAAAATCCTATGATAAATTCGGTAAACAATGGCAAGAGGTTTACTACCTTCTTCCATTTCATAACCAGATGTTAAAATTTTTAAAGTCAAAGCTTTCAAAATATTAGGATTATCCAAAGCAAGAATTAAATCAGAAAAAGCAATCAAAGTGGACAGGATCACTGAATAGAGAAGATTGAATTATGCCAAAGATATTAGTTTCAAGTTTCTTGAATCTAGACCTGGAACTAATAGATGAATTAGATCTAAATATTCTATTCATAATGAAATCAATTAAAACAAAACTCAACACTAACTAAACCTATCCTCACTCATGGGTCTGTTGCATTTCGTAACACATACCCTTGGTCCAACCTTGTACCATCACCTGCCTTACGTGCTCCCACGATAAAACGGGCCTTACAGACACAGTTCTAGGTAGTCAATTACAGACGGAGTGGCGCAAACAGAATCAAGAATTAAGAAGGAATGAGCAAGCAAGAAGCAAAGCTTTGATTGATAACACAATAAACAGAATGAAGATAAATAATCAATCTATCAGAAGCCACTTGGCTCTGATACTAATGGAGGGGCGCGAAAGTGAATGCACAAATATAGAAATAGGACCAGATGACCGGATAGTAAATGAATAAAACTTTGTTAATCCAGAGTTCTACTCATGATGCTACTATTCAAGTTTCAAAAATGATTTATTGGAAATATATTTCTCTTTCCAATGAATGGACTTTAGAAAATGAGGTTCCTCCTATTAGAGTTCCTACTGACGAACTCAATCTTGATTATATTCAGCAATATTTTGGATGGCATTATTAAAAATAGTTTTGACCAACCTCTAGTAAACAATGAAAGAAGAAATTCTTTCGCTGGAACTAGATCATCTTTTCTTGGTTCTGTTTCAAAAAATCCAGAAAGAAGAGACCAAAATCTCAAAAAATTTCTAGAAGATTTTGTAAAAACAACCCATCCTATTAATCCTGATTTAAAATTGAAAGGAGTTTCTATTGTTTCTCAAGTTGCTTCTGCTTATTATACTACCAAGGATGCCGAAACATCCAAAGGTAAAGCCATAAAGGAAGAAGAGGATAAAGAAGAAGAAGATGCTTTATCTCTATCTCCTACAGTTTCAAATATGGTTGCACCTATTCATCACAACCAGCTTATTGTGATAAATAGAGTTTTTGAAATTGATTTAATTTCTTTGTTTAAAGAATACAGTTATATTGAAAGCCGTGATAAGAGAAAAACTTATCATGCTAATTTTTATGATTCTAAAAAATTACGTGTTAAAAGAAAATGGAAAAAAAAAATGTATGCTCTTCAAAAGCATATACTTTTCTTTGATTTTTCTTGAAAATCATTATGTTTCTAAACTAGTTTAAATGTTGTTAAACTCCACTTAAGATAGCCAATAATGATCCAAATGCTACTATTACAATGGAGAGAAAAAAGATTATTAAACAAAACAATTTTGTTAACCAGGCTCTCCATGGTATAGGACAACAGTTAGATCGTATTGAAGAAAAGGTAGAAAAACCTGTTTTTACTCCTTCGAAAACAAAATTAAAAACTATTGAAAAATCTTTGATTATTTTACCAGAAGATAGGCCAAAACTTGATTTCAAAAAACAGGCCAACACTCTTGATAAAATCAATCAAATGCTTGCTGATATTAAGAAAGAACAGTCCTTTACCAGTGCTTTAAATAGTAATGACAGAGAAGTTGTTATTGTTGAAACCACTGAAGAATAGTAAAAAACACTTAATATAACTTGCCATCGGGCAAAAATATGTTTTGATACATTTTTTTTCTAAAACATATTTAGTACTTTTGCAATCAATGCGTAGTAAGAATTTTTTGTTTAACAAATCACTTTGAAATTTTGAAATGCATAGTACTATAGATAAGATTTATTTCTTAATAGTACTATAATTAAGTTGAGCACTATTCTAGACTCCGGAATGGAATCGAACAATTTGTTCGGATGAGCCTAGTGAAACTATTTGTTTTAGAATGCCACCATAATCAATATTAGAGGCATCTATTTCAACGATTTTAAAAGAATCAGAAGTAGGGATACCAAGACACGAAAAAGTCTTGACATGTGCCTTGATTTGTTTAACAAGAGTAGTATGAATTTCGGACCAAGAAGGAGGATTGTTGTGTAGCCTTTCAAATATTGGGTGATATTGTTTCCTCATATTTTAGTAGAATTTGGCAACATAGTTGAGAGAACCAAGGAATCTCTGTAACTGGGTTTTATCAAGAATAACATCAGGAAATTTGTCAACAAATTCGATAGCCTTGTTGATGGGTCAAATTTTGCTTTTAGAAATATCATAACCAATGAATCTGATCTTGGTTTGAAACAATTTAATCTTTTTAGCTAAAATAACAAAACCATTTAGCCTAATGATATCCAGAAATGATTGCAAATGTTTCTAGTATTCATCAATAGACTTGAAAAATATGAGAACATAATCAATGTAAACAATGGTGAAATGGGTAAATGAATTGAAGATGTCATTCATAATATTTTGGAATTCGCTAGGGGCATTTTTAAGACTAAAATGCATCACATTCCACTCGTAGTGTCCGAATGAGGTAGTAAAAGCTGTCTTATACCTATCTGACTTAGTAATCTTGATTTGTCAAAATCCTCACCTTAGGTCAAACTTGGAGAAGACAACTGTATCACATAACCTATGAATTAAGTCATTCTTGTTGGGGATAGGATATCTAATCCACTCTAAAACTTTGTTCAAAGGTTTGTAGTTAATAACTAGGCGGGATGTCCCTCTCTCAATTTTTGTATTTTCCTGGACATAAAAAGCAGCACAAGACTAGGGAGACTTACTCCCCTAATAATTTGTTTAGCAAGCAAACCATTGATTTCATTTTTGCAATATTCCAAAGTCTCACTATTCATTTGAATAGGTCGAACTTTAGTTGGAATGTTTTTCTCACAAAAATCCTTAATATAAGGTAAAGAAACAAAATGTTTCTTCTTATGCCAAAATGCATTTGGAAGATCAGAACAAACATTATCAACCAGTTTTTTTGTGAAAATCACTGATTTTTTACTAAATCAAAGTATTAGAGAGTTGTTCTGAAATCTTTTTGAATTTGATTTCCTATTGTAGGAAATTCAAATGCTTTGTTTTTGCAGAAAGCAAATATTTCAAACTTTTGTCTGTATAAATTTCAAACTTTGAAGCAAATTTAAACTTAACTTTTTGTCCAAAAGGTTCAGTAGTAATACCATCATCTTTAGAAAGAAATAGATACAAAGAAGAAATAAAAGGAATTTCTAGTATGACTTTATCAATCATATTTTTAACAAGTACAGAAGGAATTTTAAAACAAACATTATCCTGGCAAACATGAGCAGTATTAAGGTCATATTTGATCTTCATCTGAGATCCATTTGCCAAAAATAATCTCTCAGTAGATTTCTCATAATATTTACTAAGAATTATTTCTTCCTGGATACAATTCATATCCTATCCGGAATCAATCATAGCAACCACAGAAAATTAAAATTCATGGCAAACAATAATAGAAATTCTAGAAAACCATTTAGGAGGAATAGTATGATGAACTAAACAAATATGATTTTCAAAATATTTCTCTTCTTTTTGAATGAAATCAGAATCATTTGTTTGCTCATTATAAGAAATGATTTTTTGATCAAATTGCTTATCAATTTTTAAACACAATAATTCTTATTTAAAATAATCATTTTTAGATTTGAGATTATTGATCTCAGCTTTGACTTCAATAATTTCTTTTTTAATAAAACCAACTTCACGTTGCAAATCAGTTGTAGAAATATCTTTGAGTTTTTTCTTTTCAAATCTTCCCAAAGTTTCTTGAAAATTAATTTTTTGTTTAGAAGTCTCAGGTTCTTGACAAACCATTGTCTTCTTGAGTTTCTGAAGATATTATTTTTTAAGCTCAGGATTAGTAATTTTGGAAAGCAGGGTTAATAAAAGATTTTCTTGCTCTTCTGGCTTGGTTAAAACATTGATTGTTTTACCCATAGATTTGCAACAAGAATCATTACAACGAAGCTTAATATTGGGAGAATCAGATGATCCAGTTTCCAAGTGATACTCAGACTCAGTAGAACTGAATTCATTGATGTCAGATGATGATGAAGATTTTGTTTCTAGGAGACGAAACAGATCTTTTTGATCATTGGCATTAATATTCAACTGTTAAGCTTGTTTTTAAATTTATTGGGTTTCTTGGGACATTTATTAGTAAAATGTCCAAATTTGTCACAATTAAAACATCTCTTTTGAAGGGGTTTGAAACTTTGAAAACTCTTTTTTTTTTTTTTTACTATAAGGTTTTTTATTAAAAGATTTTTTGTAAAAATCATCACGGTTCCTTCTCCTTTTCTCATCATGAGATTTGATAAATTTACCATAATATTTTTGTTTTTGCCTAGATGGACCAATAGGAGGAAGGTCAAATTGTTCACAGAAATTTTCCATTTCATATTTGACTTTCTTACTATTCTTTATATGTTGACGAAACATTCTTTGATCATTATACATACTAATACCAAGCTTCTTAATTGTGCTGAAGATATCATCATAGGTGTAATCATCATAATTAAGGAGTCCCGAGATATCAATAAGTTTATCCTTAACTTTGTGAGCAAATAAATGAGGTAATCCATTAATAAATTTTTCTTTCCATTAAGGCCTATGACATCGTCTCTAAGCATTACTCTGGATATGAAAACATCTTGATACCATATATAATCAGACATTTGATGACATCTCAAATTATTCAAATAATCACTAATACGGCTAGTAATGTTGGAGGGAGTTCCAACAAAATGTTTAACAATAGTATAGATCAAAGTATTAACACCATCAGAAATTTCCATTCCCATGGTTTCATAAAAAATCGGCAACCCTTCATCATCATGCTCAATAGCATTCTGAATGGTTTCCCTTGCTTCTGCTGTGAGATGCTTATCCCACTAGTGTCAAAGCATTCCAAAAAAATCGGTAGTTAAAATAGTGATAATCTCAAGTTGTCTGAGATTGTTGTTAATATAAACATTTGCAACTATAGACATTTTACTCATAATATTGAAGATCTCTTGTTCAGATAATCCATCAATATTCCATTAATATATACTATTTAATACTAAGTATACTAGTAGTAATCCATGCCCATTATGGCCCATTATATATATTATTAGTATACTATACTATACTATACTAATACTATATATATATACTATATAGTGATATAATGATATAATAATATGTATATAGTTATCTACTAATACTATGCCCTGGTTTGGATTCAGAGATGATCTCACTTTGTACAGAGAGATACTCTCCAATCCAAACGCTTTGTTTTACTACATTAGATTGAAAATCATCTCACTTCACTAACGACAAAGTGAAGTTCTTGCGGTGATAGAGTCCACTGGGCAAGAAGCTTGCCTACTGTGGTGAGGTGAGAAAATGGTTGTGGTGGCAAATAAACATGTTATGAACTAGGGAGGGTGGTGAGATGGTGTGGCGAGGGCCTTCCATGGCTGAGGAGCACCTCGGCCACTTCGTGGGTGAAAAGCTCGTGGCCAAGGGAGGGTGGCGAGATCCTCCATCCTTGGGCGAGAAGCTTGGGGCGAGATCTAGAGTCCGCTACTATGCGACCGGTGGGGAAGGTCCCACCAACACTTTCTGTTGCCGGGGACCATCACGTCAGCAATAGAAAACGTCAGCATGTCTAGTTGTAGCCACTGGCAACCTCAGTAGAAAACGACCAGTGGGAAAGTTGGCGATGACTGCATTACCTAGGCGATCGATGGACACTTTGCCGATGGCAGAAAATGCCAGTCATCCTAGTGTTGGCCCTGCCCGCCCACGGACGCCACGGGGAGGGCCTATTTGGGTGCACAACAATGTGCACTCGCTGCCAGCCCTTCCCCTCATGGATGCACTCTATGTTGATGGCCATTGTGGCTCGAGGCCACGACGAGCACGACCTTCGTGGGTCAGTGACCATTCCCCCTGCAGCAAAAGGCACTGATAGTCATCGAGCTCACAGTGTTACGTGCACTTTTGATTCCACTGTGCAAACACATAAAATTTTCAAAAACCATCTCATCTAATCTCAACTCAACAATTTCACTACTATTTACAAACCATCTAAACTCATCTTATCTCTGAATCCAAACAACCCTTATATGTTAGTGATAATATAGTATAATAACTAATAATAATAATAATAATAATAATAATAATAATAATAATAATAATAATAATAATAATATCATATAGTGATATAGTATTTGTTTATGTATGTTAGTAATAATATGCTAGTTATATTATGTTAGTGGCTAACTTATTTATATATTTGATTATATATGTTAGTGATAATATGATGGTTACATACATTTTTTATATGAGTGTATATGATCAAATGTATAGAAATGTATTTATAAAAAGGAATATATATATATATATTATAGTTTATTAAGCTATAAAATGTATTTATCCTTAATATATATATATAATATATATTAATAACATATGATCAAATGTTCATCTTTAAGATTAATATTTTATGTTATATCAATTTTATATTATAAAATTAAATTTTTTAATGATAATGTTATATCAAATGTTACATTAATTTTATGTTATTAGATTATTATTATACATTAATAATATGATTTTAAAATTTAATGTTATATTAATTAAGAACTTAACATATAATATAAAATTATTTTATATAAAATTATATATCATATATTATATATATAAATAACAAAAATTATATATAATATAAAAAATCATATAAAAAATATTTTATATAATATAAAAATTAATATATATATATATATGAACCGGTCCAGTCAGGTTCGATCTGGTGTTAGATAAAGGAAAATCGGAACCGAACCGGTTTTGAGAAAAATAGAACCGGTATTAGACCAAATCCATCAATCCTATTTTGTGATAACTCATATGATAAGATAAGAGTAGGTGGTGTATGAAATCCCACATTATTTGGGAAGAAGTTATTGCTTTTTATAATGTCTCAATCAGGCTCCAATTGTATAATTGACTAGTCATTTTGGAGTATAAACCATGTGGTTTAGGCTTTCCATTTAGGCATTCAAGGTTCACCAATTTTTTTTTCACACCTAAGTGTCGCTGACCATCGCTCAATCACTAGAACAAGAAGGAACAAAGGAAAAAACCGACATACCTTCGTTCCCACGTCCGCAAGCACCATATATGCACTAGCAGTAAGTTTTCACCCATCCTCTCATATTCATGTTATTCCTTTCCACTTGCATGTTGGGCCGTAGGCAAACTTTAAGACCTTGGGTTAGAAGCTTGAGAGAGAGAAGTGAAGAAGAGAGACACTGTGAGTGCTGTGTGTAGGTGTGGAGGTACGCAGGTATCGAACCGAGATTTGTGTTCGTGAAAGAGCAGGGCGAGGAAAGAATTGGGTGAGAGAGAGCAATGGTTGTGTTTTGGATGCTATCATATGGTGTGTTTGTTGTGTGGGTATATAGTACCAAGAGCTTATTTTTTGTAGGTAGACTATGAAGATACGGGTTTTACATGTAGATAATTGGGGATCCAAGAGTTTGGTGATGTACGATACTAGCATGAGAGGATAAAGGTAAGGAAAGTGCCGTAAAAGCGATATCTATACCTAAGTTGGGTTGAGGTCCAACGATATTTTATATGATAATATCTCGTTTGTTTTTGTGCAGATAAAAATTAAAAATTGAATAAAATATCTTTTTAATATAATTATAATTTTAAAATTTAAAAAAATTAAATTATTTATTTTATTTTGTATAAAAATTTAAAAATTTATAATGATTAGATAAGATGAAATGAGATGAGATATATTGTAAAAACAAACGAGACTGAATTAATATTCGGATGACTTTGACGTCACGAGTTACTTTTAGGCTTAGTCGGATAATACATATTTTAAGTACTATTTAAGGTAAAGGATGTTTATTTCAGCTCCTAAGATTATTGATGCTGGTGATTTTCATTAAAGTGAACTTTGAGCATCCTCTCGTGATTGTCGATGACAGAACATTGTGATGAAGGTTATGTGACTTTTTAGAGTCTTTGATATTTTAGATTTTGATTTTGGAGGATACTCAAATGACACTGATCTCAACATCTCAAAGATAAGAAGTTTGGACTTTTCTGTTTATTAAGATGGGGAGTTTAGACTTTACTTTCCTAGATTGTGTTATTATTTGGAATGACTATTGCTTTAATAGATTAAAATCAAGAGTTATATCTTTTTTTTTTTGTTATTCTATTTATTTTTTATAAGAGTTGAATTTATATGAGTGGATCGTTAAGGTTTTGTTTGAAATAGTGAGATAAGATGAGATGAAATGAAATGATTTATGAATAATAATAAAATAGTTTATGAATAGTAATGAAATTATTTGAGTTGTGTTTGTATTTGTGGTATTTGAATATTGAGTTTAGATGCGATGAGATGAGATAAAATGAAAGACTTTTACTATCCAAACCAGGTCTAAATTTTCTTTGTGAGAGATGGATGAAAACGACATCAAAGTTTTCATTATGCGTGTTCCTTTTAAAAAAAGAAAAATTATATTCATCATCCCACATACCACAAACTATACTTTATTTTACTTTTATTTTTTCTCTTACTGGTATATAGATGATGAGTAGAAGAATTTAATAAGTTTAAGAAGAATAAAAAAATAAAAAATAAAAAAGTGTGGTGTGTGAGGATGATAAGTAGTAAATCTCTTTAAAAAATTCATCATTCAATTATCCATTCAAAAGCTAAGAGAACTTAAAATGACATACCTATTTTGCATTTTTTTTTGTCAAATGACTAAAAAACATGTCAAATTGGTCTCGTTTGGATACTGAGATAAGATGATCTATGAATAGTAGTAAAATAATTTGTAAATTACAGTGAAATGATTTGAGTTAAAATATTTATGGGGTTTTGAGAAAGTAGAGAGAAAAAGTTGAATAAAAATATTATAAAGTTAAAATATTTTTAGAATATTATTTTTGTTTTAAATTTGAAAAAGTTGAATTATTTTTTGTGTTTTGTTTGAAAGTTTGGAAAAGTTGGAATGATTAGATGAAAAAATTAAAAATTTGAAATTAAAAAATATTTGTGTTTGTGATATTTGGATATTAAAATGAGATAAAATGAGAGTATCTTGTTATCCAAACCAGACCTAAGGTTTCCATTAGATTATGAGTCTGTTTGGAGTTGCGTTAGGAGTCTTCAAAATTACTTAAATACTCTCAAAAGCTCATTAATAGAAAAACTAGGTTGTTTGGGTGCTATATATTAAAATACTTTTTAATTTCAAATAAGCTAAAAAGTACATGAGAAATATAGAGATACATATTGCAATTACATTAATACATGAGAAATATTGAAAGATTTGAAAACATTACAAATTTAGAGATAGTTAGAGAAAATATTTAAAATGAATAAAGAAAGAAGAAAATAATATTTAAATGATATAGAAAAATAATAGATAAGCTAATGTATAGTATTACAAGGTGACAATTTGTGCTTGCAGGTTGTGTTCATGTTGTGTCAAATAATAAGTATTAAACTATATGTGTCAATCCAAACATGACTCATTTAATTAAATGGGCTAGATCCTAAAACTCTAACACGACACATATAAATAGCGAGTGACACATAAAGAGAGAGAAAAAATGCATACAAAAGTATGTTTTAATTAATTAGTTTGGATTAGGAGTGTAATGGGTCCGATCCGGTTTTAGACAAAATTTAGAATCGAACCAGTATGCACCGGTTTTACATTTTCTAAAACTGATTACACACTGGTTACCCTCATAAATCGGTACCTCCAATTTTCGGTCCGATTTGGTCCGGTTTTTCGGTTTAAATAATTTACAAATTTGTCATAAAAATCTATTTATAAAAAAGAAAAAAAAACTGCTTTAAAAAATCTGTTTTATTAAAAATCAGTTACTATTTACAAAAATCTGCTTTACAAAAAAAAAAATCTGTTATGTAAAAAATTATGCTATAAATATCTGCTTTATAAAAAAAAATCTTCTATGTAAAAAGATTCTGCTATAAAAAACTGCTATAAAACAAAATGTTATACAAAAAATCTACAATAAAAATAAAATTATTTATGATGTTAATTTCTAATTTGTTACTAACTTAAAGTATATCAATGTACTAATACTATATGTTATACATAATGGAATATGTATTATATAAGAATACGTTGATACTAAATTATTACTAATACTATATACTATACAAATAGTGATATTAATACTATATAATAAAAGGATAAGGATGTTAGATCTAATTCAATTTCGGAGAGCGTTGAGGGCAGTTAGGTTGTCGAGTCGGGATAAGGATGTTAGTTTTAGGCATTGAAGTGTGAAGAACTATGTTGACTGATAACAAAATGAGTAGAATGTTTAGATCTAATTCAACTATTAGTTCCAGGTTGTCTATACCACCTGATATAGTTAATGAAGAAGATTATTCATTTGAAGAAAATGCTTTAAGTGATTTCAACAAATAGAATATTCCAAAAATTAGTTCAAATACTATTTACCGAACCTCTTGGGTTTAATCTGCTTTCAACACTGCTTTTAATGTTAGAACGGTTGAACAAACCTATATTATTTCAAAATCTCAAGAAAAATATTATCTGTTTACTAAAAATCTGATTCAAGATTTTTTAATAAAATGATACAAATATCTGCATATTGGTTCTGTTCAGGTTGCTGTCAAACCTCTAACGAGGAAGTGCATCAATGCAACTGTTCTACTTTGTTTACGAGATGCTAGATTCAACAAGTTTGAAACTAGTATTCTTGGCATGATTCAATCCTCTTTATCTGGAGGTTCAGTCCATTTCGATTGTTTTCCTGATTTAACTCTTGCTTTAGATGATAAAAATATTATTAAAGCTTTAACTTTGAATATTTTAATTTCTGGCTATGATATGCTAGAAGGAAGCAAACCAATTGCTCTTGTTTATCAGATTTATTATCGTCTTTTAAAAACGAATTTAAATCCAAAAGCTATTTCAAAACCAACTGCGGGAAAAACTCTCTTAATCCAGAGTTCTACCCCAGATGCGAATATTCAAGTTCAAAAAATGGTCTATTGGAAAGATATTTCTCTTCCCAAAGAATGAACTTTGGAACATGAAATTTTTCCTGTTAAAATCGTTCCCGATGATTTTAATCTGGATTACATCCGACAATTCTTGGATGGTACTGTTAAAATTAGTTTTGATCAGACTAGCACTCCTAGCATAAGAAAAAATTCTTTTGCTAGATCTAAATCTTCTTTTGCTGGTTCTGCTTCTGATAGTCCAATAAGAAGATACCAAAATTTCAAACAATTTTTGGAAGATTCATAAAACAGCCCAACCTGTTAATCCTCATTTAAAATTGTAAGGAGTTTCTACATCCTCTCAAGTTACTTATGCTTATTATTCTACCAAGGATGCTGAGTATAGTTCAAAAGAGGACTGTGATAAGCGTAAAGCTTATCATGCTACTTTTTCTACTTCTGAAAATGTAATACCCATCCTTGTGGTAGAACTTTTTATAAAATATTTTAGAAAGGACGACGGGAATTACCGTTCGATTTAAAACTTTTTGCTTCCATACCCAGGGTGCAAGACTCTACGTTTATAAAATAAAAAGTGTTTTGAGAATAAAAGAGGTTTACAGCGGAAAATATTATTCTTACAATAAAAAGGCCTCTCGTACAATTAAAACCCATGCCTAGACTTCTGTGCTCTTCCCAGGGGCCGTGTCCGTCCTGACCGTTCAGTTCCTGTGGGGGGGAGGGACATGCATAAAAACTAAAATGAGTCGATGACTCGTAAACATTACTTCATACAGTTAAAATATAGCAACATAGGTTTTCAATCATGCATTCATCATACCATACATATTATACGTACATGCATACATTCGTAAGTGCGTTCATTTGAAAACGTCACTGGACAGGGTTTTGCTTTTGAAATGAGCTTTCTTTTCTTAAAACGTGTCTCCCGTCAGTGCCTTCATTTCTTCAAGAGTACATGCATTCGTGCATTCATGCATCCATCCATTATTTCTTATCACTTTCATTTGCCAGTACACACTATTACGCCTCGTGTGTTAGGGTTAACGGTCTTCCTTTGGACCTGGATCCCGCCCGTGGCCATGGGTTGGGAATCCCTTTCATGGGGGGCAGCACTGGGTGCATTACTAGTACTACTTACCCGGCATTGCAATCTGCCCACTCATTGGTACCCTTTTCATTCATGTGGTCATTACGTATTTTCATACATTTCATGCTTTCATGTCTTTCTTGCTTTTCATTCATTCATTCATGTCAGCTTTAAAGAGCTGGAGCTTTCATTCAGTTCTTTCTTTCCTTTAACAGTCCTTTCATGAGAAAACATTTCTTTTCATGAGAAAACATCATTTCATGAGCATGGGCTTTAAACATCTTCTTTCATGGTATCCAAAAGCATCACCTTAAACGTCGTCATTCATGGCATCCATAAGCATCACCTCATGGCATCCATAAAAACATCGGCTCGTAGGATCCATAAAAGCATCAGTTCATTGATTTTCTTAGAAAATACATACAATAGATACGACGTATAGTCATCCATTCACATGCGTACAATTAATACTTTGGGTGCATAAACAGGGGCTGCCAAGGAGGGGCCGCACATACTTATACCTTTGAACACTTAGCATTTTCTTTCGTAAAACGTCTTTTGTGTCTTTTCATAAAGCGTCTTAAAGGAAAAGCGTTCGTTTTCATTTTCTTGTATCGTAGAAAACTCTAGAAGAGTATGAATGTAACACTTACCTGGACTCCATGCTACTTTCATACCATGCAGTCTATTCATGTGCGTGTCAGATGGCAACCTACATACATACACATATCTTAGCATCATTCTCTATCTAATGCATAAGCAACTTAACTTAGAAAACATAAGCTACACTTCACTTGAAACACTCTCCTTCTATCACATGTCCTCACGTGCCATTTACTATGCTAAGACCTTCGGTGACCATTACGGTCACTATCTATTTCAATCTTAACGTTCTACTTCGAGTGCTCATTTACTAAGGCGAATCTATGATTCACCTTAGGATTAAGACACTAGGACTTTCGTCTTACTCTTCTTACTAACCACATTCCGATGCATGATTCCAACTGATGGAATCACGCATCCCAATCCTTGACAATACACTCGTCACTGGCTCTATGCATCTTAGCCCATACTAAATCCTCATTCCCATCCATACAAGCCACAGGGTTCTAAGCCAACTCTGAGGCTTAAGCACCGTGCAACTATGCTTAGGACAGATTACCCATTACATATGGTGAACCCGTCCGGTACATGTGTCTCACCAGTTTACGCATGTACCTTACTCCTTTATCACCTAAGATCAACATAGAACACATTGATCACCTGCTTGTATAAACAAGCACCATACTCCGATACCAACCTTCTCTTAACCCGGCTAGCATGAATCTTCATGCTACCCGTCCCTTTTGACATTTTATCCCAACACTTAACACGACAAGACTCTGTTCACAACTACGCCTTACATCGCGTCATATAGCTCGAGACTATTCCCAAGCTACATCGTGACTGTGTCACGTCACCTGACATCCTACTACGCCATTCCTACGCCAACTTCAAACTCATCACGAGTATGGTCCCACACGTACTCTTGTCACATCGTGACATTTTGTCACATTCTCGTTATGCCATTCTTACACTATCTTCTCACCCATCACAAGCACGACTGTCAGTAACCACGTCACTTCGTGACGTTGCCTAGTCATGTTTCCACTGCACTACTTTGATACTTGTTCTGCTACTACACCCATACTTCTAGCCATGACTCAACTTCACGGTGACACCTGTCACCTCAGACTACTGGCCACGTCTTAACTACCTCGGGACACTGTTCCACAATTCCCGACACTACTCACCACACTTTACGCCCATCAATTACACAACCGTCCTTATCTCTGCGACACACCACAAGGTGTATTGTTGCACCTCATGGAGTACACTCTACGTATACTCCCTTCTCACACGCTGCGACCCATCACCATTACGGCGTACACGCCACATGGTGCATTGCTCCACTACATGGAGTACACTCCTCGTGTACTCCCTTCACACACGTTATGACACATCCCCACTACGGCATACCCGCCGTATGGTGCATCACTCCACTACATGGACTACACTTCACGTGCACTCCATTCATACACACTACGTCACATTACCATTATGGCATATCCATCATATGGTACATCACTCTACTATATGGAGTACACTCTGCGTGCACTCCCTTCATACACACTAAGTCACATCACTATTATGGCATACCCGCCATATGGTGCATCGCCCCACCACATGGAGTACACTCCGCATGTACTCTTTCCATCCCACATTACGCCAAGAGGGTATATTTTACAAATACTCTCATTATCCCACACTATGCCAAGAGAGTACACACTTTGTTTCAAATCCATACAATGCCACGTCATCATTACAACATATACTCCACAACTACACTTCACAGCACAGTCCACAACACTTCACAGCACACTACACAGATACTCCTAATACTTCACTACACAGATTATCCTAATACAGTGAACTCCATAATACTAACAGCACAGTCCACAACCTAATCAACTAATCATATAAATAACAAGGGAATAAAGGGTTATACCATCGACGGGGTAACCTGTGCGTTGCTCGTTGATCGTCACGGTCAATGATGTCGAAAGGGTCGTACGTAGCGGCTAACCCATGTATAGTGGTTGTTTGGGCGTTTGGATAGCTAGGTGTGGTCTTGGAATGGCTCGTGGTGGTCTTCGGATGGTGGCGAGGAGTGTAACACGTCAGATCTAGCCGTGTACAGTGGCAGTCAACCACGTGCAGTTGTTGTCCATCAAGTGCAGTGGCTACCCACCACATAAGGTGGTAGTTTGGACCTAGGGTTCGGTTAAGGGAGGTCAAGAGAGGCTACTGGTGGTCTTCATGGCGGCTGGGGTGGCGAAGTACGGCGGAGCTGTGGGTTTCCAAGGGGAACCCGTGTGCCTCAAAGCATGGAAATGGGAGAGGAAGGCTTGGCTGGCCATGGAGAAGCTGAGGGGTTGCTGGTGGAGCTCGTGGTGGCACTGGGGTGGCGCCACGGTGGCCTACGGCGGCGGATCGAGCTTGGGAAGGAGGGAGAGTTCGTGAAAGAGTGAGAGGGCTTGAGAGAGGTGGAGGGCTTGGCTGACTTGGAGGAGTTCGGGGAGGAGCCATGGTGGCCAGGGAAGGCGCTTGCTAGAGCTAGAACTGGCACACGGTGGCGCTAGGGCCATCGGTGGCCTTGAAGCCGTGTGAAACCCATTTTCATGGGTATTGAGCGTGCGTGTGACGGAGGGGGAGAAGGAGGCTGAGCTTGCTGGAGGATGATGGCCTGGGAGGGGAAGCTGTCATGGAGGTGGTGGCATTGTTGGGCGTTGCACGGCGGTGCAGTGAGCACCAAGCCCATTCGGGCTGTGCACTACCGTGGGAGAGGAAGAGAGAGCGTGAGAGAGGAGACCGGTGTGGGGAGGCTCGCAGGAGGGAGGTGGAGCTGGTGGTGGCGGCGGTGAGGCCAGGCTGCCCACGGCAGCGCCGGGCTGTGGGGTGGAGCAGTTCGGGCATGGGGGTGTCCTGCAGTGCAAGCCGAGAGAGGGAGGGAGGAGAGAGAGAGCTGGAAAGTGAGGGAGAAGGAAGAGGGGCTGGGTATTTAATCCAGTCCCTTTGTCTTTGGATCTACACAACGATCTAAAGACGGATCTCAAATACTGATTTAAAATGCATAAACGTTAACTTAATTAAAAGCACCTAGATGAATTAAGGTAGAATATTATTTAAACTAACTTTAGTTTATAAAATAATATTCATTCATCATTAATGAAATGATGAAGTATTATTTAACATATTTAAGAGAATAAAACCATTAAATTAATTAAAGCTTTCAACATAATTTAAATTTCATAATATCTTAAATAGTTGAAATAATTTTAATAATGATATTAAAATGATTTCTGATAATTATAATATTTTTGAGCTCTTCAAGAATATTATAATTGTCGTATTTAAAATCAAGCTAGTTCAACAACACTGGAAATACCTCATATAGATATTTTCAGTACATTTAAAACACTGGGCATACTTTAGACGTCACATAATATCTTTTGGAACACGCCATTGTGGTTCGGCACGCATGACGAGGCTCGCAGTCGCTAGATAGAAGGGGCAGACAATTCACATAATCTTTGCCCTCAGAATTTGCTTACGTCATAAAGAAGGAACGTACGTCAGAAAGAAGAAGCGTACGTAAGAAGAAATGAGCGGGGTGTTACATAAAAACTACATGTTAAACGAAAATGGAAAGAAAAGATGAATGACCTGCAAAGACATATTCTTTTTTTTTTTTTTTTTAAATTATTATGTTTCAAAAAATAGTTTAAATGTTGTTAAAACTGATTTTGTCAAGGAAGAATGCAAATGGTGATTCATTCAAGTCACCCGCCTTTGGAGGCAATCCTTGTTTCTCATAAAGGATTTGAAGTAATTGGGTCTCCTTTCAAGATCCTTGAAACTGTGTCCAAGGATCCAAAAGAAGACAATATTTTAAAAGAAACAAAAAAGATTATTCATTAGAATAATTTTGTAAATCTTGCTCTTCATACCATCGGACAACAGTTAGATAAGATTGAAGAAAAAAGCAGAAAAACCTATTTTTCTTCAATCCCTATTTCAAAAATTGAAAATCCGTTGGTTTTTCGAAAAGATCAGCAAAAAATAACTTAAAAAATTATTGAAAAACCTTTGATAATTTTACCATCGGACAGGCCTAAAATGGATTTTCAAAATACACAACCAAGACCTTTGATAAAATTAATCAAATGCTTGCTGGTATTAAAAAAGAAACACCTTCTACTAGTGCTGTAACCAACAATAAAAAAGAAGCCATTCCTGTTGAAACCTCAGATGAATCATTTGACAGTGATTCTTCTACTATTGATTTAATTGAAAAGAATTTTCAAGACCTTGATTTAAAACCTGAAATTGCCAGACTTTCTTCAAAATGACCCAAACTAATGAGTCTCACGAAGAACTGGTATTCCAGGCCTACTCCTCCTGATTTACAATTTGAAGAAAAAGTTTTTCAAACTCAATCTTCATACTCTGCTGACAAAATCTACGAATGAAACATTGATGGATTATCTGAACAAGAAATCTTCAATACCATGAGTAAAATGTCTATAGTTGCAAATGCTTATATTAACAATAATATCAGGTAAACTGATATTGTTATTATTTTAACCCAGTGATTTTCTGGTGTACTCCGTCATTGGTGGGACAAGCACCTCACTGATGAAAATAGAATAGCCATTCAGAACACTGTCAAGTGTAATGATGAAGGGTTATCTATTTTTTATGAAACCATAGGGATGTCACATCCTGATAGTGTCAATACTTTGATTTACATTATTCTTAAACATTTTATTGGAACCCATTCCAACATCACTAATCGTATTAGTGATAAGTTGAATAACTTACGATGCCGTTAGATGTCTGATTATAGATGGTATCAAGATGTTTTTATCTCCAGAGTAATACTTAGAGACGATAGTCATAAGCCTTACTGGAAGGAAAAATTCATTCTACCCCGTTTATTTGCTCATAAGATCAAAGAAGAACTTATTGATATATCGGGATTTCTTAATTACGAAAATTACATATATGGTGATATTTTCAGTGTAATTAATAAATTTGGTATTAGTATGTGTAATAATCAAATAATGCTTCGTGAACAGATGAAGAATAGTAAGAAAGCCAAATATGAAATGTGATTTTTTTGTGAACAATTTGGCCTTCCTCCTATTGCTCCATCTGAAAGAAAGCATAAGCATTTTACTAAGTTTTATAAATCTCATGGTGGGATAAGGAGAAAACCCGGTGATGAATTTTACAAAAAATCTTCTAAAAAATCTTATCCTAAATCTTTTCCTAAGAAAAATAATTTTTCAAAAGGAAAGTGTTATAATTGGGGCAAATTGGGACAAATTTGGGCATTTTGCTGATAAGTGTCTCCAGAAACCCAATAAATTCAAAAAGAAGCTTAATCAGTTGAATATTGATGTCAATGATCAAGAATAATTGTTTCGACTCCTGGAAACACATTCCTCATCATCTGACGATCATGGATTTAGCTCTAGTGATTCAGAATATCACTCTGAAGCTGAATCTCTTGATTCTTCTGATATAAAGCTTGGTTGCAATTGTGATAAATCTTGTTGCAAAACTTTGAGTAAAACAGTTAATGTTTTAACCAAAGCTGAAGAGTAAGAAAATCTTTTGCTAACTCTTATTTCACAAATTACAAATCATGAGCTTAAAGAATAATATCTTCAAAAACTCAAAAAGACTATGGTTCGCCAAGAACTAGAAACTTCTATTAGCTTTCAAGATACTTTGGAAAGATTTCAAAAGAAAAAACTCAAAGATGTTAATACTAATGATTTACAACAAGAAATTAATTTAATTAAAAAAGAGATCATTGAGCTCAAATATGATATCAATAATCTTAAATCTGAAAATGATGTTTTAAAACAAGAATTTTTATGTTTTAAAATTGATCAAAAACTTGATCAGGATATTCCTTCTGATAATGAGCAAATAGATGGCTCTGATTCAAGCCAAAAAGGAAAGGCTATCAACAATCAGATATGTCTGATCCGTCATATTATTGCTCCCGAATGGTTTTCAAGAGTTACTATTATTGTTTGCCATGAATTTCAATTTACAGTTGTAGCTATGATTGATTCTAGATCGAATATGGATTGTATCCAAGAAGGATTAATACCTAGTAAGTATTTTGAAAAATCTATTGAACGATTGTTTTTGACAAATGGATCTCAGATGAAGATCAACTATGAGCTAAAATTGCTCATGTTTGCCAAGATAATGTTTATTTTAAAATTCCTTCTGTTTTGGTCAGAAACATGTCTAACAAAATTATATTGGGAATTCCATTTATTTCCTCTTTATATTCTTTCTTAACTGAAAAAGATGGTATTACTACTGATCATTTTGGTCAGAAAATCAAATTTCAGTTTGCTTCACGTTTTGAAATCGATATAGATAAAAGTCTGAAATCATTACTTTCTGTAAAAACTAAGCATTTGAATTTCCTTCAACAAGAAATCAAATACAAAAAGATTTTAGAACAATTATCTAGTGTTTTACTCCAATCCAAGATTGATGATTTGAACAAACATTTGATTTCTGATGTTTGTTCTGATTTACCAAATGCTTTCTGGTATAGGAAGAAACATGTTGTTACTCTTCCTTATATCAAAGATTTTAATGAAAATGATATTCCAACCAAAGCTCGACCCATTCAAATGAATATGAAGATTTTGGAATTTTGCAAAAAAGAAATCGCTGATTTACTAAAGAAAAACATAATTAGGCATAGTAAGTCCGCCTGGTCATGTGTAGTTTTTTATGTTCAGAAAAATGCTGAAATCGAGAGAGGAACACCACGCCTAGTTATTATTATAAACCTTTGAACAAAGTCTTAGAGTGAATCAGGTACCCTATCCCCAACAAAAATGACTTGATTCATAGGTTGAGTGATGCTGTTGTCTTCTCCAAATTTGACCTAAAGTTAGAATTTTGGCAAATCAAGATAGAAGAGTCAGAGAGGTATAAGACTGCTTTTGCTATTTCTTTTGGCCATTTTGAATGGAATGTGATACCTTTTGGTCTAAAAAATGCCCCTAGTGAGTTCGAAAATATCATCAACTCATTCACTCATTTCACCATTGTCTATATTGATGATGTTCTCATATTTTCCAAGTGTATTGATGAACATTGGAAACATTTAAATTCGTTTCTATACATAATTAGATTAAATGGTCTTGTTGTTTCTGATAAGAAAATCAAACTATTTCAAACCAAAATCAAATTCCTTGGTTATGACATCTCAAAAAGTAAAATCAGACCCATCAATCATGCTATTGAATTTGCTAACAAATTTTCAGATGTTATTTTTGACAAAAAAACAATTACAGCATTTTCTTGGTTCCCTTAATTATGTTGCTGATTTCTACCAAGATATGAGGAAACAATGTTGCCCACTTTTTTGAAGGCTACACATTAATCCTCCTCCTTGGACAAAAATTCATACTGCTCTAGTCAGAAAAATCAAGACACATGTCAAAACTCTTCCGTGTCTTAGTATTCCCATTTCTGATTCATTCAAAATTGTTGAAACAGATACCTCTAACATCGGTTATAGTGGCATTCTGAACAAGTTGTTTCACCAGGTTCATCTGAACAAATTGTTCGATTTCATTCTGGAGTCTGAAACTCTGAACAGAGTAACTATAATACTATTAAGAAAGAGATTTTAGCCACAGTACTATATATTTCTAAATTTCAAAGTGATATACTCAATAAGAATTTCTTATTACGTATTGATTGCAAAAGTGTCAAATATGTTTTAGAAAAAAAATGTTCAAAACATTGCATCAAAACATATTTTTGCCCGATGGCAAGCTATTCTAAGCATTTTCGATCTTGATATTGAATATATTAAAGGAACCAATAATTCTATTCCTGATTTTCTTACCTATGAATTCTTACAGACCCCCAACCATGAGCAAGAAAAAGGGAAAACAAAAAGCTGTTCCACCACCCATTCCTAATAAGCTCCTTATCAAGAATGAACTTGCTTCACCTCTTGACATTTCCAGTCGGTTTACAATCCTTGGAAAAGTAATCCAACTAGCAATCACTTATGGTTCTCTAACTTCAACTAGATATCCTCAAATCCAGGTCCTGCTTCACCAGCTGCCTCTCAAAAAGGAAAGGCATCCACCTCTTCAAAAACTAGCAAGACTAGAAAGAAAAATGATGTTCTGGACAATCTTACTAAAAAAGATTTGATTCACTTGTTAAAGAAATCTTTAGAAAATGATAATTCTGATGGAGAAGAAAAATCAGAAGCATCATCTGAAGCTTCCATAGCAGATCCCTATAGCAATATTTTTGGACATGATTCTGAAGGTATCCCAAGGTTATCTAACGATGAATGATCTTCTGATCCACTAGCCGACGCTACAAGACAAATAAGACTACCGTCTCAAAGACTGATTAGTCCTCTATGCCAGATTCCAGCACCTTTATGTCAAAAGCAGATGCTCCTGCAAGACACGCTGAGAAAGCAATCTGAAGACATAATAATGATTCTTACTTTTACGTGAAAAAATAGTAACACTTACTATTTGCTCACGGCTTTTATACTTTTACTGTTTCACTTTAATTATTGTAAACAGAAACTCCTTAGTCTATAAAAGGAGAATCTTGTGAAAGAAGGAGGTTGGCTTAATTTTTAAGACCTTCATTCATCTCTGATTCTTGGATTCACCTTCCTTCTCTTCATCCATCTCCTATCATTTCCATCTGATCTTCTCTAAGTTTAAATTGTTCTAAACTTGTAATTCTAAACTTATAATTTTATTAAGCTTATATTTCAATGCAAATCGTTATTTTGCATGTATTTATTTTCTGTCATCTGCATACATGCATATGGTCGGTTTAACCGCCTGCTCTTAACTGTGCATATTTACTCTATTGCTCTCTATCTTCTCTGTTCTTTCTTCATTTTCTAATTTATATTATTATACATATTATATAATATAAAAAATATTATATATAATATTAAAAAAATTAATTTAAATATATATTATAGTGAATCGGTCCGGTCCGGTCTTAAAAATAAAAAAAATTGGAACCGGAACGGCCCCAATTTACATTTTAGAAATCGATTCCGGACCAGATCGGTCCAGTCCAGTTTTCAACTTTTCGGTTAAAATTTACACCCCTAGTTTAGATAACAAATAGATAATCCATTTGAGAATTTTCTAAAGCCTTGTTTGGATATAAGAAGTGTTTCATCTCATCTCATCTCATTATTATAAGTTTTTTAAATTTTTACATAAAATATAATAAATAATTTAACTTTTAAAAAAATATATTTAATAAAATTTTATTTAATTTTTAATTTTCATTTCAACTTATTTCATTATTTAAACCGTTCTTAAAAAATAAACTGTGCCAGTCCTTTTGACTTCCCGCGATTAAAAAAAAAAGTAAAAGAAAATAAAAAAATAAGAAAAGAATAGTCAAACAAAAAGTGAAAAGGAAACTTTTATTTTTGGACGTAAATGCAATCAGTTGCACCAAAAAGTAACTGAAAAAAATATATATTAAAAAGAAAGAAAAGAAAAAAAAACTACCAAGAAAGGGATGTTCCCCTGCACTGATCTTTTCCACGGAAACAAAAATATCTTATAGGATCGGAACAAAATATCTTCTCTCAAACTGCTACAAACTCAGATAAAAATCTGTCTCCAAATCTCAATAAGCTCTCCCATCCAACAACCAGAAGAAAGAAAATGGCGACTGCTGCATGGCTTCCTCTATACACCACTCCCACTGCTTCAATCATACCAAAGAATTTAAGCCCAAAAACTTTCAGTCCTTTCAACACTACTATAAGTACTGCTAGAAGGCCGTACGGTGTTTCTATGTCGTGCAGAGCTTCCTCTTCGATCACGGACTTCGATCTCTACGATCTGCTAGGCATCGATAGCTCTTCACCTCACTCCCAGGTCAAAACGGCCTATCGTTTGCTGCAGAAGCGGTGCCACCCCGACATCGCTGGTCCGGCTGGCCACGACATGGCTATCATACTCAATGAAGCTTACTCTGTCCTCTCCGATCCAAATTCACGTTCGGCTTACGATAAGGTTCGTGTGTTGAATGAAATTAGCTTACCCTATTGTTTTCTTTCCATTTTATCCAAAATAACAAGAAGAAATAATTAATTAACAACAACAACGATGGTGATGCTGATATTTTATGCGGAAACTTGTGATTTGTTATCATCTAGCATAGGCCGATCTCTTTTGATCTCTACCTAATTGAGAATCAGTAGTTTTCTCCGTTGTACAAAAAATAAGTTAGCAATAACTTAGCATCGTTAGAATATAGGACTTCTAGCAAAACAGAAACCCTCTTTTGATCATTATTTTAATAAGATAAGACATATATATCAATTTGGAGTTATTGAAATGATTATACTTTTGACCCAAGTTTTGGTTGGTAAAGGCTAGGGAGTTTTCTTGGCTCATAATCCGTCATTGCTTGAAAATATTTGAAGAATTAGCTTTTGGCAAAAAGTGATCAGTCTGATTTCAGGGAACTTGGATTGATTCAAGAACAAACTATTAGTTTAAAACAACTTAAAATTACAATTCCTCAGCTAAAAGTATTCCCAATTGTTTTAAATAATTATTACAAACCAATTAAACAGCATTAGAACTCTCCCAAACATGGCATTTTGAACAAAAGAAGCGACATCAGGCTGTTTCACTCAACCAGGGTGTCTACAGCTCGTCTAAAGAACTGGAATTGCAAATCTAGCTTGATCTAAACTCGAGTGATGGTGGAGGGAACTCTAGGGTTGGCTATTTTTGTCTCTCTTGTACTACTTTCTTCCATTTCCAAGCACTTCTCGTCTTCTAAGCTCCTCTATACCTTCAATAGCCATGCCACCTACCTTCAATTCTGGGTTGGAAGAACATGGTGCCTAGAGTCCTAGACATTTTCATATTCATGCAGAAAACTCAGTCAAGGTGCCAAGAGTTTTAATTTTGAAGTATGATGTATAAGAGGTATTACAAGCATGTAACAATAAAGCATAAACAGTGTACATTTCTCACTTCTCGTTGATTTCTAAACTTAGTAAACCCTTAAGAACGTCCATGTATGATAATCTACAATTTTATGAATACTGGAGCAATTCTTTATGAATTCTTTGAGAATCCTTTTGAACTTGAAATATATGGTGCAGGAGCAAGCCAAAATTGCAGAACTTAGGGGTTACACAGGCAAACCTATATATTCAGCATGGTTTGGATCGGAAACCGAACAAAGAGCAGTATTTGTTGATGAAGTAAAGTGTGTTGGCTGCTTAAAATGCGCCTTATTTGCTGAAAAGACTTTTGCAATTGAATCAGTTTATGGAAGAGCAAGGGTTATCGCACAATGGGCTGACTCTGAGCACAAGATCCAAGAGGCCATGGCAACATGTCCAGTTGATTGCATCTCGTGAGTATCTTATCGCCAATTTTCTTAAGTAGCTCTTCTTTAATACAGTTTTGACACACACTTGAAGTTTTCATTCAGTTGTAATGTAAGAAGCCATGGCCATCAGTTAACAAATTAGGATAACGCGTAAGGCGCTTCATTTACTGCTCTAGAGATCCACATTTCCACAAACTTATTTCAGGAATTTGAGTTGAACTGAAGACTAGTAATGGATCATGTTCTAGGAATTGAAATGGGTTGGTTAAGTTTGAAAGCGAGTAATGAAGAAACAAAATATAGCTTATTCATTAAAATAATTTGATTGAATGGCTTTGGGTCAAACTCCGATTGATCTACCATGTCAGGCTATTCAAACCACCGTATAATTCAAATGGAGGAATAATCAAGCTCCTAAATTCATTTTCTTGACGTCATATGCTTGGTTCTATCGAAGGAGAGGTGGAGCTGGACTAGATTTATAAACAACCATAACCATTTGTCCGCTCATTTGTTAGCATAAACTTTAAGAGCAAACTGCCAATTGTAGTTTTTCATATTTTCAGTAAGCAGTATTTTTGGAGTAGTTAAGTGGAATCTAAAGCATGGAATTTCCATTTAAGATGTTTGATCACCACCCAAAGAGCTTGTCTTTGTCTTACCTCTCTGTTGTTGCATTCTAGCACAAGCCATGCTATGAATTTTAGCCGAACTTGTGTACGAACAGATAATGAAGCAGTGCCAAGTAAGCTGATATTTGTGATCTTTTCACTCAATTGGAATTTCTCATATTTACTGAACTTGAGGGTGTATTTGGAGCAAGCCTTCAACCGCACAGTAAGCTCTTGCAGTCCAGGATCATTGAGTGAGGCATGAAAATGTTCACATTCCCTGGAAGCATAGGATAATAATTTAGGACAGTTCAAATAATTTCATCAGCAAACTAATATCCTAATATTCATAGGAAATACAGATTCGTTTTTATCTGCTTCAGCTCTTCAAAGACAGGAAATTAATAGGTACGAACAACAGTTTCAACAAATAAGCATCTGGAATTCAGGATACATGGACATGATATAGTCCCAAGTTGTTCTGTTCCAGTGTGCCTAAATACATCAAGGAAGAACAAAAGAAAATGTGTCATCAGCTGATAAATATAGACGAAAGATAATGATCCCATCTCCTCATCTCATGTAATCTAATTCTGAATTTAACAAAAGGTTCAAAAGTAGATAAAATCAAGAACTTTAATGTAAACATCAATGATCAAACACACAATATGAATATGAAGAAGGATACGTTGTAATGGTTATAATTTTATATTATTCATCAATATTACATATAGTCAGAAAAGACGGGAATTTATTTCATTTATATACATGGTCCATCTTCTTCGTGTTTAAGTTAGTATCTTTTCTTAGTGGCTAAGTTAATTACAGGATTGTGAAGAGGTCGGACCTAGCAGCTCTAGAATTTTTAATGTCCAAGCAGCCTCGTGGGAATGTAAGGGTGGGCATGGGTCATGCAGCTGGGGCACGTGTCTCAAATATCTTTGTAGACGTCGAAAAATTCCAGACCAGATTCCAGGAAGCAATGGAAAAGAATTCAACACAACGTCCCAAGGTTGGTTCCCACAAAATGCTGGCTATCATCTAGCATGCATGGAGTTTTAGTACAATTAAACAGAGAATTAGCAGTGGTTAGTCTGCTAGGTTAATAGTGCCTTTACAATTCTCTTGTTTTATCTATGTTGCATTTTCCCCTCTAATATCTTATTTATTTCTTGCTTTCCTCTTTCCGAGTCCAGAAAGTTGAGCTACACAAGGGAAGCGATATTTCCTAGCATAAACACCACAAATTGGGTGAATGCAGGATGCACATTGACAGCTGAAAACTACTAACCATAATAGACTTGTTTCAGGAAACAGACCTCCAAAGAGATGCAAGAATGTCAGCAATTCAAACAATCAGATCTATCTCAAATTGGTTATACTGGCAATCACCTACTGCAGGTGGATCCACATCAGAGTCCCAGAATTATCTGACATACGTTTCACGTAAACCTACCGAGGCACACATCAATAAGCTAAGAGAAGCTGCAGCTGCTAGAAAGCAGGCAAGAGAGAGGGCAGAACCCACACGCCGAATTGCATCAAACTATATATACAGCGAGGAGTATTGGATTCCTTCAATCCATGCTCTTCCAGCCTCAACCCAAGAAGACTCTAACTCTGCAGCTAACTCAAAAACTTCACCTACAAAAGACATGCACACAGAGAATAGAGGCTACAGTGTACATGACAATAAGGGAAAGAAGCCCATAATATGGAGAGTTCCAGTTGTAGCAGCAGTGGTTGCTTCGGTTATAGTTCGTCTACAAATTGGAGAAGTAGCTAGTGGTGGATTAAAGGAACATATCGGCGGCTCTTTGGCACTGGACATTGTTAACAGCTCTTGGTTGCCGGGTATCTTAGCAGGGATTACATGGTATGTAATTGGGATGGCAATATTTGAACTTGTGGAAGCCATTCAAAGTAGACAAAGGCTATAGGGGAAGAAAATTTAGCAGTTATATGGTAAATGTGAAAGACATTTGTATATAATAATACAAGTAAGAAATTGATGTATGATTATCTAAAAAAAAAACTGACAAAAAAAAGAAAGGATTTGGAGTAAGTTCTGGAATCCTTTTCATTTTCAATTTTCATGGGAACGAATTGGCCTAGGCAAGTAAATATTGTTCACATGCATATGTTGCAGGGTAAATAGGCCAAATTTTTAGTTTTTCATATGTATGCATGCGCCAAAAAAGAGCAAATGAAATTGCTATATTTCTTCTTTTGACACAATTTTCTGGAAAATATTAAATTCTTAATAAATATTATGAGATTAATTTTTTTTGTCTATCTTTCTCTAGGCCATAAAATTTGGATATGCAGTCCATTTTAAATAAGACTGTTTATCCAGACTAGATTTTTTCTCGACTCGATCAGGGTCAAATCCGGGCCAGAACCCACATTTTAAAACCTAGACTTATCCGGTCTAGGCCAGATATGAAACCCGCATTCCGGGTTTATATTTATAAAAAATTCTTCAGCCCTATGTAAAAAAAAATATTGGATTTCTTTTTTTTTTTTTTTTTTCTTTTATATGCATTTAGTTAAAAAGACAATTAGTTGTTTCTAGTTTTATTTATTTGACATAAAATTTATTATTTTATGTTAATATATTTTTATTATTATAGACAATGTTCAATGCATTAGTATTATGGTTTTTAACATGACTTCTTGAAAAATCTTTAATAAAATATAGACTTTTATATATAAAAAAAGTATGTTTTTTTCTTAAAAAATTGTAACAGAAAAAAAATTATGCTTTTCAACATTATTTTTTTCTTGAAAAAAAATGTAATAACATATAGGTTTTTGTTAAAAAAAAAAGGGGTACAACCCTGAAGTTGGAACCCGGATTTTCGAGTTTTAAACACCGAGTTTCGGCCCGGGCTATCCCGAACCAGGTTTCGGCTCAGCTTTGAAACCCGATTTACGGACCGGGTATACCCTGGATACCCGGGTCAGAACCCAGGTAAATAGTCCTAATTTTAAAGCACAAATAAGATGATTTTAAAGTAAAAACTCAGGTAAAGCTTAATTATTACATTTTGTTCCCTTCCTTAATTATTACATTCTATTTTACAACTTCCAATCTTTCCATGCATGCTAGAACTTAGATAAAGCGTCATTAGTTTTTAGCCTTTTGTTTTTTTAAAAAAATCCTCCATATTCAGGTAAACCAATTTTTCTTGTTTCTACAAATAATTGCTCACAATTTTTAGTGATCGTTTAAAGAAAATGCTAAAAAACAATAAAGGGACTCGTAAAATTATGTTTATATTAAAAACCTTTTCTGATAATATAAAATTATTCAGATTTTTTTTTTTATATAACTGTTTTTAGATTTAGTAAAAATGGCGACCCGTTGAAAATATATTTGAATTGGAAAGATTTCGAAATATTATAAAAGTATTCGGATTTGGGATCTTAAAAAAATTATTCAACAAAAAACATTTTTGTATATGTATATTAGATTTTGTATGATTTTTTAAGAGAAAATAATTCAAATAATTAAGTGTTCGTTTGGACAGTGAGATGAGATAAGATAAGATGATTTTAGATGAGTTGAATAAAATATTATTATAATATTATTTTTTAATATTATTTTTTGTTTTAAAATTTGAAAAAGTTGAATTGTTTATTATATTTTATATGAAAAATTGAAAAATTATAATTATGAGATGAAATGAGTTGAGTTGAGAGCATTTCTATATACAGATTCCAAACGGGCCTAAAAAGGACAGGATTTTGGCCTTCTCAATAGGAAAATGATAAGTTTACTACTCTCCTACTACTTATTTACTATTCTTTTTGTATTTGATTTTTTATTTTATTTAATGGTTAAGGAAGTGAATATTAGTAAAATTTTATATTTTTTTAATTTTTTTCTTAATAATTAAGGATGTGAAAAAAATACTTAAAAAAAAATAAAAATAAACTATAAGTAATATATGGATAATAGAAAGGTAATAACCTTCCTCAATTTGCCCGTTCAGAATTGTTTTTTTCAGTACAAATAAAATTAAAACAAAAAATAATTTCCCAGAGAAAAATTAAACAAATAAAAAAGGAAAGGAAAAATGAAAACCACCAACTGGCCAAACTCGCTCTTTCTACCCCCAACTCCAGGAGCTCTCAAGATTAGAGAGGCCGTAACCAAAGCCCCGATAACAAAAGAAAAGAAAAAGAAAAAAGAATCTTCCTCAGCTAAGCTCAGCTCACCTCGCCGGTCTCGGAGGAAAATGCTGGCTCGCCTCGCCGCCAACCGTCTCCTCGAGATCCGTCAGATTTTCCGTCAGGTCCTTATTCTCTCTCTCTCTCTCTCTCTCTCTTTCTCTCTCTCGCATCCAATCACATCGCTCTGTTTCGGTTTTGAGTCTTCCTATTTTTACTGCAGCCGTTGTCGTCGCGATCCTTCTCTACTGCTCTCAACTACGTGAGTCACTTACTTCCCAATCACTTCATTGCACGAATATAATTATTTCGTCTTTATGCTGATTTAATTATTTAATTGTCAATTTTACTAGTTTGATAATTGAGTCGAAGGTTTTTTTCTTGAATATTGAATGAGCAGCACATTGATTCGCCGGATAACAACCCGGAACAGCCGTGGGAATTCACTGATGTAAACAAAGAGAAGGTAAAATTGTGAAAGTACATGCGATAATTTTTCTGTCGTTATTTTGATTTTGTTTTTCTTTTGTGTGGTTTGTATTATATAAAAAAAATCTCTATTTTCCCGTATTTGTGTCTGTTGAATAACGCCAATTTGCTTGTATAAATATCTAGTTTGAAAGCCTTTCCCTTGACTCTTTCCCAAAGTATGTTCTTGCGAATTTGCAGTTAATATGCATATTTTAGTTGTTGGGCTTCCAACAAAAAAAAAAAAAAAAAAATCCCAAGCATTGGGTCATCAATTTTTTGCTGCTTAAAGCATGTCTCAATTAAAGCATGTTTTGCTGCTTAAAGCATGTCCAATGTTTTACCCAAATAAACTTTGGACTTGTGTAATGCGCCCCTATCCCACAAATTAGGTAAATTATCAGTTTTTCATCGGCGGGATGTGACCCCTCGAAATGTTTTGCACTGAAGGGTTCAAACCTTAGACATGGGGATAGCATATCCCCAATACCAAGGCCCTTATCACTTGAGCCAAACCCCAGGGGTTGTAGCTTTATATGTTTTTACCTATAAAATCCCCTCAGGGAAAATCCTCACATGGACATCCAAAACAAACATCATATAATTGTAAAAACTTGGTCATGGATGTGCCAACAGAGCGGGGAATTTTTAGACCACCTTTTAACTCCATTGTGAGGTTGCCAATACATTATGAAATGATTTTTTATTTGAGTTGGTTATTCCTGGGAAGGATAGTAAATCTCTTCACCATTTGGAGAGGCTTATATGATAGCCTCAAGTTGCAATAGTGTGGAAGATGGTTCCTATTTGTCTAGCGGGGTGTATTTTGAGGAAAAGAACATCAGACATTTAGAGGAATGACGACAGATGTTGGAGGAGCTTAATACTTTCTTCCTTTGGGTAGTTTCTATTGATTGTAATGGGCTGCATTTTCATGTTTTTCTTGTCTCTTTTCCTATTCTAATTAGGTGTTCGTCTTGTATACTACTTGTGTACTTGGGCTATGCCTTCTGTTTTTTTTTTGTTTTAAATATATCAGAAAGTAATTGAGATGCTGTGGATTTGGGTCCTAGTTTTGTGCAACATTGTTATCCTAGTTTTGTTGACTGAATTATACCGGTCTCTGGAATTAAAACAATGCACAAGCCAAGGTTTGGGTATTTCCGCACTTGGCTTGGTTTAAATTTGGACGGAGCTCAAGCAAAGCCTGAGGTATGGCTGAGTTCAACATACCTGTTTAACCTTGAGTTGTCTATTTCTGGCCGTAGTGGAGCCTGTGCACAAGCTTAATCAAGGAAAGCTAATTTGAGCTTTGTCCACGATTTTGTTTTGACATCCTGTACCACTCACTCAAGTTCAACTTGTTGTAATTTTATCGGGAACACAGATATGGCCTTTGCAAATAATTGCATAAGAAAGCATCAGAATTCAACATAACTATAATGTTCTGTTTATATGCTTTATAAGATCTAATTACTATTGACAAACTTTTTTGATAAGTTAATTACTATAGACAAACTGTAATGTGATAAGATATCAATTTGGTATTTGACTTATACATACTTGCTCAAATGGCACCATTTTTACCCTCAAGAATGAGATAGGTGTTTGTGTTTGAGGCGGATCCTCAAATTCTGGCTTATAGTTAAACTGAGCAAAGTCAAAAACCTAAATTAAACTAAGCGAGTTATGGGAGCTTTTCTTAACCACAGATCTGTTTTTTTTTTGCTCTTGTTTAGATAAAATATTTATGCTAATTTGTGATACCCCAAACTTCTGCACTCTCTTTATGCTTCAGTTATTTAGAACTAAATAACGCGGTCATACTCAGTATCCCAATTCCTTTAAAATCTTAGTGGCAATTAATTATTTTTTCCCTGCAGCAGCACATGGCTTGGGCTTTATGACAATGCCAGTTCATATAGTAAAGCAAAGAAGGATTGAATTTCTTTTTTCAAAGTTTTCCCCGCAAAGCTTATTAAAAAATATTTTTCCCCTAAAGCCAACTGCTTTTTGATACATTTTTTTTTTTGTATAAAAGGTTTCTACTTGTAAAGAACATTAACACTCTAATACAGCTATAAATCAGAGTAATTTCACATTCTAATACAGCTATAAATCTGGAGTATTTTTTATACCTACTCCTTTATTGAAAGCAATTTCTTTTGACTGATTTCTCATGTACATAGTTCATGAATGAGTTTGAACCCCTAGGGGTTGGCTTAAGTGGTAAGAGCCTTGGTCTTGGTGGTATGTTCCCTTCAGGTCCAAGTTTTGAATCCTTTTGGGTGTAGACTATTTCTAGGGACCATCGAACTGGAGGAATTTCCCATTGAATTATCCGAAGGGCATTTGCGGGAAACTCCTTGCCTAGGGCCCATGTACCCCCGAGATTAGCAAGGACTTGTTCTCGAGCACCTCAATAAAAAAAATGAACGAGTCTGACTGGCCATTGGGGTGGGATAGTGAACAATTTGGTAGGGATTTCTGTTGCTACTATTAGGTTGATTGATTGCATAATAATTTAAAAGCAAGAGGAAAAGAAAAGATCGAATTCTCCAGTTTATTTTTGATGTCTTATAGCTTCATACAACCTATCTAACCCTAGCCACTAATGACGTTGCTTGGCATGTATTAGTGCTTTTTTTTTTTCTTTTTTCATTTCTTAAATCTTTAACAATTGAACTTGTGCATTTGCAGGCTAAGGAAATATTATCCCACTATCCATCAAACTACAAACAATCTGCAGTGATTCCTTTGCTAGATCTTGCACAGCAGCAGCATGGTGGATGGCTTACTGTTTCAGCTATGAATGCAGTATGTTGGTATCAATCATTTAAGTTTTTTCCTCCCATATGCTTGTGTACATACATATATGATCACATCCAATTCAACCTTCATTTTTGTGGGAACATAATGATAAACATGATATAGTGGATCAATATATAACATGCACACGCATATGCATAGAGGAGTATGTGTGTGTGTCACCCACCAATTAACCTCCACAAAGTAGAAGAATATTTATAGTTGGCTACAGCTTATGTTATTTTCATCACTCTAAATCAAATTCAACGCCATTGGTATGTATAGTCCATCTTTTTCTACGAGGTTAATGATCAAAGAAGCACTATCCAAGTACACTGGGAGAATAGATCAGATACATCAACTAGAAAAAGTAGAAAGATAAAGAAAACTCTGCTAGATAAAGCTAGAGAATCATAAATGGGCAGCCATCTAATGTTAAAGTGTGTTAAAGAAAAATTTCCTTCCTCCATTGTCCTTGCTCTGTATTTGAAGCTTCAACCATTACTTTCTCGTCATATGCACCACATTAAATAGACCGGAATCCTTCCCCCTAGTAGCTTATCTATAACTATAACATATAATTTTTCGAAGCAAGAGTTTTACCCCTGTTAAGCCATGTCATCCAGTCTTGCATTAAATGACCATGAATTACTTCATTTAAGTTTAAAAGAATAGACCATGATTGATGATCCAGCTTGGTCAAGTCTTGATACATTCCTCATTTCGCCCGATTAGGAAGCACATTTTCAAGATCTAATTTGGAAATGGCTTCCAAGGTTATGCCCGGATCACTTCCCTATTCTTATTGACTGTGGAGGCATCCAAGGAGGTAAAAGATATTTAAAGTTTGAGAACTTGTGGCTGAAGTCAGAAGGCTTCATTGAGAGAGTTAGACAATGGTGGTGATCTTGTCTCATACAGGGTAATCCCAGTTATGTGCTGGCTTGTAAGCTGAAGGCTTTAAAGGAGGACTTGAAGAAGTGGAATGAGCAGATTTTTGGGAATGTGGAACACCAAAAAAGTCATTGTTCAACGAATTACAGGGTTTGGAGGACGTCGAGGAGGAGAGGGTTCTTTCAGAAGAAGAAAAGGCTCACAAAAAGCTTGTGACCTCGGATCTTGAAATGATGATGGCTTGTGTATAATTGACACATTATAGATTTCTAAGAGCTCCCCAAGACTAAGAAATTGACACATTTACAGATTTCTTCAATCTTGTGTATAATTGTAGAGTGAATGAAGGAGCAGATAAGATTTTGTGGTCACTGTCCAAGAATCTTATGACACTCAACAAGTACATTCCCATGGAAGAACATATGGAAGATTAAGGCCCCCCAAAAAGCTTCTTTTTTTGTATGGACAACTTCATTACGGAAGATTCCCTTAGATAATCTAAGGAAACGCCAAATCATGGTGCTGGATTGGTGTTATTTGTGTAAGAAAAATGGGGAATCTGTGGATCACCTATTATTGCATTGTGATGTAGCCATGAGCTTGTGGAATGATATCTTTGCTAGAGTGAGGCTTCATTGGGTGATGCCATGAAGGGTTGTTGATTTTTTGGCCAGCTGGCAAGGCATTCGAGTCAACTCTCAAATTGCAGCTATGCAAAAGATGATACCGATATGTTTATGGTGGTGCATATGGATGGAAAGGAATGGTCGGACTTTTGAGGATTGCGAACGGACAATGGATGAGATTATAACTTTTTTTCTTAATACTTTATTCCATTGGTCAAATTGTAAAAGACTTTAATGGCACGAATATACATGATTTCCGTGTATCTTTAGACACTCATGCATAGGTGTTGCTCTTGTATATGTCCCGTGCACTTGGCTTTGACTGTTTTAATAAAATTCTTATTTACTGATCAAGTTTTTTTTTAATTTAAAATTAGAAGGCTTTTGGTTTTTAAAGCCCAAGGGGTAGGCCCAAGTGGTGAAAGCCTTGGTCTTGGGGTATCACTCCCTTCAAGGTCCAAGGTTCAACACCTCATGGGTGCAAACAGTCCTTTGGGGCCACACCCCTTGGTGAAATGTCAGCGATTTAAGCAGTTTCATGTAGGGAAACTTTCGAGGGTGCGGTGCACGAGACAGAGGTTTACTCTGCAGGGGTGGGTCCGAAGGGCCCTTCCTTGAACCTTGACTAACTTCATTATTTGATGATATTGTAGAGATAACTGGGTTCGCAAATATGGGTTCCTCTATTTCATTTCTTAATTTTGTTGTTGTTGTAGTTGATGGTATAAAATGAATATAACACATTTTATACTTCTTCAAATATTATATATGTTATTTTTAATTAAATATGTTTTATTATTCCCCTGCATTCCGTGGGTACTACCTATGGTGAGAAAGAAATAGGCATTGATGATCATTCTCAAATCTTCGGATCATGATTGAAGGCTACTTTGGGATGAGTTGGTTGAGTGATTAGTTGGTGGATTTGCCTTGGTGCATTAGGGGCAACTTTGATATTACTTGGTTTCCAAGTTAGAGATCAGGAATAGCTTGCTCTAGCCTAGGCATGGTAGAATTCTCAAACTTTATTTATGAGAAAGTATAATTGATGTTCCATTGGTGGAGAAACTTCACTTGGTCTAATAACTGTGATGGGCCCTCATGGTCCAAATCAATTCCTCAAATATGATCATTCTCAAATCTTTGTATCATGATCGAAGGCTACTTTGAGATGAATTGGTGGGAGTGATTAGTTGATGGTATTTGCCTTGGTGTATCGGAGGCAATTGGAAATGTTACTCAGTTTGTGAGTCAGAGATTGGGAGTATCTTGATCTAGCCCACCCATAGTGTAGTTATCAAACTTTATTTTTGAACAAATTTGATTGATCTCCCTTTTTGAGAGAAAAAGGGGGTTTGGGGGGGGGGGGGGGGGGTGCACTTCACATGGTCTAATTATCATGATAGGTCCACATGGTCCAGAATGGATTGATTTCTCATTTCTTTTGAATGGGGAGCACAATATCTTGAAGTGGCCCTACGAAGATTACTAAGACTATGTTCAAATCATTTCCCCATCCTACTCGAGTATGGAATCTTTCAGGTGGGTCAAAAGCCAATTTAAGTTAAAGAATATGTGGCTGGAGTCAGATGGTTTTGTGGATAATGCGAAACAATGGTGAACCTCATATTGTTTTGAAAGTTGACCTAAAGGTTTGGAAGGAGAGGTGTTGATATGCTGGAAAACAGAAAGTAAAAAACTTCTTTTGTAGGAGCTGGGTACTATCGATGACAAAGAAGGGAGAAGGCATTAGAAGATGAGAAAGAGAAGTAATGATTAACTAGTAGCGAGATGGAAAGGTTTAGTCTTCTGGAGGAGGTATCTTGGAGACAAAAACTGAGGGTGTTGTGCTTGAGGGAGGGTCGTAGGTTCACCGAGTTCACCAGGTGGCTAATTCAAATTGGAGAAGCAACTATGTGGACTCCTTGTAATGGCATTGAATTCTGCAATCATCAAGAGATTGGGATCTGTGGTACAATTTTTCTAGGGATTGTACACCAAACAATATAGCTGGGAGACCTAAGCTGGATGGACTATTGCTCGATTCATTGGATGTAGAGGAGGCTAATAGATTGGAAAGTCCATTTGAGGAGTCCAAGGTTCAGGGGGTAATTAATGGAGATAAGGCCCAGGACCAGATGGCTATATCATGAGTTTCTTCCAAGCATGCAGGGATGTGGTGAAGGAAGACGTGAATTTGTGATGAAGTTTTTCCACGACTTTCATACTCGGATGATTTGTAAAAAGCCTTGGTCTAAAATTCATTGACTTCATTCTGAATAAAGCAGGGGTGGAGGACAGACTTAGGACCTACAAGCCTAGTGAGTGGTGTCTAGAAAATCCTGACTAAAGTCCTTGTTAATTGATCGAAGATAACATTGAGAAAGATCATCTCCAAATCCCAAAATGCTTCATCTACTGAAGTAAAAAATTTTAGATTTGGTGCTTATTGCCAATGAGCATTTGGATAGCAGAATTAGAATGGGGTGGGGCTTTTTCTGCATGTTGGCCCTTGAAAAGTGTAACACCCCATCCCGTAGGATAGAGATATTACCAATATTTAGATCATAATACCCGGTAAAGAGATCCATATCCTGAAATACCTCATTTTATTGAAATTCTTCAAAACATTAAAACTGGAATGTACATGATTGTTATGGAAACTGAACGAAGTACAAAAGATCATAGACCAATCCTATGAGTGACATAAAAGAAATCTAGATTCTGGTGATAAATTCACTTATTCAATCCTAAGTCTTGGTACTAGATCTACTCCTGGCCTTCCAGCTCTTCATCATCATAGACATTATCTGCGAAAATCAGACATGGAAGAAAAACACGAAGACACACAAAGATAATGAGTTGAATACTCAGTAAGTAGTACATCATATCGTAGAAATATAATTTTTGCCTAACATACATTTTATTTCTATGATACCCTTCATACATGCATACAGCTTCATGAATTTACAATTATACACGTAGCATGACTTTCTGAAAGATTTTATATATCTATATCATCACAGGCTTTACATAGCATACAATTTTGATATAGGCGGAACATATATAATCCACACATAAAATGGTGAATGTATAATATCTTGGTTATCTTGTCTTAACATGAAGTGAACACGCTTGTGTCCGTATTTTCACTTATCTGACATAACATGGAGTGAAACACGCTTGAATCCGTGTTTCACTTAACTTGCATAACATGAGTAAAACACGCTTGAATCCGTGTTTCACTGAACTTGCATAACATGGAGCGAAACACGCTTGAGTCCGTGTTTCACTAAACTTGCATGACATGAAATGAAACACGCTTGAGTCCGCGTTTCACTTATCTTGAATATCATGGAATGAAACACGCTTGAGTCCGTGTTTCACTTAACTTGCATAACATGGAGTGAAACACGCTTGGGTCCGTGTTTCACTTAACTTGTGGTTAACCACGCTTGAATCCGTGGCACCATAACATTTTTATCTTTCTTAATGTATGAGATTTTTATTAGACTTCATGAACCTTTCTAACATGGCATAATCTTATACATGGCATGATAGGGCATGACATATTTTTGTACATGGCATATTCTTGTACATGGCACAACCTAATATGATATAGCATGGCATGTTCTTGTACATGGCATAGATATAACATGGCATGATATATTCCTGTACATGGCATATTCTTGTACATGGTATGAAATAATATGATACATGATCTAGTTACTATATAGACATGGCATATACAATCTAAGCATTTCATGAACATGGTTTGCATAATCTGACAATTCCATTACATGGCATACTTGACTTTGGGCTACTAAATGAACATCTCATGGCTTTCATATGATTTTAGTAATATTCAATCATTCAAACGACACTTTCATTCATTCAAGCATAATCTCATTTTTCCTCAAGATCATGAAAGGAATCGAACATTGACTTGTCTCTTAGCGTAGCATAGATTACCATCATAAACACATCATATTTTTATTCATAATAAGAATATTCACAGGATGCATGCATTATATGATCATACTATTTACCTCTTAGCGTTGCTTCCTGGTTTCCAACTTGTAGCGCGATACCTAAACGAGATTCTAGGCGTTAATAACTTCCTAGCAAACGTGTCGTAATACTTTACGTCATTAAATACGTATAAGGAATTTAACTACTAATAGACTCCAACAAGCGCTTTGAAATCCTTTAAAAATCTTTTATAAAAATTGAGTCTAAATGCTGATAATTATTCAAGTAGATGAAGCCCGCGTAAAAGTAATGTATTTCGGAAAATATACTAGCCTTCTTTAAAATTGTAAACCAGTTTCTGTCTACCTAGAGATTAGCCACTTAAAGAACTATCTGACTGACTTAAGGCCCCAAGAAGTAGAGGCTCATGAGATTACACCCTCACGGGTCAAAAGGGCATGCATGGAATTACAGAATTTAATGGAGGGCTTTATGGGGAAACTAAGGCACACGGAATAAACAAGAAGAAAGAAGAAAACGAAAGAAGAAAGAAAGAAAAAGAAAGAAGAAAGAAAGAAAAGAGAAAGAAACTAAAGAAAATAAAATAAAAAGAAGAAGGAGTAACAACCGGACTTACGGGCGAGAGTGTAACGCGATGCTCACCGAGGGAGAGCAGCGTGCGTCGGCGGTTCTAGGTGGCTAGAAGCGACCGACGACGTGAGTGGGGGGGTCCCTATGGTGGTGCGACACCGAGGGAGGGAGAGAGAGAAAAACAGTGAGAGTTTAGAGAGAGAGATGGTTCGGAATTCAAGCAGCCGAAAGGGAGGAAGGTGGCGCGCGATCGCAGGGGCTCACCTGAGGGGATGGGTTCAACGGGGTTGAGTTGGCCGGCGTTTTCTGGCGCCGTGGGTAGGGCTCCGACGTCCCGGGATGGTCGACGATGGTTGGGCAGAGGTATGTGTTATGCGGGAATGTGGTTTCTCTTGCTATATCAACGTGTAATCACAGAGGCTTGAGAGTCTTTTATAGGCGATGGGAGGAGGCAGTGTGAACACTTAGTGATTGGCTGAAATTGAAATTGCCTAAACATTAGGAACCTAATCTCACGTGGATACCGATTCTGAGAGAGTTTGAAAGGTTTGACTTGGTGTTGCCCACAAACTCTGGAAACCGAAACTAGAATGGGGTTAAGTGGATAGAATATATGAAGGTTTTTAAGGGAATTGAGTCACTAATTTAATCTATCTGTTAGTCAAGAATGATAAAAATAAAATAATAAATAAATAAATATGAAGACAATGAAATACTAATAAATAAATAGACAAATAAATAAGATACTAATTTTAAGCCCTAGATTTAGACCCAAATGTTACAATCTCCCTTCCTTAAAAGAAATCTCGTCCTCGAGATAACGTACCTTAATCGAATAAATAAGGATATTTGATCCTCATGTCCTCCTCTAGCTCCCAGGTAGCCTCTTTTTCCGTGTGGTTGCTCCAAAGCACTTTGACCATCGGAATAGTCTTCTTGCGGAGTGCTTGAGCTTTTTGTGCAAGAACTCCGATTGGAAATTCTTCATAGGTCAAATCTTCACGAACTTGAAGAGGCTCGTACTCTAGTACATGAGTGGGGTCTGGAACATACTCTCGAAGCAAAGAGACATGGAAGACATCGTGAATAGCCGACAGCTGAGGTGGAAGGGCTAACCTGTAAGCTGCAGCTCCAATCCTTTCTAGTACCTCGAAAGGACCTACATATCTTGGACTTAGCTTGCCTTTCTTACCGAAACGCATAATTCCCTTCATCGGTGCTACTTTCAAGAATACTTTGCTTCCTTCTTCAAATTGCAAATCTCGCCGTCTTTGATTCGCATACTTTTTCTGTCTCTCTTGTGCAATGGCAAGTTTCTTTCGGATGACTGCTATTTTCTCATGCATATCTTTAATAATCTCCTGTCCCAAGATTCTACGTTCTCCCACTTCGTCCCAATAGAGAGGTGACCGGCACTTGCGGCCGTAAAGAACTTCATATGGTGCAGCCTGAATGCTCTCCTGGTAACTATTATTGTACGCAAACTCTATCAAAGGTAAGTATTTAATCCAGCTACCCTTGAAGTCTATCATGCAGGCTCTAAGCATATCCTCCAATATCTGTATTGTCCTTTCTGACTGTCCATCAGTTTGAGGGTGAAAGGCTGTACTATAAGTCAACTCTGTCCCCAACTCTTTCTGTACACTCCTCCAAAAAGTCGAAGTGAAACGAGTGTCCCTGTCCGACACAATCTTAGAGGGGATTCCGTGCAATCTGACGATTTCGCGTACATACAGTTCCGCCAATCTATCTGTAGAATATGTCATCTGAATCGGAATGAAGTGAGCTGTCTTTGATAACCTATCAACAATTACCCAAGCTGCATCCTGTCCTCCTGGTGCCTTAGGAAAACCTGACACAAAATCCATACCAATTTCGTCCCATGTCCAAACAGGTATAGGGAGTGGGTGTAATAATCCGGAAGGCCTCTGATGTTCTGCCTTGACTTGCTGGCAAGTTAAACACTGAGCCACATAACTAGCTATCTCGCGCTTCATACCGCTCCACCAGAACTGTTGCTTCAAATCTCTATACATCTTAGTACTACCCGGGTGCACGGTGTAGAGTGATCGGTGAGCCTCTCTCAAGATTACATCTCTGATTTCCTTGACATCTGGAACGCATACTCTTCCCTTGAATTTTAAAGTGCCATCCCCAACTACAGTAAATTCGGGCCTTTCTCCTTTTTGGACTTCTCCTCTGATCTTTACTAAGTCTGAATCAGTAGATTGGGCAGTCTTTATTTGGTCTATCAACGTTGATCCCAAAGTCAAACTACTCAATCGAGCCTGTGTATCCATAACCATCTCTATCCCTGCCCGTTCCATATCTAATAAAATATGCTTCTGTGGGGTATACATAGTAGCAAGGGTACCGGAGGAGGACTTCCGGCTTAGAGCATCTGCCACTACATTAGCTTTACCCGGATGGTAGTTGATGTTGCAGTCGTAATCTTTCAAAAGTTCTAACCATCTGCGTTGTCTCATATTCAAGTCCCTTTGAGTAAAGAAATACTTTAGGCTCTTATGATCTGTATAAATCTCGCACTTCTCCCCATAGAGATAGTGTCTCCATAACTTCAAGGCAAACACAACTGCTGCAAGTTCTAGATCATGTGTCGGATAATTCTCTTCGTAACTTTTGAGTTGTCTGGAAGCGTAAGCGATAACCTTCCCATGCTGCATCAATACACAACCCAATCCCTTGAGGGAGGCATCACTGTAAATAACAAATCCTGTATTGCCCGAGGGAACAGTGAGTACAGGAGCTGTCACTAATCTCTTCTTCAACTCTTGAAAGCTTCTTTCACAATCTTCTGTCCACAAAAACTTCTCATTTTTCCTAGTCAGCTTAGTCATCGGTGCTGCGATACTGGAGAACCCCTCGACAAACCTCCTATAATATCCTGCCAGTCCTAGGAAGCTTCTGACTTCACTCACATTGGTTGGCTTGGCCCATTTCACGACCGCTTCAACTTTCGACGGGTCTACTGCAATTCCTTCTTTTGACACAACATGACCCAAAAAGGTAATCTCTTGCAACCAGAAATCACACTTCTTGAATTTCGCAAACAACTGCTCCTTTCTTAAGATCTGCAACACAACCTTCAAGTGGTCCTCATGGTCTGCTTGGCTTTTGGAGTATATGAGAATGTCGTCGATGAAAACTACAACAAACTGATCGACATACTCCCTGAATACTCTGTTCATCATGCCCATGAAAGCTGCTGGAGCGTTCGTCAAACCGAATGGCATGACTAAAAACTCATAGTGTCCATAGCGTGTTCTAAACGCCGTCTTCGAAATATCTCCTGGCTTGATCTTAAGTTGGTGGTACCCCGATCGCAGATCAATCTTGGAGAAAACTTGGGCCCCTTGCAACTGGTCAAAAAGATCATCAATCCTGGGTAGTGGGTACTTGTTTTTAATAGTCACCCGGTTCAATTCTCGGTAGTCAATACAAAGTCGCATAGAACCATCCTTCTTTTTCACAAACAGGACCGGTGCGCCCCATGGTGACACGCTAGGGCGAATGTAACCCTTTTCCAACAACTCCTGTAATTGCTCTTTAAGCTCCTTCAACTCGACTGGAGCCATTCGATATGGTGCCTTTGATATAGGTGCCGTTCCTGGTAGGATATCGATTGAAAAGTTAACCTCTCGATCCGGAGGCAACCCTGGAAGGTCCTCTGGAAATACATCCGGAAATTCCCTGACTATAGGGATATCTTCAAGCTTAGGTCCCTCTGCAGGTGGTGCGACTAGACTAACAAGGAATCCTGACCCTCCTTGTCTTAGTAATTTAGTTGCTTGTAAGGCCGAAATTAATAGAGGTGGGGCAAATCCTCTCCCTGAACAAAAACTGAATTCCTCTTCGCCTGGGGGTTTGAAAACCACTTCCTTTTTAAAACAATCCACACAAGCGTGGTTTCGAGACAACCAATCCATTCCCAAGATTACGTCAAATCCCAGCATCTCAAAAATCACTAAGTCTGCTGGAAGGTGTCTCCCACTAATTTTTATGGGACAATTCCTAAGCACGGTATCACAAATTATATGTTCACCAGTAGGTGTTGCAACAGACAAAGAACACTCAAGACTCTCTGGTACTTTTTCACTCCAACAAGTAAAGGCACGTGCTATAAAAGAGTGTGTGGCACCCGAGTCGAATAAAATGGTAGCATAACGGGAGAATAGTAGAATGGTACCTGTAACCACATCATTAGCTGTCTCAGCATCCCCTGGGGTAAGGGCAAACACTCTAGCTGGTGCAGTAGTCCTCTGACCATTCTTTACAGCTGGAGGCAGCGCGTTCCTTGGGCAGTCTCGGGCCATATGGTTTGGTTGCCCACATTTGAAGCAGGCATTCTGGCCTACCAGGCAGTCTCCCTGATGCCTCTTCCCGCAGTTCTGGCAGACTGGATTCGTCGCAACGTTCTGAGGTACCCGTGGCTGGTAGCTGAGAGTAGGCTTCTTGTTTCTATTGGGCTCAGGTAGAGATTGTTGGCGCTTCCTTTGATTGAAAAGTTCTGCATTTGCCCTCATGTCTTCTTCAATCAGGGTAGCTCGCGTGACCAAGTCGGTGAAATTACGGATTCTCAAGGGGATCAACCGACTACGAATCCTCGGTTGCAAGCCCCTTTCAAATTTTTCACATTTCTTTTCCTCGTCTGGAACTAGATAACTTGCAAACCGTGATAATGCCACAAATGTCGCGGTATAACGTTCCACCGTCATGGTTCCTTGTACTAGGTCGAGAAACTGCCTAGCTTTTGCTTCACGGAGTGCTGGGGAAAAATATCGATCTAGAAATGCCCGTTTGAAACGGTCCCAAGTGATGGATACCTCATCATTAAGTTCAAGCAGTAGAAGTTCCCTTGTGGAGGTCCACCATTCATCAGCTTCATCTGCCAGCATATAAGTGGCATACTCCACTTTCTGTTCATCCGTACAAAACAGAGCCCTGAAAATCTTCTCAATTCTTTTGATCCAGCTTTCTGCATCAAGTGCTTCTGCTCTACCATCAAAAGTCGGAGGATGCTGCTGTGTAAACTGGTTTAGGGTACAACCGTTCCTGGGATTCTTGGCTACCAAGCCTTCTTCGTCAGCAAAATACCGGAGAAGTCTGGTAGCAGCAGCAGCTAACACTTCATGTTCATTTGGTGGAGGTTCCGAGGAACCTTCAGGGTGCACGTTACGTCTAGCCGGGGCCATTATCTAACAACACCGATCAATCAATAAGCAAGTAATAATTCAATCATTCAATCAAGCAAAACAAAACACTAAACATCAATCACGATAGGAAATAACTTCTTCGAGCTGGCCAGGAGTCATCCTAGGTATTTTCTATACTAGAATCATATCTTCTAAGAGTCTACAGAATCTCTCGACCTGGGCTCTGATACCAATTGTAACACCCCATCCCGTAGGATAGAGATATTACCAATATTTAGATCATAATACCCGGTAAAGAGATCCATATCCTGAAATACCTCATTTTATTGAAATTCTTCAAAACATTAAAACTGGAATGTACATGATTGTTATGGAAACTGAACGAAGTACAAAAGATCATAGACCAATCCTATGAGTGACATAAAAGAAATCTAGATTCTGGTGATAAATTCACTTATTCAATCCTAAGTCTTGGTACTAGATCTACTCCTGGCCTTCCAGCTCTTCATCATCATAGACATTATCTGCGAAAATCAGACATGGAAGAAAAACACGAAGACACACAAAGATAATGAGTTGAATACTCAGTAAGTAGTACATCATATCGTAGAAATATAATTTTTGCCTAACATACATTTTATTTCTATGATACCCTTCATACATGCATACAGCTTCATGAATTTACAATTATACACGTAGCATGACTTTCTGAAAGATTTTATATATCTATATCATCACAGGCTTTACATAGCATACAATTTTGATATAGGCGGAACATATATAATCCACACATAAAATGGTGAATGTATAATATCTTGGTTATCTTGTCTTAACATGAAGTGAACACGCTTGTGTCCGTATTTTCACTTATCTGACATAACATGGAGTGAAACACGCTTGAATCCGTGTTTCACTTAACTTGCATAACATGAGTAAAACACGCTTGAATCCGTGTTTCACTGAACTTGCATAACATGGAGCGAAACACGCTTGAGTCCGTGTTTCACTAAACTTGCATGACATGAAATGAAACACGCTTGAGTCCGCGTTTCACTTATCTTGAATATCATGGAATGAAACACGCTTGAGTCCGTGTTTCACTTAACTTGCATAACATGGAGTGAAACACGCTTGGGTCCGTGTTTCACTTAACTTGTGGTTAACCACGCTTGAATCCGTGGCACCATAACATTTTTATCTTTCTTAATGTATGAGATTTTTATTAGACTTCATGAACCTTTCTAACATGGCATAATCTTATACATGGCATGATAGGGCATGACATATTTTTGTACATGGCATATTCTTGTACATGGCACAACCTAATATGATATAGCATGGCATGTTCTTGTACATGGCATAGATATAACATGGCATGATATATTCCTGTACATGGCATATTCTTGTACATGGTATGAAATAATATGATACATGATCTAGTTACTATATAGACATGGCATATACAATCTAAGCATTTCATGAACATGGTTTGCATAATCTGACAATTCCATTACATGGCATACTTGACTTTGGGCTACTAAATGAACATCTCATGGCTTTCATATGATTTTAGTAATATTCAATCATTCAAACGACACTTTCATTCATTCAAGCATAATCTCATTTTTCCTCAAGATCATGAAAGGAATCGAACATTGACTTGTCTCTTAGCGTAGCATAGATTACCATCATAAACACATCATATTTTTATTCATAATAAGAATATTCACAGGATGCATGCATTATATGATCATACTATTTACCTCTTAGCGTTGCTTCCTGGTTTCCAACTTGTAGCGCGATACCTAAACGAGATTCTAGGCGTTAATAACTTCCTAGCAAACGTGTCGTAATACTTTACGTCATTAAATACGTATAAGGAATTTAACTACTAATAGACTCCAACAAGCGCTTTGAAATCCTTTAAAAATCTTTTATAAAAATTGAGTCTAAATGCTGATAATTATTCAAGTAGATGAAGCCCGCGTAAAAGTAATGTATTTCGGAAAATATACTAGCCTTCTTTAAAATTGTAAACCAGTTTCTGTCTACCTAGAGATTAGCCACTTAAAGAACTATCTGACTGACTTAAGGCCCCAAGAAGTAGAGGCTCATGAGATTACACCCTCACGGGTCAAAAGGGCATGCATGGAATTACAGAATTTAATGGAGGGCTTTATGGGGAAACTAAGGCACACGGAATAAACAAGAAGAAAGAAGAAAACGAAAGAAGAAAGAAAGAAAAAGAAAGAAGAAAGAAAGAAAAGAGAAAGAAACTAAAGAAAATAAAATAAAAAGAAGAAGGAGTAACAACCGGACTTACGGGCGAGAGTGTAACGCGATGCTCACCGAGGGAGAGCAGCGTGCGTCGGCGGTTCTAGGTGGCTAGAAGCGACCGACGACGTGAGTGGGGGGGTCCCTATGGTGGTGCGACACCGAGGGAGGGAGAGAGAGAAAAACAGTGAGAGTTTAGAGAGAGAGATGGTTCGGAATTCAAGCAGCCGAAAGGGAGGAAGGTGGCGCGCGATCGCAGGGGCTCACCTGAGGGGATGGGTTCAACGGGGTTGAGTTGGCCGGCGTTTTCTGGCGCCGTGGGTAGGGCTCCGACGTCCCGGGATGGTCGACGATGGTTGGGCAGAGGTATGTGTTATGCGGGAATGTGGTTTCTCTTGCTATATCAACGTGTAATCACAGAGGCTTGAGAGTCTTTTATAGGCGATGGGAGGAGGCAGTGTGAACACTTAGTGATTGGCTGAAATTGAAATTGCCTAAACATTAGGAACCTAATCTCACGTGGATACCGATTCTGAGAGAGTTTGAAAGGTTTGACTTGGTGTTGCCCACAAACTCTGGAAACCGAAACTAGAATGGGGTTAAGTGGATAGAATATATGAAGGTTTTTAAGGGAATTGAGTCACTAATTTAATCTATCTGTTAGTCAAGAATGATAAAAATAAAATAATAAATAAATAAATATGAAGACAATGAAATACTAATAAATAAATAGACAAATAAATAAGATACTAATTTTAAGCCCTAGATTTAGACCCAAATGTTACAAAAAGGCATATGACGGAGGGCTCCTCTATTTAGGAAGAGATCCATTTTAGGTCACGGCATGCCTTGCCATTCAAGATGAGGTAGTGCAAGAGGTTTTGTCCAGTTGGAGTACAAATAATAATTCCCACCTTCATGTGTATACGTACATGTAGACTCGTAGTCCTTATATGGCTTTAGCTCATACCTTACTGATATGAAGTCAAACAAGATTGGGTTTGGTGGTTGTCTACATCTGTTCATTTATGGTAACAATCTGTTGTCAAATTGATGTTAATGCCAGCCATGGTTGATGTCTGTATTAGAAAGTATCTCCTAATTTGAAAGAATTGTTTTTTAGGCTCCAGATCAATCATTCATTTGAATAAGGCAATCACTGGCTTGGTGGTGTTAGTGCCATTGGTTTACTCTGAAGGCTTGAGTTTGAATCACCCCTTTGACAAAACGGTTTACCTATAAAAAAAAAGATCAATCATTCATTTGATGGAGGCCATTGTTGGTATTTCTGCCGGTATAAATAAAAAAAAAATTCTCATTGGAGTTGGAATTTTGATAATCTTTTTACAAAGAATGGCACATGGTTATATTGCTTAAATAATGTTTTTATCTTTTTGCTACATCAAAAGTCATTATTGCCCTATTGAAGCTCCGAGCAAACTTCTTATGAGTGAACAGAATTTTGCAACTCATAATCCTTTACTTAGCAAAAAAAAAAAAAAAAAACTTGTAATCCTTTGGGGATTCTGGAGGATATGTGTATATTTGTGTACTGATATTCTATTATGGATGCTTCAGGTAGCTAAGATTATAGAAGTTGCTCCTATCCGTGTTTATGAGGTTGCAACATTTTATTCTATGTTCAATCGATCAAAGGTAAGACATATTTCTTTATCAATAATGTAATACTTCTACAAGTACGAGGTTACCAAAGTTGCTGTTTGACCTCATGGACTTTTCTTTTGCTTTTCAGGTTGGCAAGTACCACCTGTTGGTTTGTGGCACAACGCCCTGCATGATACGTGGTTCTCGAGAAATTGAAGATGCCTTACTGAAACACCTTGGAGTGAAGCGCAATGGTAAGTTCTAAACAAAATATTTACTCTAATTTTTTTTTTTTAATATTTACTCTAAAATTTCTCATCTTGCATTTTCTGAAACCTCATGAATGTTCTTGAAATCTACATTTGAAGAATAAGTTGCCAGTATTTGTCATGTGCAGAAGTAACTAAAGATGGTTTGTTTTCAGTTGGAGAAATGGAATGCATGGTGAGTTTTTGTTTCATTGTTGCTGATCCAAGCCTGTAGTTTTTTGTAGGCCACCGGCCATTAACACTTGTTTTGCTCGACTTAATTCTGGATAGGAGTGCATTTATTGGAAGGAAGTAAGTACAATCTGTGTGGTGAATGGTGATCCCTTGAAATTTTTATCAAATGGATTTTGACTGACATTTTGTATGAGCATATTTCCTCCAGGTCCAATTTTAATTAGGGATACCATCCTACTTAATGGAAAACACGCGTCACTCTCTAGAGCCACCATGTGTTGAAGTTTTTTTTTCTTACTTAAAAAAATTTATATAAAAATAAAAATATAATAATTTTAAATTAAAAATACAAAAAAAATAAAAAATAAAAAAACAGTTGGATGAAGGGGAGGACTCCCCCTGCTAGCACCATGGGTGGCCGAATCCGGCCACCACGTGGGTGGTGAAATTAGGGGCCACCGGGTGGCTGACCATGCCATGGCAGTCGAACCCACCGGTCCAGTGGCCGGAAAAGGGCCACCAAGTACTGGCCCCTTCTTTGCCACCCACGTGGTTGCCGACACCTGGACCACCATGGGGTGGCTGCTGGGGGGGGGGGGGGGGGGAAGGCCCTCCCCTCTGTCCAATGTTTTTTTTAGTTTATATTTTATTTGAATTTTTTTAAGTAAGAAAAAAACTCCAACACGTGGTGGCTTTAGAGAGTGACGTGTGTTTTCTGTTAAATAGGATGGATGGAATTTGTTACGGAGGGGTTTAATTCTAAACTTGTGATAGCACAAGGTGTTAATGCTAAAAAAACTGCACAAGGGTCTAACCTCAAACTGGGTAAAGCACATGGGGTTATTGGTCATTTATCCCTTTTAATTATTTAAAAGATTTGATTGTGGCAAAGTACAAGTTGAATGTGGTTGTGCCTACCCCAGCTTTACTGCTTGTCCTTGTGGTCATCTTATATTATTGATATGGTCATAAATGGAATCAAGATTCAAGACTGGCTAGCTTTTTGAAATTATATTTTCACTTTCAAATTCAATAGAAAAATCAGAGATATTTTTGTCATCACTGAATCATTATTAAATACTAAGCATGATGTGGTATACAATGTTGTTGTTGCAGGGATGTTGTGTGAATGCTCCCATGATTACAGTGGCTGATTACTCTAATGGATCCAAAGGATATACTTACAATTACTATGTAGGTGCATGATCATCCTTTGATTCTGCCAAATCGTTGTGACTTTCTTGGTCAAATGACTGGGAAATTTTAGAACTTACTAGTCTTTTTTACTAAGTTCAGGAAGATGTTACTCCCAAACGAGTTGTTGAGATAGTTGAAATGTTAAGGAAGGGGGAGAAGCTACCGGTAAGGCAATTGTGCATGGGATAATTGGGTTCATTTTTTTCTTCATTTTGAAACTTGAGTTCTCCTTCGCTTAGTGACGTTTCATCAATGTATCAGCCTGGTACACAAAATCCACTGCGGATTAGGAGCGGACCAGAAGGAGGGAATACTACTTTGCTGAGTGAGCCAAAGCCACCTCCATGCCGAGATCTTGATGCCTGCTAAAATGATGGTATATTGCTGTCTCAAATAATGTAAAGCTTGGACAGTCAGGCTTCCATGAGTAGTTTGCTCTACATTTTTTTGGGTTCCTAAATGAGTATTTATTTACTTTCTAGAGGAAATGAGTCCATCTCACTTTTAATGCTGAAGATGAAAGACATGATTTTTTATGACTCCATCCAAGTTTTACCGATTCATAAATTGACTGGTAAACGCAGAAAACCATTTAGTTCAGTAGGTCTTCCTTTCATTCTAATCTCCTTTTCCATAGTTTTTACTGCTACTCTCCTACACAAATAGAAGAAGGCTCATGCGGCATGTCCTGGGTGGGATATATACAAATCACCATTAAAGTGGGCTCCACAATGATGAAAAAATATTGGTATTTTAATTTTTTTATAATTATAATTGGTCCTAAGCAAGTAGTAATGTGTTGACACACCATTGAAACTTGTTGCATTCCCGAAGATGGTTTCTTATTTGAAGCTCTGATGTGCATCTTACATCTCTACAACATAAACTATGGTATTGGATTGTGATTATATTATATTTAGCTTATAACTTTCAATTTTGAAAACTTCATTACGCATTATTTTTACTTAAGCTTAAAGAAATGCATGTATGTCTAGTCTTTTATTTAATTAATTAGCTCAGGACTGCTTGTCTGCTTCGTGCATATTTCCTTCCAATGACCACCATACTCATATCAATGACGACAAGTACATATTCTTATAATTATCTAATTGTACTCCACAAATGTTAGAAATGAATGTCTCCTCCAATGACCAACCAAGCACAGACCAATAATCGAAAAACAAAAATGTTGTTAATTTAATTAAAGCTAAAATGAAGAGGAAGGCACACAAGTTCTTTAGGTGGTCATGTTATAGGATGAGTGTAGAAGCAGCTATTTAAATGAGGAATAGGACTTGTATTTTTCAGCCTGCTTTGGTCTTTTTCTACCATTTCTATTGATGAAACTTACTTTTTTTAACTGGTTTATGAAAATTGGAAGTACCAAGTATCCTGTCTTGGTGGCTAGGATCAGGAGCATATTATTACTTAAATGGACATTGCATTTGGTAATTTTAATCTTTTGCCCTGACCAGTCTTTCTTCTTACGTGTCATGTGGAACTGTTCATTCACATTGTCTTGAATATGTTGTTGGCATTAGGGGTGAAAACCAACCCCTTCGGCACGATTTTTGGGCAAAATCGATACCAACCAATGAAAGAAAAAGGGGAGGAGCAACTGACAGTAACCGGTCGATGGGGAGGAGAAACACCGGCCGTATCGACTCTGACAGTTCTCTGGCAATTCACGGTCGGTTCTCGATCCCCTTAGCGGTGAGCTTCGTCTAAGGGAGTAGAGAGAGAGAGAGAGGATGAGAGAAATGAGAAGTGAATCGGGGAAAGAAGGGAGGGAAGAAGACGATCTAATTTCGAAACGACGCCGAACCAAACGGCGTTGTTCTACTTAAATTTTTTTAATATGTTATGAATAAAACGACGACCAAACGACGTCGTTTCAGTTGTGTGCTTAAAACGATGTCGTTGTACTTGAACTTAAACTAGTTCAAATAGCTAAACCGGCCTATTAACGAAAGTAAATTTTTTTTTATATATACTATACTCAAAACGATGTCGAGGTTGTACTCAAAACTCAGCCGGCTGGTTCAAATCATTCGTTTTTTATTTTTTTTCCTCCTCTAGCGGCCTCTTCACGTCCATCACCACGTTCTTCCTCTGCCAGTGACCTCTTCACGTTCGCCACCATTTGGGACCGCCGATGAGATCCTAGCCACGACCGACCCACCGCATTCTGCTTGTGAGTCTTCGCCTCCACGTTCAACCTCACAGTTTTTTTGTTTTGGTTTTATAGCACTCAGTTCTACAGCAAAGTTTTAGTAATTATAAGTGGATGGCTGATATCAGATAGGCAGGAAAGTTACCATCTTTTTCCAATGAAAAAGGGAGGCATGAAGGGTAGAAAGCAAAGGAATTTTGGGTTAGCTGGTAATCTCTCTTTCTAGATCAACAACTCCCCCATACTCATTATCAAACACATCAAGTACTCTCTTTTCTCTAGAATACAGTGTGGACTTTGCCCCACTTGTTCCATTGATCTGATATGAAAATGGTTCTATTGAAAGTTTTTCTTGGCCACTGAACCACTAGCCTTTTTTTTACAGATAAGTATTGTGCGAAGTACTTGAACAAGAAGCCTTGAAATATATTCCTAAATCGAAAATAAATAAAAAAAAGGAAGAAGAAGAAAATAAGAAATCTGCATATTTATAAGGTCCAAAATTCATACATTGAGAGAAAATATTTGTGCTTGGATCCTGTTTGACTGCCATGAAAATGAATGAAAAGAAAATGTGTGGAAATATATTAAGGAAAAAACATATACTTCTGCTTGGTAGAAGTGTAACAATTACCTCTGCAAGCACAGAACCGTGGCTTGTACTTAACACTAAGTATTTGTCTGAAATTCAAAAAGGGGCTCGAGCATGTTCTTCCTATATATGGACTATCTCAGACACAAACACAGACAGATTTTGATTCACACAATTTCATCTCCAAGGATGGTAGTATCTCCCCCAACAACCTCAAAGCAAATTGAGTATTCAATAACTGGGGATTGAGCTCTGTCCGTCCTACACCAGGCTTGAGCATCTGAAGGTTGAGATTTAGGGAGGGAGTGGTAGTTGATTTCTGAAGTTTTGGTTTCATTTAGGGAGGGAGAGACTTCATGAGAGAGGGAAATCTGTTTGGACTCGAGATTCAGGAGTTGGACCGGAATTGTTGTTGATTAGGTTTGCCACATGGAATTTGTGTAGCGTGTGATAGCGTTGGACCGGACTACGAATAAATTTTCTCTTGTTTAAAAAGTTCTTTGACTTTTGTTGTGGAGTAATTTTTAACTTTCTCCTACCCAGCAGTATTTATAGAATAAAGTCGGAATAAATTTTCACAACCTCCTTACACTCCACATTTTTTTTAATTATTATTATTATTATTTTCTTTTATCAAATATTTATTATATGAATAATGAATAGAAAATTTGAAATATTTTTTTTTATAAGTAATAACTTTATTAATAACAATGTAATAGGCATAGCCCGAGTATATAGGAAGTATACACAAGAAACACCTAATACATTCTAGAACTTAGAAAAACGAAGACAAGAATGCGTTTACAGCCCCTCCCTTCAGTACAATAGCAGAAAACCAGCTAATTAGAGTACTCCCTTCAGCCCCTCCATTTTCCAAGCAGCTGTCACTTGGGGACAAGTATGCATTTGAAAATTAGTCCAGCATGTTAGGAAATCGACCACTGCTTCTGGCATAACCCAGCACAGCCCAACCTTTCCAAATACACCATCCCATAGCACTTTAGCCATTTCACAATGAAGTAGAAGGTGGTTCGCTGATTCCGCTTCTTTCTTGCACATAAAGCACCAATCCACAACAATCATTCCACGCTTCCTCAGGTTGTCAATAGTCTGAATATTCCCTATTGCTGCTGTCCATACAAAAAAAGCCACCTTTGACAGAACATGAGCCTTCCAAATCCTCTTCCAAGGAAAGCCAATATGGTGCTGATTTAGTATCACTTTATAAAAAGACCGAACTGTAAACTTCTTAGAGGCTGTTTGATTCCAACAAAGTTGGTCCCTGCCCTGTCTTCTTAACACCACTGAATACAACTGTCTAAAGAAGTCATTAACCTCCTCTACTTCCCAATCCTGGACAGATCTGGAGAAGCCTATATCCCAAAGCACCACTCCATTGGAAGATACCATCACGTCGGAAACTGAAGCTTGCTTATTAGTTGCCAACCTGAAAACAACCGGAAATGCTCGATACAATTCAATATCCCCACACCAAACATCAGACCAAAATCTGATTTTTGAACCATCACCAACCGAGAAGTTAACTTGTTTTAGGAAGCGACCCCAACCATTCCTAATAAACTTCCATAGACTCACTCCATATGAATCCCTACTCTCCTTAGTACACTATCCTCCCCAATCACTACCATACTTGCGATCAATCACCCCCCTCCACAATGCTTCCTCTTCCCCATGATATCTCCATAGCCACTTCCCCAACAACGCCTTATTAAAATTACATAGGCTATGAATACCCAGACCTCCATCAGCAATCGGACAACAGATTTTTTTCCAGCTTACTAAGGGAATTATGGTCTCCTCTCCCAAGCCTCCCCAAAGAAAATCTCTATATAATTTTTCAATACAATTGGCCACACCAACTGGTAAAGGGAATAAAGATAGGAAGTAAGTAAGAATATTAGAGAGAGTACTCTTTATAAGAGTAATCCTACCCCCTTTAGATAAGTAAATCCTTTTCTAAGCTGCCAACTTCCTCTCTATCTTCTCGATCACCCCATTCCAAATGTGTTTGGCCTTAAAAGATGCCCCTAACGGTAGACCCAAATATTTTATGGGCAGAAATGTAACTTTGCACCCCAGAAATTCAGCCAAGTGATGAATATTACTAACCTCTCCCACCGGTACCAATTCCGATTTACTTAAGTTCACTTTTAATCCCGAGACGGCTTGAAAACATAGCAGGACAGCCCTCAAAATTTGAATTTGTTCCCCAACAACCTCACAAAAAATGAGGGTATCATCAGCGAAAAGCAAGTGTGATATAGTAGAGGGGCCACTAGAATTGGTTCCCACTGAAAATCCCAAAATAAATCCTGCTCCTACCACTGCCTCCACCATTCGACTCAAGGCTTCCATAACAATGTCAAACAAGAAGGGAGATAAGGGATCCCCCTGCCTCAAATCTCTAGAACTCGGAAAATACCCACAAGGCTGCCCATTAACAAGAATAGAAAAGTGAACTGTTGAAATGCAGTGACTTATCCAGCCACACCACTTATCACCAAAACCGCATCTTCTAAACATATACAAAAGAAAATTCCAATTTACATGATCATATGCTTTTTCCATATCCAACTTACAAAGGACCCCCGGAGCCCTTTCCCGCATGCGGCTATCTACACATTTATTTGCGATCAACACCGAATCTATAATTTGTCGTCCTTTAACAAAAGCGTTTTGAGATTTGGAAATGATCTTCCCATCACTTTGCTCATTCTATTTGCTAACACCTTTGAAAGAAACTTATAGACACTACTTACCAAGCTAATCGGACGAAACTCCTTCAACTCCGAAGCACCCACTCTTTTTGGAATTAGGGCAATAAAAGTGGCATTCAAACTTTTCTCAAACTTTTGAAACTCATAGAATTCATGAAAAACTTTCATCACATCCTCCCGCACAAAATCCCAACAATCTTGAAAAAATACTATAGAAAAGCCATCCGGCCCGAGAGCTTTGTCTCTCCTCATTCCACACACCACCCGATGCACCTTAATCTCTTCGAACGACCTTTCTAGCCAACTTTTTGAAGAAGCATCCACCGCTGCGAAGTTCAATCCATCTATCTTAGGTCTCCAATCTTCCGTCTCACTAAGGAGGGAACTAAAATATTGCACAGCATGCTCTTGGATCTCAGCTGGTGATGTAAGGAGATTATTTTCAGCTCTTAACATCTCGATAGCGTTGTTACGTCTGTGAGAATTAGCCATTTTGTGGAAGAATCTAGTACACTTATCCCCCTCCTTGAGCCAAAGAACTCTCGACTTTTGCCTCCAAGATATTTCTTCCCTCAAAAGAACCCTCTCAAGTTCTATTTTTACTTCATTCATCCTAGACAAACTCTCCTCTCGAACCCCATCAGCTTCCAAGGATTGGAGCTCATCCCAAAGGACTTTTTTCTGCTGCTCAACATTCCTAAAGACCTCCTTATTCCAAGTCTTCAGATCAGCTTTTAAAGCTTTAAGTTTACTAGCCAAAACAAAACTAGGAGTCCCCTCAAATTGATACAACAACCACCAATTTTTACCATATCGACAAAGCCCTCCACTTCTAGCCACATATTCTCGAATTTAAAATACCGTTTGCCCTCACGAATACCTCCACACTCAAGAATAATGGGGAAGTGATCCGATCCTATCCTTGGGAACCCTTTTTGGCACAACTTCGGATAATGAGCTTCCCACGACGATGAAACTAAAAATCTGTCTAATCTTGAACTGCCTCTAGAATTGGACCACGTATATTCACCCCCCACCAACGGCAAATCCAGCAATTCCAAGTCGAAAATCAACTGTGAGAAAGCCTCCATTGCTGCAGTTATTGAAGACAGGCCCGCCCTTTCACTTGGGAATCGAACTATATTGAAATCCCCACATATGTACCAAGGAAGATCCCACATAGAATATAACCCTGATACTTCATCTCACATCAGGTTCCTATCCCGATCACTATTGGGACCATAGACACTTGCCAATGCCCACGACCACCCATCTTCCACATTCCTTAAAACACATGCCACCAAGTAATTTCCAATACACTTTTCTACCATCTTGACAACTCTACTATCCCACATGACTAGAACTCCACCAGAAGCACCTGAAGAGGCTAGGTAAGACCAGCCTACAAATGAACCTCTCCACAAGCTACTAATAATATTTCTGTCCACATTTACTAATTTTGTTTCTTGAAGACAAACAACATCAATCTTCCAACTATGAAAAATAGACCTGATGCGAAGGCGTATATTAACATTATTAATCCCCCTTACATTCCACGACATAATTTTAGGCTTCATTAACAGATATGACATCCCTCCCCTTAAATCGGTTCCTCCCTGAGGTACCCTCCCTATTGTCGTAATTAATGGAACAATGCAATCTCCTCAACTCCCGCTTCTTCTTCACAGATGACTGCTCTACTGTGGATCGACCAGCTTCAATAGTAACTAAAAGTGCCCTCAATTGATCTTCATACCCCTCATAAAATAGACCCACACAGCTTTGAATTTTCTCCACTTGTTTAAAGACCCAATCTGAGGTTTCCTCCGACACAATCTGAAGAGGAGTCATCTGTAATGGAGATGAACTATCCATCTCCTCCTCATAAACAGCTACTTCGAGTTCTGGCATCGAAATCATCGTAACTTGCTCTTCCAACTCTTCTAAACAATTACCCCTCAGCTCTTTCAGACCTTTCAGCACATTTTGACCTACAACAGTCTCACCCTTTTCCCCAACCTCCCTCGTATGGGTGACCATAGACGTCAGAACCTCACAATGGCCCTCAACGTCCTCAACAATTTCCCCTGCCTCCCTTTCTAGAACATGGTCGACCACCTGAAGCTCCTCCGAAGCTTCCATTGAGCCTATCGGCATATTCTGTGCGAATAGTGGAGGCGTTTGTGCTGATATCGGCTCCGATACATGATCTCGGGCTTGAGCCGAAACTGTATTGCCTTTGCTCCCGAGAGAAACAACTTTACTCCTCACGATTGACTGCGGGATCTCCTTCACTACTCCCGTTGACTGAGTCTGTGCAGGAGCCAAGTCATTTGATTCTGGTATTACGACAGAACTGCCTGGTTTTGCCCCTCCATGCTTAACGGACCCTGCTACAGGCAGCGTTACTTCCAACGAAGCTTCGAGAGCTTGCGTCGTCACTGTCTGAGGCATCGCCGATGTCAGAGGCACTGACCCACCCACCTCTTAGTCCACCCCGACCATCGGCTTCTTCCTCCATACCAAAGCTTTCTGCTGGTTGGGCATGGATCCGAAATTTTGTTTGGGCTGAGCCTTGCCTTCAGACTCCGGCCCACTTCCTAGACCCGAATTCGAACCCATAACTCCTTTACCCAAGACGCACCGTATCATCCCATTGACTCTAACAGCCATCTCTTCCAAAGCTGCATGCATATCCCGCAAATCCTTCAAAATATCATTTTGCCCATACTCGCCTCTGCCATCACTCTCCCGCCTCTGTGCACCTACCACAACAGGAGCTTCCCCTACTCTTTTCAAGCCTGCTGAAGCAGAGTTTCTCTCCTCTCGAGGTGTCTGTAGGACCTCCAAGTAAGACCGAGCTACTGTCGACGACGAAGATGGAGGACTTTTCCCCTGAACACCTTTATTACTCACCTCCCTCACGACTGCTGCAAGCCTCCTCCACCCCATTCCTTCCCTTTCTCCAGGGATAAAAATGAAGCTCCGACGCCCCTTTCCACTATACTCCACTATGGCCAAAAAGCAGCCACTGGAATTGAAGCTTTTCTGTGCAATGTATCCCCTGTTACCATCCCTGTAAGCAGAATAATATACCTTCCTTCCATGCTGAGAACATTCCTCCAAAGCCCTTAAGACCCAGCGTGCTGTATCCCAGCCCAACTTCAATGTTTGCGATCCTTTCCAACCCCTCTCTGTGATAAGCACTTCACGCCCCTCCATCCTTATCTCAAACACCTTCGATTCAATTGCAATCCTTCTCATGATTAAGTTAAGCTCTTACATGCAGACACCAGCTCCTACTCATCCAGACTTCCGAAACAAAGTTTTGATCCAGAAGCAAGGACAGAAGATCTTAACACCCAACTAAGCTACATGCTAATTACCACAATGAACTACCACCAATGACGACCCTAACCAAAAACAAGGACAGGAAAAACCAAGAAAATGGAGAAAAGTATAGAGAGAGAGAGAGAGAGAGCTCTTGTCATATAAAAGAGATAGAAACTGAAAAATAGCAAGAGAATCTTAGAAATAATTTAAAAAGAATAAACTCAAAATTTTTTTTTAAAAAAATATTAAAAAATGAAAAAATTTTAAAAAATGTGGAGTGTGGTAGAAGTTGTGTAGCAAAACTCAAGAAGAGCGGTGCTACTCTGCCATCTTCCTAGTTCAAAATTCTTTTTTTATTTTTCTTCAATTTTTTTATTCATAATTTTTTTTTTCATTTTAAAACATCTTTAAAAAATATAAAAAAAATATCAATATACTAATAGTCACTTTCTTAATTATTAAGTAAAGAAAAAAAATTAAAATACATAAAGTGTCAAAATGAGGAGACAAATGAAGTGGATAAAGTAGCATTTTTCATAAAAGAATTGTGTACTCACATGACTCCATGTTAACCAGGTTACCCTCCATTTAGGGCCAAAACCCTTTGTTGAACATCCTCCCATCTAGCTCTCCAAGCAGGATGATCAACTTCAAAACACCTTAGAAGTAAAAGCTATATTTGAAGTCAAGGCAAGTCCCTACTTGACTTCAAATTTAGCATTCGTTCAGACATGCTGCTTAAACTCATATACGAACAACATTGATTTTAGATATTATATGCTAGGGCTGGTAGAATTTAATTTCGTTTAAAGAGCACTTCTTTGGTACATGTCCCAGGAGTTATGTCAAGCATAGAAAGCACTCCTTGTGATCATTGACTTCTTCAAATTCAAGTTCAAAGCAACAAGTTTTCAAATAACTTCAGCTTTTACATAATGCATATCAGCAAGGTTTCAAGATATGTTCTTACAAACTTCAACTTGCTGCATGTGGACTTAGTAGCGGTACTTGGTGGAGTAGTCCTTTGGTGCAATCACCAAACCACGACCCTTCCTTGCGCCACGGTACACCGTCTCCACGATGTCGATGAACTCTTGCTTGTCCTTCATAGCCCAGTTAATCTTGTTGTTGTTTCCAGTGCCAAGGTCAATCATAATGTGCTTGTTTCGGAAGAAAAACATGATTGTGGATGGGTCATACAGCTCGTACATTGTGTTGAAATCAGGCACCTCGGTGATATCCACAAGATAGATTACAGCAAAGTTCTTAAGTGTCTCAGCAACAGATGCTAGCACTTCATCCATCTAAAATCCAAAACAAATAAATTGGACCGTAATCAGACATTAATCGAGGACAAAGACAGCTTTCACAACAAAATAAACGAGAAACAGGATCATCAACTCATCCAGAAAATACAGCACTGATAATCACAGAGAAAAGGAGCACGGGATAATGATTTCAAAGAATCTATTTTCCATTTAGGCATTTGGAAGTGAGAAAGTCATCAAAGAATTATAAAACTCCTATTTTGTATTGTAAGGGCCCTGCCTCAGTGTTCCACATCATCAAAAAACCATCTATTTTGTATCAAATCAAATGACACCTCCTAAAAGATTATACAAGTGTTCTTACTTTCGCCAAAGGCCAGTGACCTGATTGACATAACCCCCAACCTCCAAAATGGAGGTTTGGAGTTCGAAACCCCCTCTCCTAAATATATATATATATATAAAAAGTGTTCTTACTTTTACCGATAATAATAATTAAAAAAAAGATTATATTAGTGTTGCTTGCCTAGTCATTTAACCCCACAGTACCTGACAGCATGTGTTTAGTACTACTGTGGTGCCCTCAGAACTAATGGACTTTTTCGTGTTTTGTATTTCAAAATGAGTTGCCAACCCAAATTTGTGCTCCATTCTCTATCAAGCCAAAAGTCTGTGTCTCTCTTTTAGAGGGCATCAGGCCAGAGCATCTAAAGAAAAGCCCTCTAAATAAAGTATATAGGCTCAATATATAACTCTAGAACACAACTGTCAGAGCCAATTAAATTGGGGGTTGGCTGTATCGAGTCATATTTCAACCAAAAAGATCCATTCATATAATGTGATCGAATTCTATACTGGCAGATGGCTGTCATCCTGTTACAATCCTCAACCTTACTGCTGGTTTAGGACAGACTCCACATCATGTCCCATCAATGCATGCAAATGAAGATTTGCCGTGACAGTGGTTCCCCAACTTCCACTAGCCGCCAAATTAACCTCAAAAGCCTATTGTTTGTACAAGGTATGTTGACGGGTATGGTGGCATGTGAAAAAATTAACAGTTCATACGATCTAAAGCAATACAAAACTTGCAGAGGCAGAATAAAGAATACGTTAAGCAAAGGGTAAAAGTTTAAAGCCTTTTTATGCAAGACTAGACAAAACACTGATCTTAGATTAGCAATCTTTCCTATTAACCAATAATGGCAGTTCTTTTAAACAAACCGAATGACGAATAAACTCTAGCAATTAAAAAAATTGAAAAAGCATGAATATTGGCATTGTTGAGTAAAGAAGCATCACAATAACGATGAGACGAACCAAAAACATAAACAACAAGAACAAGTCGTCCATTGCCTGCAATACCCACTAACCTAAAGATTACAAAAATTTATAGCGAAGCCGCAGTCACACTGGGTAAATACAAATTTCAGTTCTTTTGTTCTACAATACCGTGGGTATACTGGTAATATCCGTGTAATGTAAGAATTAGGGTTTCTGAGTTCGTAATTAGTGAAATACGATGGATGAATTTCATCTTAGACGTTCCCCACATTCTCCCAAACCCCAAATTCTCTCTCTCTCTCTCTCTCTCTCTCTCTCTGTGTCTGTTTGGGTAATGGAATCAGCGAAAATTGATTGGAAGAGAACGGAGTCCCTACTTGTAGAGGACGAGCTGTACGAGCGCATAAACCCACCCAATTGGGTCGATTTCTTTGGCTCCCGAAAACTCTGTGGACGCCGAGGCCTGGTTTTGCAAACCCAGTAAGCTCTCCTTCTCACCATGTAACCATTTTATCCTCAAATTTTCCCGAACAAAGATAAGATTTGTTTCAAAAGTTTTGCAGTTTAACACAAAATTACAGGAAAAGGCAAAAAGCTCTCTTCGTGTTTATGGTATTGTCACATACATTTCAGAAACATAGCTGGTAGTTTTAGCTCAGAACAGAAATGTTTATCATATCATCTTACCGATCAGGAAAAAAAATCATCTAGTAACAAAAAAAATTTAGGGTTAAACCCAAAATTTCGAATAACAGTTTGACATGAAATAGATCGCAAAAAAACTTCGAGAGAAGGATAGGAACCTGCATGCAGGTCTCGTCCCAGTCATGGCCGAAACGGATGACGACGAGTCGCTCTTCCTCGGCTAGGATGGCCTGATCTACAGCCCATCCGGAGTGCAGGTGCGGCAGCAGGTACGACATCCCACCTTGTTCTTCTTCTTCTTCTTCTTCAATTAAGATAACAAAAAATGAAGACGACGAGTTAAATAGTAGCAGCGGGCAAACTGCAAAGGCAATTGATGTGTGGTGCGTCGCTTCCACGCATTCGCGTTTACGATTGTAAACGAATTTCAATAGTCTATTGAGTTGTACGTAAAAAGGGTGAGGCTAGGCGCCGGACGTCCTGAATAAGTGATTTTACGCCCTCCAATCAAATTTTCACATGTAAACATTCTATGAGAAAAATAATAAAACCATAAACAAATAAATAATTTTACGTATAATCATGAAATAGATAAACGCAGCATAATACTTTTAAAAATAAATGAAATTTATTATTATTATTTTTTTATGTGAGTCTCATATTATTATCACTTTGAAAGCCTTTCCCTCGACTTTTGTCCAAAGTATGTTCTTGCGAATTTGCAGTTAATATGCATATTTTAGTTGTTGGGCTTCCAAAAAAAAAAAAAAAATCCCAAGCATTGGGTCATCAATTTTTTGCTGCTTAAAGCATGTCTCAATTAAAGCATGTTTTGCTGCTTAAAGCATGTCCAATGTTTTACCCAGATAAACTTTGGACTCGTGTAATGCGCCCCTATCCCACAAATTAGGTAAATTATCAGCTCTTCATCGGCGGGATGTGACCCCTAGAAATGTTTTGCACTGAAGGGTTCAAACCTTAGACATGGGATAGCATATCTCCAAGACAAAGGCCTTATGACTTGAGCCAAACCCAGGGTTGCAGCTTTATATTTTTTTACCTATAAAATCCCCTCAGGGAAAATCCTCACATGGACATCCAAAAGAAACATCATGTAATTGTAAAAACTTGGTCATGGATGTGCCAACAGAGCGGGGAATTTGTAGACCACCTTTTAACTCCATTGTGAGGTTACTTATCAAAAAACTCCATTGTGAGGTTGCCAATACATTATGAAATGATTTTTTATTTGAGTTGGGTTATTCCTAGGAAGGATAGTAAGGCTTCGTTTGGAAGTTGAGATTATCTCAACTCATCATTACAACTTTTTTAAATTTCAACATAAAATATAATAAACAATTCAACTTTTTCAAATCACAAAATAATAATAATAATAAATAATAATATTCTAATAATATTTTATCATCTCAACTCAACTCAACTCACTTCAACATCCAAACCCACCCTAAGTGAGTTGAGTTGAGGAAAAAAATATTTCAAGTTGCAATAGTGTGGAAGATGGTTCCTATTTGTCTAGCGGGGTGTATTTTGAGGAAAAGAACATCAGACATTTTGAGGAATGACGACAGATGTTGGAGGAGCTTAATACTTTCTTCCTTTGGGTAGTTTCTATTGATTGTAATGGGCTGCATTTTCATGTTTTTCTTGTCTCTTTTCCTATTCTAATTAGGTGTTCCTCTTGTATACTACTTGTGTACTTGGGCTATGCCTTTTGTTTTTTTGTTTTAAATATATCAGAAATAATTGAGATGTTGTGGATTTGGGTCCTAGTTTTTTGAAACATTGTTATCCTAGTTTTGTTGACTGAATTATACTGGTCCTTGGAATTAAAACAATGCACAAGGCAAGTTTTGGGTATTTCTGCACTTGGCTTGGTTTAAATTTGGACAGAACTCAAGCAAAGCCTGAGGTATGGCTAAGTTCAACATACCTGTTTAACCTTGGGTTGTCTGTTTCTGGCCGTAGTGGAGCCTGTGAGCACAACAGCAAACTTGCCACCGCTTGGATTTTTTTATGAAAACAACTCCTTCACCTCATTGCCCTGTTCATGTTCAGTAGTATCTCCACGCCTTCCATGTACAACACCCAGCATGCATGTCCCCAAGTGTCTAGGAAATCACACGACGCTGCCTAGCCCCAGGTGAAGCAGAAACCTTGGTCCTTCCATAATCGTAGCCAGCCATGAGAACCATCCACTGCTCAGCCACCACAACAACAAAGTCACGAACGAGCCCTCCATGTAAAACCCACACCGTGCACCTCTACAGTGCACCACCCACGCGAACGCGTAGATTTCTTTTGCTTAAGCCACTACGCAACTCCACGGAAACCACCGTCAAAATCATGCCTCAACCACGAGACTACCACGAACAACCACCGTAGCACCGCCACTGTGAAACCCAACTGCACCCAAGCTCACCGTAAGCCTCTGTTTCCCTCACGAAAACACAGATCATCCACTCACCACCGAGAGCTACTTCGCGAACCCAGCCACCTCACAGCGTCATCCCTACACCACTACCACCTTAGATCGGTTTGTCACTACCATGTGAATGAAACCCCCTGCACCAAAAACATTCGATAGCCTTCGTGGATAGCGACAACCTCCACTATCACCTTAGGCCGTATCCTCTATTATAACTCGTGGTTGGGTCATATACCATGTTTAACCCCCGTGGTAGGATTTTGCATCTGCGGATAACCAAACAGAACATAAATCACTCTGTCACCCAAAATGTGTGCACTCAAAACAGAGATCACTACTATAACCCGTGGCAGGACCATAACTGAACATAGCAGAAACAAAATCAAATATAGAACCAGATAGTCATACCAAAGGTTTTTAGATGCCACAACATATCCAAACAGAGTACTGAACAAATTTAGATCTTTTCACATATTCAAAAACAGTTTCAGAACATTTTCGCATCACATGCACAAATTTTCATAAATATCATATTTGCTCTTTTTGTATAGTTCAAAAAAAGAATGCACAAAATTAACTCATGTCTTCACCAGTCATGTCAGAAAATACTTTATTCTTATACATAATTTCATGAGTAATGCATAACAAATAACTGAGGTTGTTTCAAATTTCTTTTCGTAACAAAATATGCCTATTTTTCAAAATCGACAACAATCCATTTTATTTTATACAAAGTTTAGTATAGAAACCCCACTTACATGAACTTCTTAACTTTCTGAATTTCTTCACAACAGTACTGAACGGAAATTACTTGTCACCTTTAAGATTACCACAAAATCTTCATAAATATCCGAAATCAACACATTTTTTAATACTTAAACCTGAAACGCTAGGTAACCTATTTTCTTAAAAATCTAAATTTCTCGAAACCCTAAAATTAGGGGTGTTAAACCGTGTTAACGGGTCGTATTCGTGTCATGTCAAGACATGTATATTATACTATATAGGTCAACCCTAACCCAACCCGTTAAGCTTATCGTGTCAAAATCTCAAACCCTAACACGACTCATTAACATAACGGGTCGTGTCGTATCAACCCGTTTTGACTCGTTTATGTAAATGGATTAAACAGATCCAAAATTAACCCATTTGATCTAGTTAAGTTTAGCATAATTTTATATAAATGTTAAAATCACAATATCTATAAAAACTATAAAACTAACTACAAGTCCAAAATTACAATACAAACAATAAAAATATCGAAATTAAAATCCCAATAATTTTATTTTTTAGGTATAAGGGTATAATTGTAATTTTAACTTTCTTAACGGGACATAACGGGTTATAAAGGATCATAACGGGTTGACCCGTTATCAACCCGTTAAGCTATCGTGTTTTAACGGGTCAACCCGTTAAGGCTAAATCCTAACCCGCTTTTATCGTGTCGTATTCGTGTTGGGTTAACGGGTCGTGTCACATATTGCCACCCCTACCTAAAATATCATCACTTTCCAAATACCTCGATATTCACCTAAAAATCTCTGACTATTTAAACCCTAACTTATTTATTACAGGAACCTAACTATAAAAATTAATACTAAATAATATAATTATAAACCGTAATTATTTTTTGTTAAACCACTTTTTAGATAAATTTAAAAATGAGCCGGAGTACACTTAAAAATAACAAGGATTTAAAATCAAGTCTATTGAAATATTGCCAAGATCATGACTAAAGCTAACTAAAGAGAGATATATATATATATATACTTGTTCCATAAACTTTCTCGGCCCATAAAATTGTTTTTCCATCCGACCCAAAATATTTAAGGAAATTATTAAAATAGCAAGCCCATTAAAAAAATATTCGATATCCATCAAAATACAATTTGGACCTGCAATCAATATATAAAAAAAATTTAGAAAGTGGCTTGATATTGGACCTAGGTGTTTCAACTATTTTGTTGGAACGTCAGGTAAAGATCTCTGACTTTTAGGATCTTCTCTGGAAGGGTCATTCATCGCCAGCTGTATTTCTCGAGCATGGTTGGACACAATTCCTCATCCAAAAGAACAAAGCATAGGACCTTGTTTCATATATCGACATCGTCGGCGAGTTTTATAAAGATCTTGGTCGTTCCAGCTAAGATGACGATGATACGTAAATTTTTGGGTCTGCAGAGGCTCAATTACATTTTCAGTAGACAGACTCGACGATTTCATTAGTATCCCACGATTGCGCACAGCGTATTCGAACGTGATGCCCAGGGAGTCTTTAGCTACGTGTGATGGAGACACGGCTAAGGATGAGGGCTCTAATAGAGATGTACTCGATGGCCTTTCTAATCATGAGGCTAGACAGTTGGTTGTTGGTCTAGATACTCCTCCCTATGATGGGACAAAGAGCATCAAACATGTAGATCTATCTAGTTTCTTCAAGATTATAAATTTGATAATTGCTAACAACATTGATCCTCGGCAGCACAAGACATAGGTTGGTATCGGTCGGATGAAGTTTATGATACACGTCGTGCATGGGGTGCCTATCGACCTAGTGTGTTATATATTTATAGACATCAATGGTGATTGATGCAGTGCATACGAGATCCGTAGTGCCATCTTTGATTTATATATAGAAGTTGATGCCATGTATGCGACTCAGGTCACGATCAGTGCTCAACTGACACAGCTAAAGATATGCCTAGCTGCAGTCAAGGATGTGTGTAGAGAGTTGAGATCGTAGTAATCTGTATCTTTTATTTGCATTATTTTTGGTTTTTGTATAGATAATATTTTATGTTTTGTAAATTTAATTTAATTATGAATTAAATTGGTCTTTTCTAAATTAATTATTGATTTCTATTATTCCTATTATTTAATTGCTATGTTTTTTATATAAATTAATTATTTATCCATAATTAAGTAAGATATTTTGTTGCCATCAATAATTGTAAAATTCTATAACCATTCGAACGAAATATATCACGTTCAAACGTTTCTCCATTCCTGCTAGATATCCGTTCGAATATTGATTAATGTATTTGTTCGAACGATATAATAATAGGTTAGAACATCAACTCAATGTCCCACTAAATTTAGTAACTTAACCTGCCAATTTTCCGTTCGATCATATATAATATTTGTTTAAACATTGATTAATGTATTTGTTCGAACAGTAAGTCAATGTCCTGCTAAATTTTGTCACTTAACGCACCAAATTGTTGTCCGACTATATATAATATCCGTTCGAATGTATATTTTATTTTGTTTGAACGGTTATTTTATTAGGGATGAAATTTTTTGTCCCTACACATACCATTCCAATGGTAAACACCTTCTATTGTTTTTTAGGAATAAAATTTGAATTTCGTCCATATATCTCATTTTTTTGGAAAAATTTTCATTTCGTCTCAAACAAAATTTCATTTTTGGAGATCGTCTCAAAAATGAATTTTTGTTATAGTGCTCTTTCTTTCATCTATGTAACATAATCTGATGTTTTATTAAATTTTATTAGGGATGAATTTTATATGTGGATATGTGTAGTGTAAACTCTTTATAAATTATAATAACAACTTGTGTTCTCTTTTTCTATTCCGACTCATTCTCGCCCGTAGAGGTTTGTGATGTGACGCTTGTCTACGGTTTCTCTCCAACTTATTTAATTCAATGAAAACCGAATAAAATAATTTGTTTATGAGAATAATTTTATTTGAGGACGCACATCTCGCATCATTGAGTACATTCTGATAGAGAAAAAAAAAAAAAAAAACCTAAACTCTCAATTTTTATTATAATCAATAATAATAATAATATTAAATTTTTAATAAAACTGTATAATTAAAAGCTATATTACCCGTAACAATTTAAAAAAAAAAACATGCTTTATATGTTATGCTTTAATTGGCTACTAATTATTAAATTTCTTTTTCTTGTCTACGTATGTATGCATATTATTTTTTTGGATTTTGCATTAATTCCTTACTTGCACCTTTATTTCGAACACTAATTAAAAAAATTCCATTTACCTGTAAATGCCATTTCTGACACATGAGGAAACAATATTATTTGAGGTTGTGACTGGAACGGCAAAGAAATTAACAGTCCAAGTGGTTCTAAGTTTACATAATGCATATCGTGCTGGAAACTAAGCTTTCACACGGATATTCAAACGTATCGATTTTCAAATATGGTAAGTGAATCTGAAACTGTGACTGAAAACTTCGAATCTTGTTTGGTATGGAGGGAAATTCATGTATATATATATATATATATTCACAAAGTCACCATAACTCAGCTAAACGACATGAATAGGTCAGTTGATGCTTTAACACAAATTGAAGATAAGGTTGCCATTGGCAAAGGGCGTCAAGGTCATTTGAGTGGCATCTCATCATCCTGGTCAATGGTCTTTTTTTGAGTGCTTGGAAAGCAGTATCATATTGAAAACCCACCAACCATCCCAAAGAAAAAGCAGCCAAACGTACACTTCCCAGTTCCCACCATCCTTCCATGCAAGTTCTCACTCCACCAACCAACTCTTCGTTGTTTTTTCTAAACGAAGACTTGATTTGACTCTTGACGCCGGCCTTTAGCACTTAACAGTACACCCTTTCACTGCTATAAATAGATAACAGATACTAATTCCCTCCCAAGCTCAATCACAACCCACACTGCATATAGCTTACCACTCCCAGTTCTCTCCAAAAATATTTGCTCAATTCTGGCAATGGCAACCAATGGATTTGGCCGCCCCAACAAGCATTTCCGTCCTCCAGCTCTCCCTCTCCCAAAAGACAACACAAACCTCATTTGTGTATCAGAAAATTCTCATGCCTCAACCCCATTGCACTGGAAGAAAGCTGCGGAGGCCATGCAATGCACCCATTTTGATGAAGTTTGCAACATGGTGTCGCAGTTTGCACAGGTGCAAACTGTTGACATACAGGGTACGACCCTCACTGTCGGTCAAGTCACGGCCATTGCACGTCGTGGTGAAGTAAAGGTTAATCTTAATGAAGCTGTGGCGTGTGAACGTGTAGCCAAAAGCGCCAACTGGGTTGCAGAGCATATTTCCCGTGGAACAGACACATATGGTGTTACCACCGGATTTGGAGCCACATCACATCGGCGCACCAACAAAACCTCTGATCTCCAGACAGAGCTTATTCGATTCCTTAATGCTGGAGTGATTGGGAGAGAGAACCTTCCATCTAGCTACTCAAAAGCAGCTATGTTGGTTCGTACAAACACACTCATGCAAGGCTTTTCTGGTATTCGATGGGAGGTACTTGAAGCCATGGCCAAGCTTATGAACAAAAATTTGATCCCAAAACTGCCTCTAAGAGGGACTATTACTGCTTCAGGGGATCTTGTACCGTTATCTTATATAGCTGGATTACTAACTGGCCGGCATAATTCCAAAGTGCTCACCTCTGAAGGTGAAGAGATCACTGCCGTGGAAGCTCTGACAAGAGCTGGGATTTCGGCTCCCTTCGAGCTTCAAGCAAAGGAAGGTTTAGCTCTTGTAAATGGGACAGCTGTGGGCTCAGCTGTGGCGGCAACAGTTTGTTTTGATGCCAACATTTTGGCTCTGCTTTCAGAAGTTCTCTCCGCTTTGTTTTGTGAAGTCATGCTAGGCAAGCCTGAGTTCACAGACCCACTAACACATGAGCTCAAGCACCACCCTGGCCAGATTGAATCAGCAGCTATCATGGAGTTCCTTTTGGATGAAAGTGACTACATGAAAGAAGCAAAGCTTCGTCATGAAAAAGATCCCCTTACAAAGCCAAAACAAGACAGGTATGCACTCAGAACCTCTCCCCAATGGCTTGGGCCCCAAATCGAAGTTATTCGCATGGCAACGCATTCAATCGAAAGGGAAATCAATTCTGTGAATGATAACCCGTTGATCGATGTTGCTCGAGATATGGCTCTCCATGGAGGGAATTTCCAGGGAACACCAATTGGTGTCTCCATGGACAATCTCCGAATTGCCATTGCAGCTATTGGGAAGCTCATGTTTGCTCAATTCTCTGAACTTGTATGTGACTACTACAACAATGGCTTGCCTTCCAATTTGAGTGGGGGGCCTAATCCAAGCTTGGATTATGGCTTCAAAGGCGCAGAGATAGCCATGGCTGCATATTGCTCTGAGCTCCAATACTTGGCAAACCCTGTCACAACTCATGTACAGAGCGCAGAACAACACAATCAAGATGTGAATTCTCTCGGGTTGATTTCAGCCAGAAAAAGTGCCGAAGCCATTGAGATCCTAAAGCTGATGTCTGCCACTTACATGGTGGCACTCTGCCAGGCAATTGATCTAAGACATTTGGAGGAAAACATGAGGGAAGTTGTGAAACATGTTCTTCTCCAAGTTGTGAGGAAAACTCTCTACACTGCTCAAGATGGATCACTCCTAGAATCCCGTTTCTGCGAGAAAGAACTCTTGCAGGTCATTGAGCACCAGCCAGTTTTCTCTTATCTTGATGACCCCACAAATCCATCTTATGCTCTCTTGCCTAAACTTCGAGAAGTACTTGTAGAAAGAGCTCTCAAAGATCCTAAACCAGAATATGGAGATGACAAGGGCTACTCAATATTCAAGCGCATACCACTATTCCTAGATGAACTGAAAGCAAGACTTGGGGAAGAGGTAGCAAAAGCTCGTGATAGATTCGAGAATGGAGATTTTCCAATAGCCAACAGAATCAAGAAATGTAGAACTTATTCTATATATCGGTTTGTGAGGAGTGAAGTGGGGACTGAGCTTCTTAGTGGGGCAAAGAAGGTGAGTCCAGGTGAGGATATTGAGAAGGTTTATGAGGCCATGAATGAAGGGAAAGTGGGAGAAGTACTTATGAAGTGCTTGACAAACTGGAAAGGATCTGCAGGTCCTTTTACGCCAAGGCCGATCATGGTGACTTCTCCAATGCATTGCAATCCTGAGTATTGGAGTTGGTTTGAAAATGTAAGGTCGCCTACTGTCACAAAAGGTGGAGCCATTTGATGTTTTTTTTTTTTTTTCAATCTTCAATTTCGCAATGATTTATAAGGGTGAAATCTATTTCTGATGTAAACTGTACATGAAATGATAAAAAGGGGATTTGCAATTGTCTTTTATTTTGTGTTTTTTTTTTTTTTTTTTGGTATTGTTGATGGAGTGTCCACTTCCACTTCTTTTGAATTATCTATTTCCTGAACAATAGATAATTATGAAAAAACTTAAATCTAAATCTAAAAGAGTTTTAGAATTATGAAAAAAATTAAAAAATTGAAAGTAAATGAAAAGAAAGATAGTTTTAAAATAAAAGAAATTAAATAAAGATCTCGATGTCATCGACGTGTTTTGTCCTTAAATCTGAAAGGAATAAAAAAGTCGAAAAGCTGGGATTATTGTCACATAAATGTCATTAAATATGGAAACTCTTTCAAGTTACCGGTCGAAATCCCGTCCCTTTTTCATTGGATGTTGAAGTGAGTTGAGTTGAGTTGAGTTGTGATAATAAAATATTGTTAGAATATTATTTTTTAATATTATTATTATTTTAAAATTTGAAAAAATTGAATTATTTATTATATTTTATGTTAAAATTTGAAAAAATTGTAATAATGAATTGAGATGAGTTGAGATGAGTTTGAGATCCAAACTCACTCGAATTCGGACTAATGCTACATATGCAAGCGTCATGTATTTTATTTTTTAAAAGTAAAATTTACTATTTAAATAATTAATTTTCTTTTTTATGTAAATGGACAAAAGCGTACTCCATATCTATTGCAAATATCGTTTATAATCTAATAAAATAGTTTAAAATAAATAAATATAGATAGAAATTACTATTGAGAGCATTCATTTTATATACATGATGTGACATCATTTAGACTATACATCTCTCCAAGTAAGTGTTGGAAATAATCAACTAGAAGCAGCCACGCAGTGAGTACAAAGTATGCACTATTATAATAGCTTTTCTCTAGCATTACTTTAAAAAAAATTCTAAACATAAATTCCAAGCTCTCCCGCACCATTAAAATACATATAATTTTACTTTTTTACCCTCGTACCTTCATATTTCTTTATCTCCTTTCTTTTTCCGTCCCCTTTTTTCTTTCCCCCCTTTCTCCCCTGCTCATGTCAACAAACCTGTTCAATCGCAGGCGGTGCGCATTGGACGACGACTCTCTCCTTGCATTCTTCTCTATTATGTAGTTCAAATTCCTCCTGAAAATTTCGAACCTCTTCTCCTCCTCCCCGTGTTGGCTGCCATTTTCTGTGATATTATCTCCCGATTCAGGCAGGCTTGCCCTTGGTAGGCTGAAACAGAGGCATGTGAGTGATGCACAGATGAAGAAAATAACAAGCAGTTGAATTTGTTGGGAACCAATTTTCTCTAAGTGGAATCCCAAAAAAGGATTTCCGGGTTCCTGTGAGTTTGATGTATAACATGATTGTATTCAAAAGGGTCTTCCTCAATGATGCTTGTAAAGTCAGCAGATTGCAAGTCTTTGGTCTGTAAATAAGCCGTGCATCTTGTATTGTTTGAAGAAGAATTGTTTGTGATCCTTCCTTCCTTTGGTCTGTATGTCGTGAATTTTTTTTTAAGAGAATATAAATATCAGCCTACTACACTCAATAGATTGAGTGAAAAAAAAAAAAAACTTGTGTGGTGTGCTGCGGCTTCCGGCTGATGCGCAGCACAATCATTTTTTTAAATAAAATAATGCCATGTCATTGGGTGTGCAGGGTGTGCAAAATAATGAGACTTTGGATAGCATGTCTCAAATAATTAATATTGAAAAAAAGCAGAGCTATACATCAGCCGCACTCTCAGCACACCTTACATTTTTTTTTTTTTTATTACTCAACACATAGGTGTGTTGCGGCTATAGGCTTATGTAAATAATTTTACATTGAAAAATGGTACTAGGGCTGTACAAGAAATCGAAGGACCGACTGGACCGACTCAGACCGGCTAGCTGATCTCGGAACCGGTCGGCGGAAGGTGGAATTTTATCAAAACCGACGTCGGCCTGTTCCGTCTCGGTTCGAACCAGTAGAAAACCGTTGAACCAGCCGACGTTTTAAACCATTTTTTTTTATATATAAAATTTATTTTAAAACGACACCGTTTTCAAGTGAAATGGCGTCATTTTGCTTATGCAGTTTAAAAAAAAAAAAAGGGGAACAGTGTTGTTTGGCGTCATTTCTACTCAGAGTTTAAACAACCCTCAGCACACAGTCCTCTCACTGCTCTCAATCTCTAGCGGCGCAGCCCTCCACGTCCCTTTGTTTCAAGTCCTCGCCCTCCACTCCAGTCTCCACTCTCCAGCGGCATCGGCATCGACATCAGCAGCTTCCTTAGCTGTCCCCCTCATTTCATCCTCTCCACTCTCCAGATAATTTTTTTTTTGTCTAGTATTATTTCTGTTGTTTACTATTTTCTTGGATTCTTAGATGATTATGTTGTTTACGATATTTACGATTTCTATTTTATGGAATTTTGAATTTGGTGGTTGTTTGGTTGGATTGAATGGCTACTTTGGGCAATTTTTTTTTTGAAGAGACGCAACTGATTTCCAACAAACTGCCAAATCGACTGTGAACCGGCCGACAATGGTACCGGCCGATTTTATCCCTTACACGGCCGATTTTCTTCCCCTAAATATCAGTATCGGTCGGTTTCGGTTTATGCATAAAACCGAATCGAGGAGTCTGTTTTTCACCACTAAATGGTACTTGAGTAATGCTATATACAGTCGTAGAATGCGCAAATGCCGTGCAGTCGCTTTGAAAAAAAGTAGGGTCTACTATTAAAAAGTTAATTTATTTTCATGTGTGTCTCTTATTTATTCACTTTTTTCAAAATGACTACATGGCGCTTGCACCCTCACGACTGCAAATATCATTTCTCATTGTACTCAGGTTGTTTCAGGGACAGACAGGTCATGGGTTGGTAGGCGTGGGTTGACTTGATTGAATAGGGGAGGGGTGGGGTGGCACCCACATGTTGTCTTGGGTGGATTGGTTTATAGAGCGGCCCCCATCCCACCACACCTACGTGGTCAGGTCAACTCAGGGGATGGCTTTGTGTAATCCTGTATTAATTTGTTAATCTTTTTCATGCTTCTCCAGAGGGCACAGAGCTTGTGCAGTGTCTTTGGGGTAGTCTCATTTCATTTGTAGTCCTATATTTTTTTATTTGTAGTTTTGTGTAGTGCACTTTGTAATATTCTGACTCTGTTTTTATCTGTTTTAGTGGATAAAACATACTTACAAATTCACAAATACATTATGCAGTAGGTTGGGTAGAATGGATATTCACATATACTACTCTGGGAGAAACACCAGCATCATATCTAAAGCCAGCAGCCTCTAAAAAAATTCTATAAAAAATAGCAGAAAACACATGCGAAAAAAAAAAAATATATATATATATATATATGCATGTAAAGCAAGAAACCTGGGCCACGCTACTGGTTGATGCATGGCAAAATACATGTAAACCACACCTTAATCAGCCTTAGGCAGAAACCTCCATGGTTACATCCCCCATCATTTCTGTCACACCAATGACTAAAACTATATAATATTGGCATAGCACAAGAATTTTAATCTTATGTAGAAGCCCCCAACAATTTTGTTTTTTTTTTTTTGATAGTTATATTAGGTCTTTGGTGACTTTGTGAGGGGCTGGCCTCCGGACGGGATCTTGGGTTGGAACTGTTTTGAAAATACACATGGGCCTGGCTTTATGACAATTGTACTGGGCCTTCGGTAACTTTGTATGATGGGCCTTCCATGTGGTACTCGTAGGCCCACGTGTGTGAACAGAACAGAAGGGTTCCATGCGTTTTTTGTTTTTGTTCATGGACGTACTGCAACATTATTTAAAAGAATAAAGATATACACACTCTTATCTTATTTTAATTATATTAAGTGATATGTGACACATTTATTATTATTAAATAATAAAAAAATATAATAAATAATTATTTAATAGTGATAAATGTGCCACATCATTCTTAATAAGATGAAAATAAAATGATAGTATGGTGTATAGAATTTTCTTACTTAAAAATTTGTGATTTTATTTTTTTTATTATCGTATAAAAAATAAGATCATAAAGCGAGTTAAAATTTTTCTTTTGTTAATTCCCTTCCATTAACAACTCTACCGCGTAAAAAGAGTAGTTGGACGATCAACGATCTCTGCTCCAGGAAAGCCAAAAGAACGATCAAATACCTCCATCATCCGGATTCCTTTCTAAAGCGCTGTAGTACTCTTCGATCGCCATGAGCTTTCTATTCGGCAAGAGAAAAACTCCCTCAGGTTAAAGAACATGATTTGTATATAAGTGTGGAGGATTTGAATTCTGACAAATTTATATGATTTTATAGGTTAATTTATTATATTGTGTGGAAGCACAGTCTGATTTTTTTTATTAATTTGATTGTGGTGTTCGGCTAGGAATCAGATTTGTGGTCGGAGTTAGGTTTTTACTATATTTGATTACTTCGTCCTGATCTATTTATTTGGTTGTGGTTTTCTGTAATTGGAGTCGATGTTGTGTGTTAAATTTATCATTACTAGGTCCGGGTCTATCTTATCGGATGAGTATCTTGTTGATTACTTTACCGCTCCACAGCACAATCTAATTGTAACGAGCCCGATTCGCAAAGTAAAACAATATTGCTGCTGACTTGCTATGATCTAAATGATAATGGGTTTTAAAATTTTTGGAATACAAGCACGTAACTTTTTTGAAAAGAAAACAAACTTGTTTGCCTGGTTATAAATGGGCTTGCTGGGTCCATAGTATGCCTAGTTTTCCATATGACATTACTGGTTTTTATGTGCATGCTAGGATCGATTGGGTTTGTTGTCTGTAGCTTCGTTTTTGGGTTGTTGCTTATGTTTATATGTGTATGGTAACTTCTTGGAGATGATGCATTGTGTGCTCTTAGTTACAATTAAGCTTTATTTGGAACTACTAATCGTTTATTAACTAGTATTTTTCATGGTTGTGAATTTTTTTCATCTTCAGAACTTCTGCGGGAAAATAAGAGGATGCTGGCTAAATCTAAAGAGAAATAGCAACATGCATACAATGTTAGTATAATTATGCTACTGAGGAGTGAGGGGCACATGCATTCTAAGACCCAAACCAAAAAATTTCTGATATGGAGTGCTTCCTATTATATTTATGTTAGAGCAATATGTGCATTTTCACATCAGCAATAATGCTGCTGATTCTTTTGTCAATGTTTTTTGTTTTGTTTTGTTTTGGTAGGTATTTGTAATATGAATAATTATATTTGTTCAAATACTTTACAACCCATTTTACAATAACCAATGTGATAGTGTCACTTCATAGCATATTTTTGATATCAACCAATCATATAATACCCCCAAGTTACTTGTATCTCTTTCGTGCAATGAAAGAATCGGAAGTGATTTCATAAATCAGTGGAAGTGCTAGAGTTGTTTTCTTTGGAGGTTGGGCCTTGGTCTATGTGGTATGCTCTCTGCAGGTTTAAAGTTCGAATCCTCTTGAGTGCATACAATTTATAGGGGCCATCAAACTGGGAGAATTTCCTCTTGAATTAACCGAGGTGCACCCTCAAGACTAGTCAAGGCTTTGTTCTTGGACACCTGGTGCCAATAAAAAATAGTACTAAGGTTTTTTTTATTTGAATATAAAATTTTACATAACTGCCCTTTATTGAAAACAGAGTTATAAAAAGATATGTAAAAGGCTAATATGTGTATTATTACTCCATGTAATATATTTAGATATCTAACTTAATATCAAGATTTATGTTGTTCTCAAGCATTACCTTATAGCAGTTGTCTGAAAGATTTCATTCTGCCTCTTGGAACTACTCTTTTTACTATTGTTAGTTTTCCCTTGCAGGCTAATTACATAGCCTCGTTGAATCATAAGGAAACAAGAGTACTTCCTCATGAGTACTTACAGTTGCCTCTGAGAGGGCCTTTCTCGAGACCTTAAATGGATCTTGCCGCACTCCCATTGCCAGATATGCTTACAAGGATGAGGATGGCAATTGCATATTTAAAGGGTTTGGTTGCTTCCCCAGATGGAACCCGTGGTATGGACATCTTTTCTCAGTGAGGATATTTTACTCATTTTGTCCCATTTCAAGGAGTAATATTCTTTAACACTGCAATCTTTTTTTTTCTCTCTCTCTCTACTGTAGTACTGGAAACATCTAGAAAAGGCCTATATGCTCATGAAGATATGGTTATGATAGGAAAAGATGCTGTCAAGGAGCTTCTTTCACGGGCTGGTTCTAGGTTTTTAGGTTAGTAAAGTAGGATAAACCGTTGAGGAAGGAGAGAAAATAAAGTCAAAGGCTTCATGTTTAATTTTGAGTCCTTGGAGCTCATGTTTGTTGTAACTTTCATATTCACTGTATACTAGATAACAAATCAATGCTGATAGTGTTGGACTTTCTTTTCTGATGTGATAATACAGGAAGAAAAAACTTGAAGCAGTAGGAACTAGCTAGCTAGCTAGCAATATCAAAATGGTGCAGATGGCAATTTCTGATTGGCCAAGAAGTGTGTAACCAGTTGGAGAGACTGTTTGGGTGCAAAAACTGGAACTTCATGACCCGCACCTCTGATGGTTACAAACATAATCCCATCATACACAACTGTCCAACCGCCAACCTATTCAATCCAACATACATACAAAACATTCCAGTCAAGCGTACGTGTTTCTCTATCTCCAAACACGAGAAAATTCTTGAAAATAATTTCATTTTTCTATAAGTAAACAAACAAGAACTAAATTTACCTGCTGATTGCTGTACCAGGGAGTCCAATCTTCAAGAACACGCAATCCAAGCTTTCTCAATGCGTATCTAGTCGAGGTTACTGGTACTCTTCCATCGGTATCTCCACTGCCAAAGGAATAAATACTCTTTGCATTTTAGACTACATATACGTGGTAGTACTGGCCACAAACTAGTAAATAGTTAAGAGAGTTGAATGAATGTATACAACATTTTTGGATTACCTATAAATCCAAATGCGGAGACCCCCATCGACAAGTTTTTTTATTGTGGGAAGAATTGAGGCTGATGAATCCTCCCAAAGCGTGATGTACTGGCTGTACATCATAAAATAATTAATACAGATCAACTCATACCTGGCTAGCCAATACATATAGTAATATTATAAGTACCTTCACATGTTTATGATTTTTTTTGGGATATGTTCGTCATGATATGATATATGCATGGATTTATACAGAATGTACCTGCAATGAACCCATGGATAGGGAATTTTGGTAACATTGGCATGCAATGCTTCTTGAACATCTGGCCTATTAAAATACTCTGTAGTGTATGTTGGTGAACAAGGGTCGTAACCTGCCCGTGATCTGATCATCTTGTACCACCCATCCTATAATGCAATAGAAAATTCTCTAGAAAAATCATATTCTTCTTGTATAACAGTCCTCAAGATCATGTCATCTTGCTTTCTTATATTTTTGTATCTGTTTGATAGTATTTTTTCTAAAATCATGAGTGTACTGTACTGCACGAGCAAGTTAAGGATTTGAGAACTTACGAATTTAGAAAAGTGATGGGGGGAGATAGCATGGATCAAAGGGTACTGCTGCCTTGTGATGTTGCTGCTATTGTTTCCGACGCAAGTAGGAGTGTACAAGCTATACATGTCAATAATATTATAGACTTGGAAGTACTCCTCCAAGGCCTGATCGCAGTCACTGGATGTGTTTTTTTGGCTGAAGTTGCACTTGCTCTTAATGTCATGGTACAAGCGATCGGATATCACAGCATGATACCATGCATAATCGATCATTCCCGTCTGATCTGTTTCGTCGTCTATCGCCGCATTCCCAATCTGCATTTTACCTCATGATCAGGCGCCGGCCGGTGTTTAATTAATTATGCTAGCTAAATATATATTGTACGTACGTGATTATTGATGATACACATGCATGCATCATGCATATAACTAATGTTTTCCTGTTCTTGGAAGTATGCTCACCATGAATCCTTTGAAGTTTATGTAGTTTTGCTTCGATGCTTTCTTATTTCCCTCGAAAACAAGCTCAGAAAGTTGTGGAGCATAATGTCCTGAAACATAAATATAACATGCATATCTATTAAAGATAATTAATATATAACATGTTGCATGATGCATGCCAAAAAGATGATGAAAAATTTATATAAATAACGATGAGGATATAACATCGACAATGATAATGACTAAAATATACTATATTTTAGATTAAATAAATATTATCTATGATTCTTGTCTGGAGAAGATATTCATTACCTGCATAGCTTTCTCCAGCAATGTAGAACTCATGAGACTTGAACTGTGGGAATCTTCGAAACCAGTTTATTAGGAAAGTATACGAGTCCTTAGCTAACCAAACAAATCAAGAGCAAGGCATCAGAACTGGAAAAGCAACTTATCATGAGGATGGGATGTAATATGGGGAGGATATAAAAATGGTATATATATATATATATATGGAAATTTGCCCGGTTTGGATGACCAAAGCATCTCATCTGGGTTGTATGCGGTCCCAGAGTTTTGCCTATCCAAACATTGTATTTCATCTCTAAGTTTTGAAAACATCAACTTAAATAAATAGTAAATAAACAGTGTAAAACTGACAGTGAACAGTTCAAAACAGTAATAAACAGTACAACCTGACATGGACAATATGTGAACAGTGCAAAATCTCAAAGATTCGGGTACTCTATAAATACCGTGAGACCCCACCTTTTTCATATCCCAAAAATTCAAAACTATCTCATCTCATCTCACTATATCCAAACATACATTTTTTTACAAACTATCTCATCTCATCTTAACTCAAAAAAATCTTACTACTATTTAAAATATCTTATCTCATCTCATCTGAATTGTATATCCAAACTAGGCCTTAAATTACCTGTAACTGTGTCGCCAAGTTCCTTGATATCACTACTAGTATTGGTGTAGGAAAACCCGACTCCAACAGGAGATTCAACAAACAATAAATTGGCAGCTGTAAAAAACACAAGGAAAAATACAAGAGTAGTATTAATATAATAATTTGTATTATAAGCTGTAATTAGTTTCAAAGAAAGCTAGCTAGCTGCTCGATACCAACCTGTGTTCCATGAGTATGGGTTGAACTTTAGCTTTGGTTTGCTTCCCTTTTCTGGGAAGAAAGGACCTAGCTCCTCTGCTTCTCCAAACCCTATGGATGAACACCCGGGACCTGAAATTTTATAGCTTAATTACAAGAATACATACATATCTACATGATTAATACATGCAGTTTTTTGAAAATTATCCTGATCGATCATTATATCATGATGGTATTCCCAATTGCTTGAACGTGGTCCCATCTTCATGATTAAAATAGTGTTCATCAGGAACATGGTATTCAAAAATATTAATCGTAGCATGCATGCATGCAGGGTTTGCCAGCCTAGCCATATCTAATGATGAAGATCAACATGGTAGTTAATACACCTAAATATTCTATGTTTCAACGATTTTGTATACTTTTTGTTTTGTAAAGTAAAGAAGAAATTGATCATCTATATAATATGCTACATATAAATATATATAATATCTCCATCGATCGGCCATGTGTACTTTAATTGCTTATTATATTATTTTATGCATTTGATCTTAATCAAGTAGATTAACGATTTGAACATGATGATCGATCTCGTTCGAGACTTCATTTTCTTAGACCTTTAAATAATATATTTATATATATAAATTAGAACGATAACCAAATGCGTACGCGCGGCCTTATGATGACAGCAACAGAAATGAATTGACGAATGATAATTAATAGTAATGAGCTAATAACGACAGCAGGTGATGAAAGAGAGAGCTTACCTAATCTAACAATTAAACAATGAGATAACAAGAATTTTTACGATAATACTTATTTTAAAATTAGTTTAAAGTACTGATCGATGAGAAGAGATAAATATTAATATATACTTTATATTATATATTAATATATATATATATATATATATATATATATATATATATCCATTTAGCCACAGTATATATATTAGATCTATATATATATATATATATGTGATGATTATAAATCTACAACAAAGAAAAAAGAAATTAAAAAGGTTTCCATAAATTCAATTAAATTTGAATGAAAACTAATATATATATACACACCTCCATTTAGCCAGAGAAGAACAGGTTTTCCTTCTGGTTTCTCTGTTGCTTCAAAGAACCAGTAGAAGAGTGCTCTTCCATGAGTTTGATTGACAGTAACATATCCTGCATATTGCTTGAAGTTCACCAAAGGCTGGCCTGGAAGTCTATGCACTCTGTCTGCTTCTTGTTGGGCCAAGCTTTCATCAGAATAAGCTGGCTCAGACCTTGCTGAAGTTTTTGTACCTGAACCCATGAAAATTACAAGCAAAAGATAAAGGAAGAAATTCAGAGAGAATGGAGAGAAAGCCATTAGGACCACCTCTTTCGGAGTCCCTTATCTTCTCTCTCTCTCTCTCTCTCAAAATTAACACAACGAATGTACATGATAAATATACGTGATGACTTTATTCCATATAGCCGTGGAAGCATCTCGTTTTGGAAGTATGCATGCTTTTGCCAGTATATATGTAGTCGGAATTTTAATTTGAAATTGTTGCTTCTATTAAAAACAAAGGGCCCATTTGACTTCTAGAACTTGAAAGTAGTGCCTTTATGCAGAAGGCAGTGATCCTTTTTCTTTTCAATCCACGGCTAGCTTGAGATTTTTTGCTTCATGGAGTACTTATATATCAAATCGAAAGGACGAGATCTGCGTTCTGTACGTCTAGTCAATATATATATATATATATATATATATATATATAATGCTTAATTTGCATGGAAATCTTTCAAACACATGCACCAGCTTTATCATGAATGTTATGAATTAATGTACTGATATGTAGATTATCTGGAATTTAGTTAAACTAGTTCCGTGTCATTGACTCATTACATGTACATATCATCACTAGCACGAAAATAATGATCAACGAGTTCTTTTACTTTTTTCGCAAGACATGAATTAATTAAGCTCTTTATAATTCTCAGCAAATATTTGGTTTCAGACTTTGGAGCAAAGTCTGGATGGAAGATTATCTTGTTGTTATCGGTGATAGTGTTGATCTTGCTGAACAACAAGCTAGGAGTCATATTGTTGATTTATTAATGAAAATTATGAATTTTCATTTTTCAAAAAGAAGTTATAAAATCAGTCCTGTAGTTTTGCATGATTAACTTTTTGCTCCATATATTTTCATTTGATCATTTTGCTCCTTAATTGGGTTTTTACAATTTTATCATTTAGATCCCTCAAATTTATCTTTTTGACTAAGCATTCCATGCGTCTAAAGCAAGACCATAATAAAGGTACGTACTAATGATACACCTACAATTTATTCACAACTATTTTACAATCAACTAATACAATGTTGGTTTTAGAAATCAGATTACAGAAAAATAATGAAAGAGAAGAAAAACAGGGAAGAATTTCAACCAACAATTCTTTGATTAATTCTATTGTTCTACTGTTTACGATTCAGCAAAATACATCTTATATGCCATCTTGAGAATAACAACAATTACTAACATATTGTTCCAAAGCTGAGTAATAAATCAGATGACTAATAATAGCAGAAAACTAAATATAGCTTGTAGAAAAAATTGCATTAGTTTTCAATACTCCTCCTTTATGCATTTTCTTCAACTCCAAGCATCAAATGCAGCTTCTGAAATTTGTCTCTAGGAAGTGCCTTCGTAAAGATATAAGCCAATTATTCTTTTGACTTGCAATACTTCAACTCAACATCTCCACTAGCAATTACTTCTCTAAGATAATGATACTTAATAGCAATGTGCTTGGTTCGGCTATGATTAACTGGATTTTTTTTCATTGCAATTGCTGATTTATTATCACAGAAAATTCAACTGGAAGTTGTTCCTTTGCTCCCATATCTTCAAGTATTCTGGTCAGTCATATAGCTTGATTTACAACATTGACCGTAGCAACATACTTTGCTTCTGCTGTAGATTGAGCCACGAAACCTTGTTTTTTTGAATCCCATGAGAAAATTCCATATCCCAAATTAAAAAAATAGCCTGATGTACTCTTCATATCATCAATAGAACCAACCCAATTGCTATTAGTGTACCCAATTATTTTTTAATAAGAACACGGTTTGAAAGAAATACCATACTTCAAAGTTCCTTGAACATATCTCAACACTCTTTTTGCAGCACCAAAATACACTTGACTGGGATTTTGCATGAACCTAGACAACATGCTTGTAGCAAGCATGAGATCAGGTCGAGTATAAGTGAGGTATATCAAGCTGCCAATCAAGCTTCTGTAAATAGCCCCATCAGTTATTTTCCCCCATCTTCTTTCTTAAGTTTTTCATTTGCAATTAGAGGAGTTGCCATTGGTTTGCAATCAGCCATATTGAATCTCTTAAGTAAATTTTCAACATACTTCTTTTGAGAAATGAAGATGTCATCATCTTGACATACTTCCATACCAAGAAAATAATGCATTAAACCCAAGTCACTCATTTCAAAAGACTTCATCATCTTTTGCTTGAATTCTTCAATCATCTTTGAGTCATTTCCAGTTATGATTAATTCATCAACATATAAGGAGACTATGAGCAGTTTTTTACCTTTGATTTGAACATAAAGTGTAGGTTCACTCATACTTTTCTTGAAGCCTTGTTCACCAAAGTAACCATTGATCTTGCTATATCATGCTCTAGGTGGTTGTTTGAGCCCATATAGAGCCTTTTTTAATTTAAGCACCCTGCCATCTTCCTTGTTAAAGCCCTCAGGTTGCTCCACATACACTTCCTCTTCAAGTTATCCATTGAGGAAAGTTGATTTAACATCAAGTTGAGAGATCTTCCAACTTCTTTGAGCTGCAAGTGCACAAACAGGTCTTATGGTATCTAATCTTGCCACAGGAGCATAAGTTTCATTGAAATCGATTCCAGCCTGTTGTGAGTACCCTTTAGCAACTAATCTTGCTTTGCATTTCTTTAATGAACCATCAGGATTAAGCTTCCTTTTGTAAATCCATTTAACTCCAATGATTTCTTTGCTATTAGGACAAGGAACAAGCTCCCAGGTATTGTTCTTTTCAATCATCTTAATCTCCTCCTTCATTGCATCAACCCAAACTGATTCTTTTATAGTTGCTGCAAAGCTTTCAGGCTCTAAAGACATATAGTTGCAAGTTTCATAGATTTCACTCAAAGGTCTCAGCCTTCTTGGAGTTGTTTCAGGAGTAGACTGATATGAGAACTCAAAGTTACTTTCCACCCTTTGTTGTGAAGTTGGAGTTGCTGGTTGACTGCCATCATCATTTTCCATTCTTGTCTCGAGTTCTTCAATTACTGGTATGGTAAGTGACTGAGTTAATTCTTCATCTTTCTCCCAATTCCAAGTTGAATACTCATCAAACACCACACCCCTACTTGTAACCAACTGCTGTGATTTTAAGTTGAAGACCCTACATTCTTTGGATTGAGAACTATATCCAAAGAAGACTCCATTTGCTGACTTTTCTTCCAACTTGTGCCTTTTTTGCTCAAGGATATGCATATAACAAATGCATCCAAAAACTTTCAGATGCTTAGCAGTAGGTTTGATCCCACTCCAAGCTTCAATGGGAGTTAAATTTTTCACAGCTTTTGTAGGACATCTATTCAAGAGATACACAGCTGTGTTAACAGCATCAGCCCAAAACTTTTTAGGAAGTCCTTTTGCCATTAGCATTGACCTGACCATCTCCATGACAGTCCTATTTTTCCTCTTCGAGACTCCATTTTGTTGTGGAGTATAGGCAACAATCAACTGGTGTTCCAATCTTTCATTTTTGCAAAACTCATCAAACTTTCTAGAGTTAAACTCAGTGCCTTTATCACTTCTCAAAGTTATGAGTTTTCTACCACTTTGGTTCTCAACAAGCAATTTAAATTTCTTAAAAGTTTCAAATGCTTCTGAATTTTCTTTGATAAAGTACACCCAAGTCATTCTAGAAAGATCATCAATAAACAAGATGAAGTACCTGTTTGACTTTGTGAATGAGTTCTCATAGGACCACATAAATCTGTATGTACAATAGGGGTGATACCTGCATGGTGCGGGGCGGGGGGTACCCTCCCCCGCACCCCGCATCCCGCCCTGCACCATGCAGGGGGTTGGGGTTTTTCCCCCGACCCCCACCCCCGCCATTCGGGGGCGGGGGAAAAAACCCCATCCGCCCTGCCCCCTGCTTATGGCATACATTGTGTTAAAAAAAATAAAATTTTTGGTCTAAAAATATTTTTTTAGATCCAAATTATAATATAATTTAAATAATAAATTAAAATTTATAAATATAAAAAGAACTTAAACTCATCAGAGTTTGACTTTGGATTGTCTTGGCCTCCTATATTGGTATTCCAGACCTACACCTCCTGATTTGCAGTTTGAAGAGAAAGTTTTCCAAAATCAATCTTCTTACTCTGCCGACAAAGTTTACGAATGGAATATTGATGGATTCTCTGAACAAGAAATCATCAATACCATGAGTAAAATGTCTATGGTTGCAAATGCTTATATCAACAATAACATTAGATAACCAGATATTGTCAGTGGGACTTTCTAATGACTTGAATACAATTTTAAGTCTTTATTAAATTGTATATATCTATATATAATATATATAAATATATATTTATATATATATATAAAAAATTTATATATGGGGAGCGAGGGCGGGGGGCGGGGCGGGGCTCCGCTGGGGTCATCCCGCCCCTCGCCCACACTAGGCCCTCTCCATGCGGGGCGGGGGACCCTGCCCCCGCATGGCAGAGTGGGATAGCCCGCCCACCCATGAGGGGGCGGGGCGGCTAATGTACAAGTTCCAAAACTGTTTTGGCTCTCCATGCTTCTCCTTTCGGAAAGGATTCTCTATGTTGTTTCCCCAACATGCAACCTTCACACACAGCCATATTCTAATCTAGAAGAGGAGAGTTTCTCACCATATTTTTTTGATATAACAACCTTAGTGCATTAAAGTTATAATGTCCAAACCTTTGATACCATAAGGTAGTTTCATCATTTTTAACCACAAGAGCCTTTAGGTATTGCCAATAAATAGGAAAATTTCTCCCATTTCCGATCTTCACTTCAGCCACCACATGATTGTTGTTCTTTATATCATAAATAGTGTACTGACCATCTTCAAAGTGAAGGGAGTATCCATTTTGCATCATCTGTCCAACACTTAGCAAACTTTGATCAAGGCTTGGAACTAACAACACATCATTTATAAATCTGGTTCCCCTTTTGGTTTCCAAAACTACTGTGCATTTCCCTCTTGCCTCCACCAGATCACCATTTCTGAGTTTGATTTTTACCTTGACAGAATCATCAATTCGAGAAAATTGACTTGAATCTAGTGTCATGTGGTTGCTACAGCCACTATCGAGAAACCATTCCCTTTTCTGTTCAGCAGCCACTTGAAAAGCATAAAACAACTGCTCTTCCTTATCCTCTGTGAAATTTGCTTGTTGATTCTTGTCTTTAAGCCTGCAATCCTTTTCTTCATGGCCAAACTTTTTGCAATTTGTACATTGAGGTTTACCACGATGAAAGTAATTTTTCTCCAAGTGATTAGTTTTCTTGCAAATACCACAAGGTTGAAAATTACCTTTTGTAGCATACTTTTTATGATGACTCTCTCCATCTTTTGCCATGCCCTTATACCCCTTTTTGAAATCCTTTTGCTTCTATTTTTGAGATTGACTTTCAACTAAAATACATTTGCAAGAGTAACCTTCATTCCTTCTGTCAAGCCTTTGTTCATGTGCTTGCATAAAACCCATCAGTTCAGTAACTGAAAGAGTAGAGAGATCCCGAGACTCTTCAATGGCAGCAACCATCGAGTCATATTTCTCAGTCAAACTAATGAGGATCTTTTGTACGATTCTCTCATCAGTTATGTCCTCTCCATAAGCCCTCATTTGATTAGCTACTCAATGAGTTTTGAGCAATACTCTTTGGCAGTTTCAGAATTTTTCATTTTGAGATTCTCAAGGTCCCTTCTCAACCTTTGAAGCTTAATAGTTTTAGCTTTACTATTTCCTTGAAATTCAAGTTGTAAAATTTCCCATGCTTGTTTAGAAGTTGTAGCTCTCATTAGTCTTGGAAATATAGATTCACTTACAACTTGTTGTAGAGTGAATAATGCCTTTGCATCTTGCTGTTTTCTCAGCTTGACTTGACTTGAATCTGAACCGCCACCACTTGAGCTTTCACTGGCTGTTGGAACTCCAGACTCGATGACATCCCATAGATCAAGAGACAAGAACAAAGTCTTCATTTTTATTCTCCAATAGTCATAATTTTCACAAGAAAAAATAGGAATTAAAGTGGATGAACCAAGGGCAGCCATTTTTCCCAAGAAGATTGAGACGTGCTCATATGCCAATTGTTGGTTTTAGAAATAAGATTACAAAAAAATAATGAAACTAGAGAAGAAAAATAGGGGAGAACTTCAACCAACAATTCTTTGATTGATTCTATTGTTCTACCGTTTACAATTCACCAAAATACATCTTATATGCCATATTGAGAATAACAACAATTAATAACATATTGTTCCAAAGCAGAGTAATAAATCAGATGACTAATAATAGCAGAAAACTAAATATAGCTTGTATAGAAAATTGCATCAGTCTTCAAATATCATACCACTTTATTAAAAATGAATTTTAGTTTTACAAAATTGTTCTTTATTTTATATAGAAATGTAAAGTTGTAGGAAGATCACAGATAGCAACTTTTCAAGGGATTATTGAGAGGGTTGGCAGGAGACTGGATAACTGGAAAACAAGATTTCTCTCACAAGCTGGGAAAGAAATTCTCATCATGGCTGTTATCCAAGCTATACCAATTTATAATATGAGTGTCTTTTTACTACTGAACACTCTGTGCAAGAATTTGAACACCATGATGTCTGATTCTTGGTGGGGACATCAAGAAAAATCTTCAAAAATTCATTGGAAGAGCCGTAATACTATTAGCTCTAGGAAGACACAAGGAGGTCTCAGTCTTAGGGACTTGGGAGAGTTTTAATCTAGCCCTTTTGGCTAAGCAAACATGGGGAATGCTTAAAAACCTAACTTCCCTTTCATCAAGGGTTTTAAGGCCAAATATTATCCTAGTACTTCTATCTTGTAGGTTAGTTTGGGGTCTAAACCTTCGTTTACTTATAGAAGTATCAGAAATGTTACCAATCTGTTGAGTGTGAGACTTATGTGGCGTGTTTGTGATGGGAAGCATATTCATATATGGAAAGAAAGAAAAATGGATATCAAGGAAGAGTTCGTGCAAAATTCAGTTTCGAGTTAAAATACTTTCAACAGATGCAGTATAAGTTGTATATCTCATAGATAAAAAGGAAGGTTGGTGGAATATACAACTGTAAAAAGATGTGTTCATTGAAGAAGATATCTTGTAAATTTTGAAAGTACCTATGAGTTTAACGTAGTGTGAGGACAAATTGATTTGGAGAGGCACTTCCAATGGTTGATTCATAGTCAAGAGTGCCTATCATCTACAAAAATGTACAGTCTAACATGCCACAAAGGGGAGTCTTTAGTTCAAGGCACATATAGTATACTTTGGAAACGAATTGATGAATACACCCAATGCAGTTAAAGTTTTCATGTGGTTAGCCAGCATAGAGGTCTTACCTACCAAATTGAATTGGTACAGAAGATGAATTCTTATAGATTGTTTGTGTCTGATTTGTCTGAAAGAAAATGAAACTCCAGATCAACAAATTGGCTTAAAGTGAATTGGGATGTAGCTCTAAAATCAAATTACAATAAGATTGGTATTGGAGTAGTGATCCGAGACAACGCAGAAACTGTTCTAGCAAGTTTGATGAAACCATTATACTTTTTTTTTTTTTGAATCCACGGTAGTCGAAGCTAGAGGTCTTGTAGTTGTTGCTCTCTTTTGTAAAGAACTTGGACTACAATGCTTGCTCTTTGAAGGAGACTCCAGCCAAGTAGTAGATCATGCAGTACTTACTTAGGGTCAAAATGATGGTAGACTTGGTACTTGGTAGTATCATGGAAATTACTTTATACTAATTGTTGGGAAATTCAATATGTTAAAAGGGAAGCAAATGGTGTGGCTCATATACTAGCAAAAGAAGCTATTCTTCTCAACTCTGAGATTATTGATGTTAATACTATCACACCATGTATTCAATCTCTTGTACTTGCTAAAGGCCAATGTTCATTTTAATGTAATGCAATTTTTTTCAGCTTAAAAAAACTTATAGATTTATAAAATAGTTGTAAGTTTATCATTTTCCTACTTATAAAAATATCACTTGGTTTTTTTTATTTTATTTAGAATGCATATATATATATATATGCATAAAAATACAAACAAATAAAATAGAACCAAAGAAGTAGAGACCTTTAATTTACTTCCACATTTGGTCGAATAAAATACATGTTATGGTGGACTTCTCATTTTTAAAGAGCTTCTGTCCATATCAAAGCACCTTATAGATCTTATTTTAGTTTCTATCTAAGCTCTTAACCAAAGCCACTCACATGCTTCCTCCCCAAAGTGCTAAAGAAGATTTTGCATCTAGTTGATTACAAGTTATACAGATTATGGGATGTAAATGTATGGTTTGCATAGTATTTTAAACCTCACTTAGCTTCTCCAAATGTGAAATATCTTTATATTAACCAACTTAAGTTGCTAAACAAGAATCAAGGGATGCAGTGTGTCTTTTGGGATGCTCGTTGTTTAAACAATTTTCTGGTAGGGTTGGAGGGTACTAGTACGATAGAATAGCCCATGATGATACTTCAGCATTTGATACACTGCTCACATGCTCATCCATGGACTAAATAATAAATAAAGTATATAAAATATAAATAGAGAGAGACACACAGATTTACATAATTCGCCATAAAGGTCAATGTCCACAGATTTTTTAGGGTGAAACCCACTATGTTTGATAATTTTCAAGTCTTTCATGGCCTCACTTTGCTCTCAATACAATAGAGAAAACATGGTTTAGAAGAGGTTGAAGAAGATGTCATTCCTGTAGAAATTATGAGAGAGAGAGAAGGTCACAAGAGTGTGTAGAAGATGGTCCACGTTTGTAAAGGAGCGCTTGTACAATAGTGCATTATTAGTGATTGGCGAAAAGCGTTATATATCCGAAACGTGCAACTTATTGGAGATTGTATATGGAGATTGTTCGCAATTGTGTGATAATTGTTGCGAATTATCATGCTTGTGTATTCTCTTGTTCCACTCGCTAGTTTGGTGCTTTACCTTAAATGGATGGCGACTTATCTCTATGCTTCCAAGTCCTCCAAGGAAAAGTAGGTTGGTACATGAAAATGTGGCTAGTTGTAAGTCATCTCAATGCATGTGTTTGAAGTTTGAGTGTGAGACTTTTATGAACATAGACTATTGTTGTATGCAACGTGTATAGCCATGCATGCGGAGGGAGAATGTACACTGGTTAACATCCTTGTTCTCTGCAGTTGTTTCCTGCCAATGATCTTGGCTTGGTAGCCATGCCACCCTCCATACAAAATAGGGTGAGAGGTGGCGGTACTCACAGTGCCTGCCATCTCAGTGGGCGAACCGTAGATTGGACAAGAGGCTTGTCATGGTGGGAGAGGCTAGTCTCAAGTCCCATGCATGGAGTGAAGTGTATGTAGCGGGCTTGGATCTGTGTGAGGTTCTACCATGGCTGGGAGTTATGTTCGGGTTTCCAGTTTCATGGACTTGAGGGTATACCAGGGGCTGGGGAGCTTGTGCTTGCCGTGGACTTGGAACCGGCGGGCAAGTGCCTGCCATGGGGGTTGAGACAAGGATAATTAGAGCTCGCTTGTCAATGTCAATGAGTTGGTGGGTTAGAAGTTTACTTGGTGCTAGATGCTGTGACTTGGTGATTATGTCATGCTCTCGCCCTACTGGGTGAGCAACCGTGCGCAATGACAGGGAGCATGTGCAAGATTGGTCACTGTTCCTGAACTGTTGCTCGTCGGGGTGTACCGACCGTGGTGTGCCCAAAGTCTGCCACTTTTCTAAGCAGGCAAGCACATGCTCACCATGGTGCTGAGACAAGGTGAGGTTTGAAGCTTGCCCGTGGTGACACGCTTGGTGGCCACTCTATTGTTGAAGGTCGTAGGCGAGTCTAAAGCCCACTTGTGAGGTGGGTTTGGCGTGAGAAATCTCTTTGACTTCTTAGTGATGGGTGGATTATGCGCCCTCCAGTGATGAGGGTAGTCCCATGGCTGCCAGCTGAGTTTGATGGTTGTCTCGGCGAGGCCCGTGCAAACTTGTGCCCTTTGCATTCCAATGGCAGGTTACATGCTCGACCCTTGTGTTATCTAGTTGGCAAATTAACTATTTGTAAACTCCTGAAATTTCATGCCAAGCATTGAAGAGCGTGAGACCTTTTTAAGTCCATTGATTCAATCAACCAGGAAACTAGCCCAAGTTAGTTTACATAACAATTGACATAGCAAATCATCTAAAAGCTTAGATGTTTTTGGTATATTATAGTTGCTTTTGTATATCATATTAGTTTCAAATGTGGCTTGCCATTGTTTGTTTCGCCGTTGTGGTGTGGTTCTCAAAATGGTAAGTTGATGCTTTGGTATTTTTTTTAAACAATGTTTTGGTTCAACCTATCTATTGTTGATTTGCTCTTTCTACTACTCTGTCAGATTAAGAATTATTATAGATAAGTGATAAGACTTTTAAAGACTTTGGAATTTCTCTAATTCATTATTTTGTTAACTTTTATTGTTTCTCCTCATTCATTCTCAACATTGCACTTGGCTGAATAGTGAGGCTGTTGTGGGTGGTTTTTTTTTTTTTTTTTTTATCTGGAATTCCTGTGGGTAATGGTATTAATGGCTCTATCATAATCTCACATATCTTATTTGCAGATGATACTCTCCTTTTTTGTGAAGCGGATCATGGCCAGACTCAAAATTTACGAGCACTTTTGTTATGTTTTGAAGTCATGTCGGGGCTTAAGTGAACTTTGGTAAGTTCGAGATGGTTGCAGTGGGCGTGGTGCCTAGTATCAATAGCCTGGTGAGCCTTCTGGATTGTAAAGTGCCATCCTTGCCTATGAAATATTTGGGCCTCCCGTTGGGGGCGACCTTTAAGGCTGAGCTATTTGGGATGCGGTTGTGGAGAAAGTAGAGAAAATGTTGGCTGGTTGGAAACGATTATATTTATCGAAAGGGGGTCAACTCTAAATAAGAGCACGTTAACTAACATCCCCACTTATTTCTTATCTCTATTTCCTTTGCCTGCAGGGGTGGAGAATATGATTGAGAAATTATCTCGGACTTTTTTGTGGGGAAGGGGGAGGAATGGGGGATGAACCAAAAATCCATCTTGTTAAGTGGAAGAAAGTTTGTTCTCCAATTTCGAAAGGTGGCTTGGGAGTGTGCAACTTAAAGAATTTCAATAAAGTTTTATTGGGGAAATGGTTATGGAGGTACCACTTGGAGGGGGATTCACTGTGGAAGGAAATTACAGACTGTAGACATGGAAGTGCTTTGGGGCCTGGTGCTCCAACGAAGTGAGGGGGGTATGGAGTGGGCTTATGGAAATTTATTAGGAGGGGATGATCGAGTTTCAAAAATCATATCCGTTTTGTGGCTGGCGAGGGCACCAGAATCAGGTTTTGGCATAATGTTTGGTGTGAAGATTGCGCTCTTGATAGGGCTTTTCAGATCTCTATCGTATTGCAGCGAACAGGGAGGCTTTTGTGGCAGATCTACGAGTATTTTCTCATGGTTCTCATAAATGGAATGTCCTTTTTAATAGGAATATTCATGATTAGAAATTGCACACTGTTTCAGAATTCTTCAAGTTGATATACTCCACGAGAAACACTACGGCATAGGGGGATAGGGTACAATGGAGGTCCAAAGACAGCAGAAAGTGTACAGTCAGGGGAGTATTACAAAATACTGGTATCACAAGGTCATGCTCCATTCCCTTGGAAGAATATTTGGAGCTCCCGTGTGCCTTCTAAAGTATCTTTCTTTGGATGGACTGCTACTCTTTGGAAGATTTGACTACGTAAACTTAAGGAATATGAAATTTATTGTGATGGATTAGTGCTACTTGTGTAAAAAACAAGGAGAATCGATGGATAACTTATTATTGCATTGTGAGGTGACAAGGGTGTTGTGGGATGAGATCTTTAGAAGAGTTAACGTCGCTTGGGTAATGCCATTGAGGTTGGTTGATTTACTGGCTTGCTGGAATGAGATTCAAGGCTATCCTCAAGTGGCGGCAGTGTGAGAAATGATTCCACTGTACATTATGTGGTGTATTTGAGCAGAAAAGAATGAAAGGTACTTTGAAGAAAGGGAATGCACAATGGTGGAGCTTCAGAAATTTTTTGTACACACACTGTTGCTTTGGTTTTCAACTATTGTACTTAATGAGAACAATGCTCATGACTTCTTGTCCTTAATCTATTGTTCCTAGAATGTATTTATGTGTTCTTCTGTATACTCCTTGTGTACACGGGCTATACCTATTTCATTCATATTAATATAATTTACCTTTTACTTATAAAAGAAATTCTCAACATTAATGGCTGTCTAGTTTTGTAATGAATTTAGAATGATTGAAAATTTGATAATTATGTAGTAGTGACTATGATATTGTTTAAGAAAAGCATAAGAATCGTATTGACCATGTCTTGGATATCATTTGTAAGGATTTTTAGTTGAAAATACTACATGCTTATGAATGTACTATGACCATAAAAAAAAAAAGCTATTAATATTTTTTTTTTCTCTTACGCAAGAGTAGTTTCGGCAAGGTATATTGGCTGCAGATAATATTCTTTTTTTTTTGTTTTTTTTTTGTCATGAATAGTCATTTACAACGAAAAGCTTTTGTTGGAAATACCCCGATTACCAACGACATTATATTCATTGAAAATAGAATAGCTAATACCTTGTTAATAAAATGACTATTACCAATGGAAAGATTTTAGTTGGGATCGAGCTTTGCCCATGTAGTCACTACAAGAAAAAAAGGTTTTTCTAGCGCTCAAGTACTTTCGATGATCGATCAACAAAAAAAAATTGTTGCAATTAGATATTTGTAATGAGAAATATTTGACTATTACCAATGAGACTTTTAGTTGCAAAAGAGCAAACTTGTAGACTAGGCTTGGAATATAATGGTCTGGTAGACTAGGCTTGGGATTTGTTTGGGCTTGCTCATTATTGGGAAAATTAAAATATGATGAGGTTATTACTCCTTTGGAAAGCTGGTTACATATGGTTTCAAACATGAACATGCCTAGTCACACAGGTCAAGGTCATCAAGTATGTTGTGGCATGTTAATGTTTGCAAGCAACACTCTCATAGAATTCAATCCATGGATTAATAAGCCATGAGTAGTGAGGGAGCACTTGAGGGAATTGGAGATAGTGATATGAGTAGCATGACAATTGCACATTAGTTTGATTCTAAAATTGTTCAAATGGCAAGTGTAGAGATGGTGATTATAATAAGGTTCCTTTTCGGGTAGTCGAAGTCCAAGGATGTTGCAAGGTTTATAGGCTGGTGATGAGAGATTATATTAAACTATTTAAAATAAAGAAGGAGAAGTTGAAGACAATATTTAAATCAGTTGAATGTGTTAGTTTAATTATTGACACATGGATGTCAATTCAAAACTTTATGTCTTACTACACACTTTATTGATTGTAAATGGTAATTGCACAAAAAGAGACTATTGAAAAACATTTAGATTCATGTCTACACAACTAGGGTATTGACAAGATCTTTACTATTTCGGTTGACAATACTTCTTTAAACGATGCTGACATTGAGCATTTGAAAAAATTTGCAAGAGATCATTTATTGGGAGGAAAATATATCACATGAGGTGTTGCACCCATATTATGAACCTTTTTGTGAATGGTGGGTTGAAAGATTGTGATGATTTAACCATAAGGGTGTGCAATGTGGTCAAGCATGTTAGGTCTTTTCTAGCAAGAATGGAAAAATTCAAAGGGTATAGAGGAGAAAATTGGCTGATTGAAATTGTTATGTTTTGAAATTTCCACTAGATGAAACTCGATTTATTTTATGTAGGAAGTAGCAAAAAAATTCAAAAGTCAGTTTTATGATTGAAGAAGTATATTGATTATTTTCTTTGTTATTGTCATAATGTGAACTTGAGCCTTTAGGACTTTAGTTATTGGAAAAGGGTTGGAGTATTAGTAAAGTTTTTGAAGATTTTTTTATTCTATTGTATGACTTTCTAACTTTTTGTATGTCACATCCAATGCTTCTTTTCAGGAGCTCTGTGACATCGAATCAGATTTATGAAAATATGAGTCAAAATGATGATTTGGTGTTGAGATGTATGGCGAGAAATATGAAAAAAAAAGTATGATAAACATTGGGGATCAATTGAAAAGATTATTTTTATGATATTCATTAATGTTGTTATTAATCCAAGATAAGATTATTTTTATGATACTCATTAATGCTGTTATTAATCCAAGATGTAAATCTATTCTTTTGCATTTTTGGATTAAAAAAAATACATGGTGGTAATTTGATACAAGAAATGATAACAAAGTTGAAACAACTAATGGTGGACATGTGCGAGGAGTATAGTGCCATGTATTGGGGTTCAAGTGGAGTTGTTCCCTATTCAAAACCTCATTCTTCACTTGATCCTAGTGTTGATTCCGATTATCAACATAGTTTTTAGGTTGAGAATGAGAAAGAAATTGTTGAATCTAGTTTGAGGAACCAATCAAAGCTTGAACAATACTAATAAGATACTTGTGAGGCAAGAGCTCCAAATTTTAATAATTTAGATTAGTGGAAGAGCATTGAACTAAAGTATCATATTTTGGCCAGAGTTGCCCAGGATATGATGATCATTCTTGCTTTCATTGTTTCATTTTAGTAGTGTTTATTATTTTATCATTTAATAATCATCATGTATCTTTTTTAGAGTTTGATCTAAAATTGAACTTTACTCATGATGTTGATTAGGAATGACTCAAAGACTTTGAGCTTCTGAAGTGTATTGTATAGCTAGCCTGCATGGTGGTATGACTCTCATCTCATGCTCTCTATGCACGTGTCTGTCATCATCATCAGCACTTTCCCCACTACTTTGAGTTCTTTTTTTTTTTTCTTGCCCTGATTGTGATGACTATAGATAAGACCCTTGATCTTACTATTAATGTTGGCATATTTTCTGGTTTGTGATGATATCTTTACAAAGAAGGGGATATATTAATGCTCTTACTTCTGGTTGTGTGGATTTACTTCTATTGTTTGTAGTACTGTTGGTTGGTGGCTCGTTTTTTAGTACTAGCATTGTTTGTGGTTGTGTATGGTCCCTTGTCCCCTAGCATATATGGATGTACTCACTTTAATCTTTATTGATGACAAACTTATGGCTAGTTTTTATTGTAGCATTATGGTGTTCGTGCTGGAAAAGGTTATACGTTTGGCCTAGTATTGTTGTGGAAGTGTTAGCCTGCTGTGTTGGTGGTGGAAATGGTTCCATTTATTCCAGCTCTTTCTAATACTGGTGCTAGCTGCACTGTTGGTCTTCCTGCTGTGCAAATTACTGTACTAGTTTTATTTGTTACATGCCGTCTTTTCCTAATATTAACGCTAGCTTCTTGGTTCAGCTGTTTAGGGATACTTTGTCTGGGATTCGAATAACTACAAGATGATATTGACACATCAATCTTATTTGGGTGTATTTTGAATTTTTAGTGTTGGATCTTAAAGTTTCCGAACAAGATCTCTCTTTTTTCATCTTAAAGACATAAGCATGGGCCAGTAAAGCCACAAGCTGCTCCATGGAACCCACAGATATATCGATCCTTCTTGTTTTTAACAAATTACTTGTCATCATGGATGGATTTTTAACAAATTTATATATAATACAGATATAAATGTTGAAAAAAGACTTGCACTGTGAACATAAAATATTTTCATATCCACAATAGAAAATCCGGATCCAACCCAAAATTTATCGTGATCGGTCGGGTCGGCGCGCTTAGCCTAGTCGGCCAGGTTGGGTTGGGCTGGGCGCAAACCCGACTAGGACAGGTCAGGCTGGATGCCTATTCCTAAGGATTGAATAATTGTAGTTACTTTTCTTTCACAATTAGTTGTTTATGAAATGACCAAGATTAGGAATAGGCATGCAACAGATGATGATGCCATCTTTGAGGTATTGAGTTTTTAATTTCATGGAAATCATCTGAACCAGAATGCATGGTTTCCAATTTTGAATTCCCTTTTTGCCATCTGCCTGTACTGCATAGCTCACTACAAAGCTAGCTAGCTATATATGCCTTCTTTGCATCCCTGATGGCAGGACCAAATATTACCTTCTGCGTTCAGTCATATCCATGCAATCTGTCAAAACGTTAAGGTGAAAGTCCTCATGCATAGTTAGTTTCTGTTCATTTATGACTGCTGCTACAATCTTTAGGGAAAACTACAGAACATTAACGCCTTTGCATGACGACCCATCTTTTGATCTTCCCCTTAATTTGTACCTTTTTTGGTCCCTTCAGAGTTTGACATGAGTACTACGTACCCTTCCTTGACCTATCCATTTCACGTTCTAACCAGCTTGTGACTGGCCTGCCGAGTAGCCAGCCTTTTCAGATCTGTCACATGTGTTCATGTCTTCTGTCTTTTGTTATCTCTTCTTTTTAGTTTATTACGAGGTTTGTTAATGGGATTATACTGTTACTGTCCTTGGTACGTAGGTAATAAATCTCTCATACTTCAAACTTTTCTTCGTGTTTTTTTAATAACTTTGATTGGTGATCATTAGAAGTTTGTTTGGCTCCATATCCAAGTGATAATTCTATTGCATGCCCTTCAATCATAAAGAAATTTCAAGTAAATTTTAACAATGCTCTAAGCTTTACTCACATCCCCTGCGCCTGTGGAACCTCAGACTGAGAGAGTACTTTTGTAAAGATTTTTAAATAACCTCTGGAAAAAGAGGAATTAAAGACGTTTAATTATGAAATAAAATATAATTCGGAGGTGAAACTTGGAGCATGCACGCATGGTCAGAGGAGCAGCTTCGGAAACTTTACGCTTTTCCTTTTTGTCCATGCTTCGGTTCCTCTTCTGCAGACAACGCATGCATGATCATGCATGCCTCTTTGCATATATCCTACTTCCTTCCTAAAGTAAGTCACAACTCACAGCTAAATTAAGTCATAACTCAATGCGAAACTTTGACATTAAAATTGTGCCGTTATGATTTCATGTGATCTGTTAGATTTATATATATTCTAATAAAAATAATTATATTATATAATTTAGTCTACCGCATCAAATCATATTAAGTCTATGAATTTATTTTTGAAAATGACTAAAATATTTCTTCAATTTTATTTATGGTTACCCATAAAATAAGACACAAGTTTCTAACTTAGCTTTGCTATTATGTAAAATGAATTAAAGAATTCAAAAAGAAAAAAGAAAGTCGTAGCAGTGCGACAATAATTCACACCCATATGAGTACATTAATCTAGTACGTACATGATATTAATATATATATAGCAGATCACAGCTTGCTTTTTTGTGCTTGTTTGTTCAGAGCATATTCATAATTTATATATATGATCTACCGCTAGCAGTAGCTGCACGCTGTTAAAAGCCTGTATATCCCTCAGGCAAAAGAGGAAAAACTGTTAAAAGCCTGCCAAATATCGAATATTAGATACTGCAGGCACAAATTTTATAAACTACGTTGTAATTAATATATATGTAAAACCCTAATTTTTATACCGAATAGCTTTTTATTTATTTTTTTAATTAATAATTAAGAAATTTTTTTTAATAAATTTGTGAATTTCTTTTTAGTTTTTAAAATATTTAAAGAGATTTAAAAAAATATTTGAAAAACAAATAAATAAAAAGTAAAACTTTACACTAATAGGTAGAAAGTCTGTAGAATCCTCAGTGTAGCCCTAACACCACTCAATTAATATATACATAGATGGAAGATGATACGGATACCCACCAAATGCCCACTTATATATATATATATATATATATATATATATATATATATTTATATATTTCTTTTTTTAATGATATTTAAGGATGTTTAAAATATAATTAAAGAAAAACGAAAAAAATAAAAAAATTCATTTATACTAGTATGCACATCTAGTGTTCATTTTAGTTAGCTAATCACTCTAACATTGTCTGTCCTTACTTAGCTAAGTTGAGCTGACGCTTTTCTCAAGTCTAAGGCTTCGTTTGGTTGTAAAATTCAGTTGAATTTAGTTTAATTTTAAGTTGAGTCTAACATCTAAACACTCAACTCTCAAATTACTAAATTCATCTCTACTCAAAATCTTCTTACATGTGAGACCCCTAACCTTTTTTAATTTAATACATTTTTATACGTAGGACCCATAACCTTTTTCGACTTCTCATAAAAAGTACTAAACTCAATTTAATATTCAAATATACTTTAAACTCTGTTTAGATGACCCCACATAACTCTCTCCACTATTCAATTCACTATTATTTATAAAGAATTGAGTTTAGCTAAACTTAGCTTAACATCTAAACGAAGCCTAAATATCTATGGTTCTAAACTAGGGAAATGCTTTCTGAAGTGATGAATTGGACAGATGATTTGTACCGAGTTTTTTTTTAAAAAAATTTAATAATTAAGGAAGTGAATATTAATCATGAATTGATGTATTTTTTAAAAAAAATGTTTAAGAATATTAAAAAAATGTTTGAAAAAATAAGGGAGGCTTGAAGCATCGGTTTGGAGTCTCGAGTAGTAGCAGTACTGTCCTCTAAATTAACTTCCATTGGTAGCGACTACAGAGGGCTATTATACATTGCAAGTTGCAGGAGTACATTAATACTGATGACATCCAAAAGATAAATATAAATAGTTATATATATAATGGCCGTGATATTTTTGTAGTACGTGTCATAAGCAATAACTTCAATATATAGGACGTTGCTGATCGAGTACTTTTGTCCTTTATTGCATTGATAATAATAAAGAGAAAATATATTTATAATCGTGAACTGTACAATCGTCGTGTAATTATTTTATAAAATGTGAATAAAATATGAGACTCACGTTAAAAAAATTAATTTTTTAATAGTGAACCCTACTATTTTTTAAAGCGGTTACGTGGTGTTTACGCACTTCACGATTGTATGTAAAATTATTCAATAATAAAGGCCGGTAAAATGGATGATGGACCGATCTCTCTTAACCATATTAATCCAAGTTTCAGAATTTTTTTTTGCTTTTATTTTATTATTTTTTTAACATTTTTTACAAAAAAATACATAAACTCAAGAATATTTACTTGCTTGATCACTAATAAAAAATTGAAAAAAAAAACATAAATCGATCATCCTTACTATTTAAAAAAAAAAAAGTCTCTTAACCATAGAAGTGTACGTAATTAAGTATTCCAAATTAATTTTATTAAAAAAAGTAAGAATAATTAAGAGTAGATACAATTCTAACATATTTAATTTCCGTACACTTCATTTAAATAAACTCCCCCGAAATATTTTAGAGTATATATATTGACAATAATGTCTGGTACTTGCTAATAAAGGACTGCATGCATGCAGGCAGGCTGCAGGCAGGCAGCAGCTAATTAATATTTAATTGATTAAAATCGAGAAGCCGGCAAGGTTTTAGAAGAGAGGAAATGGGTGAAGAGAGAAAGGGATTGTTGAGGGGCAAAGACTGGGACCTGATGGCCAGCGCCTCTAACGGTTGCTAAATGAAGGCCGCCTTCGTAGGTCTGCACCCACCCGGCCACTTGACTTTTGTGAAACCATGCCCTCCATTCTTCCTTTGTTTTTAACCCCATCTTGTTTATGCTTTTCCTTGTTGATGTCACTGGCACCCTCCCATCCGTATCACCGCTGCATGCACCATATATATATATATATATATATATGCTATTAATGTTATTAATTCATGTTAATTGTTTAATTAAACAGATCAGCTAGACATCATTTTTACTTTTGAGCCATAAAATATTTATTAAAATGGAGATTTTGAAAAATAATTAATAAATATTAAACATGCGGGTCTGGACAAATATTATTGGAAGAAAGATCGATCGAGAGATTTATTTCTAAGGGTACCTGTAGATCCAAATGCGCAGTCCAGCATTTAAGAGCTTTCGAATGATTGGCAGCACCGTGTCGGGCGAGTCATTCCATCCCTGAATAACACCACTGCATCCACGGCCACTAAACCCAAGTTAGAAATCTCATCAACATGATGATCTTACTCATCAATTGATCAACAAAGTGTTCATCACCCAATTACCGTATATATATATATATATATTATATGTATGAGCTCATTTATGATCCAAACGTCCGAGTCTTCGATCCATGCAACGAGATGAGAATGTAGCTAATTAATTAGTAAAAGCAATTTTGTACGTACTAATCCAGTAGATAAGCAAGGCTGCCCAGAAATAAATATAGTACAAAACATGCTTATAATCTCCTCCACATGACGAGCATATATGCATGGTTCTACTTCTAAGTTCTAACCATCTCTCCTCATATGATTTCTACTGACAGAAATTAGGCAAAAATGAAAGAAAAATAACAGCGGGGCTAGCTGCAGCCTGCAATGATCGGAGGTGGAAGGTAATGATCGGAGGTGGAAGGTAAAGTCATGTGCTGAAAATGTCGAGAATCTCATGAGCTGAAAGTTATCATGGCAGGGAGGCTGCAGAAAGAAAGCTCTAGTTCGAGGATGATCTGACACATGCGTGCATTAATGAGTGAATATTACTTTTGAAAGTTAGTGGAATTTTTTTTTTTTTTTTTGCTGGTATTTCGATTTTCTCTCCCCGGCGGATCGGAAGAACCCAACAGCAAAAAATGAAAATTATTAGCTATATTTACATAATTTATGCCGGAGGACATGTCATTTCAAACTTACTGGCCGAATCGTATGAAAAAATCTCATCAAAATTTGCATCACATCAGTACAAGAGAGATAGGTACGTATACAAAAGGGGAGCCTTCAACATTTATTATTGTTGCGTGTATAAATATTTAATATAGAATTAAATAAGTAATAAATAATGGAACCTACTTCATGAGTAGTATACTTTATCTCTTCTATTTGAGATATTAAAATTCAGAGAAGAAGGAGAAGTTAACCCGAACTGGACGACAAAATCTTGATATTAAAAAACCACATCAATTACAAATTACAATTTAAGTTTTGAGAGAGAGAGATGAGAGAGAGAGAGATTTACCTGCATGTAGTGTAAGGATACGACAGCTTAGTGACATTGGCGTGTAGGGCCCTCTGAACATCCACTCTGTTGAAATATTTCTCAACATAATGCTCCGTGCATGGATCGTAGCCTGAAGGTAGCTTATGCCAGAATTTCTGCATTAATTCAAGATCAAAAACAATAACAAAAACATCAAAATCCCCCTCTAACTACAATTATAGGTAGGGACGTACAGACTTGTTATTGCAATTTACTGCTTCTCTTCATTCAATATAGCATGGTACATTTCCTACTGCATGCTCTGTGCCATCAATTCACATTACCTATATACAGATGTCCACCCACCTCTCTCTCTCTCTCTCTCTGAGATAGTGTAAATTACATGAACAAGATCACTTACATGCTGTGATAAGAGACTAGCTGGAGGCGCAACACCGAACTTGGAGGAGCTAATTCCACGTTGGGAATTAGCTAGGCAAACGGGTGTGTAAATGTTGTAAATATCAATTTCAGAGTATTCTTCTATGAATCCCTTGATATAGTCTCCACAATTCCTTGTTTGGTTTTCTGATTGCCCTAAATTGCACTCCTTCAGTATATTATTGTAGAGTTGGTCAGAGATGATGGCATGACTCCATGCATATTCAAACATGCCACTGACGTCTGTCGGGTCATTGATCGCAGCATTTCCAATCTGAGTTCAATTAACACCATTAATCTTAGTAATCACAAAATTGTCATAATATTTTCAATTCCTGCAAAGTTAATTTCCACTTGATGGTTCTTATAACAATATTTTAGTATTTTAAGTTAAATAGTACTGCGTTACAGAGACTTGTAAATATTAATTATTAGCCACCTTCGGAATGAATGACTAGATGGGGTAGGCCTTACCATGAAACCTTTGAGATTCACGTACAAGTTCTTGCTGGCTCCTCTGTTTCTTTCATAAATGAGCTTCGCAAGTTGCGGAACATAATGACCTGAGAGAGAGAGAGAGAGAGAGAGAGAGAGGTAAACATTCTGATGTTCGTACGAGCAGAGAAATGTGGGAAGAGACAAATTTTTATGAAGGAATAGACAGCCAACACAGAGTATTTTTTTTTTTTTTTCCTGATCTTTCTTTGCAAGGAAAAGAATATCTACCAGCATAGCTCTCTCCAGCGAGATAGAAGTCATGGGACCTGAAGCTTGGAAACCTTTTAAACCATCCAATCAAGAAAGCATGAGAGTCCACAGCAGTAACTCGATCGCCAAGCATATACAAGTCTTTGGATTTGTTAGTATAGGAAAAGCCTACACCAACAGGTGCCTCCAAGAACAACATATTTGCAACTGATTATACCCAAAACCAAATTAATTATAGACCAGATCGAATTTTATATATGAAATGAAAGATTCATAATAATTAGAGGAACTACAGAGGTCAGAGCCCCCTTTGATCTTTTCTCTCTCTCTCTCTCTCTCTCTCAGCAGCAGCCAAAAGAAAGGAAAATAATATACCTTTATTCCAGGAAAATTTGTTAAGATGGAGTTGGGTTCCATTGTTTCCGACAAGAAAAGGGCCGAGTTCTTGTGCAGCTCCATATGCTATTGAAGAGCAGCCAGGTCCTACTCAAATATATACAAATCTTTTGCTGAGATTAGGATGATATATAATTATTATATTAATAGTATCAATGAGTTAGATGTGTAGTATTATTACTTTCTCTATCAATAATTACAGCCAAATAAATAAATACAACAAAGCCATGCATATGCAGTATTACTCAGATTTTAAAAAGAGTTTTGTTATATACAAGCAAGTTTGCGTACCAATCTATGTACTAATATTGTTATCTTTATATTGAATGGATGCACATATTGATACACATAATTACTTATAATTAGATTTTTTTTCTTTAAAAATACCGTTTTTCTCGTCACTTCGGACAATGGTAGAGTAATATATATATATATATATATATATAAAAAGAGAAAAAGAAATTAAGGAACATGATTTTACTGATGTACCTAACTAGTAACTACTGAAGACTTTCTTGATACTCACAAATGATTAAGGGCTCATTTAGATACAAAAATATCTGATCTCAATTTATTATTATAATTTTTTTAAATTTTTATATAAAATATAATAACTAATTTAATTTTTTAAAAATTTAAAATAATAATAATATTAAAAAATAATATTTTATTCAATTAATTTAAAATCATCTTATCTTATCTAATTATAGAATTTATGTCTTTCCACTAATGAGATGGTATTAAAATATTGAAATTAAAGTTAAGCCCCAGTCATTCCCACTAATGACATTATTAAAAAATCTTTATCAAAGAAAAAGAAAACATTGGATATCCGTTATTGTCACAATTATAAATTATAATAATAGCAGTGGATCCCACTTTTTTTTTTTTTTTTTTTGACTTGACCTAGATTAACGGACAATTTATCTTGAGGCGTGCCTGACAAAACGTTAAAAATAATGGGCCGGAATTTTCTCTTTTTCCCTGTTTGGAAAAAAAGAAAAAGAAAAAAACGAAAGAAAGGAGAGACTAGAGAGACTGTCTCTGTAGTCTGTGCTTTGTCAAGTAACTCACTCCTAATTTCTTGTAGCTTTACATATATATCCTTCTTGTGTAATGTGTATATTTTCTTTTTACTTATTTTTTTATGCTGTTTTAATTCTTATTGGATTGTGGAAAATTTGTTGCCAAAATATTCTAAATCTGAGGAAGAAATGAATACAGAAAAGAGATGCAAGAGACTAGAAGAAGATGATGAAATTAGAACCTCCATTGAGCCAAAGGACGAGTGGTTTCTGAGAAGGTGCTTCTTGAGCTTCGAAGAACCAGTAGAAGAGTGCCTTTTGATCTTGTGGACGAAGTTTGACGTAGCCGGCGTAGTGTCTGAACTTCACCTCCGGCTGTCCAGGCAAGTTGGTGACTCTGTCAGCCTCTCGGCGAGCTTCTTCGCTGTCTTGAAATGCTTTCCCGGCGGCCAAGGTGCCGGGCACCAAAGTCCAGGAGACTAGAAAGCATGAGAGAAAGAGCAAGTGCCAGAGAAGGGCCATTAAATTTTGGAGTTCAAGATAATTGGTAGCTAGCTGCAACAAACAGACATAAAGAGCGTGTGAGAGATCAGAGAACTCCCACTTACTACTACTAATAGTCTAAATACTACCACCGCTGAACTCAGTGAGTTGTCTGTCTGAAAGAGAGAGAGGTGAGAGTAGATCAGCATAGAAGAAAGTTGACCCGTGTTATATAAACAAGTGGAGACGCGTTGCTAGTATAGCTAAGCTAAAGGTTAATTTCTCTAATTAATACGCTATCTCTCTCTTACTTTAAGCCCATAAGATATTTACGAGAGTTCTTATCTCAATTAAACTATCTCATCTCATTTCATCTCATATAATTATTATATTTTTCTTAAATTTTTATATAAAATAATAAATAATTTAATTTTTTTAAATTTTAAAATAAAAATAATATTTTAATAATATTTTATTTAATTTATAATTTTTATTTCATCTCATCTGTATAACTAAACCTGATATTAATTAATTCACTTGTCCTTATTCATGTATATCCATGAATCCAAATTATCAAGAGCTAGGGATGAATGACTTTATACTATTTTAAAATTTGTACACACTAGATCCGGACAAAGTAGAGAAAAATCTTGTCCCCTACTCCTTTTTCTATCTTTCGTTTATTTTGGGGGTGTGTTTCCTAAAGCTTAGTTTGAAGTTTAAAACGGTATGATGCACGTTTGTGAATGATTCCATGCCCAATGATATCGCATAAGAAAAATTTATGAGAGAGAGAGAGAGATAGACGTTTAGTTTATTTTCACACTGCTTTTTATAATTTCAAATGCTTGACGTAATGTACCCAGCAAACGGCCGGGGCCTACGAAAGAGACACTAATTCGAGGGTGAGTAGAGTTGGATATAGTTTTGGAGCGGTGCTATTCTGTCCGCTACTATAAATTGGTATTTTTTTTATTTTTTAACATTTTAAAATATTTTTAAAAAATATATAAAAAAAATCAATACACTAATAGTCATTTTTTTAACTATTAACTAAAGAAAAAAATTAAAATATATGAAGTGTCAAAATGAGGAGGCAAATTGAGTGGACAAAATAACATTTTTCTATAGTTTAATATGCCGCCTCACTTTTTGTTTATTTTTTTCAAAAAGAAATTTCCAAAATTACTTGTATTAAGATTATACAAATAATAAAGTAATTAGCATTCGAGATATACATACATGAAAAAGTCACTTTATGTGACATTTCAAACAAGAAAAATTCTTCTCATCACCTACTATCTATCACTCTACACTCTAAACCTTATGAAAAACACACCCACACCCTATAAAAAATACTCTCACATCCTATAAAAAAGCTATAGATATGGAGTGTGAGAGTGAATAGTAAATAATATATAGCATTCCTCTTCAAACAAAATTTAATTCATGGGATATGTGTTTTGTTTTTGTTTTTTGTTTTTTGAAAGAGTAGACTACATTGTATTGTCACATAACTTAAAGTAGTATTTGGATACAAAGAGGAATGTATCAATAGACACGATACTATTATTGATGCTTAGAGCATCTTGACATAAGGCATGAGCTATGGAATTACATGCTCTCACAGTGTGCCTCATAGTCCAATTCGTAAGAGAATCTAGAGTAGACTTGGTGTCCCTGATTAGTAGACCAACATATGTATCTGTTCCTGTTGTGGCTTTAAGGCTATTAACCGCTTGTAGAGAATTTCCTTCCATTATCAAATCCTGCCACCCTAGTGACTTACAAAACAGATAGGCTTGGAAAGCTGCATAAGCTTCAGCTAGCAAAGGGTCAGGGAAGAGTGGGTGGTTCATTCTAAATGTAGCTCGCACCTTCCCTTCCCAGTTTCTGATCACGACCCCAACTCCTACCTTGTAATTGGTTTTGTTAAGAGCAACATCCCAGTTGAACTTCATTTTGCCTCTAGGAAGAGCTTCCCATAGGGAGGGGCCGCTACAAACATTAGGTAGTTTAGTTGGTAGTTGGACCAGGTTGAGGTCTTCTAGTAGAAGCTTGATTGTTTGGATAATAAAATTAGGATGAAGGAAGATATTGTTGAAAACAGCCTCATTCCTGCTTTTCCAGATCTTCGAAGTTGTAACTAGGGTTGTTCACCCGATCCAACCCAACCCGAAAATTTTCATTCCGACCCGACCCGATTCAATGTTGTTTCCGTTTAGTGTTGCGAGGGAGAGAGTAAAGCTGCAAGGGAGAGAATGACTGAGAGTTGCGATGGAGAGAGTGATTGAGAGCTATAGAGTGAGCCATCGAGCAAGAGAGAGGAGAGTTACTGCCTTACTGGTATCGGGTAGGGTAAAATCAATTAGGTTTTTATATAGATCGGGTATCGGGTATTAACCGTTTAAAAAAGAAAACGGGTTTGGCTAACCGGTTCCATTTGTTATGCCAACTGGGTCGGGGTTTTTTTCGGGTCGGGTCGGGTGAACGCCTTTTTTGAACAGCCCTAGTTGTAATGGCAAATTCCCTCAATTCCTCCACACCTAAGGTCTCAAATAATGTTTCCATCAAGCTCCTGAAAGACTGAACAAATAGGCTGGATTTTTGGATCTTCTTCACACTTTGACTCCAGACATCCTGAGCCGATGAGCATTTCCATAGGGCATGTTCAACTGTTTTAGGGTGGAGCTTGCATAGAGGACAAGAATCATCAATAGTAGCCTTTTTTTTAAAAAAAGTTTAGCTTTAGAGGGAAGGGCATCTAGACAAGCCCTCCATAGGAAATTTTTTGTAGAATTTGGGATCTTTAGCTACCATAGTTTGGTCCAGGGTACTTCTACCTTTGTGGGCTTAGAAGTTTGTCCCATTTCTTGATTGTGCATCTCTAGTTTGAGGAAATAAGCAGATCTAACAGTGAATGCACCCGAGGAGGAACATCTCAAGATCAACTTATCTGGGTTAGAGTAGGGGCTGAGAGGAATTCTTTTGAGTAGGGCAGTTTCATTTCTAGAGAAAATGGCATTGACCAGTGGTAGGTTCCATTGATGGGTGGATTGATCAATGAGTAAAGCCACCTTTGAATCAGCAGGCAAGAATCTGATTGTGCTCTGGATTTTGTAAGTGGACTGTTGGGGTAACCATTTTTCATTACATATCTCCACTAATTTTCCATCCCTAATACGCCAAATTAAGCCCTCTCCAAGCTAAGGTTTTGCATTCATAGGGGAGTTAATCTCTTGCTGGGCAGCCTTAATCTCTTCATGCAAGTGACCTTTATTTGTTTCCTGCAAGAGGTTGAGTTGGGTTGTTTATTCTTTGAGGAGACTCCCTTAGTTCTTATGATTAATCCTGCTCTAGGCTTTTAGTTTTTCTTGACAAAGTGTGAGACCATGCAGGGTCCCTTGTAAGTTGCTGGGGTTATTGACTGAAGATTCCCATGCACTCTTGATAAGTCTGCCACATTCCTCCTGAGCCTTCCAAGCTAATTCAAATCTGAAAATCCTCACTTCATTCATAGGAGGTTGGTTGTGTGTCTGGACTAGTAAAGGTTTGTGGTCAGATTGAGTGCAATCTAAGTGAGATACTGAGTGATTGGTAAAACTGTTAATCCAGGTAGTGCTACCACAAGCCCTGTGTAGTCTCTCCTTAGTGAATTGATTCTCTACCCGATTGTTTGTCCATGTAAATTTGTCACCATTGAATCCTAGGTCATATAAACCACAAAGAGATAAGGCATTCCTTAACTGAACCATTTGCATATAAGGTCTAGTTGAAGCCCCATATTTCTCCCTTTGGTGGGTGATTTCATTAAAGTCACCAAAACAAAGCCAAGGGATGTTATCACCTGGTTTTAAAATCTTTAACAAATTCCAGCTTTCAAGTCTTTTAGTAGTGTAGGGATGACCATAAAATCCAGTGATTTGCCATTTGAAAGATTCTGAGGGAAGTTTTAGCATAGTAGAAATATGCGAATTGGTGTAGGTTAGGACCTCGAATGCTGATTTAGTGCTCCATGGTAGTGCTAGCCCCCACTCTTTCCTCTACTTTCCACACAAAAACAGTTGTCATAACCCAATTTAAGTCTTATACTTTCCATTTTACCACGACTACACTTGGTTTCAAGGAGAAAACCCAAGTTGGGCTACTTTGATTTCACCAGAAGGTGAAGTTCCTGAACTATTCGAGGGTTCCCAAGCCCTCGACAGTTCCAGCTCAAGCAGTTCATTGGGACTGGTGGAGCTGCATTGCAGCCTCCACCAAAAATGCCTGAGAGTTGCTCAAATCAGACTGGAGTTGTTGCTTTTGTTTCTTGTTTGCTTGGGTAGAGCTCTTATTAACCCCTTCCCTAGCATTCCTTTTAACCTTTGTCATCCTAAGAGGAGCATTGAGAGTGTTCGTAACATCTGACAGGCCAGAGAGTTGCCTTCGGGCCTTTCTTTTCTAGGTTTTCCCTCTCATGGGTTTGTTAGTGGAATTCTCTTTATTATTGAGGACATGATTAGTAGGACCATCCAGCTGGTTTAACTTGGAGTGATGATTAAAAGTAAAAACCTCAAATATCAATGCATCAACCCCTGTAACTGGAGGAGAGCTAGAATTTAAAAGACTGACCTGAGTGGGAGGTTTAGTAGGGTCCTCGGGACAACTGTCCTTAATTTGAGTGGAGATGCCAAAGAAGGAGCCAGTCACGGGGTCATTTAGAGTAATAGGAATGCCATCACCCGGGTACACCAGTCCTTCTTTAGTAAGACAAGCATTGTCTTGAGTGGAATTAACTCCCTTAATTTTTGCTACTTTGTCTGGGTTGGGTCTCTCAGGTGTTGATTGTGATGTGGGCTCCTCCTAGAGAAGGAATCCAGAGGGGGAGGGGAGTCTTTCGTATTTAAAGGAGAGCCAGTATTGTTTTCCACTGAACTTTAGAAATCAACCTCTTGGTATGGGCTTGGTAAGGTTGACTTTAGCTTTGATTCGTAAGAAACTTCCCCAGCCATAGCCCTTAGTATCTACCTCAATGTCAAGTACCTCCCCAAGGCAAGAAACTAGGACTCCAATATCCTTAGTCATTATTGCAAACGAGAGATTGTGTATCTGAATCCAAAAAGGTTCGGTATGAAACTGCATCTCTAAGGGAGATATCACACCTTCGAATTCTTTCAAGCGGATGATATGACGGTCAAAAGACCTTGGTCTCCCCTGCAACACTTTTTGTTTATCTGAGTAAAGCTGAAAATCCACAAGGAATTGGTTGGAACCAAGCTCCTTGAAAGTGATACATCCTTCTATGTTCCATATTTTTGCCATGGTCGATTTAAAGGCTTCCCTATTTGCAGTTTTATCGTTGAAGATCATTGCAAGAAGACAATGTTTACCTTTTATGTTAGATGATAGGACTGCTTCCTCTGAGAGGGTGATCTCGTCTTGCTCATCTTCTGTTAATTTCAGTGATTCCCAACGCTGCATAATGTCTTCTGCCATTTGCCAGTCCCTTCAGTTATGAGACTAAGAGACTAACCAGTGTTGACAACCGCCAAAGCAGAGAAAACCTCACCCTGCCAAGAGGAGAGGACCGGCCGAATATGTGTTTTGGTGGGTTGCTTGCGAAGTGGAATTATTTGAATATATTCTAAATTATTTGAATCCTATCTTGTCGGCGACCATCCTATCTAGCTAAGGTGAATCGTACAGATAACTTCTCTCTAAAATCTCACTAAAGATCCGACTAGAGGGGGTGGGAGCTTCGGCTCCCTTCCCCCTCCCTCCTTTTCTGTCCAGTGTTCCGTTTAGTTTTTTTGTGTTTTTTTTTTTGTGTTATTCTGGCTAAATAAGGGAGAATTGCAGATCTGGAACCTCTGGGGTTCATCGACCCTCACGTGCCCCTCCACGATGTAGCCCAGCCGCCAATCTTCAAGTCCACCAAATGTGGCCCCAAACAGAGCGGCAAGTAGCTCGCACGCGCGAGACGATATTCTCAGAGACATTCGACGCATGGCTCTCACGCACCACTGGGAAGCCCTTAGTCGACTACACGAACGGCGTTTCTAAGGACTGTGAGTCTGAGACTTCCAAGATTGATCGTCGGTTTTCCTCTTAGAGTGGCGCATGTACTGCGCCCGCCACAGCAGCCTCTTGAAGCACTGTTTTTTCCATTTTTGCAGTGTTTTTCCATTGTTATTTTGTGTCCTGTATTTACTTTTTAGAAAAATAAAAATCTAAAAAATAGTGCATTCAACCCTTAGTCCGAATGGAATGACCCCACCACATCCCACCCCACCTCCCCTCGGCACACGCTTAGATGGTGCTTATGGTGGGGGTTTGTCACCTGGTTACTATTAAGTTATGCTATCTCTTAGACTTAGGTGTATAGAGATTTGGACTAGACCATGTCAGTCACGGAAATGTGCTGTGAAGCTATTAACGTTTGTAACTAACTTGTTTTTAAGTCAATTTTGTATGTTCTTTTTTATGAATAGAATTTGGTCCATTATTATTAATAATAATAAAAAAGGAAAAAAAAAGAGGTGAATCGCACTTTTTTTCTACGTCTGATACGGTATCCAACTAGTTATGCGAGATGGAGGAGAATCATGATATGAAGGGCGCAATTACCAGGACGAGGGGGCACATACTTAGGATGCCAGTTTTCATCAGCTAATTAATTATGTAACCTAAAGTTTCAAACTGGAATATGTGTGAAACGTACGTACGACAGTTGATTGATTATTTGATCACGAGGAGTAAGCTTCGTTCATTGATTAACTTTGGCCGTACTACTACTACTGCAAATTAATGCCATAAAATTATTGGTACCATTATTCAAATTAATTGGTGGCCTGCGATGTTAATGAATTTACTGGAAAGCTAGCAAAGATCATTCTGTACGTGTTTAATAAGATCAGGAAGCTTTTATGGGTACCTATTTAATTGATAAGATAAGGATATTCCGGGTGTGGAAGGAGCTAGCTAGCTGCATGGGTCTTAAGTTTGTATAAAGATATATGAGGCAGAGACTACGGTACTGAAAGGTCAAAGGATATATACAAATTCGCAGATCATGATGGATTTATTATTTTCAGTGCCATTAGTGGATCAGTTGAAGGTATAATTCATTAATGCTTCTCTTGTAAATTTAATTTTTTTTAATTAATTAAATAAATGAATTTTCCCTTTCTCTTTTTTATTTTTATGGGACGATCGAGTGGTAGTATCGTTTTACTTGGTAATTAAGTCATGATCATTGCACTCTTGGGTGGTGTTTAGGCAATTCCAACATGATAGACATGACTAGGCCTGCAACCCGATCAGGAAAACTCGGATTTGGACCCGATCCAACCCGGGTCAGTGAACAGAAATGTGCCAACACGACTCGACTCAACCCAATCCAAATGACCCTACTCGACCCGACTATTCGGGTCGGGTCGGATCTTATCAGTATAAAAAAAAAAAAAGTGCACGCACAAACAATTACATAATAAAAAACAAAAAAGAGCATTAGATGAAAATAACAAATGTACGAGTTCAAGGTCCGCCGCTACACGCACAGCCGTAGCCACGACTGGACCGATTGCCCTTTCACACACCCTGGAGAAAAAGCCCGCCACCGTGACCCCCGGCGGTTCCACTACTCTGGTCAAGTGTGCCCGGAGTATTGCCGTGGTAGATGTAGCCGGGGTGATAGGTGTGAGTTCGCTCACGGTGTGTTCAAGTGTTGGTTGCACCCTGCAAGGTATCGAACTGAGGCTTGCAAAGATGGGAAGAACTGTAAGCGAAAGGTGTGTTTCTTTGCTCACACGCCTTGCCAGCTTTGTATTTTGCCATTGAATTCTTAGAACTCTTCACCAACAGAGTTTCCATGCAAGAAGAAATTCCTGAAATCCTTCGGCTCAAATCATTACTATTAATGGTTTTTATTCTTATCATGAAACAATGATGGAAATTATTTGGAATAAACTAAAATGGAGAAATGGGTTTGTCTAAAACGGAAACCAAAGGATGACGAAGAAGAAGAGAATAATATTCAAGGAAGGTTGCGATGCCATCTCGCTGGCTTGCTCCTTAGATCCAAAACCAAGTCATGTGGAAGGGGAACAGAGCATGAACAGGGGAGGAGAAGACTCAGAGACTAGGGTTCGTGTAGAAGTGAAAGAGAAGTTAAATAGATGGGTTGCAAATGATGGCCCAACATTCATCAGATCCGACAATATCGAAACCGACTCTTGGTTTCAACCCAACTTTATCGGGTTGGGTCCAATCGTGTAGGACGGGTTAATCGACCTATCGGGCTTTTTGCATATGCGTAGAAATGACTAGATACGAGTTCTTCTCTGTACCTATATATATATATATATGTTATTAGAGGCAGCATATGCCAATATTATTTGCAAGTAGCATAAGTAGGCCTTCAATTTTTCAAATAGTTATATATGCTACCTATACATGATTAATCATTACAATTATTATGAAAAAATCAGTTAAAGCATAAATGTTTTTTACACTAATTGATGTGAGATTTTCATATAAGTGATGCCCTTGATCATGTATCCATATATAAAAGCTTGCAAATATATTTTTTCTTTCCTTACATTCTAAAGAAATTACTTTTTAATTTTTTATGATTTCCTGTTAATAATTTGTTAATAGAATCTATCGTCTTCGGGCCACTAAATCAGTACACGCATCGCACCAACTTAATTCCTAAACACCACCATTGTCCAACCAGCACGTGAACGTCATGTGCCGTCGTGAATCTACGCCTCCAAAGCCTACGGCCCTACATGCACAATATTGGTAGATTTCTTGGCCTCAAATCTTTAAAATATGGATGACCCCACTTCATTTCCACTTGTACGTGGGCCCCACACACCAGTACAGTGATCGGTGCTCTTTTGGTGCCTCCGAAGATCATGGCTTTCTATTACTACTTATTCAACTATGTACCTACCTTCTCCAAACAAGAACATGAAGGCAGTGAAAGTAAAGTTTTCCTACGAAACGCACCAGAACAGTCAACTGCAACGTCTTTCTACTTGTTGTGGTTTGAAGCCACAACCAATCAATACACTTATTGGTTCAACGAATAGAGTCTTGGACAGTCCCCTCTTGGCTAAGCCAAGGAACATGGGTCCGAACCTATGGTTCATTGTCCTTTTCTTTTTTATTTTACCCCCTCCATACACTACAATTATTGTAATGGGATATTTATATGTGGCACCGTAACCCTTCCTTTTGTTTCTCTATTTTAGTTTAGAATAAATCTACTCGGCACCCGGTTTGAGTTTCTAACACCCCACACCTGAAGTGGTGAACCAGTCTGGGCAGGTTCTCAACTCAGATGAAAACTAAAATCAATTCTCAGCTCAGACTCACTTCCTCTCTGCGATTCTAGGGTTTCCTCTTGATTTCCTCCCTTCCACCTTGTGTCACTCACTTCCTCCTAATTTCCTCCTCTCTCTCACTCACTTCCTCTCATGCTCCTCTCTCTCCCTTTGTTCTCATCTCTCTCATGCTCCTATCTCCGATACTAGGGTGATTTCCTCACTTCCTCCCGATTTCCTCCTCTCATGTGCTCTTGTGCTCCTCTCTCTCTCTCTCTCTCTCTCTCACACACACACACACACACACTTCCTTCATGTTCCTTTCTCTCCCTTTGTACTTCTCTCTCTAGTGCTCCTCTTTGCTAATCTATGGCAAACCCGTCCCTTGCAAACTCCAAACGATGTTAAGATCTACGGTCACGTCACTGTAAGCTTCCGATCAAACCTTCGTTTATGGTTCCCCAGCACAATGGCAAGGTTAAGCTAATTTCTTGGTATATATATACATTGAGTTTTGGTTGGTGAGGTGCGATTGTGAACTGTTGTTGTGTAATTGTTTGTATGGAGGTTGTTTTCTGTTAATTTTTCCATGAATATTTGAATTTTTTTTTGTGCCCATTAGCTGTTTGACAATACTATGGAGCCAAATGGACATTGTGAACATTTTTTGGGACATATGCTACCAATGTAGTGGAATCGTAGAAATGATACTTGCACTTATAAAAAAAAAGGGTCAATTTCTCATGTTCTTCAGCAAAAGACATCACAATGTAACTCAACTATTGAGAAATTGACCATTGACATGCACATTATATAAGTTTGTTAGTCATAGATATAATTATTGATATTGTCCTGTGTACTTGGGCTAGGTCCATATATTATTTATCAACAAGCTTTTTGTTTACCTATCAAAAAAACAAAAAATTATTGAGGTTGATTGGTGATGTCCAAGTGTAGTGGTATATGGTCTTTTCTTTCTACTATTGTGATACAATGGCTTTCCCTTCCATTATTTCAACCAGAGATTTGTGAGTTATAACAATCTTGAAAACTTCAACCTCTATCTAAAGGAGCAGTGTAGTGATTTTTTGTGAGGCAATGGGGTTGTTTCCATGCATCCATAACTCGAGATGAAAATGATCAGTTTTAAATAATCTACCTTTGAACCAAGAAATGAACCAATTTTCAAATTGATTTGAACCAGAAGTGTTACCTTGTACGTTTTACACCTGAAGAGTGCTTATATTGACACGATAACATGGTGAAACCAATTCTTATACTTGCGTGAATGCTAACTCCTATATGGTTTCATGTAACACAAGAGCCAACATAAGTTGAAGTTTGGTGGGTTTAAGTCTATTCTTAGTTTAAGAGCTTATGACCAACACATCAATTTGTTAGTCTTGGTTTTATTATGTGGCAATGACAGATACGTATAGAGTGTAGCATGTTTGGCTTTTGCAATTTATATTTTAGATTGTCGGGGGACTAGTACCATGGCATTACTTGAAATAATTATCATCAATATGCCATTCCTTGTTTTCATTGTCATTTACTTTGGTTCTCATTTAGATCACCTATGGCATCAAGTCAATCATCATCATGGTAGTTGATGCGTTTCCGATGGAATCACTAATTTGTTGGTGTGGTTTGAAAGCACCATTAAAGACCTCCCAAACTAACAAAAATCCTACAAGGAAATTTTATGCCTGCTCGAAGTATAACATGGTAAATCAAATTTTAAATTGTCATATTTTCGTATTACTTTTGGAATTTCTTTTGAATGTATCATATTTAACGTTTGAAATTCTTAACCTCAATGCAAGGAAAACCAAGATGTCAATTTCTTATATGGGTAGATATACTTCATTTGGTAGGAGAGAAAATTCTGAGAAGAGATAATGTAGTTCGGTGGAGGAAGGATGATGTATTGATGTATGAGTATGAAGCTCAAACACAAAAAGATAAACTAATAGAGAGAGAATTATCTCACAAGCAAGAGGCCAACTTCGAAAGCAGATCGTAGAGAACAGATGTTCACGTATATTATTGTGTTTGTACTGTGCTTTATCTATTATAATAGTTTTTGGTTGATTCAGACTATACATGTATGGTATTACTATTAGTTGTAAATGGATGGTTCAGACTGTAATTGTAATGCTATATTCTCTATGAATATCATTATAGATGTGTATGACAACATATGTTAAATTTTCTCATTTGTGAGAATGGTAATTGTTTGGTTTTATGTAGGGAAGTGTACTTGTAATCCTTGAAATAACTTCAGCATATTGTGATTGTAAGATTTTACTACAACAAGGCATCTTCTGAATTAGTCTTATTAGGTTGAATACATGATGACTGTCTAGCGTCAAGTTGCTTTGGATTTTATGTATTCTAGGTATAAATGCTAATAGGGTCGGTCTCCATCATATTTGCACACCTGTTAATTATGAAGTAAATAGAATCAAGGGAAAAAAGGAAAAACATTTTGGGATACTTGAAAACAAGGAAAAAAAACAAAACCTTAATAATTTCATTTTTTTACAGACTCTTTTACATACACCAACAGGCAACACAATTTCATCTCCATACAACAACAAACAATTATCTCTACAAAAGTTTCTCCACAATTTCATCCCACAACACACAAAACATTCACAACAAGCTACATAATAAAAGGTCTAAAGTTTCATCCCCATACATGGCCTCAAAACCAGACAATCACAATAATGGTACAAAGTACTCCCCAAGATATAAAGTACACCATAACCAGAGCCTCTCATCCTCCATGTAGTGACACACCACGAGCTTGCATTCACATCTTCAATTAGAAAGGATCATTATCATCACATTTCTAAAAATAACACAATATATTCAATAATTAATAATTATGTCGAGTAATTTATTAATAATTGACCTAAACAAATAAAACATCTTTGGTAGATAACTACCTCACACCTCCTTATTGCCCGATGGTGTTGTCTTTGTGATAGAATTACACTGGGTTCTAACAATAAAATTTTCCACACTAGCACCAACTTGAGATTTCGGGCCTCACCCAATTGTGATTCATCATCGAATAGTTTCCTACATGTCTAAATCTTATTAAAAAACCAGAAACAAAAATTAGAAAGGAATATACATGCAGTCAAATATATAATTTACTAATACAAAAATCTTACTACATGTTTCTTCTTTCTCTCTGTTGTAGCATTCTACATAGTCAGAACCTTTCTTTTCATTGGGGGCTCTCCCTTTCCCTCAGACAACGTGCAGGAATGCATTGACATGGTCATCACTTGGGGATACACACGTCGCTAATTGCAAACATCTTTTAACTACAACCTCATACCTCTGTGCGTCTGCATTGTCCCACAAGTCATCGTAACTACTTTTGACCAGTGTGTATCTCCTTCTTAAGTCCTTTCTCGATCAATCCAAGACATACTTCTCTAGTAGTACATTAACGCTCTTCATTTGATAGACTTTACATGCATGCCTACAAATAATCCTCATCATCTCAAACAAGGCACATGTGCATTTAACGTCACATTCATCGTTGTTATAGGAAACCGAGTATTGGATCTTTTTTACAGGGTCATTAGTGGAAATGCAACCTTGCGTGCTGACAAGTGTGCAATTACATAAAATCATCCCCAACACCTCTCTTTGTACCTCTTTAAACTTCGCATTTGTATATAATGTTTGAAACTTCTTTTCAATGCAGGATATGCATAGGATTGTTTGGTTGCAGGAACTGAAATCAGTTGACACTTTGACCTCGACCTTCTTCCTAAAAACATTGTCAAATTGATCGAAAAACTCCTTCAACGTCATACCGGAATGCACAGACATGTCGAAAAAAGCATTCATACTTTCAGATCGCTCTGTAGTGCTCATACTAGTCCAAAATATGCTCTTCAAGTATACCCAGAATGACCACTCATGGTTCAACCCTTACAACCATGCATGCATTATCACAAAGGTCATACTTCTAAAGTAGTTGCCCTACTTGTTCTTAAATTCCACGTAAGTCTGTGAATCATATAAGGCACTTTGAATGACAATCTTCAACCTTTTGGTGAATTGGGAGTTGGATCTCAATTTCTCTAGCAGTTTCCACATGATATTCCAAAGATAATATCTATGGTGACTGCCTGCGAGTACCATGGCAATAACACTCTTTATTACTCGATCTTGGTCTACTATGATGGCTTTGGGAGCCCGACCATTCATGCACTTCAATGATGCTCAAAACAACCAGGCAAAAGTACTTGTGTCTTCATTTGAAATCAAGCTGACCCTTAACAGTATGGATTGCCCATGATAGTTTACACCAATAAAGGGAGCAAAAGGCATACCTATTTGTTAGTTACATCTTATCGAAGGTGATAACATCTCTGAAGTACTCATGCCGCTCGACTTCGTGCATCAGCCCATAACACATTTCTGACTCTGAACTTGGCATCCACATCCATGATAGAAACAAAGCTATCATTCATCTCCCTCATTCTCTTAGATAGTTACAAAGTGATTCACCACCTCCTTTACCTAGCCTTAAGTGTCTGGTTTTGTCAATATAATTCTGAGCATCTTTCCCTTGAAATTCAATATTCTCAACCCCCTTACATCAACAACACGTGTGTTTAAATTCTTATTCATTTGAATACCAGCTCTGTCATTCAAATTGAGCATCATCTGATTGTATTCATTTAAACACTTGCGAGACCTAAAAAATCTGAACTTCTGTGGGCTGAGGTACTATGATTGTGAACAATCTCAACAATGGTTAACACCCATACCCCTTTCTCCAAGTGAGCATTTACTTCACCATACAATCTATTTTGACTGTTGGTTGTGGCCTCGAGACATTACTGTGGCTAGGATGGTGCTTATTGCCACGCGCACACCAAAGTGTCACATACTTCGCACTCACATTTGCCTCTCTCTTCATCCTAAATGTCTTCACACCAAAATCCGATTGCTTGGCATATCGTTTATAATAGGCCATAAGCATTTTCTCAGTGGCAAACTCCATACCAAATTTTGGCTCTTCAACTCGTTCGCCATCCTCCAATACTTCATTAGTCTCCTCCACCTCCGAAGTTTATGAAAATGCAAATGTATGGTTAGGATTTGCATTTATATTATATACACTAGATGTTATAGCTCATCGAGTTAAAAGTCTAATATCGTTAGTAATAGGATATCTTTGATCAATCATGTGTGATGTACCTCCAACATCCTTTTAACTTTCAGCACTATTCAACACAGTTAATGAATCAATTGCACTTTGGGGGTCTTTTAAAATCATCTCAACTCCTCTGGATTACTAACCGGAGGGTAGGACAGAGTTGGTAGACGCTACAATTAGGCATGGTGTTAGAAAGACTCAACTGCACATAAGAAAAAAAATTTACAAAAATGAAAGACGTCAACCTAGGGTGTCTCTTGCAACCATCTCAACTCTTCTAGATTACTCAATGGATGGTAGGACATAGTTGGTGGATGATGCAATTAGAAAGACTCAATTGTACGTACAAAAGAACATTTTTAAAAATAAAAGGCATCTACCTAGATAGTGTCTTGCCTAATTGTACGTACAAAATAAAATTGATTACTGACCGGAAGGTAGGGCATAGTTGTTGGATGCTACAATTAGATACAGTGTTCGAAAGATTCAACTATACATACGAAAAAACTTTTTTAATAAAATAAAAGGCATATACCTCGACTCCATATTACTAACCAGAGGATAGGGCATATATAGTTGGTAGATGCTGCAGTTAGGCACGGTGTTAGAAAGACTCAACCGCACATACAGAAAAACTTTTACAAAAATAAAAGGTATCAACCTAGGGAGTCTCTTGCAACCATCTCAACTCTTCCAGATTACTTGATGGAGGGTAGGACATAGTTGGTGGATGATGCAATTAGAAAGACTCAACTATACGTACAAAAGAACATTTTTAAAAATAAAAGGCATCTACCTAGATAGTGTCTTGCCTAATTGTATGTACAAAAAAAAATTGATTACTGACCGAAGGGTAGGGCATAGTTGTTGGATGCTACAATTAGATACAGTGTTAGAAAGATTCAACTGTACGTACGAAAAAACTTTTTTAATAAAATAAAAGGCATATACCTGGACTCCGTATTACTGACCAGAGGATAGGGCATATATAGTTGGTGGATGCTGCAGTTAGGCACGGTGTTAGAAAGACTCAACCGCACATACAGAAAAACTTTTTAAAAAAATAAAAGGCATCTATCTGGCGATCCAAATGGTACATATATTGATTTTGATATGTATTTGGAGGCATCATAAATGACGGATAGTATGGATTTTCAGGACCATAATATCCTTATAAGACACAAATAAACAATAAATTAAGTAAATAGAAGTATCGGACATAATGACATATCCAAATGACCAATGTGTATCATACTTGGGTCGATGAAATAAATGTAGAAAGCCTGGGTGGCCTTCCATCTTCCTTTTTGCCTTCGATCTAATGGCTTCTTGTTTAATCTTACAAAATGATCTTATTATAGGGTCAAAATTTATAGATGATATACAAAAACTATCAATATAAGGTAAATCAAGCTTTTCCCAAGAAAAAAGGAAAAAAAAAAAAACAATTCAGATTGAGCGGAGATCGAAAAAAATCTGCCAAAAAATGTATTTCCATCAATTTTGGAAAACAAATCTAGTTTCTCATGAACTTGGGAGTATATGAAAGTTTTAATGCTAATAAAATAAATACGAAAGATTTGGATGAAAGGGCTGCAAAACGTTTTGCAATACGTCAATATTACAAAGTTTCTTCATTACTTATAAATTGGTGCCATTGGGGGTTCCTTAAAAAAAACAAACAAATAAACTTGAAAAATATTATAGTAGGCCCTCTATGGACAACAAGATTGCTGAGAAAAGTTTAACAAAATCTCTGTCCCATGCAACAAACCCAATCGACAAATTATGGAATAGTCAACCATTGTTCTAAACTCTAACAATATAGGATTAAGACATATGTAACAGCCAACCAAAAATTCAGTGGATGAATTTTTTTAGACTTTAGGAACGTCGCGAAAACACCGAAAAGGTCTCACGAATCGAGCAATCACATAAGTTTTAATCTATCAGTACAGTCAGTTTCTTACCCACGTCGGTGTCAGTAATTCGATTTTAATTATTTGATGTGCTTAAAAGCGTGAGAATGACAAACAACTTGTACCATTAGTCTCGTATGAATATTTAAGGTTTTACGGCTTAATAAAACTATTTTCATTTTTCGAATGATAGTTGTTCAAAAATACATTTTCATTTATTTGAGGAGCTTAGGAGTCGAGATTTGTGAAACGAATTGCACTCCTAGTTTCATAGTATTATTTAGGATTTTATGATGTAAATTTATTTTCATCATTTTCGGAGTGAATAGTAACACCAATGTTAGAACTCAATCTAGTCATTTTCAAATCAGAGTGTGGATTGTCCAAATCAATCTAATGAGGTTTCATTTGGATACATGGCAAGATCTAAGCCACACTTGGTAAATATTTTAGGACACTTGGCATTAAGAGGAACCATGAGATTGAAATGTAAAGAAAATGAAGGAAAATCAAGCTTTCTGATCATCCCATCTAAGCCAAATAACATTCCATCCAACCATTCATTTTTGTACCAAACCAAAGAGTGTCTCAACTCTTGTGAAACTTCAAATATTTGGGATTCAATTGAAACCTCAAAACTTTGATGAAATTGGAAACTCCAAATGGTTTCCCAAACCCTAAATGAAGTGGGTCTTAGCTTAATGTTTCATCACTTGATGAAATCACATGCTATTAGTTATTCAAATTCATGTCATTAAACTCTTATTCATTCTTTTATACTATAGTATTTTCGTCGGGCCAAGAAAAATTAGATTTTGGCTTGTTAGAAACTGAAACCTCAAACCATACCCTATTGAAACTCCAATGAGGCCCAATCGATTTAGGCCTACATATGCAAGGCTTCTTGAAGGATTTGCCCCACTACTATGAGTGTACTTACACTGCCCATGTCAGCCTTTAATAGTGGTTTACGGGAGGGCAATCAACCACCTCACCACCACCACCCCATCACACGGCAACCCCAAAGTAAAAAATTGTGGGCTATAGTCCATGGTTTGCCAATGGTTTTGCCTGATAACATATCACCAAGTGGTCACCCTCACATCCACTCGCAATACCTCCAGCAGTATATAAGTTGTCCATGGCCTGTCCCTTAGGCTTTTGTCACTTTTGAATCATTTTCTTAGAGAGAACTCCAGGAGAGACTTCATAAGACTTTTCTGGCCTTTTCTGTTTGAATTGTTCGAAGCCTTTTAAAGTAGATTATAACAAAACTAATTGCATATAAGTTTTTCCTCTTTAAGTATAGTTTCCATTTATATAAATTTTGTGATTTTACATGAAGGTTTGATTAGTGAAAAGTCTGTTTAAGCATGCAAAGGTCATACATGATGATAATTTGGACAACGTGTGATTCTTTGATTTTTTTGATGAAGTTCTTGGAAATATCTTGGTCTAATATTTTATGGTTTAGAGTTAACATATTAACATGCAAATTAGATTTAAATTTGTTGCATATTTAGAGTTTTTACTAAGAGTTTTGCATTATATGAGAAAGTTGGAAACTGGATGTGTAAAATCAGTTTTTGTTTTGAGTAAGTTTAAATATTTTGTTATGGAGCATGCTCCTATGGTCTTGATATTCACATATTTTGTCCTTAGGACTTTGATATATGTGTTAGAAAGCGATTTTGAAGATTTATGGTTGTGAATTTAAGGAAATGAAATTTTATGCATGCTAAGGTCCCGTTGGAACACAAACTTGAGGCTCATGGATTGTGTTGTCTTTCTATGCAATTTCTGCCATGTGATCTTGAGTTTGATGCTTATGTGAATTTTAGGACTTTAATATGAAGTATATGATGTTGTTTATTGATAGGTTACTTCATGGAACATTCAGATCTAGTGGATGATCAACAATCAAAACATGTAGTACTCGGTTTTGGATTAAATGTGCAAACTAACTATGTTGGTTGATGTCTTGTAGGTTTTGTGATCTTTGACTTGTTTCTTCAAGCATGCTATATCTTAGAATTGATTAAAAAACATGCTAAAAATATGTTTTTCAACTTTTGGAGTTTTTGGAGTTGATTTGAAGAAGGATAGACCAAGAAAATCAAGGTTTATTCTTTATGGTCAAAAGACTTGATATTTCCACGTGCTAGGATGGGGTAATAACTAGTGAAACTCTTTTGTTTACGTTGAAGTGTTTAAACTGGTGTGAAATTTCTTGAGTTGACAAAGTACCGTCAATAGGCTTCGAATGGAACCTAAGTAACTGGTCCTTAGAGCGAAATCAGGCACCAACACTGATGGTGCCAAACCGTAATTCAATTTCATGTTGTATGCACCTGTGCAGGTGCAGATACCCGTGGTGTGATGCATCTACTAATGTACTCACAACTGGTGCAGATATGTGTGATGTAATTCAGTTTCGGTAGGGGCACACAGCTCAAGAGGACTTGTGTAGTATTCGTAGTTCATGTTTAGTTAATAAATTATTATGGGAATAAGATTTCAAGTTTATGCTCAATTTCAAGTTCAATTCAGTCTCAAGTTCAGTTTAGTTTCAGTTTACGTCATGTTTATTTCATGTTCAGTTCAGTTTACGTCCGTTACAGCTCATGTCAATTGCAGTCCATGACAGTTGAGGTTATGTCAACTCATATCTTGTTAATTTTTAAGTCACGTCACGTTCACGCATGTTCACATTAGTAATGGGGAGACATACGTCGTCTTTCAAGCTTCAGTGCACAAAGTGTTGCAAACTTCATCCCGGAGAGTGCTATTACATATATGGTATATGCTTCAGATGTGGAAAACCCGAGCACATGATCAGAGAACGTCCCAATGCCGCACAAAGTAGTGGAGCTGGCTACAATGATGGCAACAAACCAAGGCCCCAAGTCCAAGTGTGAGTATATGTTGTAATGCAAGGAGACGTTGATGGTGATACATCAGAGGTAGAAGAAGTTGGTGTTATCAGTAGTATCTTCTAATACCTTTGTGCCTTTACTTTGGCCTAGCATGGTATAATTGCTATTAATAGTAGTATCACCTTATATCTATAAATGGAAACGTTAACCTGTTAAGGTTCACAGCTTGTGTGCTATTCGATTCATGCGTGTTAGTCTTTTGTGTCTGCAGCATTTGCATGGATTTGTAATTTCCAAACTGAGTTGTTACCTTGTAAGGTTGTAGTAACGATTCCTGACGGGAATACAATAACTTGTACCCGTGTAGTTAAGGAGTGTTCTGTTATGGTAGAAAGTAGGACGTTGAAGGCTAACTTATTGGTGTTTGGTCAGATGAAGTTTGATCTGATTTTGGGGATGGACTAGCTATTTAAGCCCTATGCTAAGTGAAGACTGTCAAAAGAGAGAATTTGTGTTTGAACCCCTATGTGAAGACAAGATGAGTTACGCAGGAATGTCGGTTAAGGCCATCCCTCTAGTGATTTTGGCTTTACAGACCAGGAAATGCATCGAGGAAGATCCCCTAACATTTTTGCTGATGGTTGTTGAGAAGTCAGTTGGAAGTGAAGAAGTCTGTGGGATGCCTATGGTTGAAGACTTTCCAAAGGTTTTCTCTTACGAGTTACTCGGATTACCATTGGATAGAGAGACGGAGTTCGGAATAGAGTTGGAACCTGCGACAGTTTCGACGCATAAGGCACCGTATCGCATGGCTCCCGTAGAATTGAAGGAGCTCAAGGTACATTTGGAGAAACTATTAGAGAATAGATTTATTCATCCCAGTTCTTCACCATGGGGAGCACCTATCCTATTCGTGAAGAAGAAGGATGGTTCCATGCATGTGTTAAACTGCAGGGAGTTAAACAAAGTGACGATCAAGAACAAATATTTATTACCTCGGATTTACCATCTATTGAATCAATTGCAAGGAGCATCAGTATTTTCAAAGATCAATTTGCAATCTGGATATCACCAGCTGAAGGTCAAGGAACAAGATGTACTGAAAACTGCCTTTAGGATAAGGTAAGACCACTATGAGTTTTTGGTGTTGCCTTTTGGATTAACCAATACTCTAGCTGCATTCATGACCATGATGAACAGAATATTCAGACCTTTACTAGATAGTTTTGTTGTCGTATTCATTAATGACATGCTGATTTACTCAAAAAGCGAGCATAGAAATCACCTAAGTATGGCGCAAGAATTGCGTAACTGCAAGAATCCATTAGTCAAAGTACTTCGGCAGAATCATAATGTTGAGGAAATAACTTGGGAAAAAGAAGTTGATATGAAAGCCAAGTACCCTTATTTGTTTGGATCAAAAACAACTTCGATTTTGTTTTGTCCATGGTCTCAGCTCAGTCAATTTTTGTATTCACTTATGTATGAGGCTGCATTGCATCTGTTAGTCATTGTACTTCATTTGCTTGGATATCAAATAAAGTATATATTTCGTCTTGGATTTATTGTGGATCGGTTTATAGTTTGTATTGTGAGTTATCTTACATCTTTGACTATGTCTTTTTGTAGTTTCCATGGCACATGAACGGAATACCGTTAGGAAATTAGCGCTTTCTACACAGTGTGTGCAAGAGATGAGAGAGGGAACGCCTAGGAGGCAACATATTGAGTTGGATAGGCAGACCACAGCCTATTGATAGGAGATGGAATGTCTAGAACACCATCGCACCCACATGATGGACATAGATAAGAATAGTGTAGGTTATGTGACTAAGGCTTTATCTCACGAAGAACGTTATCCAACTCTTCACCCGACCAAGTGGATGGATCGGGATAGTCTTAGAGTGAGGATGTCACAAAACAGAGCTGGGTTCAGTCGAGCCGCTGAAGAGCGCACTGCGGCCATCGATCCTGTGTTCAAGACATTAAGATCATCAATGTCGTCTACCAGGGGTGATAAACGGTCCGGTCAGACTGAACGGACCGAACGGACTGACCATTTCAGTTCGGACCGGACCAGACAGAGACTGAGACCAGTCGGTCTCGGTCCACATTGTAGAGGACCGAAAAGTTTCGGTCCGGTCCACGGTCTAGAGTTTTTTCGGACCGAATGAAAAAAAAAATATATATTTTATATAATAATTGTACAATTAACAATATAAAGTTTCAAATATGTTATTAATACTAGTTAATATTCTATAAATTAACAATATTTTATATATATCTTCATCTAACCTATCACTATTAACAATATAAAATCTTAAATATGTTATTAACACTTGTTAATATTCTATGAATTAACCAATATATAATATCAATTAGTTAATTATATAGTAATTATATAAATTAATAATATAATTTTCATTTAATTTATTATCATTGACCATATAAAATATTTTTTTATTGAGTTTGTTACATAATCTATATTAATAAGTCACTTAATTTAATTTAGTATTTTAAATAAATTTTTTTTATTAATTATTTAAAAAAATTAAAAAAGAAAAAAAATTAGGCTGGACGGATGGACCGAACCGGACCATTTGCACCCTTATCGTCTACTCATTGAGGATGACTACTCGTTCAAGGTCATGTACTTGGCAACAACGATGAGGAGGTCACACAACACATTGACCCCGGATGCTTTGGTAACATGATTTACTACTCCGATGACGACGTGCTTTACTATATGCCTCAGCATACCACGACTGTAGTTTTTTTTTTTGGTTTGATAGTAGTTTTTTTTTTGTAGGACATGCATAGATTTTGAGGACAAAATCTTTTTTTAGGAGGGGAGGATGTAAGAGCTCACAAAAAATTCAGAGGATGAATTTTTTTAGGCTTTAAGAATTTCGTGAAAATACTAGAAATGTCTCACGAATTGAGCGATCACATAGGTTTTAATCTGTCAGTACAATCAGTTTCTTACTCACTTTGGTGTCAAAAACATGATTTTATTTATTTGAGGTTCTTGGGATTGTGAAATTGAGAAACAGTTTGCACCATTAGTCTGAGATAAATATTTAGGATTTTACGGCTCAATAAACGATTTTCGTTTTCTGGATGATAGTTGTTCAAAAATGCATTTTTATTTATTTGAGGCGCTCAGGAGTTGAACTTCGTGAACGAATTGCACTCCTAGTTTCATAGGATTATTTTGGATTTTATGGCGCAAAATTATTTTCTTCATTTTTGTAGTGAATAGTAAATCGATGTTAAAACTCTATGCAATCATTTTCAAATCACAGTGTGGATTGTCTAAATCAGTTTATAGAACTTTAGCCACACTTGGTGAATAGTTTAGGACATTTGGCACCAAAATGAACCATGAGATAGAAATGTGAAGGAAATGAAGGAAAATCAAGTTTTGTGATCATGCCACCTAAGCCAAACATTATTTCATCAAACTATTCATTTTTGTGAACCCCAAACGGTTTTCCTAAACTCCAAATGGTTTCCCAGACCCTAAATGAAGCTGACTTTAGTTTAGTAAATATCACTTGATTAAATCACTTTCACATGCTATTAACTATTCGAATTCATGTCATTGCACCCTTATCCATTATTTTATACTATAGTATTTTCATCGGGGCAATAAAAATTAGATTTGGGTTTGTTAGAAACCGAAATCCCAAACCAAACCCTATTAAAATCCCAAATGATGCCAAACTAGTTTAGGCCCACTAAGGCCCACCTAAAAGCTCCACCTATGCAAGGCTTCTTGAGGAAGTTTCTCCACTACCGTGAGTGTACTTCCACTGCCTATGTCAGCCCCAAATAGTGGTTAATGGGAAGGCAATCAGCCACCTCAGCACTACCACATCTCACGGCAACCCCAAAGCAAAAAAGTGTGTGCTATAGTCCATGATTTTTCCCACAGTCTTAGCTGACAACACATCACCAAATGGTCACCCTAGTATCCCTTCTCAACCCGTCCAGCAATATGAGTTGTCCATGGCTTGACCGTTAGGCTTTTGTCACTTTTGAATCACTTTCTTGGAGAGAACTCAATGAGAGACTATAGATAACTTTTCTGTTTTTTCTTGCTTGAATTTTGCAAAGTCTTTGTAAGTATATCATCATAAAATGATAAGCATATAAGTTGTTACTCTTTGAGCCTAGTTTCCATTGGTATATTTAGTGTGACTTTTTATGAATGTTTGATTAGTTAAAAGTCTGTTTAAGCATGCAAAGGTCATACTGGGCAATAATTTAGACAGTGTGTGATTCTTTGATTTTTTTTTATGAAGTTCTTGGCATGATTTTGGCCCGATATTTTTACATTTTAGAATTAACAAATTAAAATGCAAGTCGGATTTAAAGTGTTGCATATTTATCATTTTTATTAAAAGCTTTTCATGATATGAGAAAGTTAAAAACCAAAAGTGAAAAAATAGTTTCTTTTTTGAGTAAGCTTAAATCTTTTGTTACGGAAAGCATGCTCCTATGGTCTTGATATTCACATATGTTGTCCTTAGGACTTTGATCTATGTGTTAGGAAGTTATTTTGAAGATTTATGATTCTGATGTTGAGGGAATGAATTTTGATGTATGCTAAGGTCCGGTTGGAACAACTTGAGACTCACGGGTTGTGTTACCTTTCTATGCAATTTTTGTCAAGTGATCTTGAGTTTGATGCTTAGATCAATTTTAGTACTTGAATATAAGCACATGATGTTATTTTGTGATGGTTTACTTAATGAAAAATTCAGATCTAGTGGTTGATCCAAAACCAAACCATGTAATACTCGGTTTTGGAGTAAATGTGCAAACTTTGTAAATTTTGTGATCTTTGGTGGATGTCTTGTAAACTTTGTGATCTTTGATTTGTTTGTTCAAGCATGCTATTTCTTAGGATTGATTTATGATCATGTTAAAAATATGTTTTTGAACTTTTGGAATTCTTGGAGGTTATTTGAAGAAGGATAGACCAAGAACATCAAGGGTTATTTTTTGTCGTAAAAAGACTTATTTTGACATGAAGGAAACTTTTATTTTATGATATGTGTTTTTTTTTAATGTCCTCAAATGATATTAAAGCATATGATATTATTTTGTATGTTGAATGATTTGATTTTAGCATGAAAATTGGAGTTGAAAGAATTGGAACAAAAATCAAAGATTTTAACCTTAGTGCGATTCGGCCTATGCTTGGTTCTTGTAGCTATGTTGTGTTTTAAATTTTTCTAATTGTATATTTTAATTTTAGGATAAAATTTACATGAAGAATGTAGATTTTTGTGAATTTTGGAGTTAGGATGTGAAATCCTTAAGTTATGAGTAAAATGGTCAATTTTCTACAAGTAGAGGAGGGAAATGGTAATTTTACTTTGATTCATTAATTTTATATTTCTAAGTATACTAGTGAGGAGTTTCTAACTTTTAGAAATGCATCCTTACAATTCCCGTTATTTCACACTTAAATTCATCATGCTTCATTCACTGTAAGTTAGTTTCTAACTTAGTTTCAGGATATCTATGTGTGTACGATCGTGAGAAACCATCATTCATGTTGGTTTGGTTTATATATATATATATATATGTTAAGTTATGTTACATGTTATATTACATCATGCCATGTTTAATTGTTGCAAGCCATGTTATTAGTCATACTTACATATTATATCATATCATGTCATTTCATTTCACGCCACGTAATGTCATAAGTATGGAGTTTGTAACGAAAAATAGTATTTTCCAGTCAGTTTAAGTCTTTTCTGTTTATCACGATCCCAAGTGCTAAGATGAGATAATATCCTAATGGAGCTCTATTGTTGACGTTGAAGTATTTAAACTGGTGTGAAATTTCCTAAGTTGACAATACCGTCAACAGGCTTTGAATGAGACCTAAGTAACTGGTCGTCGGAGCGAAGTCAGGCACCAACGCCGATGGTGCCAAACCATAGTTTAATTTCATGTTATATGCACTTGTGCAGGTTCAGATACCCGTGGTGTGAGGCGTATGTTAACATACTTACAGCTGATGCAGATTGATTTGATGTGGTAAGGGCACATGGCTCAAGGGGACATCTGTAGCATCCATAGCTCATATTCAATTAATTAGTTATTATGGGAACAATATTTCAAATTCATGTTTAGTTTCAAGTTTAGTTTAATTTCAATTCACGTCATATTTATTTCACGTTCAGTTCAGTTCAAGTTAGTCCAGTTCATGTTCGTTATAGTTCATGTTAGTTGCAGTCTTTGTCAGTTGAGATTATGTCAGCTCATGTCTTGTTAATTGCGAAGTCACGTCACGTTAGCATTCATGTTTTTACTGTCGTGCATGCATCTGTATACTGCTAGTTAAGTTATTTGTTATATTACTGAGATTTATAATCAAATCTCAATTGGTAGTCCTAACTACCATTCCCCCCCAAAATGGTAGATTATGTGACAGGATCAGGAGAAGTGACAGAGGGTGGACTGGAGGAGGTCGATTAGGCAGCAAAGCAATGACAGAGCTCATTTCTTCGATGCTCTGTTTTATCAATAGTATTTTGGCTTCCTTGGCCGAGTTGCGCGAGCTACTCAAATGATTAACCTAATAGTTATATCAGTCTTTGCTTGTACTTAAGGAGAACTATCTCCAGTACTCATGATGTTATAGATCTTTTGGATATAATTGTAACTTTTGAACGTCTGTCATCTTAAGATTATGAAGAACGTTTGGATATTTGGGATATATTTTATCTAGTACATAGTATTGTTCAAAGAAAAAAACTATCCCCTGCGAATATTGCATATTGTTAGATGCATACTAAGTACATTGTATCTTTATTTGTCATGAAGGAGGGTAGGTAATCTTATGTTGCATGTTCTAACGTTTTAAAGTTTGTCAAATCTTAAGCAGAATTTGGAGGCGTCGCAACAGATAACAAATGTCCTTCCTAATCTCACTATTGAATGACGCCATGATTTTTCATAGTTAGTTTTAAAAAAATTATGCAGAAAAAGTCTTTGAAAATTGGGGTTGTTGGGATCTTTGACTAGCAGGTCTTTCTTCTTGTATTGGAAATCTATTCCACAGTAGGTTTGATTTTCCTACCGTTCAAGTTCACTCTTTGATTATATATATGACTACCATTCAAGTTCCTACTCTAAATTGTAGATATACATTTGGACCACACCCTTAGGGCTAAAATTTCCCACAAAAAATATACTCTTTATACATGAATCAGATAAGATCCAACACTCATCATCAGAGAAAATGGTCCAACAAGCTTTCCAATAAAAAAAGACATACCTGTGCAAAACTCAAACAAGGTGTTTTCGTGCAAGAATGAAGAAGATCGAGGTGTTTTTCTTCCTCCACAACAATTTTTAGTCAGTCGTTTTCCTCGGCGACCCCAGACGGTGGCAGAGGTGAGATTGTGGTTGGAGGGGAGAACGCGGGCAAAGGGCAACACAGGGGGAGGGGAGAGAAATTTAGATTTCGAATATCAGGTCTTCTTTCCCTAAATGCGCATTTAGTTTACAACAGCATAAAAAAAATAAAAAAAAAACACGTCAGCACAAGTGTTTGGTGTAGGATGAGATGAGAAATCTGAGTAGAACTACTGTTTAGTTTAATGCATGTTTGATTTTTTTTTTTTTTTTTTTTTAAATTGAAAAACTTCCGAAAACTTTTGCCTCCAAATATCACCTAAGAAAAGCATATTGCAGTCAAAAAGTAAAATGTGCGAAAGAAACACCTCTCAAATTCCACATGCATGCCAAAAGAGCCTTGCATCAAGTAAAGTTCTACATTGAAAGAACCATTTATTTAAATGTCAAAGGAGCCCAACTCCAAGGGATGGCGTAGTGGTCCTGGGGTGAGACGTATAAAGCAAACATCTTGGGTTTGAAACTCGGCATTCAGCCATTCACACTCTTGGGTCTATCAAATTGAAAGAATTTTCTCTTAAATTATTTGAGGTGTATTCGAAGGAAAATTTTTACTGAAAGCCTGTACATCTAGAGCTAAGTTGGGACTCTGTCCCCGAAAATCTGGTGCCAATAAAAAAATGTCAAACGGGCCCTCTAAATCTGGTATTCAATTTTTTGGCCAGTTCATGCACTGACATGTTGATTAAGAGCTCATGTGTTATCCGTGTTGAACTTTGGTTCAGAACAGCAGAAAAGAGTATGTCTTTGGCTAAAAAGTTTTCAGCCACCATTTGAATCACCTTTGTTTTAGTAACATGCAAAGTCACACTCCAAAGTTAATTGGCATTTTGCTCGTGTGTCTTGTTGTAATACACAATTCCCTATCGACAAGCTCCAAGTATACAAATCAAATCCCTGCTGTATTTAGTGTAGAGCTAAAATCAGTACCATTTTGAGCCTTCTATGATTGTTGTTTCTGACCAACTCTTGTCTAATTTTAGTTAAATTATCAGGAGCAAAAGAAAGATGAAATGCAGCCATCAAGCAGAATCAGCAAAAGCTACAACGCATGGCTTCCCTATAGAGGCTTACAGACCGCTAACCCTTGTCAATTATAGAAACTGGTCATAGCAAGAGTTCAATGCCCACGCGATTACCTCAAATGTCCTTAGCCAACTAATCTTTATCAAGATGACATACAGAAGAATTAATGTCCCTTATCTCATGCTTGGCATTCAATTATTCAGGGCAGTCCGAGGAAACTCTCTATGTTTATACATTTATTATGTAATATAAATGTGAGATTCTCAATCCCTAGCATCTTTTCAGCACAGTATTAGAACAAAGTTGATGCAGTATACCTTTAGGACAATATCAGAAATCAATTGAGATCAAATCTCCAACGGTAAAGACATGCATCTGTTTCAAGCTTTCCCATCCCACTCTTCATAGAACTCCTTTAGGAACTCCTCCATGAACTTGTGCCTTCTCTCAGCCCTCTTCTGACCAGCCTGAATTTAATGTCAAACGGCATATAACGAGCATAAATATCTAGGATTCTATCCATGTACATATATACATCTGTTACATCAAACATTCATATCAAGCACAAAGAAAGACACATGGATGCACACAAACGATAAGAAAACCTGGGCAGGTATGTGTGCATCCAAGTCTTTTACCTTGGTTTTCATCAAATCCTTCAGCTTGAGAAGCTTCTCATGAAAATGATTCACAGTAGTCTGCTCATCTTTCTTCATGTACTGTTCCTTAGATACATCTGATCGTGGCTGAATGGCAGGATCATGTAGCACCCTGCTCCTACTTCCACCAAAAGTAAAGCAACGAGCAATGCCTGATTTTGAGGAACAACTTAAGATTGGTGCATAGCTTGTCAATTAAGAATTTGTTTTCAGTGAGTAAAACAGTTTGCAAGATTTTTGCACACATGAATAAAGAAAGAGAATCTTTTTGCACACATGTATCTTAATATCACTCTTTTGACAATGATGATTTTCTCTTTTCTGGTGGAACTTTCAAGACCGCAGAGCAAGTGAAAATATTAGAACTAACATGAAGCCTTGAGAAGCAACTTGCCACACCTCATTGGTCCATACCAAAATGACATCCTTCAGTCAAAACTCCCTTTTGAAGAAGCCATAACATAAATGGCTTTTATATAAAAGCACATATGAAATGCACAAATTACCAATTGCACCAATTGCATCAAGACGATCAGCATCTTGCACGATTCCAAATTCCGGAAAAAGTTCATTATTTACAAGCCCAGCAAGCTCGTCTTTGAAACCTGAATTCAAAGATACATCTGTTGCAATTACTTACTTTCACAGAACAAATACAAACTATGACAAAGGGAAAAAAGAAACAAAATTTCGTAACTTTACTGAATAGTGTAAGACAATCTCAAAAGCCATAATAAAATTGAGTTTCAAATAAAATTGGGTGTACTACAGAAGAAAAAGAGGAAAATCAGATTTATTACAATGACTATGAATAAGTAATTTAGAGATAATGAAAATAACATAAGCGAACAAAAAAGATGAAGGCTTATCTTTGAATCAAGATGGCTCCAAGTAAAATTTCCCATTGTGATCGAATGTACTAAATATTTCTTTTCTTCCCAACCATGTGTGTGATTTACTATTTTTTTTCCCAAACACATACATAAGATTTAGGCCATGTTTGGTCACACAAATTATTCTTCAGAATTTCTCTCTCTTTTTTTAAGTCAAAGCAAACTTCTTTAAATCTCAAGAAAAGTTCTATTCCAACTTTTCATCGAATCATTGCCCAAACATTACCTAAACACAAAAATCAATACAATTTTTACAAAGTCCAAAACCAAACTACTCTTAAAAAATTATATTCAAACTTTACAACTCTAAGGCATCTCCTTCGAGTGATTACACAAATTGTCGAAGACATAATGCTCCATTCAATCAACTATCACAAACTCCAATACAAAACTTATTTAACTTATTTTAAAAACAATGTCTTCAAAAATTTTTGTCCTTTTCCAAAGCCCAATCTCAAAAACATTCTCAAACATTTTAAAAGTTTTTCATAACCAAACATGGCCTTATTAGAATACAAAATGATGTAAACAAATTCCTTTTGTCATCCAAATAGAATGCAACTATGTGAGTTTGTGTTCATGTACACGTGTGTGTGTGTTGTGTGCGTGCTTGTGCGTGTATATAAGAGAGAGATTTATTATCAGGATGGAATGGTGCAAAAGACCAAATGTGAAGATGATAGGTAGGAGAGGAAGCCAGCTGAAGGGAGACAAGCACAGCAATATAAGAAGTGATTGAAGTAAAATGGAACATGCACCAGTATATTTAAATTATGAAAAAAAATACAGGAAAAACCTTTAGAAACTCACTGCCAGTACTCCAAAAAAAAAGTTTAACATTCACAAAATAATTTCAAACAAAAGAGGGACGGAAAGCAACCGGGGTCAAGTGTGAACAAAGCATGCAGCTCTGAGGGTGGTACACATCACGGAACTTTGATAGTTATACAATCACCTACTTTACATTTTGTTTTTACCAAAACATAAGTTCTCATGTGTATTTATTGGCCATAAATCTCAGTAGTGAAAAAAGTTTATGATCAATTTTATTGGCTTAAATTCCTTAAAATTATTCCTATAACCAGCCTACAAAAGAATCTCTTTCTTCTGAAATATTTATATATAACTTAAATCTAAGACGAGAGGTCTTAAAAAACTTATTCAATGGATTTATTTATTTATTTATTTATTGATAAGTAGCTTATTCAATGGATATTGTGGACATACAAGCAAGGATCCTTCACAAAGTAAGAAAAAAAAATTGAAGAAACTAAGAAAGGATTTTCAATTTCATTTTGGGTTGGCTCTAACAATATGATGCATGCTAAGAGTATCACAAAACTCATAGCCAGCACCAAGTATTATATCTTGTATATATTTTGAAATTGAAAAGTGTTTTTGTTTGAATAGTGTTTAGATGTTGAGATGAGATAAGATGAGACGAGATGGGATGAGATGGGTTGAGACTGTCTGTTAAACCAAATGGGGCCTTAGTGGCATGTGTTGACATAGCCCAACCTCGTTCTTTTTCTCCTTTTGGGACAAAAATAGACTGAAATATTTCTTAAATCTAAATCTACAATTTTACCATAATAAATAGAACCTAATTGGAGATCAATGTGCCTTTTTATCTCCTAACCTGTTTTTTTCTTCTTTTTTTGGATGAAGAGGAAACCTAGAGACTGTGCAAACACAACATGTCTTTTACCTGGTTAAACCTTGGACCGAACCTCGAGTCCATATCCCATAGATCAAGTAAATCATGAGCTTTTCATATATAGGACATGGCCCCTAAAATTGCTTGCACCGAAGGATTTGAACCTTAGCTTTTCATACCGCTAGCCATTGTATCTCCTAATCTTAAATTTGGCATGGTACAAAAATAAGAAAGAAAAAATGAAACAAGAGCAAAACAATAGCCGTCAAAGAACTCACCCATTCCCTTGATAATCTGTAAAATCTTGATCTTCTTGTGCTCCTCTATGCACTCTTGCTCAAGAAAAGTTTCAACAATTTTCTCCTCAGAAGGATCTCTATGTATCCAGCAAAATCTCAAAGATTACAGAAAGGAAAAGCAAGGCTATGTGGAGAAAAAAAGGTCCAACACACTGAAAAGTCAAAACTCAAATCCCTGGTTTATAGAAACAAACATGAGTTTCAACAATAAGAATGAAGTACAATTGAGGAGATACAGCTTCAAGTGTGCATGAAATTATGAGTGAAGATATGTATTTATACATTTTTCCAGTGTACTAAGAAACAAGTAACCAAAGTTAGTAGTACATGTATGTGCCATTTGGGGGAACTCGAAAACTGATCGACTTCAAAAGTCCAGTGGAAAATGGGAAACAAAACCTAATCAATACAATGCAGGTCTTCGAAAATTAACACATCAAGCTTCATCACATGAAAACTCATTGGTACAACCACTGAAAGCCCAGTTAGCACAAAACTTTTGTTGTATTAGAGCACAAAAAGAATCATCTTCTTACATTAAGCCAGAATGAGAATTACAAACCTTAAGTATTTGTAGTCACCTGCACCCAGCAATTAATAATTAACAGGATTAGTAGGTTTATAGGATAAGAGTACAACAGTGTAAAAATTTCAGGAAAAAAGAAGAAGTTTAATAGTGTATATTTGGGTGCTTATGCATTTTAGCAGCACCCACCACATTCATAAGTCATAATTGAAAGCATTCCTAGAAGTTGTTGGAAAGTAAGAACCTATATCATGGAGAAGTGCAGCAAGCTCTATCTGTGAAGAAACAAATTTAAGAGATGTCAAGGCAAATAATGGGGAAAGTTGAAACAAGGAACTCATGAATGACCTTACGGAGGAAAAAAATGAAATATGTATATACATATATATATATACACACACGCACATGCACACGCACACGCAAATCATATATATATATATATATATATATATATAGTCTACCAGAACTGCACAATTACGAGCACCGGGAGCCATACCAAAACGGATGGTATAGCAGCAGCGGTACAAGTTTAAATCGGTGCCACCTCAACTTCTTGTTTGCTGAAGATGAAAGCTTCAAATTTCCATAGTGATCCCATTCAACAGTGAGATGTGAAAGAGGGAAATATAGACCATAATGGAGCAATTTAGCCCTACAGCCTTTCAAAGCTTTCTCCATGAAATATACCTTCTGTTGTGTTTCTAACTATTTGACAGAACTCATTAGCAAGCGCCATATAGCCATTTCCTTGCTCCCCAGGGAACGCAGGATTGGAAACAAGCCTTTGGTTTAGCAAGGAAATTACTACAGCTTGTAACCCCAAATAAAAAATACAGCAGCTGATGTCAATTGGTTGGGAAAATGGGGTTCAAATAATTTATGGATTTCGTCTTGACTAATGAATTACGAAAAAACATAGTTATAATTTAGATAAATTTACAGAGCCGAGATGGCAATTCATAACTTATAACCCACTTCAGAAAGAAGCATAACTAACTAATTTCTTGGCAAGCAAACAGACTACATGACTAACAAGTTTGGAAAAAAGAAGAAGAAAGAAGAATGGAAAGAAAAGGTTTACTATCTCCATGGAGTCAGGGCTGGAGAAGAGGCCCTCCTCACGTGCGAGAGTGAGGGCGAGGTCTCTGACCCTCCAGACGTGCGTTGCGTCGTGAGACGCATCGTTCCCTTTCATGACTCTCTCTACCAGCTTCTCTGCGTTTCTCACCGTCTCTTCCCTCGCCATCTCTCTATGTTTGTATTTTTTCTTTCCTTTTGGTCTCTAGTGTTATGTTGAGTGGGGCAATGTGTCTGTTGAAGTTTGCATTCGATGGACTCTGGAGACCGGAAAATTCAACCTTCGAAAAGAGGCGGCTAAAGGATTCTCAGCCGGAGAGGGAAATTAAAAATCAAGCTTTTGGCTAATAAGAATCGGCATGTTTTTCTTAGTTGCGTTTTGATTTAAAGTTGATATTTTGATTTAAGACAAAGTTTATATATAGAATCTAAATTTACATATAGAATATAAGTTTCGGTAGATTTTGAAATTTATATGCAAAATCTTTATTTTAGAGGCAAAATTGTAACTTCCCATAAGTAACGGGGGCAACTTGCAATCTTAGTCATAAGTTAGTAAGTTTTATGTTTATTAGAAACTAGTAAGATATTCTAACCTTAGAAATATCTCATTTTAGTTTAAGATTTTTTACGCATCGCTTTACGTACGTCAAATTACTATAAGGTTAGATTCTAACTTACTCTCGATAGTATTAATTATGCTCCATGGCAGATTGGACGAGATTAGAAAGACACAGCGAGACGAGGAGGAGTTAATAGCATTTGTTCTCCATTTGTTGGATGTGATTTTAGATATCATAGTCAAGCTACGAGAGCAGCTTAGTGATTTTGTGTGGCAATTTTTCTTTTAAGTCTGTATTTATGAAGCATTATTTTTAGTACTTATTTTGTTACATACATGATGGACAAGTATTGTAACATTTTAGATATCTGTTTATTATGGAAATATGAAGCATGTCTATGTTTTTGGGATATAGTATTTTTGGTACATTATGTATCGTTAAAAATAAATTATACGCTATGAATATTATATATTGTTATATACATGCTAGAGGCATTGCATCCTTATTTGTCATGAACGGGGTATGTAACCTTATGTTGCATATCCCGATGCTTTCAAGGTCTGCCAAATTTCAATCAGGGTATGCGAGCGTCACATGATGGTATCAAAGAAATACGTCTCTGGGTAAAACCACATATTCTTAGGAATTGTACCATAATATAGGATTGAAGTTTTAGTCTTCTATTAGGATTGAATTTCTGAAGTATTAGGTTAAAGTACTTGAATCTGATACATGTGAACATGTGTTTCAGAAAAATAACAATTGGCACGAGGAAGAGTACCCACAAACCTAGGTGGAGACGATAATCGGGAGGAACAAAATCCTCAAATGGATGGACGATAAGGAATGGCTGAGGCCATTCATCTACTGATGGATGTACTCATACAACAACAACAATGACATCAAGTGTGCGAGCATAGGCAAAAATTTAGGGGGTGTCCCTACAAGAAGTTCCTAGTGTACCATTTCTCGAACGTTTTGGCCAAACGAAGAGCCCATAAACGTCGATAAATGGATGATTGATCTTGATTGGACATTCAAGATTTGAGGATGCATAAAAAATCAAAGGGTGTTGTAAGTGGGATATCTACTACAAGGAGAACCATACATACTGTGTGATATGAAAATGCATTTTCTGGCAATGGAGTTGGGAACCTTGGTTGCCTTAACTTGAGTAAGATTTTGGGAAGCATTCCACAATAGATTCTTCCTAGAGTCGGTGAAGCAGCAGAAGGCATTGGAGTTCGCATCTCTGGTACAAGACAACATGACTTGGAGCAGTATGCTGCCAAATTCATGGAATTGGAGAGGTTTGCACCTCACCTAATTTCAACTGAAAGGCTGCAGGCGCAAAAATTTCAAGGAGGATGCAGCGTGTCTGCAAAGTTTGCACATATTTGTAGTTGGCAAACCGAGTTGTTACCTCATGATGAGAATACAATAGCCTGTACCCGAGTAGTTAAGGAGTGTCCTGTAGCTGTAGAGATAAAAGGTAGAACTTCGAAGGCCGAATTGATGGTTTTTGGTCTAATGGAGTTTGATCTGATTTTGGGGATAGAAAGACTGCTCAAGCACTATGCTAAGATAGACTATCGAAAGATGGAAGTTGTCTTTGAAACCTAGAATGAAGATAGGTTAGTTATGCAAGAACTTCAATTAAAGCCAACCCTTTAGTGACTTCGGCAATATAAGCTAAGAGGTGCATCGAGGATAGTGCCTCAACATTTCTAGCGATGGTTGTAGAGAAGTCAGTTGGGAGCAAAGAAGTCTTTGGGATACTCGTAGTGGAAGACTTTCCTGAAGTTTTCGCTGATGAGTTACCCGGATTGCCACCAGATAGAGAGATTGAGGCCTCGTTTGGTTTCATAGACCATCTCATCTCAATATCTAAACACCATTCAAATACGAACACTTTTCAATTTCAAAATCTCAACTTTTTAACTTTTTAATCTAATCATTACCTAATCATTACAACTTTTCCAAACTTCTAAACAAAATATAAAAAAGTCCATAATTATATTCTAACAAAAAGTCCCGAAACAAAAATAACATTAAGAAGTTATATTCTAACAATATTTTAACTTTATAATATTTTTATTCAATTTTTTCTCTCTTCTTTTCCAAAGCCCCATAAAATATCTTAAATAAAACTATTTTACTACTATTCACAAATTAACTCGCTACTATAATCAAATTTATCATTTTATCTAATCTCATTTGAGTAACCAAACGAGGCTTGAGTTTGGATTTGAATTGTCACATGAGATGGCTCCAACGTACAAGGCACTGTATCTCGTGGCTCTCGCGAAGTTGAAGAAGCTCAAGGCATAGTTAGAGGAACTGCTAGAGAAAGGATTTATTCGTTCCAATTCTTTATTGTATGGTGCACTTGTGCTATTTGTGAAGTGGGGGATGTGCATTGACTACAAGGAGTTGAACAAGGTGACGATAAAGAAAAAATATATGTTACCTCGGATCGATGACCTACTAGATCAACTGCAAGGAGCATCAGTATTTTCGAAGATAGATTAGGGATCTGGATACCATCAGTTGAAGGTCAGAGAATAGGAGTTGTCGAAAACTACTTTAGGACATGGTGCGACAACTGTGAGTTTTCGGTGATACCTTTTGAGTTAACCAATGCTCTAATCGCATTCATGGATATGATGAACTAAATATTTAGAGCTTACCTGTATAGTTTTGTTGTCTTATTCATTGATGACATCCTAATCTATTTGAAGAGTGGAGCATAGCATAGAAGTCACCTAAGCATGGCTCTGACCTTACCCAAAGATCAGAAGTTGTATGCGAAACTCAATAAGTGTGACTTCTGGCTTCGAGAAGTGAAGTTCTTGGGTCATGTTATTTCCAGTGGAGGAGTAGCAGTTGATCTCAGTAAGATTGAAGCAGTGATGAATTGGTAGAGGCCGACTAGTGTACACAAGATTTATAGTTTCTTGGGATTGACTGGTTATTACAGAAGGTTCATGGAAGGTTTTTCCAGTTTGTCTGGATCACTTACCACCCTAACCAAGAAAGATGCGAAGTTTGTTTAGAGCGATAAGTGTGAGACAAGTTTTCTTGAGTTGAAGAAGAGACTTACAACCGCACCAGTACTTAAACTGCTAGAGCTATAAGCCTTATGTGGCGTATAGCGATGCATTGAAAGCATGACTCGGATGTGCACTGATGTAGGAAGGATGAGTAGTTACCTATACTTCACGTCAATTGAAGAATCATGAGCAGAATTATCCTACTTATGACTTGGAGTTAGCTACATGGTTTTTGCTCTGAAAATTTGGAGACATTACCTGTTTGGCGAAAAGTGTGAAATGTTTACAGATCACAAGAGCCTTAAGTACCTTTTTGAGCAAAATAACCTGAATATGAGGCAAGATGGAGTTGATTAGAGATTATCAGTGTGACATAAAGTGCTATCATGGGAAAGCGAATTTGGTAGCAGATGCTTTAAGTCGCAAGAGTAGAACTAAAGATTTGTTTGCTTCATCATCAGAAGTGGGATCTCTTTTTTATAGTACAAGGAGCTTGTTGATTGGAGACCATAGATAGGAGGTCCTCAGTCCAAGAGTTTGTCCCATTGGATTGGGAAGAACTGAAGAACCATCAGAGAGATGACAACAAACTAATGGAAGTCATCAGCATAATTGAGAAGTCTGAATGGCAAAAAGACTTTGGGGTCTGAAAAGACGGGACCCTATATCACAAAGATCAGAGAGTGATTCCTGTCGACCAGGAGTTAAGAGATAGGATATTGAGGGAGGTTCATATCACTCCCTATACAGCCCATCCTGGTAGTACAAAGATGTATCAGGATCTGAAATGTCATTTCTGGTGGGACGGAATGAAGAAGGATGTGGTAGAATTTGTGAACAAATGTTCTTTCTATAGGCTTGTCAAGGCAGAGCATCAGAAGTCGGCATGTGTTTTACAACTGCCGATCCTAGAATGAAAGTAAGAAGATATCTTGATAGATTTTGTGGTGGGTTTTCCAAGAGCTGTAGCTAGGAATAATACTATATGGTGATAGTTGATCGGTTAACTAAAAGTGCCCACATTATGACACTTTATACCCATCAAGAATACAAATTCTTTAGAAAGATTGACAAGGGTTTACGTGTCAAAGATTGTCTGACTGCACAGAGTACCAAGAACGATCATTTTGGACAAAGAACCTTGTTTCACATTTCGATTTTGGTAGAGTTTGTAGGGCACCAGTCTGAAATTCAGCAGTGCCTATCATTCTCAAACAAATGGACAAACCGAGAGGACGATATAGACTCTGGAAGACATGCTTAGGGCCTGTGTTATGGAGCATGAAGGAAATTGGGAGAAGCATTTACCTCTAGTAGAGTTCGCTTACAACAACAACTTCTAGACTACCAATCAGATGGTGCCCTATGAAACTCTATATGGAAGAAAGTACAGATCCCCGTTGTATTGGGACGAAGTAAGAAAAAATAAGGTGATTGGACCGAAAATCCAACAAGAGATAAAGGATAAAAACAATGCAAATTCAACAGAAGAGTTACACAGACAACAGAAGAAGGAATCTAGATTTTGAAGTCTGAGATTGGGTATGTGAAGGTGTCTCCTATGAAAGGACTAACCTGATTCAGCATTAAGAGAAAGTTAAGTCTGAGATACGTTGGACTATATGAGATCTTGGAGAAAGTGGGACAAGTTGTGTGCAGTCTGGATTTACCAACTGAGTTTCATGGAATTCATAATATGTTCCATGTGTCCTCTTTGAAGAAATGTTTTGGGAATCAGACGCTAGAAATCATAGATCCCCGAGAGTATAACATTGCAACCCAACCTGACCTATGATGAAAGACTAGTGCAGATCATTTATTAAAATAAGAAGGAATTGCGTAACTTCAAGATTCTACTGGTAAAGGTACTATGGTAGAATAATAACATTTAGGAAGCAACTTAGGGGAAAGAAGCTGATATGAAAGCCAAGTACCCTCATCTATTTGGATCATAGTATAGTTTTTATTTTGTTTGTGAACACAGCTCAACCGATTTTTGTATTTTACTATTTTGTACGAGGTTGCATTGCATTAGTCAGTTTTGTACTTCATTTGTTTGGATATCAAATAAAATATGTTCACCTAAGATTTGTTATGCCCTGGATATGGTTGATCTGTGAGAATTTTTTCTCGGTCATTGACTCTAACTTTTGCAGCTTTCATAGCATGAGATAGGAAGACTGCGCAAAAGTCCATACTTTCCGCACAACGGGTTAGAGAGATGAGAGAGGAGTGCCGTAGGAGGCAGCTCATGGAGCTAGATAGGCAAATCGAAGTGGGAGCTCTATCGCACCCACGTCATCGATATTAATAGTGACGGTAAGGGATTTGAGTGGAGGGCCCTTCCCCATGAGGAGTGATTTCCACGCCGCCACCCCTCAACATGCATTGATAGAGACAACTTCCGTGCTAAGAGACCATTTGATGAGGCAGAGTCTAGCCGTGTAGCCGAGGAGCGCGCTATCGATCTTGAGCATGAAACATCAGGATCATTGATGTCGTCTACTCATCAAGGATGACTACTCGCGTAGGGGCTTATATCTGATGGTGATGATGAGGAGGAGGTCGAGTAGCATATTGACCTCGGAAATTTTGCCAATATAGTGTACAATTCCAACGATGACATGATATACAATTTGCCTCAGCATACCACTTTAGTGGAGCCCAACTCAGCTCCACCCACATTGCCTAGCGAATTTATGTCTAGCTATGGGCAGTAGACTTGCTGAGTATTATCTTCTCCTTTTATGCGTTAGTAGTTATATTATGTACATGCACTTAGATTTCGGGGACAAAATCTTCTTTTTAGGAGGGTAGGATGTAACAACCCGAAAGAAATTCAATGGATGAATTTATTTATACCTTACAAATATCGTGAAATTCCGAAAAGGTTTCACAAACCTAGCGACTGGTTAGGTTTTAGTATGTCATCATAATTAGATCTCAATCCACTATGGTGACTAAGTTGCCTTTCTATTTATTTAAGGCACTTAGGAGACTAAGTTGGCGAAACGAATTGCACCATTAACCATGGATGAATATTTAAGATTTTGCAGTACAATAATACGTTTCTAGCTTCCTGAATGAATAGTAGCCGATAGTGTCTTTTTATTTAATCTAGGCACTTAGGAGTCGAATTTTGCGAAACGAATTTCACCACTAGACTCATAGGAATATTTAAGATATTTTATAGTGCAATAAAAAATTTTAAGATTTTTTGGGTGAATAGTAACACCTGGGAGAGTGCCTCGTGGCAACTGATTCAAACAGTTGTCAAATCATCATGTAGGATTTCTAAATCCACTTAGAATCACTACGATTACTTTTTGGTTAGACACATGGTACAATCCTAGCCACTCATATAAATTGTATAAGGACACTTGTCACATAGAGATTGAAGTGCCATGAAATGATAGGTAAATCAAGCCATGTGATCAGGCCACTTATGCCAAACACTATTCTGATCAACCAAAAGACTATCTGATCAACTAAAAATAGTTTCAACCCTAATGAAACCTTAAACCATTGGAATCCAGCCAAAACCCTAAATCTCATGTGATGGTCGAAACCTTAAACCTGGTTTCCAAACCCTCACGGTTGGCGCAAATGCCTTTGATGTAATGCGATACTGACAAGAGCACACAACCATTGTGGAGTCATGGAGCATCCATAGTTTCACTTTTACTCAACTATGTATATGTTAAACAAGGTCTCATGTTCATGTCACGTTCATGTCAAGTTATGTTACGTTCAGTTTAGTCAAGTTATGTTATGTCCATGTGCAGTCACGTTATTTTCAAGTCAAGTATATGTCATGCTATTTGCCAAGTAATGTCACGCATGTTCAAGTTCATTTCATGATGCAAACATGTCATTTTACTGTCATGCATGCATATGTATACTATTAGCAGCTTAGTAGTTTACTTGTTGAGATTAACAACAAATCTCACTTGATACTCTCAACTACCATTCTCCTCGAAATGGTAGATGACATGTTAGGATTTGGAGAAACCATGCATGGTAGACTGGATAAGGTCGAGTAGACCACAACACGACGAGGAGTAAATAGCATCAGTTTTTCACTTTTTGGATATGATTTTAGATATCATAGTCGAGCTGCATGAGCGGTTCAATGATTTAGTGCAGTAGTTTTTATTTCAAATCTATATTTATATAAGCTATCTGCAATAATTATTTTGTCACATACATGATGAGCAAGTGTCGTAACATTTTGGATATCTGTTTTTTATGGAAATATGAAGTATATTTATATTTTTGGGTATAGTACTTCTGGTACATTGTGTATTGCTAAAATAAATTATCCGTTGCAAATATTGCATATTGTTAGATGCATATTAGGTGCATTGCATCCTTAATTGTCATGAACGGGGTATGTAACCTTGCGTTGCATGTTCTGAAACTTTCAAGTTTCGCCAAATCCCAAGCGAAGCTTGCGAGCGTCACAAAATGTCTCTTATGGTTTCCTACATCACTAATAGGACGCCTTCTCTAGTTCTTGATAATAATATTCTTTATGAAAGGTGGTTTAGCTCCCTTCCCACTTATCACCACTCGCACATCTTTGGTTTTGCCTATTTGGCTTTACTCCAATCGCATGAGCACACCAAAATCGAGCCTCATTCTCCATTGTGTTGCTATCTTGGATATGGGATTGAAAAAAAAGGCTACAGGTGTTATGATCCCTTGTCAAGCTGTCTCAAAATTTGCTGTCATGAAGTCTTCTGGAAGCATTGGTTGTTCCACAAGGTTAGCAAGTTTCACATGCCAGCCTTTCCACCTTTTTACATTGACACACATTTCTTCACCGCCTCCTCCTTCTATCTTACCAAACTCTTACTCATTTGAACCACACATATCTGATGGTCTTTATACCATTCCGCTTGAGTCCCAAGATTACATCTAGTTTTTTGATCCCGTAGACCATCCACTTCCAAACCTCTACACATCTTCATGATTTTCATTGTTTTCATGATTTAGCCGTCTTGCATGAATCTCACTTTTATCATGAGGCTTCAACTAACCTTGTTTGGCAGACTGTGATAAAATTGGAACTTGATGCTTTATCCAAGAATCATATTTTGGACCTGGTTGACTTGTCTCTAGGCTAGTCTATTGTGGGGTCTAAGGAGGTCATTAAAATTAAGAAGTCCTCTTATGGTGATATTGATAAGAACAAGGCTTGACTTGTGGCCAGAGAATTTATTCAAGAGTTTGGTATAGATTATGAAGAGACCTTTGCTTATGTTGCTTGTCTATTTTATGTCCATACTCTTTTGGTTGTTATTGCCTCTCATCATTAGTCCTTTTTTCGAATGGATGTCAAGAATACACGATCCGAGTGAAGAATTCTACAAGCGGCCGCTTCTTGGCTTTTCTCATCTAGCAGACAAGGTTATTCATCTTCACCGCGCTTTGTCTGGACTCAAGCAAGCTCGTAGTGTTGTCTCTAGTCTTGGATCCTTGAATAGGAATAGCCATTAGGCAGCCAACCAACTACATGCTAATTGTTGTGAAAGTGATTTTGCTGCATCAAAAGTTCAAGTGCCCTCCATTTGTTTGAGTGATTGGGATGATTTGGTTTGCAAGTTAAAGTTTGTTACAAAGAATCATTATGCATTTTTATATTTCTTGGTTCAGTTCTTTCTTCGTTAACTTTCTATTTTGCATAGGGGGAGGATGGGGAAGAATAAATAAGAATAAAATAATAATATTTATCTAAACTCTATACATTTCTAGAACCAATACGAGGGCTTTAATTTTTTGCAGCCGAGTTCTTTTCCGTTCTTTTTATTCTTTTATTTTTTTGTAATGATAGGGACAAATTTTCTTTTTATGTTTTTTTATGAACTTTTCTAAAAATTAAAATTATTTTTATAAAATAATTTATAAAAATATAGGAGTATCACATTTCATAAAAATTAGGCCTGAAGCGTGCCCTATACAGCAAGCAGAGCCCTTCCCGTATCCAGCCCTCGTCTTGGCGGGGTGGCAATATGGCCCCTGCCTCCGATCCCACACCCTTGTTTGGTCCACCCATCCCGGTTGACCAGGCGGACAGATATTTTATCCCCTTCATCCGTGAGTGAATGGGTTTAGATATGCTGCAAAGTTTTACGTTTCATATATGAGTTTCTATTTTTTAGAGGATAGCAATCTTGTACATTTCAGTTTATTTGAAATTCAATGAAAGTGTGACATGTCAAATTCTCTTTTGAGTGGTGTAAAACCTGGCTTTACACCCCATTCGAACCATAGATACACTCTTACGAAAGAAAGCATACTCCAACTTGGTTGTGCTTTATTTAATATATTTCACAGTACAATATTTTTGTATTATTTGATTACTAGTGAGATTATTGAATACACAAAAATAATGGTGAAAATATTTTTAAAGTACTAAGTAAAAACAAGAAATAAACAAAAAAGAAAAACTAAATACCGTGAATAGCTATGATATACCGATGAATGAATGGAGGGGTTGCAAGGCCCAAGAAGGATAGGGTTTTGCATGAGCTAGGCCATCAACTAAACTATCTTTGGGACCAGATCCAATGGACTAAAATATGAGTTAATGGTGACAGATCTAGAAATTGATATTTAGATATATAAAATAAAAAATATATCTAAATTGATAAATACAATATTTTGTATCGTGAACTATGTTTTTAGTTATATTTTGTATAATATATATAGTAATAAAATATAAAAAATTATTACAGAAAAAATTTAATGCTGAAAAGGAAAAACGTTAAGGGAACTCAAAGCAAAGTACATAAAATTCAAATTAAAAAAGATAAAATAAAAAAGAGCAAGGAATTATAGCTTGAAGGAGACTCAAAATGAATAGCTTTTAACCCACGACATTATCCTATGCTTTTGATTTGTATTAGTAACGAAAGAGAATTATTAAGTTTATAAAGAGATTTTATAAAAGTAAATATGATTAAATGTAATACATTATATATACTTTATAATAAAAAGAATTTTCCAATCTCGTACACCACGATAAGTCACATTAGTTTGTGATCGAGTTTTATTTTTATAAAATTCTTTTGTCAATCAAACATTTCTCATTATAATGAAAAGAATGCAAACATTGATCATTTATAAAAAGTAATTTTCATGGCAGATGATCATGGGTTTCTAGTTCTTTTGGGTAAAGAACGACGATGTTTTCTTTGTTTTTTTGGTACCTAAAACAAAATAATAAAGCATTGCATCAAAATTAAGTTTCATGGCATTTTGTTATATATAGTATCATATTTAAGTTTATGACCATTGATCAATAATTAGTTTCATGGGCGGAATATATTCATTGAACCACATCTAGTTTCATCGTTGTTTGTAAAATATTGTGTTTCTTCTTTATCAAATTAGCGTACGTATGACTTTGTCTATAAGCACTAGCATTGGTTTCTTTATATGCATCTTCAAAATCACATCTTTGAATATTTATTTTGCATATCAAGAAAAACTTCTACATTGGATTATGCATATTTGAACCAAATAATAATAAAATATTATTATTTTTAATTTTCTTTTCTTAAAATTATTATTTTTAATTTTCTTTTCTTAAAATTATTATTTTTAATTTTCTTTTCTTAAAATTATTATTTTTTTATATATTTTACAATTAGCACCATGTGCTCAAAAATACAAATTCCATGTATCTAAATATTACCAATTTCATATATCAAAATGACCAATTTTATCAATAAATATTAATATGTACTAAAAAATAATTTGTATCATCAACTTAATACAAATTTCATATATTAAAATCATCTTAATACAAATTTCACTAAGTTAATTTTAATGGGTAGGAGAGAGAACAAATATTAAAAATAATGTTTGGAGAGTGAATAGTGCTTCTTCAAGTTTGAAGAAGCATTATTCATAGCTATATAAAAATTTAGAGATACATAAGCCAATGTAGACGAATTTAAAGACATTATGAAAATATGAAGATGAAGATAAAGATGAATAAACCATTACTAGTGCTCTAGTCTATATATATCGAAGAAATTCTAGCATCGATCATAGAGTTTGGTCAATGTTGTAGTAGAGTTTGTACTAATTTTCTATCATTAAGGAGGTAGGGACAGTTAGATAGATCTGTGATCTCGATGAGTTTATGATTGCTTATAACTTATTCATTCATTTTAGGAAATTAGATAGATATGTGTGTTGATGAGTTTATGATTGTGTAGCTTCCAGGCTTGTTCCTCTGAGAAGCATATCGCCAGCCTGAAGAAACGGCACTCCCACATCAAAGACTGGACTTACAGTGAAGCAATAGGCAGTGAAAATCCCTTCATTGCCTGGCCTTCGCACAATTAAAAGTCGAGCCACTGGACTCGTCGGTAACCAACGAGTGATGACAGTCCCCCTCGGGATGTAACGACCGCCAAAACTAGATCAATCCATAGACACCAGAAGTCAGTTGATGTTGGCTCCGATCAGCAGGGTGTTAGTCCAAACTTCTTCCTAGTGTGTCTCAACCCAGGCGTAGATCGCCGCCAGGTGAGCTTGCTTTTGATCGGCCAAAACTAGGGAAATCTCCTCGTCCTCGGGGATGACCCCCCAAACGGCACAGGCGGGGAACTCAAGCTGGATTGCTTCTCCAACAGGAAATTCCCAACCTTAATCTGACACGAAGAAGAACCGTTTAAACCAGTCCTTGACACGAGAAAAGCAAGGTTCCAAGCAGGCAACCCTATATCCCCCTCAAGAATGGAAACTGCACAGTTCTCATCGTGTCGCCTACCCTGTGCATGAAAAGAAACTCCCTAACAGTCAGCTCAGGGTAAATCTTCACCCAAGATCTTGTAAACCATGCCCCAGACAATGCAACATGACATCTGAATCCTCTGTGCATTAGGATGAAGCTGGGACGGAGCTAACTTGAGGTAGTCTAAGACGAGAGCAAATTGGACTGCTCCAAGTGGGAAAGTGACAAGTGTCACTGAAAAAGAAATGACAGGAGCAAATCTCGTGATTTTTGCCGCATGAGGGAGCGTGGAATCGAGCCCTCACATGCAACCCCAGATATGGGGAAGTGAACCGGTACGCACAACGGGCAATCGATCGGTTGAGCATTGTGAACTACTAAAGCACATAGGGAAAAAAAAAAGAGAAGGAGAGAGAAGAAAATAAAAGAAATAAGAAAATGGAGAAGAGAAGATTCCCACTATGCATGTGTGGTATGAATTTGCGAGGTAACTAGGAAGCCCAATGGCTAGGATGTAACTGGCCCACCAAGCAGTTGAGGAGGAAAAGCTGGGGCCTAGATCCCATGAGGGAAATAGGATTGGCATGGGAGATGTTACAACGCTTGCTCTGACACAACCTAATCCGGATGGCTTGCAAGGATGCCATGCAGCATTAAATGTGCATATACCGGGTGCAGACAGGAGAACCAAGCAGGAATCACTGTTCTTGGTAGAATGAGCAGGTAGTGGCCACACTCACCCACCTGCCATAGGGGACATGACCCGGGACAGCCTTGCCACATTAAACATGAGCCTTGTATGAGAGATGGACACCCCTAACACAGAAAATTAACCCCACCTCGGTAAGTGAAACACATCGTTAAGAAGTAAAATAAGAATGAGGAAGAAAATGATTTTGGCTATCAGATTTAGATCATAGTGTGGAATCCTAACTTTCCTATAAATGTCATGCATTATGCCTGGCCTCCCTCTTTATTTATTTATTTTTTTGAGTGAAAGAAATCAATTTTTTTTTTTTAATCAATGCCGTTCTCGAAGATGTCTAGATGCCCTTTTGTGAATTAGGGGGGCGTCATAAGCTTTACCATTGGCCTTGCCCTAGCTTGCGAAGAAGAAATATCCTCAACGGCTTAACTTTCTGGTGGAAGGGTAAAGTACTAAAATTAAAAGGTTTGGAAAAACAGAAGCTAGCAAATAGATTGCAAGCCCACCATGCATGCAGGGCATTTTCTTGGTTTCGACGTTGCTTTGTCAAAACTAACATGATCTGCCAGCAAGTTCGATTCTCACAGCTTTCTGTTTACCAAACTAAACCGATTACAATGCATGATATCTTATAAAAGTAAAAAAGAGTTTAATGATCGATAGATCAGCTAGCTAATCATCGTCAGCGATTAAGAAACCCTTTTTTATAAAGAGTAATGCGCACTTCATACAATTTTAGAGATTGTATAAACTTCTGCTGTCGTACGTAGTTGTAGGACGTGGTAATTATATATATATATATATATATATATATGCCGATTTATAAGATCACGATATCATGATGCGTGAATTTGTTCGATCTACTCCAGAAATTTCTTTCCCATGCACGTTGAACTGACAAACAAGACTTTTGGTGCAACACAAGGTAATTAAAAAGTCGAATTTGTGGATACTTCCTGATCTATTAATATAAAGAATGACTGAGATTTGTGATGGTTCTATTTAATGTCATGTAGATAATTCTGTATCATGAAAGCCGACCTCATGCATGTTATATTTTTCTAGAAATTAACCTTTTTATGGACATATTATGGATCAATGGATTTGTTTATTCTGGGCAAATGATATATATATAGTGAGTCATCATGTACGTAGTACTGTACTATATATAATAAATGTTGTCTTCATTTTGTGGTTGAGACGTTGCATGTACAGGTGAACGTCTAATTAACTTCCACCACGTGCATGGCACGATATATATTAACGTCTTGAAAGTGATTCAAGTACTGTCCTAATTAATCTAGTAAAGTGACGGAAATCTAATTTCTATGAATTAATATATATTTAAGATTTTCATTAAAATAAATTAAATTCAAATTCATTAGCCTCAATAATTTTAGCAACTTGGAGAAAGTAAAAATATATAATTCACTCTAAAGATCAATACGAGTAGATCAAGAAAGCATGTAAGAATATATAATTTATAGATAATTTAAATTGGGTGTTAGTCAAGCAAGATCAAGCTCGTTCCTAATTTATAGGTGAGAGTTTCCTCTCTACTCAAGATTTTTCTGGTAAGGAGGAATTGTGTCCTTTGCTTTCGGTGGAAGGTTTTTTGCCTAGGGCAAGTTAATTAGTAGTCAGTAGTGTTACCAGTTCTGGAGTTTATGTTTTCTACAAGTGATCCCGTTACACTTCAGTCTCATAAGATCTTAACTTCAAGTTTATACAAGTTTCGTACTCTGGTTTCAGTTGGAAAAGGAACTTTCAAAATTGTGGAATAAGTTCTCTTTAACTGAAAAAAAAAGGTTTGAGATATTTATAACTGACCAAGATATTGAGAAAAACATGGAGAAAGGGAAGTTATGTTTGGTGGGACAAGTTATTGCTGATAAAAAGATTAATAGAGAGGCTTTTAAAAATACAATGTTAAAGAAGTGGAAATCATGTGCTGGAACAAAGATTATTGAAGTAGGTGACAATCTTTATTTTATGTATTTGAATTCCAAACTGAGGCAGATTTGAACAGAATTTGGGGAGGGCAGCCTTGGTTGTTTGACACAAATCTAGTTTGTTTGAAAAAGTTTGATGGTGTTACTCCACCTTCTGAATTAAATTTTAATTCTTCTCCTATGTGGGTTCAGTTGCATAATTTACCACTTGGATGAATAAATAAGGATATTGGTGGTAAAATTGGATCGACGATAGGTAAGGTTATTGAGGTGGAGGCTGATTATGATGGGAATTGCTGGAGGAAGTGGATTAGAGTCCAAGTAGAGATGGATTTAATGAAACCTTTAATAAGAGGAAAATTTGTGGAACTGCTTGGCCATAAAATTTTTATTCATTTTAAGTATGAAAGACTTCCTAGATTTTGTTTTACATGTGGGACTATCAAGCATGGAGTGCAAGGATGTGTGGGAATATTGACAAAACAGGAAGAGACGAGAGATTATACCATGAAGCAGTATGGATCATGGTTGCGAGCTTCAAGCTCAGCTGTAGCTTCAAGTTATGGAAGTACTTCAGGCACTATTTTTCCTACTCTTTCAAAGCAAGGGAATTGTAACAAGGTGGATGAATTAATACAAAAACAAATTCAGTCTGGTGAAGTTGATCCAAGCAGGGAACTACTGAAGCAGAATCTAATAGGAGAAGAGGCAGCAGAGAGCATTGTTGGTAACCTTCAACTTATTGAAATACATGTGCTTCAGAGGGAGGCAGATTCTAAAACCGTAGTTCTTGACACTGCAAAAGATTCACGGGATCAGTCTATTACAACATCTCCATTAGCAACGATGAGAAATAGTCAGACTGCTTAAATTGAGATAATGCAAGAACAGAAATCTGTGGATGAAGTACAGAAAATTCCTGAAACATGTGCTAATAGATGGAAGAGAAGGGCGAGGGGACAACCAAATATTGAACTGATGCAACCTTCTCATTATGTTACAAGGAAGAGGAAGAATGATGAAGAATCTGGTATGTGTGATATGGAATCTCAACAAGATGGTAGGGGTAAGAAACAGATTTTACCTCTTGATTATGATATATCGGCGGAGGCTGTTAATCAGCCCCGCCGGGAGAAATAAGGCTCCTAAGTTGGAACTGCCGAGGGCTTGGCAACCCTCAAACAGTTAGAAATCTTAGCCTGTTGGTTCAGATACATAAGCCTAGCATTTTGTTTCTTATGGAAACAAAATTGCATATGAAGAACTTAAAAGCTTTCAAATTGAAATTGAGGTTCCAATGTGTTTTTTCAATTGAAGGTGTTGGAAGAAATGGGGGTATGGTTCTGTTCTGGGCAGAAGAGGTGCAACTCAATATTAGCACTTTTTCTCAAAGACACATTAACATGTGGATTTCTGACTCAGAAACAAAGTGGATGCTCACTTGTTTTTATGGCAATCCTGAACCAGAAAAGAGACATGAAGGGTGGGGTATTTTGAGACCCCTCAATCTTCTCAAACCTCATAGGTGGCTTTGCATAGGTGATTTTAATGAGATTTTACATCATAGTGAAAAATATGGAGGGGCTCGAAGAAATGAAAAACAGATGGAAGATTTCAGAGGGGTTTTACAGGATTGTCAGTGGAAGGATTTGGGTTTTATTCAAGGCAAATATACTTGGTCTAATTTTAGACAGGATAATAATTTTACTAAAGAAAAACTGGATAAAGCCACAACCAACTCTGAATGGTGAGTAACTTTTGGTGGGGGAGAAGTACAGGTTTTAGCCTCTTCTACTTCATATGACTGTCCTATTTTGTTAACAGTTGGGCAACAAAATGATTGGACTGGGAAACCTGCTCATATCTGCAGATATGAAGAGAACTGGTCTTTATTTACAGAATGTGAAGATGTTATCCATAATGCTTGGCAAAGGTATGGGAGGAACAAAGAAGGCCTCACAAAAATTAATAAAAAACTCAAGGATTACTTACAGGTGTTGAAGAAATGGAGTTACCAAAAAGAGTGTGACTCTAAAGATAGTCTTAAGCAGAAGAGGAAATCTCTACAACATTTACAACAATCTGTTACTGCTGAATCAGTGCAACAATTTCGAGAGTTACAAATAGAAATTGACAACCAGCTTGAAAGAGAGCATGTGAAATGGAAACAAAGGGCCAAAGAGAATTGGCTACAGAAAGGAGATAGAAATACAAGATTCTATTACCTTTGTGCAACACAGAAGAAAAAGAGGAACAATATTTCAAAGATTATTGATGAAACTGGTAGGATAATTTCTAATCCAAAACAAATAGGTGAGGCTTTCACTCAGTTTTTTAAAGGACTTTTTGCCACCTCCAATCTAAAGCAGATGGAAGAAATGATGAATACTGTTAAGAGAAGGGTCACTCCTCAAATGAATGAGGCTCTCTTGGCACCTTTCAGAAAAGAAGAAGTGGAGGAAGCTATTTTTCATATGGGACCTTATAAAGCTCCAGGACCAGATGGTTATGGGGCTTGTTTTAACCAAAAATATTGGTCTGTTATAGGGGGAGGAGGTTAGTGATGCAATTCTTGATTTTCTGAACTCTGATCATGGTATGGAAGATATTAATTTTACCTATTTAGTAATGATCCCTAAATGCAGTAACCCAGAGAACATTATTGACTTTAGACCCATCAGTCTTTATAATGTCCTTTATAAAATCATTACTAAATTGCTAGCCAATCGACTCAAACAGATTCTCCCTTTCATAATTTCCCAAAACCAGTGTGCTTTTGTACCTGTTAGGTTAATTTTTTATAATATTTTGACTGCCTATGAAACTTTGCATGTTATGAGAACTAAGATGAAAGGTAGAAAGGGCTATATGGCTTTGAAATTGGATATGAGCAAAGCATTGAGTGGAAATTTCTGGAAGATGCTATGTGAAAGATGGCTTTTGATGTTAGATGGATTGAGATGATCTTGAAGTGCATCTCTTCTTCTTCTTTTTCTGTGTTATTAAATGGTGTTCCTCAAGAATGTTTCAAACCCACTAGGGAACTTAGGCAGGGTTGTCCTTTGTCTCCTTTCTTATTTATCATATGTGCTGAGGTGTTAACAGACCAGCTACAGGAAGCAGGACAAAAAGGGGAGATCTCAGGTGTTCCAATTGCTAGAGGTAAGATGAAGCTCAGTGATTTGTTTTTTGTTGATGACAGTATTCTATTTTGTCGAACTAGTATACAAGAGTGGATCAATTTAAATCAGATTTTGTACAACTATGAACAGGTCTCGGGACAAAGACTCAACAGAGACAAAACTTCTTTGTATTTCAGCAATAACACAAGGCCAGAAACAAAGCATTATATTTTGCAAGTGGCTGGGTTGAGAGCTTCATCAAGTATGGAAAAGTATTTGGGTTTGCCTTCAGTTCTTGGAAGATCAAAAGTTGTAGCTTTTCAAGGTATAGTAGAAAAAGTGTGCAAAAAACTTGAGAATTGGAAGGTCAAGTTTCACTCACAAGCTGGTAAAGAAATTCTAATCAAGGTTGGGGTTCAAGCTATTCCTACTTATAGTATGAATGTGTTTTTACTATCAAGAACTTTATGTAACAAGTTGAATTCTCTTATTTCAAATTTCTAGTGGGGTACTCATGATAAAACTGCCAAGATTCACTGGAAAGGATGGGATAGTTTGAGTAAAAACAAAGTAGCTGGGGGACTTGGTTTCAGAGACTTGATGGCTTTTAATTCTACTTATTGGCCAAACTGGTTTGGAGGATCTTTAATACTCCCACATCATTAGCAGCAAAAACTCTCAAGGCTGTTTACTTCCCAAATAGCTCTATTTTGCAGGCCAAAGCTGGTTTTAGACCTTCTTATACATGGAAAAGTATTAGTTCAGCAATCCACATTATTAAAGAGGGCATGATTTGGAGAATTGCCAATGGAGAAGATGTTAAAATATGGCATGATAAGTGGATTCCAACTAACAATTCTGGCAAAGTGGTGTCTCCTGTGAACACTTTGTATTCAAATGCCAAAGTAGCAGAACTTTTTGATCCTAATACTCGATGGTGGAGAATACAGTTGCTTGAAGATATTTTCTGGGAAGAAAATAGGCAACAGATTATCAAGATACCTATAGCACAGACCACTCTTTTAAGGGACAATATAATATGAAAGTACACAAGTAATGAATGTTTTTATGTCAAGAGTGCTTATCAATTATGTAAGAAAAGGCAAGATCAGGAGAAAGGGGAGTCTTCTACAACAGGGAATAGTAAAGATTTATGGAAGCACATATGGCAAATGGAAACCAGAAATGTTGTTAAAGTGTTCATTTGGCGTGCTTGTAATAATGCTTTACCAACAAAGTAAAATTTATACAAGAGGAAGATTGTAGAGGAACCCTTTTGTCCAATCTGTCACCAAACAGAAGAAACTCTAGGGCATGTTTTGTGGGCTTGTTCATCTGCACAGGATGCATGGATGGTTGGAAGCGGAAAATGCAGAAAGCTGCAATCACTCATGATGACTTTGGGGATATCTCTATGCATATGCTACAAAGAATAGGGAAAGAGGAAATCTGTCTGTTTGCAGAAATGGCTAGAATGTTGTGGACAAGAAGAAATAAGATGCTGTTTGAAGACTATTTTGTAGCCCCTTCCATTCTGATGCAGAAAGCACAACAGGCGTGCACTGAGTTTCAACTAATGCAAAACAAATAGAGCACCTTGCGAAGTAATGGAAATTTGGAACATATACATGATGATCTATGGCTGCCTCGTGAGAGAATTGAGATATTGCAATAAGGGAAAGAAGCCAAAGAATTGGAGTTGAGATTGCTGTTAGAGATTCTGAGGGAGATCTATTGGTTTCATGCATGAAACAAGTTTCGGCACTCAAGCTACTATGGCAGAGGCAAGAGGTTTAATTTCAGCTGTGAAGCTTTGCAAAGAACTCGGTTTACAGAAAGTTGTATTTGAAGGAGATTCACTTCAAGTTGTTAATGCAGTAAGGCATCATCAACAAGAGAATGGTTTGCTACAATGCCTAGTGCAAGATGTTCACTCCATGTTGATAGATATAAGATGGGAGATTAGACATGTAAGAAGGAAGGCCAACCAAGTTGCTCATCAACTAGCCCAGCAAGCAATCCACCAAAGTTCTGAGGTTATAGATATTGAGTTTGTCAACCCTTGTATCCGTGAGTTAGTGATGGGTGATAAAAGTAAATCTGGTTTTTATCCAAGTGTAGTAGATGTAGAACAACCTTATGTAAGTGGTGAAGGTGTTGTAATGTTTGATCATGTCATGAGAATGCCAGAGTGATGGCTTTTGAAAGAAGGTTGAGGTTTTTTTTTAAAAAAAAAAAGAGAAAAAAAAAAAGATCAAGCTCGTTCGCATTAATATTGAATATATTCAACACGTTAATTGCGCAATTGAAAATAAATAAATAATTAAAATCTCCATCAAGACTAGTATCAACTTAATTGTAGCTGAGGATACTTAATGAGATGATATATTAACATACATAAACAATCATGCATGCATGCATACATATTGGATAAAAAAAAACTAGGCTTCAAACATGAAACTTTTATAACTCTAAACCAAAAAAGAAAAGACATATATATATAACTTCTCTCGGGCCAGTTTTTTTCCCTACATCTCAAGACTTTATATAATTACTATCTATTATCTATTTTCAAGGATGTGGCTTCACCAAAATTAAACTAAAACTAAGTTTAACATAAGAGAAATAATAAACTTATTAATATATATTTTAAAATTTTTTTGTTATACAATATTAGGCTTCTTAATATGAAGTTCAAAGTGAAAATATATATACAAAAAATCATTTAAGCTAGGTTGATGATCTATATGAGAAATAGTTGAGAGGTTTTATCTTCTAGATTTCATTGAGCAAGAAAAAGTTTATTTAAGGTCTCAATTCATATAACCTTATATGCTTAATGTGACATGAAAATATCTAGATTTTACATGAAACTTGATAAACTAACTTACATACTAGAATGAAATTAGATGACATTTTAAAATATCACTTCAAAGTTTTTATAATGAAAATAAATTCTAAATATTTCATTACAAAAATAATAATTGATGAATATTATTCCATAAACATTATTGTCAGATATCTGAAACATATATTAAGTTACGTTTCTTAGATTTTTATTTCTACGCATATGTAGCATATTATCTACATCCACTACAAGAAAAACGGGTATTTAGAACCATTCTTTTGTAACGAAAAGAACTATATGCGACGAAAACAGATTCATTTTATCTGAAAATAGTCATTCACTGGAAATAAATAGTCGTAAATAAACAGTTTTCTTGTAGTGATCTAATTTTATATATAATTACTTTTTTATGATATTTTATTTTTTTTAATTTTACGTAAATGTACATGTTAATTACACTGTAAAAAAGTTGCCTCATAATTAAAATTGCTGCTTCAATTCCGCCCTCAAATTCAAGAGAATGAGATGTCACGTCAATCATGAATTGTTTTTCATAGAAAATTAATAGCATAAAACTAACAAAAAGGGAGGTAGGGCCAATATCAGTACTATAAATGAATGAATTATAAACTTAGTTGTAAGCCCCACAAAGAAGAGTATTTGCCTCGTTGGCTTACATCCCCGTACGTATCTTTGAAATTGAACATATCCAAAGTTTGGTAGATCAAGAAACCCTCAATTTAAAGTTCAACTTTATAGAATAGGGTATACGGCGGCCAAGATATCAATCTCGAAAAGAAAGAATTATATATATATATATATATATATATATATATATATATATATATAATAGATCAGGAAAAAGGAAGATCATTTGCACTTCAATTTTAGGCTGTTTTTCTCTATTCATTTCATCTCATCATTATAATTTTTACAAATTCTCATATAAAATATAATAAATAATTAAAATTTATAATCTGGCTAGTTCAGCACTCATGGTGGTCGACTACCACCTCGGCGCCAGAGGTGGAGGGAGTACTTGGCATGCTTTTGCCTTTTTAATTTAAGTTTAATTAATTGAAATTTATAAGATTTTATTCCTATGTGGAATATTGGCTTTTTGGAAGCTGAAATGAAAAGTTGATTTCTCAGTTCTCCATTGGAGGGTCTAAAGGACCTAAGTTACACCAAGATGTGATAATTTTAGATTTCTTCATTTTATTTATAACTCTAGTCTTATATAATATAGTATGAAGTACTGGATTTACTCATTAGTTTGCTCCTATGGATGCATTTGATGTGAAAGTAGTACTGAGTATGATATATACCAGCCTATTACATGTTTAAAGCATGCAGTATTAGATCAGTTTCTCATGAATCATTCCATCACTAATATTTCAATAGAGAATAAGAATAAAAAGGTGCAACAAAAATATTTGGGAATCCTTACAAATACTGGCATGGAATCTTGAAACTTGCCCAAACAGAACAAAAAACGATAGCAATTTGGAAAGGGGAAAAAGACCATTCAAAAGAAGAATAAATAGATTCAATATATATATATATATATATATATATATATGTATATATATATATATAAGTATTACATTCACAAAGAATACACAAAAGTGAATCCATAAATTGATATGATTTCATACGATACATTAGATTCATTTTACTCACTACAAAAAATTTGACCTTTTCCAGCGCTCAAAATCGGCGCAAATACCTATCAGAATCGCTGCATTTGATCATTTTCGGCGATTTATAAATCGCTGCAGGTTCGCCGAAATCCTAAAACCATTTTTGATCAATTTTGGCGATAGGCAAAAATCGTCACAAAAAACTACTATTTCCAACGATTTTATTCTGCCGGAAATGTTAAAAAAATCGACAGAAATGGCCTTCAGGTTTACCTTTAAAATTGCTGAGAACTACTATTTCCGACGATATGTATCGTCACAAAAACTTAATAAATCGCCGAAAATAACTTATTATTTTTCTCAGCGATTTAAAATTATCGCCGTTATGAAGTATTTCCTGCGGGTAAGTTTCGCCGCAAAAATTATTTTTGGTGATTTCATATCGCCGCAAATACATTTCTGCTATGAAAAACTCGCCGGAAAAGATGTTTCAGAAAATTAAAAAAAAAATGCACAAAACAGTATAGAGAAAATATTATACACATCCAAGTTTTGCAGGCTTCACAATTTTACCTTACACTATGGATTGCCCTAATATTCTTTTTACATACTCAAAAAAGATCCAAAGATCTATAGTAACTATACTAAGACTATACTAAGAACTGTACCAAAACTAATCCCAAACTTGTTGAAAGGGAAAAAACAGAGTTGAGCAAGATCATTGAACTTAACAACAAAGTACTTTAAAAAAATACATTTACAGGGAGCAGTACCATTGAAGAGTATCACAAGAATGCCAAATAAAATTTGCCAATTAACAACAAATTTAATGTAACTTAGTTAACTAGCTTTTTGTAGATTTTATTTTCTTGTCTTGCCAACAATCACATTGCAATAAATCAGTAGATTTAATTCTCTGTTCTCTTAACATTTCAACCTCTTATTTTTCATTTTCTATTCCTTTATTCCATCCCTCCATCTCAACCTCAAGAGGTGACATGAGAAGTACCAAGTGAACTCATTTCAACCAAAACTAGCTCTAAGCAACCAAAAACTTAATCCACAAAAAAGCAGTATGCACATCCAAATTGTATGTTCTTGCTCAAAAAAGATATTGCACAAGTGGGAAGCACAAACCCAAAAACAATACTGAATGTAGATCAAGATATGAACTAAATCTACTGAGGATATATCCTACTTGGAGATAAGGGACCCTGCAAATCTATAGTCTTGTTGACAAGACTTGCATGCACCTCTTTCACTTTGAATCATGCAGAAAAAGGCACAAATACATAGTAGTTGTACAAATTGATATTCGCCGAAAGTATTAAGCCTTTTTTTTATGAATATCAATGGTAGTAGCAGCTGGCCAAGGTTAGTACCATATCAAAAGTGATTACAGTGGCATCCTATCTACTATAATACTTGGTAGAAGGGTAGACTAGCCTATGACAGGGATTGCCACTAAGAGTAAACTCACATTACACATCCAACTGAGATATAATGTCTAAGGAACCTGGTAACAGAAAGGCGCGCCCCCATTTCCATCAGAGAAGGTACCATGTGTTTTGTGTTGCTCAAAAGAGCACAACTTTTTCCAAGCATACTATGGGCAGCAGCCATGCCAGCCTGCCAAGAAGATACACTGTAAGATGCATTCAACCAACTATATAGTTCTTGGAAAGAAAAATACTGCATAGAAAGCTACAGGTTTGGCCACCATCATTCCCAAAGGCTTGGGTGTTCTATGTAGGAAGTACATCCTAGAAGAGGAACAATCTTTGGTCACCTTGTTACATCACATATCATTATAACTCAGAAATTATTGACCACTAGTCGCTACCTTTAATCCATCCTCATGGAAACCATAACCTGACAAAATGCAGAACAAAAATGAAATTCACTACAACAGAATGTGTGTTTTGTGACAGAGGAAACTGTCACAAAAAAATGGTAAACCGTCACTAAACATATTTGGTGACGGTTTGAAACCGTCACCATGACCGTCACCTAAAGTGCGTCACAGAAAACATTTGGTGACGGTTTACTGTTCAACCGTCACAAAAAATATTTTTAGTGACGGTTGGAAGTGTTCCGTTCTGTACAACGTTCGAACGTTCCTTTTTTTATGACGGTTATGAACTGTCACAGAAAATCACGTTCGGACGTAAAATTAAACGTTCGGACGTTATACCCGACCGATTGGAACGTATCATATTTACATTCGAATGTTAATGCGTCCGAACGTTAATTACAATAAACGTTCGAACATTTGTTCGAACGTAAACGTAAATGTTCAAACGTAGCGCGTTTAATGTTCGGACGTTATTTCGAATGTAAACGAAGGAGCGTCCGAATGCAAGTTCTTTGTTCGAACGTTAGTTGGTTTAACGTTCGAACGATTCAATTGTATTTACGTTCGAACGTTTGTTACAGTGTGAACCAACGTTCGAACGATTTTTATTTACATTCGAACGTACAGATCAGAAATACTAATTTCATAAAATTTAAAAATAAAATACCAATGATATCATATTACATACCCAATTAACAAGTAACAATGTCTTATAAAAGTACAAAATTAGATATTAAAACTAGTCAGAAATATTGATAAAATTTATTTCTTCTTTTTCCCTCGCCCACGGGGATTCTGTTGCAATGACATAACACGCTCCATTTGCACCATCATCTCTCGTTGCACTTGCTCTTGCACTTCACTGCGTATTCTTTCCTCCTGGTCTCTCTGTTGGTCCTGCAAACGCGTCTCTAAATGAGACTGTCGTTCTAAGAGAGACTCTAACTCTTGCTGTCTCGACCTCATATACTCATTCTCACGCCGTGCAGCTTCTAAATCTGCTGTAAGATTATTAATTTGTGAAGCCGATGAGGTTGAGGAGGATGAACATTTATGCTTGATAGATCGTCCCAAACCTCTTGCCATACTAGACTACGGCCCGAGCACTTGGGTGAATATGTCTATGTCACTAGGAGAGGATTCCACAGAAGTTGACTGCATCTCCAACATTTTGCTCTACAATTTAAAAGGTAATGATCGTAAATAATTAGTAACGTATTAAAAGAAATAGAAATAAGAAATAAACTATTAAAATGTTCTATAAAAAATTTATTTAACAAAATTAAAACTGCTTACATAATTATCTGCAGCGACAGGATCCATCCACTCACTATGCTCATTAGTGTGAGCAGCAGCATAGACATGAATGAGGGAAAAGTTTTCAGGATCATCACGTTTCTAACAAAGCGACAATATTAGCAATTTTAAAAAGATAATGTTAGTACTTATCAGAAAGAATATCAGGAAAATAAATAAATTCTATAATTTTTTAATTACCATTTTTTCAGCAAGACGGTGGAATGACCTTGAACCGGCACGATGGTGGACAGTCAGAACGGATCTATTCTGTGCATTTCAGAACTCAAGTGCTACAAAATATATTAAAAATGTTAATTGTAATATGTATACATATAATGTATAAAACGAATATGAATGTAAATAATTAAAAGATATAAATGTAAAATACCTGATAATCTGGAGATGCGAAAAGATCACAACACTTTCTCCAATCATCTAACTTCATCTGTTGAAAAGGAGACTGCGCAACCTCTTCCAACGTCTCAAACTTCTTGAAGTGGTCATGACATCGTCCTTTGTGACGTCGGAATAGTGTAGCCATCAACTCATTCACGGTTCTCAAATCCTCGCTACGGCCAAAGTCAAGGTCGAATTCATCCTAACAAGGGAATCAGGTAAAAAATATAATATATTAATCTAAGTGAAAAAAATGTACTGAAAAGTAAACTCACCAGCACACGACTTCGAATGTGCTCCTTAATCTCATTCGGAACATCTCGCCATGAGCGCACATAAAATGGAGCATAAGCTCGAACTACTGTGCCAATATAGGAGGAAAGTGCTGTTGCACTATCATCCACTCCTCCAGTGGAATTATCAGGAATTGTGATCTTCAGTTTACCGTGCCTTCTATTTTTTTCAAGAGAGATTCCACGTGTATAGCCACGACCGCGACGTACAAATGCATGAACTACATGATAATAATAGATATACTATAATTATAATTATATAGTTATTGAGAAAAAAGTATTAACTATATATATAATTATCAACGACAATATTTCCTTACTGGTAGGTGTCGACTGGTTGTTGTTCTCTTCTGTGTTAGCTTGATCTTCAGGAACGGATTCCTCGAGTGGGGAGTCCTCAATGGATTCAGGACTTGGACTTGGCGGAGGCACATTTCTTTGTTGTCGTTTTGGCGGCATTCTTTAAAATAATTAATTATATCAAAGAAAATTAATTAGAAGAAATTATGAAAATTTAAGATATTTTATAGTCACCTATATAAATAAAATATTTAGTACTTTTACTCTTCAGATGAATTTTCCATGCTTGTTTCAGAATCTCCATCAATAACATCTTCATCATCATCATGCACCTCTTCTTCATCATCTTTATCCACCTCCTGTTCGGATTCTGATTCGTATTCATCTTCTGACTCGTCTTCTCCATCTTCCTCAAAACTGACTTGAATTGAATGATCATTTAATACAGACGGGTCGAGATGTACGGGTGGGACATCATCTCTACACAAGGGGAGCAACTCGAGTGCACCGAGGTCAACAAACAAGTTAATACCCTCTCCATCTTCCTGGTATGCCTCAACAATCGGATTGTCATCTTCATCTCCACTATTCTCGTAATCTGCACTCGTTCCTGCTTCATATATATTTCGAGGAACAAATTTTTGTACGACTCGCCAAGTTATCTCCCCACTATCTTCATCAGCACTTTTCATTGGATCAATCAAGTAATAGACTTGGGTAGCTTGACAAGCCAATACGAATGGATCATCTTCGTACCATTTAGATGCAGTATTGACACTCGTAAAGTGATTATCCCTATGTATCGAAACCCGACCACTGCCTAGATCCCACCAATCACATTTGAAGACATATGTTACAGACCCACCCAGATATTTCAATCCGATAATATCACGTATGACACCATAATAGTCAATATCATCTGTTCCATGACTCCCCTCGACCAACACACCACAGTTTTGAGTCTTTTTATTACGTTCACGGTCCAAAGTATGGAATCTATAACCTCGAACCGTGCATGCAGTATATCGAAGTGCTCTATTTGAGGGACCATAGGCCAATGCATACAATTAAGAAGAAATTGATCCGGGATCACGAGCACGTTGTTCCAAAATCTAAAAATTGAAATAGTATATATTTATTATTTTATTATCCAGAGTTAAAAATTTCACAATATAACATATATATAATTTTAGTTCATACACGTTCTTCAAACCATCCGGGAAATTCTTCCTTGTGTCTTGCCTCTATATTTTCTACGCCTTCCGTTCTAAGCTTGTCCATGTGGTTACTGTTATAACATGTTGCAAAAGAAGTATATTTTGAGCACAACAATTCTAATTAATTTAAAGAAAACTATAATGATTCAAATAAATTAAATGACATACCTAAGATAATCATCAATCTCTCGGCAGTTATTTAGCACATACCACCGAACTTTACCCAACTCTCCATCAATTAAATCGTAACCTGTTTGTGCACCCAAGGGTCGTACATTCTGGGAAAACACTGATAGCTCACGAGGAGGCGGAGTAGCAAGATCAGCATTTCGCTCTTGACGACTAAATCGTGTCTCAACACCACGAAGATATAGAGAGCAAAATGTTAACCATTCATCGTGTATATAAGCCTCTGCTATTGAACCCTCAGCTTTGGCTTTATTCCCAACAGTGCGCTTCAATCGACCCAAATATCTTTCAACTGGATACATCCAACGGAACTGCACCGGTCCACCCAGAAGTACCTCTCGCGGTAAATGTATTGCTAAATAGACCATGACGTCAAAAAATGATGGTGGAAAGATCTGCTCGAATTTACATAGTATAGTAGCAATGTCTTCTTCCAATTTCGACAACACATCTCGATTTACTACCCGAGCGCACAAATCCTTAAAAAACATACATAGTTCAGATATGGCGACACGTACATTAGATGTCAGCTTCCCACGAATTCCCACAGGTAATAACTTCTGCAAAAATACGTGACAATCATGATTTTTCAATCCATTGATTTTCCAATCATCAGGACTCACGCATCTACCAATATTTGAAGCATAACCATCTGGCAACTTCACACCTTGCAACCATTTACAGAAATCAATCATCTCCTCCCTCGTCATCGTAAAACATGCATGCAGCATGACCACCCTATTGCCTTCCACCCGCAAATGCAGATTATGTTTAATTCTCATTCTCTCAAGATCTTTCCTCGTCTTGATCGTGTCTTTCGTCTTTTTGTTAATACTCATCAATGTACCCAGTATATTATCACAAATATTCTTTCTTTATGTGCATTACATCCAAACTATGTCGCAACTTGCACGACGACCAATACGGCAAATCAAAAAAAATACTACGCTTTGTCCAATTCAATTCTGATACGGCTCGTTTTCTCTTGTTCTTTCCCCAACCTTTGCCAAAATTGTTCGCTCTAACATGTTGCAGTTGTTCCACTATCTCTTCTCCAGACAACTCTTTTGGTGCAATCATATCCTCTACTCTCCCATCAAACTTGGCACATTCTCTTCTCCATGCATGATTTGCTGGTAAATAACGTCGATGACCCATGGAACACAACTTCTGAGAAAATTTTAGCCACTCACTAGCAGTTTCTTTATTACACGTCGGACACGCTAACTTCCCTTTCGTACTCCAGCCGGAAAGATTCCCATACGCCGGAAAATCATTTATGGTCCACATTACCGCAGCATGCATCTGAAAAGATGTCGACGTAGATGCATCATAAGTTCTAACCCCTGTTTCCCATAACTCTTTCAGCTCTTCAATCAACGGCTGCATGAATACGTCAATATCATTCCCAGGTGATCTAGGGCCAGGGATGAGTAAAGTTAACAAAAAGTTTGGCGCCTTCATGCACCTCCATGGTGGAAGATTGTACGGAATCAATACAACGGGTCAAGTGCTATAACTTGTACTCATATTCCCAAAAGGGTTGAATCCATCGGTTGTGAGTCCCAGGCGCACGTTCCGAGCTTCTAACCCGAACTCTGGATACTGATTATCAAAAGACTGCCACGCAAGTGAATCAGCTGGATGCCTCATATACCCGTCATTCTTAACTCTTTTCTCCTCGTGCCACCTCATATCATGAGCTATTTTCTTACACATATATAGTCTTTGCAACCTAGGTTTCAAGGGAAAATACCGCAACACCTTAACCGGCACGTTTTTCTTACCTTTCCACCTCGACTCTCCACATACAGGACATGCTTGTTTCTCCTCGTTCTCCTTCCAGAACAATACACAATCATTCTTGCATGCATGTATGGACTTGTACTCAAATCCTAATCCATTTCTCAACTGTTTCGCTTCATAAAAGTTCTTAGGCAATGCAGACCCTTCGGGAAGCACCTCGTTAAATAAGTCCAATACCATGTTTATTGCTTTCGTCGACATCCCACACAATGATTTTATGTGAAGCAACCGCACAATAAACGACATTTTGGAATGTTTTGTACAACCTGGGTAAAGCTCGCGCTTTGCATCTTCCCACAGTGAAGGAAAATTTTCACAATCAGTCCCTGATCCACCACTTGAGGCATTGTCGTTAACCTCATCCATAAACATCCCAGCTCCAATGTCACCTAACATCTCCTCCATCTCATCATGCTCATAATCATCATCCATGTGCCGTAAATAATTGTGATGATCGACCAATACATCTGCTGACCCTTCATACGGCTCACCATGCAGTACCCATCGCGTATACCCCAGATCCATACCGTTCACAAATATATGACGCTCTACTTCATCCAATCCTATCGCACACAAATTTTTACACCCTCGACATGGACACTTAATGTAACCACGACTATCAGCAGAGGCCCGTGCAAAATCAATGAAAGTTCTTACTCCACATGCATAGGGTACGTAATCCTTTCCAAGTCTATCGTCCAGACGTATCCAATTTTTGTCCATTTCTAAAAACATCCAGATATTAATAACACGTACATTAAAAATTCACATGCATGTCTTGCCTCCAATTCTCATTACTTTTTTGATAAGGTAGTTGGTCCTATCCCATTCGAGATTATATTCTCCATATTACACAAATCTCGTCACTCTACTAATTTCCACATTAGTAGAAATTCCGGCAGCACTTCCCCATAATTCTCCAAGTATACATGTTCAAATATCGGGATTGTGACCCTACGAACAGTATACCCGAAGAACAGTAGAAGAAGATACCGAAACTTCATATTAAACGTGGAAAGTAGCGAGTAACAAAAATGTGTAATACAGATAATATAATCTCAAACTGTCCACACTGGACAATTCAGGAATCAGTGGACACATAAATGTACACTGATTCCCAAACGGGTCTAAGGGTATTTATGCAATGTCACACGCATCTAGCAAAAAATCATACAACAATATCTCCATGTTGTTTAAATTAACAATGTCACCTTCAAGTAGTGTTATATTGTTAAACTAAAGAGGGATGGAAGATTATGTGACCCTACGTTTCGTGTCTTGTACACAACGAGGGAGAATGATCTTGAAGAAATGTTTAAATTTTAGTCTAATTACTTAACCGTCACAAACTGTCCGACCTTAACAACTCACAAGGCCGAAGAGACTATGACAGTCAAGCAATTAAATTGAAATTTCAACATTTCTTCAAGATCATATTCCCTCGTTGTGTACAAGATAATTATTCTTAAAGTATAATTTTAATTGTTATACTTAATTTCAAAGGTTATACTATAATTTTAATTATTATAATTCTTAAAGAGTTACTTTTATGCTTGTTATTACTTAATTTCAAATATTATTATAAATATTTAATTATCATACTTAAATTTCAATGGTTATACAATAATTTTAATTATTATAATTCTTAAAGAGTTACTTTTATTTGTTATTACTTAATTTCAAATATTATTATAAATATTTAATTATCATACTTAAATTTCAAAGGTTATACTATAATTTTAATTATTATAATTCTTAAAGAGTTACTTTTTATGCTTATTATTACTTAATTTCAAATATTATTATAAATATTTAATTATCATACTTAAATTTCAATGGTTATACAATAATTTTAATTATTATAATTCTTAAAGAGTTACTTTTATGCTTGTTATTACTTAATTTCAAATATTATTATAAATATTTCATTATCATACTTAAATTTCAATGGTTATACAATAATTTTAATTATTATAATTCTTAAAGAGTTACTTTTATGCTTGTTATTACTTAATTTCAAATATTATTATAAATATTTAATTATCATACTTAAATTTCAATGGTTATACAATAATTTTAATTATTATAATTCTTAAAGAGTTACTTTTATTTGTTATTACTTAATTTCAAATATTATTATAAATATTTAATTATCATACTTAAATTTCAAAGGTTATACTATAATTTTAATTATTATAATTCTTAAAGAGTTACTTTTATGCTTGTTATTACTTAATTTCAAATATTATTATAAATATTTAATTATCATACTTAAATTTCAATGGTTATACAATAATTTTAATTATTATAATTCTTAAAGAGTTACTTTTATTTGTTATTACTTAATTTCAAATATTATTATAAATATTTAATTATCATACTTAAATTTCAAAGGTTATGCTATAATTTTAATTATTATAATTCTTAAAGAGTTACTTTTATGCTTGTTATTATTTAATTTTAAATATTATTATAAATATTTAATTATCATACTTAAATTTCAATAGTTATACAATAATTTTAATTATTATAATTCTTAAAGAGTTACTTTTATTTGTTATTACTTAATTTCAAATATTATTATAAATATTTAATTATCATACTTAAATTTCAAAGGTTATACTATAATTTTAATTATTATAATTCTTAAAAAGTTACTTTTATGCTTGTTATTACTTAATTTTAAATATTATTATAAATATTTAATTATCATACTTAAATTTCAATGGTTATACAATAATTTTAATTATTATAATTCTTAAAGAGTTACTTTTATTTGTTATTACTTAATTTCAAATATTATTATCACAATTTTTCAAATCCATATCACAACATTTTCACAATAACTTACAATATATTCACAAAATAACATGCCACATGTATTAACAAAACCTAATGACAATATATTTCTAATAATAAACACAATATTTCAAATTTATATCACAACATATTATTATAACTCACAAACTATTTAGAAACTATACAAACAATAATCACAATATGATAAAAAGTAAGCATAAAATAACATGCCACATATATTAACAAAGCTTAAGGACAATATATTTGTAACAATGTAAACATATTCAAACGTCATTCACAAATAATAATTTAAATATTTCAAGTCCATATCACAATAACTCACAATATATTCACAAAATAACATGCCACATGTATTAACAAATTTCTAAACTTGAGTAAGCAATAAACATGTATTAACAAAGCCTAATGACAATATATTTCTAATAATAAACACAATATTTCAAATTTATATCACAACATATTTAAAATAACTCACAAACTATTTACAAACTATACAAACAATAATCACAATATGATAAAGAGTAAGCATCAAATCACAACAACATATTGATAAAGTTTATAAATATACCTAGCACTCACAATATCCTCTTACAAATCAAAATCTTCAAACTTCCCAAAACAAGCAATCCTTCAAAAAAATACAACACTAACTTATTAGAAATATTCTATAACAAAAACACATTCTATAAATATCATAAAATTTAAATAAAGACAAGAAATAAAAATATTATCTTACCAAAACTCAACTCTCTCTCACTCCAAAACTCAACTCTCTCTCACTCTAACACTCTCTCTCTCTCTCTCTCTCTCTCTCTCTCTCTGTTGCGCGCACGGGAGAAGAAGAAATAATGCGCTTCCTCCCGTGCGCGTACTGATTAAGTTCTAAAATTATTAGTTTAAACGTTCGAACGTTTAATTTTTACGTCCGAACGTTATATTCTAAAATTATTCCCGCCCAGAACGTTCGGACGTTACAATACACGTTCGAACGTACCCTTCTTATGATATAACATAAAATCTAGTGGGAAAGTTCCCACACTTTCCTCATATATGTTCGAATGTATCACAATTTTTCGTTCGAACGTTCGTAGATTTATAGATAAACGTTCGAACATTTAACTTAAACGTCCAAATGTACATTTCATGAAAGTGTTACCATATTTGAGCGGGAAATCTCCTACACTAATTTAACTAACGTTCGAACGTTGACAGATTTGGTATTCGAACGTAGAGTATAAACGTCCGAACGTCTGAATAATCACACAGATACCTTAATCGAGCGGGAAAATTCCCGCCTCTTAGTTTAACGTTCGAACGTTAACTTGAAACGTTCGAACGTACGATTCCTACTATACTTAACTTATAGTATAATATATATACTACATTTTATATATCTATAACTATATACTACATTGTATAGTATGATAGCATAATATAATTTAAATGATAAACTATACCATATATATAAATCAATAATATATATTAAATTGTTACTTATTAAATTCTTTATTATATATTAACATATAGTATAATATATATACTACATTTTATATATCTATAACTATATACTACATTGTATAGTTTGATAGCATAATATAATTTAAATGATAAACTATACCATATATATAAATCAATAATATATATTAAATTGTTACTTATTAAATTATTTATTATATACTAACTTATAGTATAACATATATACTACATTTTATATATCTATAACTATATACTACATTGTATAGTATGATAGCATAATATAATTTAAATGATAAACTATACCATATATATAAATCAATAATATATATTAAATTGTTACTTATTAAATTCTTTATTATATACTAACATATAGTATAATATATATACTACATTTTATATATCTATAACTATATACTACATTGTATGGTATGATAGTATAATATAATTTAAATGAGAACATCAACGTATATAATATATAAACTATACCATATATATAAATCAATAATATATATTAAATTGTTACTTATTAATTCATCAATAAACACCATAAACTCATAAACTATTCACAAAATTCACAGACAATAATTATAATTATTTCAAGAGTAAGCATAAAATCACAACAACATGTATAAACATATTGCTTAACTTTATAAATATAACAAGCACTCACAAAAAAACCAATAATCTAATTGTCAATAATATTATATAACATCCTAATATATAACTTAAACATTTATAATATAATATATTATAGATAAAATTTTGGAAATTAAATTGACAAACGTTCGAACGTAATAATAAGTACGTTCGAACGTTCTGTGTATATAAGGCCAAAACCGAATGTCGAAACGACATTTCCCTGCCCGTTACCATCGTCTTCTCCGTTATTTGCCACCACGCCTCCGTCACCGCCGCCGTCAACTCCGCCATAACCGTCACTAAAAGGTAGGCATTCATCTTTTATGCAAATAACATGTATTTTATTGAGATTTAGATTGAGATTTGGATTGAGTTTTGTTTAAAACCGGATAAATATTACCGGATTTTCAACTTCATTTTCCGGCCACCACGGCCAGTCATTAGCCGAATAGTCACCGTAGAAATGTTTCTTGAAGTGTATACTTCATTTACATGGTGACATTTCGGCATTTAGACCCTTGTAGAGAAATTTTCGAGATTTCAATAATGGCTGAGTCGACTCAGCCATTCTGCATTCTCGAACGTTTCACCGTGACATTCGAACGTACGACGTTTAAATTACAGAGCCGTTACGGCTTCCACGTTCGAACGTTAATCGTCTTACATTCGGACGTGAATATTATTAAACGACATACGTTCGAACGTGAATATTTACTTTCGCACGTAAATCACATATGGTCGGACGTTTAATTATAACATCCGAACGTAGTGATTTTCTACATTATAAATGCTTCGACGTTCGGACGTTCATATTTACGTTCACACGTAAAACAAATACGTTCGAACTTAAATTCGAACGTATTTGTTTACTGCTTATGTTCAAACGTACATCTGTACATTCGAACGTATTTGTTTTACGTTTGAACGTAAATTTATTTACATTATGTTACGTGCGAACGTATAAATTAACGTCCGAACCTTTTTATCTTTAACGTTCGAACGTTAACGATAAAACGTTCGAACGTTAACGATAAAACGTTCGAACGTTAATGCAGAGCATCTTAAAATTAATACAAAAAATTCATTATTGTAAATAATTTTTTTTTTCTTTTTCTATTTTCAGGATATGGCTCTTCCACTGCATACACGAAAACGAGGGAGGGAAGGAGCCACGTCGGACACTGCCCGTATCGGAGCTCGTACTGTTATGGTAGAGAGAGAGGTCTTAATTAATGAGTTCGACGAACTCTGTTGGCAGCAGACGAACCTGTTTTCCTCAGTAGAGGCTCGGGAAATATTTGCACATTGAGGGGGAAGGTATACCCCTCAATGGTTCAAGAATTCTATATGGGGATGTGTGACATGCCTCCGGATGCATCCTCTCACACCGTGACTGTACGCGGTGTTTCTATTGAGGTATCGGCAGATGTCATCGGCGAGCACCTAGGGATTCATCGAGGTGCTCAAACATTTACACACTCAACACCCCGTGAGGATGTAGGCACTTCTACATCATCTACTGGCCGGGGATGTGAGCCAGCATCAGCCAGAGATGCAGGCCAGTCAGAGGCTGAGGATACTGGCGTCGAGGCTCGGGATGATGACCGAGACGAGGATTTCTACATCCTCACCGGGAGGGATCGCATGCAGATCGAGCGGAAGAACGCCTTCAACCAGATCCATCTGCTGCATTTCTTCCGCATGTTGCACCTGATTGTTGCAACAAATGTCGATCCTGTGGCTCATAAAACCACATTTAGTCGGCTTCGGGCACAATTTTTGATACGAGTGGCACGTGGAGATCCTATAGATTTGCCACTGCACATTTTTGAGAGGATCCGTTACGAGGCGAGCATCGTCTCCACGGATAATCTCCCATATGGTGTCCTCATCAGCCGACTATTACTTGCACGGGGAGTGCCGACCCAGCCAGAGGAGCGGGTCAAAGATCAGATGAGCCCCCTCGACATGACCACGCATCGGCGTAGCATTGGACAGGCGAGGGGACGTCAGCCACACCCTGTAGAGGATCTAGTTCCTCCGACGCAGCCTGAGCCAGGTCATGTCGGGAGTAGTAGTCAGCATACGCCGAGTACATCTGCAGGAAATGTGCGGCCTGCTTGGGTTGATGCGGTCATATCACAGCTGACTGCGCATATTGATCATAAGATCGATCGATCGCTAGAGGCTATATCGGCGTCTGTTGCCGAACTCACCCATCGTGTAACTATCCTCAATGACAAGGTTGATACCTTGACTGAGGAAGTACGGAGTTCGACTTTTGCAGATAACGTTATCATCTGACTGTTGTTTACTACGTTCTATCAATTTTTGTATTTTATTTTTAATATTTGTAACGAAAAATATTATTGAATATTTTTATCGTTTTTTAATTTCAATTTTTAATCTTCTTTGATGTTATAATTTCCAACTTTAATACTAAATCACTGCATTTCAAATGTATATAAATCAATAATATATATTTATATATTACAAAGTGTGTATATATAAATATATACAATTCAATTTTTTAGACTTGTTCACAAATTATGCACAATAAAAATCACATAATTTTTAAATTAAAATCATTTAATTTAAATTTACAATGAACGTTCGAATGTTATTACTTAACGTTCGAACATTGGTGCAAACATTTTACGTTCGAACGTAAAATTAATAACATTCGAACGGTTGCGCCAAAACATTTTACGTTCCAACGTAAACAGACATAACGTTCGAACGCATATGTGACGTTCGAACGCATATGTCCCATACGTTCGAATGTAAAAAAATCTCATTCTATCTTTAGTGACGGTTTCCAAAAACTGTCACAGAAAATGTCTTTTAGTGACGGTCTAGGGACTGTCACAATTTCCCAACCGTCACTAAAAAGTAATTGTGTTGTAGTGATTAATGGTCATTTTCTATACCCAAGCTATACTTAATATTAGAGAGCCTTATATATAATATATGTATATATAACTATAAGATATAATTAACATATGAGCTAAACCCTAAAGCTAGATAAATAGTATGAAATATTTATAAGGAGCCTCTTGTAAAGCAAATACATGAATTAACAACTCTTATGAAAGCATTCTGTCTCTGAGGAAGCGCCAAGGTCCAGTTGCAATCCCAACCCTGCCATTTGCAATTAATCAAAATTAAATAAAAAGAAAGAAAGAAAGAAGATATCATTCAAAATATTCCAAATGCTTACCCTATTATAAAAAATGGAGATTGAAACTTGAAATATATATCTCGATTATATATAGATTTCATTAGCTAGCTAGCTAGGGAATATGGATTACAAAAAGAAAATCACCTCCAAACACCAGCAACTGTGCGCAAACCCATGTAGATGATTAAGGCATACCAGATTCCAATATAACATCTGGCTTTAGCCAGAAGGTATTATGAATTAATACTTGCTATAGCCATAATAATCTGAACAAGAGAGTTTAGTGAACTTGCCATTGAATATGCAGTATATGCAAAGTCAGATGCTCCAAAGTTCACACCATCAAGAACAAAAGCTAAGGTGTTTATTGGTTGTGTACCTGCTATAAACTTCAGAATTAAGCCAAAAGAAAAGGGAGAATTCGATCAGTACTTATCTGCTCAAATGAAGAAATTATATATTTAGATGTAATTCTTTAATTTAGTTGTGTTTTGAATATATATATATATATATATATATATATATATATATATATATACCGGTATGCCCAAGTACATAAGGTGCAAAACATTTTTGTCCTTGGTAAACACTCCAGCTCCAAAGTATAAGCCACCTCCAACGATAACAAGGAGGCCCAAACCCACAACAACACCCATCTGCATATAATTACAAAGTGGTATTTAATTGTAAAAAATAAAGCCTATCTAGTTGATCTGTAAACACTTCAATTATCTTGTCCTTGTAATTAGAACTAAAATTAATAAATTACCTGTGCTACCCGGATAGCAGTTGTAATTGCCTTTTTATGGCCCTTCTCAGTAAAAGCATAAGCTAGGATTGCCTTATAAACAACAGAGAAAGTAGATCAGTCCTGATTAATTAGTATTTGATTTTCAATTGGACACAAGTCGACCTACAAACGCGGACCCACATGGCCATCTTCATTAAGCAAGCATGCATGCATGCAGAATTACCATTAGCAATAATGCCTACCTGTCCAGAAACGTCCAAACCATCAGCAAGAAGTGATGATGTTAACCAGACCTGTAAACAAATCTGGAATGCAGCCATGGGAATGGGGCCCTGTCTTGCAGCCAATCCTGCTGCAAATGTCACACAAGATGTCATAGCTATGACTCTGGTCAAAATCAGAAAACCTGCATCAAATATATATAAATTAGAAAGTTAATTAACTAGGGCTAGCTATTGAAGTCGATCGGCATGGATTTCCGATCGATGTATTTATTTAGTATTAGAGTCTCAAGGGAGATGCTGGTGGCCGCAACCAACGTACGCCTTGGTTTTGTAATTATAAGAGAATTTCCTGATGGAGAAGTAGGCTCTTAATTACCAGTTTTAATAAACCGACCAAATTGTAATTCTTTCACACTCAGAGCTAAGAGATTCACTTGTTGCATCAACCTCAGGAAAAGGATCAGAGCAATTAAGCCAAGAGATCAGGCTTGCTGCTATTGCGTGATCAAAATTAGGCCAAAAGCATGCATATATATATGTAAGAACAATGACAACTTATAGCACAATGATTTTTCTGAATGTACAGTTATAATTACTTGAGAATGAAATTCATTTTTTTCTAACTTGGCCCATAAAAAGAGTTATTTTTAGAAACTAAAACCATATTTCTGATGAATCCTTCCGGGACAAACGATTAAGTTAATGGAATATATATATATATATATATATATATATATAAAACTAAGCAGAAAAAAAAAAGTTAATACCGTCGGAATAATATATATAAGAGAAGAGATTGATATGACCATTGAGTATCAATAAAATCTTTGATAATTACTATAATTGCCAAATATATAAATATATATATATATATATATGATGCATATATATTGGACATGTGAGCGCATGCAAATCAAAAAGAGTGAGCTAGGTGGTAGGCAGTACCATTTTGTAGGGTTGATTCTGAAGTTGTTTCATTAACATGATTTGATGTGGTAGAAGCTTCTAAATCCAAGTTGTTAAGCCTTTTGGACTCGACCTTTTGTGCTAATTCAATACTCATTTTTTCAGCAGAGTGTTCCTCGGCAACAAAAGAAGTGGTAATGCTAACAATGGGGTACATGGTAATAGTTGCTGCCAAATCGAACTCAAAATGGGCACCACCTTCAATAGTTGCTGCCCACTTTCCAGGGTCAACATATCCAATTGAAATCAGAAGCATAGGTGCAACTGCTGGAAGTAGCTGATTGAGACCATCCAGAATTTTGTTAGAAGTAGAACTCTCAGATTCCATGTTATTCATCGGTACTTCAAACAAAACAGAGGTACCAGTCCACTAAAATATTTAAATAACACTTATGAGCAACAGAAGGGACCTCCAGTTGAGTGTAAACTTATAAATCACATGGCTTCCAATCTTGTTTGCGAGAGGGAACGTACAACCTTCAAAATTCAATCACTGAGACATTGCAATTTCTGGGATCAACAATGCTTAACCAAAGTAAACCACAAGTCTAATCCAACATATCCAACAATGCTACTCAGCCCTCAAGTTACCCTTGTGCATCTTTTTTTTTGTTTTTTTTAATATATAAAAAAGAAAAATTGTTATTTTTTTAATGTTATAAAAACACATATATACACTAGTGGTAACTTTTTTAAACATTTAATGTGAAAACAGTGGATAGATTGTTATTTGTTAGAGAACCTAAGCAACAAACCAAAGGAAGAAACACATCTAATATGAAACACATCATTTAACTGTCTCATAGAATGCTCATATAATATTTTAGGTATCCAACTGAATACAAGAGTCTCTCTACCCCACCACCAATACATTATAAGATACCCTGATTTAGTGCTAGCTGGGTGCTTTTTGTACTGTCGGTACTAAAACATGTAACAACATATAAAACTTAACTAATTGTATTGGATCAGTTTAGAAGCATAATCCAACAATACCATTGTAATCTAACAAGGATTCATAAAGATAGACTATCAGTAAGGATGGCTCTACATAGATATAATACCCAATATTTTTTTCAAGCATAAATAGAATGTAAATCACATATAAGATAGAATGCCAATATTCACACGTCATCCCACCTCTTGACTGACATGTGGAGAGTGAGGGTCAAACACTTATTGGTACAAATACAGGAACTTTTCCAATGAATTTGAATGATAAAAATTCAACACATCACAGGGAAGTTTATATTATTATAAGCATGATTCTGTAAGAGAAAAAGAGTAAGAAAATCTAGGTTGAACCTTTACTAGAGTGGCTGTTACTTCCAAACATTTTTCTCCAATAAATTTTTTTAATAATAAATTTTCTCCAATAATTTTCTTCCAACAAACCAGCACAGATGAGACCACAATGCAGAACATGGTGATTGTTAGAACCATTGTCCTAGCACAGACCAGAATAGCAACAAGAAAAGTAAACGGAAAAGAGCAAAAAATTAAAATAAAATAAAATAGGATAAAGTGAGAAAGGGATACCATTAAAGTCAGTGCCTTCTTAAGAACATTTTAAAAACAACAAAAGTAAGGATGTTTCCATTTTCCGGCAAAAGCAAGAACTTTCAGCCTGTGAGCAGCCAAACACAAGCTAGTAATTTAAGTTAAAGTCTAATGTACAAGCAACCAATTAACTAACTAACTAACAAACTAACTAAGTACAATAGATTAAAAACATGCAAGCATTAAAAGCAGTTCATAGGAGCTTGTCCCAGATGCAGGGTATGCCATTCAGTTCAGCAGCAAACAACTTGCTGGTATGCTAGCCTAATTCGCGACCAACTTCACATGCTTACATTTGAAATCAAGTCTGAGCTTTGAAACTACTTAGTTTAAGCCTTAAAATCAAATTGAGACTTGAACACTAACATTACCGGACATTAACCAACATAGAGATTCACAACTGTATGTGTTTACGAAGTGTCTTACACAAAAAATAAAAGCATGTAAATCTCTTAAACAAAAAATCAAAGCATTTTAAAAGTGATATTGAATCTCAAATAAACAAAAAATAGTTTGAATTGGTTGCATAGAAAATATTCACAAGGAAAAATAATCAATTTCTGTAGTAACTTATTCACGGGATCCCAAGATAGGTATCCCTCAAATGTTTCAATCTTCAAATTGAACAAAGACCTCAATAAAAGCTGAAAAAAAAAACAACAAAAATGATGGGTACAAGGAGAAAACAACACATCCCTGAACGAGAGAACCCACAACTTTTCCAGAGACATTACATACAAAAATCTATGTGAAGAAAAAACAGAAGAAAAGAAGAATCGAAACTCACAAGGGAGTGGCAGATCAGTAGCAAACCGCGTGGGGGCCGTGGGTTACGAACAGAGCAAGGGAGAGAGGGAGGGCCTCGGGCTGCTGGGCTAGGCGTGGAGGAGAAGGGGGCTCCGACGAAGGACTGGCGATGGCATTGAGGTGTGAGTGGTGGCGAACGGTGCCCCTAGCAGCGGCGACATAGAGAAATGCGAGAGAGAGAGAGAGAGAGAGAGAGAGAGGTCGAGGCTAGATTCGGGAGAAATGATATTTTCGCCATGGGGGCTGGGGGAGAAGGAGGGGTGGCCGTCGAGGTGAGGTGGCGGTGGCGTGGTGCAGTCGCTGGCATCAGGCTGTGCGCGGCGGCATGGGTTGAGGGAGAAGAGGGATTGGGGAGGCAGAGCGGGGAGGCAGAGCGGGGAGAGAAAGAAATGAGGGGAAAAACGTAACGCGGGTGGTTTAAATTTAATTTAATTTCTCCGGCGATTTGGATTCGCCGCTAATAACATTTAATTTAATATCTATTTTTTGTTGCGACGATATTAAAATCGTTGGGAAAGATCAAAATTTTCTAAAAGGCTATTGCAACGCTTTTTATTCGCTGCAAAACTACCTATTATCGTGATTTTTCCATATCGCCGCAATTAAATACTGCTACAGGTACTAATACTATTTTCAGCGACACAAACGCGCCGCAAAAGATCACATAGTCGCCGCAAATAAATGAACAGTAATTTCAACGTCAGATTTTAGGATACATTGCTTTGGATTTCAGCAGCGATAAGAAAATCGCCGCAAATAATGATTAATTGCAGCGATTTTTTTTGCGGCGATAAATAAATCGCTGGAAAATGCGTTATTTCTTATAGTGACTATAAAAATAATTTTATAATCTAACGTACCTTATCAAGCCACGTTATAAGTTTGTAAGTTTATTTTTATAAAAGATCTCAATGACTAAAACATTTATTTTATATATATATATATATATATATATATATATATATATATATAACACCTGTGTGTTTCCTTTTAAATACTAACTATATACGTGATTAACTTTGAAAGATTCAAATACTTCAAAAAGATGAAACTCTGAATTAATATAAATATAATAATATTATAGAGGTGTCTTATGACCGTGCATGACCATTTAATTTAGATAGATATTTTAATTATAAATAGATTACATAAAAATATAATTTTACAAACTGACATAAATTGATATGATTTGTCATATTAATTATAAAGTTATTTTTATTATAAAGTAGATCTAATTGATCACATAAAGTTACTCTAATTTGTAAAATTTTTTTTATAATCTATTTATACATGTAACACTTCAATTTAATTTATAATTAAGTTGGAGGGCACGTGATTCACGTTCATCGTAGACATTGGAACATGGGATTCACGACGTCAGCTAGGGGTCTGATTTCTGTCGTTGCCATCAAGATCTCGATGAGTTTGCATATCTCTTCCATTGTTGTGATCTTGATCTCGTGACGACATTCATGATCCAAGTTTTATTACAATATTGAAGATCAACTTGTCATGTCGTGCCTTTCTTTATTTATTCTCAATGAGAACATGGCAAAGCGAAACAAAAATCTACAGTGCTTTTTTTATTTTGTTTAATTTCTGTTTTCAAGCAAAGCCGCTTAAAATAGACGTTTACCATTCTTTAACTAATATAACCGTTCTTCAAGTCTTCTTACACCCTCAAACGAAGACTTTTAACAGATTTTTGGGAGGCTCCGGTGCGTTTGGTAAATGAGATTAAAATAAAAATGTTCAAAATTTCTTATAATTTCCCTCTTAAATACCATTCAAACATAAAATATTTTTCAATTTTAAATCTTTAACTTTTTCATCTAATTATGTAGAGTCTCATCACATAAAGTCTCATCGCATAAAATGTCCAACAGGAAAATCACTTCACTGTTTGACTTGGGGAATCACTCACACCCGACCAACGTGCATGCTGATTCGCTTGTTTCAAATCAACAAATACATCAAAATATACATGTTGAACTGGGAACACATTCTACTCGGCCATGATATGCTTGGAGAATCTCTCAACCAGTCTATCAGGTGAGGCCAATACGAAAGCATTCCACCCCGATCATCACAAAGAATCACTTCCGAACATATGAACTCGTGGCAACGTGTTGTAAGAAAGGTCCATGGAATTCTTAACCCGTCCATGATGATTGATGCATGATAAGACTCATATCCAAAATCATCACACATCACCAATCTGAACCTGTACTTACGTATCAAAATCTCATAAAGCACAAAATAAAGATATATTCGTAAACATAATGAAGGAAAATATTTATCATTTCATGAATAGAAAAAGAGAAGGTTACAAAATATACAATGCAAATCCCATAACATACCCACAAGATTTATTCCACATTTTCCAATACTGTCATATAAACTAACCTATCTTCCAGAGTATAAAATACTATGGCGGTGCTGATGCTACTTTTCCAGTCGCTCTCTTGAATTCACTTGCTCTTCTTTGAAGATTCCAACTCCAAAGAACTCCAACGCTTACGATCTCAAAAGTAAAATTTTGACTTTTAACCTAAGTCATTATAGGGTTGGATCGTTAGGTGTCCTTCTAACTTCTGATGTGCCAGAATAAGAGCCCTTTATAGTTTGTTTGGATAGTTGAAATATCTTAAAATTTTGTCAATAGTAATGTTATGATTTGTAAATAGTAGTGAAATGATTTGATTTAAAATATTTAATTTATTGAGTTTTGAGAAATAAGAGAAAAGAATTGAATAAAAAATTATTAAGTTAAAAAATTATTTGAATATTATGTTTATTTTGAAGTTTGAAAATGTTGTATTGATTTTTTTGTTTTGCTTTGAAATTTATAAATGTTATAATATATGATTAAGAAATGATTAGATGAAAAAATAAAAAATTTGAAATTAAAAAATATTTTATATTTGAGTGATATTTAGAAGTAAAATAGTTGATAATATCTGAAAGTATATGAGAATACTGTTGTACACAAACGGGCCGTAATCCAAAAAAAAAAAACACGAAAATGGTGGGACGTATTATACACTCCTAATCCGTGCTGTAAGATTTACGTGGATAGTGTCGAAACTGTAGGCGGAATAAAGGCTAGCCAGCTTATGCTCAATGGTTCATGCATGGCCCATGGCCTGCTTTGGTCAATGGTCAGATATATATATATATATACAACGCTTTGATTTTTAAATCCATGCATCTCGTGAGTTTTCAAATCATGATTACTTCGTGAACGTCGTGGTGCATACACGTCGTCTTTTTAAAAAGAATTAAAAAAATGATGTTAATTCAGGATGTCAAATATATATAATTTAATGTCTCATTTATTTTTCTTTAATTAGTTTATTAAAAAAAGAAAAGGATGTATTTAGATTGGGACGACATGGTATACAGTATAAGGTTGGACCACGATACATCGAGGAAGCAGCCGCAACTTATAATTAAAAACTCCAGCCCCCCACCCAGTTTGACCCAAACAAATTGAGTATAAAAAGAAAAGGAAAATGATATCACGTCCTTTAATGTTCTGTTTGGATTGAGAAACATTCTCAATTTATTTTTTTTATTTCATCTTATTTTATTATTATAAATTTTATAAATTTTTATATAAAATATAATAAATAATTTAATTTTTTAAAATTTCAAAACAATAATAATATTAAAAAATAATATTCTAATAATATTTTATTTAATTTTTAACTTTCATCTCAATTTAAAAAATAATATTCTAACAATAATTTCTCGCATCATGATTTCAAATAATTTGTTAAAAAATTAAAATATATATTTAAAATAAAATAACGCTAAAAAATATTGTGGTGCTATGCTAAGAGAGAGACTGAGTGGTATAAATTTGCGATATATATATATATATATATATATATAAAAGTAGCATTTTCTTTATAATTAAAGGAAATATCTTCTGTTATTATATATTAATGTTCCTTTCTTGATCTTTCTCCTAAAAATTCCTTTTCTTTTTCAATTGTTTTTGTAAGCAGCGAGCTGCAATTCAAGAAACTACGCTGCGGAGTTTTCTTCTAATTTCCTGTACGTTGAACTTTAGCATGCAGTGAGCAATTCAAATCCAAAGAAAGTTTTTTGATGAAAGACTTATAAATATTATAATTTATAAAGTCTAATTAATGATCATCATGACCAGTTGTTATGTAGAAAAATATGATTAAATGGTTAGAAATTATATATCAAAGCTAGCTCGCTCTTATAAAAATAAATGAATTTTTTAATAGTGTATCCTACTATTTTTCAAAGCGACTGTACAACATTTGTGCATTCCACGACTATATATAGCATTACTCATATATATATATATATATATTTGATAGGTAATGGGAATACCCTACTCATATATATATAGGTGCTACGTACATTAATATTCTAATTAGCTCGTGTCATAAGATGTTTGGTCGATCAATTCCTATAATAACAAGACGTTTCTTTTGTTCCTTAATTCCAAACGATCGATCGATTGGAAAATAAAGAAAATGTCAATATTTTCTAGATAATTACTTATAATTACAAAATGAAGTCCCAGCTCTGGGGGATTGAGACGTCTACATCAAGGTCTTTTAAGAATAAATATTTTTAATTTAGGGATTAGTAATCTCTTTTCATTCCATGGTGTCTTTTCATCTATATATTGCAACTTAGCATTAATATAATAATTAGCATTATATTAATTAGTGTTTTATGGTAAGAAATTTACTGACATGATTGATAGGATCTGCACGCATATTGCAAGTGGCCGGCCAGCATGGGTACCCAAGCATTCCCGAATCCAAATTAGCATATATACTTGAATGTTGGGGGACCAGCTTAGCGCCTATATCTTTCAGCAAGGCTCTCTTTAAGAAAGTGAGGGTTGAGAGCTGCATGCACAATTCGGACTGCTAGGGTTTATATGCACAATAGGTCTTTGATCGTGTTCATGGAAAAAGGTTTCTTAAGTTATTGCTCAAGTTTAAGGGCTATCAGTGAGAAAGAAACATATACCTATAAAAATATAGACTCTACGATATTTACCGTAGACATTAAAAAAACATGCAATAAATATTATAAGTGATTTAATCCGTGCTTGCATTTCGAATATTTGGTATTCTGTTTTGCTTAATGGAACGATGAGAGGTTTCTTCCAAGGTGGTCGTGGGTTATGTCAGGGGGACCCATTATCGCCTTATCTTTTTATTATTATTCAGGAAGTCCTTTCTCGTCTTTTGAAGCAGAGTGTGTCATTACATAAGATTGGTAATTTCTCCCAACCTAGAGGTACTCCTCAGATCTCACACTTTATGTATGCAGATGATATTATGATTTTTTTGAATGGGGGAAAAAAATCTGTCAAGGAACTTTTGTTGGTTTTTGAAAAGTATGAAGCATGGTCGGGTCAGATGATTAATAAAGAGAAAACAGCCATATATTTTTCTTCAAAAATTTCTGTTGCTCGTAAGAGAGCCCTAAAAAGACTGCTAGGGTTCTCAGAAGATTCCTTTCCTTTTGAATATCTAGGGGTTCCGATTGTATTGGGGCGTCTAAAGCATGTGCATTTGGAGGAAATGGTTAACAAAGTTTGGAAAAAAATTAGTGGTTGGAAAATGAAGATACTTTCATCAGGTGGCCGTCTAATACTTATTCGGTACGTGCTTTCTAGTATGGCTTTACATTTATTTGTTATTTTGCAGGTTCCTCAATCAATTATTAAAGCTCTAAATCGTATGATGAGTTCATTTTTTTGGGGGGAGGTTAATGGTAAAAGTAAAAAAAAATGGGTGTCGTGGAAAAATATTTGCAAGCTAGAAAAGGAAGGGGGCCTAGGATTGCGTAAATGAGAGGACATGCAAAAAGCATTGCATATGCGGCTTGCATGGAATTTAATTCAGGGTAAATCTTTATGGGCAAATTTTTTTTAAAGGAAAATATGTGGGATCTTCTCCATGGTCTTTCATTGATACTAAAAAAGGTTCTAGATTTTGGAAAATGATTATGAAGAGTATTCCCGATGTGCTTAATAATTCAAGATGGAAAGTGAGGGAGGGGAATATTTTTTTCTGGTATGATAAATGGAAAGATAGGGGTCCTTTATTGGAGGAGGTCCAGATGGTGGGGAATCCGCGGATTACGATAAAGGAGTGTATGCTGAATAATAGTTGGGATATAGACCTTTTGATTTCTTTAGTTGGTCAAGAGAATGTTGATGATATTGTTGAAGCTTTGGCCGGTTGTAAGGAGGGTTCGGACGTGTTAATCTGGACTAAACATGAGAGTGGAAATTTTTCTACTAAATCAGCATGGGATTGTATTAGAATTAGAGGTTCTACTTTGGATTGGCATCCATGGATATGGCATAGGTTGTTGCCTCTTAAAATTTCGGTTTTTATGTGGAGGGCATGGAACATAGTTTTGAGTGTTGATGATAGTCTTAGAAGGATTGGGGTCCCGATTGTCTCTCGTTGTGATTGATGTGAAGAAGGTAAGTATGAGGACCAAAACCATGTTTTGTTTGGATGAGAGTTTGCATTTAATATATGGTGTTATTGTGCTAATATTTTTGGTTTACCTCTTGGTCATACTTGGATGGAGACAGTGGCGACTTGGTTAAGACGTGCGTCAACTGATTCTCAAGTGGGGATTCTTGTGGGGTTACTTCCGTCGATTATTAGTTGGCATCTTTGGCGTAGAAGATGCACTGCTCGTATGGAGGGGCAGATTCAATCTGTTAGTGCGGTTTGACAAATGATCAAAAATTGGATGAGCTCTTGTAGCCATGATATGAAAAAGGTAAAAAAATGTTCTATGTATGATCTTCAGATTTTACATGCTTTGCATATTCCTTCTAAAGCCCCCGTGAGGCAGTTTATTAAAATTGTGACTTGGCAAAAACCTGCTCCAGGGTAGTTTAAATTGAATACAGATGGTAGTAGTCTAGGAAATCCAGGACCTTCGGGGGTGGATGGTATTATTAGAAATGATCAGGGTCACTTGGTTCATGCTTTTAATTCTTATATTGGTTTTGGTTCTAATAATAGAGCTGAATTGTTAGCATTGTTGCAGGGTCTTAAAACTTGTAAAAATCTAGGGATTATTTTTGTGGAAATAGAATTAGACTCTCAAGTGGTAATCTCTTGGTGGAATAGGCGAAGATGTGGCATATGGTATTTGGAAGATTTCTGGGAGGATACTCTTGCTCTTATGGATTCAATGGTTTGCACAGTTAGGCATGTTTATAGAGAAGGTAATAAAGTTGCTGACTAGTTGGCTCGGAGTGGGGCAGCTGGTCTTAATATGGATTGGAATATAGCTGGAGAATTGCCTAGGGTCCCTCGAGGTTTACTTCGGTTGGCTAAACTTGGGTTACCTTCTTTGAGGTGCTGTCAGAATTAAGAATTTGGTTTCTATTTGATTGTTGTGTTGGTTTGGTCAGATTTTATTGTATATGTTTGTTGTGCTAATGGTTTTTTTGCAGGTGAGGAGGTTGTTTTTGTAATTTTCTCTAGATATACTAGGTTTTTTTTAATATCTGGTTTCGGATTTTTATATTGTAACACCAGGTATTGGTATGTAACCACGGTTTTCCTCCGCCACAAGTGAGGGTTTATTAATATAATCGGGACGGGATCACTCGTGGACAGGTGATTCTCGGCTCTTCATAAAAAATAAAAATAAAAGTGATCCCATTTGATATATTTTGCTATTTGTTTTCCAATTCATGAGATCCTCAAATTCGGTTAAGTAAGAATTTGAGGGGACCTTGATATATTCCTGTATTCAAAGTATTCCAAGCAGGTAATCCCCCCTGATCTCCACACACACAGATATACATATAATATATATATATATATATATATATATATATATATATATACGTATTTATGTATATATGGAAATATCCTCTTGAATCCTTGATGGTGAATATTACGTTGAATGCATGTCATGCATGTACTTCAAGAACGCGCTTAAAAGGCCGCATCATAATAATTATCAAGTACTTGATCATGATTGTCATGATCATCTAGAATCTAGGAACCTTCGCATGAAGATCTTAGTTCTGATTTATTTTTTTCTTTTTATTATACAAAGATGATCCCTGATAATTAAGAAAAAAAAGGGTGATTGATGAGATTGACTAGGGGTGTTCATCCGGGTTCTGACCCGGGAACCCGGGTATACCCAGACCGGTCAGAACCCGGATATACCCAGACTGGAACCCGGATTTCAAATCCGGGCTGGAACCTGGACCGGATTAATCCTGGTCAGACTCGGGCCGGAACCCGGATTAATCCGGGTTTTTAAAACCCGGAAATCCGAGTTCCGGATTGTACCCGGTTTTTTTTTTTTCATGTAAAGCGTTTAGAAGTTTTTTTTTTTGTTTTATTTTATAAAAGCCTATAATTAAAATGTTGAAAAGTATAATTCTTCTATACTTATTAAAAAAAATTAAAAAAGTGTTGAAAATCATAATTTTTTTACAAAAGCATAATATTTTATGAAAACAATTTCTGAGTGATCATTAAATAGCATAATACTAAATTTTCCAGAATAATAAAAATATATAAAAATGAAAAACTAAAATGCATGCAATCCACTACATATTACACTATTTTGTTATTTACACATTACATTACATTGCAAAATACAAAACTACAATGATTTATATTAGTACAATCAAGATATTAATTCCTCTGTAGAAAGATAAACATCTCTCTTTCCAATTACTTTTCTGAAGTCAAATATTGAGCATCCCACTATAAGGTTTCAGCTTGATCATTTCTCCTGATTGAATAGTCAACCATCATAGCATCAAGTGCAAAATTGTGAGCTATCTAAAGAGAAAAGGAATTCTTTATTTGTATAGTTCTTTTGAAACTGACCTTTATTATATGCAGCCACTTCCTCTCCAAGAAGTAAAAGTAGCTAAGATAGTAGGACCTGCACCACCAGTGCCTGCTGTGTAGTAGTAGAATCTGACAAGAGCATATTTGAGTGTAAGCTGCAAACTTTTTCATAGGAAAAGAGGAAAGTAAACCGGTTTTAGCCTTTGAAACACATAATGCAATTGTTTAGCAAACAAGAAAAGATGTTGCATTTGTATGTCATAATTGTATTTCTAGATAGTTAATTCTATTTTTTTCCTTTGAGCATGAAGTAGCCAATCAAAAATCATGTTAGGATTATAGATGCATAAGTTTGGTGTGACTGAGATGAGAATACCAGGCTGCATACGTCAGAATGCTAGAATTAAGAAAAATAGAACTCATTAACACAACCAAACTTAGCCTTAATTTGCAAATAATCAGAGACAACCACATGCATCTTTTTCTGTCATTTTATCATATCTAAGGTATGATGTCTCTCACCTCCTAATTGGGTGCTTGGTGGGCTGCTCTGTTATGTTTGCAGGCCCATGCACAGAGCAGAATTAGTGTACTTCCACAGAGATTGTATTTTTGGCTCAAGATAAATTAATCATTTTACACACTCTTTCATCATTAATAACTTCTTAATAGTTTGTAGAAAATTGATCCATCAGCAAGAGTTAAGGTCTATTATAAGTTTAACATGTGATGCTAATTAATTACTGACGACTTAAGACTGTTCATCCGGGTTCCGGACCGGATTTCCGGGTATACCCAGCCCGGAACCCGGGCTTCAAATTGTATCGACAGCTAGCTTATGATCATTATAATGTTGTACTACGCCATCACCTTCACAACCCCCCAGATCCGACGAAGGCATGGATGCTGCAACATGATTCTGTCTCCCCATCTGAGGCAACCAATTCTGACTACCCATATAATGATCATATAAATGTGTGTGTGCATGCATGTGTGTGTGTTCTCCATGAAGACCAGACTCCCCATGTAGACCAGACTAACCAATTCAGTTTTAATCGTGTCATATCTTTGTCAAATATTCAAACACAATATTTACCTTGATCAGTAAGGAGTCTCTATCAGTATCATGCCATTGTATTCAAACACAACTATATTCACCTTGATCTTCACCATTAATACTATTCTAAATAGATAATAAGAGTTCCTTAGTCTTAGGTAGACAACATGTCAAGAATAATTACAGACTACAGAGATAAGAAAGAGGGCATCAATCCCAAGAGTGTACTCAAACTTCCTACTCCCACACATCAATAATCAAGTGCAGAGCTATATTTACTAATCGAGAAAATGATGCAGCAACATCTCTCTCTCTCTCTCTCTCTCAACAAGTCATTGAAATTTTTCATTAAAAAAACAAATAAAATCCGAAACAGTACAAGAAAATTCCAAATAAAAAAACCCTAAACCCTCAATCCACAATAAAATCATCACACTACTTCTAAATCAACATCAGACTAAAAAAATTTCAAACATAGTTACCTATTTCTTGAAACTCACGACAGGATGTGTTGGTGCTGCTGCAAGTGGTGTTGCTGAAAGTCCTGAAAGCTAAGGGCCTCAACTGGTGTTGCTGCAACGAACTGGTGTTGTTGCGACAGACTGGTGGTGCTGCGACGAACGAAACCTGCTGCGACGAAACACAAGGTGCTGGACGAAGGTTTGTGAAGGAGGGGGATTGAGAAAAAAAGTGATTTCGCAGATACCAGGAGGGGATCGAAAAGGCTGTGATATTACAAAGATGGAGAAATGGAAGAAACCTAACAGAAAGGAAGAAGAGGCACTGACTTAGGGTTTCTTGCAAGCGTACGAGAGAGAGAGTGAAAGAGACGGATTCGGGGGGGAGGGTTTTCTTAGGAGGCGTAATTGCGTAAAGACCCGGGTACCGGGTTTGTAACCCATATCCGAGCCGGAAAGGTTCGGATTTTTCAATCCGGGTTCCGGCCTGAATCAAATCTGGGCCGGAACCCGGAACCGAAACCCGGTTTTCCGGGTTCCGGACCGGGCCGGAAAAAAAATCCGGCCCAGTTGAACAGTCTTAAGATTGAGTACAAGTTGAAGTCGAATTTATACTGATGCATGTTGATGCAATAGACGACAACATTAACATAAATTATATATATATATATAGCTGTATTAATTCTAGGTATGATTTTTATGTGCACCACATGTATGCCATATATATGGGGATCCTTATTAAGATTTATTGTTAGTTATAACGACCATTAAGTTAATTAACGTTGATCAGTTTTTAGAGAGGCCAATTTTCACAAAGATTTATATATTATATATATATATATATATATATATATATATATACTTTTCCTTTGTAATCATGTCAAACAATATTATTTTAATTTAACATGCATGAAAAATAGTAGTAGTCATCTCAGGTTCTGGCCACCACCAAGCGTCCCAAACCAATTAGTCAGTTCTCGTGGTGGCTCTTCTAGATTTGGCTGCACTTTGACCACCACAAATGGTCTATCTATGCCGCCCTATACAACAAGCCACCAACTTGGCTATCTCGTGAAGGACAGATCAGCCTAAGGTGGCTAGAGGATGCCACGATGGCGGCCCGATCTGTGCTGACAGACATGGTCTGATCTATACAAGAGAAGAGAATAATTTTACTTTCTTTTTAAAGAACTTTGAAGCTAGGATCGAGACACCTATCATGAGGAGAGTACTATGTCATTAGACGTGAAGCGAGCGATGTGCGAAATGTTGGTAGGATTACGATGGACATTTCTTATCTCCCACCTCGAGGACTAGCAGCTTTTTTTAGTTGCTCCTAGTCCCAAAACCAACGGTCTTGTTGAGCAAATATTGGTCCTAACAATCGCTCAAGTTTTAGAATTGTTAGATACTAATCTGGTTAAATCTGTAATTTTTAAGATAATAACATTTCACCATACCTTTGAATACGATGTCCACGGCGGCTCATTATATTGATCACAATGACCCGGTGGTAGCACTTTTTTTTTTGACAATTTCACTTATCTATCAATATTTAATGACTTAACAATATGTTCATATATAGTATATACTAAGGCATTTTAATCCAGCCTATAGATCGCTCTTCCTGTGACTTAAACTCGTGATGTGATTCCTACTCGAATACTAATTGTTAAAGACCCAACCATTAATTCAAAAGTTCTAAAACTATTAAATATTAATTTGGTTAAATTTTTAACCTCATGATCTAACACCGTACCCTTGTAGTACTTGGTAGTACTGCTAATTAACAAGCTACTTGCCTTCTCAAGTGCCGTGGGACCTACGAAATCAAGTAATGTTCACAACCTTTCAGCCAAGCATGCATGAGTACAATATTAATGAAACCCATACAAAAATTCCACACAACCTTTCAATCAGCTGACTCAACCCACTATTACAAAAACGTACCCATTAATGAAACATCAACTTGACTATCAATCAAGATCGCACCATATCTACAAAAATACACTGAAGTTATGCTCAATCCCAGACATCAACAACAAACGCAATGATCATTTTCACAACCCATAAGCATCCACAACAAAAATAAAACCACTGAATCACTAGAGAACAAAAACAGCCTAATCAACATAACCCAAAGTAAAGAAAAAGGAGGGAGTAGGCATCCACAAAACCTACAACCATTAGAAATGAAAGAAAAAAACTTTACCCAAAGAAAAACAAGAGATAGCAAGAGGCCTTATTTTCACTCGAAAACAAAGTGTCATTGAATACGCTATATATATGTGTCATTCCTAAGTATTTGCAGGGGATTTACCATACAGGCGTGACGCATCACTAGATTATGCCTCTCTTCATATTCATGGATATAATAACAATAACAGAGATGCACTTACGGGAAACTCTTTATAAAAAATTTGTGCTCTTCGGAATTAGTTAGGACTAGTTAATTAGTACTCCCAGACATCCAGCACCAATAAAAGGGGAAAAAAGATATACTAGGGGCAATACAATCACAAAATCATATACTCCCTTAACAAATAATTATGGAAAAAATAATCTTTGAGATGCAAATTAATTGCACCCAACATGATTTTTTATTAATGTTCATGGGGCTAAATAGAGTATTATATATAGATGATGGCTGCATAGTAGTATTAATTGATACATTAAGGAGGATCACTATAAATAACTAACTAGATTTTGATGATCGATCCACTACAAGAAAACTGGTTATTTGTTTTCAGCTAAAATGAATCTATTTTCATTGTAAATAATCATTTTTATTGCAAAAAAAAAAATATAAATATCACAAATACCCGTTTTCTTATACTACGATCTATTCATGTTTTCTTAATAACGGAGTGGGAACGAAAAGTAACATTGGTAATTCTATATATTATTATTTATATATATATATATATAATAATTGAGATTAATCCCGTGGATATGAATTCAAATTACAAAAGTTAGTTGGCATATATTGGCTAGCTTTTGGTCAAGACACTATGTAATAATATGCATGTATACATAAATTATCAACAACGAGAAGGACAAAATTGGTTTTATACCTAACTGTACTGATTGGTGATTCTAGAATTTTTTCATGAATACCACTTTACAAAAATCAACCCTTTATCTTTTTCTTGTGTGTGAGAGGTTGTATGTGTTTCTAATCATCCATTAATGTCAAAGGGCAAACAGTTCATTAAACAGATCATAACAATGACGGCTTTCAATAATTCTGACTATGCCTTGACATTCTAGAAAGGTACGTACTAAAATTAATTAAAAGGATAATTAAGTAGTTTTATAATTATAAAAATATTTCTTAAAAATAAATTTATAAATTATATTATATTATTTTATAATAAAAATAATTTTATAATTTAATATATCACGTTACGTTAAATTATCTCGATTTATAAATTTAATTTTATATAATTTATTTATAGTCAAAACATTTCTCAGTTAAAGTCTAAAGCCTGTACGCGCCATTTACTCGAGTTGTTTTATTTATTTATTTATTTTTTTATGTCCAGTTGGCGGTTGCTGTGCATATTAAGGCACCTCTAAGAATATGAAAACGTGTAAAGACTAGAACCGAAGACGCCAAAAGTCCAAGTCATCCATCCTCCGATCTTCAACTCATTTGCTTCCAATCAAAATTAACTAAAAACACCTCTCCCAAATCATCATGCATGCGACCCAAATCTCTAAAATCGTGGATCGATCCGGCCATTTCTCTCTGAACTAATATTCTCTACAACTTTTTTGCAATTTAAATATAGGTAGTACAGACATTTGTTGTTTCTAAATTGCGTGAATCTCAATATTAATATGATAGAATTTACACAATTCGTTTGTTTCCGTAAATGAGATGAAATGAAATAAGATGTGATGAAATAAATTGATATAAAAGTTAAGTTGAATAAAATATTGTTAGAATATATTTTTTAATATTATTTTTATTTTAAAATTTGAAAAAATTGAATGTTTATTTTATTTTGTATGGAGATATGAGAAATTTATAATAATTAGATGAGATGAGATGAGAATGGTTGTAAAAAACAAACGAGACTTTAATCTATCTAAATTAAATATATTTGAATTAAAAGATTGATAAATAATATTTATAATTATAGAGTACGCAAGCGTCGCGCACTTCTTTTGAAAAAAATAAAAATAAATATGAGATGAAAAATGCTACTTTGACACTTAAATTTGACACCTCATTTTGATACATCTTTTATTTTAATTTTTTTCTTACTTAATAATTAAGGAAGTAACTATTAGTGTATTGATATTTTTTTTATATTTTTTAAAAATATTTTAAAATGATAAAAAAAATATGAATAAAAAATTGATAAAAATAAAAAAAAAATGTTAATTTAGCCTAGCGGTCACTTGGAGCGGTGCTACTCAGGCAGCAGAGTAGCATCGCTCATATGAAATTATATGTAAATTTTAATTTTTTAATGGTGAACTCTATTTTTGAAAAGGAATGCGTGACACTTACACATTCTATGACTGTATCTAGTATTATTCTAAAAAATTATAGAAAATCACAATCCTCTCCTTTTGTAATTCCTACTAATCCTCCGTGTTATCATAGAGATTACTTCAAATATTTCTTATATGGCTGCCAATTTCTTAACCTCCTCGTTAGCAAAACGTGTGACCATATCAACTTGTTGACTTAGATTTTGTTTTATTTCACTATAATTGTTCTCATGGGTAGTTAATTTGTTTGGATCTCAACTCACTCATTTGTATCTTAATTTTCATTAATATAAGGAAAAAAAAACTAAAACACAACGTGGAATTAATTATTGCTCATTAATATTTTTGATATTACACAAATTTAAAGAATATATATATATATTAGATTTCGTTTTCAAAATTAAATATATTAAATATGCAAATATATTGTATACACAGCCCAACCGTTTCAGTCTTCGCATTCCTCCATGCCGACTTCTCTCTCCATCTTCCATGGCTAAAACCCAGAAGAAAACCCATCAAACCAAACCCAAAATTTCCTGTTTCCTCATCCCGGCCTGCTGCTATGGGTATTCTGAAGAAGTTTCCGAGCAAAATTCCGTCAAAACCATCCGATCCGATGGCAAGAAGAACACGGGTTGGTTTTTCTTGCCCAGATTCCGAATGAAGAAGTCCACCGGCACCAAAACCGTGCCGGTCGAATCCACTCTATCCGAGAAAGCAGACCCGAAATACAAAGTCCCTGCATCGAGGTCAAAGCCCGACAAGCTCACTTCGAAGCTGCCTCAAGCTCCGGTACACAATCATGAGCCGCCGAGTCAGATTCCGGTGCCTGCGCCGGTTCCCTCGAATCAAAAGCCTAAGGCTAAGGAAAGACCTCAAGAGGTTTGCGATTGTACTTTTACATTTAGTTGTAATTGTTTATGATTTAGAGAAATTAAGCTCAAAGTTCGTTAATTTCGTTGGACACCGTCCGGCGTAATATAGCATGCACTGAATCTCAGTAGTTTTTTTGTCACTTTTGTTTCGTTTCAGACAACGTACGGGCAAGCACGGAACACCCTCCTTGAAAGACGGGAAAATTTGGATCATTCGGATATTTCGAAGGAAGACACGTGTCATAAACGGTTGTCTTTTCGCCGGAGAAAAGAAGCCATAAGAACCGGGTCCAGCCAACCCGGTTCACCGGAGAACAATCACAAGCCGGCCACTCGCCTCGCCGCGATTTCACCCACCTTCTCTCTACCCGTGTCGGTGTCGGCGAACTCTCGAGCGATGCCGAAGAAACCCAAACGGCACCGGGAAAACGAATCATCGGCCGAGAAACTCGACCCGGTGGTGGGTTTGTCCATTATCATGATAACCTTGATGATTATGTTGGTCTGGGGTCGATTGTGCGCCGTTCTTTGTACGTCGGCATGGTTCTATTTCGTTCCTCGTTTAAGCAATGCGAGCAAATCGCGTGAAACTGTCGGAAAGGACCCAAATAATTCACACGATCAAGATTATGATTCAGAGGAGCACAAGAAGAAAGTGGTCATGGAAGGATTTCTCGAGAGAAACAACCATCGCAGTACATTATAAACTTTCTGGTGGTCGTTTGGGAGTTCATTACTGTACGTTGACGTGTTTGTTATGAAAATGATCAGCCAGATTGCAATATTTATGTATTTTTTTTTTTATAAATTTGGATAGGGGGTTTCGATCTCCCGACCTTTATTTTAGAGGCTGGGAGTTCATTCAAGCACTTCTGACCCATATTTATGTATATAAACTGCATAAACATGTCTATATTATACCAGTTTATATCATCATTTTGATTTTATCTCTTAAAAAATTTTGAGATGTTGCTCTTTCATCATTCAGGTCTTTTCGATTGTGTATCGACTTGAAATCCCAATAATTCTCATCCATTCTTGAGCTGCACTTGCCACATGTCGATCAATTCATGTGTTAAAGGATATGTTTCACACTACCAATCGCACGAATGACACTTGCCGTAATGAAAAGTCGGCGTCGATCGCTCTGTGTAAACTCCGATATTTAAGTCAGGAACAATATAATAGTAAGTATATAAAGTAGCAAATAAATCAAGTTAAGTATTTGTTACCTCCTGTAGGCTATTTATAGAAGTTATTTTCTTAGAGTGATAGAGTCCAATTTATCTTGTGAAGCCTTTTCCTTTTAAAAGTCTAAGTCTATCTCTTATTAAGAGTCTGAACCCCTTCTTGACTTTATCTCTTAGCTAAAATTGTGGGTTCAAATATCCCTTCCATCATGCATCCGGATTTGGTGAAGAATGGCACTTTCCAACAGTATGTTGGATAACTTATGATCCCACTTTTTTGGTCACATTCAAGAGAAGCATCTATTGATAAAATATGGCTGATCAAAAGATCAGCATCAGCAGTCTTGTTTTTGAAAACAAAAGAATCTAATCAGTAATCACTAGTTTGTCATCTTTTACACTTGTTCTGCAGAAAATTCTCTGCACCATTATATATACAAAAAGCAATAAGAAACCCCACAAACATTTGAACCACTCAGGCATCATCGTCATGATGATCTTCTCAGGCCACCAAATCCTGCCACCACTCTACCAAATTTTTATCTCCTGCACAATTAAACATACAGTCAAACATCTTCTGCAGTACTCTCTGTTTCATTTCCAGGATATTTCGAGGACATTAATGTTAGAACCATTGTCACAACTTTTTAAACAAAAACTTGAATACAAATAAGCTCTGAGCTGATCAAAGGCATGGGATTTCTTGGAAAATCATGGTTAACGTTCGGAGTTTTGGAGGTTTTTCTGACTGTCAATTAATTCAAGATAAAAGTTGTTTGGATCATGGGACCATCTTAAAATTATTGATCTAGAAGGTCTATGTTTTTTTCAACAAAAAAACAAAGAGAGATCATAAATGTGTTCTTCAAAATGCAAATCATTGCCCCCACACCAGAAATAGGCCTTGAGGAGACTGGATCAGAGAGAGAAGAAAGGAATTTTGAGTGTGAAGACAGCAATATGAATTTCTTTTAGAGATTCCAAAATTTTCTACGGAGAAAAGAGGTAGAAGTTTCACTAACAATATTCATACAAGTCTTTGAAGTTTCCTTATGATCAGTTAGAGCGCTCCACAAAAAGAAAATAAACAGCCCGTAATTTGAAGAAAAAAAGAAGATAAAATTACCCTTTTTGCGCAATTGATCAAATACTAATTGCCTATAACGTCAAGCTGGGCAATAAGTGAAACCTATATATATATATATATATATATATATATATATATATATATATATATATATATATATATATTCAAATTATAGAATACGGATGGAAATGAATCAAAGTTTATGAACGTAAGTGACAATTGGATATATAAATTTAATTCACGAAAAATATTATTATTCAAGTTTTGGTTTGAAATTAATATTGAAACTTCTCTGATTCAGGTTATAAAGATCTATATATGTACGAAATCGCAATAATGGGTACGTAATTAATTTAAGTAATAGCCGATTGTTCCTCCCAACAAGACTTGATCGTTCATATTTAAGGAGTAATGCTACGTATAGTCATGGAGTGTGTAAGCACTGCACAATTGTTTTGAAAAAGAGTGATGTTCATAATTAAAAAATTAATTTTTTTTTTTTATCTGGGCTTCCGTATTTACTTACTTTTTTCAAAAAGATTATACGATACTTGCGCATTCCGACTACAAACATTATTTCTCATATTTCAACAATTTCATTGTGCTTATAAATTGGCAATAATGTATAACCTGAAGCACACTTACTTTTATTTTTTATTTTTGTTTTTGTGATAAGTAAATGTACATAGCAATCAATAGTTGTTATTCTATAAGGAGACAAATGGCCCTACGAAAAGGTAGAAATTATTCAAGAAAAGTTCATGAGTTCTTCTTGCGTTGATCGATCTTTAATTGGCTAGCTATTATGGTTGTGACGCTAATGGGAATTAGCACTTGCAAGCTGGTCATGAGGTAGATCTGTGCATGGTTGACGACTTTGATGTGAATGGGGCTGGTAGCCCCATCATACATTCATATGGCTGTCTCCTGTAGTTGTCTTCTTCGATCCCATGACCAAATTATAATAATCACTAAAGCATGATTACAAAAAAGATAAAAGAAAATCGTATAGATTTCATGTTTATCGATATCACCCACTCCTTGATCAGTTGTTTTAGTACGTAGTTTCCAATGCATTCAAAATCAAAATGACGATAACAAGCTGACTCTATATATATATATATATCCCATATTTTCTTCACCAATGGGCTAAGGGACCGATCAAGACGTACGGTTTTTGCAATAAACGAATTGTTACAAGGCTTTCGCTACAATTGCTAGAGGACTACCGAGCTCATGTCACTGTAAGATCAGGCCGGTTGATCAGTAATTGAGGTGGTAGCTATTGAAATATTCTAATTCAACGCTGATAGTTTGGGCATGTTGTATATATGGAATTGGAACTCCCAAGAGAAGGGAGAAGACAAAGGGGCATATATCTATAAGATTCGTGTAGATCGATAAAGGCACATGAATAATACATAGACGAGCATGTTAATTACATGCATGAAATGATAGATCCAATGCCATGAAGCTGAGAAAGAGATTAAGGCCTCGTTTGGACACTTCTAATTAAGCTCAGAATATCTGTAAATAGTAGTGAAATAGTTTGAGTTAAAATATGTTATTAAGTTTTTTTAATATTAGTTTTGTTTTAAAATTTGAAAAAATTGTATGATTTTTTGTGTTTTGTTTTTTAAGTTTGTAAAAATTAGATAATAATTAAATTAAAAATTATAATTATAAAAAAAAATTATATTTAAATCGTATTTTAATAAATATATTTAAAAATACCTTATTACACAAATAAGACTTAAAAAAAGTGCGAGGATAATATATTGTAGATGTTGGAGCGCAATAAGTACATGATAAGCGTCATGAAGAAAAATTGACAAAGATTAAAGAAAAAGGAAAATGATACATCAATTTATAATTCTTTTTAAATTTAATTTTTGTATTTTATTTAATGGTTAAGGAAGTGACTATATATTATTAAAATTATATTTTTTTAATGATTAAAAAGGTTAAAAAAATACTTAAAAAATGATAAAAAAATAAAAAACTTCAATTACACTATAAATAATAAAATGAATAGTAAGAAAGTAGAAAGCTTTCGTTACCCAAAAGAAAAATAAGAATGATTGTCAGAAGGAAAAATATTTGCTGCAGCCTACATCCTCAACACACCAGTGTTGAGTTGAAGAAAAAAAACAATTCTGAAGGGTGTGTTGCGGATGTAGGTTGCTGCCCAACATTCCTCTTATCTGAAAATAGAGAAGACCAATGGGGAGCGGTCAGCAGGGTGCATGGGGGCTGTGGATTTCTTGGTCAGATGATGGCCGGCCGGGGGAAGGAGCAACGCCGGAGTTGAATAAATATTAAAAATTGTAGATTGATAAGCTACACAATCTCAAAACGGATTAGGTGGCACCAACTTTATTCTATTTGTAGCATTGTGGACCGTACGTGGACTATGTGTTTGTAGGCTGGCGCGCCGGCGACTCCGACTATAACTAACAGATTTCGACAGAAACGGTGGACAATATTATATTTGGATAATGCGTATGTTTCATTTCATTTTATTATTATAATTTTTTTAAATTTTTATATAAAATATAATAAATAATATAATTTTTTTTAATTTTAAAATAATATTATTATTATTAAAAAATAATATTTTAACAATATTTTATTCAACTTTTAACTTTTATCTAAAATCATCTAATCTTATCTCACTATCCAAACTGCACTTTATTATTATATAAAAAAATTACGATTATATAATAAATTAATATTATTTTAAATTTTAATAAAAATAAATTATCATATTTAAAGTTGCCTATAAATTATAAATAAATTGTAAGTTTATCACTATTGATCTATAGTTGAAGTACTCCCATGAACAATTAATATAGGTTTTTTTTTTTTTAAATATCGGTAATAAATCTGAGGTGGTATTTAAAGTCAAAACGAATACTTAAAAGTAATAAATACAAATCAAGTATAAAAGATCGAGTAGTATTACTCTGGTAAAATTAGTAGAGATTCAAATAATATTAAAAAATAAAATAAAATCTTTTAAATAGAATTATTTAAAAAATATTATACCTCTAAACGCATGGATAGTTTATCACATTAGGAACAGTCTTCGGAACAAAAATAATTAAATACAAATTGAGGCACACACAAAAATCTATGTTAAATATTCAGATTCATTACAAGAAAACTGTCTATTTGCGATCAGTTAATTCCAGTGAAATGACTAGTCATTTTGAAATTAATCAAAAAAATCTATTTTTCTCGTAGATCGATCACTGGGGTACGTAGGTGCATGGATGCGGTGAGGTTTGGTTGTGGCGCCTTTGCATGCATACATATATGTCTCATATAAATTTTATTTACAGTTCTGAGTGGTAGACTGCTTGTACAATTTTATTGATAAATGAGATAGAAAAGAAAAAAATATCATTTTAAAAAAAATATTATTATAATTTTAATTTTTTTAAAAACATAACTGCATAAGCTTACATGAATAATTCTCATTTAGAGACTATATTTAGACTAACTCTATACCTTAATTCCTATCTATCTCCTAATAAATTAATAAGGCTGCGATCGATGTACGTGATGATGTCGTATCGATGGTGTGGTCTCCTATTTTAGGAGCTCCATCGGTTACGTTGGCGATCGATCGATGAATATACGTACGTACATGATGACTCATAATCTTCTGGTTATATTAATTAATTCCCTGATCATCATGGATATATAAGAATAATTTACAGAGATCAGATTTCGAGGCTTAATTTGGTAGCTGATGAATGCATGCAGCAGCTTCTTATTAATGGAATAAAGACACGTGAAGGCCATGTACTAGTACTACTGCCATGCATGCATGCATGATCATCGAAGAACTAATAATATTCTATTGCTGAAAATCTTGAACCTTTGTTTTCTTGTAGATGATCACTTAGCTCTTTGTTTGCTGGTGATCTCTAGATAGTGTCTCACTTTTATATATTCTCTAGTAATTATTTTGTCAGGGCGTCCTTGTGTTTTCCGTGTTTGGTTCACCCAACCGATCGATATCGTGATCAAGTGATCTATGGCTTTATATGCATTCATCTGAAAAAATCTATTTGAAAGTTTCGTATTTTGACTAGCTCGTAAGTGATATGAGGATACATAGGCATGTGGTATGTCGATACTGACATATCAAACATACATCTATCAGAGTAATATAAGATACAGTCATAAATTATGTAAACAATGTATATTTGTTTTAAGAAATAGTTAAGTCTACTATTAAAAAATTAATTTTTTACATGGATTAACTATATTTATTCATTTTTTTAAAAGAACTACGCGGTACTTTATAACCGTAAATATTATTTCTTTAAATATATATATGGAGATTTTCTTTTTTCTTTAGTGATTTAAACAATTACTTACAAAAGAAAAAAAAAAAAAAAAAAAAAAAACACAAAGATTAGATGAGGAAATGTTAGCATTCTATGCTGCTTGTTTCGCTACCCGGATCAGGCCCGGTATAGATATACACAAAACCTCTCATCTGATCATTATAATTTTTCTAAACTCTCATACAAAATATAATAATTAATAAATAATTTTGAATTTTAAAATAAAATAATCTTAAAGAATTATATTATAATAATATTTTATTTAAATTTCAATAAATCATCTCATCTCATTTAAACTACATAATCAAACGATACCTTAATTTTATTTTTTATATTATTCAGAGGAAATCATTTTCCACATGATGACAAAAGGACTTGTTTTTGCATGCTTGTCGTAAATAAAAATGGACGAAAATGTCGAGGTCATGTTAATCGTCAAAATTTGAACCAAAAAAAAAAGCCTATTACATAAATATAAATATAAATATATAATTAATTAATGTTTGACTAATTTTGCCTGATCTTTTGTTTTGATCCCGCTCTCGCTTTCATGATGATATGATAATGGGTATAATGTTTAATAATTGCAAAGACAATGATTTTAATAAAAGTTGGGCCCTAAATGAAGCCCTTATTATTAGAGGCGTAGAGCCTGTACCGGCAAGGCTGCTAGGCAAAGCCCTAATGATTAGGGCCTGGAACTAGCTGTGTTTAGGCGGCCTCTCTCTAACACCTCACAAATTAAAATAGTAAGATATTGACCTGCTCTCTTCGAGGAGAGTTCTTCCAAGAAAATAGAGAAAAATGGTAGAAAAAAGACAAAAAATTTCTATATCATTCCAGATTAATTCTTTCGTTATCTAACTGAGTATTTATGTACTCCCACGTTTTGAAAATTCTAAGAAGAGGTCATGGGCCTTTTAAGTTCAAACTAACAAGAATTAAGGATAAGTGGAAATGTAAGTAATTGGGCTTAACTAATACAACTCTAGCCCATATTAAGAAATACAACAAAAGACTTCTATCCAAGCCCATAGAAGCCATTGAGTCCAACCATCTAATTCTTTATTGTCTCAAACCAAAGCCCACAAGGACTTCAGTCCATCCCTGTAAATATACCAACCACGTGTCAAATCCTTCTCTTTCAAAACACCTTGTCCACAAGGTGCAGTTTTGCTTCTTTGAGTTGGTGCGGTAATTCAGACAATTCGGTGATGAAAATAAACACAAGTATTGCACTTCACCCATTGCTCTAGCTGAGCCATGGACCCCGGCCATGTAATGGTTACTTTAGAACCTATCCCAATCTACTACGACAACCTCCCCAAAAAGAAGACTGTTGAATGCTATTGAAGAATCCTTATACATACCTGTCCCACCATCTAGACTATTATCATCAGGCTTAATATTGTTATTTGGAGTTCCATCCTTAACTTCATTATTCTGGTCATTAGAGGCCAATGACACTTCCTGCTTGCTTAATCTCAGATTGTTTTGTTTGCTGAAAGACAATGCTGCAAAGGTAAACCGCAAGAAAAGTAGGACTCCAGCTACTTCTGCTCCACCAAATCCTCCAATTTGCTTCATAAAACCCATAAGGACAGGTTGAGTTCCAATGTCGCAAGACCAAACAGCCACTCCATATGGCATGTAACACGCCAGAAATATTGATAAAAAATGTACTGAGAATGGCTCGTGACTTCACACTTCTTTCTGAGGTTGGCACCTTATCAAGGTGGTAACACAAGGTCATTCATCCTGTTAGAATGCACAACGGAAAAGTACCTCAAGCTCAGCTTATAAAATTGCTCCACAAGTTTTTCCAGATTGATAAATTCTAAGCGTTTCCTCTTAGTGGCGAAAGTGTACTACGTAGTATGGAACTAGAGTAACACTTAACAAATCCACAGCCTAAATATTTTATCAAGAGAGAACAAAAAGATAGAGAACATTTTTCGTATTTCAGATGATGCCAAAAAACACAATGGGGGAGGACTATATATAGTCCTCCTATGCACGACTGGCCTTAAAGGCCAGCCTTCAATTCTGATAAAAACCAGTACGTAAAGCTTAAGCTATGCGTTACAAGCAGCCTTTGGAGGGGGTTAGCCCCACGTGGGCGCCCCTCCATTTAACATCTCCCACTCACACACAGTGGGCATGACCCCAGGTCAGCATCTCTCTAATGTTCTCAATCTTGTTCATACAAATAAATAGACCGTGCGACCACCAAGCACATCTGTAGAAAGGAGGGAGTACATACACCAAATCTCTCCCAGAGAAGACCAGCATAGTAACATTCCTAAAGTGAGAACCTCCATCTCGTAACATAGTCAAAAGTAAAGGACATTTTTTAAGAAATGAGACTCACACAGTGAGAAAGAGGGAAACATTTTACTCACTTACTCATATGGTCGTATAAGCACATATAGTATGAAACACATGCTACGGTGGATTTCTCTTTCTTAAAGAGCATATGTCTATATCAACACCGTACAGATCTCAGTCTAGCCGCTCCTTAAGTGTCTAACTCGAATTCCTCTATTTGCACGTCTCCATGGCGTCAAAGAAGAACTCGCATCTGGCTTACTACAGGCTACATGGATGGTGGGGTAACCCATGCATAGTCCTATCAATGGACCTCATCTTAGCTCCCACTAAGGCGACATAACTTTGTGTCAACCAACTTATCCCTTTGGACAAGTACTTAGGGACACAATGTCTCATCTCTACTCGCTACTTAAGCGCTAGAGGCGATTGCTCGTGTGAGTGAGCCGATCTAAGCCTGTTGACATATTTTGTGTGTGTGTATTAAAAACAATACGATAAAGACAAGAATTGAATCATATTGTATTAATATCCAAAAGGAAATGTTACATCTTTATGTCATTTGAAACACAAATTACATTTATAGTCTACGCAGTCCTAGATTCCTAACATGAGCCTCGAAGACATCTCTTGCTATAGGCTTTGTTAAGGGATCAGCAACCATGCGACTCGTAAAAAAATGTTTCAGAACCATTTCCTTCTGCGCAATCATGTCTCTGATGTAGTGATATCTAATATCTATGTGTTTGGTTCTTCCATGATACTTTGAGTCCTTAGCTTGCGCAATCATGTCTCTGATGTAGTGATATCTGATATCTATGTGTTTGGTTCTTCCATGATACTTTGAGTCCTTAGCATATGCGAGAGCTACCATGCTATCGCAGAATATTGTCACCGGATCTGATGTATCTGTGCCAATGTCTAAATGCTTGAGGAACCTCCGTAACCAAACAGCTTCTTGAACTGCTGCAGAACAAGCTATGTATTATGCCTCCATGGTGGATAAAGCTATACAGGGTTGTTTCTTTCTGCTCCATGTAATGGCGCCTTGGTTGAGCAGAAAGACATACCCAGTGGTTGATTTGCGCTCATCTAGGTCGCTGCCCCAATCGGCATCACTGTAACCTCTTAGCTGCAAATCTGAATCCTGATAGCACAGCACATAGTCCGCAGTTCCCTTGAGATATCGCATAATCCTTTTGACCGCTTTCCAGTGAGCTAGTCCGGGGTTAGATTGGAATCTACTCACTAAACCAACTGCATAGCATATGTCAGGCCGAGTACACATCATTGCGTACAACAGACTACCCACAGCATTAGCATAAGGGACACGGGCCATCTTTTCCTTTTCTTTCTGAGTCTTAGGACACATCACTTTAGACAAGTTCTCGCTCCTTACAACAGGGGTGTCAATGGGTTTACATCCATTCATTAGGAAGTGCTCGAGGACTTTCTTTATGTAAGTCTGTTGAGACAAACACAAAAGTCTCTTTGAGCGATCTCTGTAGATTTTAACTCCCAGAATGTATTCTGTCTCACCCATATCCTTCATCTCAAAATTGAAGGATAACCACTCTTTTGAGGCGACTATCAACCCTTTATTATTTCCAGCTAGTAGTATGTCGTCAACATATAATGACAACATAATGAAACTCTTCTTAGACCTTTTGACATAAACACAATGATCCTCTGTGATCATCGTAAACCCATTCGAGAGAGTGGCTCGATGGAATCTGAGGTACCATTGTCTAGATGATTGTTTTAGGCCATATATAGATCGTTTGAGCTTGCACACTTTGCGCTCTTGATCTTTGACCACAAAACCCGTTGGTTGATCCATATAGATCTCCTCATCTAGTTCTCCATTGAGAAATGTTGTCTTAACGTCCATCTGGTAGAGTTCCAAATCCATGTTTGCTACTATAGCTAGAATCAGGCGAATTGAGGCAAATCTCACCACTGGTAAAAAAGTCTCCTCACAGTCTATACCTTCCTGTTGGGTATATCCTTTCGCCACTAAGCGAGCTTTGTACTTATCTATTGATCCATCCGTCTTGCATTTGACCTTAAGAACCCCATTTGTTCCCAATAGTCTTACGCCCTATTGGTAGATCAACCAGATCCCAGACCTGGTTAGTCTTCATAGACTCAATCTCATCATTAAGAGCTTTCATCCACTCATCTTTAGTAGAAGATGAGAGAGCCTCATAAATTGTCCTAGGCTCTTCATCATCATACGGAGCTACCATAAAAGCTTCCCCTTTAATCTCAAAACGACGACCGGGAATACTTTCACGTGTGCTTCTACGCGGCTAGGGTTGTTGTGATTGATTGACAAGTTATGTGCTCTCACTCGGATTCAAATAATTTGTATGAGCTTGAAGAATTTCTTCCTCATTCTCAACTAAATTCCTTGGAGCACTTTCCTCTTGGTACATAATCTCATGAAGTTCTAAACTCCTATCAACCTCACCTCTACTTGGAAATTGATGTTCAATGAAATCCACATCTCGTGACTCAAACTCAGTCACACTTCCATCAGATTGTTCACTTATTAATACATACCCTTTAGAGTGTTCTGAGTACCTTATAAAGATACACTTCTTCCCTCTACGGCCTAACTTCCCATACTTATGAGAAAGATTGTGAACAAAACTCGTTGAACCCCATGGCCGCAAGTTACTCAAATTGGGTTTCTCGCCGGTCCATAGTTCATATGGGGTGGAAGTTACTGATTTGGAGGGCACTCAGTTAAGAATGTAGGCAGCATCAAAAGTGCATCCCCCCAAAAAGAAATTAGTAGATTTGTTTGCGCCATCATTGACCTAACCATCTCAAGCAGTGTTCGATTTCTCCTTTCCGCCACGCTATTTTGCTGCAGCGTACTCGGCATCGTCAACTGTCTTTTGATTCCTTTTTCATCACAGAGCCTTTTAAATTGCTCAGAGAGATATTCTCGTCCTCGGTCAGTTCTTAGAGCTTTTAAACTCTTGTCTAACTTATTCTCAACCATTCTTAGATATCGCCTAAAGCATTCCAATGCTTCAGACTTATGGGAGATTAAGTAGACATGACCGTAACGTGAAAAATCATCTATAAATGTGATGAAGTAGACACCTCCGTGTCTTGCCCTCACACTCATTGGACTACAGATGTCTGAGTGGACTAATTGTAGTGGAAAAGATGCCCTAGTGGATTTTCCAAACGGTTTTCTCTTAGCTTTTCCCATTAGACAATGTTCATATGTGGGCAAGATGACCTTAGCGAGATTGCCTATTAGGCCTTCTCTAGCTAACCTAGCCATTCTATCTTGCCCTATATGGCCAAGTCTAGCTTGCCATTTATATGAATCCAAATTATCAGATGTAGAAAGAAAAGCAATAGACTCATTTATATTTGAATACTCAAAATTCAAAATCATAAAAGCGTCTTGAAGAAAAACATTGCCATAAAACACATGGCCCAAATGAAAAGAAACATAATTGTTTTCAAATACAATTTGAAAACTAAGTCTTAATAAAGTGACTACAGAAAGTAAGTTTCGTCGGATCTCGGGAGCGTATAGCACATTGTGAAGGAAAATAGTGCGGCCATCCCGCAAGTCCAGCTTGTAGGTACCAAGTCCCAGTACCTCTACGCTAGCTCCATTCCCCACCTTGATATTATGACTCCCAGCTGGAATCCGGCAATACTCAACAAATCTAACTCTGTCTCGAGCTATATGTTCGGTCGCTCTTGAATCAACAGTTCACACAGGATAGGAGTGAGCAACCATCACATAGCTAGTTACAAAAACAATGCGAGAAAAGTCAGAGTGTACCTTCTTCGGCTCAATGCAGTCACGAGCGAAGTGGCCATTCTTTCCACAGTTGAAGCACTCTAATTTTGACTTGTTTTTCCCGCGCTTGCCCCTCTTGCTGCGTTAAGAAGTTCCTGACACCTTCTTAATTTGTCCAGCAGCTACCCCATTCTTGGACTTCTTGCGCTTAGGCCTTGATGCCTTACGCAAACCAGAATCAACCACATAGACCGTGTGATTGGGCTTGGCAGCCTCTAGGCGCTCAGCCTCCAATTCCAAGTGACGCGAGACATCCTAAAGTCTTTGATATTCTCGTTATGCGTCAGGTTCTGGCTCATATTCTCCCAAGAATTCGACAGTGATCTTATCACTGTCTGGACTTGCTGTTCATCAGTCAGGTTGTTTCATGCCGACTTAAGTTCGCAGATCATGGTTGACATAGCCCTAAGATGCTGCTTCATCGTGTGGTCAGAGCACATTTTATAGAAGTCAAACCTCATGGTTAACCCACGCAACCTAGTGGCTGAAGTTCCACCAAACTTCAACTTCAAAGCCTCCCACATGCTTTGGGCAGTGTCATAGATCTCGAACTCACACATTAGATCATTGTGCATGCTGCTTAACATTATTATGCGCGCGCACCGACTTTTCTTAGCCCATTGAGTATAGTCTAGTTGATCTATCTTGTGTTGTTCCGAGGTCCCTTCCCCGGGCTCAGTAAGGGAGTGAGATAAGGCCTCCAAGATCTCTTGCTCATCTAGGACATATTGGATCTTGCGATGCCAAATGTCGTAGTTCTCCCCATCCAATTTCTCCCATTTGTTTAAATCGGCAACTATACTCTTGGATGTCATTTCACTACAATACGCAAAGAAGGGATATTACACACACAACTAAGAAATCTGCCGCGTCCATCCAAGTTAGAAAAAAAAATAATTTAGACATGTCACAAGATCGAAAAATCGCTAGGCTTCAGAATCATCTATTGCGCCACAATATCCAATTATTAAATTTCTAACCTAATTCCCGCGCAAATTCAAAAAAAATATGGGAGAATTAGTCATAAATCTCAACCATACTCCCACTATCTTAAGTAGTCATCTAGTCTTAGTCACATGTAAAGACATAACCTACTAAAATCGCAGTAACCTTTTGGGCCAGTCTACAAGGACAGCTACTCCAACCACAGTAACTTGTTGGGCCAGTCTACAAAGATGGTTCATATAAGACCATTACAGTTCATTTTTCTTGTTCCATCAGTGCATTTACAGTTCTTACTGGGGTCACTGCAATTTTTTTTTTCAGTTTATCATTTACACTGACAATTCTAACTAAGACTACTTAGTGGGAATTTTTCTATTTTATCAAACAAAGTCTAATGTATAAACATTCAAGTCTAACATTCATAGATGATAAAATAATCACATATCCACATGTTCAATTCACATATACATGTAATCACATTTAATATAACAAATTAAATAAAAAATCACATGTAATATAACATAATGGAATAAACAAAAATATCATGAATATGACTATATATTCACATGTGATCACATTTAATCTAAAATATTAAATAAAAAATCACATGTAATATAACAATATATCGTAGCATATATTAAGTCATGCAAATTTCATCCCCTCCTTTTGTTTTCTGTTAAAAAAAATGGGCTTGAACAAAGTTGGGCTCTAAAAAAAAATGCCCAATTTTTTTTTTTTATATAGCAGAAAGCCCAACCCAGATTTTTTTTTTTTGGTCTTTAAAAAAAAATGTGTGAGCCGTGAGGCCCAAGCCCATGGAAGTCAGATGACCATTAGGTCATCTTCTTCCTTTGTTCAGCTATTGTTCACGTGAACAGTAGCCGTTCCATAGCAGCACGCCGCTGGAGCCTCCACGCAGCACCGCAGGCGTCGGAAGTGATCGGTCCAAGCAATAGGGTGCTGCCGACCACCTTGCTGGTGCGCGCTGCACCTCCGTGGTGCGCGCAGCACCTCTCTGGTGTGCGCTGCACCGCGGTGGTGCACGCAGCACCTCGATGGGGCGCGTTCAGCGCCTTGCGGTGGTGCGCGAATTTTTTTTTTTAAACAGATAAAAAAAAAGAGAGGATAAAAAAAGGCACCATACAAATCTCAAGCATATGCGAGAAAAAAATTATAAACTGGAAGCAATTCAAAAAATGGCTCTGATACCAATGTTAGAATGCACAACGGAAAAGTACCTCAAGCTCAGCTTATAAAATTGCTCCACAAGTTTTTCCAGATTGATAAATTCTAAGCGTTTCCTCTTAGTGGCGAAAGTGTACTACGTAGTATGGAACTAGAGTAACACTTAACAAATCCACAGCCTAAATATTTTATCAAGAGAGAACAAAAAGAGAGAGCCTTTTTCGTATTTCAGATGGTGCCAAAAAATACAATGGAGGAGGACTATATAGTCCTCCTCCGCACGGCTGGCCTTAAAGGCCAGCCTTCAATTCTGATAAAAACCAGTACGTAACGCATGGCTATTAAGCCATGCGTTACAAGCAGCCTTTGGAGGGGGTCAGCCCCACGTGGGCACCCCTCCATTTAACACATCCAATAGTCTAGACATTTTCCTCTATCAAAAGGCCGCTGAATTGGTACTAGAAAGATCTGAGTTAGCAGGCTCTTACCCCTAAAGTTCACAACAAGGAGGTAGGTATTTATGTTGGAGTCATCTCCACCAAGGACAACAAGCCCATCAAATCCAAGCTTCACTTCTATTCCTTCCACTTGCTCAATCTGTACCTTCTCATTCCCCTCACCACCAAGAATTGCAGCCTAAACAACAGCACCATAAGAACAATCTACCAAGTGAAGAGCTTGCAAAAGCTTACAGCCCCTCACAACATCAAGATGGGTATCGTTGCCTATCTGTTGGTAGAATAACAACACTAACTCCATGAGTCGTGGACAAAAATTTCCCACAGATTCCTATCCCATAGTTCCAAGATTATGGCACCCATTAACTTCGAGATGTGTAAGTTTCTTGCACCTAGTTGCAATTGATTCTAAACCCATGTAGTCCAAGAAATAACAATCACTCAAGGTAGGATTCCTTAACTTCTTACAACCATATAGACCCATTTCAGTAAGTCTCTGCAGACTGTATAGAACCGAAAACTCCAGCTATTGATGTCGTGTTTCGCACGCCTTTGGGTCAGGCCCTAGCAACTCAGGTCTTTCGAGTTAGGCCTCGATCGGTATTGTTTAGAGCCCCCAGTAGTGGTCCGGTCCTGTTGTAAGGTGTTGGTTCGTACATCCTTGGCGATGAGCAGTATTTAAATGCAGTAAATAAAGAGAGATGAACAAACATATTTACATGGTTCAGCACTAGGCCTACGTCCACAGGGGTTTGGGGAAGGGAGATTCCACTATAATAAGCTTGTTTACAGTCTCTCGTGGCCTCTCATGTCTCACTGTACAATGAAAGATGTAGTGCTGATTACTAGAGAATCAATTTTCTTTAGAGCTCTCTGGATGAAGAAGAAGTCCCCAAGTCTGAAAAAATCGAAGTTGTCCTCCAAAAAGAGTGTGTCAAGGATGATATAAAACCCAAGAGTCCCAGAAGTCAGATCAAGAGAGTCCCAAATCCATAGGTTTCCCTTACCTTTTATTACCTGCCCCCACTTGCTTTAAGTCACTTCCATACTTTTTCTCTCCTGACACCTTACATGTTATATTTTCTTACTTTATGTCATATCACCCATTTTTCTCCGCTTACACTCCCATGTCTCTCTTTTCTTGTCCCTCACTCTTCTTTATTATTTGATATTCTAGTGAGTCCCCTCGGTGGCTAGGCCTAGGACATTCTATGGGCCGGGGAAAAAGCTCCTTACATTACCCCGCCAATTCCCATCGGACTTGTCCAATGATAATTTTATAGTCTGTTTTTCATTTTCCTTGCTTCATTCTGTTGGGCCGTCTGTTTTTCCCGCTGGTCAGTCTTTAGGTCTACCCCGTCGAGCCTTTATTTCGTCGATTTGCCATTCTGATTTCCTTTAATTTTCTCTCCCTTTTCTTTTCCTTTGATCACCTTTCCCATCTACTTATGCCTTTCCTTTCATTGCTTTTTTCCTTTCGCTCATATTTCCTTTAGTCGCATTTATTTCTCCATTTTTCTTTAGTCATCTTTTTCCTTAGTCGCTCATATTTTGTACCCGCTGAGCCTTTTTTCTCCCCTTTTTCTTTCATTTTACTTTGTCCCGCCACTTTTCCTTAACTTTTCTTTTGGTTTGCTCATTCCTGCAACATAAGAGTGTTAGTGTCTGTTTACGAATATTCATTTGATAGAGATTCCATTATTGAAGATTATGTTGATGGAGAGTCCGCTGATGAAGAATTTGTTGGTGGAGATTCCGCCGATAAATATTTCGTGGATGGAGATTTCGCCAATAAATATTTTGTAGACGGAGATTTTGTCGATAAATATTTCAGAGATGGAGATCTGCTGATAAATATGTCGGGTGGAAATGCTGTGATAAATATGTCGTTGATGAAGATCATGTGATAAATATGTCATTGATGAAGATTCTACCAATAAATATTTAGTAGATGAAGATCCTGTGATAAATATTTAGTAGATGAAGATCATGTCGATAAATATTTTGTAGATGAAGATCCCGTCGATAAATATTTCGTAGATGAAGATCTTGCTGATAAATATGCCGCAGATGGAGATTCTCATTGATCAATATTTACTAGATGGAGATCCTGCTGATCTATATCTCAGGTGGCCGAAGGCCAACCCGCACTCCTTCGCTAGAGGGATAGAGTCGCATTTGGCGTGACTAGTCCCTTTTGCCTTTCAAGGAGGTAGGTCCGACCGTATGGAGCACGTACGAAAGTTGGCCGGGCAATCAAGCGACCTCCCCGCCTATTCAAACGCCTTAGAGGTTGGGTGGTCCTTGAATTTTTCCCACCTGTTGATCTTTTATAAAAATGGTAAAAAGGGGGTGAGCAGTTAGACTAGACTCGCCCTAAGACTTGTCATAAGGCATCCTTTCTTCCGGTGTCTTCGTTTTCGATGAACTTGGTGAAATTTCCTTTTTTGATGCAGATTGCAGTTATGGCAAGAGTCTGAACATCCGGCGTTTGCCGGTGGAGATGCTGCTTTAATAAATAAACCTGCACTTCACCGTGAGGCAGGTCGGGCCGCCATAAGGCTGGACCCGCCTATTGATCCTCATGGGAAGGTAAGTAGGAGATGTTCGGCTATGCTATGCCGTCTCAAAAGTAATGTCGGGTAGTCGAAGGACTAAACCTACACTTCGCCGTGAGGCAGGCCGGGCCGCCGTAAGGCTGGACCCGCCTGTCAATCCTCACGGGAAGGTAAGTAGGAGATGCTGCACAAGTCAAACTTGTTAGTGAATTCGTAAACCTGAGCTATTTTGCCGGGATGCGGTGAAGGTTTGAGCCGCTATCCTTTTGGCGTTCTATTGCTGGAGATGATGTTCCATTGATAAATATGTCGGATGGCCGAGGGCCGACTCGCACTCCTTCGCGAGAGGGATAGAGCTGCCTCTGGCGTGACTCGTCCCTTTTGCCTCGTGGGAAGATAGGTTGGAGCTGGTGGAGTTTCCTTTGGTGGTGATTCTGTTGTTGGAGATTCTTTTTTTGAAGCGAAGTCTGTTGGTGGCGATTTTGTCTTTGGATGGCCAAGGGCCGACCTGCACTCCTCCGCAAGAGGGATAAGGTAACCTTTAAGGCCTACATTTCCCTTTCGCCTCGTGGGGTGATAAGCTACTGATGGAAATCCCATTGATGTAGATTTCATTGATGATCTCCGTGTCTTTCTCCTCATTATTCGGGTGGTCTATAAACTCAGCCTGCTCTCCGTTGCGGAGAGGTTGGAATGCCTCATGCCATTTTACCTCTTTGTCCCCGGGAGGTAATTCGAACAGCGATGTGGCAGGTCTGCTCCTTCATTACGACGGTGGCAGGGTAAGTTATTCGGGTAGCTGTGAGGTTGATCCCACTCTCCATTATGGGAGGGATAAGGCAACCTTAAGGCCTACATTTCCCTATGGTATCCCGCAAGGAGGTAAGTCATTCGGGCATTATGTTACTGAACCAGCTCCCACCCGTTGATATCGTAGGAAAGGGTAAGTTTGGGTCAGGCTGGTGCTGATCCCACACTTCGTCGTAGCGAGGGTCGGGGTAACTTATTCAGGTAGCCATGAGGTTGATCCTGCTCTCCACCATAGGAGGGATAAGGCAACCTTAAGGCCTACATTTCCCTATGGTATCCATCAGGGAGGTAAGTCATTCGAGCAGTCTGTTATTAAACCCGCTCCTGCACGTTGATGCTGATGAAGAAGGTAATCATTTTCCTTCGGGTAGCTGAGGACTAACCCGCACTCCGTCGCGAGAGGGACAAGGCAATCTTAAGGCCTACCTTTCCCTATACAACCCTGCAGGGCAATAAGTTCGGACAGTAGTTGGTTGAAAACTCATTCACTGTGAAGGGGGTCAGGGTAAGTAATTCGGGCCGCCTCGAGGTTGGTACCGCTCTCCCGAATGAAGAGGCTGAGCCATCTGCTCGCCTATCATCTTCCTTGGAGGGGGTAAGTTGTTCAGGCAGTTTGTTAACGGATCTACTCTCGTTCGTTGACATCACGAGAAGGGTAGGTTTGAGTCAGGCTGGCGCTGATCTCACACTTCGTCGCAGCGGAGGTCGGGGTAAGTGATTCGGGTAACCGTAAGGCTGATCCCGCTCTCCTGGACTAGGAGGCTGAGCCACCTGTTCGCCTATCATCTTTCGTGGGGAGGTAAGATGTTCAGGCAATTTGTTACTGGACTCGTTCCCGCCTGTTAATGCTTACGAGGAAGGTAAATTTTATCTTCGGGTGGCCAAGGACAGACCTGCACTCCTCCATGAGAGGGACAATGCAACATTTTAGGCCTACATTTCCTTTTTTGCCTCGCGGGGAGGTAAGAGCATTGGCATTGGATTGGCCATCCTATTCTTCAAATTTTGACTAATAACTAACTTTTTCTCTTTTAGCTAATCATTCAAAACTTAAAGTCTACATTGGATTAGCTATCACACTCTCTATAATAATAAAATATTATTATTTTTTATTTTTATATTTTTAATTAATTGTTTTCCATAATCTCCTATAATTACCAACAATCATATTCATTTTTATTTTCACAATCCAATAAACAAAATTTCATCATACAATATCAATATCCAAAAACAATAAACAAAGTTCCATCCAATAAACAATTTATACCATATCAATATCCAAATATAAAAGTTTCATCACTGCCCATAGTACAACATTCATATATAGTTGCTGCCCACATTCTCAAACACCCATATTTGTGATCCAAAATAACAAAAAATCACAAAATAGCATAGGCTACAGCCCCAAAACAAATACAACCACAACAGTTATGTTGTATATTCAAAACAGCTATGTTGATGGGTCTTATCTCAGAACAAGGACTAAAAATCCAGGCTCAGATGTTTATGGAGTTTATCAGTATAAAATTACTAACATTTAAATAGGTACTTCGTTTTGATTCAATTCATATTGCCAAGTGAATGTCTGCATCTTTGACTAGTAGCAACACCATAAAATGCATCTTTGACTAGTAGAAAACCATAAAATGCAAGTAATTGCAGTATTCAATCAGAGTGTTGAAACTCAAACCTAGCGATCAACATAGCAAACTTAGCGATCAACATAGCAAACCTAGCGATCAACATAGCTAGTAATTGCAGTATTCAATCAGAGCTGATAATCTGAAAACAATACACTCAGAAAGCAGTACACCCATAAAATTACTAATTACAGTATACTCAGAAAGCTGAAAACAATACACTCAGAAATACAAAACCCTTTGAGGCATTTCTTCGAGCATCTGTTGTGCATTTCTTTTCTTCATTACCATGGAATATTGCTTTCTTGAAAACAGCCTCATTTCTTCATTACAAAGCCCTTTGAGGCATTTTTGGAAAACAAATATTACAGCTAAAAAACTAGAAACAGAGCCAATCAACAAAATCAAGAGTAAAAACCATGTCAAAATCAAAACTACAAATTGAAAAAAAAATGAAAACAAAATCAAACCCAAACAACATCAACAAAATCGAACCCAAACAACAAAATCAAGAGTAAAATCAAGGTTAGGGTTTCAGATTTTGCTGTGTTTTTGCTTGTCGTGCTGGAGAAAGCTGTCGCGGTGCCGTGCTAGAGAGAATAGCCTCAAGAGAGAAAGAGGAAGCTTTTTGAGCCATGGTGTCGTGCTGGAAAAAAGGAAGTGAAAAGGGAGGAAGAAAAGAAAGAGGGAAGAAGAAGAAGAGAAAGAAGAGAAAAAAAATAGAAGAAGAGAAAGAATGAAGAGACGCGGGAGAGGGAAGAAGAAGAGAAAAGAAGAGAAAAAAAAATTAGAAGAAGAGAAAGAAGGAAGAGACGCGGAAGAGAAAAGAGAAGAAGAAAAGAAAGAAGAGTCGCGAGAAAGAAGAAGAAAAAGAGCCGCGGAAGAAAGAAGGAGCCGAAATATAATAAACAATGGTTTAGACTTGCTACAGAACTTTTCATCTTTGGAAAGAAAAATGAAATCACTATAGCTCATATTTGAGATGAAAAGTCTTTGGCTAATTCAATGTGGGCCAATTATTGTTAAAATTAGTCAAATATAAAGATGAAAATGCATTTAGCCAATCCAATGTCAATGCTCTAAGTTGTTGATGGAGTTCCCATTTAGTGGAGTTGATTTTGCTAATAGAACTTGATTGACTTCGTTGTTGCAGTGTCGGGTCGTACAAAACAGAATTCACACCACAGGGAATAATCAAGTTAGTAAAATAGAATTCACATAAGTTTTGAAGAAGACAAACTGAAGCGTGTAGTTGCCACGACTGATTTTTGCTCGCTGTTGTTTGACCGAAATCGCCCGTAGTTGTTTTGTCATTTCTTCTCTTCCTTACTCTTCCTTTTTATTTCCTCTTCTTCCTTTTTCTTTTTTTGTTGTTGCAATGCATGGAGGTCGTGAAGCTTTTGGCCGCACTGCATGGGGGCCGTGAGTGAGGTGGTCGATGTGCATGGAGAGCTGTTCTGAGGGTCGCTACTGCATGGTTGTGGAGAGAGGCTATGTAGTCCCTGGCCATGGAACTCATGATCGTGGAGTGTCCATTAAGGCCGTGGAGTCCGTGTGCATGGCCGTGTAGAAAGGCCGTAGAGTGGCCGTTTGGAGTGGCTGCGAAGTGTCTGTTTAGGCTGTGAAAGTTGACCGAGGAGACTAGTCACCAAGGAGGCTAGTAGCCGGGGAGAAGATGCCGCCCTAAGCTGGCCGTGGAGGTGAGGTTGTGTAAAGGAGCTGTGGAGAGGTGTTGTCCATGGGGCTTGAGCCGTGGAGCTACTGGCCGAGGAGGAGTACTAGTCGAGGGGTAGTTTTCCCGCCACTGTATGGTCGTGTAGAGGGGCTGTGGAGAGGGGCCGACGAGTGTAGATTGCGGAGCTTTTTGGCTTGGAGTTTAGTGGTCGTGTTGCGACGCAACTTGGTGGCTCTGACCGCTACCACTGGACCGTGGGGAGGAGGCCGCTTAAGAGGGGATAGAAAATGTCGGAAGTCCACATGGTGGCCGCCAGCACCCCTTTGTGTCCTGATGCGACTAGGCCGAGGTGAAAGTTGGTTGCGTATGACAACAAGCACGGGAACCGCACGGTGAGGTTCCCGGCATGATGGGTGGCCGCAGATCACCCCTACGGGGATAGACGACGCCGATGGTCACACAGGCGACCACCGGTGTTGCTCCCACGCCGGTGGCACTTCCAGTTGTTGATGTGCGATGCCATGCGTGACTACGGAGTTCGCACGGCATTCGACTACTTGGGCGTCACTACCGTTGGAGACAGAAGGAGCCGACGGAGATTATGTTGGCTCCCTCTGCTGTGACTCGTCCCTTTTGGCTCGCGGGGAGGTAGGTTGGCGCTAGTGGAGTTTCCTTTGGTGGTGATTCTATTGTTGGAGATTCTTTTGTTGAAGCGAAGTCCGTTGGTGGAGATTTTGTCTTCGGGTGGCTAAGGCTCAACCCACACTCCTCCTCAAGAGGGATAAGGCAACCTTTAAAACCTACATTTCCCTTTCGCCTTGCAGGGAGGTAAGCTGCTGATGGTGATCCCGCTGATATAGATTCTGTTGATGATGTTCGTGTCTTTCTCTTCATTATTCGGGCTGTCTATAAACTCAGCCCTCTCCTTCACTGTGATAGGGGCCGAGGTAAGTTATTCGGGTAGCCGTGAGGCTAATCCCACTCTCCATTGTGGGAGGGATAAGACAACCTTAAGGCCTACCTTTACCTATGTATCCCGCAAGGAGGTAAGTCATTCGGACAGTCTGTTCCTGAACATACTCCCACCCGTTGACATCACAGGAAAAGGAAAGTTTGGGTCAAGCTGGCGGCTGATCCTACACTTCGTCGTAGTGTGGGCCAGGGTAAGTTATTCGGGTAGCCATGAGGTTGATCCCACTCTCCATTGTGGGAGGGATAAGGCAACCTTAAGGCCTACATTTCCCTATGGTATCCCGCAGGGAGGTAAGTCGTTCGAGCAGTTTGTTACTGAACCCACTCTCACCCGTTGATGCTGACGAGAAAGGTAATCATTTTCCTTCAGGTAGCTGAGGACTAATCCGCACTCTGTCGCGGGAGGGACAAGGCAACCTTAAGGCCTACCTTTCCCTATACAACCCTGCGGGGAGGTAAGTTCGAACAACAGTTGGCTAAATGCTCATTCACCGTGAAGGGGGTCGGGGCAAGTAATTCGGGCCACCTTGAGGTTGGTCCCGCACTCCCGGACGAGGAGGCTGAGCTGCTAGATCACCTATCATCTTTCTTGGGGAGGTAAGTTGTTCGGACAGTTTGTTACTATACCCGATCCCATCCATTAACATCACGGGAAATGGTAGGTTTGGGTCAGAATGGCGCTTATCCCACACTTTATCGCAGCGGAAGTCGGGGTAAGTGATTTGGGTAGCCGTAAGGCTGATCCCGCTCTCTCAGATGATAAGGCTGAGCCACCTTCTCACCTATCATCCTTTGTGGGGAGGTAAGTTGTTTGGGCAGTATGTTACTAGACTAGCTCCCGCCTATTGACACTTACGAGGAACGTAAATTTTATCTTCGGGTGGCCAATGACCGACTCGAACTCCTCCGCGAAAGGGACAAGGCAACCTTTTAGGCCTATCTTTCCCTTTTTGTCTCGCAGGGAGGTAAGTTGTTGATGGAGTTCCCATTTAGTGGAGTTGATTTTACTGATAAAACTTGATTGACTTCGTCATTGCAGTGTCGGGTCGTACAAAACAAACTTTACACCATAGGGAATAATCAAGTTAGTAAAACAGAATCCACATAAGTTTTGAAGAAGACAAACCGGAGCGTGTAGTTGCCACAACTAATTTTTGCCCGCTGCTGTTTGACCGAAATTGCCTGTAGTTATTTTGTCATTTCTTCTCTTCCTTGCTCTTCCTTTTTATTTTTGCTTCTTCCAAATAATTTTTTTTATTTTTTGTTGTTGCAATGCATGGAGGCCGTGAAGCTTTTGGCCGCACTGCATGGGTGCCGTGAGTGAGGGAGTTGTTCTGAAGGTCGCTATTGCATGGCCGTGGAGAGAGGCCGTGTAGTCCCTGCCCGTGGAACTCGTGACCGTGGAGTGTCCATTAAGGCCATGGAGTCCATGTGCATGGCCGTGTAGAGAGGCCCTAGAGTGGCCCTTTGGAGTGGACGCGCAATGTTTGTTTAGGCTGTGAAAGTTGACCAAGAAGACTAGTCACCGAGGAGGCTAGTAGCCGGGGAGAAGATGCCGCCCTGAACTGGCCATGGAGGTGAGGCCGTGTAAAGGAGCTGTGGAGAGGTGTTGTCCGCGGGGCTTGAGTCGTGGAGCTGCTGGCAGAGGAGGAGCACTGGCCAAGGAGTAGTTCTCTGGCCACTATATGGCCGTGGAGAGGGGCCGACGTGTAGTGGAGGCCGATGAGTGGAGATTGCGGAGCTTTTGGCCATGGAGTTTAGTGGCCATGTTGCTAGGCCGCTTAGTAGCTTTGACCGCTACTGCCAGACCGTGGGGAGGAGGCAGCTTAAGAGGGGACAAAAATGTTGTCGGTCCACATGGTGGCCACCGGCAACCCCTCATGTCCTGACGCAACTAGGCCAAGGTGGAAGTTGGCCGCGTACGGCCACCAACATGGGAATGCACGGTGAGGTTCCTACCGTGAGGGGTGGCCACAGATCACCCCTAAGGGGACAGACGGCGCCGATGGTCATGCAGGAGACCACCGGTGCCGCTCCCACGCAGTGGCACGACGGGGCCATGGCACTTCTAGTTGTTGTTGTGTGCTACCGTGCTTGACTGCGGATTCCGCACGGCATCCGCCGCTTGGGCATCCTTACCTCCAAAGACAGAGGGCGCTGGCGGCTTGGAATAAATAGAATAAAATGGATTGATATTGTTGGGATCTGACCTCTCATCAAAGATCAATCCTGAACCTGACGGATCTTTCCTTTTTCTTATCAATGAATAGATCTCTTTACTTGTATGACTTAGATGTCTCGTATTTCTCGAAAAAGCGATTCGATTGATGGGATTTGGTATGATACTTATGAGATCGATGAGATTGATATTCAAATATTTCTTCTTAGAACGCCCTAACGGTGGCCGTCGGCGGATCCTGCGAGCTCACGGTGGGATGTTGCGAGCCACTCGTTGCACTGCCCTGCGTAACCCGCACTATGCATGGCACTATGCATGCCATGCATAGTCAGGACGTGAAGTCCATACAGGCATTGTGCACTTAAGTGCACAGTGTCTGCCCGCTGTGCATGTATGCGCCCAGCGTGTATTTAAGTTCACGTGGCCTGGGATTTTGGCACCCCGGCCCTACATGCTGGATGTATAAAAAATATTCAAATGCATTGCGCTTTTAATCGCCCCTTTGTCGATTAGCTTCATCAACCAATCCTCCATGATTTCCAGCCCTATATTTTTTTTTAGCCTTGCCTCCATGGCTTCCACTGTGTCTCTTCCAAGTCGCTTGGATCGCTTGGAACGGGTTGTCGCGGGAATACAAAATATACACAAGATCTATTACAATCCAACAGACGACACCACTGTTGATGTTGTGTTTCGCACGCCCTTGGGCCAGGCCCGACAACTCGGGTCTTCTAAGCTAGGCCTCGATCGGTGTTATTTAGAGCCCTCGACAGTGTTCTGGTGTGGCTGTACGGTGTTAGTTTGTACATCCTTGGCAATGAGCAGTATTTAAATGCAGTAAATAAAGAGAGATAAACAAACAGATTTACGTGGTTCTACACTAGGCCTACGTCCATAAGGGTTTGGGGATGGGAGATTCCACTATAATAAACTTGTTTACAATCTCTCGTGGCCTTTCATGTCTCACTGTACAATGAAAGCTGTAGTGCTGATTACTGGAGAATCAGTTCTCTCTAGAGCTCTCTAGATGAAGAAGAAGTCCCTAAGTCCGAAGAAGTCGAAGTCATCCCTCTAAAAGAGTGTATCAAGGATGATCTAAAATTCAAGAGTCCCAGAAGTCAGATCAAGAGAGTCCTAAATTTGTAGGTTTCCCTTGCCCTTTATTACCTGCCTCCCATTTGCTTTAAGTTACTTTCATACTTTTTCTCTCCTAACACCCTAGTAAGTCCCCCCTGTGGCTGGGCCTAGGACATTCTATAGGCCGGAGAAAAACCCCCTTACACCAGCCATGAACAAGAATAGCTGCCAAAACCTCATTAGTAACATTACCACATTATATTTTCAAGACTTTCAAAAGAGGGCCTTGGCCGCAACGTGTAGGCTTTTGTTGCTTAGGTACTCTGAATCCAACAACCCACACTTCTGAGTTATAGATACCCAACCCCTACTTGACAAAACATTGCACCGAACCAAGCTAAACTTCTTCGGCATTTCATCCAACCACTTAACAGCAGCAATCACATTGATGTCTTTGGGAAAATCAAGTCCCATTGACAACAGATGGTCCCTCAACCCCAAAGTCAGGGCTACACGCCCCATGTGGAATGTAATGATGCCAAGCATAAGGAGCCTCCTCCGATAATAGATGCATAAACCGTAAGGGAAGATATTAGTGTGGGTGTCGTGCTCGCAAACCCTTTTCTTGCCGATTTGAAGGGTCCGTTCATCATCGACCTCAACCACCATCTTCACCACTTCCATCTTCAATACCGGCACGTCCGCCTTGAAGATTTGTGAGGTTAGGTTCTCCTTCCAGTAGACCTCAGCGTGCATGAACGAAGACTTTTCGAAGGAAGAAGGGATCTCACCCACCATGATACCCACCAAGATTTGTGAGTCAGATATGAGTTTCTTGTTAGGGCTTTGAATTAATGGAGATGAGGACTTTGATTTAAGGGAGTGTGAACCTCGTGTTTGGGATTTTGGGAATTGTTGGACCATGAGTGAGTGAGTGATGCCTCCTAGCCATGGAGGATGCCATACAAGACGTGGCCATTTGCCTTGAATTCTTCCCCTTGAATCCGATGTAGATAACTTGCTTTGAGTTGATTCTTAACCAGAGCTATTTGATGCCTTTGGTTGAATGGATGGACCAACGATTTTATCATTCTGAGCTCCTTCTTTCTGGTAGTAATTCGAATCCCCTGGATCTTGCCTTTTTTCATCACCCGTAACTGCATGTTGTTCTTCCTGCTTTGCACGTTCCTTCTGTATTTCACAGATTTGATCCTCCAACTGGTCGAAGCTTTCTTCAAAGTTGCTCACAATTTCATTTACATGTTGTCGGAATACTTTGTGCATTTCATTATGGTAGTCTCAAAAATCATTCAAATACTGTTGTAGAACCTGATAGCCTTGCTGAGTTTGAAGAACAAGCTCCGTAATCTTTTGAACCGATGCGAGAATTTCTTGCATTTTTTTTAAGGATAGAGATCAGCATCTCTCTTATATCAATTGTAACACACCTCACAAATTAAAATAGTAAGACACTGATTTGCTCTCTTCGAAGGGAGCTCCACCAATAAAATGAGAGAGAAAACGAGAGAAAATGGGAGAAAAGACAAGTAGTTTCTATATCATTCCATATTAATTCCTTCCACTATCCAGCTGAGTATTTATAAACTCCTGCGTTCTGAAAATTCTAAGAAGAGGTCATGGGCCTTTTAAGCCCAAACTAACAAGAATTAAGGATAAGTGGAAATATAAGTAATTGGGCTTCACTAATACAACCCTAGCCCATATTAGGGAATACAATAAAACTAAGCAAAAGACAATAGCTATCCAAGCCCATATAAGCCATTGAGCCCAACCCTCTAATTCTTTATCGTTCCAAACCAAAGCCCACAAAGACTGCAGTCCATCCCTGTAGATATACCGACGACGTGTAACACTATCATAATAATCAAAGTTTATAATAGTCTATTCAATATTGTATTCACTTGAAAGTCATTGTTAGTTCATCAAATCTGACCTCCTACAATCATAACTCAAACCTAATTTTATTCTATCATTAAGATTAAGGTTCTTTCGAAGGACTAGAGTTTTCCTCTAAATTGGATTCTCCAACCTATTTAAAAAAAAAAGAGAAATACTTTATCTTTAAAGGAATTATACAAAAATAATCTCACAAACTGACAAGTCTTGATATGGTTCATCAGATTGTAAATTTAGTTTTGTTATAAATTAGATCTAACGGATCACATGAAATCACGTCAGTTTGTGGGATACTTTTGTAGACTTCATTTGTGGTTGTAATACTTCTCTTTAAAAAAAATTGTTACGTGTCTTTTGATCGTATGAGAAATATTTTTTTTATTATTATTCAAATGACACTTGGCAATTTTTTTAACTAATTAAAATTTTAAACAAAATATATTCACGTCACTTATTATTTAAAAAAAAATGGTTTGGACAATCAAATTTGGAGAAAAACTGTCTCCTTTGAAATCAATGGGCATGTTCTCTTTGCTTGAAATCGATTGAGGAAAGTAAAATGCTAGTTTGTCCTCTTATTTTGCTCCCTCACTTTGATTGCTTGTATATTTAATTTTTTTACTTAATGATTAAGGAAGTGATTTTTAATGTATTGATGTATTTTTTTTAAAAAAAATATTTTAATATGTTAAAAAAATATGAAAATAAAAAGAAGAAAAAAATAAAAAGGGAAGTTTGTGCTAGGCAGCATGCCCAACGGTCATTGCTGGGCGGCAGCCTAGCATGACCCATTGAGGAAAATATTAATTATATAAGAGAATGATTTCAAACCATTATATGATTTAATCATTATAGGTTTAATAAAACACATACATTATACAAGGATGGTAGTGTGCTTGGATTAATACAATTTTCTAAAATGTTAACGTTAATATATGGTACATTTTTTGCACACATATTAGAATATGAAATGGAAAAGATATTTATATTCTATTCAATTGGTCGGTTTTTTATTTATGTAACGAATAATTAGGATTAGAGAGAATTTCACCACCCTACAATAGTGGGTGAGATAATCCTCCGCAGGTACTGAGAGAGTGAAGGTGGATCCTCACCCCCACCCTTAAACAAGGGGTGCTTGCCATCATGAAGACAGGAGATCTCCTAGCTTCATGGTGGCTCTACCCCAAGATGGGGTGAAGATGGACCCGTTGAGGAAGGGAGATTGACAGGATTGTTGCAAGAATGAGTCAATCATTCCTTACATCTTTTCTTAAGATTTTAATATGTAAGACTATTATTTTGACTTGTTTTAAAACATAGTCATATTTTAATTAAGAGTTAGGCTACTCTGCCACTCAGAGTAGAGCGGCAGAGTAGCCCACTCATTTTAACCGCTAGTTGTTTTTGCAACTTTATTTTTGTCATTTTTTTATTCACATTTTTTAATATATTTAAATATTTTAAAAAAAAATACACTAATACACTTAAAATCACTTTCTTAATCATTAAGTAAAAAAAATAATTTCTTTTTTCCCCAAGCGGTCAAGTAGAGCGGTAAGAATTGGTGGGCAAAGTAGTTTTTTCCTTTAATTAATACATGTGACTTACATGATTAGACAAATGTCATGCGACAAATAACTACTAGGGTTAGTATGACGTGGAATACATGCACAAAATGAGATTCTTCCATAAATTCAATCTAATGACTAATATTAATTAAATATTAGAGACTCTATTTTCAATAATAATTATTGCAAGTACAAAATGTGCCTTTTTAAGACTTGTAAAAAATTGTAACACCTTGATTCAATATTATTAGAGACGGAATATGGATAATTTTATTAGACCTAAATTATGTTTAATAAGTCATATTAGATAAACACATGAGTTATTATTTTATTAAGGATAGCTAGAAAATTTTATTAGGTCCATTGGCCTAAAGTTTATTATGGTGTATTAATGGTTTTATTGGGCACAATAATTAGATTTAAAGTCCATTTAATATTTATGAAGCAAGCGGACCCATATTTATTGAGTATTAGGCTCGGGAATTTAATTAAAATTTTAAAAGTATTTATTAGATGAGTTGAACTCATTTTGGAATTTAAGATCGGCCCATTATGATTGTTAAATGACTTAACCCAATAAATTATAGGCAATGCCTAAAATTCAGTTAGACCTGTTAAATGGCCAAACCCTTTTGTAAGCCCAAAGGGGCCTTATAGTTCCACAAAATAAACCCAAAGACAAAATCCTATGACCCAATAAATATGCGTCAATGTTGGTCACTTCATTGAAAACCTTCGAAATATTACAAACATTTTTAAACTTCACCAAATCTTTAGTAGTCGGTAACCATTGAAAACTTTGATCCCTATTTTAAGACATTAGGAACATTTTCTTGAATTCGATAGTAGTCACCAATATCAAGTGCTATTCTATCGAGTGGAAACATCTAATATCAATTTTTTAGAAGGCAACTGCAGTTATTTTGCAATTTCACTAAATTGTCTCAATCTTCCCTCAAATGCTACCAAATACTTGACTCCCTCTCTAACACAATCAATAATGTTTTCGATTTGGCAAGCCTGTCTTAAGCAACAAATTTGTTACATGTGCACATTAGCACATATGAAATAATTTACCCCCGACAGATAAAAATTTTCTAAAACGAAAATCATCTTTGAGAATTATATAAAGTCAATACCATTAGCTTTGGCATTATTGATTGTCAAAGCTAATGTGTTTTCAATATCCTAATCAACAAAACACTTTTACAATTTATATAGCCTACAATAATAAAACTATTATGTGGAGGTGACACATTACAAAAGTTCAAGACCCATTTTTAAATGAGCCAATTTGGATCCACAAAGTGGCAAGTCACCTCCATATATGAAATCTTTTGGCCAAAAGCCCACATATCAGTAGTGATATTAATCTTATCAACACCACTTAATCATGTTTTCAACTTTATCTTCTCAATTTAATAGGTGTCTATACAATCCTTTTTAACATTTCCATGAGATATTTTTTGTCTATGAAGTGTATTTATCCTTATAAACTTGTTGAAGAGTACGTGCTCCACTATATTAAAAGGATGAGAAATGTTTTGGGTTCCGAATTCGATACCCAAAAAATGTCCTGAATGGGATTTTTTTTTTACTGAATGATTAAAAAAATATTTTTTAATGATGTTGTGAATTTTTTATTTTTTAAAAAAATGTTTATGATGATTAAAAAAATACATGAAAAAAAAGAAAAAAAGAAGAAAAAACACTACACTATTCGGGATAAATTTTGAGTCTCGAATTCGAGATCCGTAGTAGTGCTTATACTTATGGGATAAAATCATATAAGAAAAAAGTTAATGTGTTTTCTCATGATCGTACGTAAAGTTTCTAATACTGACATCATCATCATTATCCTTAGAGTCAATACTCAGAATCTTTTACTTCTTGTTAATACAACGCGTGCAAGACACATATCTTTATGTCTATGCTTAGTACTAGTAGAACATGACCGTGATATGGTAAGTAATGTCTTATACCACTCACAATGTGACTTCTTCTAACATTAGGTAACTCTATTATTGAGAAATCTTTCCAAATACTTGAAGGTCTTATTCTTTGTCTTATTTTCATATGCATGTTTAAGAAAATCCTTAGAAGTCATGCTAGTTGTGACCACCATAGAGGTAGTATCCACAATAATTTTGGAGCCACCATCTTCTTGGGCAGAGAGAATAGGACTCTCAAGCAAGTTAATATCAAATGACTCATTTTCATTTTCTATATATTGACTTCCATAGCAATAAAATTTGTTCTAAAACATAATAATGCAAACATAATATTTATAAGTAAAAGAAATTCATTTAGTTTTTAATTAATAGCGAATATTGTATAACATTTAAATCTTCTTTGTTTATTTTCTTTTAAAAAAATTAAGTTCGTGTTTGTTTATTTACTATCCACGTGTATGTGCAATAGTACTTCAAAAAGTTTTCGAACAATTTACAAAGAGCAATGCTAGATACAATTTCCATTTGGAGACTGCAATGCAAGCCTAAGTAATTTTATCTTTAAAATTTTTTAAAATTACAAAACTATCCCTCCTGAAATAATATTTTTTCTCATTTAATAAAAGATATGTACATGCAGTCCCCAAGTGGGGGTTCTAAATAGAATTTCTCATTTACAAAACCTAAATAAATATTTTCTTGGGTCTAATGTCATATTCATATTTCATAAGAAATTTTACTAAATAAACACAAGAAATATTTGTACAAAGATAAGAAAATTAAACAGTAAAAACTAAAGAACTAATTATATTCCCATGCCATGAATGATAATAGTAGAATTGCAAAAAGCAAACCAATCATCAAGCCAACTCCTCCATAAATATATGTATTAAGGTTGCTTAAAAAATTAATAAAATTGTAAATAATTGCACATATACATCAATATATATATAAGTTTTACAAACTTTAAAATAAAATTTATATTAAAAAAATTATATTCAAACAAATATATAATTTTATAATATTTTTATTCAAAATTTTCTCTCTTATATTCTAAAATTTATTAAAATATTTTTATTCAGATAATTTTACTTCTATTTACAAAATTAAAATATTCCAAATGTTGAAGCATACTCGAAATCTGCCAAGAAATATATTTTGAAAAATTATATTCATCATTCCCATCCACTAGATTATTTTTTTATTTTTTTCTTTTACCAAATATATGATATGTAAATGTTAGAGAAACTAGATCAGAATACATAGTTGAAATGATATTACCTCGTTGGAAATATCTCAGATCTAGTGCGGTTGTTCGACGGATTCTCCAGTGTCGTTATTTGTCCATAATTTTCACATCGATGGTGGAATATGCTACGTGGTAATACCAGAGCAACACTCACACGTTCTACAGCCTAGATGTCGTGACTAGAGAGAGATCGTTCTTGATGCAAGTGTTACATATAAAGAGGAGAGGAGCATAGCCCCTCTAAGTATAACCCCCGGTTGGTTCTTAATGGCCAGTCATCGAGTCTCATGAAGTAGTTTAAGAACCACTTCATAACCATCAAGAGAATGTGAAAGGGTACCCATTATGAGTGTTTATTTCTTATAGTAAATGATGAGTAGAAGAATTCTATTAATTTAAAAAGAATAAAACGAAAATTTTTCTTAAAAAAAAGTATGATGTTAGTGGCAAAATCTCGTATATTTTTCGATATTGGGTCGGACTGGATATGTTTTGGACCCGACAAATGGGTCCGAATTTCTGTATTGAATGACGGCCGAACATCGCTAACCCTAATCGTGGCTCCACCTTGCACCTATAAAAACCAACTCATTTGCTTGGCTGCCTTTTTGTTCACCTCCGAGGGTTTTCTTGAGTAGCTCTGACCACAACTTGTAGCCATGGTACGCTCTCTCTCTTTCACTTGTGGGTTCTTGGTAGGTTTATGTATCTTTGATCTGATTCTTGCTCGCGTCTCTCACTTCGTATACATCTGTTTTTTTACCTTCTACATGAGTGGGTTTCTGGTTTTCTTATTGTGCCTTGTTTTTACAGTTATGTTGTGTTTTCGAACTTTTCTTACTTGGGAAAATTAAATTTTGCTCTTCGGTTTTTTGTTTGGGGTAGGGGGAGTTTAAAAAGCTGGATCCGCCGTTCGAAGAGCACAACTAAATGTTACTTCTTATCTGTGTTCCAATATTAATATGGATGTTTGTATACCCAAATTTTTAAATAAAATCGTTTGCGGGCATTTAAATAAAATCGTTTGCGGTTTATGTTATTTAGACATGTATGTGTTGTTACTGGTTTGTGTAACGAAACTATTTGATATGTATCTCTATGGTACCTTACTTTGATGTCAATACACAACTGTTTGATATCTAACCGCTTGGGCATGCCTTTGACTGAAAATGACCTTTGGATGCGATTCCCTGAATCTTTTTTGAGCTTTTATAGATGCATATTATTCTGACGTTCAAAGGTGTATAAATCCCATGTTTGTGGCATTACCTTTTTTTTCATCATGGACTGGTTCCATTTGTGGGTAGAGTCTGACAAGTTACTTTGTCAATTTTTAGTTGAAAATGTGTCGGTGCAAATTGCAACCTTTAGTCCTTGAAGTAGCTCATAGATCCATATTATGGGTTTATATGCTTGGTAAAATTTTTGTTTTGCCTTTTGCGTGAGTAGAGCATAGCATGGAGGTGTTCCTCTGGATATTTTCTTGATTCTTACTTGGTAGCTAAAACAGAAGGACAAATAAGATTGGAGAAAAAAAAATCCACTCTAATATGATAGCCGATAGGATATAGTTCAAATGGTGTTTTCTCCCTGAGAACAAGATAGAGGGTGTGGCCTTGTTCAAATCTTGTGTTGGCCTAACCATTAAAACATTCCTATTATTAGCAACGTCCCTCTTCCTTGGGCTGCCCAGCTCCCCCCATCCCAAATTCCCAAAATATACAGAAGATATAAACAATTTTCCCTCAGAACATGCTTCCCTTTGTTACTGAATATTTTGACGTGGTACTTTTAACCTATCATAGCCATAGAGAAACCTAGATAGCAGTCTATTGAAGCTGCTGAAATCCCTTTCACCAAAATGGGCATAGACATCCCCACTGAGTAACCCAAGGTTGAAATTCCCCAATTTGGCAATCCTCATCGGTAATATAGTTAGAAGAATGAAGAAGAACTTGGATATGGCTAGCTGAGTCTATTGCCTGAGGATTCTCAATTGACATCACGGTGAAATTAACTCTCCATTGCGTATCATTTGTGGGTCCTCAATGTATTGGTTTAGCCTTGCCAGTTCCAGCCTCGAATATTAGTCTACAGCTGTTACGACCTCAACTCGTGCTTTAAAATTGCTGTTTCCAATTGGGTTGGGTCTTTTTAAAACTTGATGCTCCCTTATATGCCATGAGTGTCCTCTTCGTACTAGAGCCCATGCCCAATTTAATGGAGGCCATCCTGCCTTCCATTTTTGAATCGTTGGACTCCAGACCAGCACTGGCTTCACAGTGAGATTCTGGGATACCTTGGATAAGTCATACTGACCATCTCACCTCTTGAGGTCTTTTGTCGATTTCACTGCCATGCCCTATGTTCAACCAGCTCAATTCCACATGCTTGGATTGCCCTTATGTTTTTAATTAGAATCGTGCCATAACAAAGCATAGGCATATGATTGTTGCTTAGCCTTCACATGTGGCACTTTCTGTTGACGCTGCCACTAAGACCCCAGGTTCCGAAGACGTCAAACCACCTAGCGCTTTCATGTCATATCATTTCTGGAGGTAGAGCCTAGGAACATATGAAAGAAAGTTGACACCATTCTCGATTATTCGCCAATAGCTCTCCATCCATCAAGATTTCTTAATTATGAGATGGATGGAATCTCGATGGATGGGGAAATGTATAGGAAAAAAAAAAAGAAGTGGCAAGGTTTACTTGAACAAATTATTCAAGGAAGCTTTGGATGTGAATATCACTCAAAGCTTTGGATGTTATAGTCATATTAAGAAGTATTTAGATTTAGTTTGTATAATGTTGTGATGCGATTGTGCTTTAACCTTGTTAGGCTTCAGTCTTGTTAGGCTTCAGTCTTTTCTTTTTTCTGTCTTTCTGCCTTTGGTTATAAAGTTGTGTGTATGCAGGTGAACGTTCCTAAGACAAAGAAAACATACTGTAAGAGCAAGGAGTGTAGGAAGCACACCTTGCACAAGGTTACACAGTACAAGAAGGGCAAGGATAGCCTTGCTGTTCAAGGAAAGCGCCGCTATGACCGTAAACAATCTGGTTATGGAGGACAGACCAAACCTGTCTTCCACAAAAAGGTCTAGAATTTAATGTTGATTTGTTTACATTACTTGAATTCAATGCTCAGCACAAAAAGATATGAACCTAGAACTATTCTTATAACTTTAGGATAAGAATCCGATTCTTACTTATCTTAAAAAAAAAAAAAAAAGGATAAGAATCTGATTCTAGTTTTCCCCATTCTGAAATTTACAATATTGACTTCATTTCTCCTCTCTCTATAAACAGGCTAAGACTACCAAGAAGATTGTGCTGAGGTTGCAGTGCCAGGGTTGCAAGCATGTTTCCCAGCATCCAATTAAGGTTGGTGGATCCATCACTCATTCGGCTTCCTCGTTCCTTGTTTTGTGGGCTTCCTTGTTTTGTTCTAATGCCCTCTTTATTGACCTGTGTTTGCAGAGGTGCAAGCATTTTGAGATCGGTGGCGACAAGAAGGGGAAGGGGACTTCTCTTTTCTAAATGCATTCTTCTGTTTTTTTTTTTTTTTGGCTTCCAATGTTGGACCGTGAAAGCTAAAATCTTGGATTTTTTTTTGTTGAGTTTTTCTTTTTTGTTAATCTAATGGCATCTTGTAGCAACCATCAAATTGTTTCTTTTCCCGGTTTATGATAGCTGTTGTGGTTAGAGATTAAACTTGATGATCATCTTTGTTGTGGGTAATATATTTTTTAAATTAGTTGTAGTAAATTTCATGAAAGGGGTTTTGCATTCCTGGTAGATGTGCACCCATCATTACCTAAATGGGGTTTGTAATTTAGGATTTTTTTTTTTTTTAATTTAGGAGTGTGTTTCGAGGGAAAATCTCTATATTGGTTAATGGGTTTTGCTCTAATAACAAATTGAATCCGATTATAAAGATTTTGACAAAACGAAGCGGTCGCCGTGCATGTACATTTGGACGTTGAACTGAGTTGATAAAATATTATATTTTAATATTATTATTATTTTGAGATTTGAAAAAGTTGAATTGTTTATTATATTTTGTATTGAAATTAGAAAAATTTGTAATGATGAGTTGAGATGGGTTTAGGAATCAAACGAAGCCTAATTGTGAGTTGAAATAAAAAGTTGAAAATGGAATAAAATATTATTATAATATTATTTTTTAATATTATTATTATTTTATAATTCAAAAAAATTAAATTGTTTATTATATTTTGTGAAAATTTAAAAAAGTTGTAATGATTAAAAGAGATGAGATAAATTAAGATAAACTTATCTAAACGGGGTCTTAATTTTGGTCTCAGTTTACTCTTCCTAAAATTTTGGCTGCAAAATATTGATTTAGATATCGGGTAAGCAACAATTTAGTTGAAATTAGATTCTTCTAAATTCAAGTCTGATTTTGACTTTGTTGAAGATCAAATCTGAACTACAACTTCGACTTGTGTAGCTTTCAATTCGATTTTGACTCGTTGGAGTGGAGTTGGATTTAAACTTTCGCTCTGGACTTTTGTTTTAGTTTCATTTGTAGTCTATTTTAAAAAGATTTTTTTTATTTTATAAAATTTCAAATTTTAATATTTCAAAAGAATTAATCACAATAGCAAAAATGGTTGCCTGTAAAGCCCCAAAAAATTCAGCTAACATGGGGTCGGGAAATAAATATCGTTGCATTCTCATGGTGGCCAATACATTACCTTTGTGAATTCTAGATATGATACCAATGCCTATTCTGCCAAAGGTCTTGTTAATAGCTGCAGCCTAGTTCACTTTATAGGTACCTACAGAAGGTGGTTCCAATTTGTAGATTTTGTTATTCATCTCAGCCCCTGATCGACCACTCCCTGCATGCACTTCTTTGAACTCCATTAAGAGTTGTTTTGATTGCTTAATCACCGAGGTGGGATGAAGATATTGGCCTATAAAAACATAACCATTTCTCCTCTGCAAACGTTCCTTCTTGTTATTGCAAATTCCTCCATACTCATATAATGCAAATATAGATGCAAAAAGGCTTTTAACATTAATTTCAGATAGGGTACTCCTTTGAAGAGTCTTTGAACAAAGATTCCAAACATCCTTAGCTGCAATACAATCCCATAGAGCATGAATAACAGACTCCTCTTCCCTTAGACAAATAGGACAATATGATGATTCAATGATTTTCTTCTTAAAGAGATTCTGGTTTGTAGACAAAGAATCAAGGCATGCTCTCCATACAAACACCTTAACTGCATTAGTAATTTTGAGCCTCCAACAATTTGACCACTCTTCTTTCTTGGAAATAGACTGTGATGTTTGCCCCTTTGCTTGATCAATAAGTTCATTTTGTAAGTGATAAGCAATCTTCATAGAAAATTGGTCATTGACAATACATCTCCAAATCAATTTACCTAGGCTGTTGGAGATACTTACGGGAATCTTCTTGATGATATCAACTTCACTGCTTGAGAAAAGCTCTTCAATAAGAGGCATATTCCATTGTTTAGTGCTTGAGTTAATAATGACAACTATATGGGCATCATCCAGAGTATGAGCAGCACTTTGTATTTTGTAAGATGTTGGTTGGGGTAGCCATCTATCCTTCCATATTCTAGCCTATTGGTCATTACCAATTTTCCAAATAGAGCCTTCTTCCACCAAGTGTCTGGCTGCCATAAGACTTCTCCAAATGAAGGATGTTCAAGATCCAAGTTTAGCTTTGAAGAAAGAGGATTGAGGGAAATACTTCAGCTTAAGGATTTGGGCAGCAAGGCAATCAAGTCTTTGTATGAGTCACCAACCTTGTTTGGCCAATAAGGCCATATTAAAATATTCCAAGTCCCGAAATCTCAATCCTCCTGTTGTCTTTGCCTTCCCCATTTGGCTCCAAGAAACCCAATGGATCATTCTCTCATTGTTATTCTGGTCCCACCAGTAATAATGCATCACCTTGTTAATTTCTTTGAGCATGGATTTTGGGAGTTTGAAAACACCCATACTGTAAGTAGGCAATCCTTGAATCATTGACTTGAGAAGGATTTCCTTTCCAGCCTGTGAAAGAAACTTTGTTTTCTAGGTACTAACCCTACTCCTCACCCTATCCAATATACTCTTGAAGACTTGATTTTGAGATCTACCAATGAGAACAAGTAAACCATTGTATTTTTCATATGATGAGGAGGATCTTACATCTACAATACTCAAAATAATCTTCTTGGTGTAACTACTCGTATTAGCACTGAAGTGAATTGATGTTTCTCTTTATTAAGTCTTTATTTGGAATTTTTTTTAAAGAATCAATAATAGCTATCAACCCGCTCAACTCTAATGAATTTGCTTTACTAAAAAGTAAGCTATCATCTACAAAAAAGAGAGGGTTAATGCAAAGTTTACCACGAGCAATGGGTATGCCAGTGATTAGCCTTGGATTTTCTGCATGATTGTGTAAATTGCTTAAAGCTTCAGAGCAAAAAATAAAAAGGTAGGGCAATAAGGGGTCACTCTGTCTTATTCCTCTTGTTGGCTGAAAAGAACATTGAGGGGATCCAACAAACACTGAATAAGAAACATGGTTTATGCACTTCATCATCATTTCAATCCAGCTTCTATTGAAACCCATTTTCACCATAAAGCTCTTAAAACTCTTACTCCACTCTATCATAGGTCTTGCTCATATCAAGTTTCAAAGCCATAAAACCTAACTGACCTGAAAGCCAATTGTTTCATAGAATGCATTGCCTCATAGGCTACTATCACATTGTCCATGATTAATCTCCCTGAAATGAAAGCACTTTGTGTGGGGGATATGATCTCAGGTAGTATTGCCTTCAATATGTTGGCCAACACTTTTGAAATAATTTTATAAAGAACATTGCATAAAGAGATTGGTTTGAAATAAGAAATTTCTTGGGGCTTTTATTCTTTGGAATCAGCACAATGTAGGTCTCATTAATATGTGCTAACTCACCAAAAGAATTGAGGAACTCAAGTGCAGCTTCACACACAGCAGGTCCATCAGTGTTCCAATGAGTTTGGTAGAAGACTATAGGGAAACCATCTGGCCTAAGGGAGCTTAGAGGGCTCATTTGGAAGATGGCCTCTTTAATTTATGCTTCTGTAAATCTTTTGAGCAGGATTGAGCTCATCTCCACAGTCACTTTTAGGGTTATAGAACTGAGGCATTCATCAATTCCTTTGGGCTTACAAGAGGAGAACAGGTCCTCATAAAACTGGGGGAATACCTCTGCAATCTCCTCAGATTTTGTAGTTGTAGAGCCATCCTTTTATCAATTCTCCTGATTGTGTTGTTCTTCCTCATTTGGTTAGCACACATGTGATAAAATTTCATATTCCTGTCACCATCTTTAAGCCAGGTCTATTTTGCTCTTTGTTTCCATTTGACATTTTCTTCCATCGGCATGCCATCCACTTCTTTTTGCATCTGTTTAATGCTTCTTGTATGATCACTAGTGTTTAAGTTTTGTAACTTAGAAACTTGATTGAGCTTAGCAATAACAGATCTCCTCTGATTATTCACTTTCTCCTTGCTCCAGTTCTTTAGAGATTCCTTACATCGTTGTAACCCTTTGATAAATGTAATCATCTTGGTAGTTGATCTCAACTGTTGTGCCCAGCTTTCATGAATGATATTGCAACAATCCTCTTTTTTGGCTCAACTAGCCTTATACCTGAATAACTTCTCATTCCAATGATTAACATCCAGTCTATTTCCCATTAAGATCAGTAAAAGGCTATGATCAAAGGTTTGAGTAGCTACAGTATTAACATAAGTACATGCAAAAAGCATGGTCCAGGCTGAGTTTCCAAAAGCTCGATCTAACCTCTCTTTTGTGAATTGATTGCAGTCTCTATTATTGCTCCAAGTAAACTTTGTTCGTTGAAAGCCAAGATCACTTAGTCCACAACCTTCCAATGCTACTCAAAATTCTTCCATTTGGCTATAAGGTCTGATTGCAGCACCATTCTTATCATGAGTATGTAAGATCTCATTAAAATTCCCCATGCACATCCAGACCATCTTAACACTTGGTTTAAGCATTTGTAGTAACTGCCAGCTTTAACTCCTTTTTGCAGTTATTGGGCATCCATAAAAACTTGTCAGTAGCAGTTGTGTACCATCTTATATCATTTTTACAATAATAGAAATATGGTTATGAGAATAGATTCCAGGCAAACGGAATTTGAGCTCTTCCCTAATAAAGCTAAACCTCCACTTAGGCCCCTGTTGTTAACTACAAAACTACTATCAAACTCCAAATGATTCGACACTGTCTCCACCTTATTCCTATTACACTTTGTTTCCACAAGGAAAACAAAATCTAGGCACTTAGATTTCTCCAAAAGATGTCATTCAGGAACTGTCCGAGGGTTCTCAAGCCCCCAGCAGTTCTAGTTCAAGCAGATCATGGTTGTTGGTGGGGCTTCATAACAGCCTCCACCAATGCAACCTGATTTAGGCTCTTTTCAGGGTTGAGCTCTAACTCAGAATTTTTAGCCATATGTGAGAACACATGTTTATTCGTGTCTACAAGAGTCTCTCTTTTCTGTTTAGTACCAAAATTAATCAAGGGGTCATTTTGCTTCCTAAGTTGATACTCTCTAGCTCTCATCTTCCATGATGGTTTCTTTTTTGACATATCTTCATATTGAACAGTAACATTAGAAGGTATAACAGATTGAGGATGACTACTACTCATGTTTAATATTCCCTTTTGCAATAAATTAGCAAGAGGGGATTAAATAGGCAACTCAAAATCCATGCTATTTTGCAGATTCAAACCTTCTTGACTATGTGCCAATGTTAGATCAATGGCAAATTTCCTTGAAGAGTCTTCCTCCAATGTTTCCTTATCATCAATCGTGGCCTCCCCAGTTTGGAAATTTGCATGATATAAGGCCTCATTTTTGTCTACTCCTTGATTTGCCTACTCACCCCATTTCCAGCCAATTCTCCATTATCATGATAAAATCTTGCCACTGATTGTGCCTGTCACTAAGCCTCAGATCCCTCCACAGATTCTGCATTTCCTTTCTTGGTGTAATTTTTGGAAACTTGCATGATATAAAGCCTCATTTTGGTCTACTCCTTGATTTGCCAACTCACCCCCATTTCCAGCCAATTTGCTGATTCTCCAATATCATGATCAAAATTTGCTACCGATTGTGCGTATGACTGAGCCTCAGATCCCTCCTTAGATTTTGCATTTCCTTTCTTGGTGTCACCACTGTCACCTTCGCTGGAGAGCTCCTGTTGTCGATTCAGAGGTTGGACCATATCCCTTCTACAAACATATTTTTTGCTGCAAAAATATTGAAGTTCGCAGGCTATGCTCCAAGCCAAGGGGCATACTAAGTTTGTATTTCTTCAACCATCTTTCTATCCAGTTTTTGTCTTGTGCATCCTCTCCCCTCATACTTCAGAACCCCACACTAGAAGCAAAAAATTTGCAGTCATTCATACTTGAAAGATATCTACAATTGTTTCTCTCCAGCTCTTAGCCACTTCTCCTGTAATAAAGACCTTGTTAACTCAACTTCAACCCATACCCATAAGCATCTTCCCCATCCAAAACCTTCCCTGTCCACATCTACTGAAATCACCTTTCCAATGGCTGAACCAATATTTCCTCCTATTTCCTCAGACATACATGCAAGAGGTAAGTTGTAGAGTTGAACCCAAAAAGGTTCATATGAAAATGATATAGTGTTAGGAGGTGTACTGCCTTCAAATTCCTGGAGAGATAAAAGAGCACGATAAAACAACCAAGGCCTTCCAGTTGGCACTTTTTCCTTATCAGAGTTTCTTTGGAATTCAATGATGAAACAATATTCTCCCACTTCTTTGAAACTAACCCCGCCCTCCAATTTCTACACTTGTGCCATTGTTGTTTTAAAAGCTTCTTTCTTCACTCCCTTCTCTGTCACAATCAGACCAAGAAGACATTGCTTGCCTCGATACCATGAGTCAACTGATGGCCTCATCAGAACAATGAGTTATCCGGTAAGTCTAAGTCCCTCCCAACGTTTGGAGAGATCATCTTCCTCCATCTCCACACTCTTTAAGACTAATGTCTAAGAGACAAGTTCTTTGGCTTGGCAAAGAAACGAAAACATTAATCTCTCAGAAAGAGAAGATAAGGATATCAGAACTGCTAATTTACTTTTATACTAATATCTAATTTATTTTTATACTAGACTTATACTATAGTGTTACATGTTATTATATTATACTAGTGTCTAACTTGTTTATAACATATTTCTATACTAGACTTATTTCGGGTGTCTAATTAGATGTTATCATACTTTAGTAAATTTATATTATGTGTTATTAACTTATTACACTAGACTTATTAGTTATTTCTATACTAGTGTCTACTTTATTTCTATACAAGACTTATAGTATAGTGTCTAATTACATTCATTATACTTTAATAAATTAGTATTATGTGTTATTAACTTATTATACTAGACTTATTAGTTATTTCTATAGTAGTGTCTAATTTATTTCTATACTTAATTATTTATACTTATTATACTAGCTATATAAGTTCTAGTTATATAACTATATAACTATACTAGTATATATGATAAAATATAGATAAATACATATGTTTATAACATATGTACAATATTGGAGTCAGAGTAGAAAATCGAAGTCGGATTCGGTCCAGCGACATCTCCGACTCCGACTCCGACTGAAAAAATTAAAAATAAATCCTACTCCGACTCCATTTTGTCAGAGTCAGAACGGAGTCAGATTCAGAGTCGGATTTTCATATTTTTGCTCAGCTCTACTCAGTATAATGCATATTTAAAATAAAAACTAAGAGAAATAAAATCAAGACTTTTAAAAAATGAAATAAAAAATTGAAAATAGTGAAAAATTAGAAAGAAATAAAATTGAAGTAGAAGGGAAAAAAAAAAGCTAAAATCAGAATTAAAAGAGCCATTTAAATTAAAAGAAATCCAACAAAAGGCTATTAGTAGAAAAAAAAATAAAAACAAAATAAACTTCTAAATTAAAAAAGAAACATTTGATAGGGGCATTCCCTCCCCAATCTAAGGTAGCTAGCTGCAAGGTGTCTTGTATTCTAGTCACCTACATGGTGACTCATTGGCAAACCCATAAGCCACCACGGGTGGCTAACTAGACATCCCATGACCCACCATGAGGTGGTGGTAGCCACCTCGCAACAAATCTGTGACGAGAATCCCTTGTACGGGTTTTTTTCTTTGAATTTTTTTTTTGCTTCTTGTTCCTTTTATTTTTTTAAATCTATTAGTTTATTTTTAAATTTGAATTTTCTTTTATATTTAAAGTTATTATTGTTTTGCTTAAAGCTTATTTCTTGGTCTTAAGTTTTTTTCTAATTCTAGTGATTTTAATTTTATATAGTATTTTTTTGTTGTTAATCACAAGACTTCTGTTAATCTCAAGCCTCTATGGCTTCTCTCACCCTTCCGGTTCTTCTTCCTCTAATCATAACATCTTCCATGTTGCCGTTGTTGATTTTTTCACAAATAATTAACAGCTAAACCTATATATGATACTTTCTCCTTATCTAACGTCGTCCCTTCCCTGGTATCCGAAGCTGACAATGATCTCTTACTTAGACTTCATTCTTTAGAGGAAGTTAAACAAGCATTAATGTCTAGTTTTCCCATTGACTCCTCGCCCTGATGGTTTTTCTTCCTCATTCTACCTTGCATGTTGGTCTATTGTGCATATGGACCTTCATGATACAGTGATTGAGTTTTTTCAAGGTGGGGTTTTACATCCTCTTACAAACATTCTTTCATAGCTCTTATCCTAAAAAGGATAGCCCCTCAATTATCTCGGATTTTAGACTTATTAGTTTGTGTCAGGTGGCTTACAAGGGTTTTTTTTATTTATTTTTTAAAACTCTTTGCCTCTCGTCTTGCTACCTCCAAGCTAATCTCGGTGCATCAAGGTGCTTTTGTTGAGGGCAGGATCATCTCCGATGGCATTGCTTTGGCTAAAGAAATCACTCATAGTTGATCCAAAAAAGTCCGTGGTAATAATGTCATGCCTAAGGTCAACATGGCCAAAGCCTTTGATAGAGTCAATTGGGAATTATCTCACTAGTGTTCTTACCTTTTTTGGTTTTAGTGAAGGTGTTATCTCCCTTCTCCAAACTTGCTTTTCCAATACTACTTTCTCTGTTTGTTCAAATTGTACTCATTCTGGGTATTCTACTTTGAGCAGGGTATAAGACAAAGTGATCATTTATCTCCCTTGCTCTTCATTCTCAGTGAAGAGCCTTTGAGTTGAGGCCTTCACAAGCTTATGGTTGATGGCTAGATTTCTCACCATGCTTTTACTCGTGACTGTACCTCGATTTCTCATATTTTGTTTACCAATGATCTTTTGATCTTCACTAATGGCTCCTAAAATTCTCTTAGCACTCTTATGAAGTTCATCTCCCATTATGAATGCATATCAGGTCAAAAGATCAATCAATCCAAGAGTGTTTTCTTAATGTCCAAAAATACCCAATGTCCTATAAAACTCATTGTTGAGTCTATTACGCATTTTCGTGATGCTGTTTTTCCTACTACTTAGCTAGGGCCCCCCTCTCTTACGGGAAAGATTCCTCCATTTGCTTACGACAACATCCTGGTGCCAAGATCCATAAGAAGATATCTAGTTGGAAAAGTCATCTTTTATCCATTGGCAGTAAACTTACTCTGGTTAAATTTGTCTTATCCTCCATCCCAATCCATATCCTCTATGTTCTTAATCCCAAAAAAGAGTCATTGACTCTATTCATAGATCTTTTGGTAACTTTTTTTGGGGAGACTCCGATGGTCATCTTGAGAAAAAATGGATCTCGTGGAATTGTATTTGTTGTCCTATTTCTAAAGGTGGTCATGGCATCAAGAACCTTTATCATGTTATCACTACTCTTCATTGTAAATTGGCTTGGTGATTTTGTTTTCTAATTCCCTTTGGGAAAACCTCTTATCCTAATAACACATGAATAATGTTCACTCTTTGGGTCTCATTGAGTCCAAATCTTTGCACTCTAGCTCTTGGAAGATTGTTTGTAACATTCTGCTTATTATCCATTAGGAAAACCAATGGAAAATTAGGGATAACACCCTAAATTTTTGGCCTGACAACTGGGCAAGGAATAGTTCATTGGCTCGAAAAGGTTTTGATATCGCAAACCTAACCATCTTCCTAAAGTTGTGTGCTTTTCTATGGTTTGGAACATTGAAAAGCTTTTGGCCGTTGGTGATCATGCCTTCCTTCAAGAGGTCTATAATTATCTGGTGAGACTTAAGTTGGACCTTGATTCTAGGGTGTGGAAACATACTAATGACAGGAATTTTAGTTCCAAATATGCTTGGGACCTTTTTAGAGATCATTACCCCTCATCCTCATTTGCTTCTTATATCTGGAATGATGTTCTCCTATCAAGATCTTCATTTGAGAATTGTGGCAGAATGACATTCTTCTGGATGATCAGATCCGACACTATGGAATCATTTTGGCTTCCAAATGTTCTTGTTGCGCGCTCCTAGGGATAATTAGAGATCGCTAACCATATATTTGCAGATTGTGTCCTCTCTAAACAGGTTTGGCACTATTTCTCTAATTTTGATTAGAAGTTCATTACCCCTGGTAAATGGAGGAATCAAGCCACTCAGTGGTGGCTTGCCTCTAGTGACTCCATCTTCTTGTTAGCATACTACCACCTCTCATTCTTTAGGAGATTTGGCTTGAAAGGAATAAATTCAGATTTGATGATTTTCTCACTAACTTTGATACCATCATTTATAAGATCATCAATTGGCTTAGGAATCTCAATATCCTTCTTAAGCCTTGTTCTCTTTTGCTCAGCTCAAAAGCTCTAGCCCTTGAGTCTCTTCACACTTCTCCGATCATCATCTGGGCTAAGAGGCCAACCTTGGTGAAGTAATCATCCCTTCCTTTTGGGACCCTCAAATTAAATATTGATAGCCAAAGGCAATACAAGTCCTTTTGGTTATGTTGGTATCCTTAGGTCGTCTAATTACTCATTATTGTTGATTTATCTTATTTTTTGTGCATTGGTACTAATACACTTGCAGAATTATCAGTTAAGTGTTTTTGAGCTTATTGTTGAATTGAGTTCTCTCCTTGTGGTAATCTGGTTTGATACTGAATCTCAACCCAGATGTCAATATTTTGATATTTGGACAACACGGTAAGTTTCTCTTCTCTAGTTCAATTGCCTAAATATATGCTTGCTCTAGATTGTGCAGGTACTCCTAGCTTCCGACATTAACTCTAGTTCTTAATTTTCTTAATGGACCCATTGTAATCTTTTGTTATATATTAATTTCCACTAATTTTAATTTTCCTTAGGAGCATGGTTTGGGAATTTAGTTGTAACCCCATCCTCCCTTTGTACATGATATTCCTCAATAAAGATTGGGATACTATCTCTTTTTTGAAAAAAAAAAAAAATCAAATGATCTTAATGTATAAAACATTAGCTACTTGTCTTTTTTTTAAGTAGCTTCATGTATTTCAACTCTCTGTGTCATGATTATTACTAGTTTAAACATTGATTGAAACATGAGTACTATACGTTCGAATGAAATAATATTTAGCTATATAGGTAAAAAGTTCAATTAATGGTCCTCCTCTATACAATCAAAGGTTAATATTTGCATCCTGCCAAAAAATGTGCAGGATTAATATTCCCAACACCCAAATCATAAGAATCTAAAATGTACCACTCAAATGAAAACAAAGTCACATTTAACCGTTTGAATATTTTTCAGACATTATTGCTAGTACCCTTTTTCAACATTTTTCATTGAAACATTAGCTAGGCACCTAGTATGATCCATTTGAATGGTTTTTGTACTTCATTTGACCATAGTACTAAGGATGAAACATTAAGGTGAGGTAATTTGGATAGTGAGTTGAGATGAAAATTGAATAAAATATTGTTAGAATAATAGTTTTTAATATTATTATTGTTTTGAGATTTGAAAAAATTAAATTATTTACTATATTTTGTGTGGAAATTTGAAAAAGTTGTAATGATTAGATGAAATGAATTGAAATTAACTCTCAATCCAGACGGGGCCTAATTCGTTTCCAAAAGGATACACTATAATATAATTGCTGCAAAAAATAGGAAAAACAAAAAACAAAAATCATTACACAATAGTACCCTTGCTAATTAATCGATCTTCTTTCCTTAGCAACTGATCAAATCATCAAAACAACCAAAGGCACTCCAAAGCATGGGATCCCAAGGAAGCAAGCTCAACTGAGATCAGTGAGAGAGATTTGTGTCTGTGTGAGAGAGAGAGAGAGATCAGTTGTGCCTCAATGAATATGTCTGGCAAAACTGCATGACAGTAGCTAGCTAGCTACCTAACCATCATGGGAAGGATATTATGATGATGACAAGGTGGCCCTTCAAAACAAATTAAGGAGGGGACCAACTCTCTAACCCTTATAACCTATTTTAGATATATGTTTAATTCTAACATGGGTTGTCTGACTAAGCTGGTTTTCCAGTACTCCATTTGATTAACGGATCATGAGTACTGCGATACCACCACACCTACCTAGCTATATACCTGTCTCGCACTCCAATACATTAAAGAAACCACACTTGTTATATCTATAAACAAATATCTTATAAAAATAAATTTAATTAAAAATAATCGTGGTTTGATATCATATCTATTTTATAATAAAAGAAAATTTATAATTTAACATCACGCATAATCAACTAATTATAAGTTTACTTTTTATATAATTTCTAATTTATAGACCAAGCATTTCTCAACCCATAATGACCAGACCAATTAATATATACCTAATGAAATCACTCACCCATGGTTTACATGATCGATCCATTACTTTAAATAAAGTTCTTTTTTTTTTTTTCTATTTAAACTTGAGCTCTTTGGGAATGCTTTTTTTTCCAAGGTGCATTCTTGTCATTAGGGTAAAAAAAAAATAAAAATCGGTGAACTGGTAAACCGGACCGGTGGCTTTGGTCCTGTACCGGGTCCAATCCGGTTTGGTACAGGTTCTATTTTTTTCAATATCGGTCTGGTCCTAGTTTTTCTTTTTCTAATACTGAACCGGACCCATTCATATATATACATATTTTTAATTTTTATATTGTATAAAATATTTTTTATATGATCTTTTATATTATATATAATATATATAATTATATATAAAATAATTTTGTATTATATGATAAATTATTAACTAATATAATATTAAATTTTAAAATCCTATATAAATAACTATATATTATAATATATCACTATAGTCTATAATTCAATTATAATATATATTATAATATACTACAATATATTATTACTATATTATTATATACTACCATATATATACTATATAATATATTAGGAAAATCAGACCGGAACCGGTAAAACCGAAAGTTCCGATTTAGATATTGTATAATCGGTGCGATATCAGTTATTCAAATCTCAAAATCAATATATACTTGTTTGGTTCTAAAATATGTTGAAAATCGGATCGAACCAGACCGGTTACAACCCTATATATATATATATATATATATATATATATATTTTTTTTTTCTCATCCTCGGCCCCACATTCTCTCGTCATTACAAATATGGACTTCTTCTCATTGCAATCAATATTTCGCACTTTTTTCTCTTCCTCAACAGCTTGGTGGAGAAGAAAATGAAATTTGCCAGTGTGTTAGTTAGATTTTCTTGATCTTCCTAACTACTGCAATGAAAAATGAAACTTCTATTAATGACGTGGAGACTTCCCGCCGGTCGTACAGCCGGTTGCAAGAAAGCATTTTTCTATATAACATTGGTGAAATTGAACTCAGGACGAGAAAAGTGGTAATTTCTATATAAACTTATTATAAATCAAAGAGTAACGTCGTCGTACAACCACTTTATTACTTTAAAGTGTATATGTAGGATGGTCATACATACGTACATACATATAGGACTAATTAAATGAAAGTTGCTCTCAGCTGTCAGGGATTGTTACACTTTGTCGTTTCGCTTCGATTCTTGGGCTCTCTCTTTCTGGTAAGCTTAGTTTCTCCAACCATGACTATAAGTGGATATAGTCAGGTTTCTGGGTGGACCAAAGCAGTGGTGGTAATTGGGTCACAGCAACCTTATTTTGTTCATATTTTTCTTAAGTGGACAGCCAAGGACTACTCTCTTCCATGGAATTACTACAGGCATGCCTGCTATTGATATATCCGTGATGAAGTTCGTATAAACTACCCTTAATCGATCACAGCATGCACATGGCATGGTTATGGTGAAGCATGCTGCGTTGAGCCTGATGGACCATTACATCATATTACCATTTATTCATCAGACCCCCACACCCAAAAAAAAAAAACATGTTGATCAAAATGCCTTTGACTATGGCACTTCAGCATTAACGTACGTACATTGCAAGAATCCACAAATGCATACCTCCCTCTCTCTCTCTCTCTCTCTCTGATTTCATGTAAGATCAGGTGCATTTTGGTAGTTTCACCTATAAAGTTGTGATTTTGAGGAAAGTAGAGTTATCAGCATGCAGAGCACTAGGTCATATAAGGATACTGTCTTCAATACTCTTCTAATTTCCAAGCCAGAAGAGAAATATTAGGTATGCAGATTCTATACTCAACCTTCCCCCCCTCTCTCTCTCTCTCCGATCTCTCCCCCTCCCTCCCTCCCTCCCTATCTTGATCACCAAGCATGCTTTTTTATAGTCATATTTTTTATATACTTAATCATATCCTAAAAGCTTACATGTTTTTGGACTATTGAATTTGTTTCTTTTCCTAAATCAAAAAACATGGAAATTCTAATGTGTAAAAGGGTATAATTCCTCTTATTTTCTTGCTCTTTCTTTATCTAGAACACATAGGAAAAATTAAGTATTGGAAATGGGACGCGGAAAGATACCAATCAGGAGGATTGAGAACCAGACCACAAGGCAAGTGACCTTCTCCAAGCGCCGATCCGGGCTGTTGAAGAAGACTCACGAGCTTTCTGTTCTTTGCGATGCCCAAATTGGGCTCATCATCTTCTCAAGCACTGGAAAGATGTGTCAGTACTGCACTGAGCCTTTGAGGTACGTAGCCTATTATTATTGCATATATATATATAATATTTCCTCTCAAAAGATTGAAATATTATTGCTCTTAGCTTTTTTCATGACTTCTGCTGAATTGTATCTTTGTCTCTTGTCTTGAACAATCCAACCTTGTCTTGCAGGGAAGAGCTTAATTAAATTCTATGACTTTGTTTTTCCCTGTGATGCATGCTAACTAGCTAGGGTTTTTCGTTTTCTTGGTTTTTCAAACTTTTATGCGTGTTTGTCATGTGTCAGTGAGAGAGAGAGAGAGAGAGATTAGATTTAAGTCCCATTACCCCCGAATAGGTTCAGATTGACCAACTTGAGTGGCTTGACTTACTCTTAGTTTCATGCTTCTGACAAATTAGCTAGCCTAGCTAGGGTTTTTCCTGCCATCATGCAACATACATGCATGTTAGTATGTCTGAGGCAACTTAATTTATGATGTCATTAATTTCTTTGATTTAGTTGCAGTTAGCTGGCTGCACTCAGCTGCTGGCCTGCAACAATTATATATAGATCATCAGATTTGGATTATCTTGTCCAGTACTGTTGGTATTTTATTAATTTATCTACTATATATATATATGCATATGATCAATGTTCCGCATTGTTTATAATTATGCTACTGATTATCTTCTGCTTAAAAAAATTTGATAGTTTGGGCAATTAATATTCAATGCAAGCACCTTTCAATATGTTCTTACTTTTTTTTTTTAATATAGGAAAACCAACAATATCATTAATAATAAAGATTAAAGACATTTATCAAAGCAAATAGCTTGAGAAAAAAAGTCTGGAATACAATCGTACCACATCTCGATATTTGCAATATTCCAAGCATAATGGGCTAAACAATGAGCCGTCATATTACCCTCCCTATAGACATGAATAAAAGAGCAAGAACCAAAACATTTTGAAATCTTTGTGATTTCTCCAAATAACACACCAATGATGGAATCTGCCATAGTGTTTTGCTGGAGAGCTTCAACAAGCATCAAACAATCACTCTCAACTATTAACTGTGAGATCCCCATGCTAACACATAACTAAAGCCCTTCGAAAATGGCTAATAGCTCAATAGCCTCGAGTTCCTCCACTTCCTGCTCCATCATGTTGGCTGCCATAATCACTTGCCCCTTAGCATCTCTTAGAATCACTCCTATACCACCTTTTGAAGACCACAAAAAGTAGCACTATTAACATTAAGTTTTAGAAACTCCACAGGAGGTGGTTTCCATTGTAAGAACTGTTTAAGAGATGCTCTTGGAATTGACTTCACTTCCTTATGGCTACTCATAAGAGCCAAAGCAGTCCCTGTTACCTGTCGAGGACTCAACATCATCTTTTCAAATTCCATCTTATTCCTTCTATACCAGAAACCCGAAGCTAGAGAAAAGAAAAGTGCCAATTTTCCCTTGTCCCTCCCCTCGACAATGTGTAGAGCCACATCAAAAAGTTTAAAACTCACATTTCTATCCAAAGAAGAAAAATATTGCTGCCATACCTCTCCAAGATGACTTCAACTAATAAGATCATGATTAAGATCCTCAACTGGATAAGAATAGAAACTGCACTTCCCTTCTGAAATCACTTGCTTTTTCATCAAATTTTCTTTAATAGGAAGACCTTCTTTACAAGTTCGCCATGCCGAATCTTTTACTTTATTATGAACTTGTAAATTCCACAATAATTTCCACAAGGCTTGTTGTCTCTTAGCATTTGAGGATTCTGCCATAAAGCTCTTCTTCTAATCTGAGATGGACCTATAACAGCTCCTTACTGTAAATCTGCCACTTCTGTCATGCATCCAAGTCCATTTATCTGTACTGGCACCTGGGTGTATCACAACTTTCAGGATGTCTACTACCACATTTGGATTGAACAGTGTTCTTATTTTGTCAATGTTCCACCATCTTGTAGTTTCATCAATGATGGATGCTACTAAGTCTTCTCAAGTGTCCATTCTAATAGAAACTCCTTCCTCCTCTAAAGGCTTGTGACCTGGGATCCACTGATCAGTCCATAAAAGAGCAGATTTTCCATCCCCAATCCGCCATCTACACCCTTCTTTTAACCTTCTTTGCCTCCCAAATTTCCCTCCATGTATATGAAGGATTATAGCCCAAGCCAGCTTCAAAGAAGAGGTATTTGAGAAGTATTTTGCCTTGAAAAGCCTATGCAACAATGAGTTCTCATCTTTCAAAAGTCTCCACCCTTGTTTTGCTAAAGGGCAAGGTTGAAATTCTTCAAATCTTTGAAACCCATCCCCCCTCTTTATTTCCTCTCACACATTTTGTTCCAGCTTATCCAATGAATTCTTCTCTCATCATTTTTTTGGCCCCACCAGAAGTTGGACATCAAACCTTCTAGCTCAGCACAAAAACCTGTAGGAAAAAGAAAGCATTGCATGGAGTATGTTGGTATGGACAGGGCAACAACTTTCAATAAGACCTCCTTACCCCCTTGTGAGAAAAGTTTGCCCTTCCAACATTGAAGTTTTTGCCACACTTTATGTTTTATTGCTTGAAAAGCTCTAGTCTTTGATCTTCCCACAACTGGAGGAAGTCCAAGGTATTTCTCATATTGTTGGATTTCACTATTGCCCCACAACTACATAATCTCTTCTCTAGTCTCCATTCCCACATTACCACTGAAAACCATTGTTGTTTTCTCTTTATTAATTTTTTGACCTGATACCCTTTCATACTCTTCCAACACAATTTGCACCCTTTTGTTTGCCTCCACTTCTACCTTACAAAAAATAACATTATCATCTGCAAACAGCAGATGATTAATGTTTGGTGCACACCTATAAATTTGTACAACAGAAATTTCCTTTCTCACACCTATTGCCTTCAACAAAACTATCAACCCCTCTTTGCAAAGTAAAAATAGATAAGGGGACAAAGTGTCCCCTTGTCTCATCCCCCTACTAGGTCTAATTGGCCCTTTTGGTTCCCCATTAATCAACATTGAGAAAAAACAATTTGCACACAATACATAATCAAATCAATAAAGGCTTGCTGAAATCCCATCACTTCCATCATAGCTTGGATGAAACACCACTCAATCCTATCGTAAGTCTTGCTCATATTAAATTTCAAAGACATGGATTCCTTCTTCCCTTATTTCTTATGCTTTAAAAGATGTACCAATTCATAGGCAATTAGCACATTATCAGTAATTAAACGACTTGGCATAAAAGCACTTTGACTCTCCTCAATAATGCTAGGTAATACTGATTTCAACCTATTGGTAATGACGTTGGTAATTAACTTATAAGCTACATTACACAAACTAATAGGCCTATAATCTGCCACTGTTTCATGGGACTTCTTCTTGGGAATAAGAGTAATATATGTATGATTAAGGGGGATTGGGATTTCACCTGTATTTAAAGCTTCCAATACTGCTGAACTGACAGACTTACCCACCACATGCTAATACTTTTAATAGAAAACAGGGGACATCTCATCAGGACTAGGAGCTTTTGATGGATGCATATGTTTCAAGGCTGCCACTACTTCATCTTCAGTGTATACGTTTCCCAAAGTTTCATTCATGGAGCTTGTCACTCTACCAGCAGGCCCCAAAAACTCAGTAGAACCCCTCGGGTTAGAACACTCAAACAATTTCTCAAAATAGCTTAGGATTACACTGTCTCTCTGGTCTCCCCACTGCCATAGTCCATTCTAATCCTTGATCTTCACCAACAGTTTCTTTTTCCTTCTCTGAGAAGCCTTCATGTGGAAATAAATTATGTTCTTACTTTTAATTACTATATAATTGGTATTGAAATTCCCTAGCCGAAAGAAAAGGGAAAGAGTATTAATTTGTGGATGAAGATCAGGAAATCAACAGTATTTTGGGAGTATTTACAATCTTAAGAGGCTAGGAAATAAGATAGTTTCATGCATGCCACAAAGATAAATATACACCAAGCTCCACTGGTAAATTTTCTCGTGACACTTATTATTATTATTTTTTTTTGAAAGGAACATTAGAATCTTTATTCATAACAAAGCTCTTATAACAGAGTAGCAATACAATGAGGTATTTCCTCTACATCAAAAATGGAATCAACAATATTTAAAGCATCCCTAGCCAAAGCATGAGCAACCACATTAGAAGTTCTTCTAATGTGAGTAATTGTCCATTGTTGGAAATGAGCCAAAACAGTTCTTGCATCAGAAATGAATAAACTGGAACTATCTCATCCTTGAGTCCCATTTTTTATACCATTCACAACATTAAGAGCATCCAAGATAATCCGTTGAAAACCAAGATGAAGCCCAAATTTAGAAGCATGGAAAGTAGCCAATGATTCAGCAAGGAGAGGGTCTGGTAGCAGTGATTGTTTCATCCTCATGGTTGCCAAAACCTGTCCCTCACAGTCCCTTGCTACAGCTCATGGTTTCATCCTCATGGTAGCAGTGATTGCTTCATCCTCATGGTTGCCAAAACCTGTCCCTCACAGTCCCTTGCTACAGCTCTAAGACCAACCAAACATTATTGTTGAGAATCCACTAATACATCCCAGTTAATTTTGACTATTCCTCAAGGTGGTGGCACCCAAGGAGATAGAACATCATCTGCTCCAGGTACTCTGATCTGTTGGACTTGATTATTGGTCTTTATATCCATAAGTCTTTGACCTGCTTGATTGAACAATGCTAAGGGAGTAGTGAACTGGTTCTCAAACACCACTGCATTTCTTCTCTTCCACAATTTCCACATAATAATAGCAATCTTCATAAGCTCCCCTTCCTCCATTCTATCAAACAGATGAAACAACATTAATTCTTTGAAGCACTGATCTGCAATCTTGCTTGTCTGCAATCTCTTGGAGTTGTAAACCCAAACATCTCTTGCAATCTCTTGGAGACACTTAGCTACAGTAGTACTCATTCTAGACATTGCATGGTCTAATTTCAATCTTGTCCAACAATTAATTATGCTTCTTATATAATTCGATCGAGTTTTTCTTGCACCACATATATTATACGTACTTCCAAGTTTCAGTTATTTGTGCAGATTAGTCGACTTTCAGTCTTAACAAAATTGTATATCTTTAATTAATTAATTGTCCCAGAATGGAGGAAATCATAGAAAGGTACCAAAAGGTCACTGGCACATGTGTTCCTGAGCACGATGCCCGGGTACGTACGTTTATTCTACATTTAAATGTCTCCATTATACAGTACTCTAATTATATACCAGCTTATATGTTTATGCCAAAATTAAATGAGGTTAGATCCTTATGCCCTTTACTATTTGTAGGAACAAATATATGCTGAAATATCAATGCTGAGAGCAGAATCTCATCGTCTTCAACTTGGTATGCAACGTTACACTGGTGAGGACATGAGCTCCTTAACCTACGAGGATTTGGATCAACTTGAACAAGAACTAGAGCACTCCATTAACAAAATTCGAGATCGGAAGGTATTATTATAAATAAATAAGAAAAAATCTATTTTCAAGCGTGACAACTTCTTTTTTATAATTTTAATGGGTCGTTCCATGATATATATATATATATATATATATATATATATATATATGTTTATACATGACTAACTTAAAAGCAATTACAGTCATAAAATCATGCTCACTACAATGATATATAAAAGAAATTCATAATTAATTAGTCATTCTGTTTTTTTCTTTTTCTCTTGTTTTCATATATCCTTTTTTAAAACAAGTAGTGTGCGTGCGTGCGTGTGCGCAGAACGAGCTCTTGAACCAGCAGATGGACAACCTGAGAAGGAAGGTGAAAATTCTCCGTCTATGCAACACATGGACACACACATGCACACGACGAACTTGCATACAATAATATAAATCTCCTTTTGTCTTGTAATGTTTAGGAGCGGATGTTGGAGGATGAAAACAGCAGCATGTACCATTGGGTAAGTAAAAGATTCAAAAGAGCTCCAATGGATGTCCAATTCATGTGTGGAACCTTTTTCAGAATTTTAAAGCATCCTAGCGGGGTTATCTGGATCACTTCGTTTAGTAGAAAACTCAAAACAGTAATATAGATTTGCGGAGGAAGAAAAAAATAGTGACTGTAGATTCAAAATAACAACTTGCTTTGGTTGATGGATATCATGGACAGATTCAGGAGAACCGAGCAGCCATAGAGTATCAGCAGGCGGCAATGGAGGGAAAGACAGTGGTGCATCAACAAGTTGGAGATCATTTCTCGTTATATGAAGACCAACCCAGTAGTGTGCTTCAACTTGCCACCATTCCTCCTCACATTCAGCCATATCATCTCCAACTTGCTCAGCCCAATCTTCGAGATTAACTTTCGTCTCCATTTCCATAGGGTATGGCATCAACATTATTATCATTATTTCTACAACATCATCATATATATATAAATCTTATCATCATCACAAAACTGCTAGATACGCCAGCCATCGAATTATAGGCCTGCACATATTCAGTAGGCTCACTTAACATGATCGAAAGGGTGAATTGGTTGCAGACTGATTCAAGTAGGCCGTGTGTCAAACAGGCATTTTGTGCAGTTTCAATCATAAATTTTACTTTTTTAATTGACATAAATGGATCATTATTGATACATGGAAAAGAAAAAAGGCGAATAGAAATGATTGTGCAGCATGTTTTTCAAATGGGTATGTTTCTTCTTCTTTTTTTATTAAGGGAGGGGGTTTCGAGTTCCAGACTTCCATTTTGGAGGCTTGGGTTATGCCAATCAAGCCCTTATGCAAATGGGTTTGTTTCTTGCTAAAACTAGAATCATGTACGTAGATTGTGTTTTGCATTATTTACACCTTATGAACTAGAAATATTCACAAGTGCGAATCTTCCTACTTCCGGCCTTCCCTTCCTAGTTGGGGCTAAAACTCACTCATCCAAGCAAATCAATAAAATCAACAATATCATGAATCATTCACTTTATATTCTTTCTCAATTGTTTACAAGTTATTTTTGCACTATATCTTCTTTGAATGCCTTCTGATAAGTCAATTTATTAATGTATTTTCAGATTGAGGTTTAGTGAGATGAGTTTCTTATATCATGAAGCTGAAGATGAAGGAATAAAAGCTCACATTGTTATCAAGATGAAGACTCGCGCGCGGTTACTTGTGTGGACCATTCTAAGTTTCTGAACCTACGTATTTTAACTAGTAATTAAAGAAATTTGTTAGCATTTTCAAATTACTCTATCCGGCCATTTACCAAGGAATTGACTCTAGTATGTTTTAAAAGTTTCCATGCACTCTTCTAGCAACTATTTTGTTAGCTAAAGAGAACACGAAGAGATCAGCTAGCTATATATACATGAACGATACGATCATTTAATGGTAATGTTCCTACGTACTCAGCTTGCCAGAAGGAAGTAGTAACTTCTCAAGTCGTCTCTTTGTACGGTATGACTGAGATTCAACATTTTATTTCATTTACAATGGTTTTATACCTAAACTCTGGAATCTTAATTTTTGAATACTATTATATAACAAAATCAAGTGCCTCAAAAGCAGACTCAATGAAGCTAATTCAGTTTATTACACCACCTAGCTACATCCAAAATCGGAAAATTGGATTGAGCAAACGCAGCTACTTGATATATTATACTTTTATTTGAATTTTTATATCCTAAGACTTGAAATAATAAAATCTTTTATGATAGAAGCTGGTTTGACCCAATGAAACAAGAGTAATTCTACATACAACCGTGAAGTGTGTAAACGCCGCGTAACCGCTTTGAAAAATAATAGAGTCCACTATTCAAAAATTAATTTTTTTCATGTAAATCCCATGTTTTATTCACTTTTTTCAAAGCGATTATACGGTGATTGCACAATTCACGATTGCATATATCTTTTCTCATGAAACAAACAGTAAACCTTTCTCCTCAACCACCTCTACTCTGGCTAGAAAACTGCATGTCAGATAGATGCTCTTGTCCCCTCCAAAGTTTGCAATGATGTAGATCTATTGATATTATGTGATGCCCTACCGATAATTTCCTCGATCAGCTGCATACCCGATCATATCGTGATGCTGATGCAGGGGGATGAATGAGGAATTCAATCAACACACGTATATTCAATTAGCATACAGACTTAAATGATAACACGTATATGCTGATATGATCATACCACCATATGATTGTAATTACGTACAGCACAGATTTCATTTTCAGCAAAGCAATATGCCTTGCTAATAATGCAGAAGAAACTTTCAAAAAGGCACCTTAGCGGATTAGTAAACAACCATTAAACATCCCAAGGGAGTAAGAGTTGCTAGTTTTGTCAACTAAGGCCTGCATGTGACAGGACATTCTTCAAGAGAAAATGCCCATTTTCTGCAATTCACAGTGCCATACAGGTCATATAACGATCTCACAGGATATGTAGCTTTCAAGTCTTTGAACAGCTGGCACCTTCAGTATGATGGCCTGTTAACTGGAAAAATATAAATATAAATGAGTAAAAGCCTGAAGAAAAAGATGAAAACAGTGGAATTATTGTAAATTATTTGTGCAATATAATGACCTTAATCTCTTTAAATTCCATTAGTAGTTTGAAATATTAACAAATTTATTTGAAAGATTAAGCACATATATGTACAATATCCAAAATATTATTAAAAAAAAACAAACGTTTTCTTGAAATTCAAGAGTTCATCATTAATGGATCATCAAATATTAATAAGGGAAGAAGGACAGATAAAAACACTTTAAGTTTGTGTCTTCTGCAAAATGTGGTGCTATGTAAAGCATTTGACTATCCATTGGATGGGGGTGGGGGGCCTTGGCCCCCTGGGTTCATCTCTGCTATAAACCGGCCTACATCTGCCTCGGAAGGTAACTTGCTACCCAACAAAAGCTGACAACCCTGACCATTTTAAGAATTAGGAAAACATGGGAGGCCACAGATTCAATGCAAAAGGCAAATAATGTATAACTGTGCAAATCCGAAGATTTAAAATCTAGGGGTTGAAAGGATAGAAAACTAAACCAAACAATTCCTTTAGAAACATACTTTTGCATTTTGAGCAAGTTTCTAATGAATTTGGGGAAAGCTTAGGTAGGGAACCAATGATCATTTAAAGAGTGTAGTTCTTTTGTAACATACTCAGGAAAGGTCCTTCTAACTGCAGAGCGAGAATAATCAATGATTGCAAGTATGTGAAACAATGCCTCCCCAGAAAAGCTAACCTTATGTCACCTGTGTTAAACAGCTTTAGAGCCAACATGAGCATCTGCTACAGGAGGGATAGCACAGATTGATCCCATCTAACAGTTATGAGGCTAAAATTTTTTCAGCAAATGCACTATTCTGTTCACCCAATATTATCCAAATATATGCAATGCCAGTCGTGGAATCCCATTGTGGTTGGTGACTCCCTCTGATGATTTGACAAAACAAAGAGATGATCTGGAATAAAAGAATATTTCTTAAAAGAAGTGTGGTTGTGTCTTATATGATATATTTGGTATGAGACATTATTCACTGAAGTACCTAATTAGATAATTGGTGTATTTTGTAAGTTTCTTGAGCGAAGGCCCAAAAAAAGGGAGCATCGTCTTTAAAAGAATGAGGGACAGCAAATCAAGTGAGGTAAAAATGCTTCATTTAGTATTCTCTGCTACCCCTTGCAAATCTGAACTTGAGAGCAGAATAACCTTTCACTCAAAGCATCATATGCCAAATCCTTTAACTACCAAATTTTAATCATTCTTTTCACTGACCCATATAAGATTATAAGGAATTATTCAATCCTCTCAATTGCTGTGAACTTCCATAAAATTCATTGGATACGTGCAGACATATATCATATCCTACAAACAATATTCTTGATCTTCATAATCGGTATGATATTTAATTTGGCGTATAATAAACTTGAGCATTGCATAAATTTGTTCCGAGTCAGGATGTGTTTTATCCTGAGCTATGAACCTATGGAGGTTTCCAAATATTTCCACAAAACTAAACCCAGGAGACTTCTTCACCCCCCTCCTCTCCATAGCTTCTCTCATGGTTCTTGCATCATCCCAGCGCTTCTCAACTGCATAAATATTTGAAAGGCCAATATATCTACCATCATGATCAGGCTCCAATTCAATAAGCTTCCTTCCAACTATTTCTGCAAGATCTAATTTGTTATGGCTCATACATCCACTAAGCAAAGCACCTAACATTGAAGCCGTTGGCTCCATGGGCATTTGACTTATAAATAGATATGCCTCTGTTACTTGACCTGCACGTGCCAGCACATTTACCATGCAAGCATAGTGCTCACTCTTAGGTCTCATGCCATCTTTACAAAGGCACTCAAAGAAATGCCAAGCTTCCTTTACTAATCCTCCATGAGCACAGGCAGTTAACAGGCACAAGTATGTGATCTCATCCGGGGTGATCCCAACACGCTGCATTTCTGAGAACAATTCAAGGGAATCTTTGACCGATCCATGCGTTGCAAGCCCTCCAACAATGGCATTCCAAATCAGCACATCAGTTCGACCCATTGGAACCCCACGGAAGACAGCCAAAGCCTCCTCTATCGCCCCACATTTAGCATACATGTCCACAAGAGAAGTTAGCAAGGCTAAAGCCAAAGGCAGACCATTATCAACAATGTACTGGTGCATCATCCTCCCCTTCTCAAGTGCACCTAAGTGGGCACAAGCACCCAAAACACTGACCATAGTCACTTCATTGGCCTTGGGCCCAGCAGCACACATTTTTTCAAACTTAGCTATAGCCTCCCCGTATTCCCCAATCTTGACATACCCATCAATCAAAGAGCTCCACGACACAACATCCCGCTCCGGCATCAATTCAAACACTTCCCTGGCTGATTTCATATCCCCACACTTGGAATACCCATCCAACATTGCATTCCAAGAAACTAAGTTTCTTGCCAGCATTCCATCAAATACCGCACGTGCATACACGACATACCCACAAGAAGCATACATATGAATCAAAGAATTCTGAATAAACCTATCAGACTCAAAGCCAGTTTTCACGACATGGGTATGCACCGCCGCCCCAAGTTCCTGCTTCAAAAGGCGAGATGACGCCTTCAGCAGAAAAGGGTACGTCAAATAATCTGGCGAGACCCCAGTCCGCAGCATTTTGACAAAAACTGAGATGGACGGATTCGGGTTTTTGCTATTTGAGTAGCCCCTTATAATTGTGTTCCAATAAAAAGTTCTCGGACTGGAAAGTTGTGAAAATACCCTGTATGAGTACTCGATGTCACCCCAATCAGAAAGTGCAGACAAAGAAAGAACTTTTGATACAAAAGGGTAGTCTTGGGAGAAGCCAATAGTGATCAGGAGAGCATGAATTTTCTTTAGCTCAAGCATGGATTTGCATTGGTCAAGAATGGTTAAAAGATGTTGGCTCATATTGCCATTTCTGCAAGGCAATGGCACACTCAACATTGACTGATAGTAAGGGCGTAAAACTGTTGGAACACTTTCAAACGCCTGCAGGTTAGAGCATTGACAATGGTTAGTCTTTGCCCAATCTAAAATTTGACTATAATCTTAATTTTTGGTTATAGTATTAACTTTTGACTAGTTGAGTTCATATTGGACTAGCTATCTTAAAGTGAAAATAATAATATAATATTATATATTTTAATATTATTTTTTAATTATTTTTTAATATTTTATAAATACACTTCATATATTAATTAATAATTTATATTTTACTTAAAATTATCGTTTCCTCAACCTATTTCTTATGCAATGCGCCTAAAATTGCAAGTGTAATCAAAAGGAAATCAAAAGACAAAAAGAATTGAGACAAAACTTTATTCTCATTCATGAAAAAGAATAAAAAATACAAATGCAGACCTACTAAAATTCAGACCTTCTGATATGTCCACTATACTAAAATTCAGACGTACTAAAAATACTAAGAAAGACACTATAACACAGTCCACAGTCCAACATTATTGTCCTCAACACAGTCCATAGTCCAACATATATAAAATGAACATTAGTATTGAGCAAGACAATCCACAAATAAATACAAACACATTCCACATTCCACAGTCCACAGTCCAAGCATTTAGTTGCTACCCAGCCACATATTTATCCAGCCCACATGTGGCTGGACAACCACTAAATTCCCAAAAAATTTAGTACTACCAACACTAGAAGTTAGACACCTCCATAAGGTGTCGAAGGAGATGTAGATATACCTCTAGAATGGAACTTCAAATCCTCAAAAATTGCTAATTGAATATTACGGAAATATTCTTGTTGCATGGCATTCATGCCACGTACATCTAGCATCATCATCTTTAGTTCAAAATTCTTTTTCTCTAGTTCAAAATTCTTCTCCTCTAGTTCAAACTTCTTTTTTATTTCAAATACTTTCACTTTTTTGGTCTGCCTTCAACATAGCATTTCTCCGCTCTTCCATGGTCGCCGCTCTTCCATGGTCGCCGCTCTATCCTCAGTCATTTTAACTAATGCAATTTTGATCTTTACCTCTTTGTCTTCCATCGACTTCCGCTTCCTCTCCCTTTCTTTCTCAGTTTTTTTGCCTGGAGGTCTCTCAATAAGAACCTCTAGGTCCTCCTCGGCTAAATCAACATCAACTTCACCAACATATTTTTCTTACGGCTTTCTCTTCTTACCAAAGGTGGATATGTGTTGCTGTCATTTTGGTTGGTCAGTGCTCCATTGTAAAATTAGACCCTACCATCTCTTTGTACAACATCTTTACCTTCTCAATCTACAAAGATGAAGGAATATTTGTTTGGTCATAAATAAGTCCAACATAAATTCATGATTAAAAAAAAATGGTACATACATTGTCTTGCTCAGTTGCACCACTCGGGTGCAATGACTCTACCTGTGCTATATCTGCACAGAACTTATTTGTCAATTTTTGAATCATGGACTATCGATTCATCAATGAGCCCTCAAAACGGTCAACAATGTTTGGTTTTTTATATTCATCATAAAATGTGGTAATTCTTTCCCACATTTGAGTTGACTTTTGATCAGTACCCCTTATCGCATCGATGCTAATGTTGAGCCAAAGAGATTATCCTCATCTACAGTAAAAGATGCACCTCTTTGAACTTTTTTTGAATGATGCCTCTTTTCACCGTCAGTGGAGGTTGCTTGGATCACAACATTAGAATGTTGCGTTGGGGTACTATTACAATCTTCTCCCCCACTTTGTAAGAAAGTGGTGAAGAATGGGTCATCCTCAAAATGTGTGTCCATCCTTGAAAAAGATTAAATTTTCAAGGAGTCAGAAAAGTGACCCAATATAAGTCTAAATTCACAAGATTCCAGCACATTCACAAGATTCCAGCTTCAGTTGCCTTGGTTTTTAATAACAATTATCAAAGAAATGCAATTCCAGCTCCAATAGTTATAAGTGCACAATAAAAAATTCAAAGCATAACTCATGGATTTCATAATGTTAACCATTTGAATATAATGTTAATCTACCTCACAAACTGTAAAGATGATGGTTTATAAGTCTGAGTTAGTCCTAGAATAGTATATTATGTTTTAAAGCACTTTGAGAAGAGGATTGTTCCCAGATTGGGTGAAGTTATATATATACTGCAGACCTAAAAGCTTATCTCGAGAAGACTAAATTTGCAAATATCAACAATATAGAACTCCACAAATGCAACATTATATTTAATTTATATATATATATATATATATATCTATCTATCTAAAGGTGAAATCCTAACTTCATATCTAGGTTTTTTAGTTTAAACAAAACTTCATAAAATTAAAAGAAGTGTGACAAGACGATTGTAAAATTAGGTGATGAGCATTGTAAAACTATATGGTGATAAGCATCAAATAAACTCATAAACGGGATAATATAACACTCATATTTCTTAAACAAAGACAAATATAACATTCTGACACCACCTATCTAGCAAAATGTAGCAAAGTAGTTCTCACATGCATGAAGGATAATGCGTGGTACTGAGTCTCCAACATACATAAAGGGGCAGCTAGATACCATAAAGTAGCATGACACAACTATAAAATGGTAGCTAAATCATGGAAACTGAAACAACTATAGTATGCATATGAATAATCTAATGGGGCAGCTAAACAACGAGCTTAATACTTGCAATAAGAGGATTTGCAAGTCAAATGGAGTTTTCTAGATAGCTTTTGAAAGTCTTAGCCTCTAAGGAATTGCATGGTTTGTATATTTTCTTAACTCTAATTTTCTTCTTGGTATGCTTTACATTTCATTGAGAAGTGCATGGTTTGTGTATTTTCCTATGTTTTTGCTGTTGCTATTTGTGGTGGTTGTGGTGTTGGTTTTGTGGTGGTCCTTTCTTGAGCAAAAATTACAACCCGGTTGGAGTTGGTTTTTCTTTTTAAGTTGGTGTCATTTTCCTGTGGAACATAAACCAGATGGTGCAAATTGTAACACCCGGACCCAATCAAGCTCATTTATTTATTTAACGAAATTTTTTACTTGTACTTACCTTAAATCGCTTAAGTATTTTAACATGTTATTAAGTAAAGGTTTATTTTAAGAGTAAACAATATTGGTGTAATGTTATTTCTACACTTTAGTTATGATTTAGTCTATTTAAAAATAGTTTTGGTTTACTTTAAAATATTTTGGGATAATTATATTATTCTAGTATTAAACTTTATAGTTTGTTTTCATTAATAAATAGGTCAGACTTTTAAATGTTTTAGTCATAGTTATTAAATCATAAGTGATGTTTTGAGATTTTAGGTTTTGAGGATTTTTATAGGTTATTTTAGAAGCGTAGGATTGAATATCGAAATATGAGATTAATTGAAAATTTACGAGAATTATTTGATTATTTATAGGTGAAGATTAATTATTGTTCGGTATTTTGAGGAAAATTCTGAAAAGCTAAAAAGTTCAGGTAAGTAGGGTTCCTATGCTAGATTTTGCATTAAAATAAAATGAACTGAGGTTGATTTTTGGAAAATATACATATTTGGTTATGAAAATAAATTTGAACTACCTCAGTTATTTGTTCAGCATTACTCATGTGATTCTGTTTAAGAAGAAAGTATATTTTTGTCATGATTGGTGTAGACATGAGCTTATTTCTGACATTCGGTTCTGAACTTTGAAAAAGAGAGCGAATATGAAATTTGTGCATAAATTATGTTGTGATATGATTTTTGTTCTGTTCTGAAGATTTTCTGTACTCTGATATGATCTGATGTGATTTCTAAAAACCTCTGGCATAACATTCTGTTTCTGTTTCTGTTCTGTTCTGACCTCACCACGGGTGTAAAACTGTGGCCTATGTTCGGGTTGGTACCAACTTTTCTGTTTCTGGTGCACCTACTTTGGAAACAAAGTGGTTTTCTACGTGGTCTTTCCTATGTGCACACTCGGGGCTCCCAGAATGAATAAGGGGAAGATTCACATTTTGTTTCTGCTCGGTTAGCTACCGGGGTTTGCACAACCCTACCACGGGGGTTCAATATGGTATTTGTTCTGATATGATAAGATAAGATGTGATGTTTCAGTTTATGCTATGCCAAAGGGATTTTGACTATAATTATTTTGTGAACTTTCGCTCTGATATTTTTGATAACATGTTCTGACGCTGCATTTTGAAATCATTATTCTGATTCTACATTCTGAAAGAAAATATTTTTGTTCTACATTATGAACTCTGTAAATGCTCATGTTTACACACTAGTATATGTCCTATGCTTACTGACTTGTTGATAACTCACCCCTTATCTATATATATTTTTCAGATAATTTTGATGGTTCAGCTGGAGAACAAGAGTAGAAAGTTTTAGCAGGTGTGATGATCAGAATGGAATAAGTGCCCGAGGGTACAAGTGCTTATTTGAGAGTCGTAGTTAGTAAACTGAATTTATGTTTCGGATATTTTGATTTGATGAGTTAAGGATAATTTCGAGTTTTAGAGAGTTTTTAATTTATGTTATTGAGATTTTCTTTATTGTCCCCATGGAGGAACTTAGATATTTGGATTGATTAAATTGATTAATATTTTTATTGGATTTTTCGAATTTTATAGTTGTACTATTTAAGTTGATTTGAGGTATTAAGAGTTAACTCTCCGGACCTCCAGGAACGGGGCGTTACACAAATATTTTCCTATGTTTTCTTGCTTCCTCCCGATACATGCCACAATATTTCTAAAGATTTTGTAATTAATTACATCTATATCAGTTGTTGTTTGTGTAAGTGATGGTGGATGACTTTATTATACACTACCAAAAACAGTGGGTTACATCTATATCAGATTTTCTTGCTTCATATTAATGCACCCTTCATTCAATTTTATTCATATTATGCAGATTGATACTGTGTACAGGGTTGCGGGACTTGCAAGAAAATGTACTCTAGAAATATGGAAATGGAAAAACATTTTAAAATTTGAAATGTTCTAATACCAGATTCAAACCAAAAATACCCAAATCTCAAATCAAATTCCAGCACAAAAATACCCAAATCACAAACCAAAATACCGAAATCTCAAAGCAAAATACTGAAATCATTAAACACTACGCATGACCATAGACAAATACCCAAATCACAAACCAAAATACCGAAATTTTAAATCAGTTACACAGAAATACCCCAATCGCGATTTTCAAGTTCAGTTTGTAGAGGAAATGTGCAACCTTTTGGACGAGGATTCATGGGCAAGGCCAGGGGCAGAACTAGGTTTCGGTGCGTAGGGGGGCGATTACCAAAGTGTGTCGTATGTAGGGGACAACAGTAACCGACATTTAAGTTAGCAAAGTGTGTCGTCGGTATTTGACATTAGCCATATAAGGTTGTTATCTAGGAACAAACTAAATTAATAAAGTCATCCATCTAAACCTCTTACTTAAGCTTCATCGGACTCAAGTGAAAGATAAAAATTAAGATATAAATAGTCATGTAAGATTTTTTGAAGCAAATTATAAAAATTAAGTAAACAAAGATAAACTTTTTTGTTGAATCTAAGATTGAATATTGTAAAGTCTCTATAATATAGATAGAAATAGTTATGCGAGATTTGTTGCATTCGCTCCTAATTGTTAACTTGATGGTAGTATATATATACTTACTAACCAAACTAATCCAAACAAACTAACTAGTGGAAGACTTGAAAAAAAAAAGTATAAATAAATAGGAAAAATGAGTTTGTAAATTTATTAAATAGCTTATAGAAAGAGATCAAGATATTTTATTGCCTCTTATGAAATGTAAAAAAAAATAAAAAATAAGAATGTGAGATTTTATTAATGACAAAAAATAGGTGTAATTATGAAAAGATTATTAAAAAACTAAAAGAAACCTAGACAACTAAATACTAAATGAGATTTTTGAAAATGTTTTGGGGGGAAAAATTATCTTTATATTAGGATATCTTTGAAAAAACCATATACTAAAACATATTTTTTTAAAATTTTGGGGGGGCCACCAACGTAGGTCTGCCCCGGGGCAAGGCAACCTTGTGACAGAGTTCGGGACGCGCAAACCCTAAATACAAATTCAATCATTTGATGAAATGGGAGAAAATAGAAAGAGAAGAGGGAGAGGAAATCTAAGTAGAGAAGAGGGAGAGAGCAGCGAGGAAGAGAAATTACCTTTTGGGCTGGAAGACAACAGCTACACGATGGGAGAAGGCGTCTTGCGGTTGAAGAAGATGCAGGTCTCTTTGGTGCTCGCGGCTGAAGAAGACGAAGGGTTACGGAGATATGTGTTTCGGGATGAAGAAATGAAAGCAAGGGAAATAGAGGAAGAAAGAGAAAATAACATGGGAAAGTAGAAGAAATAATAAAATATTAGTTTCAACCATGAACAGTAACTCGCTATTTTTAAAGAGGAGTAGAATTTTACTCTAACTCTAGCTGAAGTCTTTAACTTTGGACTTTTAGCTAGTCCAATGTAGATGTTTTTTTTTACATATAGATAAATTATGGACTTGCATTGGTATTTGACTAGGCCATTGCCAATGCTCTTAGAGGGAAAGCACATCAATTGCGAAATCTAGAAACTCGCGACATGAAGGGCTATAAACAAACCAAAAACATAGCCCCTCAATAGCCCCTCTCCCATTTGGATGAAAATTGGCATCACAAACAAGAAATCTCTCTCTCAAATGGTTCTCTCTAGTCCCGACATTTAGGCTGTGGAATATATAGGTGTTGCTCTAGTATTGCCACATAGCACACTCCACCATCGATACAGGAGATTCTGAATGAACGACAACGACGACGAAGAATCTATAGAACAACCGCACTAGATCCTAGATATTTACAATGAGGTAATATCGCTTCCACTATGTACTTTGATCTAATATTTCTAACATTAGTATCAGAGACCAATCAGTTGTTCTCGATTTGTTTTTTGACGTGCATGTTGTATTTCATTTACGTGAAATTTCTTTTTTCATGCACGATGGTATGTGACATGGCTGTCGACGTTGGTCGTTACGGTGGTAGCGCCATTGTGGAATGGCTACAACCACCCACTCGAATCAACAAGGACTCGTGCACATGGAGTTCAGATGATCTAGATGTTGCTCCGTGTGATCCAGGTGATCCTAGCACCATAGGGGGCAGCAGCTCGCACAAAATGGGTGTTGAGTCGTGTTCACTGCTTCGGTGGTGCAACCATCACAGGTGATGGGTTTCCATCGTGCCATTGATGAGCAGTTGCACCTCTGTGCAAGTGGGCAGTCAGATCTGCTTAACCTGGAGGTGCAATAAGCACCTAGTAGCGACTAGAACTGTCGTCCAAGGTGAGGCTCATGGTACGATGCGCACCCATGCCCTGCTGACTTTCGAGCACCAGTCCAACACAGTGCTGAACTGGTTGCTGGGCGCTGCGCTGACTGAGATGTTGCGCACCAGCTGTGGTGCTGCGCAACCAACAGTGCTGCGCAACAAGCAGCGCCACACCAGGTGCTGCGTGACAAGCAGCGCTGCAACACCACGATGCAGCGTGCGCCGTCGGTACAACCAACTGCACTAGGGTGCAATGCTCACCCATGCTGACACGTGTTTAGCTAAGGGTTGTGCGCACCATGGAGAGCAGCGCACTCTGCTGCAAGCAGAATGGCGCACTCCTCCACGAAGGCACTGTCCTCTACTGCACGCAGAGCATAGCACACCATGGTGGTGTTGCAAGCTCTGCTACGCACAGAGGAGCATGGCCATTCAATGCCCTTCAACACTTGGTGCAGCGGTGGCTACCAAGAAGAGGTAGTGCTGATGAGTGGCAGTACCACAAGCCACTGCTTGCACCAGTGAGCGGCAAAGGAAGGTAGAGCTCTCCAGAGTGAGGTTTGAAAGGGTGGTGGCGGCGGTTACATGCTAATTTTTTTTTACGTTACATTGTATAGTAACCGTAGGTTACATATGAGGAAGAAGATGAACAGTCCATTTGTGATGGACTGATTATTTGGGCTTGGATGGATTGTCATTTACAGGCTTGGGCTTCAGAACATCTTCAGCCTGTATTTTTTTTTTTTTGGGTTGATTTTTTTTTTGTGATAAATTGGGCTTTGGACTACAAACTATTTGGGTTTGTTTTTAAATCTTATATGGGTTGATAAATTTTCTTAGCTAAGATGAATTTGGGCCAATTTTTTTTTAAATTCAATTTTTCTTGGACCGGCCTATATAAAGTTTTTTGTTATAAAAGAAAAGAGGCGTGTCATTGATGGCCCAAGAGGCAGCCCAAGAGATTTATGGAATGGACCAACCTTTGGCTTGTAGCCCAGTAAGCTGGACGAACATCCCAGCCCATCCTCTTGATCCAATTTTTTTTTTTTGTCATTAGAAGAAAAAAGGTCTATTTGGTTGTTTTAAACACAAAAACTCACACACAAGAACTATAAGCTCAACCATTGGGGTAGAGATTATTGTTAGTGTATTTGCTGTTAATTTTATTTAGTAATTCAGCATATAATTGTGGCATATAATATTTATTTTTCTGAAATATTTTTGCATGTGGTTATTGAATATATGCATGCCATGAGATTATGAGATAAATCTTGTCACATCAGTTAGGTTTTTTACTTTTATAGTATAAATTGCCTACGTTATTATTATTTACGAATAATAATTATTTGGATCAAATGTGATGTGATTATTTTTTATGATTACATATACTTGTATGAGCTTATTTTATCACTTGTATTGTTAGACTTTTTTAAAGAATTAGTCTTCAATTTTTAGACTGTGATAAACTAGAGGATTAAGTAGCCCGAGTTTGATTAGTCCATGCTTATGATTGAATCAAATTGATTTCTTCGATCTAGGAAGAAATTTCTTTTTACATGTGACTGACTCGGTAGATTATTTATCCTAGTGGGGGTATGATTGAGATTGATTTAGAATTAATCTCCTATACGATATAAATTTGCGCGAAAATTAAGTTAGAAATTAATAATTAAGCATTGAGGCGCAAGAGATGATTATAAAGTTTAGCGAATTTTCGATCTTGCGACATGTATTAATTATTTTTGTTCTGATTTAGATTAACACTGCAAATTTCCTAGATGTGTGTGCAATTAGATGCGCATAGTTTAGTAACTTTGAGATAACCATGAAGAAAGCCTAGAGATTATTTATACGACATAATCGTCGCATTAATCTCCTCCATGAGCAATAGTTGGAAACGAATAAAGATTATTGTGAGTGTCAAATTGTCTTAGACCATCATTATTGTGAAACCTCTAAAATTTCTAGAGTAAAATTGGAAGTGCGAATAGGACGCATGCACTATAATTTTTATAGAAGTTGATGGGATCAACTGTCAGATAGAGCTAAACTACTATTTTGCCTTTGAATTTTGTGGGTAATAACAGAAGTTGCGTGTTATTTTTGTAACGTAAAGATTAATTGCTCCTATATTTGAGGTTGAACATTATAATCTTGAAGCAACTTAGATTAACTCACAGATAAACTATACCCTCTCTACGTGCTAGTATGTTTGGCAAGTAAGGACATTAAAATTTGAGTGTGCAGGAGTGTTGAAGACATTCTTGATTGGCACATTCATTCTTTTAAAGTTTTTATTAATGCACCTCTATGTGGTACTAGCACTGGTAATCTTGCTCAAGTTTTATTTCTCTCTAGCGAGAACAAATAGGTTTTTGCAGATATATAAACTTTGGAGCACCCCATGAGAGTAATAATACCAAGCATCTTGGAGGTTTGCATGGTAACTGTGGCAAAAGTCTGAATAATTAGGTACAACTTAAATTAAGCCTAAAAATATTGCTCGTGGTTGCAATGATGCAAGATAGATTTTAGGCTAAGATAATTTCTCGCAAAGTTTTTCTTTTCTCTCCTATAGTGGATTGAAGATTATGAAAAATATTGAGTATGCAAGAAATAAGGATATATCGCTAGTTAGTAGCTAAAACATCACATACTGCATTTGTTGCACAAAACGATGTTTTTATTAGCACTTTTAATGCAATATTTGTGAGTCTATACCTAATTTGATTTAAGACTTATTGAAAGTAGTGGTGTTAGTGAGAATTCCTAGAGGTTTGGAAGTTGGATGGTCACTCATTGATTCAGTGGTATTATTTCTCGGGTGGGGAAATAATATACTAAAATATGCCATGGAGGTATAGGATGATGGGTGTGAAGCTTGAGAAATTGAAGATTTTCTCGTTAATGAGATCCCTCTCCTTGGTTTAGAAGAATCAAAGAGAAAAGGCAATATGAGCATTTTCTATGTGACAGTTCCTATGCATGCACACTAAGGGTTTCGATAATAACATATTGTTTCATCATATAAATACGATTCCAAATTTTTTAAGGAAAATATATATTTTTTTCAGTTAAAATATTTTTTCAAAATTGCAATCGTATGAGTTATATAATGAGAACAATTATCTCGCAGTTTATTGACTTGCTGAGAATGTTGTTATAAATGAATGATGGCGCAAAACAGTTGTTACATCACAATTGGGTTGATGTAATATGGGGTTGCAACCTAAATTCTAATTTGTCGTCCTTAGATCGAGTTCATTCGTTTTTTAGAAAGGTTAAGTGACTATTTTGTGCAAACGTGAATTCTATTAAAAATCAAGAGGATCTAAGCTTGGTCATTTTTTGGTTGAGTCAAGAAAATTACTCGTATTTTTGCGAGGGTGGGGGATTATGAATTTTTGTACTTATTTTTTGGAAAGAACATTTTCATCATGTTTCATTCCACATTACCTTATTTTTTTCAAATTTTTTATATAAGATCGCCAAAAATAGTGAGAGTAATTCAACAACTAGTGGGAGTATACTTTTGAGTTAAGGTGTATCATTAGTGATATCATTAGTGATAGTGACTCCCAAGAGTTATAGAACATAATAATCCTCATAAAAAAACGTGGTAGCTTTATATTAATATTCTCACGTCGTTTAGAGACTGGAAGAGAATATTTGTAATATGGATCTGCTAAAGGTATTGAATTCACATAGTAGGAATCTCAATATAGAATTTTAGATTCGCTTAACTTATATGATCCAACCTGGGGTTGTTGATCTAATTGACAAAGGAAAAATGGAGTTAATAGAGGTATAGATCTATCTTTTAGCACTAATTGAGTTGCATTTAGATAGCTATTGATCGCATATTTATTGAAACTTTTCTTGAAAGTGTTAAATAGTTGATTCTCATAGGAGAATTAGATGGTTAGCTTTTGTGATGTTTAGGCATGAAGTACTTTGAACATATGATTGTTTCTAGTACTATTTTGGTACAGAAAGCCAATGAATGATGCTGGTGTTGTTTACATGCGACCTAAACAAACCATCTATTCAAAGATACCCAATGTACCTAGTCGTTGTTTTTTATTAAACGACCTATTGAATAAAATGAGGTTTTTTGAACACTGTTGACAATATTAGAAAAGTGTCATTCTAGGAGATATTGCGAATTGATTATCGTAGATAATTAATTGTCGCCTAATAAGAGATTTTCATACTACGAGGTGATGGACATAGGTTCGTGAAAAGTAGCTCAGGCTTCATGTCTTGTGAGACTGTTTATAAGAAAAACAGTTTCTATGAGCTCTTGTTCAAAATTCATAGACAATTAATGAGATGAAAAATACTAAAGAATCTCGTTTTGCCTATACTGTTTGGTGTTTTCATTATGGTTTGCTCATGGGAGTTAGAGGTTAAGATTTTGTTAGAGGGTAAATATGGCTTACTTGGTTAAGTGAGTTTGTGATGCCATTGTCATTAAAAGTAATGATTAGACTATTATGATTGTCTTTGAGGGCAAAGGCCCTAATCGCTTTACCCTTAAGGAAAAATAAATAATGGTTATCTCACATGCTTTTGTTGAGTGCAAGAGATTTATATGAAATCTTGAAATCGCAAATTAAGTTTGCTGAATAACATTTGTGGTCACCTTGTAGATTCTTAAAAATCGCAATTAGACTTACTGACTTGAATCTATAGCTTATATTGTGAGTCTGACCTAAATGAGATTCTCAATGAGTCATCGCTGACTTCATGGTTGTGCAAATGACTTTTACATGTAAAAGCTTAATCTCTTGGTAGGATCATGTTTTGGAAATTTACTACACATTAGAATGCGCATGGAGAGAAATGAACATTAAACACCACTTAAGAGATGGTTTAATAATTTGTTGTTGACCATGTGATTTCTCTGTACCTCATGGTATTGCTCGTCATGCACATGATACTGATGTATTCTATGATCATGTGGCGTGATTGGAAGCATTCTTTGGTAAGCACACACATTCACTATAATTTTAGGAGTTATGGTGAAAAACGTATATTGACAGGCTTAAATCAGCTCATTCACACGAGCGATCGCCTTTGGCGCTACTAAGAGGTAGCGAGCAAAAATGAGACAATGTGTCACTCGGTACTTGTCCAGAGAGGGATAAGTTGGAAAACACAAAATATGCCGCCTTAGTGGAAGCTAAGATGAGGTCTAAGGACCGTGCATGATTACCCACAATCCATGTAGCCTGTGGTTTAGCCAGATGCGAGACCCTCTTTGACGCTTTGAATAGCGAGTAAATGGAGGGACTCGGGTTAGGCGCTGAGATAGCGACTAGAATAAAATCTGTACGGTGAATTGAGATTAGATATACGCTCTTTCTTTGGAAAGAAAACTCCACCGTAACATGTATTTTATACTACATGTGATTTTGCGATCAACAGTAGAAGTGAGTGAATGATTCCCTGCTTCCTCACCGTGTGAGTCCTGTAGGTTATAATTGATGACCTTAATATATTTATGCCCTTAGGAGACCTTTGAATATGTCACCAGATTGATGTTTTAGTGTTTGTCACTTTGGCATGTTATCTATGGTCATGAATGATGCGGTCTAAAGAGGCATTGATGGGAAAGCGACTGGATTGAAACTAAATGATATGAGTGCGAAAGGAAGACTATTTGGTAACACATCGATAATGGTGTGTATTCATTGCCGACAAGTTATGTTACTTCTTGGGAGTTGCAATATAACTGTGAGTACATAATGTTTTATGGAGATTGAGCATTGCTCCGAGTCATTTGAACTCGAGAGAGATTAGGGATGCTTAGTTTGATGTGACCAAATGAGTCGGAGCATAACGAGAACACTTTTAGGGATATTGCTATGCTGGTCTTCTCTATGAGAGATTTGGTATAGTGCTCCCATTTTTCTTTTACAGTTGTGCTCGATGGTCGCATGGCCTATTTGCCAGTATGAACAAGATTGAGAACATATTGAGGGATACAGACCTGGGATCTTACCCACTATGTATGAGTGGAAGATGTAAGAAAGGGGCATCCATAGTGGGCACCCCTTCACCTTCTCTTGGTGGTTATGAAGTAGTTCTTAAGCCACTTCATGAGACTTGATGACTAGCCATTAAGGGCCAGCTGGGGGTTACACTTAGAGGGGCTATTTACATAGCCCTTCTCCCCTTTTGATGAAAATTGGCATCACAAACAAGAAATCTATCTCTCAAATGGTTCTCTCTAGTCCCGGCATTTAGGCTGCGGAATATATGGGTGTTGTTCTGGTATTGCCACGTAGCACACTCCACCATCGATACGGGAGATTCCGGATGAACGACGACGATGACGAAGAATCTATGGAACAACCACACTAGATCCTAGATATTTACGATGAGATAATATCGCTTTTGTTGTGTACTTTGATCTAGTATTTCTAACATACAACAATGTGTGTCAACATTCTTTTATGATTCCTACGTATATATTATAATATAGCTAGTATAACTTAATCACTTAATTATTTAAGTAACTAAAGAAACCATATAAGCTATATTCACTATGTAGTTATAAATGACTAGGCCTAAGAACCTGCATTACATGTTACATATATACTTAATTAAAAAGGTTGTAATGCATATATTATTGATTTAATATATATACAAAAATATCTATAGACATATAAAAGAATATTAATATATAGAAATAAACTTAATAGTATGTGAATGAGTTTTAATCGAGTCAAGCAAATGAATCGAGTCAAATATAAATATAAGGAAAATGATAGGAATCCTGCATGGGGGATCTCGTTGGAAATCCTGCTCCAATTTTTTTTTTTTAGTTTTTTTTAATTTAGTGATTAAGAAAGTGTTGTTTAATAATATTGTGATTTTTTTTTAAATATTTAAGAGTGTTAAAAAAATGAAAAATGCTAGGGAGCCCATTTATTATTCTTTTTTTGTTTTTGTTTTTTTTTTTTACTTAGTGATTAAGTTTAATAATATTGTACCATTTTTTTCACATCATTTTTTTTAACACTTTTAAATATTTTTTAAAAAAGAAAAAATTTATAATATTATTAAACAATATTTTTTTAATTACTAAGTCAAAAAAAAAAAGATTAAAAAATAATAATAAACCTAATTGGGCAAAAAAATGGAAGCCCAATACGGGCTCCCTATCATCTCTAAAAAAATGTGAAAAAACTTAAATGAAAAAAAAAACTTTAAAAAAAGGGAGCTTCTAGCAAGATCTCTAACATTGTCTTAAATATAAATGAGCAGACGTTAATAAACTTTTATTAAATTCAATTTAATTTAATAAAATATATACATTTACTAATAGAATAAAAAAACCTAATCGGACAAAGAATCATAGGCACCGATTGAAAGCCCTTCCTTCAAACTTCAAAGGTGTGATTTACACAAGACGAGAATGGACCGGTTTTAAAGGCAAGGTAGACGTCATACAAAGCCATGCAAGGTTGCATGTAAGACGAAACGACAGAAATTGAAAAAATAAAAACATAAAAAGACGTGTGGGCGTAAGAGAGAAAAAGATCCCGACCCCGACAAGACAGATGAAGTAAATGTCACGTTGACAGTTTAGAAAGCTACTTAAAAACAAAAAACATTAGTATTAATTTCGTTTTTCTGTACAAAAGGAAAGAAAAAACCAGGGCCTCCCACATAACCATAGTATGCTCCTCAACTTTTCTACATGTCCAAGGAAGCATTGAAACACCTGGCAATGACTCCCATCTATAAATATTCTCTCCTCTTTCCTGATATTTCCCTCCGTCGACACACCGTACGTCCTGAAGAGAGCTAGACGAATTGTTCTTGTACATGAGAAGCCATGGCAGCCGAACTAGACATAGCATATGGGTACAAGACCAGACCTTCATCTCTCTTGAGCTCCATTTTCATGTCCACCTTGAACTCTGCAGCGAAGACGCTCGTTTCCGTGGCGAGAACCGAGCAGGCGGAGAAGTGGAAGGCGGCGGACCACCTACGGTTCGTGGTGATGCTGCTGACTTGGATGGCGGTGTGGGTTCTTAGGTTTTTGATGGATTACTTGCCTTGCTCCAATATTGGCCCTTCTCCTCAATATCTCCTTGGCTTCTCCTCTGCCGAATCGTTGGACTTTCCGTCAACATCCTTGTCATCATCTTCCTCTTCCATGTTGTCTTCCTTTCCTTCCTTGGATTTAGTTGTTCATGAAGGTGTTGATGGATCCTCTGTCCAAGCCCTTGGTAGGGCACTCTCACAAGTAAGCCAACTTGAATAACAATTTTCTGACTGAACAAACAGTGATATAGCTAGCATGCATATATAATTTGTTGTTCGTTTATTTATTTACTTTCGATCTGATCAGTGGCTCCGAACCCTAATTTGATCCTAAAAATCTTCTTCTTATGCATCGATTCAAGTTCATGAGCCGAGAAAGGAAACTAACTGAATAAGATTAATCATGAGACAACTAGAATGACCTTTATTCTTCTTTTTTTGAAGAAAATAGAAGAGTTTTTTCTTTCTTTTTCGATCTGTACATCTTGATCTGAGCTTCAAATTCAAGTACTCGAATCCTAATTCACGAAGTTCGACATGATCATCAAAAAAAGAATGTAGAATGATTAATTAGAATCAAGAGCTAGCTAATATCATACGTTTGTTTGCAAGCTAGGTGGCATTAACAGGGAACAAGTACGTGGACTGCATGCACCACATTATACTCCTTATCTATGCCACGTATATATTTAAAAATGACATCATACATGATCCTTTGACTCCTTTATTTAGCACGTGTTCCGTTATGATTGGTTAATACTTGACCTGATCTTTCTAATTCATGGTTCGTACGGACGTAGATTCTTGTGCTCCTCACCGAAATCCCAGCCACATCGGGGAAATACCAGTTTGCGATGGCTATGGCTGACAGGATAATGGACGAGAATGCAAGATACGGCCACGTGGTGCTTCTCCACATCAATCGTACGGCTCTCGCTTCAGCATTCGCCCGCACGTCAAACCTTCTATACCGGGCACTGGAACGCTCCCAAGGAGATCAAGACGATGACAGCAGCTCTTATGCGTGGACCACGCGAGTCATCCGGGCGCTGCCCATGGGCTCCTACTTGACATCCTACATGAAAGGGCTGGGCTTTTGTGTGAGCGCCATAATGTCGACTGTGGCAAATATCAATGCCGCCGCAGGCACGCATCAGTCGCAGAAGAGGAGGAAGCAAGTTGGGATAGATCATCATGTGGAGGAGGTGACGGCAGAGAAGCTGGCTCAGGAGCTGCTGTGGATGACCACAAAGCTTAGGGATTATGGAGCTGTGGATGAAGCTTTGGTGCAATGGAGCTTTGCCTCTGGTTTAGCCTCCTTCTCTCTTACTGCTAATGTTAGGGTTCAAGGCTTCATCGTGAAGATCTCAGGTAAAGATCATCAGCTAAAACCCTCGAGAAAAAAGTAGTCTTAGTTTATGTTCTCCAAACTTATCTCTGTTTCTGATATCTGATATGTATAGCTATATTATTTCGAGAGCTTGTTGGAGAAGACCTGGTGATTTCGAGCCAAGTAAAGTTCAGGATACTGTTGTTTTGGCTTCCATTGTTTTGCCATGCAAGCAACGGGCTGGCATATCCTGTCCTGTCAAGGTTCGAAAAGATGGAAGTAGAAAGAGCCATAGATGAAGCACTCTCCACCTTACCTGCAGCGGATCAAGAAGTCATTCTCACTAATTGGCTGCAAGATTTTACCATTGCTGCTTCGGATTGGCCCAATCTCCAATTTTCTTACGATCGTTGGTGCCAATCTAGTCGTAAAGTTGTGACATAGGATTTCTGTGCATACATTTGTATATCCGGGTCGAGGACCAAGTCATAAATAACGCCTCATATTGCTTGTCTTTATTTTCTTCTCTAGCTTCCTCTTTAGTGCAAGAACATATATATATAATAATTCAGCTTCGATCTCTAATCTCTTCTTAAAGTGTACGCTAGAGTACTTGTATGCATAGTTGAATGCCTTTTTACTTTTTAATTTTGGAAGTAGTGCAATAAGAGTACGTCGATCCAAATATTACGACGTAAACACTTTTTTCTTTTTAATTTTGGAAAGATTATGTTTATTGTTTTACTACGTTTTGGTTTTCTTAACATTTAGCTTATGCCTTTTTTGTGTAAAACGAGAACGGAATGACCTGATGGCATAATTCTCAAAATATTTTCAGCTCTTACCTTGAACTTAATTATTGAAAATCCTTTTAGCTATAGGGTCATGCATTTGGTTTTCGAAATGAGTGTTCTATTCCTATAAAGAATATCTCTCTATTTGGATACTTGTATATTATCAGTAATTAAATTTATTATTTTTCATCTTTTTATTATTCTATTATTTTATTCACTTTATTCATTTTTGTATCACATGCTAGTCACATGTCATTTTTTACTTCCATATTTATTCCTATAAATAGTGATATTGTACACAGATGTAATTAACACTTTACGGAAAAATAATTTTTCATTTCACTTCCAGAAGGTTTTTCCCTTTCTCTCTACCCTTGGTCTACTAGAGTTTTCACCCTTTCTATGCTCTGCTAGGGTTCACTTTACATGGTATCAAACGTCCTTTTTTTCTTGTTTTTATGGTGCCATCTCACAAATTAGTCTCTGAGGATGCTACTTCTCCTTATTATTTTCATCCTAGTGACAGTTCTGGTGTTCTCTTGGTTCCGCAACCTCTTCTTGGTGAGAACTACCATGTCTGGTCTTGCTCGATAACTATGGCTCTCTCGGTGAAGAACAAGCTTGATTTGTTGATAGATCCATTACTAAACCTTTAGATTCAACAGATTGATCTATTTTCTCTCCATGGCTCCAATACAACAATATAGTGATATATTAGATCTTCAACTTTGTTTCTCCTAAAATTTTTTCTAGTATCTTGTATATCACAACTACTTGTGAGATCTAGTCAGATCTTAAGGAACGATTTTCTCAGAAAAATGGACCTTGCCAGTTACAGATATCGATTTCCTCCCTCTCTCAATGTTCTCTTTCTATGAATAACTATTTTACTCGTTTTAAAGGACTTTGGGATGAACTTACTAATTACAAGTCTTTTCCTACTTGTTCTTGTGGAGCTGTACAAACGTTGAACTATTATGTTCAACAAGAATGTATTTTACAATTTTTTATGAGATTAAATGAATCTTTTGCACTTGCTCATGCATAGATTCTACTAATGGAGCCCCTGCGTCCTCTTAATAAAGTTTTTTCTCTTGTTTTACAAGAGGAACAACAACGAGAAATATCTTATGTTTCTCTGCCCCCTATTGACTCGCAAGTTTTGTTTCTCAAATGATGCAACCAGATCTTTTAAATTCTTTTCTAAGAAGGATAGACCAGTTTGTAAACATTGTGGAATTACTGGCCATGTGGTTGAGAAGTGTTACAAGTTGCATGACTTTCCCCGGGCTACAAACCGAAACAGAGGCAATAGTCTATGGCTAATAATGTTGTCCTCAGTGATAGCAATTGCTTGGCTGTTTCTCCTTTTTCATTGACTGAGGCTCATTATCAGCAACTTCTAAATTTGCTTCATCTTTCTAAATCTGCTGATGAAGTTCCTTCTACTGTCAATGCAATTGTGTCAAATAATTTTTCTGGTATTATTTTTCCTTGAAATAATACTCAATCTGTTCCTTTTAATTCCAATTCTTGGATTCTTGATACTGAAGCCACTGATCATATGGTTCCTTTTATTGATTGATTTACTTCCATTACCAGTTATGTTAATACTTTTGTAAAGCTTCCTAATGGCCAATCTGTGTTTGTTACACATATTGGTTCTGTGTCTATTTATGAACATCTTGTTTTACATGAGATTCTATGTGCTCCAAATTTTAAATTCAAATTAATATCCATTAGCAAGTTAACACAATCACTAACTTGCTACTTTTGTTTTCCTCTAACACTTGTCTAATACAGGACCTGATTCGATGGAGGATGATTGGAGTGGGTAGATTGTAAGGAGGCCTCTATATACTGCAACAGTCAGACCTTTTTGTTTCTAAACCTAATTCTTTTTCTAGTACATATGTTGTTTGTATATCTTCACATATTTACTTCATTGCTTCCAAATGCTCTAATTATGAGATTTGGCATAATAGACTTGGTCATCCTTCTAATTCTAGGATGTTGTTTGTGAATAATTTTGCTCCTAAATTGATTGTTCCTTGCACTTCTTACATGATTTGTCCTTTAGCTAAACAAAGGAAGTCACATTTCCCTAATAATGTTCACATGTCTGCTGCCCCTTTTGATCTTGTTCATTGTTATGTTTGGGGACCATATGTTGTACCTACTATTGAAGGTTACAAATATTTTCTAACTATTGTTGATGATTCAACTCATGCTACATGGCTTTATCTTCTTAAACATAAATATGAAATTTCACATACTTTTAGAGTTTTTTATAAAATGGTTAAGACACAATTTAATTTTAAAAATAAAATCACTTCGTACTAATCATGGCACTGAATTTTCTTTTGCTTCTTTTTTGCATTCTAAAGGCATCCTACATCAGCATAGTTGTGTTGAGACTCCTCAACAAAATTCTGTTGTAGAGAGAAAGGATCAACACATTCTTAATATAGTTAGAACAATGATGATTCAATCTCATCTGCCTATTAATTTTTGGGGTGATGTTGTTTTAACAGCAACTTACCTCATTAATAGGCTTCCTACTTCTTTTTTAAATCATAAATCTCCTTTCGAGCTTTTGTCAAATATTCTCCTTCTTATACTCATTTAAAAACTTTTGGTTGTCTTTATTTTACTTCAACTCTACAAAGATCTCGAACCAAATTTGATCATAGAGCTCGAACATGCATTTTTCTTGCATATCCTTTTGGCATAAAAGGTTACACACTTCCTTATTTAAAAACTAATCAATTTTTTATTTTAAGAAATGTTGTTTTTCATGAACATATTTTTCCTTTTACTTCTCAAAACAATACTGATTTTTCTTCTATTTTTCACGAACTAGTTGAATGTTCAACTTTAGATTCTTTAACTATGCCTTCAACAACATCCTCTGTTGATTCATCTCTTAGTTTTTCTTCACCTTCTCACCCAAATGATTCTTCACCATCTGTTGATTCTTCACCATCTGTTGATTCTTCACTTCTCATTCCAATGATTCTTCAAATTCTATTGATAATTTTTCCCCATGCATTCTATCACTGTTCCATTACCTTTTGATCTTCCTAGAAGATCCTCTAGAATCAGAAAGGTACCTAGTTACTTGCAAAATTTTCATTGCAATTCCTCTTCTACACACTCTATATCATATCCTTCAGCAATTTCTGATTCATCAAGTTCTTCTTCATTTTTGTCTTCATCTCCCAAATATGATATTCTCAATTTTTTATCTTATGATAATCTTTCTCCTTCATACAAATTGTTTGTCATGTCCATTTCTACTGATACTAAACCTAAGTTCTATCATCAAGCTGTCAAGCACTCTCATTGGAGAGATGCCATGTTAGCTAAGATTACAACTTTGGAAATTAATAATACATGGACTGTTACTTCTTTACTTCCTAATAAGAAGCCTATTGGTTGCAAATGGGTTTATAAGATCAAGTATCGTGTTGATGGTTCAATTAAAAGATATAAGGCAAGGCTGGTTGCCAAGGGTTATTCTCAAACTGAAAACTTGGATTATTATGAAACTTATTCACATATTGCTAAAATGGCTACTGTTAGAACTTTTTTGGCCAATGCTGCTGTGAAATGTTGGCATCTTATACAACTTAATGTGAATAATGATTTTTTGCATGGGGATTTATATGAAGAAGTATACATGGTCTTACCTTTTGGTTTCCATATTAAAGGGGGGTCTCAAGTTTGCAAATTGAATAAATCACTCTATGGCTTGAACAAGCCTCATGACAGTGGTTCTCCAAGTTTTCAACTTCTATACTCAGTATGGTTTTTCAGCAATCTAAATCTGATTATTCCCTTTTTACTAAGATTGATGGTTCCTCTTTTATTGCCCTTCTTGTCTATATTGATGATATTCTCATTACTAGTAATGATAAGAAATATGTTGAGCTTTTAAAGTCCTTACTTGATGAGAAGTTTAAGCTTAAGGACCTGGGTAAGCTCAAATATTTCCTTGGTTTAGAAGTGGCTCGGTCTCCTGCTGGTATTTCTCTGTGTCAAAGAAAATAAATATTCTTTGAAAATTCTTCAAGATGCTAGTTTATTTGCTTTTAAACTAGTTGTTTTTCCCATGGAACAAAACATAAAGTTGAGTAAGGATGTGGAAGACTTGCTGCTTGACCCTACAGTTTATCGAAGACTTGTAGGTTGACTTCTTTACCTCACATTAACTAGGCCAGACTTATGTTATTCTGTCAATAGGCTTAGCCAATACATGGCTCAGCCTAGGCAGCCTTATTTACAAGCAGCCTACAAAATTTTACAATACATCAAAGGCACTTCTAGCCATGGCATTTTCTTTCCTGCTACAAATACACTGTACCTCAAAGCCTTTGCTGATTCTGATTGGACTTTTTGTCATGGCAATAAAAGATCTACAAGTGGTTATTATATTTTCCTTGGGGATTCTTTGGTTTTATGGAAGACAAAGAAACAAACAACTATTTCTAGATCTTCTGCAGAGGCTGAGTATAGATCCATGACTTCTATCACTTGTGAAATCATTTGATTTTTCATTCTTTTATTTGACTTTGGTATTTCTCAATCTCATAGTGCTCAACTTTTTTGTGATAGTCAGGCTGCTTTACACATTACTGCCAATCCAGTCTTCCATTAATGAACAAAGTACATTGAGCTGGATTGTCACTTTATTCGGGAAAAAATTCAAGCTGGCATTATCAAGACTTTTCACCTAGCATCCAGTCATCAACTTGTTGATGTGTTAACTAAACCTCTTGGTTTTAAAAAATTTCATCATTTAGTTTCTAAGATGGGAATTCATTCTATATACATTCCATCTTGAAGGAGGTATCAGGAATTAGATTTATTATTTTTCATCTTTTTATTATTCTATTATTTTATTCACTTTATTCATTTTTGTATCACATGCTAGTCACATGTAATTTTTTACTTCTACATGTATTCCTATAAATAGTGCTACTGTACACGGATGTAATTAACACTTTACGGAAGAATACTTTTTCATTTCACTTCCAGAAGGTTCTTTCCCTTTCTCTCGGCCCTTGGTCTGCTAGGGTTTTCACCCTTTACGTGCTCTGCTAGGGTTCACTTTACATAAATAGTAGTAAAATGATTTGAGTTAATATATTTTATTGAGTTTTGAGAAATGAGAGAGGTAAAGTTGAATAAAAATATTATAAAATTAAAATATTATTTGAATATTATTTTTTAATATAATTTTTTTTAAAAAATTGAAAAGTAGTAATATTGCTTTTTATGTTCTATTTGGGAGTTCTGAAAAATTGTAATGATTAAATAATGATTAGATGAAAAAGTAGAAAATTTGAAATTGAAAAATATTTTGTGTTTGAGTATTATTTGGGAAGGAAATATCAAAAAATGTCTGAGAATACTTCTAAACAATTGTCTTGTCGAACAGAACCTAAGTGTTCTTATTCTTAAAGAAATGGGAATAAAAGAATGATTCCTTGAATCACTACAAAAAAAATATTTATTGTGGCTTAAGATACATCTAATCGCCCTCTTCAAATGTTAACTCTTATCTCTGCCTATTGTCGGAGTAACTCTTCTATCTACGTTGAGCCATAGTCATCATTGCCCATATGAGCTTAACTTGTGCCGTTATCTCTAACATTCATCCTAACATATAGGCAACCTATACTTCCATTCATAGAGTGTCTCGTAAGGGGTCATCTGGATAGTCACCTAATAACTATTATTGTACGTAAATTCAGTAAATGAGACATGCTGCTCCTAGGGTCCCTTGAAGTCTAATATGCACGACCAAAGCATATCCTCCAAGGTTTGGATGGTCCTTTTCGATTATTCATCCGTTTGAGGGTGATAAGCACTGCTGAATTTCAATTTCGTGCCTATCACCTTTTGTAAACTCCTCCAGAAATGAGATGTAAACTTAGGGTCCCGATCTAATTATTAGGGACTCCATGTAACCTTACCACTTCCTTTATGTATGGTTGTGTAACACCCAGGTCCAGCACCAAGCCCAGTCCAAGCATGTGTACTATTAATTTTTTTTTAGGTCAATAAGTATGGGTAGCCCACTCGATATTGAACAACTAATTTTGAATAGGCCACGGGCCCCAAAAATTTATTTTGATGGAATCTGGATTTCTTAGCATAAATTATGTTTAACAGGCCAATATTTTGAAAACTTCAATTGACATTTATTGGATAATTTTGGTTAAGCCCATTGGCGATAATTTTAGGGTTGACTAGGAATATTTTCTTTCAGAACTTTTTTTTTTTAAGCCTGTTAAGATTTAATGGATTATTTTGAGATGGTATTAATGGGTCAACATATTAGGAAGCCCAAAAAACCAGAACTCATGCGGAAGGCCAAGACTTAAGCCAAATGTGACGCCACCCTACGTACAAACCATGCACATGGATTTTCCTCTTTCACTAGAATTTATCAACTACCTATAAATATACATGTAAATGCACGTTTTCACGCACGACCCCATGAAAAATTTCCCCTATCTAGTATGGTGATCACAACAAAATCCCCATCTTCCTCCTCTAACCTCTAGGATTGTTGCAACCTTGAAATATTTTTTCTTTCTTCCTGTGAGACTCCTCCACGTAGCTGCCGCCTCCTTCCCTCAACCCCTATCGCATGGAACAACAGCCTCCCAAGAGGTTAGAGGAGGAGTTTGAAACACTGCTACCATTTGAAACTCTGCAAACAACGCAAACCAATGTCTACAACCATGGGAATTGAAGCACCACACTACAAGAAATCAACACTTTTCCAACACTCAAAATCGTCGCAAAAATCCCTAAAAATCACCACAATTGCCCATTTTCATCAATTTTTCTTTCGTTGCATGTTCGACGCAATCAAAGCATCATTTCTGAGTTAAATCAGCGATAGGCAAAAATTGTCAGAAAAAATTCATATTCCCGAAAATTTTTGTCCGACGCAACTGTCCCAAAAATCGACAGAAATGACCTTTGCATTTACCCTTAAATCGTTGAGAAAAGTCAATTACGATGATATATATCGTCGCAAAAGGTAAATAAATCGCCATAAAAGACTCTTCTATTTCCCTATATAGCATTTATCGTTGAGAAAACATTTTGTGGCGATAATTGTTCATCGCAAATACTCTAAAACTCGCCGCAAATAAGTATTTCCAACTATATTTCCAACTATATTTATTATCGTTGCTAAAAAGGTTATGTGACCATGAGGACTTTTTTGCGACCAATACTATTCGCCGCAATTATACATTTTTGTCAAAAATAGTCGTTGCAAATAAAATTTTCTCGACGAATTTAGATTCTGATGCTAAAAGTCTATTTGTGACATACGTTAATCGCCGTGAATAATCTATTACAAAAAAAAAATACTAGTGAAACATTTCACTAGTATTCCAAACCATCGAGCAAAGTATCATTATCCTTATTATATCTTTTTATAGTATCATCAATGTGGATTAACTTTTTTAAAGATTAAAAGAAGTTAAATCACATAAAACAAATTTACTAAAACAGAAGTCACCGAAAATGGTCTTTGATAAAAGAAAAAGAAAATGGCAGTACTAAAACATTCTATATAAAAAATACAAATTCACATTATATTTCAACATGCCTTACAAGAACATTGGATCCAATTGACTTTTAATATATACCAATGAAAGAATTTTAGAGAAAATAAAGGGCTAAACAAAACATGTAACCTATAAACATAATCTTAAACCAAGACATTCTATACGTAACTACCTAAGTTTTGAACTCCAACTACCTAAGACATTCTGTAATGATGCCAATATCCTCCCCTTCAATTCCATTCTCAACCAACTTTTCTTTGATCTATATAATGAGCATGATGAGGAACAAATACATAAATGGCTTGTACCATGAAACATAATTCAAAATGAAATAAGTTCTTGGTCTTAAGCAACAAGATCTATTTAATTATTTATTTTTACAAGTAACAAGAAATAGTTATTCATACACTGCAATTATGTAAGCTTCAATAGGATTATTCAGAGAGTCTTTTGATCTCTCTCCTCAAACGCAGGTAAAATATCTTAGTTGTAAAAAATGATATGTAAGAAACTAAGCCAAAAAACAAATAATTCATCAAAGTAAATGTTAACAAGAGTATAAATGATTGTATTCATCAAAGAAGAGTGATGACAGATGAGAATAGCAGTAACTGACACTAAGTATGCTTTTAATAGTCCATGTCTTAGTAAACTGGAGAAAACACTTACCACTTGTATATGATGCTGGTGGGAAGAAAGTTTTCATTAAATTGGATCAATAGATAAGAGACTGAGGTGGGAAAGAGGAGGTAGAAAAATTCCTAATTAATTCCTTATCTGCATTCATTTTGAGTGTGATTTGCATGTATAGTCATTCTATTTATGGTAATAAACATTTAACTCAAAAAACTGCAAGCAAGTGCTTCCAATGAACATATAAGCCATCATAGTAAGCCTAAATATGTATAGACCTAAACAGATCTGATCAACACGTATGTAACATCAGCCAGTTGCCTTAATGGCAACAACTGGATATTGAGAGTCTATAATGAAAACAAGACTAGAGATATTCACTTTTACAAGATGAAAAAATAAAACAAACAATTCTCCAATGCAGGCCAAATGCAATATGTCTAGATAATTACAAAAACTTGAATCTTTTAGTACATTATACCTGCACAAGTACTTCTTGCTTTCGAACATAATATATAAGGACTGAGAAAAGAGATAGATCAACGTCACTTGTCAGTAAAGTTGCCTCAGCTAATAGAATTGCAGCTGACATGATACCAAGTAAGATAGCTAAGAGTTTCTTAAGTTGCTTTCTGAGGATGCATCGCCAACAAAATTCTGCAAAAGGAACCACTGTTTGTTGTAAAGACTACAATCCACCACTTCTCATGTTTGCCCGAACTAGTGCTCCAAATCCAATGGATGCTTTTCTGTAATTTAGTTACACAAATGCAATTTACAGCAATTGCAACTCGTTCAAGAAAAGCCACTAAGTAAACCAAAAGGTGTTAGTCCCTAAACTTTGTTGCAGATGAACTTTTAGGATCATTTTAGTCCAATTCTGATCAGCTAGATTAATGGAAGAGTAGGGAAGGGCAAGAAAATAGGAGCATCATAAGCATCCTGAATTCTGAAGTTGTGTGTGTGTGTGTGAAGAACATCTATTCTAAGAACCAACATAATCTACTCAACACTAAGCCAAAACATAACTACCAAAAGACTATAAACTTCACACCATGAGATATCATGCTCCTTTTTTTATTTATCTTTTCCAAGATGAAAAAGAATGTCACATAAAAGATTTTCAAAAAATGCTTTTCTTTTTTTCGGATGAGGTATGAGTCATATGACCCTTGGGTCAACAAGTCGCAAAATTTGCTTGTGCTAACGTATCATGCATGATGCCAATTGCATATGCTTACCAAGATATCAAGAGGATTTCGGATCAGTATAAAGTGCTTTCCTTTCTTCATCAAATAGTAAATGCTTTTACTTAATTTGATACATAATGCATTGAATCATGGAAAATACTGTTACCTACCTTACAAAATCGATACTTCTTTCTTCCTGGGCAAAAGATGACCTCTTTGACAGCCTTATTTCCGTCTGATTCCTAGTCCAATCACACAACTTAAATTTTAATTTCATGCAAGAGAAGAGGAGCAACAGAATAAAACATATTATTAAAATAAATGGAAATTTTCAAAAATAGGAAACAATAGAAGATGATCTAAATGTAAGTATTAAGATGCAAAAATAATCAGATCTCACTGAAATAATAGAATGCAGTCAACAAGAATAAAGGGAAGAGTCATGGAACATGATATTCTAATTAGGAAATCACATGGTCCAGCCTAAAGTTGTGATGATAGAATTACCTATGAGTGGCCATTCAACTCCATGTTCCTTATTAGATAAAAGCTCATGGTTTTGGTTTTTTACTAATTTTAAAAGGCTGAAAAGACCCACCACTCTTCTCCAATTGCCTCTGCTTCTCACTGGAGATGATTTATTGGTGGAAGGAATGAAGCTTGGGCCATCTCGTATTTCAGTCATTTCTAGAATAATGTCTATAACTGACCTGTATCTATCAGTATAACCAAAAGATAAAGTAATTCATGTAGATGGACTTACATATCTAAAAATTAACACAAGGTTGGCTCTAATGCATGAAGAAATATAACTCATGAATCGGGATTCGTTCCAAATGTTTTGAACAATGCCATATTACTCAAACTGCTCATACTAGTTCATCTAGTCTATAGAGTGAGGCCAAAGCTGAGTCGGCAGTCCTCCGATTTGAGATTTTTTTCCTCTCTCTCCTTGGGTAAGGAATATTTTGCTCACTCTTCTAAATACACATGGTAATAAAGCAACAAATAACCAGAGCAGCATGTCTGTCATTCTACAGCGTATAATTTATTAAAATGGAGTCAAACATTCATCTCAAAAACATCTTTTAGTGAGACTTCACTATTATTTCTAAAATGTGTTAAGGCAGACAAACAAAAATTCATCTTCAGTACAAACCAGGTTTGACTCTGAACATGTACAAGGCAAGCTTGTCATACACTTTCCCAACATTCCTTGCAGCAATGGTCGATATCATTGGATCTAAAATTTGAGGGCCATCAATGTATAGGTTGTATTTGGTGCTAATTGATTATCAGGATCCCTGTTTTCTTTTCCAATGATATATGCATCTCTATTTCCTCAAATGCATTGTAAGATTTTAAAAAATTTGTAAAAATTGTGTGGAAGCTCTTTGATCTAAGAAATCTCTGTTTATTAGAGGGAGGCATTAATATTCTTTAATGAGAGCACTAGGAACCAAGTGAAAAGTCATCTGGTTTTTAGTGACTATATGCAAGAGGCCTTAATCACTATGGACTATAGAACCAAATGTGAATTATAAATGTAAAAAATAATAGCTGCAACCTTTAAACTAAGACGACAGCACCTATTGGAAAGACATGATATTTACGACTTATAGGAAATCAGGGTAGCAAAATCTTGCTCATATCTGGTGCTCTGTACAGTCTAACTTGAATAAGTCAGTTTGCTGCAGCCAACCCAATCACAATGAGACAAAAGGAAAATAAAAGAAAAATATAATAACTGAAAATGTAGGTGAGCAAAGCTTAAGTTGCCCCATAATGATGGTCATAAAAGGTCCAACTCACCATATATGAGCTAGCTATTACTTCTATGTATAGCCCCCAAAACACCGATTTCAATAAGGAAAGTATTCTGTACATGACAAAGGCATAGAATTGTATTCTGTACTTGAGCTAGGAAAGTATTCAAACTAAACCCACCACCCCCGAATTTTTAACCTCCACTACTACCATATTTACCAAGTCCAACACTACCCAGTGACCAAAAGCCCCCTAATCATTCCTCAAATTTGCACACGCTTGCCCTTTAAGCTCGGCTTTCCATTTCCAGGCTACCATGGCCATCACTTTTTTTTTTTTTTTTGATAAGTAAAACATGAATTTATTAATTCACCAAGTGTCAAAATACAGAGAAAATGCCCTAATTATGTAGGCACATTAGAAACTAGGAAATTATGAAGGTCCATGCCATTAAAGTCTATGGCAATGGCCCAATGGCCCAAGTACAAAGAGTCCTAAAGAAAAACAGTTTTAGCTCCTCCAAAGATCTCTCTTTGTCTTCAAATGTCCTCTCATTGTGCTCCTGCCATAGACACCACATAATATAGATAGGGATCTTCTTCCAAACTGCTTTGATCTGTCTCACCCCACGAATTGAAGTCCAGCAAGTCAATACATCCAGAACTATTTCCGGCATAACCCACGTTAACTCCATTTTTTTAAACACCTCATCCCAAAGAGTCCTGGCTATCTCACAATGTAAAAGTAAATGATTCACTGACTCACTCCCGCTTTTACACATACAACATCAGTCTGCAATAATTATCCTCCTATTTCTTAGATTATCCGTGGTGAGAATCTTGCCCAACGATGCTGCCCACACAAAGAAAGAGGCTTTGGGTGGAGCCTTATGACACCAAAGCCTTCTCCAGTGAAACTGTATCTCTGGAACTTGTGTGAGAACCTTATAGAAAGAGCGAACAAAAAACACCCCTTTCCTTGCAGGACACCACCACAACCCATCTTCCTGCTGAATGTTTGGACGAACAGAATATAGGAGGCTATAAAAATCAACAAAACTCTCCATCTCCCAATCCTGTGCCGCTCGGTTGAAATTGATGTTCCAATAAATGTTCCTACCTAAGACTTCCATAACCTCCGCCACAATGGCATCTTTGGTACTTGCAATCAAGAAAAGAGACGGAAACAGATCTTGTAGAACACTGTTACTACACCAAGCATCCTTCCAAAATCTTATCTTGGAGCCTGTCCCAAATTGCAATCTAGTGTGGCAATGGAAGACCTCCCATCCTCTTCTGATATGTTTCCATAGCCCCATTCCAGATGCTTCTCTAAATTCTCTAGTACACCACCCCTCCCCTAAAACACCATATTTGCTCTCGATCACAGTCTTCCATAAGGCCTCTGGTTCCTTAGTATATCGCCACAACCATTTGCCAAGTAATGCCCGGTTAAACAACCTCAAATTTCTGACACCCAAACCACCATTGGAGATAGGATGACATACCAACTCCCACTTAACTAAGTGAAATTTGAACTCATCTCCTAAGCCCCCCACAGAAAATCTCTCTGTAATTTTTCGAGTTGACCCGCGACACTTGCCGGTAAAGGGAATAATGATAAAAAGTAGGTGGGTAGGTTAGAAAGTGTACTTTTGATTAATGTGATCCGACCCCCTTTAGTCAAATACATTCTCTTCCACCCTGCTAGTCTCCTCTCTACCTTTTCAATCACTGTATCCCAAATTGTGCGTGCCCTCGATGCTATACCCAGCGGCAATCCCAGATAAGTCATAGGAAGAGACGCTATCTTACAACCCAATATGCCAGCCAGCACCCTTATATCCTGAACTTCCCCAATTGGTACCAACTCGGATTTATCATAATTCACTTTTAAACCAGACACTGCTTCAAAACACAGCAGCAGTGCCTTCACAGTCCTCAACTGGGCTTGATCAACCTCGCACATGATAAGCGTATCATCTGCAAACAACAAATGAGAAATAGTTGTAATACCCCTACTTGGCGATCCAATTTGGAAACCACTGATGAAACCATTAGTCACTGTGGCTAAAATCATCCTACTTAGTGCCTCCATAACAATAACAAAAAGTAAAGGAGATAACGGATCCCCTTGTCTCAAACCACGAGAGCTTGGGAAGAAACCCTCTGGACTGCCATTAATCAACACCGAGAAACGTACCGTAGATATACACCATCTGATCCAAGACCTCCACCTCTCTCCAAACCCACACCTACCCAGTAAATAAAGAAGGAAATCCAATTAACATGATCATACGCCTTTTCCATATCTAATTTGCACATAATCCCTGGGTTGCCAGCCTTCACTCTACTATTGAAGCATTCATTGGCTATTAAAGCCGCATACAAGATCTGTCTACCCTTAACAAAAGCATTATGCGGTTTAGTAACAATCTTCCCCAATACCCCACTTAATCGATTGGCAAGCACTTTTGCAATGATCTTATAAACACCATTCACTAAACTAATAGGCCGAAAATCTGTGATCTCAATGGCCCCAACCTTTTTAGGGATCAATGCAAGAAAAGTAGTGTTGAGACTTTTCTCAAATTTAACTATTGTGAAGAACTCTTGAAATACCTTCAAAAGATCCTCTTTAATCACCTCCCAGCACTCCTAGAAAAAACCCATAGAGAAACCATCCGGTCCGGAAGCCTTATCTTATGCCATCTTTCTTACCACTTCAATAACCTATTCCTCTTCAAAAGCCCTCTCCAACCTGGTAACATCCCCAGGATCAATAGTATCAAAAGCCAATCCATCTAAAGTAGGCCTCCAACCCACCTGGTCAGTAAGAAGCTTTTCAAAGAAAACGACCATGTGATCTTGAATAACTTCTTCTTCTTCTCTACTCTCGGCACCCTCAATTCTCAGCACTTCAATGTTGTTATTTCTTCTATGTGAGTTTGCTATTCTATGGAAGAACTTCATACTCCTGTCCTCTTCCTTCAACCAAAGAGCTCTTGATTTTTGGCGCCATGAGATTTCTTCCTGTAGGATTATCCTCTCAAGATCAGCCACCAATAAAGTTTTCTGAGCTTGTTCCTCCTCATTAAGTGGCCTCCCTTCTTGCAGTCTTTCTAGCTCCTGAATTTCCATCCACTTTGTATTTTTGTTCTCCTCCACATTACCAAAAGATTGTTTATTCCACTCCTTTAAGTCCCTTTTTAAGGCTTTCAGTTTGTTAGCAAAAATGAAACTGGGTGTACCTTCAAAATGATACGAAGTCCACCATTGTTTAACCCTTTCCACAAAGCCTTCTGACTTCAACCACATGTTTTCGAACTTAAAATACCTTCTACCGTTCTAAATACCTCCACAATCCAGCATAATAGGCCAATGGTCTGATGTTATACGTGCCAAACACTTTTGCCATACATCTGGAAAATGACATTCAAACTCAGGTGAAATTAAAAAGCGATCCAAGCGGGACCAAGTCTGATTATTTGACCATGTGGCTGGACCCCCTACTAGCGGAAGATCTATCAAGTTCAAATCAAAGATACACTCTGAGAACTCTAGGCTTGCTGGCCTCAATCTTCTGCTACCAAGACTTTCACTCTGGAAACGAACCACATTGAAATCCCCTCCAATACACCAAGGGAGCTCCCACCAACTCTGTACCCCTGCAAGCTCATCCCACAATACACTTCTTTCAACGTCTAAGTTAGGCCCATACACACCTGTAAATGCCCATAAGAAATCATCTGACACACACTTAAAAGAACATGCAACCATATATCTCCCTATGTACTCCTCCACTTTCACTACCACCCTTCTATCCCACATTACCACAACTCCTCCCGAAGCCCCTGAAGAGGCCAAATATACCCAGTCTACATAAATATTGCTCCATAAACTCCGAATAGTCCTCCTAGTAATCATCTTTAACTTCGTTTCCTGTAAACATACTATGTTCGCCTTCCACTCTCGGAGTAGACGTCTAATCTGAAGACGCTTCTCAACCTCGTTTAGACCCCGGACATTCCAAGATACAATCTTGGGCTTCATTGGGAAACATTCAGCCCCTTCCCTTTTGCCTTATTCCTGCTGGAACTAGCTTCCGAGTTCATCGACCACATCAATCTTTTTAATTCCCAACTTTTCTTTGTGTTCCCCCTCTTTTTTTGGTGTTGTCCAGCTTCCATAGCAGTTAACAAGGCTATAAACTACTCCTCATACCCATCACACTCAATTCCCACAACATGTTGAATTTCTTTTGCTTTATGAATAACCCAATCTGATGCTTGATCTGGAAAATAGTAACTTAATGGGATAGGATTGCCCATCTTATTGTTCTAAAAATTATGAAACTCACTCCCCATCGAAAACTCCTCCAACCCACAGGCCTATGAGATAAACAATTCGTCTTCCACGAAATGTATAAAATCATCCGAGTCATCCTCAACCTCAGCCAACTCGAACTCCTCAACTGGTTTCCCAAACACTATCGCCGGGGCCAGAAACACCCTAGCACCACTCATCAGCGAACTCTGATTCTCCATAGATGAAGAAACTCGAGTTTCGAAGCCTACCAGGGCCTGTTGCGCGTAGAACTCCGGTGAAACCTCACCGGCGACCTCGACTGCCTCCATTGGCGTCGTCTGTGTCCCTATAGCCTAACCTCTCACCGTCGGTAAGCTGTCCGGCACAAATCCGAGACTGAACAGCTCGGTAGAGGGTATCGGGCTAGGGCTCGGGTTCTCGAGCTCCTTTGGTTCGGGTCCAGACCCGTTATTATGGGTCCTGGGCTGAGGCCCGCAGCTGGCCCGCAGCTATGGGCCCTGGGCTGCAACCCGCTGTCTTGGGCCTTGGGTTGAGACCCACTGCTCTGGGCCCTGGGTTGAGACCCACTGCCATGGGCCCTGGGTTGAGACCCACTGCCATGGGCCCTGGGTTGAGGCCCACATCTCTGGGCCCTGGGTTGGGATAGCCCAGCCCCACCAGAAAGGTCTTGATGCTTGGGCCGACGCCAGATATTCCAACCCTTTCCCCTTTTGTTTTTTTGTTGGACCCCTTTATGAACTTTGCTCAGCCCACCTCCCATTTCAAAGCCTTTAGAATTAACAGCTACTTCATTATCCTTAAAAGAACCGACAAAGGCAACAATTGCAGCCATATCTCTCTGCAAGGCACGCAACTGCCCCTGCATTTCCAGCAATTTCCGTTGCACCTCCCATGTATCCTGACATGCCACAGAGGCCCTGCCAAGAGTATGACTCAATGTACCACCACGCCAAAGACCCTTTCCTCTGCCAGAGACCTTTGCACCAGCCACCATTGCTCAGATGACCTCCACCAGGCACACCACTGACTTTAGTATCCTCTTTCCTTTGCTCTAACAGTGCCTCCCTCATCTTCCTCCAACCCCATCCATTCTCACCTTCTGGAATACAAAAAAATATTCCTTCTCCCCCCTGATTATACTCTGAAATTTCAACATATCTCCCTCTCCTATTTGCACATCGTTGAGCAATGATACTACTAAAGCCATCGCGTGTTGCTGAATATACCTTCTTTCTCCCTCTGCTTAGGCTCTCCTCTAACACCTTCCCAAGCCAATGAATCGAAGAATACCCTAGCATCACCGAGTTATCTGTTTTCCAGCTACGCTCAGTGACTCTCAAACCACCACCTCCACATTTTGCTAAGATAAAGCACTTTGATTCAATAACTACTTTTATAACACGACCCATCATGACCATCACCACTTCAGAATAACTCAATCAACGCAACATTGGTGATGCAAAAACAATACAGGAAGCAAAACGAGAAGAAAAGTTTGCATATGTACGGAGAGAAAATACTTAGGAGAGAGAGTAAACCAAATTAGACTGTCCCATGGCCATCACTTATAACCACAATAATCTTCCATTTCCAACAACAATAACAAAAAAGTGCAAACAGAAGAACTGAGATTGAAGGAGAACACGATCAATCGAAGAGAATTTGATCTTCCACAACAATCCCTCTGTCGCTCAATTTCCCTCTTTTTCCCTCTCTCTAAGGTTGAGAGAAATTCTCCATCTCTGTGAGATTTCCAACAACATTAAATCCCAACCCGTAACCAATACCCAGATTATTTGCTCAATCCTAACATACCGATTCTAAAAAAAATAAACAACTCTAATTTTTTGTAATTTCTACTAAACAAATGACCATCACAAAATTAATGACACCACCACTAACAACAATAGAAATAGAGGAACACAACACAAATAATCTATTTTACACTAAAATCTAAAACATACCAGGAACAGAGGCCAGAAATATGCGAGACCCAATCCAACCCAGTCGTAAAAACACTCGGAGCGAGTGAAATGTTTTCTTCGTATACACTGGTGTTGGTCCTCGGCGAGAGGAAGTTTTCTTCATGAAATACATTGCGCGAGAGGAAGTTTTCTTCATCCTCGACGCTTCCCATCCAAGGAAGAGCAGATCGACGGTGAGAGAGAGGGAGAGCTTTGGTGGAGGGGTTGGGGACCGTTGCGGCAGGGGAGGGGGGGTAAGCTATGCTAGTAGTTGGAAGTGGTGCAATGACTATGGACGTGGCGGCTTTGGGAATACGAGGGAGAAAGGAATTAAAGGGAGAAGAGAGAGGGAGATCTGCGGGAGAGAGAGAGAAGCTGCAAGGGACGAGCTTGGCTGGGTTGGCTGGTGACGGTGGGTCCACGGTGGCGTGCAGCGGCTGTTGAGTTGAGGCATGAAGAGTAGACATCGGGGTAGAGCACGAGAACGACACTAGAGGAAGAGAGAGAGGGGAGGGGAAAAATTGAGGGATTTAGATGTTTGAACTTTGAATTCATGACCATTATGATCGCCGCAAGCAAAATCTAATTCCAACTAGGGGTGTAACCGGTCCGGTTTTGGACAAAATCTAGGACCGAACCGGTATGTACCAGTTTTGTATTTTTCAAAACCGATTACGCCCCGATTACCCTCCTAAACCGGTACCTACGGTTTTATCAGTTTCCGGTCCGGTTTTTCAGTTTTTTTTAAATGTAAAAAACATATAATAAAGTGTTACTTCTTATTATAAAATGTTATTAATAATTTAATATATATATTATGCTTAAAGCATATGATCAATTAAATTTTTATCTTTAAGATTAAACTTTTATTTTATAAATTATAACAACATTATCTTATATATAATTATATTAATAACATATGATTAAATAAATTACAAATGTTCATATTTAAGATTAACATTTTATATTATTATTTATAAATTATAATATGAAATTTTTTCATATATGATATATAATTATATATATTATATATAAAAATTTAACATATAATTATATATTATATATATAAATATTTTGTATAATATATAAAATTAATTTTTATATTTTTTTTTCCAACCGGTCCGGTCCCGAAAACTACGGAACCGGAACCGGACCGGAATCGGCCGGTTTTCATAAAATAGGAACTGGTTCCGGACCGGACCAGTTCAAAACCGGACCAACCGGTCCGGTTCGGTCCGGTCCGGTCCGGTCCGGACCGGTTTTCTGGTTTCCCGATTTAAATTTACACCCCTAATTCCAACGTAAACAGTGATGCCTGAGGGATAAAACAACAATTCCCAACAATTTTAGTCCGTCACAACTAATTTTTACATTATTGCAGTGAATTTTTCCATTGTAAAAAGTGAAAAAATCGCTGCTACAAGTTTTTCACTTTTGCGGCGACTTTGTTTGTCGCAAAAAGTTAAAAAATCATTGCAAAAGACCAATTTCAAAACTTGATATTAAAAGTCTGTATCGACATCAAAATTGCAGCAATTAAAGGCTTTTTGCAGCAATGTTATATCTGTCAAACACAAAATTATCTGTCAAACACAAAATCGCCACAAAAGGGCATTTTTCTTATAGTGGCATCACAACCTATTGCAGTGCACCACCCACGATCAGCAAAGGACGAACACCACCATGGGATAGCCCCGCTGCCAAAACTCCTCCACAGCACTACCCTTACACCTCCCTCCCATGCTCAACCCCTCCGAGTGCCACCCCATGTTGTTGACTAGAAAGCCAAACCAGGAGGAAACCACTTGCAACGACGTGGACAAGCCCAACACCACATGCGAATTGCACCATTGTGTTCCTTAATCCATCTGAGTTGCACCACTGCTTCAAACCTCCAACCCGCACCACCATAGCCAGCCCTAAACCACGTGACAGCCACCATGGAAGTTGCCAGGCCCACTGCCTCTAAACTCTGCTTTACACCATCGTAGAACCATAGCCCCGTTGCACTCTTCACAGCAACAATCGAACGATAGCCCTTAGCAACTGCACATGTACCACCGTAAACCACAGCCCCTTTGTTTAACAACCAAAAACCAGCCCTTTTCTTTTACACAACAAAAAACAAAGCAAGTTTCTTGCTCAACACCTTCTAATTCCCACATTGCTCCAGCACCACCTTCTGATTCCCACGTTGCTGAGCATGTCATGGAGACACAGACGAACCACCGTAGCCCCTCACCTCTGCACTTCACTCTTGGTAGCCACACAGATTAGCCGACGTCAAGCTCTCTCTCTCTCTCTCTCTCTCTCTCTCTCCCCAAAAGCCCTCCCTACCTCTCGTCCTCTCCCTTTAGTGCAAGTAACTCTCTCTATTGTTGTCACTAATGGGTTGGTATGTATATTGGACATTGGGCCATGCATGTTGAAATGAGCCATGGGCTTGTAGATAGGTTTTATGGGTTATGTGCATATTGGGTCGTGCAATTTTAATTGGCTCTTGGGCTTACTCATATGCATTATGGGTTTAAGAGAGATTATTGATTTCTAAGAATTAGGGCCATGAAAGGTTAGACTAATTTTGGGATTTAGGCAAATATAGATTTTTAATATCTCAGGTTTTAATTACGAAGCACGTGTTCAACGGAAAATTTACATAAGTTATGTGATTTTTTATAGGTGAAGATTTATATTCCCTTAGCACTATTGTGAGAAATTTCAGAGAAATTAAAAAGTCCAGTAAACGGGGTTCCTATGCTAAACTTTGCATAAAATGGACTGAGGTTGATTTTATGAAAAACATGTTTTGTTATGAAAAAAAACTGAAAACAACATATATTGGTCATTTTATCTGCATTACTCATGAAACTTGTATAAGAAGAGAAAAATATTTCCTGTCATTACTGGTGTAAACATGAGCTATTTTTGGTATTTTGTTTCTAAACTGTGTAAAAATAGTGAATGTGAAATTTAAAAATTTGTGCACGTTATGTGAAGATGCTCTGAATCTATTTTGAATATGTGAAAATGATTTGAATATGTTCAGTACTCTGTTATGATATGATGTGGCATCTAAAAACCCTTTGCATGATATTCTGATTTTGCATTTGATTCTATTTCTGGTTCTAATATGATGATTCTAATTCTGTTATATTGTGGGTACCAACATTTCTGTTCTACTCTGACTATGGCTTTGCCACGAGATATAATAGTTGCCTTTGACCTTACCAAGGGACATAATAGTGGTCTCTCGAGATATAATAGTGGCATTCGGCCCTACTACGAGATACAATAATGGCCTCTGGCCCCGCCATGGGATATAATAGTAATCATTGTTCTGAGTGCATCACATTAGTGATGAATAGTAATAGATTTGCAGCTTATATCTGTATTATAAGATGTGATTGTTAAGTGACAAGAACTAACTCTCCGACCTATCCAGGACCGGGGCGTTACAGGCTGGGTGAGTTTGCTCATTATATACATGGTAGTGATCGGTAAGAAATTAGTACTCTTGGTCAATCAGTCCACTACTACCCGTATCGCATCTTTACAAATAGGAGTTTTGGGGTAATCTAATTACAAAATTCATAGCGATGTCTTCCCATTTTCATTCTAGAATGGGTAAACGTTGCAAATTTCCCACCGGTCGTTAATGGTCCGCCTTTACCCTCCTACACGTATCACATTTTTCGTTGAAGTGGGGGATGTCCCTCTTCATCCCTTCTCACTAGTATCCCCCTTTTGAAATCTTGGTACATTTTTTTTTCCTCCCAAATGCATGGTGTATGGTGAGGAATGAGCTTATGCCAAGATCCCTTGTATAACTTTTGGGTTGGTTTGGATCACCTTCCGCTCTTTGAACAACAAGATCCCGTCTCGCCCAAGCTAAAATGGGCAAGTCCTTCGCCTCTGCAAATCCTTCGTCGGATTTACAATAATTTTCGTTTATTTTCATGTTGCTCTCATAATTCCTTGAAACCACTTAACCTTAACTATCGTAGGGCATCGAGAACCTCTCCTAGCAACCTGTCTTTCACCAGTAGGTGTCTTATGTATTCCAACATCAAATTTATCCCTGAGGTCTCCCATGTGCCCCTTGTCTTCGACTTGTGACTTAGGGCATTGCTGACTAAGTTAACCTTGCCCAGGTGGTACTTAATCTCACGCTAGTAGTAGCTGATGATCTCCAACAATCTCTATCTCATGTTGAGGTTCTTCAGCGTAACTAAGTGCTTCAAGTTCTTGTGGTTTGTGTAAACCTCGCACTCTTCCCCATTCAGATAGTGTCGCCATATCTTCAGAGCAAAAACTATTGCAGCTAATTCCATATAATGGGTGGGGTAATTCTTTTCATGATCCTTCATTTGTCTAGATGCATAGGCTACCACATTGCCTTCTTGCATTAGAACACAACCTAAGCCGTACTTAGACACGTCACTAAATAACACAAATGGCTTATTCGGCTCGGGTAAAGCTAAAACAGGGGTTGTGGTTTGTCGTCTCTTCAATTCTTCAAAGTTCTATTCGCACTAGTCAATCCAGACGAACCTACGTCCTTCCTTGTCAGCGCTATGAGATGACTTGACAATTTAAAAAATCCTTCCACAAACCTAAGATAATAACTGGCTAACCCCAAGAAACTCCTGATTCCTGTACCGAGATAGGTCATTTCCAGTCCATCACTATTTCCACCTTGCTTGGGTCAACCATGATTCCCTCATTGGAGACTACATGGCCAAGAAACTTTACTTCCTCCAATCAAAATTCGCACTTGCTAAGTTTAGCTAGGGGTGGGCAGCGGGGCCCCACCCCCGCTGCCCCGCTCCGCTTCCGCCCCGCCCTCGCATGGCGAGGCGGGCAACCCCGCTCCGCCCATGCGGGGGCGGGGCCCCCCGCCCCGCATCTAGGGCACCTAGCGGGGGCGGGTGGCGGGGAGGGCCTGCCCCCGCCCTGCCCCCGCCCTCATTTTTTTATATATATATATTATTAAATATATATTTATATTTTAAAAATCGTGTATATATAAATATATATTACAATTTATTAGACTTGTTCATAAAATATGCATTGACAAATTTAAAAACTACATAGTTTAAACATTAATACACTACAATTTACACAAAATATGCATTGACAAATTTAAAAACTACATAATTTAAAAACTAATACACTACAATTTACACAAAATATGCACTAACAAATTTAAAAATTACATAGTTTTTAAATTATAGCCATATTTACAAAATTTAAATTTATAATTTGGATCTAAAAATGTATTTTTAATTACTTTTACATTTATAAATAATTTTTAAATTAAATAAAAGTAATTTTTTTTTTAAGTGAAAATAGGCGGGGTGGATTCCCAATCCGCCCCGCACCCCGCCCATCGGGGCGGGGTACCCCGCCCCCGCATCCCGGGGGCGGGGGACGGGGGTGAAAACCCCACGTGCGGGGAAGGGGTGCCCCCGCCCCGTAGGGGGCGGGTAGCACCCCAAAGTTTAGCATACAACTGGTGGTTCTGGAAAGTCCTTAGTACCATCCTCAAGTGATCTTCGTGCTCTTCAACATTTCGGGAGTACACTAAGATATCGTCTATAAACACTATCACAAATAAATCTAAGAATGGTCGAAATGCCCTATTCATGAGACCCATAAAGGCTGCTAGGGCTTTTGCTAATGCAAAAGGCATTACAGTGAACTCATGCTGACATACCTAGTCCGAAAGGCTATCTTAGATACATCGCCCTCCTTAGTTCTTAATTGATGGTACCCAAATCTAAGATCGATCTTAGAAAAGGCTACAACTCCTAGCAGCTAATCGAATATTTTATCTGTCCTAGGTAACGAGTATTTATTCTTAATCGTCACCTTGTTTAACTCTCGATAAATACACACTCTTAAGGGTTCCATATTTCTTTTTCACAAATAGTATCGGTGCTCCCTAAGGCGAGATAATAGGTCCAGTAAACCTTTTTACCAATAACTCCAGCAATTAGTTCTCAATTCCTTTAATTCCGTCGCGACCATCCTATAGGGTGCTCTATGGACTAGGACAATCACTTGTTCTAAATCAATTGCAAATTCAATTTCCTTGGCAGAGGGCATCCTTGAAAATTCCTCAAAAACTTCCAAAAATTCTTTCACTACCGGTATATCCTCCACTTCCTTATGCATCCCTTTCTGTGAGACTAGATGCACTAGGTAGGCCTCGACTCCTTTTATAAACGTTTTTTTAGCGTGAAGTGTGGTAATAATTTCTGGTATCAAGCACAACTTGCTTCCTTCAAAGATTATAACCTCCATCCTGATACTCGAAAGGTTATAGTCCTCGAACAACAATCTATGCTCGCAAAGTCCCTAAAAAATAAATCTGTTCCCAAGATAACATCAAATCCTAGCATACAGAAGACTATTAGATCAACCTCCAAAGGAATGCTCTCTACCTCCAACTAACAACTTTTAACCACCTTGGTGCAAAACATTGTTTCTCCATTTGGTAGTGCCACCGTGACTCCCTTGCTTGCAGGGCTCTTGGTCTCACCATCCTTAATCCTACCACATAATCCAAGCCTATTACATGTTATCCCATTTCTCAATCCTAAGCACAGTTCAAGTCTAACACTAAATTTCCGCTTATGGTACTAGATCAACTCTTAATTTATGACTTATGGTATTGTCCTATCATTCTAAGAATCGTCCAGAGTCACATATAAACACGCACTCTGAAATAGGCGAGGATCCATGGTGCCCCGTTCCTCTTGAAAGTTTAGGCGAGGATCCATGGTGCCAAGGATGCTGGCCACTGGTCAACACCTAAGAGGGAATTGAAATAGGCGTGTGTGTTCCATAGGGAAGTACAAAGATATTTATCTATGAACTCGCAACTGAAGTTTGAGCAGGATACATTGTGGTGACAATGATAGCTATTAAGGACCAGAATATTAAATTTCATGACAAAAAAAGGGTCTCTCGCCCTTCATTAGATTCTAAAATATTACATCATCCATATGTACATAAAGTTAGTCGCCCTAAAGTGGCGAACCGATTACAAGTAGTCGCCCGACTTAATATTATATATATATTCTAATGGAAGGCACAAGGTAACTACGACAACTACTAGTCTCTGTACTCAAGACTCGGGTAGGTTTGACTCTTCTTCCTCCAACATCATGCTAGGACCTGGATCTTCATCAAAACCTATGGTCCCAAGAATGAAACCATAGGTAGGTTAAACGGCTATGACAAAACTGCTAATGAGAGATAATACTACCAAAGATGCTATGAACACTTATATGAAAAGATGAGACAGACACATATTTGCGTGGTGAGGAATCACCCTCCGGGGACGTTACCATTTTTTTTTATGCAAAGTACATAAACACATTAGTATTAGTATGACGAGGAATAATCCATCTCCATTATACATATAAAACCTGTAAAAATCATATGACATGACCTGTCAAGCCTTCACCTTTCATTATAGAACCACTTCGGAGGTGACCCTTTAGATGGAGTGGGGCTTCTGTGTGCTGTACTGCCACTTTGTTTTAGCACTTTCATGTACTTTCTGAAAGCTCCCTCACTTACCTAGTCTCTTTCAAACTGCTACTCACCTTGGTGGGTAACTCTTTGTCTTATCAGAGTTTTACTGGCTTCCGGAACTCCCAATTCTTGCATTCTCAATAAGTGGCCTTTCCGTGCTTGTCTCTAGTGAAACGGCATACTTATCTCTACTTCACTCTAGGATGCATTAGCCTAGCATTCGCAAGGTGCTTACTTGCCTATGTGTTGGACTAGTTGCACTTTGCAATGTCTACTGTCCATTCCTTAAACCATTGAAGTATTTCTTATCTTTGCCTTCTGCTGTCCAAATCAGGGTCAAGCCTGAAGATATTCCTAAGATAGCTTTTAGGACTCATGAAGGGTACTATGAATTTCTATTTCTAGCGATGCCCTTTGGGCTAAACAATACCTTTCAGTTTTTAGAGTTTAATGAACGAGATATTTAAGCCCTATCTTAAAAGATTTATCTTGGTGTTTTTTGACGATATCTTAGTATACAGTAAAAGTGAGCAGAAGCATGGGGAAAACTTGAATATGACCTTGGAAACCCTAAGACAACACCATGTTTAGGCCAAACAAAGCAAATGCAGATTTGGGTGCCAAGAAATTACCTACCTTGGCCATTTAATTTTGGCCTAGGGAGTGAGGGCCAACCTAGAGAAACTGTCAGCCATGAAGGAGTGGCTACTTCCTAGTTCCTTAAAGGCTTTAAGGAGTTTTCTTAGATTGACAAAGTACTATAGAAGATTTATCGAAGAGAATGGAGGAATTGCTACCCCACTTACTGACATGCTTAAAATGAATAATCTTATGTGGATAGAACTCTAAGGTTTGGGTAGTGAGAATATTTGTGAATAGTAGTGAAAAAGTAATAATAGAATATTGAATAGTAGTAAAAAGTAGGTGAAAAGTAATAATAAAGTAAGGAATAGTAGTGAGAGTACTTGAGATACTCTTAGTTGCCAAACCAGCTTAGCTGTGGTGCAGCCATCAATGTTGGCTTTACCTGATTTTTTCTCTCCCTTTATTATTGAATGTGATGCTTCAAGTTTGGTTGTGGGGGCTGTATTAATGTGAAAAGAAAGATGTTTGACTTTTTTCAGCCAAACACTAAAGGGTAGGACTAAGGAGATGTCTACTTTACAAGGAAATGTATGTCATAAGTGCAATTATGCACAAATGGAGACCATATTTATTGGGCAACCCTTTGTAATAAGGATTGACCAACAAAATTTGAAATACTTGCAAAATCAAAAGGTAGGTACACTTGTCCAACACAAATGAGTCATCGAGTTGCTTGGTTGTGATTTTTTGGTGGAGTACAAGAAGGGGATTGAGAATATGGTGGCTGATGCTCTATCTAGAAAGGAGGTTGAAAAGAAATATTTCCTATCCTTGATTTCATTCCCCACCATTAGTTGGATGGAGGAGTTGAGGGCCACTTATGATCATGATGAGAGTCTATAGCAACTGATAACTTAGTGCAAAGAAGATAAGCTACCCTATGTATTCTATGAGAGGAGAGTTGATTTTATATAAAAAAGAATTTATATAGCCTCACAGGAGTCATTCAAAACTAAGCTGCTAGAGTTGATGCATAGCAACTCTTGAGGGGTTACTCAGGTTATGACAAAACCATCCACGAGGTAAGAAGAGGGTTTTACTAGCCAGTTTTGAAGAAGAATGTTAAATAGTTTATAAGGGGTGTGATTTATGTCAGAGGGTCAAAATTGATAATATTTTACCTAGTGGATTATTACAACCCCTTCCTGTGCCTTAACAAACATGGACACATATTACCATGGATTACATTGAGGGGCTGCCAAATTCCCAGGGTTACAATAGTTTATGGGTTGTGGTAGATAGACTTACTAAGTATGCCCATTTCACTACCCTCAAACACCCTTACACAACACAAACAGTGGTTGATTTATTCTTAAAAAATGTGTTCAAACTCCATGGTCTACCCATTTTCATTGTTCTAATAGGGACAACATGTTCACTAGTAGATTTTGACAAGAGTTTGTCACTCTCGAATGAGTGCAGATGGATATGAGCACAACTTATCATAGTCAAACTGACGGACAAACAGAGGCTGTGAAAAAGGCTGTGGAAAACTATCTAAAGGTGTTTTCAAGTGATAGGCCAAATGATTGGTTGATTTGGATCCCTCCAGCCAAGTGGTGGTCTAACTCCACTCAACACCACTACACAAAACTCACTCTAAGGCTCCTCAACTATGTTCTAGGCACTACTAGGTAGGAAACTATGGAAGCAAGCTTATGGACTAGGGATAGAATATTACAGATACTCAAACACAATTTACACAATGCCTAGGAAAGCATGAAAAGATATTCAGACTTAAAGAAAGAAGAGCAAGAATTTCAAATAAGTGAATGGGTATACTTGCACCTCTAGCCCTATCGATAAGTCTCGATATCGCACCATCGTAGCCCAAGCTATCAATGACATACTTTGGGCCCTTCCAAATCACTCAAAAGGTTGGATCCGTGGCCTATAATCTAGATCTACCCTCCACCGCTAGGATTTGCCCTACTTTTCTCGTATCTTAACTCAAGAGGAAGCTTAAGGCTAAGTTCACGGCCATACTGAAGCTACCACCAATGGACTCCATGGGGGTCTTGAATTTGGAGCTCGAAGAGGTTTTGGGCCGCCACAAGACAAAGACACACAATCGAGCACAACCGAGGCTTCTCGTTTGGTGGCGACAACAGAGGGTAGAAGAAAAAACATGGGAACCGTACCTCAAGCTCAAAGAACCATATCCTCACCTTGTGGGCATTGTGTTTTAAAGGGGAATATTTGTAACACTCTTTATCGTGCATAGCTAGAGGATGGGGGAGAAGGGAAGTCTTTGGAACAAGGATGGACGAAGTACAAAGCCTTAGTTAGTTGAGTTGAGATTAACTTATTGTGGGCTGTGGGCCAGCTTATGTGTTAATCTTATTTGAGTCGATCCAGTATGTTATGGGCCATTTAGCTTAGAGTAGCAAGTTTGGACTTGAAACTTTATTTTATTTCCTTTATGTTCTCTATTTCCTATTGGCATGGGCCTATGAAGGGTCATCTTGTTTATAAACAAAGTTATTTTCCTTCCTCATTCCTCTCATTTTCTCGAAGGCTTTTTCACTCTTGAAGTGAGATTTTTCATTTATGATCTTTTCATTACACAAACTTGTTCACATCATAAAACTTATTCTCCTTTAATTCCTTAGCATAAAAAAACGAAAGCCAAAAAATGAAATAACAAAAAGTGAAATTACAAGAAGATAAAGAACAACCAAAAATTGGAAATTAGGAAAAAAGAAGAAGAAAGTCTTGGAAGGATGTGTCATAAATTGAAGAGTTTCATTTTTCTTACGCGAAGAAACTTGTGATTTTGTGAATCAATGTGTGACATTAAAAAGGAAGATTTATTTATAAGCATAATTTTTATACCCTCGTGGGAGGTTGTCCCCATCTGGATGACGGGGGGTGAGTTTGCCCCCACAGCCGTCCGCTCACCGCCCATGACAAGACAAAGAGGGAAAAGAGAGGGAGACCGATGGATAGAGTTTTTAAAACAAAACCTAAGATAAAATGACGTCATTTTATTGAAAAAAATTTATTTTTTAAATGTATATTTGGGCCAGGTGGGTGAGGAAACCCCAAAGCGGGCTTGGGCTAAGCCTGGATCTGTCCCCAGACACCCACTCGTGCGGCCATGTACAAATGAAGGTCAGACCAAGGGGTGGGCTAGATGCGGGGGCCCGCCGCCCAACCCCAATTTTGGAAAGGAAAAAACTAATTTTTCCTCCAATCTTACCGCTCCATTTGATCGTTTGCCAAATTTATTTATTTTACTTAATGATTAAGAAAGTGATTTTAAGTGTATTGGAGTATTTTTTTAAAAAATATTTAAATATATTAAAAAAATGTGAAAAGAAAAATAAATAAAAAAAACCAAAATATGAGGGGCGGTAACTTTGAGCGGGCTACTCTGGGCAACTCTCTTTTGGAAAATGCATTGCATATGGTATAATTAACTTTTTTGATTTTGTAATATCAAATTTTACATGGAGATATTCTTATTATTCCGGTTGAGAAATGTTGTCATATATCTTTAATTTGTTATCCCAACTCATATTGACTACTGTGATGTATCTTAGGCCAGTTTATTTCATTTCAAAACAATTTTCTGGAAATGTTTTTCAATTGTAGTTTTTGAATGTGCTTGTAAAGGTAAGTTAACGAAATAATTTCAATCAATGAAAAACTAAACCTTCTTTTCTAAAAAATAGTTTCAACTCAAAAATTTTGGAAACTAATTTAAAAATAACACTCTGATGTTCCTCTCCACATATTCTTTCCCCCTTCGATCTTCCTCCCTTGCCTTTTCATTTTTTTAATTTTTCAAATATTTTTAATTTTATATATTTCAGTTTTTAAAGTTGTAATTTTTTTGACATTTGTGTATTGTGATCTTTTCTTTTCTTTTTTTTTAAGTTTTTAGTTTAAATTTTTAAGATTTTTCTTTTTTAATTTTGTGACACGTGACAGTCATGTGACTTGCAACGTCAACATATTTAACAATTTAATTTTTGACAAAATGACTAGCTTGATCTATCTTAAAAGCATCTAGATTAGGTTTTAATTTCTAACAAAATGACTAATTTTAATTTTAAGACACCTGATAATGTGATGTGTGCATGCTTTATTATTATCAAGGTTCTAGCAATTGTTAAGGTCATATTTTGTATGCCTAGGTAAGGTTCTAGTTACTCGAGTCGAGATCTTCACCTGCAAACACAAAAAAGAACGTGTGCTTAGGATTGTCTGGGAAGCCTCCGATGCAAGTTAGTCTTCTCGTGCGTATTGTGATAGTTTTTTTTGTTTAGAGTTCATAGATAGTTCTTTATACCTGGGTGGGGGGCTTTTATACTAAGTCCCCGGGGAACATTATGTTCATTGTGTTAGGGTTCAGCCTCCCCACTTGTGTTTATAATAGTCTCGATATTTAATGCGACGTGATCTTCTAAGGTAGGGTCATTAATGTAGCGTGGTTTCTAGGATGTCGTCATCGTAGATCCCTGGGCGAGTCCTAGCGGTGGGTGAACGGTGCAGTCACTTTTGATCCCCTCCGTCAGAGAATGAAGGGTCGTTTGCATCTTCCGTTCATCTACTGACGTAATTCCTCAATTATAGGTATAACAGGGAAGATCAGAGTCGGTGGTTCCCATCTGTCCCCTGTGTATGGTTCCCACGTTACTCATCCTTTTTACTCTAATGTGATCTCGAGATCTGGACCCCTTTGGATGGCTTTGAGGCCTTGGAATACGAGAACTCGGGCTGGGTCAGGACCTAATGTTGAGCTTAGGCCCAACCAAAATGGGTCGTGAAGGAAATATCCCTCCCATTAATGATCATCAATTAAAATACATAAGAAGTAATTTACATAGACTAATTTTGTATTTACCCTATTTAATATGAGAAATTATATTTGAAGTCTCCACTTAGGATTGTATGTGCAGACCCTTTATTAAATGAGAAAAAACATCATTTTAGGAGGGATATTTTTATAATTTTAAAATTTTTTAAAAATAAAATTGTTTAGGCTTGCATTGCAATCTCTAAATAGGGACTGTACGTAGCATTTCTTATTTAATATATGAGTAATGTTAGATACAGTCTTAAAATGTGCAAGCCTTGTGCATTTCCTGTTTTAAAAAAGATGAGATCTACCATTAAAATAAATAAATATATTTTTTATGTGAACTCTAGATTTACTCTTTTTTTTTTTAAATGGAGTGCACGGAATTTGCAAATTCTAAAATTACAAAGATTATTTCTCTTAATATATAAATATATATATATATATATATAATGGTTTACAGAAATGATATTTGCAATCATAAAGTGCGTAAATCATTTAAAAAAAATGAATAAATATGACTCACATAAAAAAATTTAATTTTTTAATAATGATCCATATTTTTTTAAAAAAGAATGTGCGACGCTTGCATAATATATGACTATTTTTAACATTATTCTGCATGCACCAAACAACAAAAACGTTTTCAATAAAATATTCTCACGCGATATCCAAACACGACAAAAGCATTTGTTTTCTTAGAAACAAAATGGTTAACTACAATGCGTCACGTATTGAATTTGAGATTAGTGTTTTTGGGGTAAAAGGACGTATCTGACATTATAAATTCAAAATGAATAGAAGTCGTCTATTCTAGTAGACCATAATAAAATTAAATGCAAATAACAAAGCATGGGCATTTGGTCTAGTGGTATGATTCTCGCTTAGGGTGCGAGAGGTCCCGAGTTCAATTCTCGGAATGCCCCCTCCCTCCTCTTTATTTTGCCATTTATATCAACTATTTTTATTTTTATTTTTTTCACTTGGTACCTAGAAAACGGTGGGTGCCGATTATTGAACTGAGCATTAACAAAGCTTAGCACTGTTTCTTCCATCTTTGTCTCTCTTTCTCTCTCCAATCGTCAGAAAGCTATCAGATTCTTGAATTATTCCTTGTCATTTCGTCAATTCGAATCGCTGTTTCGTACACGCACGCGCGCACACATATATACAAACGCACGCTTCTTCTCCAATAATTCCTTGGGGGTTCAACTTCTGTTGGTGTTTCCGCTCTGATCTTTCTTTCTTTCTTTCTTTCTTTCTTTCAATGGAGAACAACGACAACAACCACGGCGTCAACAAACCGAACACCAACCACAACAACAGCGATGGCCAAGAACACGAAGACAACCCTAATCATGTGAATGTTGAGGAGCGGCAACAACAACAGGAACATGAAGAAGAAGAAGAAGAAGAGGGAAGTGAATCCGACGTGGAACATCAGCCACCTCAGCCCTCCAGAACCCCCTTTACTAATCTCAGTCAGGTCGATGCTGACCTCGCTCTCGCTCGTGCCCTTCAAGAACAGGTGCCCCTCCCTTCCCTTCCCTCCGGAAACACCCCTATATTAATCTCAGTAGGTTAGGTTGTATGCGAAACACCGGATTGGAAAATTAGATTGAGACATGTGCGGTGGTTGGGCGAATACGGAGCTTCGTCTATCTATTTTTAGGTTTTTTTCTCCGTTTTCCCGTAAATCAAACACAGCTTAAGACAAAATATGTTATATTCTACTACTTTCTTTTTTGCTCGGTTTCGGTTTTTCTTTGTTGCCAATTAATCCCAACTCGGAAGTTGTTCCTGTAGAATGTAATGACCATTTTAGGTTCTGTTTGGTTACTGAGAAAACTTTGGGGATGCAAAGTTAGCATTTTTGTGTTTTAGTTCCCGACTGTTGTAACGCTTGAAAACCCAATGAAATCCAATTTTTTGACCCTAATGTAACTATTTCGCTCAACACACAAATCTTGGGGGGGGGGAGGGGGGGGGGGGTATCTTATCTCCCAGTTGATTACTTGTCTCTACAATTTCATTTTTCATTTTTTGATAAGTTTGTCTCTCCAATTTCTTACTGCGTAGTGAGTGGTCTCGATTGCTTTTTGATGATTTTTTATATGCTTGTTGTTGCATTGGTGTTGGTTGGGTTATGGATTAGGAAAGGGCATATATGATGCTGCGAATGAATAATGAAGGGAGTGATTATGGAAGTTGGGAAGGCGGAAGCTATGTGCTTGACGATGAGGAAAATTTCAATGATCCCCATGATGACAGTGATGGGGACGACGATGATGATGACGATGATGACGAGGAGGATGGCGAGGAGAGATACGATGGAAGCAATGTTGATGATGATGAGGATGCTTTTGATGTGCATGCTCATGATGAGGCTGGAGAGAATAATAACCCCAGCATTGAATTTGATCCAGCTGCCTTTTCGAGTGACGAGGCCTATGCAAGAGCCCTACAGGATGCTGAAGACAGAGAAATGGCTGCTAGGTTATTGGCCCTTGCAGGGATAAATGATGGTGAGTGTTCCTAGTGTTTTTGGCTATTCTAGCACTCTTTTTACAATGCTTTCTGGAGTTTTAACGTTTTGCAATGGTTAGGGCTTCTAATGACTCTCCATGATTGCAGGGGAAGCTGAGGACATAGAGGATCATGGTGGTAACTCCCAGGTATCTATCTCAATAATAATGGAAGTAGAAAAGGCATCACTTTCTTCTATTTTCCTTTATATTCACAGATAAACTGCAAGCTCATACACGCAGCTATGGCCAGCAGTATTAATCTCACCCATCTACCTATAAGTACAGCCTGGTGATGTGTAAATCACGATCCTTTTCTGACTGTGATATGTTTCTCATATTTTTGAGGGTTGGATAGGAGCTGGTCACAAATGTAGGATAGGATGGAAAATCAGATACTTTAGTCTAATGTCCATCTATTCATTATGTAAGAGATAGGTGATGGGTTGAAATAATTAACCCAATTTAGAAATATATCAGTGTTATTCCAGCATCAGAATGGTGAGAAGAGGGATGTTTCATAGAGCTGAAGTGATTCAATGAATGACCAATGTTTTTGCTCTCAAAACAGAATTCTGTATGTATTATGGAATGGAGGTACATGAGTGAGATGGTTCAGGCCTTAACAATCAGTGAATCTATGTACCGATATAAAAAAAAAATCAGTGAATCTATGCAACCATGGATTAGGTAAAACCGTAAAACCGTAAAAGGTCAAAACCGTCGTTCTTGTGATGCAGGAGGTTGTGATGTTATTTTTCTTCTTCTAAATGTCATGGTATACCAAGTGACTCTTCTGCTGTGAACCAGTTTTTAACCTGGTGCACTTGTGCCTAGGCTGACCATTATTTGGCTTATTAAAATACAGCCTGAAAGTAAAAGCGGCATGTGTTTTCAGTAGATCATCATCTTCCGACTTTCCTTATCTCTTATTTCTAAAGAATTCTGCTTTCCCTAGAAATTGGATTACCTTCTGATGAGAGCTCACTATATTGACAGCATAGAAGTTAATTCGAATTTACTTGTTAAGTTTCAAGAGAACAAACTTAGAGATAGATCTCTCAGCGTAGTTTAGAATAAAAGATGTCTATAGATAACTAGTACAAACATATTTTATTGAACCTAACAATTCTTTGACTCCTAGTGGAGACAGGGGCATCTAAAAAGATTAATGGCAATGAGATTTGCCATCTAGTTTATCTTAGTTTCAGCCGATGATGCATATTGTGCAGTAGATTGAGGAACATGGGGTAAATTTATTTTCATCTAGATAATCTGACATGGCAGAACGTGGTCATAAAAAGGTCAAATGGAGGTTATTGAATAGTTGGAAAGTCTAGGATCAATATTTTACATCTTTGCTGGGTCTTGATGGATGATGGATAATCGTATTCAGGCTAAGTCTAGCCTGTGATGGCTGTGAAAGTTTGTTATGTTGACGAATGCCATATAGTTATTTGCTGGAACTTTGCCGGGTTTTGATGCTCCACTTGCAAACATGTTGACTTTGAATGTTTTGAGACTAAGATGTCAAATGCATTTCTGATGAGCTGATCAAATTTCTGATATGCATGTCAGCATGCTTTCCCTAGTATACTTGCTGTATATACTGTTTGATTTTTATATTTTCTTCAGTTTCCCCCCTTTTTTAGGTATCTTTGGTAACTTTTATGTATAGAAATATATTATTCCCTTATTTTATAGACTGCAATAGTTTCCCAAAGATAATAAGCTTTTTCCCTCTCATTGATCGATAGGGAGCTACCCAAGTGAAGCCATTTGTGGTCAGATACTATTATTTCCTTACTTTTTATAGATCACAATTGTTAACAATAGAACTCCCCACCCCCCGGCGGCAGGAAAAATGAAAGAAAATTCCTTTTATTTTTGAAAAATAAAAAAATGACTCAAAAGGAGTGAGTTTTTAGTGCTGTTTGTTACCTATCGAAAATAATCATCTAGTGCTGTTTGTTAATGTGATTTAAACAGGGATCTAACTCTGGGCTGGCAATGTTGTTAATTTTATATTTCAATAATTCAATCAGGAGGTAGCAAGAAAAATTATCTGGCCCAGATGTATTAAAAGGGCACTAAGTTATACTTAAATCCCAACGCATAGTGAAGCTTGCAAAATGCTTTGATGTACCTTGGATGATCCATCTTAAGTGAGATGCAACTTAATCAGGAATCATCCTTTTTTTTTTCAATGTTCAGGCTGGAAAAGAAATCTCTTCTTTTTGGTGTTAAAAAATTGCTTATGTCAGTTCTTTTGCTGTGACAACTGTAGTATGCTTTACATGTTATATTTCTTGTGTAGTGTATATGTTATGTTTTTTTTTTTTTTTTTTTTTCTTTCTTTAACTTATAAAAAAAAATGTTATGTTTTTTAACTTTTAGAGTATGTATATTATGCTCGACAAATTAGAACCATAAAGGATCAAGGAAGGAGCCCCATTTTTTTAGTAATGTCAAAGTTAGGGTTTCATTCCTGGTTTAACTTGCTTTTAGAGGACCATCACCATAAATTTTATTATATTCGTTTGTTATTATTGTTATGTTTGCTTGTGTTTTAGTTAAATCTGCTTTACATAAATGTGTCTTGCCCATGCTGCAGGACACATGGGAGGAGGTTGATCCTGACGAGCTTTCCTATGAGGTAAACTGGGTTTGTTTGGATCCAAGTGCCTTTGGTGAACTTTTTTTTGGGTGGGTTGTTTTACTTCCCTTAAGATATGATTTAATTAATTCAGGAGTTGATTGCGCTTGGTGAAGTAGTTGGAACTGAAAGCAGAGGGCTTTCAGCTGATACACTTTCCTCTTTGCCTTCGGTAAATTACAAGTCTGGAAGCAGTCAAAATGGAAGCAATGATTCGTATGTACACTAAACCATTTTTTTGTAGGTTATATAATGGTTCCCCTATCATTAATTATTTGTGCTCGTGTTTCAGGTGTGTCATTTGCCGGCTGGACTATGAGGATGGTGAAACCTTAACAGTGCTTTCTTGCAAACATTCCTATCATTCTGAATGCATAAACAATTGGTTGAAAATAAACAAGGTATTACCATATAGTTTTTATTTTGTACTCTACGAATAAAATTAGCATAGTTCTGAATGGAACTTCTTCGTCATCTTTAAGGAAAATGATCTGTATAAGCCCAATACAAGCTTTTTGAAAAAAAGTGAAACCCATGCAAAAAGCTCACTTTTTAGTTTTCTATGGTTGGTCCCACTTTTTTTTTAAAGAGCCTGCATGAGGCTTGTACACCCGGGACCTATATCTAGCATTACTCCTTGCCCATGGTTTCTAGTTGCACAACCTTTTTACCTCTGCAAGATGGCAGGCTTTCTACCTGTTTCTTAGTTGCTTACCATTCAAAGGATATTTTTCCTCACTAGAATTTACATTCCCTATGGATTTATCTAAAGAAAAAGAATGTTCCCTACAGGGTCGAGGGGAATATAGATTTTTTTGATAGGTAATCAATAAATTTTATTCATAGGAAAAGGAGGCATAGCCCAAGTGCACAAGATGTATAAATGATATAGATAAACATAGTTATTGCTTGGAATGTTCTGCTACTGCAGCGAGCTAATGAAATGAAATCTGATGTGGCATTGATGTGAAAGATATTGAAATGTGAAAGGTATAGAGGCACCATCTTCCAAACAGCCGCAATTTGTTGATTGCCTTGAATACCTCTCCAACAAGCCAAAAGATTCACCACCCTCTTGGGCATCACTCAAGCAATCCCAAGCCTAACATAAACCTCCATCCCATAAAGCCTTAACCACATCACAAAGGAGAAAAAGGTGATCCGCCAATTCTCCACACATTTTGCACATAAAGCACCAATCCATTACAACAATACGACGCTTTCTCATCTTTTCAATGGTTAGAATTTTCCCATGAGAAGCCAACCAACCAAAAAAAGCCACCTTGAGAGGCACTTTGCTTCTCCAAATATTTTTCCAAGGAAAATCAGTAGAAAGTAAATAAGAAAAAAGTGCATCTGGTAATAAATTTCAAGAAAACAAGCCACCCTGGTATTTTTGCATTTTGTACTCAGTTCTTTATATACAACACTTCTCTACTCTTGAATCCGATGTATGGACAACTTTTGCATTTGACATAGTGCCATATCTACTCATTAATTTTTTTTTTTTGTTTTGTATGTTTGTTTTTTTTGTTTAAACTCCTCATATAATGAAAGTCCAGATCTCCCTCTTGCATATTGTATGTCTTAGAGCCAATGCAAATTCAAGGCAGGACTGGCTAAAAGGGGAGGCTTCTGGCTTAGTAGTCTGCTGCTTCCTGCAAAATAACTTGTCATTCTTCTGTTGAATAGTAGTTGGAGTTTTTATTCCGTAGCATGTCATCAATACAATAAATTTCCCCATTTCCAATTTCTTGTTTACCTGAAAAAGAACCTTATAAATCAGTGAGGTTTTATTAATCTCTTCCTTAGTAAGCTAATGCTGTATTATCACTTAGGGAGTCTGTATTTCCACAACTTGATATGTTGCTTCACGCCCACATCTAGCCTCCTCAAGGGACAGGAATATCTCACAGATGTGGGCCCCAGGGGTCCACATGTGTGTTAAGGGGTGGGAAGTTACAATAATGAATTTGGAAATAGCTTATCCCTTTCACTTCACATAGAAAATCTCCTAGGAACTCAGGTAATTTAATGTTTAATATCACTTGGCTTTGACAGGTCAATGCAGTTGAATGGATCTTCTAGTTTCTAAATCTATCCTTTTTTTCCTATATCAAGTCCATGACATATAGATGATAGCAAGACCACCATCAAAGGATTTTATTCTTCCAGTTGTACAGTGGACAGCCTTTTTCGCTTAAAAGGATGTGAAATTATGGCGAAAAGGGTCTTTTGCTTCATTAATACTACAAATTTTCATCTGGCTTTCCTTTAGAAGAAGAAAAGTTATTGGAGACAATTTTTGATGCCTTAGATCATCTGTCAGGGAAGGGCTTTAAAAGATATGCGTATAACATGTTATACATTTGTCCTGTAATTTTTAATTATAGTACGAGTGAGTTCTAATCTAGGTCTATGATATTCATTTTCTTCAATACCTTTGATTGAAGAAACCCTTGAAAATGGTGGGATTTCAGTAGGAAGCAATAGAATACAATAAGAAGAATTTTATGGTGTCAATTAGGGTTGTAAGACTCTGTCTTGACCGGAAAAACCGACCGGACTGGACCGATAGTCTTATTGGTTGGTCTCGGGGTGTGGTTTTTTTGGACCGGACCGAGACAGATCAAATGTGTATATATATATATATATTTAAATGTTATATATATAATATTATTTTATATAGTAATTGTATAAATTAATTATCTAATTTTCATCCAAGGGATCACCATGGACCATATATATAATGAAATTATTTAATATTCATTAACCATATATAAAATGTTAAAGAGATATCACTTAATTTTAATTTTACTAATTTAATTATTTTTTTGTCAAAAAAAAAAAGAGAAAAAATGTTCATTGACCGATTTGGACTGAGTGGACCGACCCAATTGATAGCTAACAGTCTAGTCCGGCAAAAATGATGGACTGAAATTTTCGGTTTACACCCCTAGACTGTCAATGCTCCTGAAGTGGCACTTCCCCTGAAGAAGGTACCGAATGGTGAGGTAAGGTTGCACTTCCCCTAAAGAAGGTGCTGAACAGTGAGGTCAGCGCGTAGCTTGCCAAGTCAAAGAAAATTTTAGTTGTGAAATTAGAATGTAGACACTCTTTACTGCTTTTGTGTTGATTTACTTCCATGGGAGTATTCTTGATGCTTCTTCGTGAGTAGCATTAGCCTCTCTCTCTCTCTCTCTCTCTCTCTCTCTCAAGATAGATTCTGTAGTTTTTGAATTTGTGGAATAACTCTGATATCTTAATGTTGCAATATTTTCGTATCACTAATGTTTGGCCTAAAAGTTAGGAGCCACGACAAGTCTGTCTGCTGCATCATGACTTGCCCTGTGAATGCAGGTCTGCCCTGTTTGCAGTGCTGAGGTTTCCATATCCGGCAACAGCTAGTTGGAGTCGAAGACTACATGCATTGGTTAACACAACTTTGGTCATAGCTCTTGTTTAAATGTGCATAAAGTTCTCCTTTGTCTTGGAAAGAAGACGTGTGCCTAGTTGGCTCCCATGTCTCGAAGTGAAATTGCACATTTGAAAATGGTTTTCTATACTTATTACATATGGCGAATCTTTGAGGGTTATCTCTGATTGAACATGGTTCATTTATACAAATGGCTTAAACAGTATACATAGACTGCTCTTTGGCTTTGATTGAAAAGAATTGATGGATGAAAACTTGTTTTGATCTTTAAATGAAGTTTGGATTGAAAGCGAAAAAAACTTCTAACATAGTTAGGTTCTGAGGATAATAAGCATTATAGTTTTGTAATTAATAATTAGGTAACTAAGTACTTCAACGAATTTAAGAAAATGATATGATTCCAACAATGAAAATTAGTTATTTCATAAAATAATAATTTATGAAAATAAACAAGCCTAGATATAAATGCAACTCGATGATTAGGTTTAGGGGTGTAAGTTGAAACCGGAAAACCGGTCCAAACCGGACCGGACCGGACCGGTTTTACCGGTTTTGAACCGGTTCGGTCCGGGACCGGTTTTTAGAATGTGAAAACCGGCCGGTTCCGGTCCGGTTACGGTTTTAAGATTTTTCGGACCGGGCCGAACCGGACCGGACCGGTTGATAAAAAAAATATATAAAAAAATACTTATATTATTGTATATATAAGTTTTATACAAATTATTATATATATATATATATATTAATATATATAAGTTTTTTATATTTATGTATAATTATAATTTTTTATGTGAAAGTTTTATATATAATTATATATATTTATATATGAAATAATTTCTTATTAGAATTTATAAATTATTACATAAAATGTTAATACTAAATCACTAAAAGTTTATAACTAGTACTAATATATAACTTATAATAAAAGTATAAAACAATATTTTTTAAATTATTATTATTATTTTTTTTTTATAAACAAATTTATGATGACAAATTGTGAAATTTAAATTTTAAAAAAATCGAAAAACCGGAGCGGACCGGACCGGAAACCGGTAAAACCGGAAGTACCGGTTTAGGAGGGTAACCGGTGCGTAATCGGTTTTGAAAAATACAAAACCGGTACATACCGGTTCGGTCCTAGATTTTGTCCAAAACCGGACTGGACCGGACCGGTTACACCCCTAATTAGGTTGAACTCCATTTATGCTCGAGAAATATTAAATAAATTTAGTTTAGAAATTCAATACTCAACAAAATCAGTTGCAGTCAGGTCTTGTTTGGAAACATAACTATTCTCAGATATTTTTAAATTATTTCATTACTATTCACAAGCATTCAAATTAAGATATCTAAATGAGTTACAAAGTAATAAAACATTATTACATTGAATGCACCATAACCTAACCTAACAATTAGACTGGATACTTGAAAAATGAGATGAGAAATCAGTTAATATTAGTGAAATAATTTATGAATAATAATAAAATAGTTTGAATTAAGATATTTTATTAGATTTTGAGAAATGAGAGAGAAAGTTAAATAAAAATATTATAAAATTAAAAAATTATTAAAATATAATTTTTATTTTGAGATTTGAAAAAGTTGAATTATTTTTTATGTTTTGTTTGAAAATTGAGAAAATTTTTAATTATTAGATAATGATTAGATAAAAAAAAAATTAAGATTTGAAATTGAAAAATACTTTTATTTAAGTAATGCTTGGGAAGGAAATGAGATGATATAAGTTAAAACCATCTCTAATCTCAAACGACCCCTAGGTTCCGTTTGGATATAGGTTCCGTTTGGATATAGAAACACTTTCAACCCATCTCATCTTATCTCATCTCATTATTACAATTTTTTCAATTTTCATATAAATTATAATAAACAATTTAACTTTTTCAAATCCTATAATAATAATAATAATAAAAATAATATTCTAACAATATTTTATTCAATTCATCTAAAACTATCTCATCTCACTATCCAAACAAACCCATAATCTTATTAATATCCATTATTATGGCGAATGAGTTCTATACATTATTATAATACGAAAAACTTGTCATAAATCCACAAACCAAGGATTCCTAAAAAAAACTTTTAAAAAAGAGAAATGTTTTAACTATAATGAGATTACACAAAAGTAATCTCCGTAGTTTCATATACCTCATCAGATTTTAAAATTACTTTTGTTATAAAGTAAATCTATTACAGAAACCATATCAGTTTGTAAAATTATTTTTGTATAATCTCTTTATGATCGTAGTAGTTCTCTTTTAAAAATGGACACCTTGGTGGTTACATATGGAATAAATTTAAAAACCAAAGATATCCTAAAAGAGGAAAGTTGGGCATCAGCCGGAAGCCGCAGCAAACCCTTCAAAAAATTTTTTTTTTTCTTCATCTCATCTGATGTAGGCTGCAGCAAATATTTTTCCATCCTAAAAACTCACATTATTCTGACAAAAAAAGTATAGCCGAAGAACGAACACGAATATCATGTAAACTCCTATCCTTTCTGCTTGTCATATATCTTATGTCGTACTTTTACACCATTTTGCCACGATGGCTTCGGCCAGAATTTTCATCGGCATGGTTGACCCTCTGTTCTGGTCCAAATGTTATGGTTTCTGTATTAAAATAACAACTACATCAAAATTTGGAAATGGTAAACAAACACCATGTAAAATTGCTGAAAATGCCAAATAGCATGCAAAGACTCGCTAATATATTGATAGCATCGTCAAGATAGAGACTGAAAATAAATGCTGCTCGACTTGTATTGAAATAAGGTAGCAAGAGAGGGAGAGAGTAGCACACGGTGCTAATGACTGTTTAAGCATGCAAACATGTAAAACCTTCAAACAAAAGTAGATAAGTATCTTTTACCATGATGGACGGACTGACGAAGGCACACATAGGTAGCACCGTCATCTTCAATTCAAACCATAACAGACTGCAACAGCTCAAGATAGCATTTATCTTATCACTTCAAATCATTCTATCGAGTATTTCGAACTCATGGGTAGATAATTCTCTACGACAGCTTTGACTACAATGCTATCTATAAAGGTAAGGCATAACATTTACTAACACAAAACTCCACAGTCAGAAAAATTCTCCAGCCTTCAGTTTTGTTGCTGCAATTCTGTCCATCTCAGTGCGGTTCATTTTAGGTACAAGTCTCTCCCTTTTACTGCCTCTGTTTTCCTTCTCTAGTTATCAACACATTCGGAACCAAGCTATTACACCATGAAATCGACCTCGAAGTTTCAATACCACCACAGTGGACTCCCAGCGGTAAGTAATAACTCCAATGCTAAGATGCCCCTATATATCACCTCTGCAGAGACCCACAACAGTAGAGTTCTTTCAACCACGGCTTAGGACTGTCATCATCTTACTATTCTCAGCACCTGCACAAAAATTATCCAGAGGTAACTATCTTAGGTCTTGCCTACTCATAGGTTTCACAAAATAATGTTTTTGGCCAGTGTGTACTTTTCACTGCTGCACCCTCATGTTTAGGAAGGATTTCTTCCCTCTCAGCTCATTCCTCTGTTAATACAAGCTCTATACATGTACGCATGTTGGGGTTGTAGTTAAAGGAATCTTACATAGTAACTGAACCTTGAGTCAAGCTGCTTAGCCATTTAAATGGTTGTAACAATAGCTACTTAATATGAGAAATGCCTATATTTTGTTGGGTAGATATTAGTCACGACTCAAGGGTTGTCGCTGAAGTTACTCCTTTAAAAGATAATGTTGAATTGAAAAGTGAGAGAGTACACTAATATTTTGTTTAAGTGATCGAGTGCACATTAAAATTGTTGGATTAGCACTACGAGATAAGTGGTATAATCTTATGCTTCTATGTATAGTAAACGAAGTCTTTAAATTATAGTAGAATGCAAAGCCCTTTCTTTGGAAGCTCTTTTTATTACCAAGTTGTGATGATGTTAAATAAGTAGGAAATGATATTTTATGATCTAGTGCATGTAATTATGTAACATTGTCATGTTATGCTTTTATGCTATTTTCGTGAATTGCATTTCCGTGCATCTCATATGTCATGAAAAAATTATGAAAAGTCTGAGAAGCGTAAGAAAATAAAGATGCACGGTACTAGCGCAATTATGAGTAGATATGTGAGCCACAAATTGAAGTATGGTCCACTATATAGTTATGTTATGATAAGTTAAGCGGTTCTCCTTGTAGCCACAGGTATGGGGGCTAGTGCACAACCTTACTCACATGATTAATGTGTGTTGACCAATAAGATAAAACAAGTGAAAGGAAAGTTCAATAAGTCATGCATAGCTCACATAGAATGTTATGATCACAAGTATGATTAGTTCAAATTTCATATTTGATAAGTTTCAAGCATGTATGTTTTTCAAGGAATCCATATTTTAAAGTAGGTTTATGGATGGTCTGTTTTTTATTGAGTCTTCGATTCATTTTAACTCATTTTTATGTTTTAATCATCCAAGTGAGGAAGATGTTCGAGACGAGCAAGCGGGCTAGGTTTAGATTAGAGAGTCTAGAGTTGATGCAATCTATGTTACCAATTAGATTAGTTTGTTCAGATTTTAAGTTTGCATTTATTTCAATTATTTCTTTCGTTTTTATGACTCTGATCATGTATTTATGTTTAATGACTTGGTTTTATGGAAAGCATTTATTTCAATTTAATGAAGCATTTTATTTATTATGTGGGTCTCTTGGTGCGAATTACACAAGTTACTGGACATCCATCGGTAAAAAGTAAGTTCATCAGTCCGATTTACACGACTCACCCAGGACGTCGGCTCACCCTGAATAACTAATTTCTACGGCTTGCCCATGGGGTTGTGCTCGAATTGTTGTCTCTATATTTGGCGTAGTGTCTCAAGACAATTCAATAGGCAAGTACGGTCTACAATGTCCAAGTGCAAGAACTTGAAAATCTGGTGTAAATTGCACATATCATCATCCATCATACCGATTACTATCTTACATAATCATAACATGTTCACAACATAAAACCGCTAATTGCCTTGTTGAAATTTGAGATGAATACACATACACTACTTTAGTAGGGATTCAAAGGTTTAGAATCCAACAGGATACACAACATATTAATGTAATATGCAATTAAAAGGTTTTGGTAAGTTGTCTTCCTTAACAGACTCATGAAAGTTCTCTGCACTTAACTCCTCAAATTATACAATTGAATGGATATACGGACTTCGTTACAAAGTACATGCAGGAATATACAAGTAAATGATCTATCAATATTGGACGATTTCCTTACACATTTCTAGATATGAGAAAAAACAAATGATCACGTTTGCTCAGCAGACTAGGCAACTGATAGTGACTCCAACAAGGCATCAACATAATCCTTAAGCTTCACTTTCGTAATTGCACCTTCCCTCCTGCTTTCTGGAACTTCTTGCCCATTCTTGAAGAAGATCAAAGTTGGCAATCCATAAACTTTGTACTCTTCAATTAGTCGAGGGTTCACATCATGATCAATTTTTACAACCGTCAATCTGTCTCCATATTCCTAAAAGTTGCAAACCAACTCAGATTCAGGAATTACTATGAATAATAAACATGCAACATTGAAGATGAATAAGCAGTTCCCATTTCCTTGATAAATTATTCATAATTTTGGCCCATCAACTATTTATCATCAAGGTAATTACTTAGGAAACCTTAGAAATCTTTAGAGGTGTTAAATTAGAGGCTGAGATTTCAAATTTATCAATGTTCTTCTTGACACAACAAAAGTGATACAAAGAGAGAAAGATTGTGAAGGAGATAATAACTGAAGAAAACACATAGCATGCTACAAAACCCTTGAACAAAATAATAAAATTTCACCAAACGTTATTGACAAAATAAAACATTATGAAATAAACAATAAGAATCCTAACTGTGGTTCAAAATTCACGACAGCGCTCAAAGCACAGCCAATTGACACTTCCAATGGGATTTTGTTCAGCTTTATTTTCAAACATACTTCAAATGGATGCCAAAGAACACATTTGTTTACATTTAAAGATTTGTACACCGATCAAATGCTACACTTACGTCTTTGATTTCAAGCCTTATTTCTTCAGAATCAAATTGTTGAAATGTGTGAATATGGAGGAAATGCATTTGTGCAGTGCTATGGCCTCTGTGATTTACTTGCACTTCCAACAGGTAAATCTCATGGAAAAAGGGAAGTGTCGAGAAGTGCTTGATAGAAGCAAGATACATTCCAAAACAGCATCTGAACCTGAACTATCAATGATGGCTCAAGCCAAAATTAACAAACAATAATGATTTGTACAAGCCCCCGGGCATACAAGCCTTTTGGAAAAAAAAAAGTGAGTCCCACCCAAAAAAAGCCATCTCCAGAGTTGATGTCTAATTAATGATTATGTGACATCCAAGAAGAGATTCGCTAAACAAATGAAAAGAAACTTTGTTGATAGCTTTGAGACTTTTATCCCAATCATCAACTGTAATGGAATGACAGCCAGAAAATATATGGCACACAAGAACTCTGTCAATAGTATGCTCTGAAACTAGCCATTCTGTTTTCAGGTCAGATAAATTCAAGCCAAGAGCAAACTAAACTCAGACTGCAGACTTCACAAAAGTAACAAAATAAGCACTGTTTCTTCACCAATTAAAAAACTCATACACCCTTATTCTGTAAGTTTGAGACACTCCAAATCTGAATTTAATCTCCATAGTCTGATATGTGTGTGTGTGTGTGTGTACACTAAATGTAATTCAGGTCCCATTATTGCAGGAAACCAGTAAGAATTTCCTGGCTTATTATTATAAACCTCACGGTTAATCAGGTTCAGTGTAGGAACCTAAGCAACTAACTGAGTTTCACACTAGGCTCCGTTTGGATGATAAGAGTATCTCAGACGATCTGAGTTATCAGTGAATAGTAGCAAGTTAAAATGTTTGAGCGAGTTTTGTGGGTATGAGATGTGTTTGGATGTATGAAATAGGCTGAGATATGTAACTTTCTTATGGGAAGTTGAAAAAGTAGTGGGTCCCATGATTGGTTTGTTGTTGTAGTGATGGAATAATTATTTTATTTATATGTTTTACAAATCAAAGTCCCATCAATGAACAGTGCTGAATTAAGATGAAAAAAATGAGATTATTTCAGATGAATTAAATTGTGTGTATTTGGATGGAGAGTATATCCATCCGTACAAAACTATCTCAGATGATCGGAGATAGTCTTACCGTCCAAACACAAACTAAAACAACCATTAAAGAGAGGCATATCAACTTTGCCAATGATATTGATTTATTGTCAATTTTTTTTATAAGTATTGATTTATTGTTAACTTTGCATTTTCTAACTGTAGTTTAGTTTTCCTTCATTCATTCGTTCTTTTCTTTTTTCAAACGGGATTGCCATAAACCTTCTACTTCTTTGTTCCCACAAACATAAATGTATATAACCATAATAAAATAAAGGAAACTAGGTCTATAATTCAGTATGCTTTGGAAGATTTGAATTAATAAAACCCCTTTTTGTAACATTAAGAGGCCAGCTAAGGAAATCAAATTCGTCTCCTGGGTATTTCATCAAATTTTAAATAGAAACCATTTTGTCCTAAAATTGAAAATTCAAAAAATATATAAAAAATTGAGCAGTTTGGTCCACGGAGGTTGGTGGCCATGGAGGGGAACCTCTACGGAGATGGCCATAGAAGGTTATGGACATCCTCCAAGGCCATGGAGGTTCAACCTCGACGGCCAAAGGAGGTCCAACATGGTCGTGGAAGTGGACCAAGAGCCATGGAGCCGTGGAGAGCTATGGTGGTCCATGGGCCATGGCCACCAACCATGGAGGTCTAATATAACAAGGACAACGACTTTTACAAGCGTTGATTTGAGAAGAACAGAAACTTGTGCACGACGTACAAGTTGTAAGCAGCAATCAAGAACCAAAACTAGATACAATAAAACAGCTTTCTTAGTAATATATTTACGGACCATAAACAACGCCTACATAGGTTTTCAATGCCAAGAGATGAATTGGAAGGAGAAACGACAGTAATCAAACCTGGGCGACCGATTCGATAGCAGGGGAGATTAAGCGGCAGGGACCGCACCAATTGGCGACAAACTCCACGAGAACAGGACGGTCGGACTTCAAGACAATGTCAGAGAACTGGGTCTCGTTTATCTCCGTAATACCACCGCAAGTTATCGACAACTTGCGAGCAGCAGAGGAATTACGCAACCACGGTGTTCTTCTTTGGCTTCGAGACGCCAAGAAGAGGTTCTTGGAGCAGCTGGGCGCCAACCAAGCGGTTGGGGAGCTGGAGGTTGAGGTAAATGTACAAACCGGGAGGAGGGGTGGCCTTACAAATAACGCTGAATGCGAGAGGAGAGTGTCCATCGTCGGCCAAGCTGCGATCGATCAACAGGCACAGAGTGAGAAAGACTGGATAGAGGCATAGAGCATTATCATCGGCGATAGAGTGGAAGCCACTCCTAATGTGTGGTCACAAACGTAGCAATGTAACGTGATGCGAAGACTCGAAACTCCAACAAGCATCCAAGAGATTATTTATTTATTTTGTTTTTTTTTTTTTTTTTATGTAATATTAAATAAAGATTCATATACCCATATTTATTTAGGAAAACATTACAGACACAAATGGATCTCACACACTGATATGGCACACTCTGACGTTTCCTCCCTTTTTTTTTCCTCCTTCCATGCGTCTCCCATCCCCTCCTCCCCTTTCTCTGCCTATCTGTGAGCTGTCGTGCACAGGAGCTCCCATCCCCCTGCCGAACGGTGCCGCTTGGACCGCCGACAGATTCTGCTGGCCCTGAGGTCGTCCCCGACCACCATGGCAGCCACGAGAAGGGTGGAGACAAGCAGAGACAGAGGGAAAGGGGAAGGAGGGGAGGGGAGACGCACGGGAGAGGCTCTGCTATGAATGGTTGGCCTGCACACCGTCCAACCCGAACAGGTTTTGGAACCGAACCAAACCGAACCGACCCGACCCGACCCGACCCGAATCGTGTCTAGATCAACAAGAAAAGAACCGATCCGACTTTAGTCGGGTCAACTCGTCTGCCATTTGAGAACATAAAGTCAAAACCGATCTCCCCATTTCTTTTCCAAGCCCTAAACATTCCTTCCTCCTAACTCATCCCCATCAAGAAGAACATTCAGATTTCGTTTCATTGTTTTTTGCATATTTTCTTGATTAATTTCTTTCAATGGCGGTGGGAGAGCTGCTTCTTTCTGCATTTCCCGAATGAGTTGGGTCGCGTGATGTTTTTGGGTTGGGTCGTGTGATAATCATCGGCTATTGAGACCGCTGCCCAAAAACATAAATCGACCCCATTCCTTGACCGATTGGCGTCTCCTGAGTTGTTGAAATTTGCTCGCCAAGAAGGACTTCGACAACAACTGGCAAAATAGGGTAAAACCATGACAACAATTCGAAAGGTCCTTGGTGATGCAGAGGAGAAGCAGCTCACTAAAACGGCAGTGAAAGCTTGGCTTGATGATCTCAGAGACTTGGACTACGACGTGGAAGATACGCTGGATGAGTTCACCACAGAAGCTTTGCAACGCAAAATTCTCCTCGATGGGGATGAGTTGGGTCGCGTGATGTTTTTCTTCGGGCTACCAAAATGTTTTAGCTAAGGTGAGCTTTGTCAATTAATCAGCCAACTTGTGATGAATTTCTATCTGAGGTTGTGCTTGTTGGAGTCGACGGGGAAGACAAATGGAGTCGACAATGATGACGAATGAAGTTGACGGCGATGACAGTGATGACAGGGAGAAATGGGGAGGGATGGCAGCTAGGGTTTGAAACAGACAGTTAACGGGTTTGACCCGCAAATTAGTTCGACCCCCTTTTATCGGTCGGGTCGGGTCAGTTTGTATGGACAATGCGGGTTGACGGCTTTTTTGCACATCCCTAATGAATGGGACGGTGTCGCTTGGACCGTCGGCGACTTCTGCCGGCCCTGAGGTGGTCCCCGACCACTATGGCAGTCACAGAGAGGGCGGAGATAGGTGGAGACAGAGGGAAAGAGGGAGGACGGGAGGGGAGATGCACGGGAAGGGAGAAAAAAAGAAAAAAAAAAGAAATTGGGGAGACGTGGCATAATGTGAGTGTGCCACATCAGTGTGCATCAGTGTGTGAGATTCCTTTGTGGGGTCCCTTTGTGTCTGTAGTAGCCCTCATTTATTTATAGTAGTGATTCAGTTGTTTACTAATCCTTTTAATATTGAGAAAGAAAAATTCTATTCATTATTCTCATACACCACACATTACACATTTTTTTATTCTCTTACTAAATGTGTGGTATATGGATAATGAGTTGAAGAATTCAATAAGTTTAAGAAGAATAAAACCCAAAAAAAACTTAAAAATTTTAAAAAATAAAAAAAGTGTGGTGGGTAGGGATAATGAGTAGCAAAACTCATTGAGAAATTATATTCAATAGTTGGACCAATTTTTCTACACCGCACTCCATGCCACATCATTGTTCATAGTCCGAGCCTTCCTCTGTCCGTGCTCCACTCTCTATGAAAAATCAACCCCTCGTCCGATCTGAATCTCTAGGAGAGAGAAAGGGCTCGATGAGTGAGAGAGAGAGCTCCATGAGAGAGAGATGGGAGCTTGGTGAGAGAGTGAGAACTCGATGAGAGAGATTGAGGAGAGAGAGAGAGGGCCTTATCAGAGAGAGAAAGCTCAAGGAGAGAGAGAGAGAGAGAGAGAGAGAGAGAGAGAGAGAGAGAGGGTTTGGTGAGAGGGAGGTTGTGGAGAGAGAGAGACGTGATGGGGAAATGGGATTATGGGGAAATAGGATTACGGGGAAATGGGAAAATGACAGGGGAAAAATTGATAGAATACAGTGTAAAGGTTATTGTGTAGCATCCCTCTTTAATACTATACAAAATCTGATAGTGGGAAGGTTATCAAAGTATACTCCTCAAATCATCAATGAGAGAAATGAAACAATATAGCACAAACTAAACGTCCGAAAAATGAATAAAATGATAAGGCTAATTACTAGAAAAGAGTGAATTAGAGTTTTTGATAAATGAGTGTTGAAAAATTTGTAATTATTATGTAATTTTAGAAGATTTCAAATGAGTTATTTATATATACATGAGAATTCCTTTTCAAATCTAAAATGTTTCTTTCTTTTTAGCAAATATCAAAAGGTGCATCATTCATTTTAAAAAAATTTCAAACATATCATGCTAATTTGAAAAAGACAATTAATCATTTCCCAATTTCAAATACATTTGAAAAAGATAATCAATCATGTTTTAAGTTTTCAAATATATCATACATATGTAAAAGAGAATGGAAATTGATTTTTTATTAGTTAAATATTTTTGAGACTTTTAAACTTTTTCAAATTAGTAAGAGATATAAAATGATAATCTTAAAGCTTCATTAGTAGACATTGTCCGTTTCTTGGTCATGCTTGATTTATTGATGCTTTTTATCTTTAACACTTCTAGATGTGATCAATTTGGTGCTCATTTATGCTTGAACTTTGTTGTTGCCATCCAAATCCATAAGCAAGCTATGAAATTATATGATACTTAAAACCTTGAGGTCAATAGTTTTCATTTAGGGTTGTGGAAGGGCAAGTGTTAAGATGTATTGATCTCTTAAGTCGAGATTAAGGTGTCGTGTCTCGCACATGCCAAGTTGAGGTTTGAACGGTCATCCTATATGACCACAATACTCTGAGAAGCTCCTTGGTCCAGGATCCTTTGTGATCACCCAATCATAAGAAATATGGTCCTGTTTGTCGCCTTGACCTGCCCATTAATTCTCTTGTGGGTCGGCGACTGGATCTCAAGTCAGTAGGATGCCTCCAATGCGTCAGAAGCGGTATTAGAGTTTTATATATATGGAGTCCAAAGAGACCTTTATGTCGAGGAAGGAATTGGGGGATTTCTCACTTTATGATATTGATAAAAGGGGATTTTTTAAAAGTTATTGAAGCCATAAAGTCCCATGAACCCAATTTTACTACTGAGGGGCCTATGATAAGGGAGATTAAACGTCTTCTTCAATGTTTTCAGAGTTATGAAATTATTTACGTGGGAAGACAAGGTAATGATGTAGCACATTTATTAGCTTAATATGCAAAGTGGATTGAAGATATGGCTCAATGGTGGCACTCCTATCTGGATTTTATTTCTCATAGGGTGTTTTAAGATTCTGATTTGTAATTAATCTTTGTTGTGTAGTAAGTGTTTGGTCTGGATTGATGTAAGTTATTATCGTGCTACTTGTCCATGAATGAATTCAGCAATTTATATATATATAAAAGAACTATGTAGTGTGATGAAAACGAAGTTTAGATTGTTACCATTTGTTAAAATATAATATAAATATAATAATCTCTCTCTTCTTTAATTTAAATAGTTTATGTAATAAAGATAAGGGTAAGTAATAAATGATATCCCATAATAACCCAAATATTTTGCCATTTATAAGATTTCAACTAGGTCCAATTATGTTTTTTTGTTGGATTTAATCTGTGTTTATTTGATGTTTTTTCTTTTTCTCTCTAACCTATCTCTCGAACCCGTCTCTCTCTAAACTTTCTATACAGATCCAACTCGAGGGGGTGGGAGCTTCGGCTCTTTTCCCCCTCCCTCCCTCTCTCCCCACCCCCGTCCCCTCTGTGTTGTGCTTCGTTTTTGTGTTTGTTGTGTTTTTACAGGCTAAATAAGGGAGAATCGCAGATCTGGAACTTTCTGAAACCATAGACCAGCATGCGCCCCTCCATGGTGTTGCCCAGCCACCAATCTTCAAAGACTACCGAATGCGGCGCCAAACGGAGCGACGAGTTGCTCTCACGCGTGGCCTAAAGTTATCGGAGACATTCAACGAGTGGCTTTCACGTGCCATTGGAAGGCCCTCTGTTGTCGCCACGCGAGGCGCCTCTGGGGTCTATGAGTCCAGAACCTCCAAGATCAGTCGACGGTTTTCCTCCCAGAGTGGCACGTGTACTGCACACGCCACTGCAGCCCCTTGGAGCACTGTCTTTTTCAGTTTTCATAGTGGTATTTTCCATTGTATTTTATTTCGTGTCCTGTCTTTTCTTTTTTAAAAAATAAAAATCCAAAAGTAGTCCCAGGGTGTGATCCCCCCTCTCCGCTTAGGCGGTGTATGGGGTTGGTGCACCCTACTCCGCGTAGTCGGGGTATGAGTTTTGTCACCTGGTTACTGTTACTCTGTCGGGGACAGAGCTGTGCATGATGGATATCTTAGACTTAGGTCTTTAGAGATCTATCATTTGGATTAGACCATGTCAGTCACGAAAGTGTGCTGAGAATCTATTAACGTATGTAACTGACTTGTTTTTAAGTCAAATTTATATGTCTTCTACTATGAATGGAATATGGTCCCTTATTATCCAAAAAAAAAAAAACTAGCTCCAATTATATATCGAGTAATCAGTAGGCCAGCTTCAACATCTTAACTTATCGAGCGTCATAGAAACCTTCACTTATTTGCCGGTTGAATCAAAATATCTCAACTTTGCATTTTTTTTTTTTAATCTACACAACCTCTCCAATCTCCACACTAGGGGTGATAAACAGTCCGGTCGGATCGAATGGACCGACAGTTTCGGTCCGGACCGAATCAGACCGAGACTGAGACCGGTCCGGTCCACAGTTTAGAGGATCGAAAAGTTTCGGTCCGGTCCACGGTCCAGGGTTTTTTCGGATCGGACCGGACCGAATGAAAAATAAAATATTATATATATATATATTATATAATAATTGTACAATTAACAATATAAAATTTTAAATATGTTATTAACAGTTGTTAATATTTTATGAATTAACTAATATATAATATCAATTAGTTAATTATATAGTAATTATATAAATTAATAATATAGTTTTCATCTAATTTATTATTATTGACCATATTAAATATTTTTTTTATTGAGTTTGTTATATAATCCACATTAATAAGTCACTTAATTTAATTTAGTATTTTAAATAAATTTTTTTATTAATTATTTGAAAAAAAAAAGGCTGGACCGAGCTATCGGTCCGGTCCGGTCCGGAAAAATGAATGGACCGAAAATATTCGGTCCATCGCTGGACCGGACCATTTGCAGCCCTACTCCACACACCACATATTTTTTAATTTTTATTATTTTTTTCTTTCATCTAATATTTAATATATGAATAATGAATAGAAAAATTAAATTATTTTAAAAAGAATAAACTCAAAAATGATTTTTAAAAAAAATATGAAAAAATTTAAAAATTAAAAAAAATGTGGTGCGTGGAGGTTGGGAAGGTTGTGTAGTATTACTCTTTTTTTTTCTCTCTCTCTAGTCTCCTCCCCATTATGACGGCGACATGCAGTAGAAAGGGAACTTAGGGAAGTGCAAGAAAAAAATAGAGCAATTCAAAAGCCATTGAAGGACCTATCTTCTACCCATTACCTCCCCTTCACCAGTGTTCGCCTAATTCGCAGGACCTGTCCTCTGATCCGAAAGCCTTTGAAGGACCCATAAAGGGAATGTTCAAGAAAAAAACGGAGCAATCCAAAAGCGGAGCACTCCTGCGAGAAGACCCACCCCTCCGGTCTCCTTCATGATGCCCATGGAAAAACCGTCACTCAGGTTCTTGGATTTCTCAGTTGGAAAATGATAGGGTTACTATTTCCTACTACTTATTTACTACTCATTTTATATTTAGTTTTTTATTTTACTTAATGATTAAGGAACTGCCTATTAATAAAATTATATATATTTTTTAATGGTTAAAGATGCTAAAAAAATACTTAAAAAAATAATAAAAAAATAAAAAATTTGAAATGAACTATGAGTAGTAAATAAGTAGTAACCTATTACTATCCTTCTCAGTTTTTGTAGTCCAAATTAATACCTGGAAGTACTTTTCGGGAGGTTTTTTCAATACCCATTTCGTGAAATGGATGTTTTGTGTGCAATTTTTTTTCTGTTATCCATATTGATTTCTAGGATTGTAATGAATGAGAACTGGAATGTGCTGTGATGGACGCAGGAATGGAGAAAGAGGGGTGATTCGCGCAAGTGGCAGTTTTCTGGAGAGAGAAAATAAGATAAATAAGGTATGGCTAAGTTACTGTAGATAGCTATGTTTGTTGAGGCACTGTAGTTCATAGTCAAAATTAAATGACCATGCTTAATCCAATGCAGAAGATTTGAATTTTAATTGGCTAAATTTTAGATAACACTAGCATTTAGCTAAGCCAATACTAGTGCTCAAAGCTCTTAGAGCTTTCGCTAAAGCTTTAACAACTCGGAATCATTGACTTTCTTACATCAAAAATAGCTAAAAATGTAACTTGCTTGATTCGTTTTAGAGGGGTTGAGGCACTAAACATGTGCCTGTAAGGTCTCATCAGAGGGCCGGGTTACAGAGTCTTCTTTTCTGCCTCTTTCGCTTACGCTATTCTCTGCAAATTTCAAGCTTGCTTTGTGAAAACCTTTCTACTTCTCATTTGAGTTCCATTCAGACAGGTAATACTCTTCCTCCATGGCATGCGTTTTAGTTGATGGGCCACAAAACATGCCACCCCATTGTGGGAAGTGTATGGAAGGGTGCAGCATATGATCATGACACCCATTAGAGTTATTCCTGTTTCTTTTGAATATCTGGATCCTCTGAAGAAAATTAGTTGCGTCAGAAAAAAGGTTGACAGTTTAACCTTTCGGAATCCAACAAGATTAAGGATGAATTTGGTTCTAAACATCATCTATTTTACTCTCTGAGTACTTCAATTTTTTCGAAAAGTGAGGAAAAACTGGTAATTTCCAGATTTTGTTTTGTTTGGCGTGCATTCTTTTCCCCATTCTCGATGAGTTAATGATCCAATACTCTAAAATCAATCATGATCTCTCTCTCTCTGTATGCTTTTTATGGAGAATATATTATTTTGTGAAGTTTGAGAAGTGAAAACTGTCATAGAAAAGCAAGCGAAAAAGATTTGGAGACAAACCCTACAAACAAAATGATTAATTATTATTTTTCAATAGGAGTAAATTTATGATGGGCAATCTTTCCTTTTAGTAGGAGTAATTAATGCCCAGAATTTAGAATGTAATTTCATTACCACCATCGAATAGAAGGATTGAGAGTCAAGAAGGAGGAGTATGCATAAGAAAGAACCCAAAACTTCTTTAGCTAGAAAACGTAGGTGTCAAATCTCATATACAACCAAAGAAGCAACAAAACAGGTGCTAAAGACAATATATGTAAATGAGCTTCGAGGGAGAAGATAATATAAGTGTTAGAGAACATATGCTTTGGATGCCTATATGAACCCAAAAGGCAGTGAAGAAAATGAAAATGAGGTGAGGGAATTAGAGATGACTATATATATACTGATATTCTTCAGACGATGTATAGACACATCTTCCGTGTTTTCTTAGTACTTCAACTTTTTCGAAAAGTGAGGACACACTGGTAATCTTAAAATTTTATTTTGTCTGGTGTGCATTGAGTAATGCTATATCACACTCTACTGTACATCACACTCTCCACACACTTCACATAGTTTTTTTTTTTTCCACCCCAGCACGTTAGGTGTGCTGGGGCTGCTTCACACAGTAGAGTGTGAAGCAGATTTTTTCGTGTGCATTATTCTCACTCTTCTTGTTAAGCTGATGATATGATAGCCTAAAATCAAATAAGATCTCTCTTTCTCTCTCTCCCTTTATGATTTATATGGAGAGTAAAGTACTTTTATGAAGTTTCAATAAATGAGACCTGTCATAAGAAAATCAACGAAAAAGAATTGGCTCAAGACTAACCCCACAATCAAAATGATCAATTATTTTTCTTCATCGAAATAAATTTATGATTGGCAATTTTTCCTTTAATGGGAGTAATAAATGCCTAGATTTTAGAAAGTAAATTCATTACCATCATCAAATAGAAAGATTGAGAATCAAGAAGGAACAGTAAGCGTAAGAGAGAACCCTACTTGTTTAGCTAAAAACATACGTGTCAAATCTCAAATGCAACCAAAGAAGCTACAAAATAGGCCATAAAGTCAAAGCCCAGGTTGGCACGAGAGGATCCTCTATTACAACCAGATGGAAGAGAAGGGCACGTGATGGATTAGACATGTTGAACAAGACTGACACGTGTGCAATGGAATTAGACAAAATAAAAGTTGGACAGAAGAGGAAAAAACAACATGCCTCACCTGTAGCGGCTGGTAAGAAACTAAAATAGAATTTCGATGGGGAAGGAAAAGAGGGGGATAGCAAGGCAGTGGCTGCATTGCAGCACTGCCAATCCTCATGAAACTCCTATGCTGGAACTGCCGAGGACTTGAGAACCCTTGGACAGTTAATGAACTTCACTTTTTAGTGAAGGAAAGAGGCCCATCAATGGTTTTTTTGTCTGAAATTAAGAGCAACAGGTTAAAAGTGAAGAAAGTAAGGAACAATATAGGCTTTACACACAGTTTTATTGTTGATAGTATTGGTAGGAGTGGTGGTCTTGCCGTCCTATGGAAAGAAGAGGTGAGTGCTCAATTGTTTTCATACTCAAACAGTCATATCTCAGTGACTGTTACACCTGAGATGGGAGGCCAAACATGGATGTTATCGGGTTTCTATGGAAACCTAGCTACAGAAAAGAGGAAAGAGAGCTGGAGACTCTTGAGAATGTTGAAACCAGAGAACTGAATGCATGGCTTTGTATGGGGGACTTCAACGAAATTTTATGTAATGAGGAGAGACTGGGGGCAGCTACTAGACCTTTCTCTCATATAGAAGCTTTTAGACTAGCTCTTGATGATTTTGACTTAAGTGACCTAGGGTTCATTGGCTCAACGTACACATGGAGCAATAATAGAGAAGGGAGAGGCTTCATAAAAGAAAGGCTGGATAGAGTTCTAGCTAATGGTTAGTGGCCTATGCAATATTGCAACAATGAAGTTCATGTATTACCTATGTTGAACTCTGACCATTCTCCACTTTAGGTCCTTTGTGATAATCAGGAAGCTGCAATGAGCAGAAGAGAAAGGTCATTCAGGTATGAGGCCAGTTGGTCTTCGAAACAGGAATGTAAGGACATAATTAGGAAGTCCTGGCAAGATAGCTCTAGAGGGGAGCACCCAGTGAAAATTCTCAAGAATGGCCTCGATAGGTGCAGAAGGAACTTAAAGGTTTGGGCCAAAATCTCAGTTGGGAATTAGAGGTATCAAATCAGACAAAAAAAGTGTTAGGATTCAGGAGATGCTGAGAATCAATCGAGGTGATTTTAATGAATCCTTTAAAGACCTTCAAAATGAAGTTAACATGCTACTAGCAGATGAGGAGCTCAAATGGAGGCAAAGATCAAAACAGCAATGGCTGAAGGATGGTAATAATAATACAAGTTTCTTCTACAAGTGTGCCTCTGAAAGAAGGAAAACTCAAACTATATCAAGGATCATTAATGAAGGGGGAGTCTGTGTAAATGACCCAGCTGGCATTTGTGAAATTTTCCAAAGGTATTATAAGAAATTATTTATGACCTCTAACTCGAGGGACATCTCTGAAATGCTGAGGGATTTGAACCTAGTGGTGACACCTGAGATGAACAACCAACTCATCAAACCATGCACACAAGAAGAGGTAAAATATGCTTTGTTTAAGATGGATCCTCTGAGTTCTCCAGGCCCTGACAGATTCTCAGCTGGTTTTTTCCAAGATCACTGGGAAACAGTAGGTGAGGGGGTGTTTTATGCAGTCAGAGAGGTCCTCGGTGCAAATAGGAGGGTGTAGGATCTTAATGAGACTTTCATTGTTTTGATCCCGAAGAAAAGGAACCCAACAATGGTGGCTGAATACCGTCCCATTAGCCTTTGCAATGTGGTTTACAAAGTGGTCTCAAAAGTATTGGCCAACAAAATGAAGCCTTTCCTGTCAACACTGATTTCCCCTTCTCAGAGTGCTTTTGTTCCTGGGCGTTTGATTTTTGATAACATAATAGTTGCCTATGAAGTCAAGCATTCCATGCAGCACAGAATGAAGAACAGAAAAGCGAGTTACATGGCAATAAAGCTGGACATGAGCAAAGCTTACGACCGTATAGAGTGGTCTTTCTTGGAAGGCTGTCCTACTTAAGATGGGCTTTGAGAAGAACTGGGTTGACTTGATATTGCAGTGTGTATCTTTTGTCAAATATTCCTTATTGATAAATAGTATTTCCCATCAATTTTTCCAACCATCAAGAGGCCTTAGACAAGGGGACCCTCTCTCCCCTTATCTTTTTATTTTATATACTGAGGTACTTGGGAATATGTTGGACTCAGCTGAGAGAAAGGGTTTTATCTTGGGTTTCCCATTTGCTAGGGGTTCTTTGCTGGTTAACCACATTTTCTTTGCAGATGACAGCCTGCTTTTTTGTAAAGCAAATGCCTTGGAGTGGAGTAGATTGTTCAGACTTCTAAACTCTTATGAGATTGCTTCAGGACAGAGACTAAATTTGGAAAAGTCAGCCATTTTTTTTAGCACAAACACTCTTGCAGCTGCTAACAGGTCATTCTCTCAACAACTAAGAAAGCAAGTCACCTTGAGAAGTATCTAGGACTACCATCCTATGTGGGGAAGAACAAACTTGCTTCCTTTAGGCCTATTCTGGACTCCATTACAAATCGAGTTCAAATTTGGAAGGTGAAATTCATCTTTAATGCAGGCAAAGAAGTGTTTTTGAAGTCAATAGTGCAAGCTATCCCCACGTACTGCATGAGCATCTTTAAACTCCCTAAGGCCATAATCAAGGCTATTAACAGGTTAATGCAGCAATTCTGGTGGGGTAGTAGAGGGGACAGGACAAAAACTCAATGGTTGCCTTGGAGGGCTTGGATATAGGGACTTTGATCATTTCAACCGAGCACTCTTAGCCAAGCAAGGTTGGAGACTACTTCAACAAACCAACTCTCTAGTGGCTAAAGTATTAAAAGCCAAGTACTTCCATAGATCTGATTTCCTGCATGCTAGAATTGGTAGCAATGCCTCTTATGTTTGGAAGAGTCTATTGGAGGCCAGACCAGTATTGGAAGAGGGACTGATATGGTGTATTGGGAATGGAAAGAAGGTCAACATTTGGAGGGACAAATGATCCAACAACCTACCTCATATAAGGTGCAGACTCCTCTAGATGAGGGATTGGCTCATTGGACAGTTGTTAAGCTCATAGATAAACAGACAAAAGCATGGAACATGCCTCTTTTGAAGAGTATTTTCTGTGAAGAGGACATCAACAATATTTCTAGGATCCTTATCAGCTGGAGGGGTATTTCTGCCCAACTAGTGTGGAGGTATACCAAAGATGGACTGTTTACAGTGAAGAGTGCCTACCACCTTCTTGGGGATATGGAACAACATTCTATAGGACAATCATTAATGAGAGTGAATCATAAGGAGATTTGGTCCTCTATTTGGAAGATTAAGGTCCCAAATGCAGTTAAAATGTTCTTGTGGAGAGCCTGCCATGATTCATTGCCAACAAACCTTAATCTCAGAAAAGGAGAATTAGGGAATCTACTCGTTGCCCTGTGTGCACTTTGGAGACTGAGTGTGTATTACACGCCTTATGGGCTTGTGAGTCAGTTCAGGATGTTTGGGGTATTTGTTCCATTACAAAAAGTGCAAGTCAATTTCCAAACATTCAAAGACTTAGCGAGCCACCTCTTTTCAGTATTAAATGAGGGAGATTTAGAGTTTTTTGCTATCACCATATATCTAGTGTGGAAGAGAAGGAACAGGCTTGTGTTTGAAGAGAAATTTGAGGACCATTCCAAGCTGGTTCACAATAGCCACCAAATGCTTAGAGACTTCAAGGCAAGCTACTAAACTGCTCTTCCAGACAACTAGAGTGACCTCAAGTTGCAGATTGGACTCCTCCACCTGTGAATGGCTTTAAGGCCAATTGGGATGCTGTTGTAGACAGAATAAGGTGCAAAATTGGAATAGGGGTGGTGGTGAGGAACTGGGAAGGCAAAGTGATTGCAACTCTGAGATCTCAAAGGAATTTGTTCCCTGATGCAAAGCTGGCTGAGGCAGTGGCTGCTCTCAAGGCTGTAATCTTTTGCAAACAACTACATCTACAAAGCCTTATTCTTGAAGGGGATGCACTTAGTGTGGTCCAAGACATAAACAGAGAGACAAGGGACTGGAGCACTGCTAGCCTGATTCTCCAAAACATCAAAGCAGAAATTAGAAACTTTCCAACTTGGTCGTTTCAACATGTCTCTAGATTATCTAATTGTATTGCCCATAGCTTAGCAAATGATGTTGTAAAACTCTCTGAGGAGAGCATTTCTTTGGAGGGAGTCCCTCCTTGTATCCAACATTTGCTATAGTAAAGAGGAACAAGATTGACTATTCAAAAAAAAAAAAAGACAATATATGTAAAAGAGTTTTGAGGGAGAAGAGAATAGGAGTCTTAGAGTACCTACATTTTGCATGTCTATCTGAACCAAAAAGACAATAGGAAAACAAAAAAGAAAAAAAAAAAGAAGACAATAGAAAAAATGAAAATATGAGTGATAGAGTTGGGGAGGACCATATATATTGTGATCTTCTTCAAACGATATACATACACATCTTTTTTTCTTAGCACTTCAAATTTTTTGAAAAACGAGGACAAACTAGTTATTTCAAAATTTTGTTTTGTTCAGCATTCAGTCTTTTCCCCTTTCCGATGAGCTAATGATCCGATATCCTAAACTCAAAATAGATCTCTCTCTCTCTCTCTCTCTCTCTCTCTCTCTCTCTCATTGTATACTTTATATAGAGAGTATATTATTTTTGTGAAGTTTTGAGAAGTGAGATCTATCACAGGTAAGCAAGCAAGAAAAACAATTGGCTGGAAACAAACGCCACGAACAAAATGATTAATTATTTTTGTTCAACATGAATAAATTTATGATTGGCAACTTTTCCTTTAAAGGGAGTAATTATTTCCTAAAATTTCTCCTTTAAATGAATAACTATTCCAAAACGTTACACCAAACGAACTGGTATCAAAATACTCTGTTCCAAGGTTTCAATTGAAACGGCAATCGAAACCTAATCCAAAACTCTGCCTAATACACCTAGTTAATTTTTCAGATACAATAGATGCATCAAGGATAAAATAAAAACAAACTTATATGAACCCATATAGAAAATCCAGAGAATGCTAAATAGGTGTGTGTGCATTCCCTGACTGCCACATAGATGGCATGTGGGACTGACTTGACGACAACTGGTAGAGCCCGTCGATGGTATAGAGGAAAGTAGCTCAACAAGTCTCCAACCCTTAGTGAGGTGCATGGCAATAGTAGATAGTTAACAAGTAATAACTCTGGGATTTTTCCTTCTTGCAAAAAATAAAAATATAAGGAAAACAAATGGGAAAATGTATTAAAAAATAAGTAAATTAGCTTAGAAAAAAAGGATGCAATAGGAAAAATAAAAAGTAACAAAAATAGGCACAGAAGAGGGTTGCGGATGGGTGGCGCATTGATGACGTGTGGCCCTCACACGTGCCATTGACAACACTTGAGGGGTCCACATGAAGGCATGTGGTATGCAACTAGGAATGTGCGAGTAAAATGCTACTCAACCACTTGGAGTATATTTCTGCTTTTGACCGCTTGACCTGATTCTGCTACGTAAAATCCATATTTTACATTAAAAAAACAACAACAAAACACAAAAATATAGTGGAATTTCGAAATGAATAATTATTTTTCTTCAAAATGAATAAATTTATAATTCCCAATTTTTCCTTTAATTGGAGTAATTAATATCCATAATTTAGAAAGTAATTTCATTACCACCATCAAATAGAAAGATTGAGAATCAAGAAGGATGAGTAAGCATAAGAAAGAACCCACAACTTGTCTAGTTAGAAAACATAGTGTCAAATCTCATATGCAACCAAAGAAGCAACAAAATAAGTGCTAAAGAGAATATATGTAAATGAGTTTTGAGGGACAAGAGAATGAGAGTGTTAGAGAACCTACGCTTTGGATGTCTCTTTTGAGTCTAGTCCTTAAGCTCCCGGCTTCCTTTATCCTCTATTTGAACCAAGAAGGTAGTAGAGAAAATGAAAATGAGATAAGAGAGTTAAGGAGGACTATTTATATAGTGATTTTCAAAGGATGTACAAATGTAACGCCCCAATGGAAGGATGATACAATCGAAGCCCTTTTGGAACCTTATAAACAACAAGAACTTCTCTTTTCCAAGCCTTGTGGGACCCCATACGCCACCTACTTTTATCCTTGTCATATGGGGTATCACATTCGGTACAAGTAGCAATCTCATATAGCATCGAAGCAGAGATCTTACATTTAAACATTGACTTTACACTTCACGCATTTAATCAAATATTCCACATGGTGGACACACTTTTAATGAGGGTTTGCAACTGGGAATGAGCGAGTAAAATGCTACTCAACCGCTTGGAGTATATTGCTGCTTTTGACCGCTTGACGTGGTTCTGCTACATAAAATCCATATTTTACATTAAAAAAACAACAACAAAACATGAAAATACAGAGGAATTTTGAAATGAATAATTATTTTTCTTCAAAAGGAATAAATTCATAATTCCCAATTTTTCCTTTAATAGGAGTAATTAATATCCATAATTTAGAAAGTAATTTCATTACCACCATCAAATAGAAAGATTGAGAATCAAGAAGGATGAGTAAGCATAAGAAAGAACCAACAACTTTCTAGCTAGAAAACATAGTGTCAAATCTCATTTGCAACCAAAGAAGCAACAAAATAAGTGCTAAAGACAATATATGTAAATGAGTTTTGAGGGACAAGAGAATGTGAGTGTTGGAGAACCTACGCTTTGGATTTCTCTCTAGAGTCTAGTCCTTAAGCTCCCGGCTTCCTTTATCCTCTATTTGAACCAAGAAGGTAGTAGAGAAAATGAAAATGAGATAAGAGAGTTAAGGAGGACTATTTATATAGTGATTTTCAAAGGGTGTACAAATGTAACGCCCCAATGGAAGGCCTAAGTCATATGACTTATACTCCAATGATACAATCGAAGCCCTATTGGAACCTTATAAACAACAAGAACTTCTCTTTTCCAAGCCTTGTGGGACCCAATACGCCACCTACTCTTATCCTTATCATATGGGGTATCACATTCGGGACAAGTAGCAATCTCATATAGCATCGAAGCAGAGATCTTACATTTAAACATTGACTTTACACTTCACGCATTTAATCAAATATTCCACATGGTGGACACACTTTTAATGAGGGTTTGCAACTGGGAATGAGCGAGTAAAATGCTACTCAACCGCTTGGAGTATATTGCTGCTTTTGACCGCTTGACGTGGTTCTGCTACATAAAATCCATATTTTACATTAAAAAAACAACAACAAAACACGAAAATACAGAGGAATTTTGAAATGAATAATTATTTTTCTTCAAAAGGAATAAATTTATAATTCCCAATTTTTCCTTTAATAGGAGTAATTAATATCCATAATTTAGAAAGTAATTTCATTACCACCATCAAATAGAAAGATTGAGAATCAAGAAGGATGAGTAAGCATAAGAAAGAACCCACAACTTTCTAGCTAGAAAACATAGTGTCAAATCTCATATGCAACCAAAGAAGCAACAAAATAAGTGCTAAAGACAATATATGTAAATGAGTTTTGAGGGACAAGAGAATGTGAGTGTTGGAGAACCTACGCTTTGGATGTCTCTCTAGAGTCTAGTCCTTAAGCTCCCGGCTTCCTTTATCCTCTATTTGAACCAAGAAGGTAGTAGAGAAAATGAAAATGAGATAAGAGAGTTAAGGAGGACTATTTATATAGTGATTTTCAAAGGATGTACAAATGTAACGCCCCAATGGAAGGCCTAAGTCATATGACTTATACTCCAATGATATAATCGAAGCCCTATTGGAACCTTATAAACAACAAGAACTTCTCTTTTCCAAGCCTTGTGGGACCCAATACGCCACCTACTCTTATCCTTATCATATGGGGTATCACATTCTGGACAAGTAGCAATCTCATATAGCATCGAAGCAGAGATCTTACATTTAAACATTGACTTTACACTTCACGCATTTAATCAAATATTCCACATGGTGGACACACTTTTAATGAGTCTGTCCCACGTGTGAGGGGAGTGTTATGATATATTATAAATAAAGAAATACTTTAGCCACAAAGAAATTACATAAAAGTAAATCCATAAATGACATGACTTGATGTGATACGTCAGTTTATAAGTTTACTTTTATGTAATCTCGTTGTATTTGTAGCACTTCTCAAATAAATATAATAAATCTTTTTCCATCCGCTTAAGTTTTTCAATTTACTCACTACTATTTGAAAGCCTTCACACCACATATCATCCACATGGTATAATTTGATTTGTAAGATTCAAATTTTAAAATTCATATTCCAGATCAAATTATGTCACGTGGATAGTGTGTGATAGTGTAAAGACCTTCAAATAGGATTATTCTTTCCTCGTTAGAGTGTGGTAAGGAGGATCCCATGAAATGACTAACATCATGAAATTTAAGGTCTTGCAAGCTTCTCGTGATTTAGGTAACATGTAGATCAAACACTTGTCTCTTTGTGCTTTTGTAATTGTAAGGAATCTTGGTTATGTCTTTGGTTCTTTGAAATTTGGGACGTCTACTATTGTTTTCTTCTCATTTCCAGTTTCTTTCTTTTTGCAAGTTTTTTTATTTTTCTCTGTTTCATTCATTACAACTTGCTTATTGTTTTTGTTTCTTTGTTTCAAACCCCAAGCCACATTAGTGAACACTTGAAGACATAGTTTTTTTCCAATTTTTTTTTTTATTTTTTGATAGCCAATGAATCATTCATTCCAATAATAAAGTCCTTACAAAACATTGTTTCTATCAAGCCATACAGCTTGTGATACAAAAGAAGGACAAGATCCCCACCACATTTCAATATCCTCAACATGATTCTATGCATTCCTTGCTAATTGATGTGCTGCCACATTGCCAAGCCTATTGACATGTAAAATCTGAACCTGTTGGAAGCCCCTCAACATGTGATAAATGTCATGAAGAAGAAAAACAAAATCTGTTAAATATTCAGTTTGGGAGTCCAAAGCATTTACAAGAATTAAACAAAATGTTTCTAACATCAAGTTCTGAACACCCCATTGAGCACAAAATTATAATCCCCTCAACATTGCACTAGCCTCAATAAACTCTAAAGAAGCAACTTCTCTTTCTAATTTACTACAAGCAGCAACCACACTACATTGATAATCCTTAAGAATAAGCTCAATTCCTACCTTATGTTGATCATGGAAGATTGCACCATCCACATTTAATTTTAGAAAATCAAACGGGGGAGGTAACCAACAAATCACTCTTGTAACTTCCTTACTAAACCCATCAAATACTTGAACCTATTTATAGGCAAATTGCATGGAGAGTGCATTATTAATCACAGTATCACATTGATGCTCAACATGCTCATACAATAACTGGTTTCTACAATACCACTTGGCCCAACAAATACCAATGGACATTGCAAGAGCTTCATCATCACCCTTATCTCTAACATGTAATGCCAAGTCCCAAAAGGATAATCCAGATTGAACGTTCCTCATTGAAGGCATACACTGCAGGAAAATAGCATTAATGATGACAAAAAAATAGAGCATGGGCCGCATCCTCAGAAAACAGATTACAGAAACAACAATTAGCATCATCCATAATTCTTCTCCTTCTCAAATTCTGAAAAGTAGGCAAATTTTCTTGGCAAACCCTACAAGAAAAAATTTTCATTTTCTTTGGAATTTTCAAATGCCATAAATACTTCCAAAAACTTGTAATATGTCCACCTCTTGAACCCTCACCCAGATTCTGAAGATTAGACAACTGTGACAATTTATAACCACTCTTAACGGAATAATTACCACATCTTTCTTTAGTCCAATACCATGAGTCTTCTTGAGATAAACAAATATTGATTTTCATAATCTAATTTACTAACATTGGATTGAAGAGAGCTCTAACAACATTTATATTCCACCAACCTGTACTTTCATCAATTAATTCATGAACCATCATATTATCATCCCTTATCTGTCCCCCTGTTTGCTTAATGTCTTTTACCTGGCAACCAGGTATCCAAGAGTCATGAAAAACCCTTACACACCTCTTATTCGCCACACCTTCTTCATTGTTTGTATAAAAGCTTCATGGTTGTAATGCTTTCTGGTTAGCAATTGCATAATCAAGTAGTTCTCCCCTTGAGAAAGGACTGTCCTCCACTTGACTAATCTCCACCACCACTTCTTCAGATTCTTTCTCAGCAAGAGACATACTAGCATACATCTTCTCTAATGCATCAACCATGCTTCCCCTAAAACTCGTACCAAGATGAGGGAAAAACCTCTACTCTCATCTTAGCATCCAAACATCATTCAGATACAAACACTTTTCAATTCTAACATTTCAACTTTTCAACTTTTTCATCTAATTATTACCTAATCATTACAAATTTTCCAAACTTCCAAACAAAACACAAAAAATAATTCAACTTTTTCAAATCTCAAAACAAAAATTATATTAAAAAATTATATTTTAACAATATTTTAACTTTAAAATATTTTTATTCAATTTTTTCTCTCATTTTACAAAATCTCATAAAACTCTTAACTCAAACTATTTCACTACTATTCACAATTTTCTTATCTCATCTCATCTTATATGTATAACCAAACGAGGCCTTAGCCTTAGTACTTACTACTTCAGCAAATAATTGTGGCACATAGTATTGTATGATCCAATTTTTTGTAATGAATTACAAGTTCTTTCTGCAATTGTGTCCTTTCAAGTTCAAGAGGGTGTTAGTGAAGCGTAAATTGCGCAATTCAGTTCAAGAGTTGATGTTACGAAGGACAAAAGAAGATATCAAGGAGCCATTCAAGTAGGTTTACATATTTTCTAATCCTCTACATCTTGCTGGTTTTGGAAGTGAGTCAGGCATTCATGTCTCCCCCCATCATCATCCTCTTTGAACCATTTTTCTTCAAACTTGATATTGATTTTAGCTTTGATACCATCTTGGTTTGACACTTCTAGTGTCATGTAGAATCCAACAAAAAAGGGGTCAAAATAATGTTTTTAAATGAAGAGAAATGATATTTGTAGTTGTGAGTGTGCAAGCGCCGCGCAATCTTTTTGAAGAAAAGTGAGTAAATACGGGACCCACACGAAAAAAAATTAATTTTTTAATAGTAGACCCACTCTTTTTCAAAAAGATTGTGCATTACTTACACACTCTACGACTATATCTAACATTACTTATTGCTTTGATTTAATTGAAACAACAATGCAAGTATTAAGCATTTGTGCTTGGAACCAATGAAGTAGTAAAATTAGGGATGGGCTCCAACTCCGACAGAGTTAGAAAGCTCAACTCTGAACTCCGACCCCGACTCTGATCAAGAGTGGACTTCGACTCTGATCGCTTCGGAGTCGGAGTCGGAGTCGAAGCTCTAGTTGAAGTTGGGTTTGGGCGGAAAGATGCAAATGTACTGATATGCTATTCTTCTTCTTTTTTCTGATCAGCAGAACCTCAGAAACCCAAATCACATTTCACAACTTATAACAATTTTATCACAGTTTAAATGAGAAAAATATAGATAAAAAGTGAAACGTTAGGAACATTAAGACGAAAGAACCAACTGCAACTTTACACCCAAGTGAAAATACATGAGTTCAGATCCATTCGCTAAAGCTCCTGTGTCCCTCAAGCTCCAAGCCAAAACCCTTTGTGCCTCAATCCATTCTGTCTTCAATGCAAAAAATCCAACATACATGTCAGCCTAAATCAATCCAAGCTCATATATTTTAACCAGTCCACATTCGGTGGTATCGAGAAGAAGAAAGTAGAGGGAAAGATGGGAGAACGAAATGAGTGGGGCTAGGGTTAGTTAAAAGGAAAAAGATGACTATATAGGAAGATTTAAATGATGTCGTTTTAAGAGTCTTAAAAAAAAACTCAATGAATTCAATCTTGTGGTCGTAAGGGCTTGAACGAATGATGTGGGTTTACAAAGTAACACCCCCAACTGTTAGGCTACTCAGCTTATTATCATAAAATATATTACAAAATGTCGTTTTACATTTAAAAAAAAAACTTGTCGGAGTCAGAGTTCAGAAGTCAGAGACTCTGACTCTGACTTTGACTCCGACTTCGACTGTGACTGTGACTATGACTCTGAACTTTTCGACTCCGTTGAAGTCAGAGTGGGAGCAGACATCAGCCAAAGTAAGAGTCGGCGAAAGTTTTGCACAGTCCTAAGTAAAATGGCAACGACTTTGGTGGTCCATGGACAATTTTATAAGTAATCAAGAACTTTAGCTTGGAGTATTGTAGGCGTATATATCTCATAATAAGCATGCTTGAACCATTTAAGTGATCATGAAGACTACGAACTCTAGAGTTGAGGAAAAATTCAAAAATACAACTCCAAGTCAGCTCCGCTCCAAATCCGACAAAACAGAGTTGGAGTCAGATTTTTTATTTTTTTTTACTTTTTCAATCGGAGTCAGAGGTGTCATTAGACCGGCTCTAACTCCAATTCGATCTGACTCTGACTTTATGCTCCGACTCTAAATCTGACTTCGATATAGTACATATGTTATAAAAATATGTATTTATCTATATATTTATCCTATATACTAGTATAGTTATATAATTATATAATTAGAACTTATATAGTTAAATTTAATAATATACTAGCATGCACTAATTATTATAAAATAATATACTTATACAATAATACAAATAGACTAATGATTGTTTAGTATAGGTAAACACCATAGTATTACTATCATATAAAATCAAGTATAGAAATAAGTTAGACACTAGTTGTTAAATAAGTCTAGTATAATAAGTAAATAACACATATACTAATTCAATAAAGTATAATAACATGTAATTAGACACTAGAAAGTCTAGTATATAATTAAGTTAGAAATAAGTTAAACATTAGTATAGTAACATGTAATACTAACGTATAATAACATGTAATTAGATAATATAGTATATGTCTTGTATATAGATAAACAAAAATTTCATGTGCAGTCACTTTTGCGTACTCCTTGCGCACTTCATTAATATGATTGGTTGCATTACTTTTTTTAATATAAAATAATTTTTTTGGCCAATCACATCAGTGGAGTGCGCAAAGAGTACCTAAAAATAACTGTATGTAGCATAACTCATAAATAAATTAGACACTAGTATAGAAATAACTAATAAGTCTAGTATAATAAGTTAAAAACACATAATACTAAAATACTAAAGTATAATAACATTTAATTAGATATTGGAAATAAGTCTAGTATAGAAATAAGTTAGACACTAGTATAATATAATAACATGTAATTAGCCGCTATAGTATAAATCTAGTATAAAAATAAGTTAGATATTAGTATAGAAGTAAATTAGCAGTGAATGATTTGGTTTTAATCTTTAAGTTTTTGGAAAAATTAAAATTTGAATGTCCACAAAAAATTCTTTTTTAAAATGGGCTAAATATGAAGCTAAAAAAATCCAAAGTTGAAAGTCCAAATCCGACTCCTCTCCGACAGGTCAAAGTTGGAGTTAGATCGGAGTCGGAGTCAGAATTCAAATTTGAACTCTGACAAAGTTGGAGTCGAAGTTGGATTTAGGGGAATCCAGCTCCGACTAAGTCAATGCTCACCCCTAACGAGCCCGTTTGAATACTTAAAATATTTCATTATATTTGTAAATAGTAATGAAATGGTTTGAGTTAAGACGTTTTACTAGGTTTTGGGAAACTAATATTGGTTTTTGTGTTTTGTTTGGGATTTTAAAAAAGTTGTAATAATTAGGTAATAATTAAATAAAAAAGTTGAAGATTTGAAATTAAAAAATGTTTTGTGTTTAAGTAATGTTTAGAAGGAAATATCTAAGAATATCTTATAATACTTTAGAACAGTTGTATTGTCAAACATACCCATCTTTTGAGCCCTAATTGTTGTATGGTGAATTAAATTTAGGTTAGCTATTTCTACAATGAGTTCCCTATTGATTATGGTTGTGTAAAACTACAATTTCTCTCAAAAGTTTAAATTAATAGGAATAGAGATATTGTATTTATGTATTATAGAGATATTTTATGGTCTTAGGATGTACAAGTTACTCACGCTACTTTTAAAAAAAGTGGGCAAGTAAGAAACCCACATGAAAAAACTCTTCTTTTTTAGAGAAATGTTATTATGCTTTCTAATTTATACCACTCACTCTGCTCCCCTAATGTGACACCATAATGTGGTTCCACGTGACTTATTAAAAAAATTAGAAACGCAAACATAAAAGGGTTGAGGAAATCTAGGATTTTAGTCTTCCTCTTTTTTTGTTTTTAGGCGCCATTTTATTTTGAATATATATTCTTTTAATTTTTTTAATTAGCCACGCTGTGTCACGTCAAGGGGTAGAATGAGTGGTATAAATTAGGGGCATAATAACATTAGTTTTTTTCTTTTAATGGTGCGCCCCGCCCCTTATTGTCTCTTATGGCAGCCACATGACATATTAAAAAAAAATTAAATATAAAAATATAAAAGGGTAAAGGGAGTTAGGTACGTGTTTCGCACTTCCAACCGCATAGATGAGCTGCAACAAATCAGATAACGGCACCGGATACCCAATGGACCTCCGATGCCTAAGTCAAAAAAGTGATCTCAATATACATATCTGAATGAATCTTATACGTTACTTTTGGGTGTTATTTATAGGACCATAAATGCAATGATAAGTACTAGGAACAAACTACATGCCGAGTCTATCCTTGATCACTTGAAATAAACCAATAAGATAACCTTTCTAATAAGATGGAGGTGTTATCTACTTATCACATTATCCTTTACGCGTCCGTCGGCTGGATATTTGGCCTTGCAACCCTCATCTTAAATAAATGTCATCTTAAAGATCTGGGCTTGACTCTTGAGGCCTCAGGCATGGGCCTCCCAATGTATGGGCTTACTCCTTTGAGGGCCTAAATAGCCTTCCAGTTACCCTGCTAATTTCCTTCATAACAACAAGTGAGAAATTGATTGATTCGTCCTCTCTTTACCCCGCCACTTTGGAGCAGGTTGATAATCCTTGGGATCATTACTCCATTTACTTCGCTGGGTATTTATGCGGATTGAGGTGTGGGCTTTGAAAAATCTAATCTCCAATTATGTGGCTCACGTAGTCTGTAATTGTTCTCGCATTTTTTATTCTTTTATTTTAAAAACGATTGCTGACGACGTTGTCACCCTTTCGTCTCCCCAAGAATCCCCTCATCATTACTTACTTTTTCCTCTTGCGTCCTTGCCTTTTCTTGCATCATTTCTCCTTCTTGTGTCATTTCCACTTCTTAAACTCTTCTTCTTCTTGTATTTCTCTCTCGTGACCCTTCTCCATTTTCAACCTTATTTCTTTCAATATACATCACAATGGCTCAATGTGGTTCTTCCCTTACTCCCAGCCATGCTTCTGCCCAAACCCCACCAAGGGTTTCCTCCTCTTCTACGCCTTCTACGCCTGAATCTTCTACTAGTCAAACCCCACCTTTCTTTAAGGGATTCCAATGGCGCTCCACACTCACAGCCAAGGACTTGACGAGGCTGAGGTCCTTGTATCGCATCCCTGATACCGTGGTTCTCAACCTTCCTTCTGAGGGTGTCGTCGACGAGGAAGGTTTCATTGGGAGAGTTCCCTTCTAGTTTGTGACCTAACCCACGGTTTACGCCTCCCATTATGCCGCCCCATTCGTGATGTCCTCAATTTCCTGAGATTAGCTTTTGCCCAACTCCATTCACATGCTTGGCGTGTCCTTTTATGCTCTTATGTGGTGTTTCACATGGTTCTTGAACCTTTGGGGGAGGCGTATCCTTACTTGACCACTCGTGAGTTCTTGTCCTTCTACTCTATGAAAGGCTTGCCATGTAATATTTGTAGCTTTTGTGTTCGCACACAACGTTTGGCGGGATTTGAAAGCTACCATTCGAATGTCAAACAGTGGCAAAAGAAATTTTCTCTTATTTCTAGTCGTGGCTGGGAATTCCCAGCCTCTAAGATGGCTATACTGGACTTTCCCATTCGGGCTAATTAGGGAAGGGTTTCTGATGACAAGAAAATCCTTATAGATTTAACTAATTGAGAGCGTTCTAGTGTCTATATAGTCCTCAACTGGGACCAAGATAATGAGGGTGCCCTATGGACTGAGGCCCTATTGACCCCTGTCAACATTGACCGCTTCCTTATCGTGCTTGATCGTTCACTTCAGGAGCTGTAAATTGAAGGTTGTGAAGCCTTCCTCTAAGAAAAGGCCTGCTTCCCCGCCTTCCAAGACTCCTAAAAATTGTTTCCACCACACTAAGGGACGCCCATTTCTCTCTCTACCGAAGATGTTGAAGAAGTTGTTGGGCCAAATGTGGTCTTTGATTCTGGTGTTAATTTGTCTACGGGGCTTGGGACGTTCCCTACATCTCCTACTCATGTGTCGCCACTTGCATCTCCCGAGCTTAGTGACCTTGATGGCTCATGGGCCATGCCCTTGTCGACCTGGCCACAACCTTTGACTTTGATCTTCCACCCAAGGGGCCAAATTCAGTGAGTACGCCCCCTTTTGAGTTTCCTTCTCTCCTTTCCTCGGCTTCAACGCTAAACGACGGCGAGGTTGGGGTTGATATATATGACGCCTTTTCTTTAGGCATTGCTGGGGTCGTGGCATCTGAAGTTGTTACTCCTATTGATGGCAGTGCCCAGAGCATGTGGTGGACCCTCTGACTGTGAAGGGTAATGCTGAGGACCACAGGGGTCAAGACACCAATCTAAGTTTTTACTCCTACGGGGCATGTGACGCTCCCTACGTCTCCTACTCATGTGTCATCGCTTGTGTCACCCGGGCTTAGTGACCTTGACGGCTCATGGGTAAGCCATTGCTGACCTGGCCATGACCTTTGACTTTGATCTTCCTCCCAAGGGGTCAGATTCAGTGAGTACGCCCCCTTGGGCTTAAATTGCTTATTGAAGTAGCGCTCTGTCTTTCTTTTGTTGAGGATATTTTAAACCTTAGCTTCTTCCCTTTTCTCCTCCAAGAGGTCGAGGTGCGCCCCTAGTGCCCTGTTATTTTCAGATTGGTTAAAGTGGCGACTGTAGTGCCTAGGTTGGCTTCCACTAGGGCGACTGCTTTACTCACAAAGCCAAAGTGAATGGTGTTTCACCTGTTGGGGTCTTCACAGTTTTCTTGTAGACCCACAACACCCCTGGAAGTTCTTCCACCCATTCTCCCTTCCTATCCTTGAGTCTCTTTTTCATTAATCCCAAGCAGGGATTTGTTCACAGCCTCCGCCTGTCCGTTAGCTTCGGGGGTGCCCCGATGATGAATATTTGGCTTGAACTTTCAATTCTTTGCACCATTCTATGTAACATTCTGAATCAAACTTTTTTCCATTGTTAGAGATTATGCTTTGAGGGATTCTGAATCGACAGATAATGTTTTTCCACAGGAATTTAGTCATACTTCTTGCTTCTTGCTTCTTGCTGTTATCGTTGCCAAGGGTTCTGTCTTTGCCTATTTTGTAAAATAATCCATGGCGACGTCTATATACTTCACTCCTCCCTTCCTGAGGGGGAATGGACCCATTAGATCAACTCCCCATTGCACGAATGACCATGGGGCGATGATAGAAATCAACTTCTCGGGTGGACAATATGGTGTAGGGGCATAGATCTGGCATTTGGTGTACTTCTTCATGACCTCCTTGGCATCCCTGAGGGCATTGGGCTAATAGTTTCTCGCCTTACCAACCTTTCACGCCAAAGCATTTCTGCTAGAGTGGTTGCCGTAGATTCCTTCGTGGATTTCTACCAAGACGTACTGGGCTTCCTCAGGTGAGATGCATCTCAATAATGGGGTAGCAAAATCTTTCTTGTACAGGATTCCTTCAATCTTTACAAACTGTGCCACCCTCCTCTTTATCTTTTTTGCTCCTTTGTTCTCCTCTGAGAGTTTTCTGGTGTCTACGTACTCTGTTATCTCCTTGGCCCACTCTGGCTCTATAGGTTCTATTTGGTTTATCTGCAGCCCTGCTTCAGGGATTTCCATCACTCTCCTCTGTACCTCCCAAGGTAAATCTGTCTCATCCATCCCTGAGTCAGCTTTAGCTAACCTACCTGCCATTGAGTTGTCCTCCATCGGTATCTGCTCGATATTAAAATAGGAAAATGGTTTGTGGCTCTCCAATACTCGGTTAAGATATCTCTTCAGCTTCTCTCCTTTCGTGGCATAAGCTCCTGTTACTTGGTTAACCACTAGTAGGGAATCTGCCTTCACTTCAACTTCAATGGCGCCCAGAGCTCTCGCGATTGAAAGGCCTTCTATAAGGGCCTCATATTCAGCTTCATAATTGGTGGTTTGGAATGTAAGTGTCGTCATGTAGTAGTGCTCTTGTCCTTCCTCACCGACTATATAAATCCTTATTCCTCCTCCCACTCAATAGGCAAATCAATTAACAAAAAACTAGCCAGGGTTTCCCAAGGGGGGTGGTTGTTGCTTCTACAGGGAACCTTGTGAATTTGACTACAAAGTCTGCCAAAGCTTGCCCTTTTACTACGCTCCTAAGCACATAGTCGATGTCAAATTTGTTGAGCTCAACAGACCTCCCGACCAATCTTCCCAAACTGTCTGGCTTCTGTAGTATCCTCCTTAAGGGTATTCCATTAATACTTTTATAGGGTGAGCCTAGAAATATGGCAGTAACCTTCTGGCAGCTGTCACCAAGGCGAACACCAACATTTCCATTCGTGAGTACCTGGCTTTGGCGCCCCTCAATGCGCGGCTCGTGTAGTATACATGGGCCCATGTTAGCCCCTCTTCTTTAACCATGACTGTAGAGACGGCATTGGGGGATACTGCCAAGTACACATAAAAGACATCTCATGGATTGGGCTACTTCAATAGAGGCGGGTGAGACAAGTATTACTTCAGCTCCCAGAAAGCCTGATCACATTCTTCATTCCTTCATTCCATGGATGTATCTTCCGCATAACCCTAAAAGAACGGAGGCACTTGTCTATGGATCTAGAAACAAACCTATTCAAAGCTGTCACTCTACCTACCAACCTTTGGGTCTCGTTGATGTTCTGTGGTGGCTTCATGTCCAAGATGGCATTGATCTTCTCAGTGTTTGCCTCGATGCATTTTTCAGAAACAATAAAGCCCAAGGATCTTCCCGAGTCCACCTCGAAAACACATTTCGTCAGGTTCAATTTCATCTTATATTTGCGGCGCACCATAAAATATTCTCTCAGATCTACTAGGTGTTCGGTGGGTTCCTTCCTTTTTACCAGAAAGTCGTTGACATACACTTCCATAGTCCTCCCAATCTGCTATTTAAACATCCGATTGACAAGCTTTTGGTAAGTCGTTCCAGCATTCTTCAATCTGAAGGGCATTACTCGATAGCAATAAAGACCTTTGTCGGTAATAAACACAGTCTTCTCCTCGTCTGGTTCATGTAGATTTGGTTGTACCCTAAATAAGCATCCATAAAGCTGAGCATGCAATGGTCTGCCTTGGTGTTGACAATAACGTCAATTCGCAACAGGGGGAAACTGTCCTTTGGGCAGGCTTTGTTCAGGTCAGTGAAGTCTATACACATCCTCCACTTTTCATCACTTTCTTGACTAGCACCTCGTTGGAGAGCCACTCAGGGTAATAGGCCTCCCTTATAAACACTACGGCCAGGAGGCGATCTATCTCCTCGGTTATGGCCATGCATTTCTTCGTACTGAACGTCTTTTTCTGGCATAGTTTCCTCGTCGTCAAATCAATACATAGCCTGTGCTCTATGATAGTATTGTCAATTTCTGGCATGTCTTCATAACTCCAAGTGAATACATCTTTGTGTTCGACCAATAGTTGTTTTAACGCCTCCCTATTCTTAGGGGGAGTTTCATTCCCACTCGTGTTGTGGCGCTTGGCCGATCTCGATGTAATGTTACCATCTCTAGGGGCTCATTTGCCTCTGCCTGTTTTAAACTACTCTCATCCCTAGCTACCACATCTTGGTCGCCTATGGTGGGAGGCAGAGGCAGGGGTCCTCCTTCCTCCTTTTTTGTAATGCATACGCTAGCCGCCCCTATTTTGAGTTCCTATATATAACATTCTCGTGCCAATATTTGTTCTCCATGAGCCTCTCTTACACCCGTCTCCATCGGGAACTTCATTTTTAGATGGTAGGTGGAAGTGAAAACCTTCAATCCATTCAGAGTTGGGCACCCCAAAATGGCATTGTAAGATGATGGAGCTTTGACGACCAGGAAGTTAATCATTGTTGTCACTGTGTGCGTCCCTTGGCAGGCTGTAACAGGCAGTGCGATAGTGCCCACTGGTTGGACAGCTTCGCTGAAGAATCCCTTTAGGGGGTGGGCACGGGGCGCAATCTATTGGGGCTAAGATCTTGGCAAAGGCATCCCAGAACAAAATGTCAACCAAACTCTCGTTGTTGATCAAGATCTACCGAGTCGTGTAGTTAGCAACTAACAAGGTTACTACCAAGGCGTCTTCGTGGGGGGTACATGACGTCTTCACAGGCGTGGTGCCAAGTCTGGGGTGTTTGAATGGTCTATCTATCATGTATACCTCATGGTACCTCACTTTTTGGGCATGCGCCCTTCTGCTAGATGTTTTCGCACCCGCTCCAGCGAATCCTCCCACTATGGTGCTGATTTCCCCTAAATGGGCATGGTCTTGCTTGTGGTTTTGGCAGGGGGCGTCACGTCCCTCCTTTCTTTCTTGTCTCTGCCTTTTTGGGCTACTGCTCCGTCTAAGCCCACACCCTCGGTCTTCTTCCTTCCTTGGCTTGACGTGTTCGGCAAGCATTCGCTCAAGCTCTCCACTCCCCGCCAATTTGGCCACCCTTTTCTTCATGGTTGAGCAGTCTTCTGCCCAGTGGGTATTCGATTGGTGATATCTGCAATAACGTTGTCCCCTTCTGGATGGGTGTGTTTCTTTCCTTGTGGTCCCCGCCTTCTCTTGCACATTTAAATTATTATGGATGAGGCGAGGCCCCTAGTCCCGTTGGGTGGGTGGGGTGCCTTTCCCGCCGCCCCTCTTAATGGCTTGGCCCAGTCTTCTTGTCCCTTGTACTGCTTGAGCTTTTTACTTCTAATTTCATCTCTCATTTCCTCGACTCTAGGAGGGCTTGCAACGTGTCCTCTGTATTGAAGAAATCATCAGCTCTATTCATAAATTCCCTCAGAGTCGAGGGGGTTTTCCTGGCCAACTCGATCATGAATGGGCTCTTAGGCCATATGCCTCCCAAAAGGGCAGCTAGCGTTATCTTCTCATCTTGATCATCAGTCATCAGTCTCTCCTTATTAAATCGGGTTAGATACACTTTCAAGCTCTCCTCCTCCCGCTGCTTAATAGGGAGAAAGTAAGCGGCAGGTCGTCGGCACCACCTACTTCGTGGCCAATTCTTCAAAATTGTTGATTAAACCTAGCCACAATGTTCCAAACCATCCCCGTGCTATCCATTTCAATGTTAACGGGAAAGCTCGACAAGCTACTTCTACTGAGAAGCCATGGAGAGTCATGTGCGCTTTGAAATTCTCCAAGTGATCCACCGAATCTCGAGATCCATCATACATCTCAATCTGAGGAATTTTAAACTTAGGCGGGAGTGGTACTACCATCACTTCTTCGTTGTACAAGAGATCTGTTCGGTTCAACAACTGCTCCACGAAGGAGGACCCTCCCATTTTCCTTGCAATCTCCTCGTATTTATCTACGAGGCTACGTAACTCGTCATGCAGTCTCTTCTTCTGTAACTCTTTAGCATTCGTGCCTCCTGCACTCTGTGCATCTCCTTCTGTCTGCTCATTGTGGGTGAGTGGCGTTGCAGTGTTCTGACGATTCAAATCTTCGTTGTCCTTCCTCAGATTTTTGCCAAACCCATTTCCTAGGTTTTTCCCGAACTCATTTTCAACGTATTTCTATTGTTTCTTTTTTTTTTTTATCTTTCCAGATAAAAATCATTGTTCGTTGATGATGGCCAACTGTGAGTGCTCCCAAACCCAAAATGGTTATTGTAGAACAGAGTAAGTGTATCATGTATTTTTGAAAAAACCCCCTTCAATCAGCCATATAATGCAAGCAAAAAATTTGCGAAAAATACCCATTACAATCAAAATCCATTGACTGTGTAGAAGACGAAAACTGGGCTGCAGTGGGCTATGGCTTTGTGGGGCGGTGGCTTCGTGGAGAAGACGATGGGGCTTCGTGGGGATGTAGAAGACGAAGACGAAGACAATGAAAATAGTAGTTTTCTTGAGGATGGGGGCGAAATGGGAAAGGAGGCCACCAGAGCCCCTTCTATCTTCGAAGGAACAAAAACGATGTCGTTGCATTTGCCACGTCAGACGCGATGCCGCGGGGGTTCCCAGGGCGGTTGCGAATAGCATTTTTCTATCTATTATCACATTAGCCTTTGCGCGTCTGCCGGCTGGATATGTGGCCTTGCAACCCTCATCTTAAAGATCTGGGCTTGACTTTTGAGGCCTGAGGCTTGGGCTCTCCAATGTATGAGCTTACTCCTTTGAGGGCCTAAATAACCCTTTCAAAGAGAATCTAAGATTCTAGTCTTTTTGTTTTTGTATTTTTAAGCGCCATTTATTTTAAGGAAAATGATTTACACACAACACTTTTTACAACACTTTATGCAACTATGTTTTAAATGAGAGATATTTTTGTAAAACACCTTATAAAAGTAACATCATTTTATAAAAATACCCTCATTTTAACACATTATTGTACAATATGTTGTGTATATATCATTACTCTTATTTTAAATATGTATTTTTCCAATTTCTTAATTTTTTTTAATAAATCATGTGGTACCACATGAGGCAAAATGTTGTATAAATTAGGGGTATAAATTTGCAGGTGGTCTTCTCAACTTCTCACTAATTAGTGAGCAGTACTATCCATAAGCCCCACACCTTACACACTCATTTAAAGACATGTCATTTTATCTTTGTATCATATTTTACTTGCAAACATGTCTGGAATCATTTTCACAATGTAGATAAAATTATAAAATGACATATTTTTAAGTGGGTATGCAGAAGTGCAGGGCTTATATTTAGAATTTTTCCTAGTTATAATACGTAATAGAGTCTTCAAATATATATATAAACTAGCGGTGACTAACGTGCAAAGCACGTTTGCCATGTCTGCTTAATTGAAAAAATAAATAAATAATAATTTCTAATATTAAAATAATTAAAATTATTATTTATTCATATTTATTATTTATTATAGAATTTAAATTATATTCAAAATTTAAATTAATTAGATAGTTTTTTTCTATTAAAAATATTCAGTAAAACTTCATCATTTATTTAATGATGATAAAATAATATTTTATAAATTAAAGTTGATTTTAAATGTATGATATAATATTATTCTCTTAAAAATATTCAGTAAAACTTTATCTTTTACTTAATAATAAAAAATTAATATTTTATAAATTAAAGTTAATTTTAAGTTTATGGTAGAATATTTATATTTTAATTATTTGTTTTATATTAGTTTAAATCAATATTTAAATTTCTATCGTTAGATTAAATCTGAATATTAAAGATGATGGGTTGAAATTTAAAACCTAAAAACTAACATTTTCCCCCACTTTTCCTTTCTCACTCTCTCTCATTCCCCATGGGCATTTGCCTAATTTAATTAATTAAAAATATTATCATATTTAAATTATGTTAAAACTCTAATTATTTATATGATTTTAATTTCTTATAAATATTTAGTAAAATTTTATCATTTATATAATAATGGAAGATTAATATTTAATATTTATATATTAATTATTTAAATTTTAAATTAGTTTAAATTAATGTTTAAATTTCTATTATTAGATCAAATCTAAGAATTTAAAATGAAGGATTGAGATTAATTTTTTAAAAATATTTAATAAAATTTTATCATTTATTTAATTTATTTCAATATTTTTAATTAAATTAATATTTATTTATATATAAATCAGTATTTTAATCTTTTATTGTTAAATCATTTTGAAGACCCCAAAACAATAGAACTGGATAAATCCTATAACTTTTTCATTTCTCCCTCACTTTCCCCCCCCCTCTCTCCTCCCTCAGCTTACGCGTACGGGGTATTCTGCCCCTCCTCCCAACCGAATCTTCCTCTGCCCATCCCGACGCCGCCGTGCGTAGGTGAGCCTCACCGCCTTTTCCACCGGCACCACCTCACTCCGGCGAGTCCCCCCACACCGGTCTCCCTCTCTCACGCTCTCTCTTCCTCTCTCTCGACTATGCGCAACCCGAATGGGTTTGATGTTGCTGCGCCGCCGTACGCCATCCTCCGGCGCCACTACCTCCACGGTAGCCTCCTCTCCCACCGGCCATCCCCCTTCAGCAAGCTCGGCCTCCATCTCCGTGTCATTTGCTCCCACGAAATCTACCTCTCTCTTGCACGGGTTCTCCACACCCACGGTAGAGATCCACCTCCTTTCGCCACCGACCATCTCTCGTAGTCGTCCTCACGCCCAGCCGAGCCACCATGGATGCTCACCTTCCCTCACGGACGCCCACTTCCCCTTAGGCCACCCCCACCGTAATTTGTGGTGATTTTTTTTATTTTATGGTATTTTTGTTGTGTTTTTGTGGTGATTTTGTTAATTTGTGGTATTTTTGTGAAGATTTTATGATATTTTGTGGTTTTACCGTGTTTTTGTGATGGTTTTGTTGTGGTTTTGCTTCGGTTTTGCATCTGTGGTTTTGCTTCGAGGATGCAAAGAGGGACGAGATGCGATTTGCTGAAGATTTTACCGTATTATTACTGTTTGGTGAAGATTTTATGATGATTTTGTGGTTTTATCGTGTATTTTTGTGATGATTTTGTTGTGGTTTTACTTCAATTTTGCATCGGTGGTTTTGCTTCGAGGATGCGATTTGCAGTTTTACTTCGATTTACTTCGGTATATTTTTGAGAGGATGCGATTTGCGGTTTTGTGATTTTGCCGTGTTATTACTGATTACAATTACTGTTCATTACTGTTGATGTCACTGTTCATTGGGCGATAGGCGCTTTTAAGTATAAGGAGATATATATATTTATATATATATATATATATATATAATAGAGAAAATATTAGAAAAAAGAAAAAGAAGAAGCAAACGAGTCGTGCGAGTGGAATCGGATTATTCTGCGAGCCGGAATCTACTGTACTACACAGCCCGCCGAGTCGCCGACGGTCGAATTCTGGCGACTGGAGCGAGTCGTCCATTTCAATTAGAGAGAGAGAAGTCGTGAGATGGAAGTAGGCGGCAACAAAGGAGACAGCATGGTGGAGTCCCCAACCCGTTCTCAGCAAACTAGTAATCGTCCTTATCCCTATATTTCAACACCCACATTTTCTGCCGTTTCTGTTTCGTTGCTTAGGATATGAAGGAAAACAGAAAGATACACGAGAGAAATGGTTATGCTTATGGAACATACGTTTATTAGAGTTATTTCTTGATTACTTTTTGGAGAAATTTGCTTAATAGGCTGAATGGTTATGCTTATGCGAGGCTGAATTTGAATGGACTTGTCTGTGCTCTTCGGGCTTTTCAAATCCTGGGGAAATTTCTATTCTTATGAGCTTTGTTTCCTTTTGTTTTCATACAGCTCCCCAACTTCGAATGTTCCCCTGTATTAACCCAAATTTGGTTTTATATTCTGGTTTTATTTTCTATATTATATTCAGAGACTTGTTATAGTTGGAATCTCGGAGCTCTTTGTTTTGGTGTATTTTAATCTGGCAATGGAACGTACTTTGCCTTGAATTTGGGTAATAAACTTGCGTCGATTTGAATAGATACAGACCAATTAATGAGATCAAATATATGCGTCACTAGTTATGAATCTTTCTCACATTCTCTGGTTGCATAATACTAGTTAAGCAAGTTGCTAAAACTGGCTTGTATTTTTTTGTCATGGAAAGTTCCTTTTATCACACATTTGAATTAGGAAAATTATAAACTTACCACTCTTTTACAATTCTATTTTAAATGAAGGGTGGCTATATAAAATTGAAATGAATTTTTATGTGATGGCACTATTAACCCTCACAACACTTTGGGGAATACTGACATCCAATTACATGAAAATTACCTTTTGGAGAGATGTAGGATAGATCAGTTCCCTACGATGCCCAAGATTTGACATTATTTGCAGAGGAACAACAAAAGTGTAGTGGGTTGACATGATGCCCAATTAGGAAGATCCCAATTTACAGAAATTACCTGGTATGGTTCATAAAGACTGGTTTCTTGGTGGTGGAGCTGAAGTAACTTAGGTTTTGAATTAGGCCATTATAGTGTTTCATATGTCTTTAATTGGCAGTTATAACACCTCAACAGGACTGTGAACGGTCAACATATCTACAGATAAAGTTACAAAAACTACTTGAAAGCTAGCTTCTTCTTATCTCTACTTCCCAAAAGCCATGACCACACTTTAAAGGTCTTAATCGGGTATGATAAGGGTTTTTCAAAATCCCCAAGACGCATGAATTAAAGATCATGATAATGCTTATAGGCATTGCCAATCTTTTATTGACATTGTTGCACACCAGTTTTAATATCAATATGTAATTACTTTCGTTTTTGGAAAGTAGTAGGTATTTCCCTTGTATACGTCCTGTGTACTTGGGCTTATGCCTATTTCTTGGGAATAAAATATTTTATTACTTATCAAAAAAATATCAATATGTAATTACTTGGTCATGCACCTGGAACCTACCTAGTTTTTCCCCATGTTTTTTTTTTTAATAAGAAGAAATTTTATTAGAAATGAATGTATAGGTGAAGCCCATGTACACAAGAAGTATACAAAAGAAAGCATCTAAATACATTCTAGGACATAAGAAACGTTTTTCCCCTAGTTAATAAATAGTTTGGTATCCTTCTTGTCTCAAGCCTATAGAGGGTTTGGTTTGTATTTCATTGCATGCATACAGCTTGTAGGAACATGATAAATAATGCATTGACCATTGACACATTAGCGTGCAACTTTTACAGAATTTGAAAATAAAGTATAAGATTTCAGGCAAGCCTGAAATATCAATGCACTTGATAGCATGACATGTACAGAAATTCTCAAAGATTAAACTACACCAAATCACTCATCAAGATCTGCACCAAGACTATAGTTGATATGAGTTTTAACCACTGGCCTATAAAGGAAGGATTATTGGCAGCACCAAGCAAAGAGGAATGAGAGGATGACATCGAAATATAGGTAAGAGAGTAGAAACAGTTGCTGCAAACTGTCTTATCCACACTTTCATATTCCAAAAACTCAATTTTACTTGGCTTTCTGTAACAAGCGAGATGAGTGTACAAGATGTCCTATCATTCTTAGCAGCGGGAGATGTAGGAAAACCTTTTTATTACACTGTTTAGGTGGTGGTTTTGCGATTTTGTTTTCTTTTTTCTTTTTTGGATAAGTGGGGGGTTATGGTTTTAGAGAAAAGTAGATTTTGGAATTTTTTTGGCAGCTATAAATTGGGGCTTTAAGGTAGGTTTGGAATGGTTCGTCGATGTTAAAGTATGAGAGAACTCTAGGATTTAAGGGTTTAGAAAGGTATGAGAGAAGGAATATGGTTTGGGGATTAAAGGAAGAAAACAGAAAAGAAATTGGTGGCTATTCTAAGCTTTGTGAAAATCATGCGCCACAGAGTCTTGTTCAGCCTAACCCAAAGAAATACTAGGATTCAATCCATGCAAATCATCTCGTCTTCCTTCCATCGGATTCCTGATCTCATGGTCAGGATGTTGAATTTGTGTGTGTACTCTTACATATAATAACCCTCTTGCACTGTATTAATTGTAAGTGAGCTTCTTGCTTGTGATTTCATGGTACAAAGTAATTAGTTATAGCGATTTGCACGTCCAAATTGATGACACTTTTCCATTGAAATTCTAGCTATCCAGTTTTGTTTAGCATCCCCACAAGAAGACTTCACTTTTCGTCATACAACATATGACAAAGCTCTCTGAAATATGGAATTGTCAAGAAATACCTCTCCTCATAATAATCATCAAGCCTTAGTCTAACAACTCTATCCACGTTAACCAATCTATCACTCTCCTCCTGTGGAAGAAAATGCTGATTTTCTCCCTTAAAGGTAGCACCTTGATGCGTTAACCCTATGACTGTGTCAGCTGTGGGGGCACTTGATTATGGTGGTTCCCTGGGAAGTTAAGAGACAAAAGGTGTTGGGTTTTAGTGATGCACAGGAGTTGAATCTGGAGCTGATTAGGCCTCATTTGTTTTCAAGAAACTTCTCAACTCATCTCATCTAATCATTACAACTTTTCCAAATTCTCATACAAAATAAAATAAACAATTCAACTTTTTCAAATCCTAAAATAAAAATAATATTAAAAATATATATTTTAACAATATTTTATTTAACTTTTTAATTTTAATCTCATCTCATCTCATCTCATCTCATCTCATCTGCGAAAACAAACGAGGCCAATTTAGTGTACCTAGGGTCTTATAAGTGGTTGGTTCAACAGAATTTTCTTGAGAACAAGGGCCGACAGCCTGTGCGGAGTTTTGTATGGTAAACAATTGTTCCAGCATTGCTTACATTGTCGCTTTATGGGATCATGCACATGATGTGTCACAAAAAATTTGCTAGTACTTTTTGCAAAATTTGACCTGCACATGCTTCTAGCATAACCACTTTCCTTCTGAGGCCGTGTGCACATGATCTATATGGTGTTCAGTATGGCTCAACCTTAGTACTTCCGAAGTTCCCATGTGTTGGTAGCCACATGAAATCAATACGACCAAGGAACAATCCCGCCAAACATAACCCTCAATATATCCAAATTCAGAATAAAAAACAGTAATATTCTCTAAGAACAATACTCCAATTAAACGACTAAAAAACCTCTAAAGTAAATTATAGAACAAAGGTTTTCTAACTCCCATGAATTGTTCAAAAAATAATTCGATAAACTAACCATTTTACAATTTGTGTGTGTCATCCATCCACCAAGACCATATGATAATCTTCTCTTTATTATTCAAATTTTATTAGGATGATATAGTTTGGTGGTTAGAGATTTTGTGCACATTTTCATATAGTTGTGAGTTTTGTGTTTATGAGGGTCATGGAGTCCATTGAAAATATTTAGAAAGAAAAGTAATTGAAATGTATGTTTTTGGTGTTTTGGAAGAGTTGGGGTTCACTTAAAGTATATTAGTTTTTTGAGAGTTTTTCTTTCTATTTTTATTTTTTTGTAAGAGGTATTGATTTCTCATGGTGTTTTTGAAAGTGGTGGGGCCCACTGATGATTAGACATTTTTTTTGGGATGGGGGAATAAGTTTGTCGGGGTAAAACATGTTTGTTTTTAGAGTTGATGGAAAATGAATTTTTTTTTTTTTTTTTGTTGCATAATCATTGTTTGTAATACCCGTATAAGAAGGTGCGAAATGGGATCCCATTTTGCTTATGAGGAAGAAGCTCTTGCCCTTTATGATAATTCCAATGGGCTCTAATTGTAACATGGACTAGTCATTCATTGGATTGTTACATTGTTATTTGAAATTTCTTTAATGCTCAAGTTTGTTGAATTATTTTTCTAAAACTTTTCTTGGAAGTTAGAAAGTGTGGTTGTTTAATGCTTTTATTGTTTAATTGGAGTATTTTTATTGGAGATTTTGTTTCTTTTACGATTTTTTAACATATCGAGTATTATGTTTGGTGGTTGTGTATGTTTATGATTGTTAATTCCATTGAAGGATAGAGATTTTCCTGTTGAAATTATTCTGGGAAAGTTAGAGCTCTAATTATTTTGGAAGAACTTGTAACAGTTTAATAGTACAATTACAGCTAGCATGATACTAGTTTTGGGTTTAGGGCGCTACAGGTTATAGATGCTGATAATTTTAACCCACTGACTTGTGGGATCTTGGAATAACTTGAAAATGGTATTTCTATAAGATGTAGTCAATTACTTGTTGTTTTGACTTAAATCGATCTTTTCAAATCTTTGGTAGGGCACTTGAAACTAAATGTATGAAATGAACAACCTAACCATCGATGGTTTGTTGTGTATTTCAGTATCTGATGATGATGAAATAGACTACTCTGTGAAACCAGAGTTCTATGATCCCGATCTTGATGATAAAGATGAAGTATGGGTTCAAAAGAGAAGAAAAGGTCGCAGCTCTGATGCTGTTCTTAGCTGCCCAGCTTGCTTTACAACTCTGTGCCTAGAGTCCCAAAGGTATATGCATTGGACCTGTATATTGGTAAAACCTCTTTGTACGTTTTCTTTCCATAAACAAAATGGTATTTTTATGTGCTGTTTCTTTATTTCTTCATGACAAATTTTTTTTTTTCATTCTTTTATTTTTATTTTTATTTTTTGCCCCCGGGGGAAGGGGGGGGGGGGCGGCAAAATCGAAGATCCAAACAACCTTTTTAGCGTAAATCTTTCAATTTATGAGTCAATTATGTGGAAGTTATTGGTTTACAGGAAAGTGTACCATAGGATGGCATGGGTATTGAAGGAATCAAGGGAAATGGCTCTGTACATGGAGAGGAAGGGTTGGATGAAGATGTAATGGACAGCAGTGTCCTGCATTGCACATGTGCCAGGACTTGTTGATCTATTCTCATGAACTGTCTTTGTGTTTGTTCGGAATACGAAGGTTGGCTGATCTGATGATGACTTATGTTTTCAGCAAATACAACTTAAGACAGTTGTATGGAATTGAATTCCTGAACCCTGAATTAAACTTCCACACCTTGTTGATTGGGAAAGGAAATGCCATTTGGTCCAAAGACTATAGTCAATCTAACTTTGATATGCCATTGGTAAACTATGCATACGCAAGCTATGCAGTATCCAAACATCAATTTCTTGGATTATGAAGCTGTAAGGTGTATCAAGGACATTGTAGACACCCAATCTAGGCAGGGTTCTAGAATGCTTCACTTCCCCTGATAGATAAAAGCATCTTGAATTGGCAATAATTAAATAAAATGACCTTGAGGTTTAATAGAGCAAATAGACTCGGCCTTTGCACTCCATTAGTGTTTTTCCTTTTTTTTTTTTTTTTTTTTTTTTTTTAGGGTTGCCGGGTAGGGGATACAAAAATAAATTTTTCAATGAGAACATATTAGCATATTAATGGGAGCTTTTCCTGATAAAAGTTTGATGCTTGTTATGGTGCTCAACTTTACATTAGGTTAATTCTCTTTCAGTAAACTGCCAGTATATCCCAGTTTTTTTGGCTTCTTTATAAATTAGATTAAGGAGAAACCATGTTAATTCAGTTGTCTGAATTACGTATCTTGATGGTGCCCCACTTTCATTTGAAGTGGCTTACAATGTTTAATTGATGAGAGTTAAATCAATATCTGCATCTTGGTATTATTTCTTACCAAAAGATGAAATAAATTGGATCATCCATTGGGTTAAGGCTGTGCTTGCTTCTGTTAAATTGTTTCCAGGCCATATGTCATCTTTGGGAGTGCTGTAGTAGATGATCATTTTCTGTTCTTATAAAAAGGAAACACGCACCCACACACAAATTTGTGGGGGCATGTATGTGTGTCATGTTTTTGTTACTAACTTGTGCATCATGGGAAATGTTCTTTTATGTGAGAGCATTGTAGTACATATTAATGATTGTTCATTGCATCAAACAGTAGGGTGTTTGTAATGCCTCAATGGAAAGTCCAAACCATATGGCCTATACTTCAAAAGGATTAATTAATGATACAATTGGAGCCCCATTAGAACATTATAAATAGCAAGAACTTCTCATTTCCAAGTAATATGGGATCCCATATACCGCCTACTTTTATCACTTATCCTCGTCAGGCCAGTCCGTCGTAGGTGACATGGCTCGAGTCCCACATTTCTGGTTGGGATTGGCAAAATCGAAGATCCAAACAACCTTTTTAGCGTAAATCTTTCAATTTATGAGTCAATTATGTGGAAGTTATTGGTTTACAGGAAAGTGTACCATAGGATGGCATGGGTATTGAAGGAATCAAGGGAAATGGCTCTGTACATGGAGAGGAAGGGTTGGATGAAGATGTAATGGACAGCAGTGTCCTGCATTGCACATGTGCCAGGACTTGTTGATCTATTCTCATGAACTGTCTTTGTGTTTGTTCGGAATACGAAGGTTGGCTGATCTGATGATGACTTATGTTTTCAGCAAATACAACTTAAGACAGTTGTATGGAATTGAATTCCTGAACCCTGAATTAAACTTCCACACCTTGTTGATTGGGAAAGGAAATGCCATTTGGTCCAAAGACTATAGTCAATCTAACTTTGATATGCCATTGGTAAACTATGCATACGCAAGCTATGCAGTATCCAAACATCAATTTCTTGGATTATGAAGCTGTAAGGTGTATCAAGGACATTGTAGACACCCAATCTAGGCAGGGTTCTAGAATGCTTCACTTCCCCTGATAGATAAAAGCATCTTGAATTGGCAATAATTAAATAAAATGACCTTGAGGTTTAATAGAGCAAATAGACTCGGCCTTTGCACTCCATTAGTGTTTTTCCTTTTTTTTTTTTTTTTTTTTTTTTTTTTAGGGTTGCCGGGTAGGGGATACAAAAATAAATTTTTCAATGAGAACATATTAGCATATTAATGGGAGCTTTTCCTGATAAAAGTTTGATGCTTGTTATGGTGCTCAACTTTACATTAGGTTAATTCTCTTTCAGTAAACTGCCAGTATATCCCAGTTTTTTTGGCTTCTTTATAAATTAGATTAAGGAGAAACCATGTTAATTCAGTTGTCTGAATTACGTATCTTGATGGTGCCCCACTTTCATTTGAAGTGGCTTACAATGTTTAATTGATGAGAGTTAAATCAATATCTGCATCTTGGTATTATTTCTTACCAAAAGATGAAATAAATTGGATCATCCATTGGGATTAAGGCTGTGCTTGCTTCTGTTAAATTGTTTCCAGGCCATATGTCATCTTTGGGAGTGCTGTAGTAGATGATCATTTTCTGTTCTTATAAAAAGGAAACACGCACCCACACACAAATTTGTGGGGGCATGTATGTGTGTCATGTTTTTGTTACTAACTTGTGCATCATGGGAAATGTTCTTTTATGTGAGAGCATTGTAGTACATATTAATGATTGTTCATTGCATCAAACAGTAGGGTGTTTGTAATGCCTCAATGGAAAGTCCAAACCATATGGCCTATACTTCAAAAGGATTAATCAATGATACAATTGGAGCCCCATTAGAACATTATAAATAGCAAGAACTTCTCATTTCCAAGTAATATGGGATCCCATATACCGCCTACTTTTATCACTTATCCTCGTCAGGCCAGTCCGTCGTAGGTGACATGGCTCGAGTCCCACATTTCTGGTTGGGATTGGCTCTGATACCATTTGTAACGCCTCAATGGAAAGCCCAAACCACATGGCCTATACTCCAAAAGGACTAGTTAATGATACAATTGGAGCCTTCATTAGAACATTATAAAGAGTAAGAATTTCTCCTTCCCAAACAATGTGGGATTCCATACACCACCTACCCGTATCACTTATCAGAAGGGGTATCACAGTGTTGCCTATATAGCATCACTGCTAGTGTTTTTTTTTTTTTTTTTTTGTATTGGAAACGAAGTACTATATTTGGGTGTTATTTTGTGATTTCTCAAGAACTTGTGGCATCTTTGGTAATAGATTTTTTTAGAAAGAAAAAAAAGGTAAAAGCATGTAGATTAGTGTCAAACCCCAATTAATTGATGGAGGCAATTATGGTAGTTGTGGTGATTTAAGCAGGAAAATTGTTGTGCCGATAGTGGTGGTGCTTTGGAAATCGTTGTTGTGGACCTGGTGTGTATATTGGGAACTAGGTTGAGATACCAAGAACAGTTGTGGTACAGTGGTGAAGGTGGCTAAGGTAGTTAATGAGGTAGGCGATGACTTTAGAAGTGTTCACAATGGTGTTAGTGACTAGGGAGATAGCACATCTAAGGGTGGCAGTGGTGTGGCGGCAGTAGCCGGAACCAAAATAGCAGCACCAATGCAGGCATCAATGATTATGATTAGTGGATACCTGTAATTTTTTTTTTTTTTTTTTTAGTAAGATTGATACCTGTAATTTAGATGGTCATGGAGGCAACAATAATGGTAGGTGCCATGGCAGTAATAGTGGCAATTGTAGCGATTGTCAAGGTTTCTCCCTCTTTTATGGGGACTGCTTTGGAAACAGGATAGTATAGATGTGCGTTGACTTCATTTCTTGCAATGTAAGCACTTTTCTGAATAAGAAATTGCAGCAATGATGTGTTCATGGTTTTGGCTTCTAACTCTGGTTTTGCTTCTTCAGCCATCTTAGTGTATCAAATTTGTTAACTGTTTCTGTTGTTTGCAATAGTTACCTAAAAGTTTGTGTGTATGATCAAATAGGCTACATATCTTAGAGCTTGAGTTTGGTTTTGTAGGCATGAAAAGTATGTCACCCAGTACAGGGCTGTATTTGTGATGAACTGCAAGGTTAATAGTGACCAAGTATTCGCGGAGAAACATTCCAAACCGAGAAAAGGCAAAAGAGGGAGGACATCTGGTGAGAGTGAATCAGGCTTTTCCGGGTCTGAAACATTGCATAAAGTAAGCTGCTCTGCTTGCTCTACAGAGGTTGGCATCATTGATCAAGATGAGGTTTATCATTTCTTCAATGTTCTTCCAAGTGAGTCTTGACATGCCTAGTTTCATTACATGTGGCATGAAATAGGTTGCGTGGTTACAGTTCCATTACATCTGGCTGTCCTGAATTTTCTTGTTACAAAAATTTACTGTACTCATTAGTAATCTTTTCACTGAAATTTCAAAGCAAAAGCCTGTAACAGCTCGCAAGTCTCAAGCTTTCTAGATTTCATAAAGACTTTTGCTCTTTTTCTTCTTGTTGCAAGTTGGGTGTATCCTTCTGGATACTTCAGGTATTTGGGTTGTGCCTGCACTTACAATTAAATTGTATTACTTATAAAAAAAAACTATCGGGTGCCTCTGTGTGTGGCTAACTGTTATGATCCTTAGGATTAAATATTTAATCAAATCATCATCCAACAGATGTACGGCTTTTAAATTAATGGTTAGGCCTTAACACCTGGTATTAGACAAGGTACTATATCAAGAGTTCGAGTCATGGAGAGACTGACTCGGTGACCTATAAATGAGATTAAAATAGCTCGATGCTATGTATAAGCTTAAGAGTGAAGTTGCCAAAAGAAGAATGTTATGCCTTTTTAACATATTGAGAAGTATAGCATGAGTACAGAGCGAACTGTCCTTTCCCTTCCAAAAATAGTGTATAATATGGTGATCAGTGTATGTTGTGGTATGTTAAAACTGCTGAAATTGCAATTCATCAGCTCCATCTCATCTTTAATCCTTTGGCCAGACGGCTTCAATGATACATCTGCAGGGGGTTGCATACGAAAGCACACAGCTCCTAACCCCGAAGGAGAGATCAAATCAAGAGTAAGTGCTGAATTCTTATTCCTCAGATATCGTTTCAAATTTAAAATCTAAAACTAGGTGGGTTTGATTTTGGGATATTGCGTCTAAATTATAGATTCTTATTGGAATTGACAATTCAGTGTCAAAATTAAGAGATTATTGAACTTTATGATAAATACTAAACTATAGTTAGGAAAATAATAGAAATGGTCGTGCAACCAGTTTTAAGTTGTATATTTGGAGAAGCCAAGGAAAGATAATGTGGGAATTGTTTTGAAGTGGAAAGTTACAAGAGACGATAGACTCTACAGTACAATTTTATAGGATACATGCATTCTGGAATAAGATAGGATCAACAGTCCATGGACCTCCTTCAATGTCACATTTTAGTAGTGATGCATGTTGGTTAGAAGTTGAAGGTATTAATAAAATTCATGCAGGAGTGATGCATGTTGAGTAGGACTGGATAGCAACTCCTTCAATGTCACATTTTAGTCATCTCTCTCTCTCTGTGAAATATCTACTTCTGACTCTTTGAGAGCTGCAACGCATTCTATAATGAGTAATGATATATACACAACATATTGTATAACATATTGTGCAACAATGTGTTAAAATGAGAGTATTTTTGTAAAATAATGTTACTCTTATAAGGTGTTTTACAAAAATACTCCTCATTTAAAACATAATTATATAAAGTGTTGTAAAAAGTGTTGTGTGTAAATCATTTTCTTTCTATAATTGGAAGAAGCTAAAAGATGGCATAAAAGACGGTCTTAAGTCTTCCCAAAGTATGCACTCATGGGTAGAAAGGACGGACTTGTCTGCATGAGCCCCATGTCACAGGTTCGATTCTCCTTAAGATCAAACTGCGATTTAAGTAGGAGATCATGATGGCAGATTGCTATACTACTCTGCCCGGGAGTTTAGGTTCCATGGGTGAGTTTTAAAGAGGCTTTGCCGTGAGGTGGTTCTCCCATCATTAAAAAAAAAAAAAAAAAAATTTGCTTGTAATCAGCTTGTTTAGAGTATAAGGAATGGGTTAAACAGCTACTAGTTTTTTTAATAAGATTGCTTTTAATCATGCCAACAAACTTAAATATAATTGGATGTATTAATCGGTTTTTGCTATTTGCAAACATGGTTTATGAGGCCCAATTTGAGTTAGAAAAAGATAAAATAAAATGTTATTGTCGTTTTATCATTATGGGATCAATTTTAGTGGTGTTGGGTGTGTACAAAAAGACTTATAAATAGATATTGTTTTCATATTAAAAGTGTAAGAATGTATTATTGTAAAAGAAATTTATAAATAATTAGAGAATACAAGGTATTTCATGGTAGAAACATTGATACAAGTTAATTTAGACAATCATCTACTACTCATCTTCTTACACTGGAAGAATGCAAATGAGAGAGTTTTAAATGTGTTAGAAGAAGTATCAATATTATAGACTTTTACTTTGCGTTAGCCCTGAGGCGCACCTATGATTTTGTCATTTTACGTCTTCTTTTATTACTTTTTATCTCTGACTTAGTCTTTCTTTTTTTTCATTTTTGATTTTTAAATAAAAAAATAAAATGATTTTAAAAGAAAACTAACCCACTCCATCGTATAAAAATAAGGACTCTTTCATCCAATTTTCTCTCTTTCGTCTCAAAGAAAATAAAAATTCAAACAGTTCCATGAAATCTTCGGTAGGCTGCCGTTGCGCCGCCAATCAAAGCTCAAGCTTAGGTGTGTGGAAAATTTGTTTACCCATCCAAAAATACTAATATTTTATTTTGAAGATGAGAATGTTTTCTTTTTTCTAATGGTTTAAGAGAAAAAAAAAATATCTAAAATCAAAATATGATCAGAGTAAAATGGCCCAATAGAATTTTCAAACCAAAGTATTACATAGTTCCAATATAATCTAATAAATCACCTAGAAGACGCTTACTAACAAATTTACAGTACAAAGTGAGAAAGAAATGAGTTTTGATCGGCATTGTCGCATTTTCGGCAAACTTCATAGATTTTGTCTATAAGAGATGAAAATTAAAAGGAGATGACATTTAGGAACATTTTTGCTTGAAAAATGCCCAAGGCCGTAAGCTCTCCCTTTTAAAATAAATTTCAAAATTCTTGCTCTTTCATCCAAAATTACTTCTCAGTTGATCTTCAAAATTTTTTCCATTTTTTGACTTTAAACCGATGTGGTCGGGGCACGTCAGGTGCACCCCGAGGTTAACACACATGGAGCCATTCTCTAGAGTTTTTCTATTAGATAACAAGATCATTGGTGAATAATGAATATATATATATATATATATATATATATTGGACAATGCTAGGGGGCCGTCCAACATATACTACTGAGCGAACCCTTAGTGCATTTCCAATTTTTTTCTTTTTTTTCAAAACTTTTTAAAATATATTTAAACATTTTTTTTAAAAGAGACAAATATTCACCAGTAATCAATTTTTTAATTATTAATAAATTTTTTTTTAAAAAAAAATGTTTAAATATAGCATTTTCTATATTTTTCATCCATTCATTCTAAGGATCATAGTGGAAGATACGACTGTCATGAACACCATCATATTTAGTTATGGTGATTCGTAAAATAAATATCATTCCAATAGAGATTCTATATCCACCAAATTATTTACCTCGAAACTCAAGATTATCAATTGTTCATCCGTACTATAAAGTTTGGAACGAACTACCTTTCCACTATTAATTTTTTAATAGTGGACCTCACTCTTTTTCAAAGCGACTGCACGGCATTTGCGCATTCCACGACTATATGTAGCATTACTCTTCTTTAATATACTTCTTGATGTCCCTCCCCATTCCACCCCAAACAAAATCTGCTTTGGCCCTGTGTAGAGACTTCTGGTATCCTGAATGCCCTCCAAAAGCACTACTATGTATGAATTGCAAAATCTGCTACAATCCATTCTTCACTGTAAAGGCTTGGGTCAACAACTCGCCTTGCAGTAACTTCATGCAAATTCCAGAAATCTCTTCGTCTTGCAAGTATGAATATTTCAGCTGTTGTACCACATTAGATCTAGAACTGTAATAGTAGATAGCACTGCCTCATTCTCAATCACCTTATCCCTTCTTGAAAGAGCATCTGCAGCCACATTTTCTCTGCCTCTTCTATACTCAATAGTAAAGTCATAGTCCATTAACTTGCTAAGCCATTTCTGCTATGATGGTGTCTCTACCTTCTACTCCAACAAAAATTTCAAGCTTTGTTGGTCAGTCTTGATTACAAATGTAGTTCCCAAGAGACAAGACCTCCACTTCTTTACAACCAATACCAATGCCAAAAATTCTTTCTCATAGGCACTTAAATCCAAAGCTTTGCCTTTCAAAGGTTGACTAAGGAAAGCCAAAGGTCTTCTATTTTGCATCAACACAACTCCAACTCTTTTACCTGATGTATCACACTCAATTAAAAATGATTTAATAAAGTCAGGTAATGCTAAAATAGGTGGTTGAGAAATAGCATGCTTCAATGCCTCAAATGCATGTGTAGTTGAATGTCCCTAATGAAAAGCATCCTTCTTGAGCAAATCAGTAAAAGGAGTAGCAATTAATCCATAATCCCTTACAAATTTTCGATAATACCCAGTCAATCCAAGGAACCCCCTCAAGGATTTAATAGACTTGGGAAAAGGCCACTCAACCATGGCTTTTATCTTGGATGGATCAGCATGCACTCCCAAAGCATACACTAAATGTACAAGATAATCAATTTGTTTACAACCAAATTTGCATTTACTTCTTTTAGCAAACAATGTATGTTTTGCTAAAACATCCAACACCAAAGTCAAATGCTGCAAATAATCCTCTTTATTCTTACTGTATACCAAGATATCATCAAAGTAAACTATAACAAATTCTCTTAAAAAATGGTTGGAATACCTCATGCATCAATGACTGAAGGGTAGCAAGAGCATTGGTTAAGCCAAAAGGCATAACCAAAAGCTCATAATAGCCTTCATGGGTTCTGAATGTTGTCTTCTCAATATCAGACTCCCTTACTCGAATTTGATGATAGCCAGACCTGAGGTTTCGCATGGAAAAAATGGTAGCCCCACACAACTCATCAAGGAGCTCATCCACCACTGGAATAGGAAACTTGTCTTTAACAGTTTCCTTATTCAAAGCTCTGTAATCAATGCACATATGCCAAGAACCATTAGCTTTTCTGTCTAGGAAGACAGGTGAGGAACAAGGAGATTTACTATACCTTATTACTCCTGCCTCAGCAATTCCTTAACTATTTTTTCAATCTCAGTTTTTTGTACAAAATGATACCTATATGGCCTAACAGAAATAGGCATTGTACCCTCTTTGAGGTTAATTTTGTGGTTGTGGCTTCTCTTGGGTGGCAAGCCTTTAGGCTCCTCAAAAACTATAGAAAACCTTCTCAAAATCTTTTCAATTCCAACATCCTTTCTTCTGCACTACTAGTCTTCTGCTACTATATTAATTGTAAAAACATGCCCTTCCTCTCAATTGTAGTCAATTGGCAAATCTACACATCTTCTACTAATTTTGATTTAGTAAGCATTCATCCCTCTAATTGTCACTGACTTCTTGTTCTGCTCAAAGGACATAGGAAGGCCATTAAAGTCCCATAACACAGGACCTAAAGTTCTTAACCACTGCATCCCTACCACCACATCACAGCCCCCAAGAGGTAACAGGAAAACATCTGTACTAAACTGGTTTCCTTGCATATGAAGCTGTAGCTTCTCTATCATTCCCTCACTTCTCATTCTTTCTCCATTTGCCACTCGCACTTCAATTTGTTTTCCAGAATCAACTTCTAATCCCACTTTCCTAGCAACCATGGATCAAGGAAATTATGTGTACGGCATGTGTCCACAAGAATGACCACATAAGTTTTGAACTTTGCCATGTATTCTCATGGTTCTTAGGCTCAAAGATCCTGCAATAGCATGCAGAGATATCTCAGGAACTTCACACTGTGCTGGTACAATATCAATGCTATCAACATCTTCGATCAACTCACAACCTTGCACCTCATCTCCTCGAAATAACACCATCCCTTCCATCACAAAAATTCTGGCCTTCTTACACTTGTGACTAGGGTTCCATTTCTCATCACAGAAAAAGCACAACCCCTTTTCTCTTCTTTCTTTCATCTAAATTGGACTCACTTTCTGCACAGGTAAGGAGGCTTAAAATTACTAGCTCTCCCTACAAAGCGTTCTCCTTTCTTCCCACATTGCTGTCAAATCCATTCCCTCCTACAGGAAATGGTACATAAGAAGCTTGATAATTTTCCCCCTTATTGCCCCACGAGTACTAAGAATGTACTCCTCTTGAATCTTGGCAAGGCCAAAGACAGAATTAAGGTTCTGAGGATGTAGCATCCTCACGGGTAGCCTTATTTCATCTTTAAATCCACTCAAGAACATACTCAATTTATAGTTATCAGATAATCCTTTTAACCTATTGGATATCATCTCAAATTGAGTTTTATATGCAGCTATTGTAGTGCTTTGTTTAAGTCTAGTAAGGGCTTCCATGGGATCATCATAGGATGAACTCCCAAATTTCAATTGCAAAGCCTCGATAAAAGAACTTCAAGAATAAAAAATTCCTATTTCTTCGGCATCTTGAAATCAAATTAAAGCACTACTCTCCATGTAAAATGATGACCTTAAAATCTTTTACCCATCCAGCATAGGGTATAAAGCAAAATAGTGATTTACTTTATAAATCCACCCCGATGGATTAGTCCCATCAAATCTTGGAAAGTCTAGTTTAATTGAGCGAAATTGCATACCTCTTGATACACCCATCTACTCAAAATTCATCTCTTCTTATCTGCCACCCATATGTTGATGACCCATTCTTTTGCCATTAACAGCCTCCAGTAAAACATCTATCTTGGAATTCAATACCTCTAACACTCTTTGGTGATCTTCTAAATTTTTTCCTTGCTTTTCTTGATGTTGTCATAACCCCACCACTATCTTCTCCAACTCTTTGAAACGAGTTCCCTCCGCCATCAGGAAAAAAAAATTTCCCCCAGAATTTCGAACTGCTCTGATACCTATTGTAGCAATGAATTCAGAAATTGACTCAAACTCTGATCTTCGAGGGACCAATTCCTCCAAGAAATCACTTTATTAACTTTCTTCCACGAACTAGATTAAAAAATACATCCTTTTTATACACAATCCAGACGTTAGTTCAATTACAAAGGGAAGGGTATTCTAGTACATTCAAACAACTAAGTAAGGTCACAAATTTAATTATACACTGCTTAATGATATGTGCCATCATGTGCCTAACTCACTGCTAACTGCTGCACTAAGCCCTTTCGATCGATGGCTAACTAACTTCCAGACTCATCTCTTCTTCTTAGTACACATAGCAATTACATAATGGCGTACTATCTTGCTGATGGTATCTATCCACAATGGTCTACATTTGTCAAAACACTTCCAACCCTAGTAGGTGCAAAAAATAAACATTTTGCTGCAGCTCAAGGATCTACAAGGAATGATGTAGAGTGTTCATTTGGAGTGCTCCAGGCACATTTCACTATTGTGCGTCAAACTACACAGATATTCAAAGTCTCTGTGCTCAAGGCCATAATGAAGGCGTGTATAATTATTCATAACATAATTGTTGAAGATAAGCGAGATGTGCAAGAAATGGATTTCGATTATGAACTAATAGATGAAATCCCTCATACAACCAGTATCATGCGCTCAAAAGGATATGCTTATGGAGTCATACGTGGCCATCTTCGCATTAGAGATCGACAAACTCATTCACAACTCCAATCGGACCTTGTTGAACACCTATGGCAACTACATGGAGAATCATAGGAACTTTGAATGAGCTCTTAGTTTTATTTTGTGTTTACAAATCCGTGTGTCCCAATATGTTTATGTATTTAAAGTTTAAGAACAACATTCTCTAAGAAAAATGGTTATATCTTTCTAATTCCAATGTTTAGTAGGCGAAAATGAGCTTTGAAGTTAATAGAAAAACCCAGACAAAAAAATATGTATTTATAGCAAATTTAATATGGTTGCAAGATATCACAATACGAAAAGCTATTAAATTAAATATCATAATTCAGATCACACCATAACAAAAAGTAGTGAAGTAGTAGTTACCAAAACATCACCTATGGCAACTAGTTGATCAATCTTCGCTTTTCAAATATTTCCAATTGTCGTTGGTCCCAATACTTTATTGTATTTGAGTCAACCCACTTGTTTCCATCATCATTACTCTCTCTTCTCGATCCAATCATTGCAATTGAAGATTTTTCCTTGATATATCAACTCTCTCTTTTACAATATTCATATTCTCTTCCTCAATACAAAGTCTACGTTCCCATTCTAACTACTCCATCTAAAGCCTTTTCCTTTCCAAGTGAATTAGCTCTTCTCCTTGAACACATGCATCTTCAAGACATTCCGCTTTTTCTTCATGAGTGCCACAACATTTTTGGAAGGATTATCTTTCTTCTTCCTTCTTGCCTTTTCAGCTTTCCTACCAATTGGTCTCATGATGTCTACATTGGTATCATGAGATGAATCATCCTCCCCAACTTGATTTATTGATTCTGGGGTGTGAGGATTCAGGTTTGAAGATAATGCAATAGATGACTATTTCTTGCTTTTGGGTCTAATTAATTGACACCAACAACCCAAACTTAGAATTAGCAATTACACAACCCTTTCAACACCTGTTAGATGAATTCAAGGATTTCTTTTCGTAACCAAAGGGGTTTCCCCACCTAGGGACCATCACCACAGGATTCTTGGATCAATGAGTCAAAACTAGTGTCCGTCCCTCCGTACATGTATCCTTACTTCCAAAAAGAAGAAATAGAGAAATTGCAATCAATACTTGAATCAAGAATCATAAGCCCTAGCCAAACTCCATTTCGCTCCCTAGTTTTTACTAGTGAAAAAAGATATGGCAGTTAGTGTTTTTGTGTGGCTACAATGATTTAAACCACAACACTGTGAAGGATGATGCCTTATACCTGTAATTGATTAACTATTTGGATGAACTTGACGAGGAAAAGGTATTCTCAAAGCTAGATCTAAGGTCCGACTCTCGTCAAATTAGGGTGTTCCCAATAGATATACCCAAAATGGCCTTTAGGACATGTGAAGGATATTATGAGTTCCTTGTGATGCCTTTTGCCTTGACCAATGCTCCTTCCACTTCCAAAAGCTTTATGAACTCTAATTTTAAACCTTTCTTGAAGAAATTTATCCTAGTGTCTTTTGAGAAGACCCTAAAAAGTTTGGAGTACAGTGGCCCCTACACGAAACTTTAAAATCACTTCGAGGATTTTTAGGCTTCACTAGTTACTATAGAAGATTCATAAAGAATTATAGAAATATTGCACCATTCTCACTGCTATTTTTTTTTATATAGGTAAAAGATTATATTATATTAATACAAATAGGCATAGCCCAAGTATACAGAGGGTATACAAGAGATAACACATATTTAGGAAGAAGAAATAGAAATAAGAAAATCATAAAAATCGAGGTCATTGAAATCTATAGCTTTGGCCCCAAAAAACAAAGTTCTAACAAAAAGTAATCTAATCTCCTCCAATGAATGCTCCCTATCTTCGAACGTCCAATCATCTCATTCCTGTCAAACGCACCAAAGAATACAGATAAAAATCATCTTCCACACAACTAAGAGTTGTGAAATACTGCTCAGTCTCGACCAACATGCCAAAAGTTCCACCACTATTGTAGGCATAACCCAGGCTAGCTTTATCCATTTGAATATATTGACCCATAACACTCTAGCAATCTAGCAATGTAGTAGAAGATGGTCCACAGTCTCACCACTTTTGTTATACATACAACACCATTACACCACTATCACCCAACTTTTCTGTATATTATCCATCGTCAAAATCTTTCCCAGAGACGCTATCCATGCAAAAATGCCGCCCTAGGAGGGGTCTTATTTCTCCAAATTCTTCTCCATGGAAAGTGATTATTCTGCGGTTGTGTGAGGGTCTTATAGAAATAACAAACTAAAAATATACATTTTCTAGCAGGTATCCACCCCAAAGTATTAGCTCCTTGAGTGCTCGGTCTCATGGAGTATAAGAGTAAGAAGAAATCTATAAAACTGTTGACTTCTCAATCTTGGGCCGCCCTAGTGAAGCTAAGATTCCACTAGAATAAATCACCATCTTCATGAGGTCCGCCTCTTTCTCACATGCAAGTATGAATATTGTAGGGAACGAGTCCTGCGATATCTCCACACCATATGTCGTGCCAGAATTTAGTTCTTGAGCCATCTCCGATCACAATTCTAGTATGACGAGCAAACACTCCCCACCCTTGTCTAATGTGCTTCCATATTCCCATGCCATAAACCCCTTGTACCTCCATAGAGCACCATCCCTCCCACATGCCTCTATATTTGTAATCGATCACCGACTTCCATAAAGCTTCATGTTCTGTATTAGAATGCCAAAAATATTTTCCAAAAGCCCAATTGAACACCCTCAAATTTATAATTTCCAAACCACCAAAAGAGATTGGGGAGCACATCTTGTCCCAATTGACCAAATGAAATTTGAATTCATCCCTATGTCCACTCCAAAGGAAGTCCCAATGCAGTTTCTCAATACATGTTGCCACACTTGATGGAATTGGAAACAAGGATAAAAAATAAGTAGGGTAGATTGGAAATAGTGCTTTTGATTAGAGTAATCCTACCACCTTTCAACAGATACAATCTCTTCCAATCTGTCAATCTTCGATCAATCTCTCAATTACCGCATCCAAAATGGTTTTAGCCCTAGAGGTGGCCCCCAAAGGAAGGCCAAGGTAATTCATAGGGAAATAGGAGACTTTACAACCAAGAGTGTTAGCCAACAACCAGATGTTATGAAAGTTGCCAACTGGAACCAATTCTAACTTGAATAAATTCCTTGCAAAGAGCTCTGTCAATGTTCATTATTTCAATGACATTAGTTCTCTTATGGGAATTTGCCACTCTATGAAAAAACTTTATGCTACGATCACCTTCTTCAACCACAAAGCTCGATATTTTTGCAGCCAAGAGATCTCCTCCAATAGGGTAGCCCTCTCTAGTTCTGAAATTAGTTTTGTCCTCCACAAGTTCCTCCAAAGAAAGGGCCCGTCCCTCCTATGCACTCTCTACCTCATGAAGCTACTCCAATAGTGACTTCTTATGGTTGCAGAGCACTCTCATTGGAATAACCCAAGTTTAAGCTAATATGAGATGAATTTGGCTTTGGCTATTTCATTCACATCAAATCCTCACATTGGATTATTCATTTATTCATTATATAATAATAAAATAATATGAGATGCATTTGACTTTAGTTATTCCATTCACATCAAATATCCACATTGGATTATCCATTTATTCATTATATAGTAATAAAATAATATTAATTTAATTATTAATTTATTTAATTTTATCGTATTTTACCATTCTACCTATTTATTTAATTTTAATTACCTAATTTATTTAATTTTATTTAGACCCTTTTTTCCTTCATAGATTTCAATAGAAAGATAAAAATCCAAAGAAGAGAGATGAAATAATAGTAAACAATTGATTTGGTAGTGCTACAATGCACATCCAAATATGACCAGAAGTCTAGATTTATTGTAGTTGAAGTCTATCTTTTGAAATTTGCCTAATTCAATGCCATCAATTTTTATGTCCTAATAGCTATATGAAGTAGTTTTTTAGAATTTAGCTAATCCATTGAGGATGTTGTATCTCTAAAAGACTGTGCATTTCAAAGCTTTAAATATTTTTTTAAAACTTTCAATTTACCTGCAAGAATTAAACTAGGGGTACCTTAGATACGATAGGAAGACAACCATTGCCTAACCCATTCCACAAAGCCTTTAGTTTTTAACCACATATTCTCGAATTTAAAGTATCTCATTCCTCCTTGAATACCCCCACAATCTAACAAAATAAGAAAATGATCAGAACATAGGCGAGGCAGTCTTTTTGACATACCTCTGGGTAATGAATTTCCCACTCCGTGGAGACTAATCTGTCCAATCTAGGCTACATTTGGTTATTGGACCATGTGAATGCACCACCCATAAGAGGATTGTCCACCAACCTCAACATAAAATACAATCCAAGAAACCGACATTGCTCGCCGCAACATGCTATCTCCCGATCTTTCACTTGGAAATCTTACAACATTAAGGTCCCCTCCTATACACCACCAAGGAAGGTCCCACCAGCTATGTAACCCAACTAACTCTTCCCATAGAAAGTTTCTACTACTGTCCAAGGTCAGCTCCATGAATTCCACCAAAATTCAATCTAAAGTTATCCTCCACATTTTGGAAAGAACAAGTCATTGTATATTCTCCGATATACTCTTCCATTTTTTTCACCACCCTTCTAGCCCACATAACTAGTACTCCACCCGATACCCCAATCGAAGCAAGAAAGACCCAGTCAACATGTGGACAGCTCCACAAACTTCTAATGGTGCTTCCCAAAATATTTTCCATCTTAGTTTCCTGCAAGCACATACTATCTGCCTTCCACTCTTGGAGTAAATTTTTTATCTACAGGTGCTTATTAACCTCATTGAGCCCTCGGACATTCTAGGATATAATCTTGGCTTCATAAAGATAATGTCGACCCCCTCCCTTTGGATGTTCCTCTACATGAGCTACTCTCATAATTGATAGACCAAGTTAATTCCTTGAGCTCCCTCTATTTTTTGGAACCAGATTTCATCCCTGTCTCTTATAATTATTTAGCCCACGGGTTGAGGCCCAAATCCAAGACTCGAGACTTGCTTGGCCATCCCTTTTATTTGGTTCATGACTTGAAGCTCAATGGAGTGGCCCATGCCACTTTGATCCATGCTGACTGGCCCTTCTATTCCAAACCACCCAAATATTTTCCTTTAACTAGTCCATGGCCCAAGCCCAAGCCCACCGCCTTATTCTCTTCAACGCACCGTATAAGGCACTACTTTCTCTCCTGCAATGCGCCTAATTGTTTTTTCATGTTCATAAGTGTGCAATACATGCCTTCCTCTACCAGGCCGACAGCACACCTGCCACCACCATCTTACCTCTATACACCTACTGCATAGCGGCACAACCAACCCTCACAGGACTAACATCTCCGCTTAGGCTTTCCAACATGTCAAACCTTCTTCTCGACCTGTTATTTTCACAAGACGACACCATGACCGCAGTTGTTGAGCTGTATGAACACGTGTGAGGTTGGTTCATAGCCACCGTCATCATCAACCTCCCTCTTCCAGTCTCCCTCAGTGCATCCACCAACTTCCTCCATCCCCTTTCATCCCTCTCCTCTAGAGTGAAGATGAAATTCCGTTATCCGCCGTCTCCATACTCCACTAATACCATGCAATAGCTTACGGAATTAGAACATCTCTGCACGATGAAACCTCTATCTCCCTCCTGATGAGCAGTTATAAAACTCCATTCTTTCACCCTTCAAGCAGTCATCCAATGCCTTGGTAAACCAAACCCCAAATTCATTCCTTTCACAACTCTCTAGCTCCTCTTAATAATGTGCAAATATCTTTCATCCCCTGCTATCTCAAATACTTTTGAGTCAATTACTACCAGTTTTGAGAAACCCATATTCCACTCCAGAACAACAATAAAAGCTAACCCATTGGAATGGACAAGACTATTGAGTATTTTGGAAACTTATGAAAAAGCTTCAGGGCAAAGATTAAACGAGGACAAAACATCAGATTTCTTCAGCAACAATACCAGAGAAGCACCAAAGACATTATTACCAACATTGTTGGAATCAAATCCATAGATTCTTATGATAAATATCTTGGCTTGCCAAAGACATTCTATGCTCCGAAGCATTTAGTAAACAACTTAACCAAGATGAAGAATCTGGACTCATTACTGGAATTTCTATGGCAAGAAGTCAATTTCATTTTAATCAATTATTTTTTGTCGATGACAGTTTTCTATTTTATAAAGCTAACCCATTGGAATAGAGTAGAATATTAAGCATTTTGAACTTATGAAAAAGCTTCAGGAAAATATTAAACAAAGACAAAACATCAATTTTCTTCAGCAACAATACCAGAGAAGGCACCAAAGACATTATTACCAGCATTGTTGGAATCAAATCTATAGATTCTTATGATAAATATCTTGGCTTGCCAACTTTGGTTGGAAGAGCTCGGTTGAAATCATTTAAAAAATTATTATAAAAGCAAGATCAGTGACTGGAAATTTAAATTCCTATCCCAAGCAGGCAAAGAAATATTGATTAAGCCAGTCATACAGGCCATAGCAATCTACATATGGGTGTATTCTAGCTGCCTTTAGGCTTACTAATAGAGATTAACAAGATTATGCAAAGCTACTGGTGGGGACAAAAGGAGACTAAAAAAATGACTCATTGGATTAAATGGAAAAAGATAGGATGGCAAAGTCAGTAGGTGAGCTTAGCTTCCAAGACTTTGAAAATTTTAATGGGGCAATGTTGGCCAAACAAGGATGGAGTTTACTGCAACAACCAGAATCCCTTGCTTCTAGAGTCCTAAAATCAAAGTATTACCCTCAAACTGGTTTTTTTCAAGCTTAAATTGGCAGCAGGTCTTCTTATATATGGAGAAGCATTCTCTTTGCAAGATCTCTCCTAGAGGAACACACAATGTGGAGAATTGGCAATGGAGAAATAGCTAGAATTTGGGTAGACAAATGGTTACCTCAACCTACTACTTTTAGACCTTAGAGCACTGTAAAGGTCTAGGGGTAGAAGCAAAAGTTGCATCCCTTATTGACAAAGACACAAATCAATGGAATATACATTTAGTTAAGGATGTATTCTCAAATGATGAACCAGAAACCATAAGCAGAACTCCTATAAGTTAATGCAATAGTCCAGATCAATGATATGGAGGTGCGCAGCAAATGGGATCTTCTCAGTAAAAAGTGTTTATCACCTTCAAGGGGGATTGCAAAGGAGAAAACAATGGCAAACATCTTGTAGCAGAACAAACTATGACAATTGGACAAGGATCTGGAAGTTGGCCATTCCAAATGCGGGGAAGGTTTTTTTATGGAGAGCCTGCCTAGATGCATTGCCTACCAAGTTAAATTTGCAGAAGAGGAAAATTGTGGATCATCCAATATGGAAATAGGAGCCAGAATCAATAGTGCATGTATTATGGGAATGTGTCTCAGTTAAAGATGTTTGGGGGCAATGTTCAAAAAAGCTTCAGGAAAGCATGGTGATAAATCAGAGTTTTAAGGCTACTTTGAATGATCTGGGAAAGAAACTAAACAAAGAGGAAATTGAAGAAATGGCTATGATATCTTGGAAGCTGTGGCAGAGGAGGAATGAATTTGTTTTTAAAGATGTCTTCACATCCCCTAATTCACTAGTTTTACTCTCACACCAGCTGCTATAAGAATTAAAATAACTGGGACCTGAGAAAAACAATGAGGTAAATAACTCAACCACTCTGCAAACTAACTGGGAGGCCCCTCCAAGGGATGTTTCCAAACTTAATTAGGATGCTTCAGTAGATAAAGTGCATTGTAAGGTTGGGATTGGGGTTATTGTCCATGATTGGGAGGGTTCTATGATGGCTACCATGAGGAAAAGAGACCTCTTTCCTAACCCTTTACTAGCTGAAACATTTGCAGCACTCGAAGCTACAACTCTTGGCATAGATTTGGGATTAAAAAAAATCATATTAGAAGGAGATGTACTCAAAGTTGTCCAAGGCATTATATATATATATATATATATATATATATATATATATATATAAAATGATCATAATGTCAAAATTATAACTTTCCTGATAATTCATATGGTTATCATCACCCTTTCGTCAATCTCTTTCACCTTCTCACAATGAAAGCTAGCACGTGATAACTACCATTTTGAGGGCTCAACATATTTTTAATGGTACTTAGGGGTGTAACGGGCCAGGTTTTGGACAAAATTTGGGACTGAACCGGTATACAACAGTTTTACATTTTTTAAAACCGATTACGCATCGGTTACCCTCCTAAATCGATACTTCAATTTTACCGGTTCCGGTCCAGTTCGGTCTGGTTTTCCAATTTTAAGAAAATGCAAACTTATCATAAAAAATATTTTTAAAAAAAAATTGCTTTAAAAAAATTTGTTTATGTCATCATCTGTAGATGATCATTGTATTTTAAGATGGTTTTAACAAACTAACACAAAGGCATAACATTCTAACGACATTTTATCAATGAAATTCTAAAGACATGGAGATATTGAAGTTGAGGATGACATGCACGCCCAAATGCATTCCAGAAACATGTCATCCTCTGTTTCAGATCCTTTTTGCCCCTTAAGTCCAAGATTAGGAATTTTCCAACCCAAAAAACACCTTTAAGTTCCTTTTATTTGCTGTAATCACTATTTGTTATGAAAATGAGACAATCCTGCATGTATGGAGTACTAATCATCAAGCGGGACTCACTATATGCGACTCATCGATGGAACATTGGACGTTGCATACAAATATACAATATAGCCTAAACACTAAAAATATTATTACAATTTTCTAATTTACATATCGTCGAAAGGGGAGAGGCGGAAATAGACTATTGACAGCAGAGGGCTGCGTGAGATAGGGGAATCAGGATGGCTGCATGAGGGGAGGGTTGAGAGAGGGTTGTTGGTGCCGCTGCGTGAGAGGGGGTTGCAGCTGTTGAGAGAAGGGTTGAGACTGAAAGGGTTGCAGCTGCTAAGGAGAATGGGATCGACGAAATGGGAAAGGGGACTCAGGAGAAAACCTAAGCTCCTGAATGAAACGGCGTCGTTTCTCCATGCCCAGAAACGACGTCGTTTCAGTTAAAGGAGGGTTTGTTCTTTTTTTTCCTGGGCAAACGACGTCATTTTGGCATCTTGGGCTGCTAGGCTTCAATCCATTTTTGGGCTTTCTAGCCTGCTGGGGTGGGTTTTGGCCCACTGGGCTGTGTTTTTGGCCTGCTGGACTTTTTTTTAATACTTATGTAATACTATGATATATATATATATATATATATATTAATATATATATATATATATTAGTAATACACTAATACTATTAGTCTATTTGTATATAGTAATACTATTGGTATAGACTACCGTATAGTAGTAGTACTTTAACTAATAACTACACTAGTAGTATTACTATATGTTAGTGATAATACTATTATTACTAATACTCTATATAGTTATAGTGATATTAAGTTAACAATACTATTATAAATTTATACATATATAGTTATAGTGATTTAGTTATAATGATTAGTATAACTATATAATAGTATTAGTATTATGCTATTAGTATAGCTATATATTAGTAATATTAGTTATGAATTAGTGATTTAGTATAACTATATTAGTATAAGTGTAACTATAATCTATATTACTATATTTGAGTATTAGTATTTAGGGTTGTGCATAAAAGGCCCAGACCCGATCAGTCCGAAAGGCCCGACATGGCCCACCCAACTAAAGTCAAGTTCATCGGGTCACGAGTTTAATACACCTTATATCGGTCGAAACCGATCACCCGAGGAAAATAACATGCTGTTGATGCAAGATGCTCCTTCAAACACCCAACCTACGGCTTCCCCACGACCTCGACGCTTCACTGCCCTACTTGTTCAACAGCTTGCCGCCGTTTCCCAGTAACCACCTGCAGGATGAACAATCCTCTATTTTGCTGCTCAGAAACAGAGCACATCCAAAGGAAAACACTACCCCAGTCCACGATAATCACACCTATCTCCAAACACAAAGATTTGAATTTTTCTCCCAAGTACTTATTTTTCTCTCGAGGGGTTCGGAAGTGGGTATGGGAATAATACTCTCAATCAAGGGGTGCAAGTCTGCAAGAAAGTGGTACTGGTGCGAGGCTCTTGTTTCCTATTAAGGATTTGAAACAGATCCCAACAACAAACGAATTTGTTTTCTTTTCTATCACATGCGCAAGGAGATGGTTCTAATGAGTTTTCTTCCATTCTACGGGTGACTTCTTTTCTTTTCTTTCCTTGATCTTTTTTTTTTTTTTTTTTTTTTGAGTTAATCAAAACTAACAGATTGGTACTACATGGGTTTCTTTCTTTTTTCTTATGTTATTATTATGAGAAAAGATACTTACAACTGTAAATTGCGTAACCGCCGCGTAATCGCTTTGAAAAAAATGAATAATATATGGGATCCACATGAAAAAAAATTAATTTTTTAATAGTGGACCCCACTCTTTTTCAAAGCGATTACGCGGCGGTTACGTACTTCACGGTTGTATGTAAAATTACTCTATTATTAATACTATTATTATTTTTTCATCAATTTCTCCATTTATTTTCTTTTCAGCCAATGATGGTTTATGGAGTTTGGAACGGCTTCATTCACTCCCCTTCGATCCGTCTTCAAGGAAGGGCATTTTTTTTTTCCTTTACTGACTTTGTGGCTGGTTTTCGATCCGTCTTTGTGTTTTTTGGGATCACTCTGATCTTCTTTTGGGTGTGCTTTACATTTTTCTATAACTTAAAAGTTGTGATCCCCAATGTGTATGGTGGAACGAATGAGCAGAAGAAGAAGAACTGGTTCGACCCGACCCAAATTTTACGGGTCGGGTCAGGTCAGGTCGGGCCTCGATTGATAAGTTTTCCTGCGGGTTGAGTCGGACCCAAATCTGGTTCAGGTGGTTCGATGTGCAGGCCTATTAGTATTAGTATTAGTTATAGCTATATTGCGACTATATAATAGTATTAGTATTAGTATAGCTATATATTAGTATTAGACTACTATTAGTTATAGTGATTTAATATAACTATATTAGTATAAGTATAACTATAGTCTATATTAGACTAATAGTATTAGTATATATATTAGTATTAGTTATAGTAATTAGAATAACTATCTTTAGTATTTGTTATAGTGATTTTAATTTATTATAACTATATCATTGATAGTGATAGTATTAGTACACTAATACTAATTACTATATCATTATTTCATATATAATTATTTAGTATAGTGATATATAGTAATTTATATATAGACTTAAAGTATATTACTAATACTAATATAGTATACTATTAGTATTAGGCCATAAAATATAAATTGTAATTAATATACATTATATAATAATGTATATTAGTATTACTAATTTACTAATGTAATTATCAAAAAGAATATATTGAGAATTTATTAGGCCATAAAATGTTATTAATATATATATTTTATGTTTAAAACATATGATCAAATAAATTTTTATGTTTAAGATTAAAATTTTATGTTATGAATTATAATAACAGTATCTTATATATAATTGTAATTTATATTATTATATATTATATATAAAAATTATATATAATATTAAAAAAATTAATTTAAAATATATAATATAGCGAGCCGGTCGGGTCCTAAAAAGCATAGAACCAGAACGGGACCAGTACCGGCCGGTTTTGGAACTAAGGCAATCAGTCCCAAGCCGGATCGGTCCAAAACCGGACCGATTCCACCGATTCTGGCCGGTCCAAACCGGTTTTCCCAATTTCCCGATTAATTTTTACACCCCTAGTGGTACTCATGAGAAAATCCGTGTGCATACACTGGTTGCTTAATCTCCATGCATTAATATGTAGAAAGATAATGATAGGCTTACTATCTCATACTACCCGTTTACTATTTACATTATTTTTTTTACTTTCTTTCTTTTATGCTCAGAAGCTCTCTGCCTGTAAAAACTCACCAGTAGAAACTCTACCCTACACTCCTCTACTTCTGTATAGTGTGCCCCTAAAGTGTATTTGGTAGGGGTGGGCAGCAGGGCCGGGGCCCCGCTGCCCCGCCCCGCTTCCACACCGCCCCCGCATGGGCAGGCGGGCTACCCCGCTCCGCCCATGCAGGGGCGGGGGGTGGGATGACCCCAGCGGGGCCCTGCCCCGCTCCCGCTCCACATATAAATTTTTTATCTATTTATATATATATAAATAAATAAATATATTGTATATAGATATATACAATTTATAAAAGACTTAAAATTATATTCAAGTCATTGGATTGCCTTGGCCTCCTATATAAAGGTTGGTCTAGGAGGTCAAATCAAATCCAAAATCTAACTCTAATAAGTTTAGGTTTTTTTTATATTTATAAATTTAAATTTATTATTTAAATTATATTATAATTTGGGTCTAAAAAAATATTTTTACACCAAAATTTTTTTTTAAACACAATGTGGTGCCTAGGGGGAGCGGAGTGAATGAGATTTTTTTCCCCGCCCCCCGCCCCCCGCCCCCGCCCCCGCCTCCCGGGGGCAAGGGAAAAACCCCCAACACCCGCATAATGCGAGGCGGGGTGCTGGGGAGGGTACCCCGCCCCACACTATGTGGGTATCACCCCTAGTATTTGAAACTTTTATTTTATTTTTTTAAGTATTTTTTTGACATCCTTAATCATTATCAAAAAATTAAAATATATATATATACAATTTTCTAAAAAAACATAATGAGTAGTTAAGGGGCAGTAGGAGATACTAGTCTAAAAGACATATTTAGTCTATCATTATCCCTTCTCTTTTGATTGGACCTGAAACCGAACGCAGCTCTTAATGATTGGACATTCTTGCTTGATTTTGGGCCTACTCTTCAGGTTAGACGGGTCGTAATCGGTATAAGTAGTTCTTATTCCTGGCCAGACCTTAAAATTGAAATTAAAAAAGAAAAATAGATAGAAGTAGAGGCGTAAATTTAAACCAGAAAATCGGTCCAGACCGGACCGGTTCGGTCTAGGACCGGTTCTTGAATTATGCAAACCGGTCAGAACCGGTCCGGTTCCGGTTCTACAATTTTTGGGACCGGACCGGTTGAAAAAAAATATATAAAAATTAATATTTTATATATAAGTTTTATACAAAATTAATATTATCCAAAATATTTTATATATAAGTTTATATATAATATATAATTATATGTAAAAATTTTATATATAATATATATAATTATATATCATGAAATAATTTCATATTAAAATTATAAAATGAAAGTTTAATCTTAAAGATGAATTAAAGATAATATATATTATATATAGTCTAATATATTATATAGCTATACTAATATATAAGTTTATAACTAATACTAATAGTCTAATATATACTATAGACTATAGTTATACTTGTACTAATATATAACTAATGCTAATCACTATAACTAAATCACTATAGTCTATTAAATGTATTACAGATTTTAGTAGTGCAGATTTTGTATTACAGATTTTAGTAGTGCAAATTTTGTATTATAGATTTTAGTAGTAAAACAGATTTTAGTAATGCAGATTTTGTAATAGGAACAAGTTTTTAGAACAGATTTTTTGAAGCAATTTTTTTTTATTAACAGATTTTTATTTTTTAATGACAAGCTTATATTTTAAAAAATTGGAAAACCGGACCGGAAACCGGTAAAACCGGAGATACCGGTTTAAGAGGATAACTGTTGCGTAATCGATTTTGAAAAATACAAAACCGGTACATACCGGTTCAGTCCCAAATTTTATCCAAAATCGAATCGGATCGAACCGGTTACACCCCTAGATAGAAGCAATAAATGATTGCCAATAAATTGAGATAAGTATTATATAGCGAAAGTATTACTTAATGAGAAAATATACATACAATCTTAGGATTTCTCGTACAACGCAAGAGATTTAGGGGAATGTTTCAATAGGCATCGGCATTGCTCTAATTAGAGAAGATATTTTCATCTATATTGGATAAGCTAATCGTTTGATAAAATCAGTTTTAAGTATAGTGTATAAACAAATATACACAGCCAATCCGAACTCAGTTAAATATTATTTTAACCAAGAGTCTGATGGCCTAATAACATATGACACGGTTATCCAAATAAAAAATCTCGGTTCAAAATTCTCCACCCGTTGTATCAAAAAACAAAAAAGTTAAATGTTATTTTATTGTCAACAGCCCAATGGAGTCAATTTTTCTAACATGTAACGTTTATGTAAAATAAAAAGAAATAAATCCTATGTTTAATTTTATGATAAATGGCAAAATAATAAGTATATATAAAAGTTACATTTCGGTAAATCATCTAATTTAATAGAGCTTTCCTTTCAAAGGAGAAAAATATATAATTTGCTATATACATGTAAAAGTAAAATTCTAAAAAAACACATCTTATCATCCCATTTAAATGTCTTGTGATATCAATCTTAAATGATTCTTTTAGTATTTATTTCAGTCTGGGTTTCATATTAAAAAACTTAATATTGTATAATCAAGAATTTTGGGGTCCATTTTAAACTTTTTTAGAATTTACCAATCAAATTGAAAGAATTGTTGGGGGGCAAAGAAGTTAATTTTGCCAATTTCTATATATATAAAATTTTGATTATAAAATAGGGAGAGATTTTGAATTATAAAAATTTTTGCTCTAGCAGGTGGTTCCACCACTGCTCTTGGCACTCCAAAGAGGGTTTTATTGTCAAATACCTATGGGTAATAATATATAACACGGTCTGTGAATTTGATACGAAAACGGTATAAAATAAGTTGATTTTGAATTTATATAATTGGATTGACCCGATAAGATATAATTAATATACGAGTTAATTGCAGGCCAACCCGTGAAACCCACAATCAATCCGTATAATACGAAAAAATTATATTTTAAAAATATATATATGTTTAGCATATGCATTTTTATATTGTTGGGATGTAATATTAATGTTAGTACTTGACTACTTAATATCTCAAACTATTAAAAGTTTTTTTTGTTAATATATAGTTTTAATTTATGAAAATATTTTTTTTTTATATATTATTAGTTTGAATATTGATAATAAACTATTTTATCGTGAATCCAATTGTAATTGTAAATTATTTATAGAGTCATTCTTGTATCATATATGAAATTATATTAATTGGATTAAAAAAATAATTATACGGGTTAGCTCAATCCATTTATATAAAAATGGTTAAATAGGTCATGTCTAAGCTAACCCAGTAAAAGTTAATTATTAAACGAGTCATGTTATGTCACATGTTATTTATATGGGTCATGTTGAGATTTTAGGGTCTCATCAGTTTAATTAAACAAATCGTGTTTGGGTTAACTCATATAATTTAATATTCATAACTTGACATGATGCTAACACAACCCGTAAACACGAATTACCACCGCTACTAAAATATCCACTTAATCACCTACTTAATATCATGGATATTTTTACTTTTTATTTTCCTGAACTTAACTAAGGGTACCAATATGGCTGTTAACATATTTGCGTCAAAATTAATGTTAAATATAATTTTAGAGTGTGTAAATATGTGCACCCCCTTTGAAAAAAATGGACTCCACCATAAGGAAAAAAAAAAAGTTAATTTTTCTATATGGATTCAAGATTTCTTCTACCATTTTAAAATAAAATACGTGAGACTTGTTTGGACACTTAAAATATCTCATCATGCTGTGAATAGCAGTAAAATTATTTGTGAATACACTAAATAGTAATGGAATTATTTAAGTTAAGATCTTTTAATTGGTTTTGGAAAATGAGAGAAAAAAAAAATTGAATAAAAATATTATAAATTTAAAAAATTGTTTGACATATATATTTTTATTTTTATTTTTATTTTTTGAAATTTGAAAAAGTTGTATTGTTTCTTGTGTTTTGTTTAGAAATTTGAAAAAGTTATATTGAATTTTGTGTTTGGATAATGATTTAAGTAATTATTTAATAAAAAAAATTAAAAATTAAAAATTGAAAAGTGTTTTGTAATTAAGTGATGTTTAAGAAAAAATATGAAAAATTTTAAAAATATTTAAGAATGCCTCATTATCCAAACAAGCCCTTAGACACACTAAAATTTTATAAATCATCCTAATGTGAATTATCCCTATGGGTTTTATTTGAAATAATCATCCATTTTTAACTTTTTTTTTTTTTCTTATGACGAATAACGACACATTTAAAAAGTTCACATGACATGACGTGATTAATTATAAAATGTAATATGACGTGATCTTTATTTAAAGATATATTAAAACTAAGAAAAAACAGATTAAAAAACTCCGAAACGAAAATAGATATAAAATATCCAGAATGTTCCAAAGTATTCAAATCTTATGTAGTGGTGGGGATATAGCTGACGGTTGATGCCACTCAAAGACCTAGTCTGAAGTCTCACACATTCGAATATTTTAACAAAAGTTTAGGAAAATAATTATAAATAAAAAAATATATATATTGTTTCTCATTTAAAATTATTTCCAATCACATCTATTGATATCTATTGATCTATCAATTAAAATCATACACGTACAATCATTTAAAATCTGATCATAAATCATATTTACAATTTTAGGGAATGTAAATACTCATATTCTTTTTAAAAAAAGTAAATAAATTTGAGGAATACAATACAACATCTTCAACCTCCATATACTATATTTTTTAAATTTTTTAATATTTTTTTGAATTTATTTTTTTAAACTAATTCAATTCTTCTATTCATTATTCATATATTAAATATTTGCTAAAAGAAAAAAATAGTAAAAATTAAAAAAAAAAAAAAAAAAAGTGTGGTGTGTGGAGGTTGTATGAATAGTAGGAGGTTGAACAGGTTTTTTCAAATTTGAGATTGACATGAAAAAATTATTTTATAATAATAGACATCATTATTTTTAAAAATAATGCGTGAAACTTATATAGTCTGATGATAAAAACTAGGATAAGGAGCATACATTTGCATATTCCATGTGTTTCTTGCATGGCTCCCTACAAATTTGTGTTGGAATTGGCCATATAACCGACGAGTAATGTTACATGCAGTCGTAGAATGTGCAAGTGCCGTATAATCACTTTGAAAAATAGTAGAGTCCACTATTAAAAAATTATTTTTTTTACATGGGTCTCATATTTAATCAATTTTTTTAAAATGATTGCACGACGCTTACACACTCATGACTGCAACTATAATTTCTGATGACCAACACACATTAAGGATCAACCCACAATCCGAGAAGACCTTAAAAATAATTGTCATTTTATTATAATATATAGATCACGATCAAGTATTTTAATGGCCCTACTAAGAGATGCATCATTTACATGTAATAAATTAAACAATACTATAAAAAAAACAAAAAAAACAAAACAAAACCAAGGAGACGTTTGGATTCGCAAATCATCTCAACTCATCTCACTACTATTCATTACTATTCAATAACTTTAACTCACAAATTTCACTACTATTCACAACTCACTTATTACTATTCACAATTCATCTCAACTCATCTCAAGTCATCTTCGAATCCAAACGTCACCCAAATCCTTTGGCATGATTATGGATCCCCTTTTGGTTTAATTTTACACTAAAATATTGTAGTGGTTAGCAAAAACTTGAGAACATATATAATAGCGATTAGTTAATCAAAAGTTAGCCAAGAAAGGCGGAATTGGGATAGAGAATATATGCCCTCGTGTGCGTATAATATTCAATGGCATATTTTGAATTAAGATCTCGCGAGGTTTTTATTTATGTTTTAAGATTTAGGTTGCGTATGGGTTGTAAGGTATTTTTAAATATTTTGTGAATAGTAATAGTGAAAAAATATGATAAAATATTGAATAATATAAAAAAGTATATAAAAAATAATAATAAATAATAGTGAGACATTTTAAAAATATTTAGATCTTAGAGTAAGAGAAACAAATACATAAACACGGAAATAACAAAAACAAATGTAGTAACTCTTATTTTTTATGCATCTTTTTGACATTTTAAACTTTAAAATTTGGATAATAATTTAAGAGAAATGATACTTGAAGTCGTGAGTGTGCAAGTACCGTGCAATCACTTTAAAAAAAGTGAATAAATATAAGACCCATATGAAAAGAAATTAAATTTTTAATAATTGACTTCATTATTTTTTAAAGTGATTACAACGATACTTATACATTTCACGATTGTATGTAATATTATTCATAATTTAAATGATTCTCATGTCATGCGATAAAAATGTCTATGTGCAGTAGAAATAGTGTTACAGCGTCACAGGTGGGGCCGGAAGACCTACACGTATGTTGTAAAAAAAAAAAAAAGTAGAAATAAAATAGTAGCGTTATTGGCATTAAATGTTGTCAAAAACAGTGTGAACAGGTAGCCCACGTAACCCCCAAAACAAGTTTGTTTACCGATGGAGATTTTGTTGCAGAAAAATGGCGTGCTAATAAGGAAAGGGGACCCAATTTCTGACTTAAAATTGGGCTGATTTTGGAGGAAGTTGGTGCATTTTCTTTGCATTGCACTGCAGTAGGGTGCTTCCTGCATAGTGGGGGCGGGGTATCCCCTCACCGCCCCCGTCCCGTACCATGCGGGGGTGAGAGTTTCAACTCTACCCCCGCCCCATGCTCAATCCAGAATCACTGGAAAAAAAAAATTAAATCTAAATTTTTTTTAGACTCAAATTATAATATAATATAATTATAAATTTTATTCAAAAAAATATAAATTCATTAGAGTTGTATTATGGATTGTCTTGGCCTCCTATATAAAGGTTGGTTATGAGGCCAAGACAATCCATTAACTTGAATTCAAGTTTTTAGCAAATTGTATATATTTATATACAATATATATTTATATAAATATAAAAAATAATATTTTTTATTAAAAATTTGGGAGGGTACGGGGCGAAGCCCTGCTGGGATTAGCTTGCCTCTCGCCCCCGCTGGGGGTCTTTCATGCGGAGCAGGGGCCCCCACCCCCGCATGGGCGGTGCGGGGTGGAGGGCGGATGGGGGCGGGGTAGCGGGGGGTGGACCCCCTACATTGCATTGCATTGCAACCCTTTATGGATGGTCAAATTTGCCAATTCTTTACGTACGTACTCACTTTTGCATCACATTTAAAAGAAGTTTGGATGGTGAATTGAGATAAAATAAGTTGAGATGAAAGTTAAAAATTGAATTGTTTATTATATTTTGTATGAAAATTTAAAAAAATTGTAATAATTAAATGATATGAGTTGAGATCAACTCTGAATCTAAACGAGACCTAACGACTCTAGTAAAAGATAAGAAGTGTTATAGTCATAAAAGAATCTCATAAAAATAAATTTATAAATTGACGTAATTTGATGTGATATATTAAATCTATTTTATAATAAAAGTAATTTTATAATCTAGCATATCACATCAAAGGTCATGTCCAAATTTGTCATTATTGTTACCAAAAGACATTGATTCGGTGCCTATTAACTAATAGTATTCAAAACCAACGGTAATTACCTACTTCATTCTAATTTGTGTGGAGAAGCATGTATCATTTTGTTTTTTCTTTTATTTTTGCATGACTATTGAATTGCCAATCTACCAGTAATTAACTATTTCATTCTAATTTAGGCGTATTTTTTTACAAGAGTAATGTTACATGCAATCGTGGAATGCGCAAGCGACATGCAATCATTTTGAAAAAGAGTGGGGTCTATTGTTAAAAAATTAATTTTTTTTATATGGGTCCCATATTTATTCACTTTTTTCAAAGTGATTGCACGACGTTTACACAATCACGACTGCAACTATCATTTCTCTTTTTACAATGGTCACATGGATCGTTATTCTGGAGATACTCCAACAATCTTTCCCTCAATGATATATACTCTTGCAATTCGAAGTAATAAACTTTAGCTCTAATACCATTTATCCAAATATTGAGCTATCAACTCACCTAAAACAAAGGTTTTTACAAGCTGATAGCAAGGTTTCTAATCTGATAGACACAGATACACACCAGTGGAAGAAGTCCCTAGTAAATGTGATATTCTCAACAGAGGAAACTGCACTTATAAAAGCAATTCCTAATATCCTAGAAGCAACTACAACAAACCTGATAAGTTGATTCGAAGATGCACTATGATTGGAATTTTTACTGTCAAGAGTGCATATCACCTCTGTGGAGAATTACAAGATCATGTTAAATCCTTAGCCCTACAGACAAAGCAAGAAGAGTGGACCAAGATTTGGCACTTGCAGATTCCGAACGCTAACAAAAATTTCTTTTGAAGAGCATGTCTAGATGTCCTCCCAATAAGAGCTAATCTCTTTAAAAGAAATGTAGTAGACACTCATGAGTGCCTTTTCTGTAAACAAAAGCCTGAAACAGTAGAGCATGTCTTGTGGGAATGCACTTCAGCTAGTGATGTATGGGGGCAATGTACAACCAGTATTCAAAAGAGTGTATCACAAAGCTAGGTCTTTAAGAAGCAAGTGAAGAAAATGCTTGTTGTATTAAATAAGGAAGACATGGAGGAATTTATTGTTGTTTGCTGGAAAACATGGAGGAGGAATGAGTATATCTTCAAGGATAATTTCATACATCCTTCCACACTAGTGCAGCAATTAAAGAACTTATTGTTTGAATTAAGATAAATCACAACTTTAGCTAGTAGTGCCAAGACAAAATATCATATGAATGAAGAATGACAGGCACCTCCTCCAGGAACTTTTAAACTTAACTGGGATGCTACACTGGATAAAGTTCATTGGGTTGGGAATGGTGCTATCATACGTTACCGGGAGGGTAAGGTCAGGGCCACACTTAGAATAAAAATGGACATTTTCCCTAACCCTTTTCTAGCAGAGGCAATTGATGCTCTTTAGGCCACGCTGTTCTACCAGGACTTGTGACGCCGAGATAAAATATGAGATTATTCTAATGGCTAGTTAAACAAAAGAAGCTAGAGATTGAAATTGAGAAAAATCGCAAACAAAGAGAAACTATGAGATTAGGGTTTTACTATAAAATAAATTGAATATATTCTTCTAAAGCCCACAAGCTAGGCGTAAATAGCCATCAAAAAAGGAAGAATTGTAATTAAGGCCAAACAATAGAATAGGGAATAAGATAACTATGGCTAAAATCTAGCTTAAGAATCTAGAATAAAATCTTTACAAAAAATAAATATTACCATAAAAGAAAATTAACCAAAAATGAAATAATTAACTAAAAGTGACGACTCGGAAGGAAAAAAGCTGATTTTGGAGTTGACAAGGGGCCCATCAGGCAGATTGTGGTGACCATGACGTGTGTGCTGAAGAGACATTTCCAGGTTGGGCTCATATGTGCAATTCTGACACTTGTAGCCAAAATTATGGGTGAAATACTGATACCACCACTTCTCATCGCCCAACCGGAATAAGTCTCCTCGCTCAACAAGGAATAAGTCGATCCTCGCTAAATCCAACGAATACAAATTCTAGTGATACTCATCTCTTTCCACCGGTTTTGCGTTAGTCTACCTTTTCGAAGTAGTCCAATGCTTTTAACGTCGCATCTATCATCTGAGTCTCATCGAACTCGGATTCCCCTACATCAACTTGGGATTCAGAAATATTATTCTGGAAGGAGATGCGTTGCAGGTAATTCAAGGAATCAAAAGCTTTGAAGAGGTTTGGACTAGCACGGACATGATACTGGCTGATACAAGATCTTTGCTTGCTAGATTCGATACTTGGGTAGTGAATCACATTGGTAGGAATAAAAACAGAATTGCTAATGCTCTTGGTATACAGGATACTCTCATTGTATTCTCTCTCCTTTATAGATATTTATGAATAAAACAAGCTGTTTATAAATTTTTTTTAAAAAAATCACTTAAAACCAATTGATACTAAAGAAGGCACACTAAGCTTGTGTTTGGGTAGTGAGATGATTTCAGATATTCTGTGAATATTAGTGAAAAAGTAATGATAGAATATTAGTGAATAGTAGTGAAAAATAATAATAAAATAATGAATACAAGTGGCTCTTATTTTGATAATACTTCACTATCCAAACCAGCCTATTTTATGTCATTCGACATGCAGACCTATTTTAAGAGCGCTCGTAGTACTCCTAATCATTGTTTTCAATCTCGTACCGTACCGGCCTGTACGGTCGATATTTGCCGTACCAGCCGCTCGGCCGGTACAGGTACCATATATGTTTCATACCGGCCCAAATACCGGCCGTACCGGCCTATATTGCCTGCCGAAATTTCAACCTTCAATTTTTATTTTTTTTTTCATTTTTTCAAATTACAAACTTATTTTTTGATCTCCAATTCAGACTAGACTACTTATAATTTATATATATGTATTTATATATAATTTATTAATATATAGACTATTATTTTGGAATATAATTTTTATATATAATTTATTCATATATCGACTATTTTGAAATTGTACACGAAACTGTACCGGTACTGAAATATTTCGTTCCAGTGCCTTGACCGGTACAGCTTCCGGTACAATATTCAAAACATTGCTCCTAATACTAATTTTTCTTTGCACTTTGGTTCTTGTACAAGAAGCTTTCCCCCCTCTATATTTCAATGAAAAATTAACATTTTGTCAAACATTTAACATGTCTATAACATAAATGTTATTTGTGACACAAGAAGCATGAGATCCACTTAATGCCATTAGCATTATTTATTTCGGGTGCTTTTTCAAGATTGGAAGAAATGGCAGCTTCTAAACTAGGACCTGACCCCAAGATCCCCTATCATATCTTCCTCAAGCATAGGCATGGACTTTGAGGCCATGACTCCTGAGAAAGTGAGTTATAAATGAAAATATAAGAAATGGATGGACACAATTGGCAACAAACCAGTAGCCTACTTGAGCCTAAAGAATGGCACAAATTATGGACCACCCAGATTCTTCCTGTCAAAACAACATTAGCAAGAAACGAAAAAGTGGAGGTGATGTGCCTCCCTCCCTTTGCAGTTCAGCTTCAAAGATTGTTGAACATTGCACTCTACTTGGATTGACCCTTTAATCTGCCCCAGTACCGAGGGAATCATACTGCCCAATCAACACTTCCACTGATTTTTATATGAAAAATTCTGTTTATCATATCTTACACCGCATATCAATATGTGATTTTTTATTTTTTTTATTCTATTTAAACACCACATTTATTTTTATTTTTTAAATTTTTTTTTTTATTTTGTTTAGTTTTTTTCTTTCCAAATTAGTTGAGGTATTCTATTCATCATCCATACATTACACATTTGGTAAGAAAACTAAATAAAAAATAAAAAATAATTATGTGTGGTGTGTGGTGTGTGGATGATGAGTATAATTTTTCTAAATAAAATAACAAAAATGACAAATCATATTATTGTGTGTAATGTGAGGATGATAAATATCATTTCTCTTTTTAAATATCCAATCAAAAAATAGATAAGAATCATTCTTATTAACCCAGCCTCTGTTTGGATGTCAATATCACTTCAATCCATCTCAAACTAATTATTGATAAGATTCGATACTTTTTCATCTTAATATACTTTATACTTTCAAATACATCTCAATCTATTTAAATTTAAATATATTTTAATAAGATCTATAAAATATTACTATTTAAAAATCAATTCAAATCATTTAAAATTATCTCATTATTTAAACGCAACCTAAATCTATTTTTAAAGTCGAAGCGAAATAGCTTTGGATTTAGACAATATGATCAAAGGGCGATTTTCTTGATGTTATCACCGCAGTCCAAAATGATTGTTTAAAAATAGATTGAAAAATAGCTCCATTTTTTAAGGACATTATTGAACACCTCACAGATGTCAATAATTGCACATTTCACTATGTATTTGGAAGTATTTGGAAAAATAGCTACATTTGAAGGCAATCAAGATAGGCAGAAGGATGTTTGAAGCCTAAAGTATTTTATTAAAGGAGTTTTACTTGTTAATATTCGAATTTTATGAATATTTCATTTATTAAATGAATCGAGTTGGAATAATCAAATTCAAACTGTTGATCACAAGTTGCTCGGTTCATTATGAACCCAAAACATGCACAATGATCGGCCCATTATTTTCTCACATGTTGGAGTTTATTATATACTTTCCGAGTTTATTACCACCAATTGAAAGTCTTAAAATTAAGCTTGTCGTGTTTTTTTTTCTTTTAAGAAAAAAAAAAACCGCCAAATCATTTTCAATAATGAGTAAAAATACAAAAATCAAAATATATACTAAAAATATGAAGACTGTGTGTTTGGATGTTGAGTTGAGATAATAAAATATTGTTAGAATATTATTTTTTAATATTATTATTATTTTGAAATTTGAAAAAGTTGAATTATTTATTATATTTTGTGTTGAGATTTAAAAAAATTGTAATAATAAGTTAAGATGAGTTGAAATGAGTCTGGAGCCAGAGTCTAGACATCCCAGTCACTCCTTGCCTAGGGGTTCCTGGCCTAGGGGTGGTCAGCCACCTCGGAACCTCCAACTTCCAACTCCAAGAAAGATAATCCTAGATGTACACCACCCGTTTTTCGTTATAATGTTTTTAAATTTTTATATAAAATATAATAAATAATTTAATTTTATAAATTTTAAAGTAATAATAATATTAAAAAAATAATATTTTATTCAACTTTTAACTCATCTCATCTTATCTCATTATTTAAACGACACCTAACAAATATGCACATTGCAGTCTAAATGAATTTTTTCTTTTTTCTTTTAAGCATATTTTAAACATCTATAACTATTAAGAAAAATAAATAAATATAAATTTATTAATAATCACTTCTTTAATAATTAAAAAAATAAAAATAAAATATATAAATGAACATATTTAATAGACACATTTAAAAGTCATAGTAACATTTTCTCTCCAAGAATGGATAGGCCTTATATTGTTTGAATTTCAAAATCATTTCCAATATTGTTTAATTTTTAATTTATTTTTTATTAATATTTAGTTTGGTGTAGGTTTGTCTTTAATGTATTTTTCGAAAAAGATACCCTCGTGTCAATTTTTATTCATCGCAAATAAACTAAAATATAAAGCGGTATTATGAAGACATTTTAACCTGCATAAGCTGACAGTCGTCAGGACTGTCTGAGGACAAATGAAAAACATAAGTGGCAATGCTACGTAAATAAACACATGGAGATGTGTCAATTTAGTATGACCTGGCAGGAGTGGACAAACTCACGGACTGGCTTAATTTAAAGCGAGGAGGGGTAGTAACAAGCCCACGCGCCTTGAGGCGTGGATAAATGCCACGCATCAGCACGTAACACGTTTAAGATTGTATGGCATAGATGAGACATTCAGCATCCCCCACCAGCTCACATACACCACAACTCTTTACCATACTCTGAGTTGGGACTAATAGCTGGAAAGCAAGGCCTGTACATGCTTTCAATTTTTCAAAGACACTTGAAAAAAATATCAAACAAAAAATAGTAGACTTTCAAAAGAAAAGTTTTGTGTTTGGATGTTGAGATAAATTAACTTGAGTTATAAATAATAATATTTTGTAGATCTCATTGAGATGGATTTAACATTTTTAAGTTGAAATATATGAAGTAGATAGTGATGAGTTTAACTTTTTTTTATAAAAATTTAAAAAAGTAATAAGTCTCATCAATGATTAGTTTGAGAGGAATTGAGTTGGATCCAACTAGGCATGTGCAAGAAGGTCGATGGGCAGATCAACCCGCACGTCCCGATTGAACCTAACCCGATAAAGTTGGGTTGACATCAAAAGTCGATTTCGACACCATCAAACCTGATGAATTTCGGCCGTCATTTGTAACCCGACTATTAAAACCCGTTTTTAAGCTTCGCTTTCACCTCTACATCAAACCCTACCCCCTACCTCCTTCTTATCCTTCCCCTTCTGTATGACTTGGTTTTGGATCTACGGAGAAAGCCAAAGACCTATAGTACGAGAGCTAGATGGCGTCGATGAGGATGGTGGTGATGGCCTCGAGGTGGTAGACGTGGGATTTGATGGGTTGGACATAGAGGGAGAGGGAGAAAAGGAGGAAAGAGAGAGGGAGGGTGGAGAGGGCAAAGATGGAAGGGAAAAGTTGTTTGTTTCGGAGGAAAATCTTGAGGCCAATGAGAAGGTTGGAGAGGGGAGGAGGGAAACAACGGGGGCTAGGGTTTTGGAAGAGAACATCGTCCCTTTCCAACATATTTTATAAATAGAGATCTGCCCAAAGGCAGTTGATTTATAAGTTCATCATCATTCTCGTTTTTTATAGGTATTCACATCTTTTTTTTGGGGAGATAGTGTTCGTAAATATGAGACTGGAAGAGGTTGCTGTTGTAGAAAACAATGTCCAGAAGAAACCATGATCAAGAGCATGCTTTTAAATCACGATCATGGCGATGAAAGAACTGCTTGGAGAAAAGGGGATGTGGTGATGGAGTTGGGAGTGGTGGGTTCTCTTTGACTATCTCACTCATTGAAATTTCCAACACTTTCTCCATGTCCTTGGCCGCTTGACCAACATTCTGCTCCACCAAAGCTGTATATTCGGGCCCGACCTGACCCAAATGGTCTGGGTCGGTTCGGTTCAGCTTGGCGCATTTATTTAACTAGCCAGGTCGAGTCAGGTCCAAACCCAACTTGGATACCTCGATGAGGTCATATACATGCAGCCACCAGAAGGGTATTCGAATGAGAACAACAACAAATAGGTGTGTTTACTCAAGAAATCCCTATATGGACTTAAACAGTCCCTTAGGCAATGGCACAAAATGTTTGATTCACATAGTTGAAAATGAGATTGATTACAATGAAATATTTTCTCTAGTGGTCAAACACACCTCTATAAGGCTACTGCTTACTTACATTGCCTATGAAGACTTGCACTTAGAACAATTGGATGTAAAAACAGCCTTCTTACATGGAGACCTCAATGAGGTCATATACATGCAGCCACCAAAAGGGTATTCAAATGAGATCAACAGCAATTAGGTGTGTTTACTCAAGAAATCCCTATATGGACTTAAACAGTCCCCTAGGCAATGGTACAAAATGTTTGATTCACACATAGTTGAAAATGGGTTCAAGAGAAGTGGGTATGATAGCTATGTGTATTACAAGAAAGTTGGGGAAGTCTTAGTATATCTACTGATGTATGCAGATGACATGCTAATTGCATGTAAAGACTCCAATCTGATTGAACAAGTCAAGTGCTTACTGAAGTCATAATTTGAAATGAAAGAACTAGGGTCTGCCAAGAGAATCTTGGGAATGGAAATAGTAAGAGACAGGAAGAAAAGGCTACTCTACTTATCACAAAAGACATACATTTCAAAGACTCTTAAAAGGTTTGGCATGGATCATTTAAAATCTGTAAGCACTCCCATGGGGCAACACACAAAATTGTTAGTCACACAAGTTCCTCACACAAGTTCCTCAAACAGATGAAGAAATAGAGTTTATACATAAAATACCTCATGCTAGCATGGTGGGAAGTGTAATATATTCTATGGCCTATTCTAGACCTAACTTGACCTATGTTGTTAGCATAGTCAACAGATTCATGAGCAACCCTGGAAAACCTCATTGGCATGCTATCAAATGGGTATTTCAATATTTGTCTAGTACAGCTTGTTTGGGACTGAAGCTTGGTGGAAACTCACAAAAGGGAAGAGAAATAGAAGGCTTTGTGGACTCTGATTATGCTAGAAATATAGACACCACAAAATCTTTATTAGGTTTTGTGTTTACAGCTTTTGGAGGAGCCATCAGTTGGAAGGCAAATTTGCAACCAGTTGTTGCCTTATCGACAACTGAGGCTGAATACATTGTTGTGACTGAGGCAATCAAGGAGACTATATGGTTGAAAGGTATATCTAATGAGTTAGACATGTCTGAAGGGAATATCACAGTCTACTGTGATAATCAGAGCACCATTCACCTCGCTAAAAATTAGGTATATCATGAAAGGTCAAAACATATAGACATTAGGCTACATTTTGTAAGGGACATCATTTCAGCTGGAGAGATTGGGGTAGAAAAGATCCCAATAGAAGAAAATTCATCTGACATGATGACTAAGTCACTACTAACAGTCAAGTTCAGACATTGCCTGAACTTGATCAATATGGAAAATTGCCAAGCCACTTAGAGGGGATTTGCAGCAACAGTCAAAGAGGGGAAAAGGCAGCTTGAAAGGTCTAAATGATTTCCAAGGTGGAGAATTGTTATGTTAGTGTCAACCATTTAGAGAAAAGCACATGTGCACATGGCTGCACATGTGGAAAGACTCGAGTACTGGATTGTTTCTGTGAAATAGGAACTTATCCTTCTGTTATAGTTTTTTCTGTTACAACTTAAGTTCTATAAATAGAGGCCTTTTAATTGTACTTGAGGTATGATTGATACAGAGAGAATACATGAGAGAAAAAGAGAACATTTGCAGTAAGGCTCCAAGAAAGTGTGAGGTGTGCATGAGAGAGTGTTCTTGTAATCTCAAGTCTGTATTTGATAATCAATAAAGGAAAGTCTCTTGACTATTGCTACCGTGGATTTAGGTCACTTGGATCGAACCACATAAATTCTTTTGTGTTCTTTACATTCCTTCTGTGTTGTTTCAAGTTCTTTATAATTATTTTACAAATCTTGGCATCTGAGTTGGAGGCATTAACCACATTAAGCAATTTTGAGTTTTAACATAATCATTAGATTATAAATAATAATTGATAATATTTTATAATCATTTAATGCTAAGTAATGCTACTGTTGGGGATAAAATTAGCCATAAAAAATCAAGCTCATGAATAATTCCAAGAATCAAGCCCAGATATAAGGCAAGTTGACTACGTAAAAGGAAACGACTTCTTAAGGCGAGTGTGACTTAATCACTCAAAATAAGGAAATAGACGTCTATAAAGAGAGAGAATCTCCTCAGATTTAGGAGGATTCCACTATGCACAAGACACCTCAAATTTCCTCTCCATAGAAAGATGACATCTCCTTCAACCTCCAGGTATTCTACTTTTCTCCATTATAGTGACAGATATGCGAGTTCATGAGAGTGTAAAATTACCCATCATAGTGGATTCCACCACAAACAACTTGTGGACGTAGACTTTTATGTTGAACCGTGTAAATTCGTGCGTCTTGTCCTTTATATATTTATCTTGGACAAACGTTCAAGCACCATATCGACGCCCAAACCACCATCATGGGCTTTCGACAGCATCATCGTTGCCCGAATCACCTCCGTGGGCCAGTAATGACTTTCTCCTGTTTCGGCCTAATAGTGCGAATTTACGCATTAACAGCCACAAACCACATATTCATTCCACTATATAAAATTGGCACTTTTTATAAAATTTACGTATTAACAACCATAAACCACATATACTTTTTAAAAAAAAAAAATTTATGGAAAATTCAAAATAGCCCCAATATTCTAAGATTTTATTCAATATAATTTTATAAATATAGAAAATCACCCCCCCCCCCCCTCCCCCAAAAAAAAATTATAATCCCCATATACTTTTTAAAATTTTCTAGATTTTCAATATACTTAGAAATGTATCTCTCCATTTTTTTTTCCTAAATTTTTTATAATTTCTATATAATATCTATTTTCAAGGATGTGGTCTCACCAAAATTAAATTAAAATTAAGAAGAGAAATAATAAACTTATTAATATGGATCCCAGAGTTTTTCGTTATACAATAACAGGCTTCTTAAATGTATAGAGTCCAAATTGAAATTAATACAAGAAAAATCATTTAAAGTTGATAATCTATATGAAAAATAGTTAAGAGGTTTTATCCTCTAGACTTTATTAAATAAGAAAAAAAAATATTTAAGGTCTGAATTATAACATTATATGTTTAATGTGACACGAAAATATCTAGAGAAAACCGGCCGAAACCGGTCAATGGGAAGGAGAAACGCCGACGCCGGCCGATGCTTCATTTTTGTGGTGGTTCACGGTCGGTTCTCTGATCGAGTTTTGTCTGAGAGAGTAGAGACTAGAGAGAGAGAGTTGCAGAGGAGAGAGAGAGAGAGAGAGAGAGAACTGAGACGCGAGGAAGAAGACAGATTGATATCGAAACGGCACCGTTCGGTTTAAACCAAACGACGTCGTTCTACTTATTCGTTTTAATATGTTATAAATAAAACGACGCGTTTGGTAATAGTTGTGTTTAAAACACAACTATAAGACTAAACGACGTCGTTCTACTTAAACTTAAGTGGAATAGCGTCGTTTTGAGCACAGAGTAATTAATTTCTTTAGTCGGCCGGTTCAATGATTTGAACCAGGTTTGAACCGACGCCGAACCTGCCAATATCGATTTTCTCAATTTTGTACCGCACGTCGAACGGTTCTTCATTGGTTCCGAGCTCGGCCGGTCTGAGTCGGTCCCGGTCAGTTCTCCGGTTTGTTGTACAACCCTAGTAGGTATGATTGTCATATGAAAGGAGGGAAAGTTGAACTAGATTATTAGTACCGGCCTTAATGTTGGTATTGAATAAAGAAATTCACATTTCAAGTAATTCATCCTACTCGCCAAGAACTACCATGCATCCTCCAAACCTATAGTTACTACTGTTGTTTTCCATTTGAAAAATGAGAGAAGAAATTTATATTTATGCAAATTTTTTATTTAGTTTTTAAATACTTTTATATTTTCATTTTCATACTTTTCGAGAAAGAAATAAGATATAGAAATAAGACCGCTAATGCTCATGAAACCATCTAAGACACTCGTCTCAGCATCATCAGACTGCCCTTTAACGTTGAAGTTATCCCAGTTGGCAAGTAGGGATGTTACCCATTATCTCATACTGTATATTTTACATATTTTAATTTTTTTTTATTTTTTTTATTCTTGTTAAATTAATCGAATTATTCTACTTATCATCCATACACCACGTATTTATTATGAGAAAAATAAAAAAATAAAAAAAAATAAAAATGATGTGTGATTTGTGAGAATGATAAGTACAATTTTCTTTTCTTTTTTTTCAATAAATTTGAACGGGAGGCAAGTCCAGTTTCTGAGACCCCATTTATGGCAGATCAATTGGCCCAAAGTGTATGATAATTCCAATTAAGCAATGCCCTTTATGCCTTATTGAAACGCTAATGTAAAGGTATTTTATAACCAATTTTATACTAAATAAATAAATAAAATTATAATGATGATAGGTTTACCATCTTATTACTATTCATTTACTATCTAAATTGTATTTGATTTTTTTTTAAATTTTTTATTTTACTTAATGATTAAGGAAGTGAATATTAATAAAATTATATATTTTTTTAATTTTTTCTTAATGATTAAGGATGGTAAAAAAATACTTAAAAAAATGATAAAAAAATAAAAAAATTTGAAATTACTTAGATAGTAGATGGGTAGTAGATAGGTAGTAACCCTATTACTACCCATAAAATTATGTCATTTCATTAAAACTAGTGGATATTCTTTTATTTTAATTTTAGAATCCAAATAACTAATATCAATTTTAAAACAAATTAGTAAAAAGAGATTAAAAAACTGTATAAATAAACTATATATTGATCTCCTCATTTCCAACTAAATTATGTCTCAGATCTATTATATATGTGAACCATCATGTCCCCTTAAAACGCTCAATTACGAATTATATACTTTAAACTTGAGTCAAATGTGGAAGGAAAAATTTTCTTTCAAGCGATTTCACGTACCAAATCGCACACCAATTTTAAATATAAGTTATTCTTTTATTTTTTTATAATAAAAAAAATAATATAAATGTTAGTATGCAATTTAATACACCAAATTACTTTACCTAACAATGTAGAATAACCCTACGAAATGTGGATGGGGGTTGAGGTTGTTGTCGGTTGGGTTGTGTGGTGAGTATTTTTCGTACCTCTGGCCTTCTCAGTGGTCCTTGTACTTGTCTCTTCTTGTGTTTCCATGATGTAATTGAATAGCCATTCCTAGTTTTCTATTGTTGATTTCTATGTCATTATAAATTAAAAAATAAAAACTCTTCTCTTAATAAAGTTTTAGGATGAATTATTCTTCTCATCAGCTACTATTTACTGCACATATTTCACATTTTATAAAAAAAATAAAGAAAAATTTGTCATGTATGAAGTGTAGAGGTGAATAATAACTGATGCATAGTAAAATCCCTTTAAAATTATCAAAGATATGTCCATCTAAATTATCTGAAAATTTAGATGAACGTAGAATTATCATTTTTGAGTTGTATTATATATTACTTTGTGACGACCTAGTACAATTTCAACCAAACCAACTCCGTGTTGTAATTGGTTGGTTTGGTTGTACAAGGAGTTTGATTTGAATTGGAGTTTCGTTTATTAAAATGAAAATTAGCTTTACTCAGTTATGATATGTATCAACCAATCTAAACCAACTTACATTTCTAAGATTCTTAAGGCATCATCAATCTCTGATCTCTCTCTTTCACATCTCTTGGTTCGGGGAAGACCTAACAAGGTAGGACAAGATGTAACTTTCTTTCATCTAATTCTAACTATCTTTGTAGAATGCAATTAGAATATTCAAATAAGGACTTTTACTAACTAAATTAGTAGCCTACTAGGTACCCTTTTGATTTCTGCATCTCTGGCTTCTAAGAATTACTTTGGGAATTGTTGGCACTGTTGGTAATGTTAAACTCAAAATGCACGAGTATTGTACAAGTATTTGATAAAAAAATAATTCCTACAATGAAAAAATAAATTTTTTATATTTTTCATTGTGGAATCTACTATTTTATAAACCGTCTGTAGACTTATACATTTTAAATTTGTATATATCATTATTTTGACATAAATAATAATTATATGGTCAAATTCAAACTTGACAAGACGAGATTGGCTTCGTTTGGATATAACAAGTATTTCAGCTCATCTTATCTCATAATTATAATTTTTTTAAATTTTTACACAAAATATAATAAATAATTTCAATTTTTTTAAATCCTAAAATAATAATAATAGTTTATTTAATTTTTAACGTTCGTGAATGTGTATATCAAGAAATTATGTTGATCGAAGAAATTAAGTATTTAGTTAAAGGATAAGACAAACGATCATCATTTAAAGTAGATCATCCACTATACTAGAGCATCTCTCAAAGAACACGATTCAACAAAATCCATCCCAAGTACACATAATCATCAAATATTCTATAAAAATGACTTCCTTCATTATTTCATGAAAATAGTGATCAGAGTGACTGTGAGAAGTTCATATATCTGGTAGAAATTTAGGTTTCGTTTGAAACTCAATTCATCTCAATTTATTATTACAATTTTTTCAAATCTTAATTTAAAATATAATAAATAATTCAACTTTTTTAAATTTTAAAATAATAATAATAATAATAAATAATAATATTTTATCATCTCAACTTAATTGAATTCAGTTTAATTTAAATAAATAAATAATTTATAAATAATAATAATAAAATAATATGAGATTACTTTCCTTGCCAAATATATCCTCAAGGGAGTAGTCGAGACTCGTTGGGGGTAGAAATGAGATAGCATAAAAAGAAAAAATGTGGACATCTGCCCCACACGGGGCACATTCCGTGTAAAAAAAAAAAAAAATAATGTACAATGTGTGCTGGTGTGGGGCAGATGTCCAGAATTGCTCGCATAAAAATAGACAAAAAGAGAGATGGAAATTTCATAAGCACGTGGCTTGACCATAATAACAACAACAATTGATAACCGCGGACTTGGGAACTGTTTTGTGCTACGGAGGCTGTTAAAATATATTGGCCGAAACTTCTCGGGACCAGCTGCTGGGTTTTGGATGGATGGATCCTATACACGACACCGTTTTTTAAATTTGATTTTCTTTTTTTTAACAAAAAAGTACGGCAACCGGAGTGGGCCCCGTCCCTCCCAAGACTTTAAAAATCCCTCTGCCAATTGATTCGTTGGGGGTGGGATGTCGATCCGCTCTCGGAAGAGGCGCGTAAAATGCACGTTTCAACCAAACCAAAAACACATTGAAGGATGATGGAGAAGACGAGGAAGAAGAGGCAGAAGAAAGCTAAGCTAAAGACACAATTGGAAAGACAAGGTGAAGGAAGGGAGGGGGAGGGGGAGGGAGAGGGAGGGTGAGCTGGTGGTGTGGTGTGGTGTTGTGTAGTGTTAGAAGAGGGACCCACCACCCATGTGCCCCCCCTCCTGTCTCCACCAGCTCCTGCCTCTCAATCATTAGTCTCTCTGTCTCCCCTCCCAAACACTCTCTCTCTCCATCCTCCAAACTATACCTTCTCTCTCTCTCCGTAGCCATTGCTGATACCACACCCTCTTCTTTTTTTTTAAAAAAACCAAATAAAAACAGCTGTCCCTCTGTCTCTCTCTCTCTCTCTGTGCGTGTCTCTTTCTCTATCTCTCTCTAGGTCTACCGAAGACGAAGACCCATGTCTAATTCCGACGTAGCCAATAACGTTGTCACCAACGGCGCCCTATTAGACCCCAGGCAGCAGCCACCCTCCAACGGTGCTCTCTCCGCCAAAAAGCCCCCCTCTAAGGACCGTCACAGCAAAGTTGATGGCCGTGGCAGGCGCATCCGCATGCCCATCATCTGCGCTGCCCGTGTCTTCCAGCTCACTCGTGAGCTCGGTCACAAGTCCGACGGCCAGACCATCGAGTGGCTTCTCCGCCAAGCCGAGCCCTCTATCATAGCCGCCACTGGAACCGGAACCACCCCCGCCAGCTTCTCCACCGTCTCCGTCTCCGTTAGAGCTGGTGGCGGCTCTACCTCCCTCTCTTCTTCTACCACTTCCTCGTCCCTCTCCCACTCTCTGGACCACAAGCCCTTGCTGGGCCCCGCTCCCTTCATCTTGGGAAAGCGCGTACGGGCCGACGAGGACGGCGACGGCAAGGACGAGGGCTCCGGCGTCAACGTGGGTCATACTATGGGCTCCGTACTCGGGTCCGCTGCTTCCGGTGGGTTCTGGGCGGTGCCTGCGAGACCCGACTTCTGGAGCTTCGCTGCTGCGGCTGCCGCCGCTGCGCCTTCGCACGAGATGGTGGTGCAGGCGCAGGCGGCGCAACAGCAGCAACCGTCCATGTTTGTCACCCATCATCATCATCATCAGCAGCAGCAGCCGATGGGCGAGGCGTCGGCGGCTAGAGTGGGAAATTACCTTCCGGGACATTTGAATTTGCTGGCTTCGTTGTCGGGCGCGCAGGGAAGTTCGGGTCGGAGAGAGGACGACCCTCGTTGATTAATCAAGTCTCTTTTTGTGCGGTAGTGGCGACAGTGGCGGCGGCGGCGGGGTTCGTAATTTGGTATATAAAACATATGTGTATGTTTATTGCTCGTTTCCTTTTTCGCGTGTCAGTGAAGTGGATTTTTAGTGAATTTTTTTAGGGTTAGGTTTTTTAGCTTTGAGTGAAGGAATTAGGGTTTGTGGAGATTTGGAAAATTATGTGTGGATGAATGGCAATCCATTAGGGGATTCGCCAATCTGTTTGAAGATTAATTAGGGTTTAGGGTCCACATTTATTTAGGTTTTGGGGGGGTTTTTATTGGAGGATGGAGTGAGTCAAGTATCAGGGGTTTGTGCTTCACAATTGAAGGTACAAAGGGTGTTTCTGAAGTAGGGTGCTTATGCAAAATCTAGCCCAATAATTATATAATTTGTGGCATCTCGGGAACATATTTAAGATTGCTGTCTCTGGTTTTGGTGCTGCTTGCTCGTTTAAAACTCAACCTCGACATTCTCAAGACTATGCTTGCAACTTGGGACTTGAAGATTGTGTTTTTGCAGAAATACATTGCATTTCTTTACAGTTGTGTACAACCACAACGGGTGAACCCAATTCAATTCTTCCTGTACTTGTTGGAATATGGTGGTGTGCGAGAAAAGCTAACTGCTTTGCTGCTTTTTGGGCACATATGAAGATGAGAAACCGTGGTTCTTGCTCTCCCTTTGGCTTTCATGCTCTATGTTGAATGTAACAGTCTCGACGGTAACTGGGTGTGTGAAAGAAAGAAAAAAAAGGAAGCTCTGGTTCCTCTCTGTATGACCTCTGTGTTTGAGAATTTGCTCAGTATTCTTAGCCATTTCTTAGATTTATCCGCGTGAACAATAATGTGTTCTCTTCTCTTCTCTTGTATGTAAGTGGATTGTTTTTGGGTGCCTATGGTGTGAATAAAAAAACCCATCTGTTTCTCCCCATCTTGTGCTATTTAATTTCTAATTTCTTCTCTTTCAATGCATATATGACGTTTTTCTGCTGCTAATTGTATCAATTTGTTTTGCTTACTTTGTATGCCTTTGTAGCACTAATTTCTCTTGAATGTTCAACAACTATTTGTGAGAATTTGGGGGGGGGGGGGGGGGGGGAAGCATGTATTGCACGTTCAGGAGATAGAGAAGTCTGAGGAGTTGATTCCATTGGTTTCTCTTCTGCTATTCACATTTATGGTGCTGAAAAGGCAACTCTTTAAGGGAAACGCTATTGTCTGTGATTCATAGACCAGCTTTTGCTGTCCATAAAGATTGAAAGTCTGGTGAAGTTGCATTGGAAGTTGGAGCTGCAATAGCACTTGTCCATCTTGGTCTTCATGTCATTGACACTGCCACGTGGAAATCTGGAGTGTTTTCCTTTGGTTTTCTAATTCTAATTCATTGATGCGGAGATACATCTCATTCAATGCGCAATTTATTGGACTTTTGGGTTGCCCATTCTGTATGTGTATATATATATATATATATATATATATATGGCTCTGGAATTTGCTGGCGACTTCTGCCCCTGCATTCTCGCATTTACTTTCCGGGCAAGTATCTAACTTTCAGTTGTTCTGACGGTAAATCTTGGTTCCCCAATCTCTTCACCGGACGGTATAAACTCGAACTTTTATATTTTTGATTTTATCATTTTAGTCAAATAGATATGGACTTTTTGAAGGGTATTTATAGGTTATAACTTCTTAAATACAAAGACACTTAAGAAATGTTTTTTTTTTATTAGCACTGCCATTCTCGAAACATAGTCCCGACCAGTCTTGGGTGCATAGACTCACGGTATGGAATTGAGTAATGTTAAATATGGAGACAATACGATAAAGGTGAAGATGAAATGGTGGCATCTTCGCCTACGTGCTTGAGGCTTGAACACACTCAGCAAATGTGACTGCTGATCAGCATAAATGGTGAGGCCATTGCAGGAAAATTGCGCAATTTCGTGAACTTTCTGCCAAAATGTGCATTTATTTATGGCGATAAATTATGAAAGTTGAGCAAAACATGTCATGGGAAGATGATTAGTTGGTGATGGTAGTCAGCGAGAAATTATGGCAACAGTGGGTTGGTTCCATTGTTTTAACACATAAATGCGCTTGATTTGGAAGCTGAGTGCACAATCTAATTATCGTCTTAAAAACTTGTGCTTTGTGGCTGTGGATTACTTGCAACAACACAATGGTCAGGACCCAATAATTGATGGGTCCTACTAATTTATTGCCATGGTGGAAATTTTACATGACTTTTTATTTGGGACCATCTTAAATAGGCTATCTACCACGTTCTCACTGCAAATCATTGTAATAAGAGTTAAATATTTAAAATAATCAGAGTTTTGCTTTCTGGATTTGCTTATTTTTTTTATTTTGCTTTTGAATTTTTTATATTTTAATTTTAATTAAATCAGAGTTTTAATAATGTTAATTAAAATGTTATAAAATTAAAAAAAATAACAAGAGAATTGAAGGATTACAATATATGAAACTAGTTCTTCAGGAACTCAATATTATTTCTCTCAACATTTTTACTGTCTGTCTACAACAAATCATTCTCAAGACTCCCTTTTATAGACATGAGAGGATAAATTATATTAAATAGATACATGAACTTAAGGAATGACAATACATGAATCAAGATGATACACATGAATGGGGTAGAATTCTAATGGTCATCTATTAAATACATGGAATGTATTTTACTACATTCATGTATTTACAACACTCCCTCTTGAATGATCATACACAAAAAACATGGCTCGTTAAAATCTTATCAAGGAAAAACCCAAAGGAAAAAAAATCAATGGCGAATGAAAAAGAGTATAATATTCTGGTATAGTTTGGAATGCTTTAAGATTGCCTCGTTAAAACCTTGCAATGGAAAACCTAGAGGGAAAAATTTTAGCGAAGAAAAAATAGTACAAACTGTATGATCATTTTCTTCCCCTCAAAAGTATGTAGAGCTTCATTGTTTACAATGAAAGATTTTTAAGTTGACGCATTCCAATGACGTATACCAACTTTTTAAATGTTGCAGTTGGTAATACTTTAGTGAATAGATCTACCAAATTTTCACATGATCGTATTTGTGTGACATCAATATTACCGTTATTTTGGAGCTCGTGTGTAAAATAACTTTGGTGAAATATGCTTGGTTCTATCACCTTTGATATAGCCTCTTTTGATTTGTGGATAATTCACACTTATCTTGAATGTATTGAATTACTGATCTCAACCAAATATATTCCTTGCTTTCTTCACGCATTGCAATAATCTTTAAATAGTTGGAAGAAGTAGCAACTAATGATTGCTTAACAGATCTCCATGAAATAGATGTACCTCCTTAAGTGAACATGTATCTTGTTTGTTATCTTCCTTTATGTCGATCAGAAAATTAATCCAAGTCTGCATAACCAATTAATTGAAGATTTGATCATTTTGAATTAAATAATCTCATGTCAACCGTTCCACGAAGGTAGTGTAGAATATATTTGACCACATTCCATTTGCCTTTGAGTTGATGCAAAACTATATCTTGCTAGTAAGTTAACTGAGAATGCAATATCTGGTCGTGTGTAAATTATTATAAGATACATCAAAACACCAATTGCACTTAGATATGGTGCTTTAAGACCAAGAATTTCTTTATCATCTTCCCAAGGGCAAAATTGATCTTTTTTCACATCAAGTGATCAGACAACCATCAGAGTACTCAAAAGATGAGGTTTGTTCATGTAAAAGTACTTCATGACTTCTTTTGGATATGTTGACTATGGACAATAACTCCATTTGAAAAGTGCTCAATTTGCAGATTAAGACAAATTTTATTTTTCTAATGTCTTTCATTTTAAACTCGTTTTTAAATAATTTGCGGTTTTTATCAGCTCTTCTAGAGTTATAACCAGATTTATATAATCTACATATACTGCAAAAATAGCAAATCTGAAATTTACTTTTTATGAAAACATATGAGTAAATTGGATTATTCTCAAATCCTTCTTTTATTAAACATTCACTTAGAAGATTATACCACATGCGTCCGGATTATTTTGTAAGATCTTTGTAACTTGATAGAATAAATATTCAACACTTTGAATTACATGCTTCATGCATTTTATATCCTTAAGAGATTTCATAGAAATATCATTATCTAGTGATCCATATAAATATGTTGTAACAACATCCATTAAATGCATATCTAAATTTTCTGTGACTACCAAGCTAATAAAGAATCTTAATATAATTGCATCTACTACAGAGGAATATGTTTCTTCACTTATGCAACAAGTAGTGCTTTGTATCTCACAATTTTATTTTTCTCATTACGTTTACATACAAATACCCATTTAAATCTAACAGGCATCACACTCTTAGGTGTTTGGACTTTGGACTACAGGTCCAAATACTTCATGTTTTTCTAGTAACATCAATTTTGTATGAATTGATTCTTTACTTTTTGGCCAATCATTTCTAGGTTGACATTCATTGATGGATTTTGTTCATTTTCATTATCACTTCTGGTGATATCAAGAGCAACTTTAAATAAAAATATGTTGTCGACAACAATTTTATTTTTATCAAATAATTATCCCGTACTTATATAATATATTGAGATCTCGTTATTTTAGGAGATAACTCTTCAGGAGATTCCTCTTCAGAGGATTCCACTTCAAGGGATTATATTTTGGAAGAATTTTGTACAGAAAGACTGAAAGTTTGGATGGATCTATAGCTTTTGTTGCCTGTTTTGTAGGAAGGACCTCTTTAGGAGCACCGATTTCTTTTCTTTATGCTTTTCTCTTCCAGGGAGTGTTATATTTTGCACCAATAGCTCTTCCACGTTTCAGGCTTATTTTAGACGCATTAACTGTTGCAATATTTGATTGTCCTACCGAGATATCGATCTTTGCTGGAGTATTAGCAGTTGGAATGTGAGACTTTATTAATTTCTTGTTGTCAGTAAAGACATCCAATAATTAATTTACAATAGTTTAAAAATGAAAGATTTTTTGAACTTGTAGTTCACATTAATTTGTACGTGGATCATGATTAGATAGCGTCAAAGTATTCCATGTTATTTGTTTTTATGCTTCTGACAACGTTTCTCCCCTTAATGGTAGGAAGACTATTTCATAAAAAACACAATCTTCAAAACGAGCCTTAAAATCTCTAGTTATGAGCTCGAGATATCTAATGATAGAGGAGGAATAAAAACTAATATAAATTTGAAGTCTACATTAAGAACTCATCTTAGTGCGTTGGGATGTACAATTGGAACATAAACATCACAACAAAAAATACGAGGATGAAAAATATTTTATGGTTGGTTAAATGCAAGTTGCCATGAAGAATATTTATTATAGGCAGCTGGTCATATTCGAAATAATGATGCAGCATGCAAAATTGCATGTCCCCAAGTAGAGACAGGTAGTTTTATTTTCAAAAATAATGGTCTAGCAATTAATTGCAGATGTTTAATAAATGACTCAGCTAAACCATTATGAGTATGTATATGAGCAACAAAATATTCAATATTAATCCTAACTGACATGCAATAAACATCAAAATTTTAAATTTAATTCTCCTACATTATCCAATCAAATAGATTAAATTGGATAACCAAAAAATTGGGCCCGTAATTTAATAATTTGTGCAAGAAGTCTAACATATACAATATTTTGAGTAGAAAGTAGACAAACATATGACCATCTAGTTTATGTATATATTAAAACCAAAAATACCTAAATGACCCACATGGTGGATGTATAGGTCCACATATATCTCTATGGATTCTTCGTAAAAATGATGGAGACTCAATAATTACATCGGAATGAGATATTCTCATAATTAGGTTTCCTTTGGAACATGTTATACATGGATAATTACTTGATAAAAGAATCCTCTAATTTTTTAAAGGATGTTCATATGAATTCTCAATTATTCGGCGCATTATAATTGATCCTGAATAACCAAGACGATCATGCCAAAGCATAAAGGTTTTTGGATTAGAGTACTTCTGGTGCATTACAACATGTGATTCAATGATTTTCAATGTTATATAATATAACCCAGAAGAGAAAGATGAAAATTGTTCAAATATGAGCTTCTGATCCAAATTTATTGTTTCAATTTAATAATATTCATCACTGCCTTCATTCATGGCTTTTTTTTTTTTGCAAAGAGCCGGTAGCATATGGTAGTGGCCCCGTCCCAAGTTTATTAATAAACCCTCACTTATGGCGGAGGAATACCGTAGTTACAAGCCAAATATAAGGGAGTTTACAGATAAGAAATAAAAACAAAAACCTCCCAAATACAAACCAACCAAAAAATCGAAACAAAAGAAACAAAAAGACAAAACAGTCTAGACAAACCTAAAAATAAACACGAAATAAAAAACTAACAGGCCTATACCAAAACATAAAACATCTAAACAAGCCTAGCAAAGACAAAACAAACCTGGAATGCAGACTAACGACGAAAATACGGAATGCCTAAAAAATCCAGCCGCACAATACCTTTTAAATACCTGGGAAGGTCTTGATTGTCATTATACGTGACATTCGTACCCATTTCGCCTTCTCTAGCAAGAAAATCCGCTGCACTGTTACCTTCTCGAAATTGATGAGCCATAACAAAATTTATCCCCTCAAGCTCCTTGCGCAAAACCTCCCAAAAATCCCATAGATACCACAGAGAGCATTTACCCTTACAAAGCCAATCAACAACAATTTGTGAATCACTTTCAATAATCACATTAACCATATGGAGCCGTTTACACAATCTAATACCATCTAGAATTGCTTTCACTTCAGCGCCATTATTCGTACCCACCCCATAATGAGCAGAAAAAGCCCCTTTGACCAAACCATTCCAATCTCTAATAATGCCGCCCCCTCTCGAATTACCGGGATTACCTCTGCAACTCCCGTCACAATTAAGCTTTACCCATCCCGTAGGAGGCCTTCATTCATGGTTTTAGTATGATAACTATTATAACAAATATCTTTAAAATTCAAAAAATCTCTTCTAAACTTCAAAGAAGACAAACTATCATCAATACAAAATTTTGTTCCTTTTGGCAACATGATGTTAGCTCTTCTGGAGCCTTCAATTAGGTTTGATGATCTAGATATTGTATTGACGTTGACTTTATATAATGTCAAATATTGAAAATATTTCTTATCCTTAAGAATTGTGTGTTGTACAACTGTCTGTCAGACACATATCTTTACCAATCATCTTAAAATTCATCAATGCATCAATAGAATTTCTCTTTTATAAACAAAAATATGTATAATACTTTATTAATGCAAAAGAAAGTATAACAAGATGTATTAAGATATAACAACTCAAACATAATGTAATAAAGAAATAAAATTAATTGTCATGGTTATATGTATTACTAATTAAAATATTATTTTCTCTTCAGGAGATTTGGAAGATAGTAATGTAAACTTAGCTCTTCAAGAGCTCAATATCATCCTCTTTAAATTTCTTTTGTTTGGATCTACAAAGAAATCAGAAATATCGAGATGAATTAGGACCATCATATTTAGATTATCAAAATAAGTTAGATGATCTTCTGAATTTTTGTGGTCAGCAAAATTCATTTTGACCAATTTTACTTTTTCCTTCATAAATGCTTGATATAGGTTCACCAAATGTTAGGACGTACAACAAGTACGTAACCAATGTCATTTCATACCAAACTAGTGATATTTAGCTTCATATTTCTTTATAGACTTATTATGCAAGTCTTTATTTTTATCTTGCTTTGTCATGGTGTCATTCCACTTCTGGTGGTATGAAGTATATTTTTTTTGAGAAATCTTGAGTACACGTTCCATGATCTATATAGTTTTTTTTATCAAGTCCACGTCCGCGACCTCGGATTCCTTTGATGAAAAGGGATTTCGTTCGCTTTAGGGAATGTAATAGAATCGATTGGATGAGATTGATATTTTTTATTAACAGCTCATTTTATTGAACCACTAGTAAACAAGATATTAGTTCAAATACTTAGTGAACACTTGCACTCTATATTGCTACTACAGGAGCACATTCAAAACGTGAATATGTTATATGTTTCATCTCAAACATATCATTATTGGTGGCTTTGGTTTCTCTACTGAATTTCAAATGTATAACTTCATGTGTATTTAATCATAATGAGTTTTTGGGTGGATCACGGTCTTCTTGTACACGTATTACTCCCTTAAACTATCTCATTGAATCAATGGATATTTTATTATGAGATACTCAATTTTCAATAAAATTATTGATTTAGAGCGATCCTTCAGGGATGCTTCATTTCTATACTTAATTTTATTGAGTGAGAAAGAAATATTTAAAATCAAACTAACGTATAGAAGACAAGAATATTCGTCACATTGATATGATAATATTATAGTCTATATAATATCACATAGATCATGTCAAAATTTTATAGAATGATTTTTATCGCAATAAACATATATCAATATTTATAGAATAAAAACTTACAGTGGTCGAGAAATGGTTCACAAATATCTTACTAAAGATAAAAAAAAGAAAAGAAAAAAAAAGCACAACGGTTGGCTAGAGTCTCCGTTGATAACGTGTTGTAAAACTAAATAAAAGTAATAAGAGAATTGAAGGATTACAATATATGAAACTAGTTCGTCAGGAATTCAATATTATTTCTCTCTACATTCTTACTGTCTGTCTATATGGGAGGATACATTACATTAAATAGATATACGAACTTAGGGAATGACAATACATGAATCAATAAAATTCATGAATATTGAAAATAGGAATACATGAATGAGTCAGAATTCTAATGATCATTCATCAAATACATGAAATATATTTCACTACATTCATGTATTTACAACATAAACAAAATATTATAAAATTCTTAAAAAAGAGGCGTGCAAGTCCATCCCATTTGGGCGCTAGGTAGGCAACACCGCCTATGACCCAAGTGGCTCATGGGTTGTCTTAGTTCTTGTTTGGTTACACAAATGAAATGAGACCAGACGGGATAAAAGTTAAAAATAGAATAAAATATTGTTAGAATAAAATTTTTTAATATTATTTTTTTTAAGATTTGAAAAAGTTAAATTGTTTATTATATTTTGTGTGGAAGTTTCCAAAAGTTGTAATAATTATATGACATAAGATAAACTGAGATAATTTGATCTGTGTAACCAAACAAGGCTTAAACCATGGTTTTGCCCGAGTATAATTCGGTTTAGTTTGGCTTAAACCCTATTAAACTTTTATTGCATACATACAGTTTGAAAACTCAATAGATAAAATTGCTTTAAGCAAAAAAGTTTAACTTTCATCAATGTTTCAATTTGTCATCCACTTTTCAACTAGAGTTATCCAATAAATTTTTAACATGATCTAATTCAAACTCAACTCGCTTTATCTAACTTCTACGACTAGTCTTTTTTTTCTTTCTTTCTAAGTTTATGTTTTTAAGTATTTCTTTCTTAAGTATTTATTTTTTATATCTAAATCTTTGTTATTGAAATGACATTTTATATGACACGTGACACAAAGTTATTGGTGTAATTTAATGGATTATTATAAAATGATTTGATTAAAGGTAAGAATATAAGAGTAAGAGTTTCAAAAAAGAATATAGGGACTGCTATATCAAAAAAGCAAAGCACAAAAAGTATTTTTGTATTTAGTCCTTAACAATTCTTATATCCTCAATCAAACACTTTCATAAAGAAGATTGTTTTATTTAAAATGGATAGTGTAAAGGACATGTTTCACACTACCAACGCACAGATGACCTGCGACAATAAAGAGGAGGCACTAGTTGCCCTAGAGAGACTCCGATGCTTAAGTCAGCAACGCAGTATGTGAATAAGTGTATGTAAAGATGAAATAAAATGTTTGTTACCTCTCATGAGTTATTTAGAGAAGTACATGGATATGGCGTGATGGCAATTGACTCTAATCACCATTCCTATATGTGTATCCTTTATGATCCCTTATTAACTAGGGAGGGTATCTCATGTTTTGTAGGAGTTATCTTCCCTAAAATGATCACATCTAACTGTGGGTCAAATCTCCAACCATTTGGGAGCCACGTGGTTATGGTGATGGGCTCTTTTTTCGTGGCCCTCTCAAGCCTAAACTAAAGCTTTGGGACTGCTTCTTAGTTGTGGGCTTGGTTACCCAGGGGGACCTAAATATCCATTCCAGTTACCCTGCGAATTTTATTTGTGTTGGCACATGAAAAATTAAACTTTTGGATTCCTTATAACCATTGCCTACCTCGTTGGTCCCCTACCCCGCTGGTCCGTGGGCGTGCATCTGTGCTCTTCCCTCACCTAGTTGGGGTTTATGCTAGTTGGTGTGCTCAAGCCCGTACCCTTTCTTTTTCTAAAAGACGTGATTTAAGTCAGTGATTACTGTTCCCGCGCTTTAAATGGTTTTCAAAAGAAATGGCAACTGTCGGCGCAACCAACCTTTTGGATTCCCAAGAACCTTCATGATTACTTTTTCTTATCCTACTTGATTCACTCACTTTTGCCTGTACTTCATCTTTCATATTTCCTTTCCCTTCCTCATTTGTGTTCTTCTTGCAATGGCCAACTGTGGTTCTTCCTGTACCCCCATTCATTCTTCTGGCCCAACTCCGGCAAAAGGCTCTTCTCCTGCTGCTGCTGAATCTTCCCTCACTCGAATCCCTACCTCATTTGAGGGATTTTCTTGGCTTTCTACCCTGTCTGAAAGGGATTTAGTGAAGCTAAGGTCCACTTTCCGAATCCCAAATTCGGTGAAGCTTTCCATCCCCGTTGCGGGATGTACTGATGAAGAAGGGTACGCCGGCGATGTGAGATGTATTGATGAATAAGTGTAGGTTGGGGGATGTACTGATGAAGAAGCTTTTCATCCCCGCTCCGTGAGTGCCCTGACGCACGGGCTGCGACTCCCTTTCATATGGCCTATTCATGACGTTCTGGATTTTCTAAGTCTAGCCCCTGCCCAACTTCACTTGCACGCTTGGCGTGTTCTGATGTGTTCGTGTGTAGTTTTCCGCTTGGTCTTGGAGCCCCTGGGGGATGCTTACCCAGATCTAACAGCGAAAGAATTTATTTCTTTCTATGGAGTGAACTCATTGCCTAGCAACGTTTGCAATTTCCGTGTTAGGTCCCAATGCTTGGCGACCTTCGAGCCTCACTATTTTAATGCCAAGCAGTGGCAAAATATTCCCTCTTTTTTTATTTTATTTTTAATCTCTGGTAGCAATTGGGAGAACCCTACTAATGAGATACATATATGGGACTACCCAGTCCGTACTAATTGGGAAAAGGTCCCCGATGACAAAAGCTTGTTGTTGGATTTGACTAACAGGGAGTGTTCCCGTGTTGACATCGTCCTTAACTAGGCGAAGGAGAATGATAAGAACGGTTTGGCGACGGAGGACTTGCTCTTCGCTGCCAATGTTGACAGATTCTTGGTGACACCTTGTCGGGCCCATGTTAGGGGTCGTAAGCTCAAAGCCATTACATCCTCGACGAAGAGACGTGCTCCCCAGCCTGGGGGGAAAAGGAAGGCTCCACTAACACTGGCGTTCTTCACCCAACCACCTTCGTGACAGTGTTGACGTGGGCGAGGTTGCTGGATCTGCCGTGAGGGCGTAGGTGGAGACAGATCGAGGAGTGGGCTGCAATCTGAACCTTGTTGGTGGGGAGGCTCTTGACGTTTCCCACTGAGAGGAGACTCCCAAAACTTCCTCGGTAAGGGTTTCTCCCCCTTTGTCACTAGGTCTTGATGGCCTTACTGGGCTCATGGGCCAAGCTCTTGTTGACTTGGCGATGACTTTCAATTTTGATTTGCCCGCCAAGGGCACTGAATCCGTGAGCACGCCACCCTTCGAATTTCCTTCTCTCCTCTCGCCGACCTCAACGCCCAGTGTCGGCAACCTTTCTGTAGATATGTATAGTGCCTTTTTTATGGGCGTGGCTGGGGTTGGGGCGCCTGAAGCTGTCTTACTTGGCGGCGCCCAGACCAACACTGAAGATGACCACAGGGAGCAAGGATCCGCCCTGAGTTCTCTCCCTGCGACTGTTTTCTGGGGTGTGACCCCTACTACTAACCAAGAGAGGGTCTTAATCCGTTCTCCCTCTCCATCCTCATTCAACAGTGATGAGGATTCTACTGCTCCCCCTATGACGCTGACCTTGGAGGGCAGTTTGAAGGCCCAGGGACCGTCCGCAACTGATTTGGAGAATTTGCCCCCCACCCTTTGCTTCCCTTCGTGCCCCCCACACCGAAGGGGCTCCCTGCGGTTGAAGGAACAAGCGGGGTCAAGGAGGTTGGTCCCTGTTGTGCCCCTTCCCCTCCGGAGTCAGTCGTGGAGATCTCAAAGCGTTTAAGGAACATTCTCTCTACAGTATTGTGTCTACTTTTACTTAGTATAGTTACCTTTATATTGGGTCCTTTTACTTAGTCATTTGCTTGTGTAGGGTGTTGAAGAGTTGGCGGGCTTGGATTGTGGGTGGTGTGCTGAGTTGGAGTATGAGGTTAAGGAGCGGTGAAAGCTCGGATAATACGCTAAAAAGGAAATGACCAGGCTTGCGACTGAGAGGATTGAGATGGAGCACTACTTGGAACAGGCTGATTGACTCACTAAAAAATGAGTAGCACAAAGGCTATCCCAAGTGCAGGAGGATGTCGCGTAATAATTAGGAATAAATTCCTAGATCGTCTCCTCAGGGAAAGTTACTTAAAATCAAACTCGTTTGAAATGGTGAAAATATTCACAAAGAGAAAATAAAAATGATGGTATGTGCAATGGATGGAAAGGGTGCAACAAGAATGAAAAGAGCACTAGTCATGGACTAGATTCATATTTTTGAATTTTTTAGTAATGAAATGAAATGTAAAAAAAAACTAACAATCTTAATTAATCTGAAAATTAAACAATAAAACAGAAATGATTTAAGTTATAATTAAGCTTTAATCGATCTAAAATGTAATGGAACTAAGAGATTAATAAAACTAATCTAAGAATTAAACTAGATTAGGAAGTAATTGACAAAATACGAATTGAAAATTGAAAAGTCCCAAAATAAGATTCTAGGATTCATCCTTGTATTCAAATCACAAATTCTCAAAATTAATCCATAGCAATTGTAATCATTGTTCAATGAAAGCTTAAAAAAATGAGAAAAATAAATAACACGAAGTAAATAAATAGCAAATAAAATGCCCAAAAGTCTAAGCCAAATGTCTCAAAAATATTCCATAAATTTTAAACTGAAATTAAATAAAAAGTAGGAAATGAAAAGAGCAAGCCAATTGAATGGAGATGGAGGTGGTAGGCAGTCGAGGCGGCGGCGGCGGCGGCGGCAGCAGCAGCAGCAGATGGACTAGGAGCTCTTCAACTCTAGCGGCGCGCGTCCTCTGCTCCAAAAAAAAATATATGATCTCCCGTAAAAGAAAGAAAAATAATAATAGCATTAGCCTTGCGTGTTGCGTCCGTTTCTAGCCTCCATAACAAAAAGAAAACCCTTGGGTCGTCCAAGAGTCCACCTCTCCTACGTAAATTCCATGAATACCAAGTCAAAGACTAAGTCAAAAAGCAAGTCAAATAACAATAGCATGTGTCCCAAGTCCAACTCCATGAAAGAAACTTGTGTCTTTTACTTTTGACTTTTCTTGACTTTTTTTTTTTTCTTTTCTATATGCATTTCTTTACCTATATAAAAATAAATAAAAAGTAGAAAAGAAATAAAATAAAATAAAATATAAAAAGAAGAAGAATAGAATATACCAAAAAAAAAATTATGTTGTGCATGTGAATGAACATTGTCCAATAAAATCACAAGTTATAAAATTAAGCATAAATCATGATATTAACCAATTTAAATCACAACTCAGATTTATTCATCTTAACCATTTTTCCATCTAAAACCAATAATAATGTAATAAAATAAATAAAATATATTGGTTTTAAATGTATAAAATATGCAATAATTCAACTTAATCACCGATGGGCACATCCGTAACTTGGAAACTGACCTCGAGTTCCTCCATGATGAAGTGTGTGAGCTTCGTGGCGAGTTGCTTCGAGCTCAATCCCTCCAGGCGTGTGACAACTTTGCCTTGTAGGTTACTCAAGCTTAGGTGTCTAGATTGAGTGAGGCCCTGGCTGCATCCCAGCAATCTTAGGCGGACGCCGAGCAACGTTCCCAAGAGTCTGCTCGAGCATTGACTGCCTTTAAGGAGGAGCGTAATGGGCTTGCCCTTAAATTGTCAAACGAGAAGGTGTCGCATGTGGAGGAGCGTAGGCAGTTCAACCTCCAGCTATCTGAGGCGAAGGGGAATTGGGAAGAAGTCCAAGGTAAGATAGCTCAAAGTTTGTGGCATTTTAACACTACTACAAAAGAGCAGAAACAACAGTTGGAGGGGTTGGGGGCTCAGTTAGCCTCGGCCAACAGGGAGTTGGTCCGTTTGCACCCTCAATTGGCCGCTTCTAGGGATGTTAGGGACCATGCATTTGGATACGGTTATGGGGCTGGTATGGCTCGTTTGCGGGCCTACCTGTTGGCTAACCCTCACACTAACCTGAAGAAGCTGGACTTGGAAGAGTTTTAGCCTGATGTTGTATCCTGCCAGTTCATGGACACCCTGGGGTGCAAAGAAATGCCAGACACCTTTCCCAACCCGGCATCCTCAGCCCTCCCTGGTGGATACCGTGTGGTCGTGGATTCGAATCTCACAGAAGGCACCACTGTAAAGGACATCTTTCACACCACCAACCGCATGGATGACCTGCGACAATAAAGAGGCGGCACTGGTTGCCCCGGGGAGACTCAGATGCTTAGTCAGTAACACAGTATGAGAATAATGTACGTAAAGATGAAGTGAAATGTTTGTTACCTCTCATGGGTTATTTATAGAAGGACATGAACATGGCGTGATGGCAACTGACTCTAATCACCATTCTTGTATGTGTATCCTTCATGATCCCTTATTAACTGGGGAATATATCTCCTATTTTGTAGGAGTTATCTTTCCTAAGATTATCACATCCAACTGTGGGTCAGATCTCCAACCATTTGGAAGTTATCTGCTATGTGGTTATGGTTATGGTTATGGGCTCTTCAGTCGTGGCCCTCTCAAACCTAAACTAAAGCTTTGGGCCTGCTTCCTAGTCGTGGGCTTGGTTACCCAGGGGGACCCAAATATCCCTTCCAGATAGTATTTATAATGATAGGAGTAATTTTTCTCCTATCATATCATAATAAGATTATAATTTTTCTTGTATTGAGAATATTTTATTTATATTTGATAATGCCATATAGACATGTTATATAATAATTGTGTGAAAGTTTATCCCCTATAAGCTTAAAATATGAGATAATTTGATTGTTATGTTGGGCTCATTTGGATATTTAGAACATCTCACAATATTTGTGAATAGTAGTAAAATGATTTGTTAATAATAATATAAAATTGTTTGAGAATACAACGAATGTGTTGTGTTGGTGTGAATGGAGGTGGCCAGTACTGGTGCAAAATAAGTAGTACTTTCAAACAAGTTCGTTTTCAGATGGTCAAATATATATTAAGAAACTTGGGAAGTTTGGAAGAATTTTTTATCTCATCCCATCCCATTTCATTTCTTTTCCAAACATAATTTAAATACAAATAATTTCAAACTAATAATTACAACTGTATCAAACTTTCAAATAAAAAATAAAAAATAATTCAAAATTTTTAAATCTCAAAATAAAAATAATATTAAAAATAATATTCTAACAATATTTTAATTTCATAATATTTTTTATTCAACTTTTTCTCTCATCTTTCCCAAAATTCAATAAATACTTAATTCAAATTATCTCACTACTATTCACAAACCATTTTATTCCTATTCACATAATTTTCATATCATCTCTTCCCCCAAGCGTCCATATTCATCTTCTCTAAGGTTTGACGAAATTTACATTGTATTCTTCATTCTCTTTAGAAATTGACATTCTAAACGGAAAATCTTCATACACGCCAGATACTACAACTAAATCATGTGCGTTACTAGAATGTTAATACACTTGCAATAGTACACCATCTCTCTCTCTCTCTCTCTCTCTCTCTCTCTATATATATATATATATATTTGAGTTGCCCACAAAGGATGTAACCGTGTAATGAGGTTTGTCGGACTTCTTCGGTGTAGGATAGTTCCGATCAATGCACTCTAGTTAGTTAAGGAGAAGTGAGTAAACTGAATGTATGTAATAGGATAACGATTTCAAGAAAGATTAGGCTGCATTTAGATGCTAGATGCAACAACCAAATACAGCCTTAATTAATCTCATTACGGTGGCTTTTATAATCACAGGTTTTCTCAGTTTGAGTTAGAATTCTCGTGTTTGTGATGAAATAGCTAGGGGGTATGATGGTTGATAAATAACTATTATGTAATGAAGTGTAAATACAAGATGATAAGTGTTTATGAAAAGGCTCATAAGAGTCATACTGTATTGATAAGGAATCTCTTCGAGGGAAATTCAACCTCCATACAATTCTAAGCTTTTTAGAAATTTCTAGATTGATTCCTCTCCAGTACGTCCCTCCCCTTATGGTTGTTCCTTTTCGTAAAAAACTATCTTGAGAAATGATAAACTGACTCACAGACTGCCAAAGGAAATCAAGTAGGCCAAAACGCAGAGTTTGATGTATTTAATCCCAAACGTTGCATATTACAAACTCACTAAACTACAGACTCAATTAAACGGTGTGTTCCTACACTACACTAAACGACAGACCATTTCTTCAGCAAAACGATTCGTTTTATTCAACCTTTAATTACCCTTCAATAAGGCAGACGACGCCATTCCCAGTTTCCCTTATTCACTTCCCTTTGCACAATCTCATCTCAGTTCCTTTCACTTCAAACTTCATTTTCTTCCTTAGGTTTACTTCCAGTGCCGACAGGTCCCTAACAGTTTGATAATTGAAGCCCCGAGATCAAGGGAAGAAGTTAAGCCGTTAATCAAACTTTATCGGTAAGAGTCCGCGTCTATATACAGAACTAGTGCTGGTAATCCGAGCTAATTTTGTCCCTGATTGCTCATTCCAAGGCAACTTACATAATTCATGGTTAGCAGGAGGCGTAGATGACCCACGATATACCTTCTAGCCATCAAGCAGAACGAGGAAGACAGCTTAAAGACATACCTCACTCGGTTCAACAAGGAACGATTAACCACTGATGATCAAGAATCACACTGGTAGCCTTTCTAGGGGGCGTGACCTTAAAGCCCATTCATGGCGGAGTTGGCATGGAGGACCCTGTTGACATTGAGATAATTCATAGTTAGGACTGATCACTTTGTCAATGCCGAAGACATGTTTCAAACCTTAATCGCATCACAGAAAGCGGAGATGAAGGAAGCAGGTAAATACCTCAAAGATTAAGTGAGAGAAGAGTCTCGGAGAAACCTGGGCAAAACCAACATGAAAAAAAATGAGAAGGGTGCGCGTCCCATCGAGAAAGTGGACCAAGATTCGTTCACAACAATCTGAATGTATAGGAGGCAAACGATTTGGCGAGAGAGGACGTCGTTTCTACACCTACCACCAGTCGAACAGTCACTGGGTGAAAGATTGTTACATAATGAAAAGAATAGTCGAAAGCTGCATGGAAGTGGAGAGCTGGAACGACTGATTGCAAAACATTCAAAACCTACGAAGTAGGTGTTCGGGCGAAGAACAGAGCGTGATTGAAATGCCTGTCAAAGCAGGAGTTCTGAAAGGTGGTGAACAGCAGGGGAAGATGACCAAGATGCTCCTTGCCAGAACCCAAACCATAGCGACGCGCCATTGGGTGGTATTCACACAATAGCAGGAGGGTTCATTAGAGTAGGGGCCTCCACATTCAGTAGGAAAGCGCACTCTCGCAGGGCAAGATACAAGTAAGTATACATGACAGATAGGCCCCCCCAAACAGCCAAGGCATGGGGACGTGATGAGCATCTCCTCTGGGAGGAGGAAGATTGCAAAGGGGTCATATACTCGCATGAAGATGCATTGGTGGTAATGTCGTTATTCGCAAAATACACTACCACAAGGATTTTGATCGACAATGGGAGCTCGACCGATATCCTCTTTTGGGATGCGTTCTCCAAAATGGACATTGATCCTAGCAGAATGGGACCATTACCCACACCACTAAAGGAATTATCTAGAGATACAGTGCAACCCTTGGGTTCAATAACCCTACCAGTCATTGCTAGGAAAGGAGGACGCACCACCACCATGATGACCAACTTCCTAGTAGTCAGAGCCCTCTCATCTTACAACGCCATATTGGAGCATCCGACCTTGAACATCAACAATGCAATTACTTCAATCAATCATTTAAGGATGAAGGTCCCGACTAAGCCGAGAGCAGGAGAAGTCCAAGGTGAGCAAGCCCTAGCATGAGAGTGCTATGTATAAGAGCTTAAGATGGGGGGAGCGAATATCCGTGCATTGGAGAATTAGAGTCAGGATGAGGCCCCACCCCCACCCCCACCCCCATCCCCACCGCTAGTCCTCCTTAACCATGACATAAAGGCACTGGATGAAGAAAACCTGCAACAAACAGAGGCAAACGAGTAACTAGAGCTAGTGACATTATACCCAGAATGACTGGAAGCTACAACACGAATCTGGACTAGGCTCCAACCCGAGATTCAAGAAGCACTGAAGTAGCTTCTGGTCGAACATAGAGACTTGTTTGCATGGGGCCACGAAGATATGCACATAATAGACAACGCGGTCATCAAACATCTCCTTTGTGTTGATCCCGGAAGTAAGAAGGCCTCCCAGAGGAAAAGATCCTTCAGCATGAAGAAATATGCAGCCATAGCCAAGGAAGTCAATCGACTGCATGCCATAGGATTCATTAGAGAAGCCCACTATCCCGAGTGGCTATCTAACATCATGCTAGTGAAGAAAGCCAACAACAAATGGAGAATGTGTGTAGACTTCACCGACCTAAACAAAACTTGCCCAAAGGATAGCTTCCCCCTGCCACGCATTGACTTGATCATTGATTCCATGGCAGGGCACTGCATACTAAGTTTCATGGATGCCCAAACGGGGTACAACCAAATCTGGATGAACGCAACCAATGAAGAGAAGACCTCGTTCGTAACAGACAGGGACTGTACTGCTACTAAGCCATGTCAATTGGGCTGAAGAATGTCGGTGCGACATACCAAAGGCTTGTGAATGGAATGTTTAAAAAACAGATCGGATGCAATATGAAGGTATATGACGACAAATTGCTAGTTAAATGCAAAGAGCCGTCCCAACACTTGGAGGATTTGAGGGAAGCCTTCGCTATATTGCGCCAATACAAAATGAAGCTAAACCCAGCCAAGTGCACCTTCGATGTCGACTCGGGAATATTTATTGGTTTCATAGAGTCTGAGAGAGGGAGGGAGGCCAATGTGGAGAGAATTAAAGCAATCATGGATATGAAGCTCCCTCGAAACATTGGTGTGACACAAAGATTGACTAGTAGAGTTGCAGTACTGAATAGATTTGTATCCAGATCCATAAACAAGTGGCAACCATTTTTTAGGGTCTTGCGCAAAGTACACCCGTGGAACGATGACTGTGATTGGGCGTTTCAAGCACTGAATCAATGCCTATCCAACCCACCACTGCTAAGCCAACCCGAGTAAGGGGACACGCTTTACATATAATTGGCAGTATCACCCCATGTAGTGTCGACAACCTTAGTAAAAGAAGAGGGGGCAACTCAGAGGCTGATATACTACACAAGCCATGCCTTATTGGGGGCAGAGTAGAGATACCCTCAAATGGAGATGTTGGACTTCAAGTTGGTAACAACCGCTAGGCACATCCCATCAGGGTCCTGACAGAAACCCCCATAAGAAAGGTATTGCAAAGGCTAGATGCTTCCAGATGCCTGGTGAGTTGGTCATTTGAGCTAAGTGAGTTCGATCGATTACCTACCGAGACACGTGGTGAAAGGCCATGCACTAGCAGACTTTATCGCTGAACTTACCAACTTTCCTAAAGAAGTGTCTACCACTCCGGCCGGGAAGCCCTTACAGGTCTTCATTGATGGCTCATCCTGTCACGCTGGCGGGGGAGTAGGGGTCCACATAGTAAGCAAATCTGGCCAAGAACACTATTACATGGCAAAACTCACTTTTAGAACGACCAACAACGAAGTCGAGTACGAAGCGTTGGTAGCGGGACTCTTGATAGCAGAGGCATTGGGAGACACCGAGATCGAGGTGAGAGTAGACTCCTAAGTGGTAGTTAACCACTTAGGAGTGGAAAAAGAACTTCCAACTGGTTTGGGAGAAATGTGACGAGAAGATAACAACGTAGCAGAAAAATTGACATAGAGAACCTCAGGAATGGAGGAGTCCACCTTACCATGGGAAGTGGTAAGCAGAGTGATTTTAGTCCCGGTTGTCAGGGAAGAGGTCGCTGAAGTAAGATCGGGAGAACTGGAGTGGGCTCAAGAGGTGGTAAGGTACCTGGATACAGGAGAGCTCCCAACAGAGAAGGAAGAAGCGAGGAAGATCAAAATAAAGACTGTGCAGTTCACTAAGACCAATGGAATCCTGAATAAGCGAGGTTTCTCGAACCCCGTATTGAGGTGCATCTCTCCACAAGAAGCTCAATACGTCCTAACAGAGATATATGGAGTGTGCAGGAATCACTCCGGAGGGAAAGCCCCGGTGAGAAAGGTTGTAAGAGTGGGTTACTATTGGCCTTATGCCGTCAACAATGCAAAAGAGTTTGTCAAGAAGTGCGTGAAGTGTCAGGTATTCTCCCCGATACTACACTGCATGCTAGAGGAGCTAACCTCCATAATGTCCCCTGGGCCGTTTGCACAGTGGGGAATTGACCTAGGGAAGGGAGATGTGAGGTTTGTGGTATTCGTTGTGGACTATTTCACCAAGTAGATAGAAGCGAAACCCCTGTAAACAATCACGCTAAGAAGCATCACCAAGTTCTTATGGAAGACCAGTATATGCCAGTTTGGAATTTCCTAAAGCATCATCTCGGACAACGTAATGCAATTTGACTCAGAACACGACCGAGAATGGTGCACGAAGCTAGGAATTCAATTCAAGTACTCATTCCCAAGACACCCTTAGGCCAACAGAAAAGTGGAGGCGACTAACAAAACCCTGCTCGGAATCCTAAAAAATAATTATGCAGACAAAAAAGGAGAGTTTGTAAAAGAACTCCTAGGCATTCTATGGGCATACAGAACCATAGTTAAAACTCTAACAGGGGAAACCCCGTTCAGCCTAACCTACGGGAGCGAAGCAGTGGCCCTGTAGAAATTGGAATGCCTAGCTATCGCATCCGGCATTTTGATCAAAGGCAGAATGATAGAGCATTGGAAGAGCACCTCGACCTGTTAGACGAAAAATGGGAAGAAGTTGAGGCCCAAACAATCCTCAACAAAAGGAGAATGGGAGCGTTATTTCAACCGGAGAGTCAAATCTAGAACCTTTAAAGCAAGAGACTTGGTCTTAATAGAAATCAGAACAGCCACACAAGAAGAATGAAAACCTGCCCCCCATTGGGAAGGACCTTATGTGGTGGTCGCCAACAACAGACCGGGTTTGGATCGCCTAAAAGATGCACAGGCAAAGGGATTACCACATCCATGGAACGTTGAGCATCTAAAAAAATACTATGTTTGATCTTGTATCATTATGCAACAAAGAGCAATGAATAAAGTTGTTGATTTCTCCTCATGTGTATCCTATATTGAACGATAACGCCCACTGAGATCGAGTCCTTAGACTCACGGTGATCATGCAGGCGCTCAAGTCCTTAGACTACGTCACCCTCGCCCATAGAGGTCGAGTCCTTAGACTCACGATGATGATACAGGCGTGCAAATCCTTAGATTGCGCGAACCCTGCCCACAACGAGGTTCAATCCTTAGACTCACAGTGATGATACGGGCGCAAGTCTCAAACTATGTGACCCTCACCCACTGAGGTCGAGTCCTTAGACTCGCAGTGATGATGCGGGCGCGCAACCACGATGCCCTGAACACAAGTATTAACAGAAGTCAGAAAATATTAAGAAATCCAATTATTCGAGATACAAAATGCTCAAGGAATAATACCAATCAACACAAAAGCAAAAAAGAAAAAAGAATAACGGCGCATATTCAAGCTGGAGGAGTCGGAAGTGCCGGAGGTGTTGGAGAAGTCGTAGACAGAAATGCATCAAGCATTAAGTCCCTTCTTAGAGCATCAACGAACTGGCAGGAAGCATTGTCAGGCTTGAAAGACTCAAGTTTCAACGTCCTCAAGTCGGTCTGAGGGTTCTCAAGCAAGAAGGCTGTCAACCTTTCCAGGCTAGCGCCACACCGTAGCTAAGGGCCCTGTTACGAACAGACTTGGCCGTTAGGAGTTGAAGGGAAAGCCAAATGATCTCCTCGCCAGAAGTAGCTAGGTTGGACTCCAAGTCCTTCACATGTTGATCACGAGCTTTAACCCTCATGTCGAGACTCAACATTGAATCCGTTAATTCACTATGTCTCTTGTCCATCCACTTGCGGTCCTTCGTCATCGCCGGATGTAGCCCGTAGAGCTCTTCCAATTCTCCCCACTTCATCTAGGTCAAGCCCTAGGCAACAACATGCCTCCTCAGTTTTCGCCACAATCTCAGCTAACTCATGGCAGCGTCTCTTAGTCTCCTCCAACTCTGTCTCCAAACGGGACAACCGTTCCTATCTTGAAACTCTTTCCTCCTGAAGCACTCAGCTCAAAGTGGTCACGAGCGGCTTTCATCTTGACACCCAAAAGCACAAGCTTGGAACGTAAGCCCTTGAACACGATGTATCAAAGTTTTGAGCCACAACTGATTATTTTCCATCTGTTGTGATACTTATTTTTCAACTAACTCGTCAATATGTTTTGAATGATTTATTAGATTCTCACAACATTTCACAATATTTTATTTAGTGAATTTTTATCTCTCCCCACATGTCCTATTAAAGGACGATTAATTCTATCATTAACTTTTTATTAATTGTCCAAACCTTTATTGGTAAATACATATGATCTTGGACGACCCGTTGATTTCTTAGCGAAAACATAGCATAGAAGACAAAATATAACATTCTTTGATGGCGAGTACTTACCAATTTGAATATCTTTGAAATCAAGAAAATTGAAATCGGCAACGTAAATTACCCGTTTCTGAAAATGGATATTCTGAAAGTTTGGGTTTATATGAACTAGATTTAAGATTAGCATGATGGATCTCATCTTGTAGGTTAGTAGGAAATTCTCATATTTGTGGATATAATCTTGGATCACATTCCAAAGAGGTAGCATCCATCTCTTCATATTAGATTCTTGACGTTTTAGAGGGACGCTCGTCAGTGACAGAAGTATCACGTTCCGTTATTACCTAGCTCTTTAAATATATATTAATTTCCGAATTATGAATGTTTTTTCTCTTTAAGAAAAAAAAATCAATTGTTCTAGGCTTGCTCATATTTTTCTAAACTTTAATAAACATTTATAAATCAAGAATAAATTTGAAAAGTACCTAAAGATATAAAAGTTGTTAGATTTTTTTTAGTATAGTTTGTATTACTATTAATAAGTAATTGAACAAAAATAAAGCACGTGAATAACAATTAAATTCTTCACAAAATAGTCATTTTATGTTAAAAGATTATTTTTTCTTTTCTGTTATTCTACTTCAATTAAATACTACAAAGGTGACATGATTCTCGTGATCTCATCCAATTCCCGATCGGTCAAGCTTGTCTAGTGGCCTATAAAAAAGTGTATGAACTAACGAATATTGGATTGGCAGATCAAGGACCTTCCCCATAATAATTGGCAAGAAATCTCAGTTCTTTCAACACAAGTACATAAAGCCCCAAATTCTTTTCACCTCAAATATTTGTTTTTCATCATATAAGTACATACATTTAACATTATATCTTCATGTCTTTTTTTTTTTTTTTGGGTGTGTGTGGAAGTCTAGGCTTAACTAATTTAACAAAATTTATACAAGACAAAATATATAAAAATAAAAGAGGGATTAAGAAATATTATTATGAAAATTGGAAGTCTAAGTATCTCAACAAGTTGGATGACCAAACAAGAACAAACCAACTACTCTACAATTTTCCAACTCTAGTCTCCACACCGTGAAGAATAAAAAAAGAGCAAGAAGGAAAAAAATTGGAAAACAGGGATAAGTGAGAGTTATTTTATTATTCAGTTGGTTAAGGGGAAAATAAAATCTAATTTCCCAAACAAGAACAAACCAACTATTCTACAATTTTTCAACTCCAGTCTCCATACCGTGAAGAACGAAAAAAGTGCAATAAGGAATACAATGGAAAATAGTGATAAGAGAGAGTTGTTTTATTATTCGGTCAGTTAAGAAGAAAATAAAATCTAATTTTGTAATTTTCTATCGTTAGGCAAGTGGAGATTTAGTGTGTCAGTGTGTGAATATGTTAGTGTGTGAATATAAATAATATTGTGCAGTGTGTATCTGCATATGTGTTCATAGATTTTAGTATATCAACTAAAGACTACTATGTCATATAAAATAAAGTAGAGTTTAGGCTGGATGTTTGAGTGTTCAAGGGGTAATCTCAAATTTTTTAAGAATATTTGAACTTATAGTTATAATTGTATAATATATAGTATTAATTGTTAAACCTCGAGGTCCCAAATTCTGAGTAGCATCCAATCCTTAAGTTAGACTGAGTAGTTGAAATGTAGTGAACTCAGAATGCAGAGAGTCTTGCTTGCCTCAGCTTCATTTGTTTTTAGAGATGAGGTAAGATAGGATGAATTGAGATTAAAATTAAGAAATTAAATAAAATATTGTTAGAATATATTTTTTAATATTTTTTTTATTTTAAAATTTTAAAAATTTATTTTATTTTATATGAAAATTTAAACAAATTATAATGATGAAATTATAAATGAGTTTTAATCTTAAAAACAAACCAGACAATTTCCTCGGCAAAGGTGGACCTTGCATCAGAGTCTTTAACCACCTACGTTTCTTTCCTCGCCATCCTAGCAGGTTTTAGCCCAACAATGTGGAATGCTATATTGCAACTTGCAAGATTTTTTTATCTCATTCCTCTTTTCTCCTTTAATTTATTATCTGTTTTCCAAATTTCCCTCCACAATTCTTGTGTTATTACTTTTTCTTTTAATACTTGTTCATTTAAGGACCCACAACCGATGAAGCCGATTTAGTGCATGATTTATGCAATGGGCTCTACGTGTACCTTCCCGACCCCCTGTGGTTTTTGCTACTCAATCAAGTGCTAATAAGACCTTATGGCATCAATGTCTAGGTCATCCTTCTAGTTTTACAATTCCCAATATTTTTTATTCTCCCTGTATTCTTTCTATTGTGATGTTTGTACTCGCTCTAAGCACACAAGACTACATTTTTCCAATCAAGCCAATGAAAATGTTTCTCATTTTAATCGCATTTTCTGTGATATTAGGGGTAGATATCATACTTCTTCTTTTTGTGGGGCTTATTATTTTCTCGCAATTGTTGATGATTTTTCTCGCACAACTTGGATATATCTTATGCGTTTTAAATTTGAAACTTATACTCATTTAATGCATTTTTTTGCTCTCGTCCAAAACCAGTTTAACACCACCATTAAAATCATTAGAAATGCTAATGGACAAGAATTTCTTTCTCATCAATTTCAAACATACCTACATAATCATGGCATCATTCAGGAACATACATGTGTCGAAACTCCCTAACAAAATGTCGTTGTGGAACGTAAACACAGGCACCTTCTAAATATTGTCTGTATCCTTCATTTCCAAGTCCACTTACCTCTATATTTTTGGGGTGATTGTATTCTCACTGCAGCATATCTCATCAATCGCACTCCCAGTTGCATTCTCCAAAATAAATCACCTTTTGAAATTCTTTTTGATAAATAACCCAACTACGAACACCTTCGTGTGTTTGAGTGTCTTTGTTACGCACAAACTCTTAGTGCTCATCGTGATAAATTTTCTCCTCATGCTACTAAATGTGTATTTCTTGGCTACCCCAATACTCATAAAGCATGCAAACTTTACAACCTTGACACCCAGTCCATTTTCTAGTCTCGTGACGTCACATTCCATGAACAACAATTTCATTTTCAAGATCTCCCAAACACTTCCTCTTCCCCTTCTCCCATTATCCCTCTTCCCGTTCTTGAACCTGTTGTGCCTACTTCTCCACCCTCTGACGCTCCTGATTCTCCTTCCTCCTTCCCCTCACCTACTTCTCCACCATTTGACTCTCTTGTTCTGCATCCTCGCCGCACCATTGTTCGGCCTGCCTATCTCCACGACTACATATGCCCTACCTTACACACAAAACCCACGACATCTTCACCTACTACACCGGCTTCAGGTACTGCTCATCCTTTATATCATTTCCTCTCATATTCTCTTTTTAATTCCTCACATATTACTTATTTAACTACTCTTACCTCCTGTATTGACCCATCCTGCTATTCTGATGACATACGCCATTCCCATTGGCGCGAGGCCATGTCTGCTGAGATCCGTGTCCTAGAGGATAATTTCACATGGACTCTTGAACCTCTTCCCCTGGTAAGAAACCTACTGGATGTAAATGGGTTTTACAAACCAAACTAAAGGCCAATGGATCTATTGAGAGGTACAAATATAACAGCCTGCTATAAATTCAAAGGCGGAATTTCTATTGGTTTTAGGAATCTCGTGAAAACTCTATAAATTTTTACGAATTGACCAATCGCATAGATCTTAATCTGTCAACATAGTCAGTATTATCACTCACTATGGTGCCATAAGTGAGATTCTAATTATTTGAGTAGTTATAAGTGTCAGAATGTGTTATGGTCTGCACCATTAGACTCAGTTGATTATTTAGAATTTTATGGCGCAATAAGTCTATTTTTATATTTTCGGACGAAACGCATGTTTGAAACTATGAAATTATTTTTAGGAGCACTATGAGGTTGAATTCGGTAAAAAATTTTCACTGTATGTTAATATGAATATTTAGAAATTTTTAGTACTAAGTTTATGATTCATTTTTCTGGAGTGAATAGTAATCTCGATAAGTGCACAAATTACAGTGTTTCAAAATCACTGTGTGGAATGTCCAAATTAGATTAGAGATGTTTTATTTGGACACTTGGCAAGATCTTAGCCACACTTAGTGAATAATATTAGACACTTGGCACCATGAGAAACGTTTGATGGATTTGAAGGAATCAAAGTGTGAGATCATGCTACCTAAGCAAAAACTTTATTCCATCCGACCAATCAAATTGTGACAAACCAAAGATGATTTCCACCCTAGTGAAATCCTATATGGTTGGAGTCCAACGGAAAACCCAAAAGCATGGTTGAAATCGAAATCCTAAACGGTTTTATCCAAACCATAAAGTTGACTTTCAAAACCTAAATGAATCTGTTTCTAGCATTGTGTTTAATCGCTTGATTAAAATACTTTCACATGCTATTAATCCTTCAAGTTTGTTTTAGAATATCATTATTCAACCTTGTTAACCTTGGAAAATTGATTGAGCCGAGTGATATTGGATTTGGGTTTGATAGCAACCCAAACCCTCTTAAAACCTAAAAATTCAGGCCCTTTCGGTTTAGGCCCATTAAAGCCTACGAATTTGACCACATTAGTATTGCTTCTTGGCTAAGTTTTGCACCCCCACTTGGCTGGCCAGATATTTACAAAAGAAGGGCGTAGAAGGTTCTTGAAGTACAAAGCTAAAGGGCAACCTCACTCTTTCACTTTTACATTCCACCTTGAGAAAAGATCTTGGGCTGATTTTTGTTTATCGTAATGGGAGGAAAAGGCCAACACTCAAGCTTTCTTTCAGTCCTGTCACTTTCCATAACTTGTGTAAGAAGCTCTCCAGTCCACTTCCCACGAAAAGCAGCCCTTCTTTACACTTTTTCATGATAGAACACAAAAGACACTCTTAGACAGTTTTTCTTATCTCTTTTGCACGCCTGATTCAAAACTTTTGTAAGTATTTTCTCGCAAGGTTTCCTTCATTCAATTTGTTCCTTTTTTAGTCTAGTTTACGTGGATACCTTAATTGTTCCATTTGGAGATCATTTTATTGGTAAAAAGTTGTTTAAGCCCCAGAAATGTCATTCTGGACGATAAATTGGAGAGTGTGTAATATTTTGGAGATTTTGACCAAGCTAATGAATAGCTCTTGGTCCGAAATTTTTATGGAGTACTGTTAACATGTGTATATGATTATTGGTTGAGGATGTGTTGCATGATTAAAAGTTTTGGTGAAAGACTTTCTTAGATCTAGAAACTTAGAAACTGGAAGAGGAAACATAGTTTCTGTTTTGAGAAAGTTTAAATCTTTTATGGTTTAATCCTAATCCAATGGATTTGATATTTTTATTGGAGGCTCCTAAGCCTCTTATATACATGTTAGGATGCCATTTTGAATATATTCGATGTTATTTTCGAAGATATGAAATTTTAGGTAAGGAGATATTTGGTTAGGCCAAAGTGATGATGTTCTTGGCTAAATTTATGTTTTGGTTTATGTTTAACCATGTGATCTTGAGTTTGAAGCTTGGATTCATTTTAGGATACCTTTTTAAACCATGTGATGTTTTGATTTGAAGATCACATCTTTATAAGTCATGGATCAAGAGGTTGATCAAAACAAGTTAGAAACAAAAATTTGTTTTGAACTTAAAAGAAAAACCAAAAAAAAAAAAAAGTTCAAGTATGGTTTTAGTGATTTTGATGACTTTTGTTCATAATTCAAAACATGATTATTCTTAGGAGTATGTTATGAGTATATTAGAAGAAAATTTTAGTTTAATCATGAGTTTTGAAATTTGAAAGAATTACAACAAAAATCAAAGGAAATAGCCAATGTAAATTTCGGCCCCTATAACATTTTAATGGTTGTGTTTAGTTCTAAATTTTTCTGAATAGATATTTGAGTTTCAGACAAAATTTACATGAGATATGTAAAGTTTGGTGATTTTTGAAGTTAGGATGCAAAATCCTTAAATTAGGGGTAAAATGGTCATTTTCCCACATCTAGAGGGTAAAATGGTAATTTTGCTCTAAGTTGATATTTTTCCATATTCATAATTGTTAGTGATTAAGTTCTAACTTTTAGAAATCACCACTTTTAATTTCTCATGATCGCACTTGAGTTTTGTTTAGAAGTGCGAAGATCGAGATAAGTTAGCTTTTAACTTACTATCAGTTTAATGTGTATGAGTGATAAGTAAGGGAACTAAAGTATACGTATGCATGTTATCATACGTGCCATGCCAAGTCATTACATATTTATCTGTTACAAAAAATTTATTCTGTCACAAATTATTCATTTGTTACACAAGATATGCTGTCATGTATTGTTATACATTGCTATACATTGCAAGTATGCCATATGTTACAAGTATGTCATGTCATGTAGTATTCACTGTTGCAAGTATGTCATGTTAAGTATGTTTTCTGTTACATATTATGTCATGTTACGAAATGTTTCTATCTCAAGTAAGTCATATCTTTTGAGTTACGTTCAAGTTAGTTATGTCTAGGATACTCACGATGTAATCACTATGATTGTCTGAGCATCCCCATTTGTAATTCACGCGAGGTACTTCTGGCGAAATCATTTTGATTGTCAGAATTTAGGTCAAGTTCAGTTATGTAGATACTCATGGCATAATCATTCTGATTGTTAGGGTATCTTATTTAAAATACTCATGATGGAATCATTCTGATTGTCTGAGTATCTCTGATGGAATATGTTGGGAGGAATCATTTTGATTGTTCACTATTCCTGACGAAACGACTTGCAGAATCATTTTGATTGTCAGAATTCAAGTCCAAGTTCATGTTAAGTAAATAAGTCAGTTCAAGTTCATGTATAGTTAAGTTTCAGTTTCAGTTCAAGTTCAAGTTCAAGTTCAAGTTCATGTCAAGTTAAATTTTAGAATTCAAGTCCAAGTTCATGTTAAGTCAAGTCTCAGATCAAATTCATGTCAAGTCAAGTCTCAGTTTAAGTCCAGTTTAGTTTAAGCAAGTTAAGTTCAGTTCACGCTTCAGTTTAAGTTATTTCAGTTATGTTATGTTGTATGTCAAGTTATGCTATGATTACTTATGATTTGATTATGCATTCATACTTTTACTGCTATGCATGCATCATTAACATGTGTGAATGTTCTTTTTGTTAACTTGCTGAGATTTGTAATCAAATCTCATTGTGGTAGTCCCAACTACCATTCCCCCCAAATGGTATATCTTGTTACAGGATCTGAAAGAGAATCGAGAATCAACTAACTGGAAACGGTCGACTAAGCGACGGTGCGACGTAGATTATAGGACAGTAATTACCTCATATTACTACTTGTATTCGTGGAGTTCAATCTCCAGCACTCTTTTGATCACAACCATTTTAGACTAGTGTTGTGATCTCAGTTGTTTAGTATGTCATTATGTATGAAGTATGTTTTAAGTATTTGAGATATTTTAGTTTGGTGCATAGTATTGCTAAAGAAAAAAAAAATTTATCCACTGCGAACATTGCATAATGCTATATGCATGTTATGAACATTGCATCTTATATGTCATGAACGGGGGCAAGTAACTTTGGGTTGCATGTCTCGACGCTTCAAATGTCCATCCGATCCCCAGCGGAATTTGGGGGCGTCCCAACAAAACTCGACTGGTTGCCAAAGGTTACACTCAGGTTGAAGGTCTTGATTATCATGAGACTTTTGCTCCGGTTGCTAAAATGACCACTGTCCGCTACTTATTGGCAGTCGCTGCTGCCAAAAATTATATTATTCATCAACTCGATGTCAACAATGCTTTTTTGCACAGCGATCTTGATGAAGAAGTCTACATGAATCCACCACCCAGATACTGCACTAAGGGGGAGACTCGTGTCTGTCGGCTCAGAAAATCCCTATATAACCTCAAGAAAGCCTCTCGCAATTGGTTTTTTAAACTAACTACTGTGCTTCTTGATGCAGGTTTTCATTAATCTTAGGCAGATCATTCTTTATTCACTCTTGTTACCCACACCAACATCACTCTTGTTCTTGTTTATGTTGATGACATCTTAGTTGCTGGCAATGACCTTTCTTAGACCGAAGTTTTCAAGGGAATTCTCTCTGCTCATTTTAAAACAAAAGATCTTGGCTCTCTAAAATTTTTTCTTGGACTCGAAGTTGCTCGCTCTCACAAATGCATCTTCCTCAATCAGTGCAAATATGCCCTCGACATACTTTCTGACAGTGGCCATCTTGGTGCTCGAACCGCCTCTTTTCTTATGGAACAACATTTGAAGCTCAACAATCAAGATGGCATTCTCCTCCCTGATTCTTGTATTTACCGTTTCCTAGTTGGTCGTCTCATCTACTTGACCATCACTCGACCTGATATTGTCTATGCAGTCAACATTCTCAGTTAGTTAATGCACGCTCCTCGTGTCCCTCACATGATTGCCGCTACTTGTGTTCTCTACTACCTCAAAGGAAGTCCCGGCCAAGGCATTTTGTTCTCCTCCTCTAGCAGTCTTCAAGTTATAGCTTATACTGATTCTGATTGGGCAAGCTGCCCCACCACACAGTGCTCTACCACAGGTTACTTCATTCAGTTAAGCATCAGTCCAATCTCATGGCGTACCAAGAAACAGACTACCGTTGCTCGATCTTCTGCCGAAGTCGAATATCGAGCTATGGCCGTCACCACTTGCGAACTCACAGGGTTGAAGCAGCTTCTCACTGATCTTGGCATCTCTCATCCCTAGCCTTTCACTCTTCATTGCGACAATCAATCTGCACTCTATATTGCACACAATCCTATGCTCCATGAGCGTACCAAACACATTGAGATTGATTGCTACATTATTCGCGATAAAATTCGTTCGGGCTTCCTCAAAGCTATTCATACTTCTTCACATGAGGCAAGTCGCCGATATCTTCACCAAAGCCTTAGGATAAGAATTTTTTCATCATTTCTCTCGCAAGTTGGGTATTACGGATCTCCATGTGCCAACTTGAGGGAGATTATTGACAGAAAATAATTTGTTTGCACAAAATCAGAGATTACCTTAATTTTAGGACTCTAATCTTAGGACTCAATCAAATAAGTCTAGTTACCTTTTGTATAATTTTCTATACTTAGACTTGTGAAAAGTTGAATACACATATATCAAATTATTGAGCAAACACATATCCCTCTTATTTCTTAGCAAACCTATTCACAGGGGTCAATATATACTGCTAAGATATTGAAAATTTAGGTAAGATTTGGATAATGAGATGAGATGAGATGAGATCGTTTTAGATAAAAATTAAAAGTTGAATAAAATATTATTAAAATATTATTTTTTAATATTATTATTATTTTGAGATTTAAAAAAATTAAATTATTTATTATAGTTTGTGTGAAAAACTTTAGAAAGTTGTAATGATGATATGAGATGAGATGACAAATTTTCACTGTTCAAATGGGGTTGAAAGATCTACAGTATCTACTCATAACTTATTTTATTATAACCATAAGCATAAGTAACTTTTTATAAATTTGATTATTTATAACATTCAAAATAAATCTTAAAATAATATTAATAATAACTATAATATATAACTATTTGAATAGAGTTAGGCTGCCGTCCTGTAATAATTGTTGAGCGTGCCGCTTGCACAAATTTATCTTTTTATTTTTTCCTTCGTTTTATTTTTATATTTTTTTAATATATTTTTATATTTTTAAAAAATAAAAAAATATACCAATATATTAAAAGTTACTTTTTTAATTATTAAGTAAATTTTTTTTAATAAAAATAAATATATGAGTGGTCAAAATAAATAGACAAACTCAAACAATATACCAATATTTCTCTAACTATTTTAAAAATATTTCCAACAGAATGTGACTAGATTGTTGCTCGATGAAACTCGAAAATCACGTTTTTCAAGAGGAAATCATTTTATTTATAGCATAAATTTTTTAGAAATGATACTTGCAGTTGTGATTGTACAAGTGCCGTACAGTTACTTTGAAAAAAGTAAATAAATATGAGACCTACATGAAAGGAAATTAATTTTTTAATAGTAGACTCCATTCTTTTTCAAAGTCACTGTACAGTATTTATATATTTTACGATTATATATAACATTATTCTAAATTTTTTATTTTACGTGTTTAGCATTCTGGTGGTTTTTTATTTTTTTAATCTATCAAATTGACTTGCCACCCTTTAAAATATAGATTATTTTAAAAGGGAAAAATTCAAAGAACTTATCGCTAATACCACGTAAGCATTCACAGTACCATGTAAATAAGAGGAAAGTATCTTCAGACAAGTTTCTTTGAAATTTCCTTCTCCCCGAAGAATAATGATAGTCCACCATTAATAAATAAAAAAAAAAAAAAAAAAAAACAAAAACAAAAACAGTATTATAAAAAATCATTTTTTAATTCTAAAATTTAATTTTTATTTGTAAGTAAGAGCGCTGCTATCCGGAAAAATCTTTCGAATATAATTTCTGAACAGTATATTTTAATTTTTTATTTATTTATTATATTTTTATTTAATCATTATAAATATTTTTTTAAAAAAAAAAATTTATAATATCATTAAAAAATACTTTCTTAATTATTAAAAAAACAAAAGATATATATAAAAAAAAAAAAAAAAAAAAAAACAGCCACGTTTAGCATTTCTCTTGTAAGTAAAGTTGGAATGCTATCATTGTCCTTCTCTTGAATATTTTTTGGCCTCCGTTCTTTGTTTGTGAATTGTCAGTGAGCTTCAGGATCGTCAGGTCATTGTCTCCCATGTAACAACAATCTAGTCAGGGTTCAATCTTTGGCTTGCGAACTCCAGGTAAATTCTTATCTCTGCCATGCATCGTCGTATCCCCCCCGTTTTCTCAGATTTTGGATTGTCTTTTCAGTCACCTGTTTGGTTTCTGGGAAAGTTTTGAAACCGTAATGAAAGTCTTGGTTGTTAGATCTTTAATGGGGAAAAGCTTGAGAAGTCAAGATTAATCCCGATCACCCATTTGTTTCTTTGTTTTTCTTTTGGAGTTAAAAAGTAACATAAGAACTACAAATATTCTACATTTTGTTTCCTTTACCTGTACTCTCTTTTTTCTCTTCGTCCAAACACACACACACACACACACACTCTATCTCTCTCTCGCTACGCACACGCGAACACACTAAAAAGGATCTGCACGTTTGATATAGTCGTGTCCAATATTATCTTTATTGTCGTATATTTGAAACGATCAGTCTGACTCTCTCTTCTATTGCTATTTTATTTTGAGAAATACTTTATTAGCGAGTGGATCTCTTTCTTTCATCACTATTAAAAGTAGCAAATTTAAAATAACAGGATGCTAACTATTTTGAACTTGATGCATCTAAAAGAACTATGTTGGACGTGATAAAACATTAATCTCTCGTAAGCTTAGCCAGATTTTACTATATGCTAGGTTAGGTTGTGAATTTCATGTTTTTTGTTCTGAAATTTGTTCCATTTTCTCAGCAATCAGACAGAGTTTAGTGGTTTCCCTTCGTTTTGACACCAGAAGTACGATATGTCTCTGTTTGTAGAATTCTTGCGTTTCATTCTTTGTTGCCAGACAGAACATTTTGTTGATGGTTATGAATATGATGACACTACCTCGAGGAACAGCCATTTAGTATCTAAATCAATTCTAAGAACCAGAACCACATCGTCCCTTGATAATGACCCACTTTTACCATATTCACGGCCTAGTCCTTCATTATATCGAGCCAAAGTTGCAGTAGATTCATGGATAAGAAATTCATTGATAATCAAGGAGCCATATGTTCAGGAATCTTCCCAAAGGACTAATGAAATTTCTCCAAACTTTTCAAATTCATTACAGCCACCTTCATTTTCTTATACTTATTCTCACTCTTCTTCCGACCTGCCCCCATTTTCTTCCATTTTCTCTTCAGTTCCCCGTAATCCCCCAAAATCTTCTTCATCTGCATCATCCCTTAAAGGACCTCCATCTCCAACTGGGCCATCTTCATCTTCTCCTAAGCCCCCTCCAACCTCTAAGCCAGTCATATATCCAACTACATCTCATGCAGTAAGTGAAGAAAGAAAAACGGGTTATATATTAAAAAAGGGTGCAACATCATTATTTGCAAGTTCTATATCCAATCTGCCCCCATCCTCTTCCAGTTCCTCTCCAGTTCTCCCTAATCCTCCAAAATCTTCTCCTAAGCCATCTGCATCTTCCTTAAAAGGGCCTCCTCCAACCTTTAAGCCAGTTCTATATCCAACTACTACTACTCCTGGAAATGAAGAAAGAAAACAGAGTTATATATTGGAAAAGGGTACATCACGTATATTTGCAATTCCTGAATACATCAAAGGTCAGATCAAGGAGAACATCGTGCCTGAAATTCTGAAGCAGCCTTTGTCTCCTTCAACGTATAAGGCTTACTTTACTGCTCTGTTATATGCTGAGGAATTCTACTTGGAGGTACTCATAACAGCCCTATATATATACATTGCTGTTTTAAGGTAGCTTAATTGTAAAGCAAATAACTTTGCATATCAAACCTCTTGTGTATTGTCCACTTTGAAATCTTGCTTAATGGTCAAGTCTTTAGTTAATTTTACTAATTCATGATTTTCTTGTTATTTCCTGCTGCTGAAAGTTCTAGTGAAAATAAAAAATATCAAATCAACCTACTCTAAGCTGGAACTGAGGCAATGGTTAAGATCAGGACACTCTCCTTAGATATCATGTCCTTTTATCGGTAGTTAGCACTCATACTGTACTTTGTTAATAATTAGAGATGGAGCAGGTTGATTATTATAATGATAGAGTTAGGTCAACTCATCTAGTTAGGAACCAACCGATAAATTTCAGTGGTCCTTCTTTATCAGTTTAAATTCAGTATTAATAACCACATAACCACATTGAAATTTGAAATATTTGCAATACTGAAAATTTATGAAAACTTAATATTGGGATGCATGTTACTCTTATAAAGGAGCCGAATACTAAACAAATTGTGGATTGGACTCATTCCAACTTTATAATTAACGTGTTGCCTTCAATATAATTAACATGTTGCCTTCAATTTTTGGAGTATTTGATAAAAAAATTAAAAAGCTCATTATTTTCATATAAAAAATAACACGATTTTAGTTCACCCTCAAAATTTTGAAATTTCGTAACTATATAAGAAAAAAAATATCGAAACAATTTTGTTTGTACCATTGGACCTGACAGGCAAGTAAGTTTGTATTTCAACGCAAATACTGCAAGGAACAGAAAAGATGCAGTGAACCCTATTAAGAAATCTCCTTACTACAGACAAGTAGAAATGACAGAAGAACCACTTAAAAAACCAGTTTTGATTGAACCTCTATGTTGGCATGTCAACAAGGTCATTATAGTCTACCTATCAAAAAAATAAAAAACAAGGTCATTATAGTTGACCTGAGTCAATAAAATAAGACATTTTACTGTAAATATGTTGCCTGGTTATTATTCCTCCCCCCCCCCCCCCCCCCCCTGCCTGTTGTGCATATTTATCACATTCAGTGCTTTCCATGGTGCGAGAGAAGGGCTCATACTCCTGCCAATATCAATAATTCATGAAGTGACTTTGTTGCGAAAACTGACCGCTTGTTAGTTCTCATTCATAGCAGCATCATTTATACAACACTCTGATGGTTGGCAAAAATCAATGTTTTTGTACCGTATAGTTGTAGTTACTGTTAGAACTACAACTTATTTTGTGCCCCAATGTTCTATCTCTTGTATAGGTGAGTGTGGCAAGTGACATGAGCCAAGTCCTTTTTCTATACTCTTCGCGGGAAAAAAAGAGCTGCTCTTAACTTAAGGGAGTGTTTTACATTCGTATTTGCAGAAATCTCTTGTATAATTATAAACTATATTATTTTCTTCTCTGGTGATCTTCTTAAGTGATATGGAAGATGTAACATTTTAGCAGAATTTTGTGATGGAGGAATGGTATTCATTTCTTAACTTTAGATACGTTTTTTCATTCTGGCTTGTTGTAACTTGATGCTTTTATTTGAATTAGAAATGGAGTGATTTCCTCTTGAAGAATGTGACTTTGGAGTTCCATGAAGCAGCAATCTATAAAGAATCAACCAAGTACAAAAATCTTAGTGGAAATCTTAAGAAGAAGAATAAAACATTTGTAGTTTTTGAGATTGATTCTATTCCTGAGAGGCGGCCATTCCTTTTATCGAGGGACTTGGTCTATGCACGACCTTTGGGTAAAGATATTGTGCCCTTTCAGGTAAGCTTTCTGATCTTCCATTAGCTTATGCTTGGTAAAGTCATGAAATTTAGCTTGTGGATGAAGCACGTGGGTATTTTTTGCATATTATTTTGGTAGCAAGGATATGTATGCAAAGAATCAAGACAATAACAAGGATGTTTCTCACAGGAAATTTAAAGGATTAGGAGATATTGAGTAATGTATAGACATTATTTAAAAACAAGTTTCTTACTCTAATTGTTTGAAAACATGGGATGGCGGAACATTGCATGGCTCCGGAGTTTAATTGGGAAAAGGCATGTCACATTTGCACGGTCTTGTAGATTCATTGTCATAAAAAAATTATTTAAAAAAAGTGGATAATTAAAATTATCTGATATTGATAAAAATAGTTACCAGATATGGATTATGAGACATATATACAAATATAGGTTGTGCCAATAGCCCTTCAGGTGCCAGCTTTGGAAATGAGGGTCCTTTCTCATAAGAAATTCAAATTTCATTACAAGCACAAAGGTGCAAAACCAAGAAGATAGAAAGCACTCGATTAGACCCAAAAATAGTATTGATGTTCAAAGTTAGAAAACAATAATAGAACATACGTCCATAATCAGCTCAGAGTAATTCAAATTGAGGGACTTGCGGGCAAATCAAGACCCTACGTCCATTATCTATTAACGTTCACAGTTAGGTTGAGCTAAAAAAGGAGCATTGATCATATTATTTTTTGAATTTTATCACAAGAATAATACCATTTAGAAAAAGAAGATAGAAGCATATTTTTTTCCTTCCCATGACTAATAATGTTATTTTGGTCTTTATCTTAGTTATTGTAACTCTATTTATCTTTCAACTTATTCATTTTATTTCAGTTTCATTATTCAATTCAAATGGAAACTTAAAGTTTTAGTGATTCCACCTATCTAGCCATGGTATTCATTTTCTTAATGTTATTATTTTATTCCTTTTTATCTTAGGGATATAATCATAACTTCGTATAGTTTTCACTATGAATTTGACCGAAATAGTGGAATAGCACAAGCAATCTAAACTTTGAAAGCTGACCAAAGCGTGAGGTGGTTCTGCCATATTGTCTACAATACTGACGTTCTAAATGGTAAACAGGGTTTTATCTATCGTGTGGTGAAGAGCACTCGTGTATTAGTGGAATTCGGAGACGATTTTCATTCACAACATTGTGCTTCCAGAAAATACGACATCAGCTTCTCTTTCAATAGAGTGTGCCTAAAGAGGGCTCATGAAGCAGTTGAAACTGCATCAAATCCTTCAGTCCAGAACTTCCTCTTTCCTGAATATTGTGTATCCCGAAAGGACAACCTTAACCCACCCACTCTGCTTCGTGCCAATCATGAAGTTAGTAAAAATGAGGTCTCTGCAATTCGTCACATTTCAAGCTTTCGGGGAGCACCACCCTATCTTCTCAGTGGCTCACTCTGTGTCACTGCAATGAATTCAAAAGAACTATCAAGAACTGGAATTGTTGTTCAAGAAGCAGTATGTGAAATATATCGGAGCTCTCCTGAGTGTCTAATTCTTATATGCGCACCCACAAACAACACATGTGACGTGCTGACCAGAAGTTTGAAAAAGGTAATTGTAGAATCGGATATGTTTCGAGCCAATGCTGCATTTCGAGAGATGGATGGGGTACCTGCTGACATTCTTCGTTCATGTCCTATAAAAGGGGAATGTTTTACTTGTCCTTCATTACAAGAACTTCGGAAATTCAGGGTAATTTTGTCAACTTTCGTTAGTAGCTTTCGATTACACAATGAAGGCATACCTGCTGGACATTTCAGTCACATTTTTCTGGTAGATGCCTCATTGGCGATGGAGCCGGAGGCAGTGATACCTTTGGCTAATTTCGCTACTGACAAAACAGCAGTTATAGTTACCGGCACATCCACAAGACATTCAGCTCGGGCCCGCTCTGACATTGCGAGGAAATATGGATTGGGGAAGTCACTTTTTAATAGACTTCATGAAAACAGGCTTTATAGCGGATTCAATCCCATGTTCATCACGCAGTTGGCTGGGTTTCAGCAGTAGTCCTTTATCTTTAATTTCAACTGTTCCTTCGTAAACAGCAATATACATTTGTACGTATGCTGCTACCTTAACTTGTTGTCTACTTGTGTGTTTTGATGCTGCTTTATCCTCCTTGGATGTATAAGTGCAAAGACCTCTCATGTAAGTTCAGTGATGATTTCCTTCTCTCTTTCTATATATATTGGAAGTCTATACATTAGTGTTTTGTCATTTGGAGGTGTAACAGCTCCTTTTTATTATCTCCTTTACTGACAGGAAATACTGCAAACCCCGTCTTTGGGGATGTTCATTCAGTTTGTCATAGACTATCAGAGTCATTTCCTTTTGTTCACTGCTTAAAAAGAAATGCACGTGATCATGCAAAAGCAACAGTTGTAAGAAATTCCAATTCCATTCGATATAATGTTTGATTATAGCATTTATTCACATCCCTGGAATAACCAATTACTCTGGCACTAGGCAAAAGATGATCTCATCTCATATTAACATTCCAAAATGGAATCAGCTGACTTCAATTTTGCATGTAAGATTGCCCCAGCTTCTTCAGTTGAATCAACAAGCATCTACAATTGAGCAATTCTCTCATAAAGTGATAGAACAAGCATACAATTTAATAATATAAATAATCAAGATGTAAATCCAAGTCGTAAATATATAAAATTTACCAAAGAATCGGGTTTTTTCTAGGTATTATTAAGCAATTTCTTCCGATTATTGTTGCATCTTCACCTAGGTATTGTTTTCATACCGTATCCAGCTTAAAACAGCCATCGATAAAGTAGAACAATATGAAATTGAAGGGTTTTGTTGAAATTTTTCTTAATAAAAATATAATAGCTTGTCTAAATAAGATCAAATCCTATCTTCAACACAAAGGTACTGGTTTTGTAACACCTGGGCCTAGGCCCAAGCCCATAACTATTAATTTATTAAAATTTATATTTATGGTAAGCCCATTTGAGATTTAACGAATAATTTTGAATAAGTCATGTATTCAAAGTTTGTTATTTTGACGGAATATGAGTTTTTTTATTGAGCTTGATAATTAGGTTAAAATATATTTTTTATGGACCAAATGGAATCTATTTTATTTGGTAAGTGGCTGAAAAATATATTGGACGAGTTGAATTATTTTAGAAGTTGAGTCGGCCTTAAAAGTATTTATTGGATAAATTGAACTCATTTTAGAAATTAAGATCGAACCATTAACATTGTTAAGTGATTAAAAACGTGAAACAAGCCCAGTAAGGACCCAAGAGAAAATCCCAAGGCTGGTTTGCTACAAACTCTAAGCCATGCATGCACGTTTCTTTTTTCTGTAGGTTTCAACAATCTACATTATATATATACTAGGTCTTGAGCAACGTGCAAAGCACGTTTGCCTAGTCGAATGAAATAGGTTTTTGGCAAAACTAATATATTTTTTCACAAAAAAAAAAAGATTGATTAATGAATAAGTTAATGCATAGGAAAAAAAAGGACAAATTTTAACAAATATTTCTACATAATGATAGCTAAGTGGAGTATAATAACTACAAGTTTGCATAGACCAAAAAATAAAAAGATTAATTCAAAATACACCATAGTCTAATACAAGTTTAGTAAATTGATCATTACATTAAACTTGTTTAATACAAATTTAATACAAGTTTAAGAAAAAGATTAGTTCAAAATGTTGGTTACCTGTTATGTGACATAATTGATCATTTTGTGTCATCTTGCATAGGTTCAATTGAGAGGTCATTGAAGTTTTTGTTTCATTGTTGGTTGAGTCGATCAGGATCTGGATCTACATCAAGTTAAATCATCCATTCATTTTCTAAAGTTTGTGCTACAATATTCTCTAAATAGGGTAAATGGTCGTGTATGATAGAAATTTAACAGTTTTATATGATTAATTAAAAGGTAAAGAATCTATATAGAGAGAATTTAAACTATTCTTGAAAGAAGCCCTAGCTGTCTCCTCTTCCCTTCTCTCTCTCGTAAAAAATCAAGGGTTTTAGATCTGATTTTTGCTAGAGGTTCTCCCTCTCATTCCTCCATCCACTCGCCTTGTATATCAAGGTAGTGTTTTTTGCTTAGTTTCATTTTGCTTCATTTAAGGTCGAAAAAGACAGATAGCTTTCCAGTAACTCCCGAGAGACGTGCGGTACAAGCAGACTCCCAAGCCGCAAATCATTCGGAGGAAAATGGCGGTTTTGCAAAAATCACCTGAGTGGTCCTCACACGTCACTCCTTCCGATAGCTCTTCTCGCCACACTCGCTAGATCACCAGACTTGCCACCACTAGATGTGACCTTTGTGGTTCAAAAGAGATAAACATGTTGCCTTCACGCGCCGTCATAGATTCTGAAATCAGTTACTATTTCCTTTAGTAACTAGTCTGGTCTTTACTACTGCTGATACTCTCTACAGACAAACGTTCAAAAGACAGTCCAATCTCACTCTTCATAGAAGGAGAGGAATAAACCTATATAGATAAAAGTCCGAGAGACAAAATCTTTTTTTTATTTTAATTAAAAATAAGAAAACAAAAAAAGAAAGCAGTGAGATAGATGCGAAAAAGGATAGATCTGACCTCTGTGGTTGAAAAGAGACAAGCATATTGCCTTCACACGCTGTCACAGCTTCTGAAGTCTACCAAAGTTGGTCCAAACTATAATCTGTCATTTTTCGCATTTATCTTACTGCTTTTATTTTTTATTTTCTTATTGTTAATTAAAAAAAGAAAAGATTTCGTCTCTCGGACTTTTATCTGTAAATGTTTAGTCCTCTCCTTTTATGAAGAGTAAGATTGTATTATTTTTTTGACGTTTGTCTGTAGAGAGTATTAACAGTAGTAAATACCAGACTAGTTACTAAAGGAAATAGTGTACAAGTGGAGCTCCAAATTCATTATTTTAGTTTATGATGTCATGTTTGATATAGGCACATCCCAGAATGTATCCGTTCATGGATGTAAGTTTCTTGATGAATGAATGATGATTGTTTCCCTTAATACAAAATTGAGAGTACATTGAAGTTTTTGTTCTGTTGTTGGTTAAGTCGATCAGGATCTACATCAAGTTGAATCATCCATTATTTTTCTGAAGTTTGTGCTTCAATATTCTCTAAATATGGTAAATGGTCTTGCATGATAGAAATTTAACAATTTTGTATCATTAATAAAAAGGTAAAGAATCTATATAGAAAAAATATAAACTATTGCAATTTAATATAAATGTTACAATGGAATGTTTATAGTTAGATTATCATGAATGTAGTAGATAAAAATAACATTTCTGACAAAGTGATAAAGAAGGGGGTGATGAAATAGACTTTTTTTTTTTAACACTAACAAAATATGACCTTATATTGTAGCATTAAAACATGGGTTTCGTAAAATGAAAAGGACAAATCAAAATAATAATAATAATAATAATAACAAACCTAAACATTTCAAATAAAAAAAAAAAGAAAAGAAAGTAAAAGCCATCTGTTCTTTTCAAAAAGCTGAAAGCGAAAACCCAAAAATATACAAACCGAGCTAAATATATTAATAACAAAACATACAAATCCAAAAAACGGAATCTAAAAATCCAAAAAACATTCATCATTCATTCGTCAAGAAACGGAATCAATAAGAAGATATACAAATCCAAACCCAAAAAAAAAAAAAAAAACTGAAAGATATATACAAACCTCAAAGCATCATCAACTCCAAACCAAAAAGATCAAATTCCCGGAAAAAACAAACCAACAAATCAAATTAACTAAAGTAAAAAAAACGATGACATGCAAAAGAAGAAAAAAACCTCACAACACATCAACCCCATACCATACAGTGCAAATTATTTTTTTGCTGTATTTTCTTGAACAAAAGTACTTTACAGAATTCTCCATTAAAAGAACTTTTCAATTTTTTTTTACTATGACAGTTTAGCAATGGGTTAATTTTTTTTTTCAACCCCATAAACTCATAATATAAGATTAACAACCAGAAGCCATTTAAAAAAAAAAAAAAATCCTTGTTCTGCCATTTTCCAACCGATAGTGTTATTATCACGACCTTGATGAATCTCAATCTGGTTGAGATTTGAACCTGTCGCGACATAGTGGGAAACTTATTTTATTACAAATGCATTTTCAAAGTGTTCTTCTTTGGGATCATTTTTTTTTTATAACTAACTAGGCAATTCATAACAACGCAAGCATGCACATTACATAGTGAACATAACACGACTTGCAAAACATATTATGCATAAAGTTAGACCATTTAAGTTCATTATTGTGATGCCTCCAAACCCCCGCTTGGGATGTAACGGAGACTTAGAGCATCGGAACATACAATACAAGGTTACATATCCCCGTTCATGATAGTTAATATGCAATGCATCCTAATATGCAACTACCAGTATGCAATAATCGCAGCAGAATAAGGGTGATTAGTTATAACTCATACTAGAATGAACTAAAACATTCCAATAGCATTAATAACCATAATAAGTTCAAACTTAAGAATAACATTTCCTTAATACAAAACACTTAATCCAAGTTCCATGGTTAGATCAACTATTTCATACCCTCTGAAGTATGAAGAGTCAATGCGTATGAGCATCAAAATTATATCTAGTCTTCGCGCAAGATACGACTCCTCTTCAACCATCTGCATCCAGCAATCCATCATATTCATCCTCTACTGGTCGTGACATAACTTCTATCATTCTAAGGGGAATGATAGTGGGTCCACAACGGTGAGATTTACTTAAAATCTCAGTAAGTTAAACAACTAATTTGCACATTAATAAAATATGTATGATTAATGATAAACATGAGAGGCATGCAATAATATGCAGAAAAAAATTCGTATCTGTCCCGCATCCAGGTTTTTCAACATTTTCAGAAAAATTTTGATGCGCTTTCTCTTTCAGAGAACATTTTCACTTTCTCATTTAAAAAACATGACATTCCGAAATAGAACATTTCATATCTCATTCATTTCAAAAAATCATAACATTTCATCGTTATTAAATCCATCATTAACATATGTATGGTAGCAGCACAGTTCCTCATATGCACCGTAAGCACCTGCCGGTAACTATAGCACAACTCATGTTGACACTACGTTTTTGTCTGCAGACATCATTTTCAATGTATTGGTAATATAACATAACATCATCATAACATCATAACATATACACCCACCAGCATTAGGTGTCATAACATTTGATTTCGCTCTGGCGTTCTTTAAAAAGAACCCATTCAAATCCCGTTGATTGTTCTTCATCAACTTAGGGGTTACCACTCCATTCTTAAACACTCCAGAGTAGACAGAAGAGTTCCACTAGGATAATTCTCCATCCTAACATTTGGCTCATGACAAAAGTTATTTTCATGTAATGCTTTGAAAAATATATTTCATGACATGTGCATATGTAGCAAGCTTTCATGTGAAAATGATATTTATGTGCAATATGCTAAAATGGTGAAAATTTCATACGTCATGTAAACAAGTAATCAAATGTTCAATGATGTATCATATGATGTTTCATGCTCAAAATGACATTTAATATGAATGTGGCATTTACACAAGAATCATAAATAAATTATCTAATAGTAAGTCAGAAGTTAACTTACAAACTTCCCAAGTTTGGAAATATCGTAGCGGCTGAAATCAAATTCGTATTAAGTTAGGATTTGTACTACTATGGAAGACGTTCATAATAAAAAGGGTTTAAAAATGGGTATTTACAAAAATACCTCTAAACTTTCAAAAAAAATGCCACTAATGCCCTAATTTTTCACTATTTGCAAACAAATCTCAATTCAACCAAACTTCATGGACCTCATAGTTTTCATATTCTAAAACCATTCATACTCTTAGAACTGTAAAATTCAAAGTGGAACTAGCTCAAACAATCCCGACCCGTGGCATGCACTCTAGTTGATGGCTAAGTGTGATTTCAATTATTGATCCCTATGAATGCATGCATATGAAATTCTCTTTAGTCACAAGCAATCACTATAGTCCTTAATCTTCATTAATCCTCCATTAATCAAGCTTGATGTTCCTAGTGTAAATCCCAAAGTCATGGTTTCAAAATTCACTCAAAATATGTATTTTCATTCTTATCCCAATCATAAGGTTTCTAAATGCTTAATCATCAAGCCTGGGTGGAACAAATCAAGCTTCAAGCCTTAATCACAACTTACTTAAAATCCATGCATATTTTGATGATCAAAACAAGATAGAACTAAAACCTATCATAGCATGCTTCTAATAAAAAACTAGACCTTATGTGATCATTCTAAGACATTAATAAATCATATCAAAACATACTTAAGACATAGCTAAATTTTCACTTAAAAAAATTTAAACACTTAACCCATCCTTAATGAACCCGGTTTTGAATCAAGCATGGTAACTTTTTCTAAATTCATTCAAAAATCACTCCAACACTTAAAATCACAACCTGACATGTAAACTAAGATCTAGAGCAAGAATAATTACAAATTTCGTAGCCCACTCAAGCACCTAGCACAAGAACTCACAAGAACTTCCAAGAACACTCAAACTCACTCACCTTTCGGTTTCTCTCAAGACTAAGGGGGAAGATTACTCTCTATGCTCAAGGGGAAACTGAAGAGGAGGTGTGGAAGAATGAGGGGGTGAAGGGGCTATTATAGATGGCCAAGAGGGTAGAGGCGTTGGCCTTGGTCCAAGGGGATTGGTTGAGGTGGGAGGTGGTGTAAGAAGCTGAAATTTCCAGATTGCTTTTATCAGCTTGTGTCACCTTGTATAGGGGGAATAGTGGCCTGAAACTACCATGATTTCTTTCTTACAGTTGCTACATTTCTCCTGTGCATGGTGGTCAAGTCGTGGTGCAGAGGAGAGATGAGAAAAAACATCAAAACACCCAAGGGGGCTGACAGGGTCAAGTGGTTTCCTTGGGCAGATTTGATCATCACTTTGACTCATCTCCTTGACTCTTCTTCAAGGCTGAATTGTATAGAGGTAAGGTAATTTCTTGAAGGCTTTTTCAGGTGGTAGAAGGTGGAGGGTTGGCTGCCAAGTGATCATGAAGGTGCAGCTCCAAGAAGATGATGCAATAGAGGGTGGTTGCTGAAATGGAGTTGTGCACAAAGGCCATTCGGTTTTGGTGCCTTCTTTGGGTGGAAAAACCTGGTCAAAGGCTCATGATGACCATAAGGGACTCTTGGGAACTGGGTGGTGATGGAGGTGGCGTGAGGTGATGGCTCAGCCATGTCAGATGGGTGGTTGAAACTCAACCAATTCAGTTCCCACTCAACTAGTCTTTTGGGTGCAATCGATTTTGGTTATTGGTTTGGTTTTTTAAACCAAAATTCAGCCAAGACTTGGTCTGGGTTATATGGGATCGTATAAGATGTTTAAGGACCATAGTATCCTTGAAAAAAAGGCACAAAAAGAATTGGCTTAAGGGAAAAACAGTTCATGCACTCAAAGGGCACACATGTGTGCCAATTGGTGTAATTTTGGGGTTTGGTATGTCATTTCCTCTAATGACATGTGTGGAGGTTTATCTAGGATTTTAGTATGATCTAAGAGTGATGTAATTGAGTAATAAAATAAGAAAACTTCATATCAAAAGGTTAAAAAAGATTAAAAAAGAAAATTAAGTTTCAAAACATAGTTTAAAGATTACTAATCTTGGGTAAGTTGGTTAATGGTCTTGACCAATTTTAAAACTTAATTTGAGTACTTAGGGTATGAAATTGGCTTAAGGAAACCCATGGTGTGGTGCATTGGGCTTTCAACTTGAAGAGTGAAGTAAAACAAAACAAGGCTTTGGCCCTGTGGGCTTAAAAGGGCCATGAGTGTGGGTCAATGGCTCATGGGCTTTTGGGTTTGAGTGAGAGGGGGCCTTATTTCCAAATTTTGAAGATTAAAAAAAGGCCTCAAGTACACAAAGGTGGGGCTTGAAATGGCTTGTCTTGACCTAATTGGGCCATGGGTCAATTATACACCAAGTTTGGCCCAAAGGCCTAAAGGCCTTAAACCTTCCTTATACTTGGGTCAAGACTATCCTACCAAGTCTTGCACTCCTATGAGGCTTGTTTCATGGCTTCTAAGGATTGGCCCATAAATTTCCTATGGTTCTAAAGGACTTAATAGGATTACTAATGGGCTTGCTTCTCTAATCTTACATGCTTAATAAGTTGGGTCTAATACCTCCACTCTTACTAAGTTAGGCCCAATGGCCTTATGTCTGTTTCATTTGACCTATTTTCTGGAGTCCTCTAAGAAAGACTTAAAAATTTATATCTCCCAAGTTGGGCCTAAGGATTTTTAACATCTTAATCATAGTCCATCACATCGATAATGCATTAGGGTCCTAAACTCTTATTGCCTCTCATAAGCCTTTATATCCAAAAAGCTTGGGACCTTAGTAAACCACTCTTTGGGCCTTCTCCAATTTCATCAAATATTTAACCCAAATTGCTTAGCCCATTAATGTGGCAACCATCCAATATGCCATGTGTCATTCCCTTATGGACCTTTTGAATTCTTATCCTCAAAATTAATAAAGTACTAAAAATTCTCTAAAATAATATTACTAACCAATCAAGCTCCAAGAATTTTATTTTTCCTCAAAAATCAATATTGCACTAGAATCTTCTAATAATTATTCTAAACCCAAAGTATACGGCCTTTTTGCCAACACAAGTATCCAAAATTGATCTTATTTTCAAATAGTCCAACTCCTAATTAACTAGGATCAAGGATACTAAAATCAAGGCCTAAGGAGCTTTTTAGGCGGGGTGTTACAATTATTCACAAAAATATTACATTATTTGCTTACTTGGACTAAAAATTAACATTTTATATAGTCTACTACATAAGATTCCAGTTAGATCTCGCTACAGTCCCCACCTCCATGGGAGGCTGCATATCAAAGTTTTAATTTTAGTTCCATTTCAGCTGGAATGGCTGAAATTTTTCTAACCGGCACGACTATGTGGGACATTTCATTCTAGATAGAATTCGACCATTTTGATTTATTTTAGTCCATTCCGGCCGGAATGGGTGTTTTGGTCTAAAATATGCATGAATGGCATTTTTGTAAATATATTAAATAGTGAGGGACATACTTCTAATTTAACAGTCATTTTTCTCCCAACCCCTTCTTTTTCCCTTATGTGCGAAATCCAAAACCCTAAAACCAAAACCTCAAAACAAATATGGATGTTGCTCCGTTGGTCTGCTCCACTCCCACAGTCCACTCAATCGCAGCTCGTGTTGCTCCATTGTAAGTTGACCTCGGACGTCCACCTCCACACTCCATAGCCCACTCCATGTTGCATGGATACCATATAACAATAGAAGCCCCATATATATATATATATATATATATATGTACATCCTTTGTTGAGTAGTGGAAAGTGGAAATCGAAGAAGAGAAAATGGTTTTCTGATTCTTTTCTGGGTTTTATTTATGATTTTGGGAACTTTTTTTGGTATTTATACATCATTTGGTGATTTAGATCAGTGTTATTGTTACTTAGGTCAATATTTTTTGTATTATTATTGTTAATTACTATTGAAGTTCAATAGTAAAAAATTAAAATTTTTGTTATTTAGGTCAGTATTTGAATGGATAAGTTTTGTACCATGAGAGTTGATAGTCTGATGCATTTTTCATCCTTATGTTGTAGTATAAAGAATTTCTAGTTGTCAATCAAATACTATTACATCTATGACACTTGCACTTGTGAGTTTAGAGGATCCAACATGATCCCAGGCACGTGTAGTGCTAGGAATAAGACAAAGTACACAATGTGTCTATTGTAACAAAACAATTAGAGGTGGTGGAATTAGTAAGTTGAAGTATCATCTAGCTGAGATTCCAGGTGATGTAGAAGTATGTAGAAAGGTCCATGATGATATAAAATGGCAAATAAATGAGCTGATCAATGAATTGAAAAAAATAAAGAGAAGAAAAGAAAAATAAATCAAATATTGGAAGCCCTTCTGGTGATTTAGATTTACCATATAATGATAAGATGATAATGAAACACATTATAATGGTTCAAATTGGTGGTATAATGCTAATCTACCTTTCAATGCAGCTCAATCCAAGTTTTATCAACTAGCTATAGATGTCATATATGTTATTGGGCCAAGATTTAAGGGTTATTCTTTATATGAGTTGAGAGGAACTCTGTTGAAGAATTCTATAAATGAGGTTCATAATTGTCTCTTAGATATTAAAAAGTCTTGGGAGGAGAGTTGTTGTTCTCAAATGTTAGATGGTTGTACAAATTAGAAGCAACAACCAAGAATTAACTTTCTAGTTTATTCTCCAAAGAGTACAATGTTCTTGAAGTCTATTGATGCATCGAGCCTTAGAAAAAAGTTAGAAACATTATTTAGCATTTTTTATGAAATGGTTCAAGAAGTTGGAATTGAGAATATTGTGCAGTTCATCATAGTTAATGATGCAAGTTATAAGATTGCATAAAAAACGTTACAACAGAAGTATGGCTCTTCTTTTGGTCCCCTTGTACAACTTATTGTATAGATTTGATCCCATGAATTTTTCTATTATTGATGAAATTATAAAAAAGGCAAGATAACAAAATTAATTTATAATCATGCTTGGATTTTGGCCTTGATAAAAAGATTTTACCAAATGTCGTGATTTTTGTCGCCCTGCAATCACAAGGTTTGCAAAAAACATTTTAAGTATCAAATGCTTACTTTTGTTTAAGAAAGAGCCTAGATAAATGTTTATTTGTGATGAATGGGTTGCATCAAGTCATTATAAAAGTAGCATAAGAAAGGAGTTAGCTGGAATCTTTCTAGAAGATAAAGAGTTTTGGGTTCAATGTTAATTTATTGTAAAAATTAGTGACACTTTAGTTAGAGTTCTACGACTTGTCGACGGTGAAGATAAACCTACAATATGATCTATATGATGCAATGAAGAGAGCAAAAGAGAATATAAAAGCGAGATTGAAGAACAAAGTTACTGCATTTATGTCATTCATCAGGATCATTGATGCTAGGTGGGATATGCAACTTCACAATCTGTTACATGCAGCGAGTTGTGTTCTTAACCTTGGACTTTACTTTGTCCCTTATTTTTTTTTTCAAAAAATGAAGTTTTAAGAAGATTTATGACTTGTGTTATAAAGCTAAAACTTGATCCCGATAAACAAGACATGATCATTGAACAACTTGAATTCTAGTTGGTGATTTTGGACATTCTTTAGCAATTTGCCATTATGAAAAAGTTAGTTCATGTATAATCAAATATTATTTATTAAATAGTGTGAATCTATATTTTAACTTTTTCTTTGTTTAAGTTTTATTTAATTTTAAGTAATAATTGCAATTTTGCTATAGTTGCATGGTGGGCTAATTTTGGAAGTGAGGTTCTTTTCAAAATGTTTGAAGTTTGCATACTAAGTCAATGTTGTAGTGCAGCTGGTTGTGAATGATATTGGAGCACATTTGAGTTTATTCATTCTAAGAAGATGAATAGACTAGAGCATCAACGCTTGAATTATTTAGTTTTTGTTCGTTGCATCTTGAACTATGAGAGAGGTAAAGTTTACAAGAATAATGTTATTGACTTTTGAAAAGTTTTTCATTTATGTATGACTTTTATTTTGATAGAAACATAAAAAGGGGAAGAGATGTTTGGATCCAATCTACCTTGAAAACATCAACTTTTAACTTTTATCTAAAATCATATCATCTCATCTTGATGCAGGTTTTCATTAATCTTAGGCAGATCATTCTTTATTCACTCTTGTTACCCACACCAACATCACTCTTGTTCTTGTTTATGTTGATGACATCTTAGTTGCTGGCAATGACCTTTCTTAGACCGAAGTTTTCAAGGGAATTCTCTCTGCTGATTTTAAAACAAAAGATCTTGGCTCTCTAAAATTTTTTCTTGGACTCGAAGTTGCTCGCTCTCACAAATGCATCTTCCTCAATCAGTGCAAATATGCCCTCGACATACTTTCTGACAGTGGCCAACTTGGTGCTCGAACCGCCCCTTTTCTTATGGAACAACATTTGAAGCTCAACAATCAAGATGGCATTCTCCTCCCTGATTCTTGTCTTTACCGTCGCCTAGTTGGTCGTCTCATCTACTTGACCATCACTCGACCTGATATTGTCTATGCAGTCAACATTCTCAGTTAGTTAATGCACGCTCCTCGTGTCCCTCACATGATTGCCGCTACTTGTGTTCTCTACTACCTCAAAGGAAGTCCCGGCCAAGGCATTTTGTTCTCCTCCTCTAGCAGTCTTCAAGTTATAGCTTATACTGATTCTGATTGGGCAAGCTGCCCCACCACACACTGCTCTACCACAGGTTACTTCATTCAGTTAGGCATCAGTCCAATCTCATGGCGTACCAAGAAACAGACTACCGTTGCTCGATCTTCTGCCGAAGTCGAATATCGAGCTATGGCCGTCACCACTTGCGAACTCACAGGGTTGAAGCAGCTTCTCACTGATCTTGGCATCTCTCATCCCTAGCCTTTCACTCTTCATTGCGACAATCAATCTGCACTCTATATTGCACACAATCCTATGCTCCATGAGCGTACCAAACACATTGAGATTGATTGCTACATTATTCGCGATAAAATTCGCTCGGGCTTCCTCAAAGCTATTCATACTTCTTCACATGAGGCAAGTCGCCGATATCTTCACCAAAGCCTTAGGACAATAATTTTTTCATCATTTCTCTCGCAAGTTGGGTATTACGGATCTCCATGTGCCAACTTGAGGGAGATTATTGACAGAAAATAATTTGTTTGCACAAAATCAGAGATTACCTTAATTTTAGGACTCTAATCTTAGGACTCAATCAAATAAGTCTAGTTACCTTTTGTATAATTTTCTATACTTAGACTTGTGAAAAGTTGAATACACATATATCAAATTATTGAGCAAACACATATCCCTCTTATTTCTTAGCAAACCTATTCACAGGGGTCAATATATACTGCTAAGATATTGAAAATTTAGGTAAGATTTGGATAATGAGATGAGATGAGATCGTTTTAGATGAAAATTAAAAGTTGAATAAAATATTATTAAAATATTATTTTTTAATATTATTATTATTTTGAGATTTAAAAAAATTAAATTATTTATTATAGTTTGTGTGAAAACTTTAGAAAGTTGTAATGATGATATGAGATGAGATGACAAATTTTCACTGTTCAAATGGGGTTGAAAGATCTACAGTATCTACTCATAACTTATTTTATTATAACCATAAGCATAAGTAACTTTTTATAAATTTGATTATTTATAACATTCAAAATAAATCTTAAAATAATATTAATAATAACTATAATATATAACTATTTGAATAGAGTTAGGCTGCCGTCCTGTAATAATTGTTGAGCGTGCCGCTTGCACAAATTTATCTTTTTATTTTTTCCTTCGTTTTATTTTTATATTTTTTTAATATATTTTTATATTTTTAAAAAATAAAAAAATATACCAATATATTAAAAGTTACTTTTTTAATTATTAAGTAAATTTTTTTTAATAAAAATAAATATATGAGTGGTCAAAATAAATAGACAAACTCAAACAATATACCAATATTTCTCTAACTATTTTAAAAATATTTCCAACAGAATGTGACTAGATTGTTGCTCGATGAAACTCGAAAATCACGTTTTTCAAGAGGAAATCATTTTATTTATAGCATAAATTTTTTAGAAATGATACTTGCAGTTGTGATTGTACAAGTGCCGTACAGTTACTTTGAAAAAAGTAAATAAATATGAGACCTACATGAAAGGAAATTAATTTTTTAATAGTAGACTCCATTCTTTTTCAAAGTCACTGTACAGTATTTATATATTTTACGATTATATATAACATTATTCTAAATTTTTTATTTTACGTGTTTAGCATTCTGGTGGTTTTTTATTTTTTTAATCTATCAAATTGACTTGCCACCCTTTAAAATATAGATTATTTTAAAAGGGAAAAATTCAAAGAACTTATCGCTAATACCACGTAAGCATTCACAGTACCATGTAAATAAGAGGAAAGTATCTTCAGACAAGTTTCTTTGAAATTTCCTTCTCCCCGAAGAATAATGATAGTCCACCATTAATAAATAAAAAAAAAAAAAAAAAAAAACAAAAACAAAAACAGTATTATAAAAAATCATTTTTTAATTCTAAAATTTAATTTTTATTTGTAAGTAAGAGCGCTGCTATCCGGAAAAATCTTTCGAATATAATTTCTGAACAGTATATTTTAATTTTTTATTTATTTATTATATTTTTATTTAATCATTATAAATATTTTTTTAAAAAAAAAAATTTATAATATCATTAAAAAATACTTTCTTAATTATTAAAAAAACAAAAGATATATATAAAAAAAAAAAAAAAAAAAAAAAACAGCCACGTTTAGCATTTCTCTTGTAAGTAAAGTTGGAATGCTATCATTGTCCTTCTCTTGAATATTTTTTGGCCTCCGTTCTTTGTTTGTGAATTGTCAGTGAGCTTCAGGATCGTCAGGTCATTGTCTCCCATGTAACAACAATCTAGTCAGGGTTCAATCTTTGGCTTGCGAACTCCAGGTAAATTCTTATCTCTGCCATGCATCGTCGTATCCCCCCCGTTTTCTCAGATTTTGGATTGTCTTTTCAGTCACCTGTTTGGTTTCTGGGAAAGTTTTGAAACCGTAATGAAAGTCTTGGTTGTTAGATCTTTAATGGGGAAAAGCTTGAGAAGTCAAGATTAATCCCGATCACCCATTTGTTTCTTTGTTTTTCTTTTGGAGTTAAAAAGTAACATAAGAACTACAAATATTCTACATTTTGTTTCCTTTACCTGTACTCTCTTTTTTCTCTTCGTCCAAACACACACACACACACACACACTCTATCTCTCTCTCGCTACGCACACGCGAACACACTAAAAAGGATCTGCACGTTTGATATAGTCGTGTCCAATATTATCTTTATTGTCGTATATTTGAAACGATCAGTCTGACTCTCTCTTCTATTGCTATTTTATTTTGAGAAATACTTTATTAGCGAGTGGATCTCTTTCTTTCATCACTATTAAAAGTAGCAAATTTAAAATAACAGGATGCTAACTATTTTGAACTTGATGCATCTAAAAGAACTATGTTGGACGTGATAAAACATTAATCTCTCGTAAGCTTAGCCAGATTTTACTATATGCTAGGTTAGGTTGTGAATTTCATGTTTTTTGTTCTGAAATTTGTTCCATTTTCTCAGCAATCAGACAGAGTTTAGTGGTTTCCCTTCGTTTTGACACCAGAAGTACGATATGTCTCTGTTTGTAGAATTCTTGCGTTTCATTCTTTGTTGCCAGACAGAACATTTTGTTGATGGTTATGAATATGATGACACTACCTCGAGGAACAGCCATTTAGTATCTAAATCAATTCTAAGAACCAGAACCACATCGTCCCTTGATAATGACCCACTTTTACCATATTCACGGCCTAGTCCTTCATTATATCGAGCCAAAGTTGCAGTAGATTCATGGATAAGAAATTCATTGATAATCAAGGAGCCATATGTTCAGGAATCTTCCCAAAGGACTAATGAAATTTCTCCAAACTTTTCAAATTCATTACAGCCACCTTCATTTTCTTATACTTATTCTCACTCTTCTTCCGACCTGCCCCCATTTTCTTCCATTTTCTCTTCAGTTCCCCGTAATCCCCCAAAATCTTCTTCATCTGCATCATCCCTTAAAGGACCTCCATCTCCAACTGGGCCATCTTCATCTTCTCCTAAGCCCCCTCCAACCTCTAAGCCAGTCCTATATCCAACTACATCTCATGCAGTAAGTGAAGAAAGAAAAACGGGTTATATATTAAAAAAGGGTGCAACATCATTATTTGCAAGTTCTATATCCAATCTGCCCCCATCCTCTTCCAGTTCCTCTCCAGTTCTCCCTAATCCTCCAAAATCTTCTCCTAAGCCATCTGCATCTTCCTTAAAAGGGCCTCCTCCAACCTTTAAGCCAGTTCTATATCCAACTACTACTACTCCTGGAAATGAAGAAAGAAAACAGAGTTATATATTGGAAAAGGGTACATCACCTATATTTGCAATTCCTGAATACATCAAAGGTCAGATCAAGGAGAACATCGTGCCTGAAATTCTGAAGCAGCCTTTGTCTCCTTCAACGTATAAGGCTTACTTTACTGCTCTGTTATATGCTGAGGAATTCTACTTGGAGGTACTCGTAACAGCCCTATATATATACATTGCTGTTTTAAGGTAGCTTAATTGTAAAGCAAATAACTTTGCATATCAAACCTCTTGTGTATTGTCCACTTTGAAATCTTGCTTAATGGTCAAGTCTTTAGTTAATTTTACTAATTCATGATTTTCTTGTTATTTCCTGCTGCTGAAAGTTCTAGTGAAAATAAAAAATATCAAATCAACCTACTCTAAGCTGGAACTGAGGCAATGGTTAAGATCAGGACACTCTCCTTAGATATCATGTCCTTTTATCGGTAGTTAGCACTCATACTGTACTTTGTTAATAATTAGAGATGGAGCAGGTTGATTATTATAATGATAGAGTTAGGTCAACTCATCTAGTTAGGAACCAACCGATAAATTTCAGTGGTCCTTTATCAGTTTAAATTCAGTATTAATAACCACATAACCACATTGAAATTTGAAATATTTGCAATACTGAAAATTTATGAAAACTTAATATTGGGATGCATGTTACTCTTATAAAGGAGCCGAATACTAAACAAATTGTGGATTGGACTCATTCCAACTTTATAATTAACGTGTTGCCTTCAATATAATTAACATGTTGCCTTCAATTTTTGGAGTATTTGATAAAAAAATTAAAAAGCTCATTATTTTCATATAAAAAATAACACGATTTTAGGTCACCCTCAAAATTTTGAAATTTCGTAACTATATAAGAAAAAAAATATCGAAACAATTTTGTTTGTACCATTGGACCTGACAGGCAAGTAAGTTTGTATTTCAACGCAAATACTGCAAGGAACAGAAAAGATGCAGTGAACCCTAGTAAGAAATCTCCTTACTACAGACAAGTAGAAATGACAGAAGAACCACTTAAAAAACCAGTTTTGATTGAACCTCTATGTTGGCATGTCAACAAGGTCATTATAGTCTACCTATCAAAAAAATAAAAAACAAGGTCATTATAGTTGACCTGAGTCAATAAAATAAGACATTTTACTGTAAATGTTGCCTGGTTATTATTCCTCCCCCCCCCCCCCCCCCCCCCCCCCCCCCGCTGTGCATATTTATCACATTCAGTGCTTTCCATGGTGCGAGAGAAGGGCTCATACTCCTGCCAATATCAATAATTCATGAAGTGACTTTGTTGCGAAAACTGACCGCTTGTTAGTTCTCATTCATAGCAGCATCATTTATACAACACTCTGATGGTTGGCAAAAATCAATGTTTTTGTACCGTATAGTTGTAGTTACTGTTAGAACTACAACTTATTTTGTGCCCCAATGTTCTATCTCTTGTATAGGTGAGTGTGGCAAGTGACATGAGCCAAGTCCTTTTTCTATACTCTTCGCGGGAAAAAAAGAGTTGCTCTTAACTTAAGGGAGTGTTTTACATTCGTATTTGCAGAAATCTCTTGTATAATTATAAACTATATTATTTTCTTCTCTGGTGATCTTCTTAAGTGATATGGAAGATGTAACATTTTAGCAGAATTTTGTGATGGAGGAATGCTATTCATTTCTTAACTTTAGATACGTTTTTTCATTCTGGCTTGTTGTAACTTGATGCTTTTATTTGAATTAGAAATGGAGTGATTTCCTCTTGAAGAATGTGACTTTGGAGTTCCATGAAGCAGCAATCTATAAAGAATCAACCAAGTACAAAAATCTTAGTGGAAATCTTAAGAAAAAGAATAAAACATTTGTAGTTTTTGAGATTGATTCTATTCCTGAGAGGCGGCCATTCCTTTTATCGAGGGACTTGGTCTATGCACGACCTTTGGGTAAAGATATTGTGCCCTTTCAGGTAAGCTTTCTGATCTTGCATTAGCTTATGCTTGGTAAAGTCATGAAATTTAGCTTGTGGATGAAGCACGTGGGTATTTTTTGCATATTATTTTGGTAGCAAGGATATGTATGCAAAGAATCTAGACAATAACAAGGATGTTTCTCACAGGAAATTTAAAGGATTAGGAGATATTGAGTAATGTATAGACATTATTTAAAAACAAGTTTCTTACTCTAATTGTTTGAAAACATGGGATGGCGGAACATTGCATGGCTCCGGAGTTTAATTGGGAAAAGGCATGTCACATTTGCACGGTCTTGTAGATTCATTGTCATAAAAAAATTATTTAAAAAAAGGGGATAATTAAAATTATCTGATATTGATAAAAATAGTTACCAGATATGGATTATGAGACATATATACAAATATAGGTTGTGCCAATAGCCCTTCAGGTGCCAGCTTTGGAAATGAGGGTCCTTTCTCATAAGAAATTCAAATTTCATTACAAGCACAAAGGCGCAAAACCAAGAAGATAGAAAGCACTCGATTAGACCCAAAAATAGTATTGATGTTCAAAGTTAGAAAACAATAATAGAACATACGTCCATAATCAGCTCAGAGTAATTCAAATTGAGGGACTTGCGGGCAAATCAAGACCCTACGTCCATTATCTATTAACGTTCACAGTTAGGTTGAGCTAAAAAAGGAGCATTGATCATATTATTTTTTGAATTTTATCACAAGAATAATACCATTTAGAAAAAGAAGATAGAAGCATATTTTTTTCCTTCCCATGACTAATAATGTTATTTTGGTCTTTATCTTAGTTATTGTAACTCTATTTATCTTTCAACTTATTCATTTTATTTCAGTTTCATTATTCAATTCAAATGGAAACTTAAAGTTTTAGTGATTCCACCTATCTAGCCATGGTATTCATTTTCTTAATGTTATTATTTTATTCCTTTTTATCTTAGGGATATAATCATAACTTCGTATAGTTTTCACTATGAATTTGACCGAAATAGTGGAATAGCACAAGCAATCTAAACATTGAAAGCTGACCAAAGCATGAGGTGGTTCTGCCATATTGTCTACAATACTGACGTTCTAAATGGTAAACAGGGTTTTATCTATCGTGTGGTGAAGAGCACTCGTGTATTAGTGGAATTCGGAGACGATTTTCATTCACAACATTGTGCTTCCAGAAAATACGACATCAGCTTCTCTTTCAATAGAGTGTGCCTAAAGAGGGCTCATGAAGCAGTTGAAACTGCATCAAATCCTTCAGTCCAGAACTTCCTCTTTCCTGAATATTGTGTATCCCGAAAGGACAACCTTAACCCACCCACTCTGCTTCGTGCCAATCATGAAGTTAGTAAAAATGAGGTCTCTGCAATTCGTCACATTTCAAGCTTTCGGGGAGCACCACCCTATCTTCTCAGTGGCTCACTCTGTGTCACTGCAATGAATTCAAAAGAACTATCAAGAACTGGAATTGTTGTTCAAGAAGCAGTATGTGAAATATATCGGAGCTCTCCTGAGTGTCTAATTCTTATATGCGCACCCACAAACAACACATGTGACGTGCTGACCAGAAGTTTGAAAAAGGTAATTGTAGAATCGGATATGTTTCGAGCCAATGCTGCATTTCGAGAGATGGATGGGGTACCTGCTGACATTCTTCGTTCATGTCCTATAAAAGGGGAATGTTTTACTTGTCCTTCATTACAAGAACTTCGGAAATTCAGGGTAATTTTGTCAACTTTCGTTAGTAGCTTTCGATTACACAATGAAGGCATACCTGCTGGACATTTCAGTCACATTTTTCTGGTAGATGCCTCATTGGCGATGGAGCCGGAGGCAGTGATACCTTTGGCTAATTTCGCTACTGACAAAACAGCAGTTATAGTTACCGGCACATCCACAAGACATTCAGCTCGGGCCCGCTCTGACATTGCGAGGAAATATGGATTGGGGAAGTCACTTTTTAATAGACTTCATGAAAACAGGCTTTATAGCGGATTCAATCCCATGTTCATCACGCAGTTGGCTGGGTTTCAGCAGTAGTCCTTTATCTTTAATTTCAACTGTTCCTTCGTAAACAGCAATATACATTTGTACGTATGCTGCTACCTTAACTTGTTGTCTACTTGTGTGTTTTGATGCTGCTTTATCCTCCTTGGATGTATAAGTGCAAAGACCTCTCATGTAAGTTCAGTGATGATTTCCTTCTCTCTTTCTATATATATTGGAAGTCTATACATTAGTGTTTTGTCATTTGGAGGTGTAACAGCTCCTTTTTATTATCTCCTTTACTGACAGGAAATACTGCAAACCCCGTCTTTGGGGATGTTCATTCAGTTTGTCATAGACTATCAGAGTCATTTCCTTTTGTTCACTGCTTAAAAAGAAATGCACGTGATCATGCAAAAGCAACAGTTGTAAGAAATTCCAATTCCATTCGATATAATGTTTGATTATAGCATTTATTCACATCCCTGGAATAACCAATTACTCTGGCACTAGGCAAAAGATGATCTCATCTCATATTAACATTCCAAAATGGAATCAGCTGACTTCAATTTTGCATGTAAGATTGCCCCAGCTTCTTCAGTTGAATCAACAAGCATCTACAATTGAGCAATTCTCTCATAAAGTGATAGAACAAGCATACAATTTAATAATATAAATAATCAAGATGTAAATCCAAGTCGTAAATATATAAAATTTACCAAAGAATCGGGTTTTTTCTAGGTATTATTAAGCAATTTCTTCCGATTATTGTTGCATCTTCACCTAGGTATTGTTTTCATACCGTATCCAGCTTAAAACAGCCATCGATAAAGTAGAACAATATGAAATTGAAGGGTTTTGTTGAAATTTTTCTTAATAAAAATATAATAGCTTGTCTAAATAAGATCAAATCCTATCTTCAACACAAAGGTACTGGTTTTGTAACACCTGGGCCTAGGCCCAAGCCCATAACTATTAATTTATTAAAATTTATATTTATGGTAAGCCCATTTGAGATTTAACGAATAATTTTGAATAAGTCATGTATTCAAAGTTTGTTATTTTGACGGAATATGAGTTTTTTTATTGAGCTTGATAATTAGGTTAAAATATATTTTTTATGGACCAAATGGAATCTATTTTATTTGGTAAGTGGCTGAAAAATATATTGGACGAGTTGAATTATTTTAGAAGTTGAGTCGGCCTTAAAAGTATTTATTGGATAAATTGAACTCATTTTAGAAATTAAGATCGAACCATTAACATTGTTAAGTGATTAAAAACGTGAAACAAGCCCAGTAAGGACCCAAGAGAAAATCCCAAGGCTGGTTTGCTACAAACTCTAAGCCATGCATGCACGTTTCTTTTTTCTGTAGGTTTCAACAATCTACATTATATATATACTAGGTCTTGAGCAACGTGCAAAGCACGTTTGCCTAGTCGAATGAAATAGGTTTTTGGCAAAACTAATATATTTTTTCACAAAAAAAAAAAGATTGATTAATGAATAAGTTAATGCATAGGAAAAAAAAGGACAAATTTTAACAAATATTTCTACATAATGATAGCTAAGTGGAGTATAATAACTACAAGTTTGCATAGACCAAAAAATAAAAAGATTAATTCAAAATACACCATAGTCTAATACAAGTTTAGTAAATTGATCATTACATTAAACTTGTTTAATACAAATTTAATACAAGTTTAAGAAAAAGATTAGTTCAAAATGTTGGTTACCTGTTATGTGACATAATTGATCATTTTGTGTCATCTTGCATAGGTTCAATTGAGAGGTCATTGAAGTTTTTGTTTCATTGTTGGTTGAGTCGATCAGGATCTGGATCTACATCAAGTTAAATCATCCATTCATTTTCTAAAGTTTGTGCTACAATATTCTCTAAATAGGGTAAATGGTCGTGTATGATAGAAATTTAACAGTTTTATATGATTAATTAAAAGGTAAAGAATCTATATAGAGAGAATTTAAACTATTCTTGAAAGAAGCCCTAGCTGTCTCCTCTTCCCTTCTCTCTCTCGTAAAAAATCAAGGGTTTTAGATCTGATTTTTGCTAGAGGTTCTCCCTCTCATTCCTCCATCCACTCGCCTTGTATATCAAGGTAGTGTTTTTTGCTTAGTTTCATTTTGCTTCATTTAAGGTCGAAAAAGACAGATAGCTTTCCAGTAACTCCCGAGAGACGTGCGGTACAAGCAGACTCCCAAGCCGCAAATCATTCGGAGGAAAATGGCGGTTTTGCAAAAATCACCTGAGTGGTCCTCACACGTCACTCCTTCCGATAGCTCTTCTCGCCACACTCGCTAGATCACCAGACTTGCCACCACTAGATGTGACCTTTGTGGTTCAAAAGAGATAAACATGTTGCCTTCACGCGCCGTCATAGATTCTGAAATCAGTTACTATTTCCTTTAGTAACTAGTCTGGTCTTTACTACTGCTGATACTCTCTACAGACAAACGTTCAAAAGACAGTCCAATCTCACTCTTCATAGAAGGAGAGGAATAAACCTATATAGATAAAAGTCCGAGAGACAAAATCTTTTTTTTTATTTTAATTAAAAATAAGAAAACAAAAAAAGAAAGCAGTGAGATAGATGCGAAAAAGGATAGATCTGACCTCTGTGGTTGAAAAGAGACAAGCATATTGCCTTCACACGCTGTCAAAGCAATATGCTAGTCTTTTCAACCACAGAGGTCAGAATCTATCCTTTTTCGCATTTATCTTACTGCTTTATTTTTTAGTTTTCTTATTTTTAATTAAAAAAAAAAAAGATTTTCGTCTCTCGGACTTTTATCTATATAGGTTTATTCCTCTCCTTTATGAAGAGTGAGATTGGACTGTATTTTTGACGTTTGTCTGTAGAGAGTATCAGCAGTAGTAAATACCAGACTAGTTACTAAAGGAAATAGTGTACAAGTGGAGCTCCAAATTCATTATTTTAGTTTATGATGTCATGTTTGATATAGGCACATCCCAGAATGTATCCGTTCATGGATGTAAGTTTCTTGATGAATGAATGATGATTGTTTCCCTTAATACAAAATTGAGAGTACATTGAAGTTTTTGTTCTGTTGTTGGTTAAGTCGATCAGGATCTACATCAAGTTGAATCATCCATTATTTTTCTGAAGTTTGTGCTTCAATATTCTCTAAATATGGTAAATGGTCTTGCATGATAGAAATTTAACAATTTTGTATCATTAATAAAAAGGTAAAGAATCTATATAGAAAAAATATAAACTATTGCAATTTAATATAAATGTTACAATGGAATGTTTATAGTTAGATTATCATGAATGTAGTAGATAAAAATAACATTTCTGACAAAGTGATAAAGAAGGGGGTGATGAAATAGACTTTTTTTTTTTAACACTAACAAAATATGACCTTATATTGTAGCATTAAAACATGGGTTTCGTAAAATGAAAAGGACAAATCAAAATAATAATAATAATAATAATAACAAACCTAAACATTTCAAATAAAAAAAAAAAAGAAAAGAAAGTAAAAGCCATCTGTTCTTTTCAAAAAGCTGAAAGCGAAAACCCAAAAATATACAAACCGAGCTAAATATATTAATAACAAAACATACAAATCCAAAAAACGGAATCTAAAAATCCAAAAAACATTCATCATTCATTCGTCAAGAAACGGAATCAATAAGAAGATATACAAATCCAAACCCAAAAAAAAAAAAAAAAAACTGAAAGATATATACAAACCTCAAAGCATCATCAACTCCAAACCAAAAAGATCAAATTCCCGGAAAAAACAAACCAACAAATCAAATTAACTAAAGTAAAAAAAACGATGACATGCAAAAGAAGAAAAAAACCTCACAGCATCATCAACCCCATACCATACAGTGCAAATTATTTTTTTGCTGTATTTTCTTGAACAAAAGTACTTTACAGAATTCTCCATTAAAAGAACTTTTCAATTTTTTTTTACTATGACAGTTTAGCAATGGGTTAATTTTTTTTTTCAACCCCATAAACTCATAATATAAGATTAACAACCAGAAGCCATTTAAAAAAAAAAAAAAATCCTTGTTCTGCCATTTTCCAACCAATAGTGTTATTATCACGACCTTGATGAATCTCAATCTGGTTGAGATTTGAACCTGTCGCGACATAGTGGGAAACTTATTTTATTACAAATGCATTTTCAAAGTGTTCTTCTTTGGGATCATTTTTTTTTTATAACTAACTAGGCAATTCATAACAACGCAAGCATGCACATTACATAGTGAACATAACACGACTTGCAAAACATATTATGCATAAAGTTAGACCATTTAAGTTCATTATTGTGATGCCTCCAAACCCCCGCTTGGGATGTAACGGAGACTTAGAGCATCGGAACATACAATACAAGGTTACATATCCCCGTTCATGATAGTTAATATGCAATGCATCCTAATATGCAACTACCAGTATGCAATAATCGCAGCAGAATAAGGGTGATTAGTTATAACTCATACTAGAATGAACTAAAACATTCCAATAGCATTAATAACCATAATAAGTTCAAACTTAAGAATAACATTTCCTTAATACAAAACACTTAATCCAAGTTCCATGGTTAGATCAACTATTTCATACCCTCTGAAGTATGAAGAGTCAATGCGTATGAGCATCAAAATTATATCTAGTCTTCGCGCAAGATACGACTCCTCTTCAACCATCTGCATCCAGCAATCCATCATATTCATCCTCTACTGGTCGTGACATAACTTCTATCATTCTAAGGGGAATGATAGTGGGTCCACAACGGTGAGATTTACTTAAAATCTCAGTAAGTTAAACAACTAATTTGCACATTAATAAAATATGTATGATTAATGATAAACATGAGAGGCATGCAATAATATGCAGAAAAAAATTCGTATCTGTCCCGCATCCAGGTTTTTCAACATTTTCAGAAAAATTTTGATGCGCTTTCTCTTTCAGAGAACATTTTCACTTTCTCATTTAAAAAACATGACATTCCGAAATAGAACATTTCATATCTCATTCATTTCAAAAAATCATAACATTTCATCGTTATTAAATCCATCATTAACATATGTATGGTAGCAGCACAGTTCCTCATATGCACCGTAAGCACCTGCCGGTAACTATAGCACAACTCATGTTGACACTACGTTTTTGTCTGCAGACATCAATACACCCACCAGCATTAGGTGTCATAACATTTGACTTCGCTCCGGCGTTCTTTAAAAGAACCCATTCAAATCCCGTTGACTGTTCTTCATCAACCTAGGGGTTACCACTCCATTCTTAAACACTCCAGAGTAGACAGAAGAGTTCCACTATGATAATTCTCCATCCTAACCTTTGGCTCATAACAAAAGTTATTTTCATGCAATGCTTTAAAAAATATATTTCATGACATGTGCATATGTAGCAAGCTTTCATGTGAAAATGATATTTATGTGCAATATGGTAAAATGGTGAAAATTTCATATGTCATGTAAACAAGTAATCAAATGTTCAATGATGTATCATATGATGTTTCATGCTCAAAATGACATTTAATATGAATGTGACATTTACACAAGAATCATAAATAAATTATCTAAGAGTAAGTCAGAAGCAAACTTACAAACTTCCTAAGTTTGGAAATATCGTAGCGGCTGAAATCAAATTCATACTAAGTTAGGATTTGTACTACTATGGAAGACGTTCATAATAAAAATGGTTTTAAAATGGGTATTTACAAAAATACCCCTAAACTTTCAAAAAATGCCACTAATGCCCTAAATTTTCACTATTTGCAAACAAATCTCAAATTCAACCAAACTTCATGGACCTCATATTTTCCATATTCTAAAACCATTTATACTCTTAGAACTATAAAATTCAAAGTGAAACTAGCTCAAACAATCTCGACCCGTGGCATGCACTCTAGTTGATGCCTAAGTGTGATTTCAATTATTGATCCCTATGAATGCATGCATATGAAATTCTCTTTAGTCACAAGCAATCACTATAGTCTTTAATCTTCATTAATCCTCCATAAATCAAGCTTGATGTTCCTAGTGTAAATCCCAAAGTCATGGTTTCAAAATTCACCCAAAATATGTATTTTCATTCTTATCCCAATCATAAGGTTTCTAAATGCTTAATCATCAAGCCTAGGTGGAACAAATCAAGCTTCAAGCCTTAATCACAACTTACTTAAAATCCATGCATATTTTGATGATCAAAACAAGATAGAACTAAAACCTATCATAGCATGCTTCTAATAAAAAATTAGACCTTTTGTGATCATTCTAAGACATTAATAAATCATATCAAAATATACTTAAGACATAGCTAAATTTCCACTTAAAAAAATTTAAACACTTAACCCATCCTTAATGAACCCGGTTTTGAATTAAGCATGGTAACTTTTTCTAAATTCATCCAAAAATCACTCCAACACTTAAAATCACAACTTGACATGTAAACTAAGATCTAGAGTAAGAATAATTACAAATTTCGTAGCCCACTCAAGCTCCTAGCACAAGAACTCACAAGAACTTCCAAGAACACTCAAACTCACTCACCTTTCGGTTTCTCTCAAGACTAAGGGGGAAGATTGCTCTCTATGCTCAAGGGGAAACTAAAGAGGAGGTGTGGAAGAATAAGGGGGTGAAGGGGCTTTTATAGATGGCCAAGAGGGTAGAGGTGTTGGCCTTGGTCCAAGGGGATTGGTTGAGGTGGGAGGTGGTGTAAGAAGCTGAAATTTCCAGATTGCTTTTATCAGCTTGTGTCACCTTGTGTAAGGGGAATAGTGGCCTGAAACTACCATGATTTCTTTCCTACAGTTGCTACATTTCTCTTGTGGATGGTGGTCAAGTCGTGGTGCAGAGGAGAGATGAGAAAAACCATCAAAACACCATCAAAACACCTAAGGGGGCTGACGGGGTCAAGTGGTTTCCTTGGGCAGATTTGATCATCACTTTGACTCATCTCCTTGACTCTTCTTCAAGGCTGAATTGTGCAGAGGTAAGGTAATGTCTTGAAGGCTTTTTCAGGTGGTAGAAGGTGGAGGGTTGGCTGCCAAGTGATCATGAAGATGCAGCTCCAAGAAGATGATGCAATAGAGGGTGGTTGCGGAAATGGAGTTGTGCACAAAGGCCATTCGGTTTTGGTGCCTTCTTTGGGTGGAAAAACCTGGTCAAAGGCTCATGATGACCATGAGGGACTCTTGGGAACTGAGTGATGATGAAGGTGGCGTGAGGTGGTGGCTCAGCCATGTCAGATAGGTGGTTGAAACTCAACCAATTCGGTTCCCACTCAACTAGTCTTTTGGGTGCAATCGGTTTTGGTTATTGGTTTGGTTTTTTAAACCAAATTTCATCCAAGACTTGGTCTGGGTTATAAGGGATCATATAAGATGTTTAAGGACCATAGTACCCTTGAAAAAAGGCACAAAAAGAATTGGCTTAAGGGAAAAACAGTCCATGCACTCAAAGGGCACACATGTGTGCCAATTGGTGTAGTTTTGGGGTTTTGTATGTCATTTCCTCTAATGAAATGTGTTGAGGTTTATCTAGGATTTTAGTATGATCTAAGAGTGATGTAATTGAGTAATAAAATAAGAAAACTTCATATCAAAAGGTTAAAAAAGATTAAAAAAGAAAATTAAGTTTCAAAACATAGTTTAAAGATTACTAATCTTGGGTAAGTTGGTTAATGGTCTTGACCAATTTTAAAACTTAATTTGAGTACTTAGGTATGACATTGGCTTAAGGAAACCCATGGTGTGGTGCATTGGGCTTTCAACTTGAAGAGTGAAGTAAAACAAAACAAGGCTTTGGCCCTGTGGGCTTAAAAGGGCCATGAGTGTGGGTCAAGGGCTCATGGGCTTTTGGGTTTGAGTGAGAGGGGGCCTTATTTCCAAATTTTGAAGATTAAAAAAAGGCCTCAAGTACACAAAGGTGGGGCTTGAAATGGCTTGTCTTGACCTAATTGGGCCATGGGTCAATTATACACCAAGTTTGGCCCAAAGGCCTTAAACCTTCCTTATACTTGGGTCAAGGCTATCCTACCAAGTCTTGCACTCCTATGAGGCTTGTTTCATGGCTTCTAAGGATTGGCCCATAAATTTCCTATGGTTCTAAAGGACTTAATAGGATTACTAATGGGCTTGCTTCTCTAATCCTACATGCTTAATAAGTTGGGCCTAATACCTCCACTCTTACTAAGTTAGGCCCAATGGCCTTATGTATGTTTCATTTGGCCTATTTTCTGGAGTCCTCTAAGAAAGACTTAAAAATTTATATCTCCCAAGTTGGGCCTAAGGATTTTTAACATCTTAATCTTAGTCCATCACATCCATAATGCATTAGGGTCCTAAACTCTTATTGCCTCTCATAAGCCTTTATACCCAAAAAGCTTGGGACCTTAGTAAACCACTCTTTGGACCTTCTCCAATTTCATCAAATATTTAACCCAAATTGCTTAGCCCATTAATGTGGCAATCATCCAATATGCCATGTGTCATTCCCTTATGGGCCTTTTGAATTCTTATCCTCAAAATTAATAAAGTACTAAAAATTCTCTAAAATAATATTACTAACCAATCAAGCTCCAAGAATTTTATTTTTCCTCAAAAATCAATATTGCACTAGAATCTTCTAATAATTATTCTAAACCCAAAGTATACGGCCTTTTTGCCAACACAAGTATCCAAAATTGATCTTATTCTCAAATAGTCCAACTCCTAATTAACTAGGATCAAGGATACTAAAGTCAAGGCCTAAGGAGCTTTTTAGGCGGGGTGTTACAATTATTCACAAAAATATTACATTATTTGCTTACTTGGACTAAAAATTAACATTTTATATAGTCTACTACACAAGATTCTAGTTAGATCTCGCTACGGTCCCCACCTCCATGGGAGGCTGCATATCAAAGTTTTAATTTTAGTTCCATTTCAGCTGGAATGGCTGAAATTTTTCTAACCGGCACGACTATGTGGGACATTTCATTCTAGATAGAATTCGACCATTTTGATTTATTTTAGTCCATTCCGGCCGGAATGGGTGTTTTGGTCTAAAATATGCATGAATGGCATTTTTGTAAATCTATTAAATAGTGAGGGACATACTTCTAATTTAACAGTCATTTTTCTCCCAGCCCCTTCTTTTTCCCTTATGTGCGAAATCCAAAACCCTAAAACCAAAACCTTAAAACAAATATGGATGTTGCTCCGTTGGTCTGCTCCACTCCCACAGTCCACTCAATCGCAGCTCGTGTTGCTCCAGTGTAGGTTGACCTCGGACGTCCACCTCCACACTCCATAGCCCACTCCATGTTGCATGGATACCATATAACAATAGAAGTCCCATATATATATATATATATATATATATATGTACATCCTTTGTTGAGTAGTGGAAAGTGGAAATCGAAGAAGAGAAAATGGTTTTCTGATTCTTTTCTGGGTTTTATTTATGATTTTGGGAACTTTTTTTGGTATTTATACATCATTTGGTGATTTAGATCAGTGTTATTGTTACTTAGGTCAATATTTTTTGTATTATTATTGTTAATTACTGTTGAAGTTCAATAGTAAAAAATTAAAATTTTTGTTATTTAGGTCAGTATTTGAATGGATAAGTTTTGTACCATGAGAGTTGATAGTCTGATGCATTTTTCATCCTTATGTTGTAGTATAAAGAATTTCTAGTTGTCAATCAAATACTATTACATCTATGACACTTGCACTTGTGAGTTTAGAGGATCCAACATGATGCTATGCACGTGTAGTGCTAGGAATAAGACAAAGTACACAATGTGTCTATTGTAACAAAACAATTAGAGGTGGTGGAATTAGTAAGTTGAAGTATCATCTAGCTGAGATTCTAGGTGATGTAGAAGTATGTAGAAAGGTCCATGATGATATAAAATGGCAAATAAATGAGCTGATCAATGAATTGAAAAAAATAAAGAGAAGAAAAGAAAAATAAATCAAATATTGGAAGCCCTTCTGGTGATTTAGATTTACCATATAATGATAAGATGATAATGGAACACATTATAATGGTTCAAATTGGTGGTATAATGCTAATATACCTTTCAATGCAACTCAATCCAAGTTTTATCAACCAGCTATAGATGTCATATATGTTATTGGGCCAAGATTTAAGGGTTATTCTTTATATGAGTTGAGAGGAACTCTGTTGAAGAATTCTATAAATGAGGTTCATAATTGTCTCTTAGATATTAAAAAGTCTTGGGAGGAGAGTTGTTGTTCTCAAATGTTAGATGGTTGTACAAATTAGAAGCAACAACCAAGAATTAACTTTCTAGTTTATTCTCCAAAGAGTACAATGTTCTTGAAGTCTATTGATGCATCGAGCCTTAGAAAAAAGTTAGAAACATTATTTAGCATTTTTTATGAAATGGTTCAAGAAGTTGGAATTGAGAATATTGTGCAGTTCATCATAGTTAATGATGCAAGTTATAAGATTGCATAAAAAACGTTACAACAGAAGTATGGCTCTTCTTTTGGTCCCCTTGTACAACTTATTGTATAGATTTGATGTTGGAGAATTTTTTTGATCCCAGGAATTTTTCTATTATTGATGAAATTATAAAAAAGGCAAGTAAGATAACAAAATTAATTTATAATCATGCTTGGATTTTGGCCTTGATAAAAAGATTTTACCAAATGTCGTGATTTTTGTCGCCCTGCAATCACAAGGTTTGCAAAAAAAATTTTAAGTATCAAATGCTTACTTTTGTTTAAGAAAGAGCCTAGATAAATGTTTATTTGTGATGAATGGGTTGCATCAAGTCATTATAAAAGTAGCATAAGAAAGGAGTTAGCTGGAATCTTTCTAGAAGATAAAGAGTTTTGGGTTCAATGTTAATTTATTGTAAAAATTAGTGAGACTTTAGTTAGAGTTCTACGACTTGTCGACGGTGAAGATAAACCTGCAATGTGATCTATATGATGCAATGGAGAGAGCAAAAGAGAATATAAAAGCGAGATTGAAGAACAAAGTTACTGCATTTATGTCATTCATCAGGATCATTGATGTTAGGTGGGATATGCAACTTCACAATCTGTTACATGCAGCGAGTTGTTTTCTTAACCTTGGACTTTACTTTGTCCCTTATTTTTTTTTTCAAAAAATGAAGTTTTAAGAAGATTTATGACTTGTGTTATAAAGCTGAAACTTGATCCCGATAAACAAGACATAATCATTGAACAACTTGAATTCTAGTTGGTGATTTTGGACATTCTTTAGCAATTTGCCATTATGAAAAAGTTAGTTCATGTATAATCAAATATTATTTATTAAATAGTGTGAATCTATATTTTAACTTTTTCTTTATTTAAGTTTTATTTAATTTTAAGTAATAATTGCAATTTTGCTATAGTTGCATGGTGGGCTAATTTTGGAAGTGAGGTTCTTTTCAAAAAGTTTGAAGTTTGCATACTAAGTCAATGTTGTAGTGCGGCTGGTTGTGAATGATATTGGAGCACATTTGAGTTTATTCATTCTAAGAAGATGAATAGACTAGAGCATAAACGCTTGAATTATTTAGTTTTTGTTTGTTGCATCTTGAACTATAAGAGAGGTAAAGTTTACAAGAATAATGTTATTGACTTTTGAAAAGTTTTTCATTTATGTATGACTTTTATTTTGATAGAAACATAAAAAGGGGAAGAGATGTTTGGATCCAATCTACCTTGAAAACATCAACTTGATGGATGAATGAGTGGATGAAGAATCAAAGCTTAATGATGAGAATACTTGGGTTGAAGAAGTATTGAGGAGCCATTAGTCTTACTATATTTGGAAGACGATGATAAAGTTGGCTTTTACGTTCATGATGATGGTGGTGATTGTGATGAAAATATTCTAATTAATGTTTCGAACCTTGATCCTTATTGTCTTTTAGATAATCCTTTAACTATTGGATTGAGAACTTAAAAGTATTTTTAAGTTTTTTAGATATATATGTTTATAAGACTTGTATTGAGAAAGTATTATTGAATTCTTCAAATATGTATGTTTGTTTTTAAAACTATATTCTAGTTATTTTGCAATATAGTTTTTCTATATATATATATAATTGTTATATATATATATATATATATATATAATTATTCATATAATAACTATCCCAAAATGGTATACCGAAACATACAAGTAAGAAAATATTTCATTCCAATACCTAAACTAGAATGGTCAAAACAGAATTCAAAACTTTGCTGCATATATTTTTCATAGGCATATCGAGGGGAAGCCCAAAGCTTATTGCCTACTTTGGGACTGTTACAATCTATGACCTTAGTTCTATTGCCATGTTAGCTGACATAATGTTGGGATCGTGCCAACGCAAGAGGATAGTACACTTTCCAAGGGTAAGTGGAAGGCAAAGAAGAGAGTTTTTTCTTAGAAAAATGGAAGACAAGAGGTAGCGGTGGGTTGCAAAGTACTGCTTGTCCAATGGGGCGAGTAGCACAATGTGGAAGGCTGGGCTAATACACCTCAGCATAGGGTGAAACAAAGGACTTGTCACTTGGGAACCGGCCTAGGTGAGAGAGGATGGTGTATAAGGTGAGAAAGAAGAGCTAAAGAGGTTGGTAGTTCGGGCGAAGGGCGAGTAATGAGCATAAGGCAAGTAACGGTCCAGGAGAAGACTGATACAGATGTAAGGGCTTTCTAGAATAACATGGAAATGCTCAGAAAGCAGCAGTGTCATACGTAAAAACTCATACTCCATCTGAAAGGTCACATCTGGAGTAAGTCTGCAGAAGGAAAATTACGACTCTACAAGCCATATCATTCGAACCTAGAGGTATGGTCTAGCACCACTTAGGGAGACCCATATTCGAGGAGGGACTGTGGACTAGACTAAAGACAAGCCATAGGAATGTGCATGCCTTGTCCCATCAGTTTGTCTCTTCATCCTGCGGAGGGACGATTGAGACAACATGGCTCCTATTCAAGCACATCAATAGTCAGAACGACACCTGACGATCCTGCTCTATAAAAATGGGTTAAGGTGAAATTCAAAATCTCACTTTTGAGATAGCAAGTGTTATTCTTTGAAGTCAGAGCCTTCAAAGGAAGCAAGTGGTTTCAAAGGGAGCAAAGTCAACACCGTCTTAGTATTTATAATACTGTTGAGATATGTTAATTTCTAACTTAGTACTATAAAATGTGGGGTAAATGTTGTGGGCATGTTGTGAGTTTTAGTGTTGCATGTTTTGTAACTTTCTCCTTTCTTTTCATGAAACAATAAATATTTGCCCTCGTTATGTTTAAGGATATCTTTACACTGTAATTTTGAGATCTTGATGTTTGAGTGGTTTGGATTGGTGATGTGGTGATTCGGGTGTGTGAGTCTTACCATGTGTCAATCATCATGGATGGGTTGAGGAGTCCCCGAGCCATTCCTACAACATGTTGCCATGAGTTTCATAGGGGTAGAGAGAGTCCCCGTAATGATCAAGGTGGAACGCTTTCGTATTGGCCTCACATGATAGATGGGTCGAGAGATTCCATAGGCATACCATGTGTGGTGTCTTCGAGTTGGTTGGCCGGGTAGAATGTGTCCCCTGGTGCAACAAGTATATTTTGGTATGTGTTGAATGTTTTGAAATCGGTAAATCAACTTGCACATTGGTCGGGTGGGAGTGATTCCTCGAGTCGAATGGTGAAGTGATTTTCCTTGCTTGGCATTTTATGATATAAGACTTTATGTGATAATCAGATTCTATATGATGTGATATGATGAGTTTTACGTGCTTGAGAAAAGAGTGATTCCTCGGTGATATATATATATATATATATATAAACACCTAAGATTTACACAGGATAATTCTTTAGAGGGTGATTCCTCACCATGCTTATATACCTGTATTTTACTCAGATGATGTTTCCTCACCTTGACTATGAATGCACGTGTTTTGCTTAGAGGGTGATTCCTCGTCATGCACAAATATATGCATTCACAGATCTTTTACATGAAACTGTGCATTACATCTTCACCCACATTCTCTCTCATTAGCAGTTTTGTCATAGCTATTTAACCTATCTATGGTTTCGTTTATCAAAATTGTAGAATTTAATGTAGAGGTAGCTCCAGGAGAGGCACTTAGGAAAAAGGACCAACCCCGCTCAAGCAATAGTTATGGAAGATTGTCTCTGTTAATGGTATTGGTATTGTTTAGTCAAACAGCCAATCATGTTTGATTTTTCGTACCCAGATGTAGAAAACAATCAGATGGTACTATATAATTTTACTTGGAAAATATAGTGACATATGGATATTTGTGTGTTAATAAATGAACACATGTATGGTTTAGACCTCTGGAACAACTAGTTTTAGTCTCTGAGTAAACTTTTACTTATTCTGTTGCGATATAGATCTCTATTTACTTATACGTGCACTTCTTGGTGAACATTACATGCATATTCTTGATCTAAACTCTGGGTGTTGCCGACCAGCTGGCACCCTTGATACCATGAATCTTCGCTAGGTCCCTTATTGAGGAATGGGGCGCCATACATAAGATGGTCATTAATGGTGGTTCTAGTCCATTATCATTGATTGGAGATGATTGTGAAGATTCTCGACATCTAAGGAAAATAGTTGACATTTAAGAACTTAGTGAACAAGATAAACAATGCTAATTGACCTAGTGAACAATTAAATATTGAGCATATATCATTTCAACAAAATGACATATTATCAATATGATATTCACTTAAATAAACAATTTAAGTTATCATAAAAAATTATCATCTACTAAGCTTATAGTAACATTGATCATAATTAGATTCTCATCATAGGTTCCAAATCTTTTCCATATATATGTATATGTGTATTTGTGTATGTATGTATATATATATATAGTTTCTTGCATCCAATTTTCCACACACTTGTCTTAATCCCTGAAGTTTATTACGTGTCCTATCTTACAATTTAGGAGTAATTTTTCATGGGATTGGTGGCTCTAGCCATGTGGTTTATAACCCCTAAGAATTATACCATTTCTCATAGGCCTGGTTTGGATAGAGAAATGTTTTCATCTCATTTCATCTCAATATATAAATATCACAAATACAAACACTTTTCAATTTCAAATCTTCAACTTTTTCACCTAATCATTACCTAATTATAAAACTTCCTAGCAAAACACAAAAAATAATTCAACTTTTTGAAATTCCAAAACAAAAATAATATTAAAAAATAATATTCTATTAATATTTTAACTTTATAATATTTTTATTTAACTTTTTCTATCTCATTTTCCAAAACTCCATAAAACATTTTAATTTAAATCATTTCTAATTCATTTCATTTCATTTCAACTCAATATCCAAATCAGACCTTAATTATATTTCTCTGTCCAATTATCAATATCATTAAGTATTGTATCAATCTCGGGATCATAATATAACACATCCAAAAATGACATCAATACATTTCAAATAATAAATACTTCATTCTATAATGCAAAGTTGTCTCATCCCAACGGGTTCTACCATCAAAGCATGCTCGGATAATCACATGCACCTAGTCGGGTAGGAAATTCTCTCATATATACTCTCGACTGACAACAACTTGAAGACCTATAAGGTGAAATGAATATAACAAGATTACAGTGTAATAATGCTTAAAATATTTACATGGTAATAAAATGAACTCGAGTTTGCAAAAGTAATAAATAAATAATAAAGCATAAGTAATTTTCATGAAGAGTACAATAGTTCTTACTTACCTTACACATGGGTTAATATTGACTCATTGTTCTTGATCATCTTTTGGAGTAATTTAGTCACTAGAGTTTAGTTTTATTACCCTTAAAGAGATAACTTACGTATACGAATGTAGTCATACATTTCATGTGGGACTTTGCGATTTTTTTAGTTTATAAAATGAGCTTATAAGTAAGGTCAAAATTACGTACACATAATACCTTACTTTCAGTTTATAATATGAAGAAATTTGATTTTTTTTTTGTTTGGTCAAAAAGACATTTTATTCTACAATTTTTATACATAAATATAAGCAATCACGATTATAAAATCATTTTTCATTGGATCTTTATAGATTTATCACAAAGATTAGCATGGTATTCACTTTGGTTAAATCCTTTGGGTTCCTTTTCATGGGTTCAAACATGAAAGTATGGTCCAAATATCATCATAACCTATCAATTGTGAACTAAGGATTCGTAGGCAAAGTATGGTGTAAGGATGTTAATCATAGAAAGCATTTTGGTGCTTAGATTATAACAAAAAGAACCTTGAAAATCGTAGCTATATACCTTCTAACGAATTCAAATATGACATCATGCACAACTAGCATTCATTTGGTTCATGAGTGAAACTTTCAATTTACCAAAAGGAAAATACATCAACATAACAACAATTTTAGTGCATAGCGAAAAGAAAAGAAAGAAGGAAAAAACATCGCAATAGCAAGTCATCATGCAAGTGCAACAAGAAGAAAAATCAAGTAACACAGAGCTAAGCATCGTGGTAGTCGTAACAAAGTGACGAGCATGAAATATTGCCATTATGGTATGTGCAACAACGGAAAATCATAGAAAATAGTGCCCGTCAACCCATTTCTAAGTCGAAATATCATCTTGTTATCTAGTCAATGTATTCTAGGGGGTGCATTCATTCTTTAAAGTGTGAATACACCATTTCTTTTTTACTCCTCACAATCCCTTAATTTGATTCATGGAGTCACTGCATGTTTCATTCCTTTGCATGAGTAGTATATTTATGTGACGACCCTAACTTCCACTTGAGATTTGACGGAGACTAAAGCGTCAGGACATTCAACATAAGGTTACATATCTCCGTTCAAGACAGATAATATGCAATGCACCTAGTATTCTTCTAGCAATATGTAATAATTGCAGCGAAATTTTTTTTTGTTACTTAATTATAAATCATACCAGAATAGACTAAATCCCAAAATGCCTTTCATACAATTAATACATAAATAGATTCATCATCCATCCAAACATAACCTTAACTCTAAAGAAACATAATACTGGAGTATGAACTCCTTGATTACAGTTGACAACAACGTTTCCAATCTACAAGTTAAGTTACTCATGCAGCTCGCCTATTAGCAACAAAATAACATTCCAAAGATTGGAGGATAGTCTCCAATTTATCCTTCGGGTCGAACTCTCCATTAATCAATCTTGTCCAAGTTTGAATGTTCTTCTTCATAACTCTCTATCACGGTTTCTACTATTTCTAGGGGAAATGGTAGTTGAGACTAGAACAGTGAGATAGTTGCAAATCTCATAAAGTTATGTTATAAATCTACTAATAGTTTATAAAGCATGCATGGTTATAAATATGAATTGTATGCATGATTGACATGGACTTGCTTTTACAAACATGATTTTAATGACATCAGAGTTTTCGTACTTCATAACGTGTTTGCTTTCATAAAACAAATTTCGTTCATTTATATTCTTGTTCTTATAGAGGGTTGACACTCCACAGTTCCCCATAAACGGTGTGCTCCTGCTGGTTACCTCATCATATCACAGGTCCGTCTACCAGCTATGAGTACGTTATACAGATGAGGAATACTCAGACAAATCGTAATGCCTTCACCATGAGTACCCTTTAACTCTTGGCAGATCAAATTACCTTCACCAAAAACTCTTAACTGCTTACGCAGATTGTAACGCCTTCATCGTAAGCATCTTATTTTGCACCCATCAGCATTAGGTGCTTTTGACTTTGCTCAATAAATCTTTTCATCCCATTAGAAGCATGCTGACAGTTCTTTGTCAACTTAGGGGATTCCACTCCATTTTATCACTCCAAAGTGGACATGGGAGTTCCACTAGAATAATTCCATATCCTAGCATTTGGGGTCGTTATAAGAACTTAACTTTTCATGCTTGACTCAAATTCATGACAGACTCATATGCTTCATGATATGTGTTTGTGCTATGTAACAAATATTCAAGCTAGTGAAAAATGTCATCATGGCATAACATAATTGTTGCAAATATAACATGATTCACTTGCATGTAATTCACTATCTAGCATACTATTATACACTTAGAGTAAGTTAGAAGTTAACTTATAGAAATCCTTGCGTATAAAATCGAGCGGGCTAACTAAGAAAAATTCAGATTCTAATACCCCTAGAGCACTATATTGCCCCTTAACTCTTGGGAATTTACAAAGAAGCTCTTAAGCTTTCAATAATTGTAATTGGGCCCCAAAGTTTACCAAACTTCACAAACCCCATGGATTTTCTATTCTAAATCCATTTTTTTAACTTAGAAATTAAGAAATCATGCATATACTATGGAAAATCCATCAAGGCACTAACCCCTAAACCCCTAAATTTCACTTAGTGTGATTTTAGGCCTATTTGCATTCCATTGACAACTTAATCTGAATTTAGAACTTAATCAAACCACGATCCCGAGCTTTGTAACATGTGAAGACACTAGATTCATGTTCCTCATGGTCATATATTCAGCATAACAAACAAACCAACACAAACATAACACTAACCTTGCAACCCGAAACCCTAGCATGGTGTTCTCAGCTTTTTTTTTTTTTTTTCCTACAAATGAACATTAAGAACCTCAATGAACTGCACATCCTAACTTCTAACATGCTAAGAACGCATTTTAATATGGTATCACACAATCCAAAACAACAATTTCTTGATATCAAAGAGATAGAATTCAGACCACATACAAAACCCTAAAGTCGTAACATGCTTGTTCTTTGTTCTAGAAGAATGTGACTAAATCCTTATGTAACATGCAAAGTTTCTTGAAATAACTCACACATGATCATCATAGTCATACCTGAGCCACGTATTGGCACCATTTTAACCATATCATAACCAACCTCAAGTTTAAAATCAAACAATAGGCAAGAACCTCAAAGCTTACACTAAAATCATGCATCTGTGAGTATTCATCAAACTCTAGTTTTATGGCTCAAGATAAAACTTAATACATAGATCTAACTCCCATTAACAAATTTTTTTCAAGATCCAATTACCAAACCATACTTTAGAGCTCAAAAGAATCAAAGCTTTCAAAGGAACTCGTGCTATTTTTCTGTTGTACTAAACCTAATTAGTGCTTGCAACCTTTGAGTGAAAACACTTGTGTCACTAACTTCATCAAAAACTAAAATCATCAAAATAAACCTAAGACTATATGGAATTTCAAAACAAAACTCCAACACAAACAATACATGCTAGCCAAAATGACCATACCCCATCGTCACCAAGATTCAGTCATTTAATCTTAAGGAACTCATTCCAACACCCAAACCATCAAGTTCCTAAATTCAAGTAACACAAAATAGAAGAGGAGAGGTTGAGAGAAATAAGCTTACCAGGCTAATCACTAAGAGAAATGCCTAGCTTCACCTTGCTTCTCTCTCACAGTCTTGATTTTGCTCTCAAAGTGCGAAGTGTGCTGTGTGATCTTGTGTGCAAGTGAGGAGGCTCGAGTGTCATGGGAGACAAAAAGGAAACAAGGGAGGGGTGTCTTCATTCGGTCATGGCATGGGATGGGGGGTGATGGGAGGGTTACTTGTGGACTTGCACAAAATCCTTGGTGGTTAAGGCTTGACCGAATGCTTGAGGAGCAATGGGCGGTTTTTGCTTGAGTGTGGGAGGAGTTTTGGGTGGCTCACATGGGAGGTACAGGGCAGGGCATGGCTGAACAATTCAAGGGGTAGCTTGCTAGTAGAAGGAGACATGTTCTGAGGTGAAAAGAGGCAAATCGATTGGGTGGAATCCTTGCACCCAACAACCTACTTTTTGGGGTTTGGTTTGTGGTTTAAAACCTCAACCATGGCAGGCTATATTGATGGAGTATGGGGGTGGACAAGAGGCTGAAAAAACTGCCCACATGGGCAGGGTAGGGGCACGACAGATTATACAAGGGAGTGGGTCTAGGTTGCTTGCAATTGGGACTAGCTCAAGTGAAGAGCAAACTGATTGGTATAGGGCTTTGGGTGTCTCGGTTTTGGGGGTTTGAATTTCAAATCCAATGAGGGCTTGTCATGGGTGGTATAAGGGTGTAAGAGGAAGGGCATGGTGTGTGTAAGAGAGGTATGGGTTTGTAGGAGAAGCATGAGTTTGATTTGTTTTACACTCTTCCTTCTTACCCATGTGTAAAGGTGGTCCAAATGGAGGGTGGTGATGGTGCCATGTGTCGATGAAGTTCCCTAGAAACTTTTTATTGAACCATAAACTCCCAAAAATTCATAGGAATCTGACGATGCAATATGTTTCATCTAATTATGATCATAAGTACCTCAAAGAAAATCTAAAAGGAACTATATTCCCTTAATGGGTCATAATTGGACTATGCTATTAAACCGAAACCTAACTAGTCTTTAATCCATGAAATTTCTCCTAAGTTTTCATGGCATATCTAATCTCTAGAAAAAAAGAAATTCTTTCCATTGAATTTCTTTCAGGGCGTTACAACTTCTCTTATTTATGTGCCCCAAATCATATTATGTTCAATTTCATGTCTAGTTTTATAACATATTTAGAATTCACTTTTTCCACACTAGTACTGCTCGAAGTTCTTTTTAAGTAAAAATAAAAAGCAACCAACCAAGGATAGTAGGACTAGATAGCTAATGTTTAGCAAGTGTGGCCTTAATTTCTTGTTGGTGAGGGACAATTTAACTTAATGTGGTATATCCTTATGAGTGGCTTTTTATGTCAAAGTCTTCACATTTGGAAATTTCTCATATACATTGTGATGTCCCCAACTACCACTTGGGATTTGACAGAGACTGAAGTGTCGGAACATGCAATACAAGGTTACATACCTCCTCCGTTCATGACAGATAATATGCAATGCACCTAGAATGCTTCTAGCAATATGCAACAATCGCTCAGCAAATCTCAACAAGTTATACACCTAGCATGCACAACTTATACCACTCCAGGTCACCTGGAATGGTAGTTGGGACTACCACAGTGAGATTTTTCATTCTCAACAAGTTATACAACTAAGCTACCTTCAGTTTATAAAGCAAATTAACATGACATGTATGCATGATTGACATTGACTTACTTTTACAAAACATAACTTTAATGACATCAGAGTTTTTATACTTCATAATATGCTTACTTTCATAAAAGTATTTAATTCTTATTCTTATTATTATAGAGGGTGGATGCCTCACGGTTCCTCATACACTGTGTACTCCTGCTGGTTACCGCACCACATTATAAGTCCTAGACCACAAGTGTTGGCTGGGCAAGGAGATACAAGGGTGTAAGTGGAAGGCATGGTGTGTATAGGAGGTGTAAAGGCTTTGTAAGAAGGCATGGGTTTGACTTAGTTCACACTCAATCATCTTACACATGTGTACTAGGCTTGACATGTGTAAATGAGGTCCAAATGGAGGGTTGTAATGGTTCCATGTGTCAAGGAGGTTCCCTAGTGTTCCTAGGCTGACTTGGACATTCAACATGGAAATATGACAGCTGGTTGATGATGTGGCGTGTTAGACGCCATGTGGCGCTCTCCGATTGGCCCATTGGGCACCTGAAATCCACGAAACTTTTTATTGTATCATAGAATCCTAAAAATTCACACGAATCCAATAGTGCAATCCATTTTGTCTAATTATGATGCTAAGTGCCTTAAAAAACTCAAAAGGCATTTTGTTCCCTTAACGGATCATAATTCGACTACGCTAACAAACTGAAAACCTAATTAGTTCTTAATCTATGAATTTATCCTAAGTTTTCATGGCATATCCAATGTCTAAATAAAAGAAATTCTTTCCATCTAATTTATTTCAGGGTGTTACATACATACATCATTAAAGCTTCTCTTTTGTTCTTCTTATGTATGATCCTTCCTTGCTTTCTTCTTTTTTGTTTTCCTCTATTCGTTTTCGAGTTTGTTTGTAAGGTAGAAGCATTGAGTTCAACAAAAATGAGAGGTAGTACAAAATGCTTTTTCAGGTAAATAGATGCTTTTGTGTGGAAAGGAATTGAGAAGACTAATTATTCCTAATTAACTTTTCTGAATGTTCCCTTAGGTACAAGCCATTAAGATAGATTTGCCATATGTAAAGACCAAGTATGTGAGTTCTTTAGTCTATTTGTTTTTTTAGTATGTGGCTTTGTTAAGTTGGGTTGTGATAAGGATGATTACTTATGTTGTGTAAGTGTCTAACTAAGCAAAAAATATGCTTTAATTTGTAATGTTGTGTAGGTGTCTACTCAGCTTTGAATTTCTAAAAAATGTACAAAACCGAATTGACCTAGACCAATTACACCCCCCAAATAAAATTTCTTCAGCCAAGTGCTTCCTCCACAATACCTTGACTAAGGGTATCTCCTTACTACGTAGTTATTGTTTTCTTAAAGAATAGCACCCATACCAAAATCTTCTTGGAGGAAAGTTTTTCAAATTTTTGATGTTTCATACTAGATGGAATGTGTGAGATCATGAACATATTTATCTAAACATGGATGCGTAAAATACATTATGTGCACTAGACAAGTTTGAAAGAAGGACAATCTTGTTAGGTAAGGTTTCCACTCTGTCTAGTATTTTGAATGAGCAATGAATCTTCAACTTAACCTTTTTTATTTTCTATTTGCATAACTCATTTTGTTGGTACTATTTTGATGACCACCCTTTCCTAAATATTTAACTCTAGGGCTCAATGCTTGATTTCATCACAATTTCTATTTTTGCAAGCCTACTACATGTTAAGTTGTTCATGTATTGATTGAATTTTCTTGTCAGCCTTTTAAGTTATTGGTTCAAGAATACTTCATTTCCCAACGTCACCTCAAAATCGAGGTGTCCACCATCTTTCCCAATATAATGTCTCCTACGGGGTTATTCATATGTTTGAGTTCAAGATGTTATTGTTGAAAGGATCACTCATTTTTCAATTTCCTTCAAAATAAAATACGAAAGTTGTGAACATATTTTCAATTAGTTAGATGGATCATTCTGATTGCCCATTCGCTTGTGGATGGAAAATTCTGTTGAGATCCAGCATTATTTCTTAGGTATCTTGCAAAAGCTTTAGGATTTTGAAATGAATCAGGGGTCTTTGTGTGGCGCACCATTCCTCATAAAGGTTTAGGCGAGGATCTGTGGTGTCAAAGGTGCTGGCCATCAGTCAACACCAAAGAGGGAATTGAACTAAGCGTGTACTTTTTTAGAGGGAAGTACACGTGTAAGATAGTTTCATATGTAATCGTAGCAGAAGATTTAAGCAGGATACGTTGTGGTGATCACGCTAATTGTTAAGTACCATAAAACTAAACTTCACAACAAAAGGGACTCCTTGCCCTACATTAGTTCCCAAGATATTACATCATCCAAATATACATAAAGTTTGTGGCCTAAAAGTGGCAAACCGATTACAAGTAATTTTCACACTTAGCATTGTATATTCTAACAGAAGGTACAAGGTAACTAAGGTGGCTACTGGTCTCCTTACTCAGAACTCGGGAGAGTTGGACTCATTTTCCTCCGGCATCAAGTCAGGATCTAGATCTGCATCAAAATCTATGATTTCACGAATGAAACAATAGGTAGGTTAGACGGTTATGACAAGACTCATAATGAGTGATGATGCTACTCAAGATGTTATGAACACTTTCATGAAAATACTGGACAGACATGTATACCCTCTTAGATAGCACATGTACATACATAAGCCTAATCGCGATTGTTGTATGCAAACTCAATAAGTGGGACGTGTTCCTCCCAAGGTCCCTTGAAATCTAGAATGCACGACCTCGGCATATCCTTCAAGGTTTGGATGGTCATCTCCGATTGTCCATCCGTCTGGGATTAGTAGGCACTACTGAACTTCAATTTCATGCCCATCGGCTTTTGTAAGCTCCTCCAAGAGTGAGACATAAACTTAGGGTCCCGATCCGATACTATAGTCTTAGTGACTCTATGTAGCCTAACCACTTCCCTTATGTACAATTAGGTGAGTTTTCTCCATATGTCCATGGTAGTGATTGGTAAAAAGTAAGCATTTCTAGTCAATCAGTCCACTACTACCCATATCCATTCAGGAATGGGTAAGGGTTGCAAGTCTCTTGCTAGTCATTAGTGTTCCACCTTTACCCTCCTGCACATATTACATTTTTCAATAAAGTGTGCAATGTCCCTCTTCATCCCTCAACCAATATCCCTTTTTGAGATCTCAATACCTCTTCATTCCTCTCGGATGAATGTAGGGCTGTTAAACAAACTGGTGAACTGCTAAAATCGACCAAACCGAATCGAATTGGTGTGTTCGTTCTGCTCCAGTTCTAGTTCCTAATAATCAAAACCGATTATATATTGGTCATGTTCCCATTTTGATATTTAGAACACTGGTTCGAACCAAACTGGATCGCGAACTGGATCGGTAGATATATATTTTTTAATTTTTAGATTATATATAAAATATTTTTTATATTTAAATTATATATATTATATGCTAATTTCTAATTAATAAAACATAAAATTAATCTTATAAATTCTTTAATATAACATTTGATTATGATATAACATCAATCAATCTTATAATTTTTAATATTACATTTGAATTTTTATATAACATATAAATTTTAATTTTATAACATCAAATTGATATAACATAAAATGAGGAATATGAGTCGATCAATAAATTTTAATTTTTTTAGGGTAAGATTTTGTTTATCCATAAAATTGAAAAAATCGAACTGAACTGGACCAAAACATAAAAAATTGGAAGTTTTGGTTTCGGTGGTGAATCAGTTTAGTATCGATTCTTAAATTTTTAAAATTGGTATATACCAGTTTGGTGCTAAACAAAGTCCAAAATCAAATCAAATTGGACCAGTTGCACGCCTAGATGCATGGTGTATGGTGAGGAATGGACTTCTGCCAAAATTCCTTGTATAACTCTTGGATTGGTTGGAATCACCTTCAATCCTTTGAACAACAAGATCCTGTCCTCATCCAAGCTAAAATAGGCAAGTCCTTCACCTTTATAAATATTTCGTCAGATTTCTAATAAGTTCTGATCCTCCCCTTGTTGCTCTCGCAATTCCTCGAAATTGCTTATCCTTAACTGTTGTAGGGCAGTGAGAATCTCTTCTAGTGGCCAATCCTTCGCCAGTAGGTGCCTCTTCCCTTCCAATAGCGAATCTACTTCAGAAGTTTCCCCTCCTTTCCTCGTCTTAGACTTGCGAGTCAGGGCATCGACAACCAAATTAGCCTTGCCTAAGTGGTACTTATTCTCGTACTGGTAATTGTTGATGGTCTCCATCCAACTTCGCTGTCTCACGTTGAGGTTCTTTTGTGTGAATAAATGTTTCAGACTCTTACGGTCCGTGTAAACCTCGAACTCTTCCCCATATAGATAATGTCGTCATATCTTTAGGACAAACACTACTGTTGCTAATTCCTTGTCATGTGTGGGGTAATTCTTCTCATGATCCTTAAATTGTCTAGATGCATAGACTACCATCTTGCCTTCTTACATTAGAACACGGCCCAAGTCATACTTTTGCGTGCACTGAATACCACAAATGACTTATCCATCTTGGGTAGAGCTAGAACAGGGGTCGTGGTTAGCCGTCTCTTCAATTCCTCAAAGCTCCATTCGCATCTATCGGTCTAAACGAACTTAATGTCCTTCCTAGTCAGCATTGTAAAAGGACTCGATAGTCTAGAAAATCCTTTAACAAACTTGCTATAATAGATGGTGAGTCTGTCACTGCTTCCACCTTGCTTGGATCAACTATGATTCCCTCTCCAGAGACCACATGACCTAGAAACTTTACTTCCTCCAACCAAAATTTGCACTTGCTGAGTTTGGTGTATAGCTGGTGGTTCTGGAGAGTCCTTAGTGCCACTCTCAGGTGATCCCCACTCTCCTCTACATTTCAAGAGTATACTAAGATATCATCTATAAACACCACCACAAATAAGTCTAAGAATGGTTGAAATACCTTATTCATGAGGTCCATAAAAGCTGCAGGGGCATTTGCTAACCCGAAAGGCATTACAGTGAACTCATAGTGACTATACTTAGTCTAAAAGGTTGTCTTAGGTACAATGACTCCCTTAATTCTCAATTGATGGTACATGGGTTTGAGATCGATCTTAGAAAAGACTATAGCTGGTAAAATAAATCGTCTATCCTAGGCACATGTACGTATTCTTAATAATCACCTTGTTCAACTCTTGATAATCAATGCACATCCTAAGAGTTCAATCTTTCTCCTTCACAAATAGTATCGGTGCTCCCCAAGGCAAGATACTAGGTCTAATAAACCATCTCACCAATAACTCCTGCAATTGGTTCTTCAATTCTATCAACTCCGTCGGGGCCATCCTATAGGGTGCTCTATGGACTAGGATAGTCACTGGTTCTAAGTCGGTTGCGAACTCAATTTTCCTAGCGGGGGCATCCCTGGTCAATCCTCCACTTTCTTCCGCATCACATTCTTTCAGGCTAGACACACCAAGTAAGCTTCAACCGCTTGTATCACTCCCTTCTTAGCTTGGAGAGAGGTAATAACTTCTGGTATGGGGTATAATATGCTTCCTTTAAAAGCCTTAACCTCCATTCCCGATACTCAAAAGGTTATGGTCCTCGAATGACAATCTATGCTCGCATAGTGCCTAAACAACCAATCCATCCCAAGATAACGTCGAATCCTAACATACCAAACACTATTAGATTTGCTCCAAAGGGACTCCCTCTATCTTCAACTAACATCCTTTAACTGCCTTAGTGCAAAACATCGTCTCTCCACTCAGTAGTGTCCCTATGACTCTCTGGTTCATCGGTTGTGTTCGAGGGCCTGCCATCCTAACTAATGTGGAAGATGCAATGAATGGAAAGTTCCACAGTCAAATATGTGCTTGCATAGACTTGTGATACTCTAGCTCTTCTTGTGATGACATCGGCTTCCTGGGTCTTTATGGTGTCTTCGTCGACCTCTCCCAAGGTTAGTGCGTATACCCTGGCTTGCACTGGTTGCCTTAGGCCTCCACATCCTCTTCTTGGCATCATTTGCTGCAATGGTGGCGTTTGGGGACAATCTCGAGAGTAATGTCCTGTCTGCCTACTATTGTAGCACACATTATGGGCTTGTCGATAGTCCCTTTCATGAGATCTCCAGCAAACATTACACAATGGCATTCTTCCACCCATTCGTGACCCCAGAATAGTTGGTGGTCGCCCATTGGTCCATGACACGAATTTCTATGGGGCTCTCGAACTGCTTCCTTCGTTTGCCAATATATGTCTCTTTAGACAAGCTACTTGTGTCCTAATTTGGGTTTGCAACACATCCTAAAATTGTCCCACCCTCATGATTGCCGTAGAGATAAGATGTGGGGTGAACCTCCCTAACTCCATAAACTTGGCGGCATACTACTCTACCGTCTTACTTCCTTGGACCAAGTTAGTGAAGTCACTTGACTTCAGTTTCCTTATAATCTCTAAAAGATATTGATAGTCTAATTCTTTTTAAATCTCTCCCATGAGGTCCTCCCCGTGACTCCCAATTCCATGGAAAGGAGTTGCCTCTTGGTATCCTGCCATAGAACTGCCTCTCCCTAAAGTAGGTAGCTCATGTATAACATATTTTGGTCCTCAGTGCATCCGCACACTTTAGAGGTCCTCTTAATGTCAGATATTCATCTCTCTACCCTCGCTGGTCCCTAATTTTTGAATAATCCTGGGCAGCGGTATGCCAAGAATCATCCATATGTACATTCCTTTACTTCTTCCTTGGGGGTCCTACAGACTGAACTTGCATGTAACGAGAGTTCATCTCATGTTGTTGTTCTAACACATCCGATATTCTATTAAGCTCCTTTGCTTGTTCCTCGTCTCTTACTCTGTCGGACGATCTTCCCTCACGACCACTTTGAGTTTGCTCTCCTCGTAGATTTCTCGGTCGCACCATCCTCAAATCCTACCACATAACCCAAGCCTATTATAGGCTATCCCATCTCTTAGTCCCAAGCACAATTCAAGCCTAACACTAAATTCCAGCTTACGATACTAGATTAAATTCTACTTTCTGGTACTGTCCTATTACTCGAAGAGTTGCCTAGAGTCACGTTTAAACACTCGCTTTGATACCAATTTTCAGCACCTCATTCCTCATGAAGGTCTAGGCAAAGATCCGTGGTACCAAGGGTGCTAGCCAACTGTCAACACCCAAGAGGGAATTGAACTAGGCGTGTATTTTCTTGAAGGAAGTACACATGTAAGATGCTTGTCTTTGTAATCGCAGTGGGAAATTTAAGCAAGCTACGTTGTAGTGACAATGCTAACTGTTAAGTACCATAGAACTAAACTTCACAATAAAAAGGGCTCATTTCCCTTCATTAGTTCCTGAGATATATTATCCAAATATACATAAATTTTGTCACCTTAAAGTGGCATACCAATTACAAGTAGTTGTCACACTTAGCATTGTATATTCTAATAGAAGGTACAAGGTAACTAAGGTGGCTACCGGTCTCCGTACTCAGGACTCAAGTGGGTTCGACTCTTCTTTCTCAAGCATCGCATTGGGATCTGGATCTACATCAAAATCTATGGTTTCAAGAATGAAACCATAGCAAGGTTAGGCGACTATGACAAGATTTCTAATGAGATAATGCTATCGAAAATGCTATTAATACTTTCATGAAAATATTGGACAGACATGTATATGCATGGCAAGAAATCACCCTCACTCTTATAGCTACGTGCATCCTCAAACATAACAAGGAACCACCCTCTCATATAACTCATGTACATACATAGGTGTGGCGAGTAATCACCCTCTAGGGACGTTGCCCTTTCCTTTATGCAACATATTCAAACACATTAGTATTAATATGTCAATTTATATGGATTGTCAGTTGTCCTTGACGTATCTCTGACTCTAGGTTTGCTTGGATAGCAGTCATTCGACCTCAACTGGCGAATTGCAGATAACAAAGACAGATGGCTAGGGCATAGTTCACACATCCCTACGGCCTACTAACTCCTCAATCCTTTCTTGAATGAGGGTTCTTGATGACGTGGCGTCGAGCCATACTTCTAAGTCCAGACAACACGATTTTTCGTGATGTGCCTTTACCTTTCATTGCAAACTTCAATGTGACCCTTCAGATGGAGTGTGGGTTTCTGCATACGGCATTGTCACTTTTTTGTGCACTTCCGTGTACTTCCAAAACGTTCCCACATCTGGGTTGGTTTGTCCGAGTCCATTGCTCATCCTAGGCAAGAAGTCCTTGCCCGCCTTGGGCAGGTAACTCTTGTCTCGTCAAGGTCACCTGCCTCTTCAGCTCCTCGTTCTTGCCTTCATAGCAATCGACTTTTCTAGCTCACCTACCATGGGCGAGACACTCATCTCCACCTCGCTTGAGACAAGTCAGCCAAGCTTCCTACATGGTACTTGCTTGCATAGATGTTGAACTAGCTGCACTTTACATCACCTACTGTTGATTCCCTAGACCACTAGAGTATTTCTCATGTTTTCCTTCTACTCAACTCTAAAAGTGGTTTGTCCCCTTTCTCTTTAGGTGGGGCCCTCACACTGCAAGGATGGGTTGGCCGCTTGGTTAGTGAGTATAGTACTATGCAAAAAATATCTTGTCCAATTGGCACATTGGGTAATCCTTACATGTATTTCGAGAAGACAATGAGGAATTTTGGTAACACTAACACATTCTTTAGATCGGCTTCGTTCAATTGTTCCACGATACTAGTTAGGTAATCAAGACGTACAATCATACTCTAACATTTTTAACATTGGTATGAATAATACTATTTGCATATAAGGTTTTACTTTAGTCCAAGCAATGCTAAACTTGAAGTCACTAGGTTGACTGAAAATCATTTCTTTTTTGTGTTTGTCAATCTTGGCGCTGTTGGTGGATAATGAGTTAATTTCTATAGTAGTATCAAATTCGTTCTTGACGTAAACAATCGAGTTTGCTTTTAAGATCATATTAAAAAAATCTATGGTTAATTGTAACACCTCATACCAAGAGGTCCAGGGAGTTAGTTCCTATCACCTAAAACCATCTGCCATAACATAAATATTTTTACTCCAAAGGCTCCAAAAATATAAATTCATTTGTTTAAACCAAAAATATATGTTCCTCTGCAAGCACATCAAAGAAAAACTTCAACATAAAAAATTAAAATCTCCATAAAGACTCAATAAAGTATCCATGTCTCAACATATCTAAATCAACAGAAAATAATAAATCTTCTGAATAGGTCTCTCCAATGATTACTTGTACCATTTGGCACTTATTCTCTTACGATCATCTAATATTTCTCATATTTTCTACTCTTGATCTCCAGCTGAACCATCAAAATTATTTGAAAATATTATAGAGATAGGAGTGAGTTATCAACAACTCAGTAAGCAATGGACATATACCAGTGTGTAAACATGAGCCAATAACAGAATGTAAAACCAAAATATGTTATCAACAATATCAAAGTGACAGTTAAAAAATATTCAATTCAAAAGTCCTTTGGCATAGCATAACTAAATATCATCTCATCATCACATAGGCATCATATTGGAATAGAGACCATGTTTACCCCCATGATAGGGTTGTGCAAATCTCAGCGGCCAAACCGAGCATAAACAGAATGTGAATCTTCCCCTTATTATTCTCGGAGCCCCAAGTGTGCACATAAGAAAAACCATGCAGAAAACCACTTTGGAAACCAAAAACAGAGAAGTTGGTACCAACCCATAACAGAGGCTACAGTTTTACACCTGTGGTAAGGTCAGAACGGAACAGAGCAGAAACAGAATGTCATGCCAAAGGTTTCTAGATTCCATATCATATAAGAATAGAGAACTAAACATATTCAGATCATTTTCAGATATTCAAAACAGATTCAGAGCATCTTCACATAACCATGCACACATTTTCAGGTTTCATATTCATTCTTTTTATACAACTGAGAATAGAATGTCAAAAATAGTTGAACGATTTCATATTCATTCTTTCCATATTCATTTGCGCCTATCCCTGAGTTATGGGCCTTGAGTTGGACTTAATACAGACATATTTGGGTTTTAACCTAATTATCACTCCTAATAAAATCCATATTCCACCAAAATAAATTTTGGGGCCGGTGACCTATTCAAAATTACATGTTAAATCTCAAGTGGGCTACCCATACATAGTGACCCTAAAAAATATTAATAATACATGGACTTGGCTTGGGCTTGGTGCGGGCCCCTGAGTGTTATAGTAATTCTTAGCAATATGCCTACAAAGAGTTGAGCTTTTGACTAATGTAGTAACATTAAGTTCTTGTTTTAATAGTGTACTTTCTACGTCACAAGAATTATGATATGTGCGAGAAACGAAAGAATGAGTGATTCCAATATCAAACAATATTGTCTGGAAAGAATTGGTATTGTACTTGTCACTACGTCTATGTACCCTATCACAACGTCTGTTGATCCTTCTACTTCATTAGGTGCAAGGGTGGTTGTAATGGCGGGAGTTTGCTTGGCTGAATATCTCTCTAATAATCTTCAAGATGGGCTTTAATGCATTTGGAACAATCTAGCCTTTGAAATTTGGTAAAAGAATTCCCACCTCTCCATGGAATTTGGTTTTGCTTAAATCATTGCACTAACTGAAACGCTAGCCTTTTCTTGTTCTATGTGACGGAAGCTACCGAATTGCTTTCTATACTTTTCTATACAATCATACATCATTCTATGAACTTTGTGTAATCTCATAACTAAGAATGCTAGCTTTTCTTCTTAACTTATTGCTATTGTTTTTTGTCTAGATTTAAGTATGGTGAGAATTTTGATGGCTCTATTAATTTTTATGTTTATTATTCTACATACAAAGGTCCCTGTTTCAGGTTTGCAAATCCTTTAGCATGATTCTCCCTGATGATTGTGGCTAGTACCTTTCAAGGAATTCTAGTTCGAAAGACCCAAGGAATATATTATTTTCCTATTGTATGCTATAAGTGTCTACTTCTATATTCACCATATTTTGGTGTCCCCCATGTGTTTGAAAGTAGGAAAGCTTGCTTTCTATGCTTCAGTTCAATTTAACACTATGAATACTTCTTCCACATTGAGAATCCAATTTTCAACAATTATGTGTCTTTTTTCAATTGAAAATGGGCATATATAGACAAAAATGTTGTCAAGAGAAGAACCTTTAACTCTTGATGGTGGAGGTGGTGGCAGGTTTTGCAAGATTCCTACCGGCGTATTTTTCCATACTATCCTTTGGAAAAAGGTTTGCAGATTGAATCTTAGGATACGCCAACCATGTCCTCGCCCTTGTACCTTTCATTCCATTATGAAATTGTAGTTTATTGCTAACTTGCTCATGGCATGATTGGTATAACATAATAACATTGTGTGTATAAACAATCTATTAATGCTTATGGATTCATAGACCTATATCATGATATCTATAAATAAAATCACTATAGATACAAAGGGATCCCACAAACTCCGTGGCAAGTAAATTTTTTTTGTTTTCTAATTCGAGTTCCATGCCCAGGCTCCCTACCCCACTTTCATTTCACTTTTTTTTTCACTTCCCCGGCCGTGCCCCTCCTCCTCCACTTCCCTTTTCTTTTTTTTTTCCTCTCTCACTTCACCCTGCGCCCAGTACCCCTCTCCCACTTTCCTTTTCTTTCTTTTTTTCTCACTTCCCCCTACGACCTAGTGCCCTTTGCCCCACTTTCCTTTCCCGAAGCCCCCCAACTAGCCAAACGACGTCACCAACAGCCCACTACCGCTGGGTATGTCTCTCTGTTTGGTTGTTGAGAAAATGAAAGAAGCTGAAAGGAACTAAAAGGAAATCGACAAATTTCTCTCTTTGTTTGGTTGTTGAGAAAATAAAAGAAAATTAATGGAAAATAATGAATTTGCAACTTGTTCTTTGTTTGGTTGTTGAGAAACTAAAAGAAATTGCAAAGAAAAATCACTAAAAGGGAGGGGGAAGGGAGAAATGGTGGGAAAGAAATTGTGTACCTATCGGCAAGGAATGGCAACGGCTAGATGACGTCAGCAATAATGTTGTTTTTTTCTCGCCCTCTTCCATGCCTCTTTCTCCCCTTTCCCTCACCGGCGATGTATACTCCCGTAGGATGGTTCCCGACCACCCTAGCCAACGGACGGAGGCCGTCGGCCACGCAAGACACGACCACCCCAGCCACGACATAGTGCACGGCAAGCTCACGACACTGTCGTGAGCTCCCATGTCCCCGCTAGCGGCTTATGCCCACCCTGAGGTGGTCCCCGACCACCATGACGGGCACGAGGAGGGGGAAGAAAGTGAGGGAAAAGGGGAGGAGAGGAGGGGAGAGGGGGAGAAAGAAAAACAATTGGGGGGGGGGGGGGGAGACAGGTAGTGTGCCACATTAGTGTGTGGGATCCCTTTGAGGGATTCCTTTATGTCTATAGTATTTTCCTAATTAAAAATGCAATTCATAACCTCAAAAAGCATGCATATTATACAACGAACATATCTTGACTTTGGTGTATGTAGTGCATTTTGGCCTAATATTTCGCCTTTGGTGTATTTTTGTTGTTTCTTGTTTGAACCTTTAGTAATTATTGTTTTCTCATTTTCTTGGTTGATTGGATTGAGCATTCTTTTCTCCATTCGAAAGAATCCCTAGCTCTAATGGCTGCTACAAATCAATCTTATGCTATGGTGCTTTGAGCAAAGTTGAGCTTTCTTCCATTCCCATTTGTGATATTTCTTTGCCTCTAAAGTAGATGTGATTTAAGCTGCATTTGGATGTTGAGCTGGGCTCAACTCTTTATGAATAGTAGTGAGTTGAGTAGTGGAATGAGTTATGTGGGGCCCATCTAAACTGAGTTTAAAGTGTATTTAGATGTTAAAATGAGTTTAGTACTTTTATGGAAAGTTAAAAAAGGTTGTGGGTCTCACTTATAAAGATATGTTAAGTTGAAAAAGGTTGTGAGTCTCACATGTAAGGGGGTTTTGAGTTAAGATGAGTTTAGTAATTTAAAGTTGAATGTTTGGATGTTAGACTCAGCTTAAAATTAGACTAAATTTAGCTGAACTCAGCTGAGTCTTGCAACCAAACACAACCTTAATAATGAAAAGCCATATGATGTTTTCTTTAGCTCCATTGAAGTTTAAATTTTTTCAACTTTTTAAGTAGTCTAAGAATTTCTCTCCATTGTTAAAGCCCAAATATCTCCATTTTCGGTAAGGTTCCCCTTACTTCCCATAAATTTTTGTGGTAATCCTACTTGAAAGCAAATCTTTACCCTTTTGAAAAAAATTTGGCCGCAGTTTTACCTACTCTAACACATGCTAGGCCATATTTTGCTTAAGATTATGCTGAAATAGATTTGACAATGCCTAGAGAGGGTGCTATATGAATAGTTGTGATCGAGGAAGGTCTTTGGGCAAAAACTTGAATATAAAAGATTCCCTGGTTTTGCATGCATTGTAAACTGCATAAACAATCTAATTGTGAGAAGCTAAGCCATTATCCTATTGAAAAATATGTAGCCATTTGTGATTGATTGAATAACAAGAAGTCTAGCCACTTATGATGGATTTAATAACAAGATGTAACAGTCCACCAGAAATTCAGTGGATGAATTTCTTTAGGATTTAGGAACATCGTGAAAATTCCAGAAATGTCTCACGAATCGAGCAATCGCATGGGATTGAATCTGTCAGCATAGTCATTTTCTATCCCACTTAAGTGTAGAAACGCATTTATTTATTTATTTATTTGAGGTACTTAGGAATGTGAGAATGAGAAACGGTCTACGCCATTAGTCTCAGATGAATATTTAGGAATTTACGGCATAATAAAAAGATTTTAGTTTTCTAGACAACAACTGTTCAGAAATGCGTTTTGATTTGTTTGACACACTTAGGAGTTGAATTTCACGAAGTGAAGTACGCTCATAGTTTCGTAGGATTATTTAAGATTTTATGATGTAAAGTTATTTTCACCATTTTTAGAGTGAATAGTAACACTAGTGTTAGTGTAGTCCAGTTGTTTTTAAATCACAGTGTGGAATGTTCAAATCAGTCTAGAGAAGTTTCATTTGGACACTAGTGCTAGCGCAATCTAGTTGGCACCAAGAGGAACTATGAGATGGAAATGTAAAAGAAATTAAGGAAAAATCATGCTTTGTGATCATGCCACCTAAGCCAAACATTATTCCATCCAACTATTCATTTTCATGCCAAATCAAAGAGAGTTCAACCCTATTGAAACCCTAAATACTTGAAGATCCAATTGAAACCCCAAAACCTTAGTGAAAATTGAAACCCTAAACGATTTTTCCAAACCCCAAATGGTTACCCCAGACCCTAAATGATAGCCGATTTTAGCTTAGTGTTTAATCACTTGATGAAATCACATCCACATGCTATTCACCATTCAAATTCATGTCATCATACCCTTATTTATTCTTTTATACCATAGTATTTTCATTGGACCAAGAAAAATTAGATTTGGATTTGATAGAAACCGAAACCCTAAACCAAACCTTATTGAAATCCCAAATGATGCCCAATCGGTTTACGCCCATTAAGGCCCACGAAGTTGCACCACCAATGCAAGGCTTCTAGAGGAAGTTTCTCCCTGCCATGAGTGTCCTTTCAATGTCCAAGTTAGCCCCAAGTAGTGCTTGGATGGGAGGCTGAAAAGCAACCTCAAAACCATCACCTTTCATGGCCAACGATAACCCATGGGCAGGATGGCACAAGGTTTTCATCACTTTTGACTGACAACCTCAAATCCCCTCTCAACCCCTTCAGCCGTATAAGTGTCATCCACGACAACTCAAGGAGAAGCTTCAGACAGCTTTTTTGGCTTGTCTTACTCGAATTTTTCGAAACCTTTGTATGTAGATTCTCATGAAACTCTCTTCACATAAGTTGTTCCTCTTAGAGTCTAGTTTCTAATGGTATGCTTTTTGTGATTTTTAATGAGCTTTTTATTGTTGAAAAGTCTGTGTAAGCATACAAAGGTCATAATGGACAATAAACTGAACAGTGTGTGGTTCTTTGATTTTTTGAAGTGAGTTTTGTGGGGCCCACCTAAGATGAGTTTAGATGTATTTGGATGTTAATATAAGTTTAGATGTATTTATAGAAAGTTGAAAAAGGTTGTGGGTTCAGCGTGTAAAGAGGTGTTAAGTTGAAAAAGGTTGTGGGTCCCACGTGTAAAGTGGCTTTGAGTTGAGATGAGTTTAGTGATTTGAGAGTTAGATATTTGGATGTTAGACTCAGCTTAAAATTAAATTGAACTGAGTTGATTTCAGTTCAATCCAAGTTTCAAACAAAGCCTTAGACTTTTCTAATGAGATATTTTGATTTAGGACAAATTTTACATAATGATTGTAAATTTTGGTGAGTTTTAGAGTTAGGATGTGAAATCCTTAAGTTAAGGATATGATGATCATTTTCCCACAAGTAAGGGTAAAATGATCATTTTACTATCAGTTAGTAATTTTATTTTTTTCTTTTTTTGAATTCAAGCTTTCATCATTAATTTAGCAAGTGCTGGATACAGAGAGGGATTCCCTCCATTGTTAGGAGTTTCTATCCTTTAGAAATGTTTCCTTTCATTTCCTGTTATTCACGCTTAATTTCGTCATGCTTCAATCACTGTAAGTTAGTCTCTAACTTACTGTCAGGATATTGTGTATGTGTCTTGTTCAGAGAACAGTTATACATGTTCTTATGCTCTTATACATGTCACATTATGTTATATCACAAAATGTTTATCTGTTACACATTATGCTATGTCACGAAATGTTTATTAGTTACACATTATGCTATGTCACGAAAAACTTATCTGTTTTTTTTTTAACAAACAGTGGGCAATCACCTGTCCAATAGTGACACCCTCCCGAATTTATTAATAAAACCCTCGCTTATGGCGGAAGAAAATCTTGGAAATAAAAACAAGGCCCTTGAGAAAAATCCTCAAAGAATCCAAGCCCGAAAAAGACTCTAAACAAGCCTATGAACATAATGAATAGCATAGCAACCGAAAACAAAAACAAAGCCCAAAATTAACAACATCTTAAAGAAGGAAGCCCATATAAATCCAACCATAACAAACCTCTAAGGACCCAAGGCAATAAAGAATTATTTGTAAAGACCAAAGTAGCACTATTGGCGCCATCTTTGGTCAACCAATCTGCAACTTTATTTCTTTCACGTAGAATATGCTGAAAATGAAAATTAATAGAATAAGCCAAACCAACAATCTCTTCCCAATAATCCTCCAGGTACCAAACCCCACATTTCCCTTTATGCCACCAAGAGATAATCACCTTCGAGTCAACCTCAACAACCACATTAAAAAGCTGAAGGGACTTGCACAACCGCAGGCCATTAAGTAATGCAAGAAGTTCCGCTTTATTGTTTGAACCAAAACCAATTGGAGAGGTGAACGCTTTCACAAGCCGTCCTATATCATTGCGAATAACACCACCAATACCACTAGAACCTGGGTTACCAAGACTACTACCATCCCTATTCAATTTAAACCACCCTGATGGAGGTTTGTGCCACTAGACTACTTTGCACCACCTCTCTTTCAATGGAGTGGGTTTGATCCGTAAAGTCTCAAGGATCATGCCATCAAAATAGGACAAGCTGTAATAATTATCATTCGCCTGACCAAGGGAACCAATCCATACAAAAATAATTTGACAACAGCTTCATGCGATTCCAAGGTGCCCTCCATTCGTGCTAGACATCTTCTCCTCCAAAGTCTCCAAGTAACTATGACAGGCATAAGGCCAATTATAACACCCATCTGAGAAGAGGACTTAGCATGCCGACCAAGAGGAGACTTGGTGTTTCCAATTGCTACCAAGTGGAAGCCCAAAGAGGTTGCAAAAAAAAATGACCAGATTTTTTTAGGAAAATCTCCCTCAAAGAGAACATGGTTAATGTCTTCATAATGCCCTGCAGGACAACACTCACATTTGGAAACAATGGGAATGCCAATACGACGCAACCTATCATCCAGACTCAAAGCCTTATGCCAAGCCTTCCAAAACTAAATAGACATTTTTAAGGGAAGCCTTTTATGCCAAATCCAAGAATGCCAATCAAAAGAGGAGCCTCTGACTCTAATACAATGCCATGCAGATTTAGTGGAAAACATACTTGTCTCTGTTTGGGTCTAGACAAGAGCATCCTTACCCGAATTAGGACCAAATAAAGAGACTAGAATATCATCAACATTCTCCAAGCCAACCAAGTTCTCTAGCAGATTCACATCCCAGTTGTCTGACAAACGACACTTTTTAATTTTCAACAAAGGCTGACCCACGACTGGCAAGTCATTAATCAAGGGGCCATTATCTCGCCATTTGTCATACCAGAAAAAAATATCTCCTTCTCTAACTCTCCATTTAGAATTATTCAACACTAAAGGGATGCAATGAGTAATCATTTTCCAAAATCTCGAACCTTTATCAACATCTATAAGGAACCAAGGTTTCGAACCCACATATTTAGCCTTAAAAAGATTTGCCCAGAGAGAATTACCTTGTAGAATGTTCCAGGCAAACTTCATGTGTAAGGCTGTTGGAGTGTCTTGGAGAAGCCTCAGCCCGAGACCTCCTTCTGCCACAGGCCTACAAATGTGTTTCCAAGCTACTCATTTCTTCTTATATTTTTCATTTGACTCACCCCAAAAGAATGAGCTCATCAGCTTATGGATCTTATTGATTACTGCTTGAGGGACCTATAAAACAACAAATAGGTGAAGGGCCATACTCGAAATAACATTACGTAACAAAACCAATTTCCCTCCATAAGACAGTAGCCGCATTTTCCAACCACTGAGTTTTTGCCTCACTTTATTCACCATGTCTTCAAGATGTAATTGCTTAAGACGACCAAGGATAATGGGCACTCCAAGATATTGGAACGGGAAATGCCCCTCCACGAAGCTAGTGCTACGGAAAATATGTCTCTTATGAATAGGGGAAATTTTACTCAAGCAATACAAAACAGACTTTTGTTTATTAATAGCTTGTCCCGACCATCTTTCATATTGGCCCAGAATACTTAGAAGCACTTGAACTGATCTTTGGCTCCCATTAGAAAAAATAACCACATCATCAGCATACATTAAATGAGAAATAATAGGCGTACCTCAGGCCTGATGGAAATGTCAAAATCTATTCTCAGCCACACTCCGATGAATCATCCGGGAAAGGATCTCCTGCTGGATAATAAATAAATAAGGAGATAAGGGATCACCTTATCGAAGGCCACGGCCTCCCGGGAAAAAGTCTTTTATTGTCTCATCCATCATAATCGAATACAAAGGGCTAGAAATACAAAAGAAGATCAAGTCACAAAATTGAGTTGAAAAACCAAAACTCAACATGACCTTTATCAGAAAATTCCAATCCACGCGGTCATATGCTTTTGCCATATCTACTTTTAACATAATGTTGCCACCATTATTCCTCTTATTAATAAAATGAATCATTTCCTGAGTGAGGCTTATATTTTCAAAGATACTTCTACCTGGGTTAAAGGCTCCTTGCTCCAATGAAACCAGTCGAGCCAAGAGACTAGTTAATCGATTCACAATTATCTTGGAGCAAAGTTTATAAAAAACTGAGCAAAGATTGATGGGATGAAACTTGTCAAAACCTGTTGGAGAGTCCACCTTTGGAATTAGGACCAAATAAGAAGTTGTAAAAAACTTGGGAAGAGAATTAGATGCAAAGAATTCCAACACTGCCTTCCACAAATCATTTTTAACCACCTCCCAACAACTCTTATAAAAACTGGAGTCGAAGCCATCAGGGCCAGGAGCACTGTTAACCAGAATAGAAGATAAAGCAGCAAATACTTCCTCCAATGAGGACGCACTAACAAGGGAGGCATTCTCCTCTGTAGAAATAACCGGATCTATAAGACCATCAAAGATTGGTTGCTCAACCGGTGGCTCACCTTGGAGAAAAGATGAAAAATAATCAACTGCACCTTGGTGGATGCTCTCTGGGGACTCAAACACCACATCATTCGATCGCATATTTAGTACCCACTTACGTCGTTTCATGGCTAGGCAGGCATGAAAAAATTCTGAGTTCCAGTCACCATCCACCACCCACTTTAGCTTTGCCATTTGATTCAGTCGAATTTCTTCCCGATGCTGCCAAGTAGCCAATTTCACATTTGCCACCTGTAACTCTCCATCTAGATTTTCATCCCAGTTTAATTGAGACTGAAGTTCAAGCTCCTCAACCTATTATTCAAGATCAGTAATCTGGCCCAACGTATGACCGAAGACCCTTTTATTCCAATCCCGCAAGGCAACCTTAGTCTATTTTAACTTCATAACCAAATTCTAAATGGCTGGACCACCCTCACAAGATGACCAAGCTTGCTGAACACAATCCAGAAAGTTATGGTGCTCCACCCACATCTGTTGGAAACGAAAAGGGGTTGGACCATAAGAGAAAGGGTCTTGCTTGAACTCTATAAACATAGGTGCATGATCTAAAGTAGATCGAGGAATATAAGAACAAATAGCATTAGGAAATACCGAAAGAAAAGAGACATCCATCAGAACACGGTCCAACCGTGCCCAAGAACGAGCAAGGCCATATTGCCCATTACAACAAGAAAAAGCACTCCCCTTCGATGCCATTTCAAGCAAACCCCCATGTTGAATCTAGTTGTTAAAATCCTCCATAGCTATAAGAGGTCGAGGCCTACTTCTTTGTCTCTCTGACTCATTCCGGATAATATTAAAATCACCAACAAAAATACACGGGTCTGAGCCCATATTCTGGATGCTGAGAGCATCCCACAAAATGAGTCGTTCAGCCATAGTACATTTTGCGTCAATAACCGTGAGCAAAAACTTTTCAGCACCTTCGCCTAATTTGAGAGAGATATATTGCCCTCCCATTCGAACCAAACTCACCTCAAGGATACTATCCCAAAAAATCCAAATTTTGCCCCCTTCAACCTCATTTGAAATAAAATTATCAGATTTCAAAACACATCCCAACCTCCTAGCAACATCAAGATCTTGAAAATATTCCAATAGAGCAACAATTTTCGGTCTCAACTTACCTGTCAACTTTTTTAATCTACCTTTTGAGGTCCCAACTCCCCTAATGTTCCATACAAAAATGGGATCAAGCATTGAGAGGGGTTAGAGAATCGAGCAAGAATCCGAGAAGAACTTCTCATTTTAACAAAATTCTTTTTCTTATATTTTCTTTTACCTTCCTTGATCTCAGATTCTGCCAAGTAGTCCTTATCTTGAGGGAAAACTTTAGGGTGTAAATCTAGTTCCGTTTCAGAAACAGTGTCATCCACAAACGGTTGCTCCTCAGTTGGTCCATCTTCTAGTGCCACGGCATCCACCTCAATCTCCTAGACTATAGATGTATCCTCCCTCTCAAATGATGCACAAACATCAGTATTCGAAATCACAGCCCCATGTATTTGTCTCGGCATTGATTCATTTTTTGTGCCTGAAAACATAACAGTATCCATATCTCGAGATGTAACAGCATACTCCCCACTAGGCCTCGAAGTCCCAGCAGTATCCAAAATCATAGCAGTATCAAGAATTATCGGATCCACTTCAACAGCAGCTACATGCACCATTGACAAGATAGGCACCAGTCCCTCATTTGTCTGTGAAGTACCCCCCGCTGGATCAATAACAGAACCATCCCCAACTGTACTCGAGACCACAATATCACTCGGAACCACAGTTGCAGTCGGACTCACAACTGCACTCGTAACCACAGTATCACTCAGAACCACAGTTGCACTCAGACTCACAATTGCACTCGGAGCCATCTCAGGAACCACAGCAGAGTCCCCATTCCCATCCGATTCTTTCTGCCATTTCTTTCCTGCCCGTGCCTTCCCCATCTTAGGAATTTGATCAACCCGACAAGTCTGTGAATTATGGCCTTGCATTCGACACTTACAGCATAATGCAGGAAGTGTTTCATAAACAACTTCTTGTTTCCTACTAGATGGCAAACCCGGTGCTCTAATCCAAAAATGAGAGAGAGGTTTTTTGGCAGCATCAACCTCAACACACAGCCTCACCCCATCCGATCACATGGCACAACGCGTCAGATTATCTCGACAGATGAAAGTGCCGATAGGGGCCATAAGGATACTAAAAAAAGCTTCATTGTAAAAATTAAGAGGGAGTTCCAGAAGAGAGATCCATACTGGTACCCGAAAAGATTCATCATCCTCTGTGAATTCCGGCGTCCATCTAAACGCCTAATAAAAAATCCCATTAATCTCGCATACATCCCTTGACAAAGCCTTTGTGAAATCAGCTTCATTTGTCATACGTACAAAAACATTCCTTGGCCTTCTCATAGAAGAAACAACCGGAGTGGACGAAAGACCCCAACGATTATGTATAAACGAACGCACAACATCTAGAGACAGACATTGCTTCAAAAATTTCAGAATCACTGAGTAACGAAAGGGTTCCGCTAACTTGGTGATCTCCTCATGTGAAAACTGGAAATAAACTTCACCGTCCAGCACCTTCGATGGTCTATGTGGCAGCACCATCGCAGGGATGGGCTGGGGGATAGCGGCCACCAGATCGGCCAAGGAAGGCCGATCGGTGCCACTATTTGTGGCTGCCATGCAGCCAGCCGTGTAGGCCCACGCAAGAAACAAACAGCAACCCTAAATCTCACGTAGAGAGAAAAAGGGCAGAAACGTCTTAAGAATGTATATATGATCAAGAAATGTTTATCTGTTTCATGATACGCCATTTCATTCATCACACGTACATGTCACGTTACGTTATGTCATGTCATATGTCATTTCATTTCACATCATGTCTAGAGTACAGAGTATGTCATGAAAAAAAATATTTTTTCAATGAGTAATGCTAGGTACAAGTCTCAATTAGACAAGTCTCATACAAGCCCTTTGTAAAAAATAGATCCCACTAATAAAAAATAGTTTTTTTAACACTTTTTTTAGGCGGTGTCCACTTTTTTACAAGGGCTTGTATGGGATTTGTTTATTTGAGGCTTGTACAAATCATTTCACTTTTTCAATCATATATGCCTAGGATATTCCTGGCATAATCACTATGATTTTTCGAGTATCTTCATTGATAATTCACGCAAGGTACTTTTGGTGTAATCATTTTGATTGTTAGAGTACCTCTACCAAAATGCTCATGGCGAAATTATTCTAATTATCAGAGTATTTTCATTAAAGCTATTACTAGGTACTCCTAGTGTAATCATTCTGATTATTAGGGTATCTCATTGAAAATACTCATGGCGTAATCATTCTGATTTTCTAAGTGTTTCTAACTGAATACATTGGGTGGAATCATTCTAATTGTTCACTATTCCTAACAAAACAGATGGCAAAATCAACTGATTGTCAGAGTTCATGTTCAGTTTCACGTTCATTTCATATTAAGTTTCAGTTCATGTCAGTTACAGTTCATATTTAATTAATCAGTTATTTATGAACAAGATTTCAAGTTCATGTTCAAGTTCAGTTTCAAGTCAATTTCAAGTTTCAGTTTCATGTTTAGTTTCACATCATGTTATTGCACGTTCATGTCAGTTTAGTCTCAAGTTCACATCAATTCAATTCAATTCATGTTAGTTCAAGTTATGTCAGCACATGTCATGCTGTTTGTCAAGTCAAGTCGTGTTTATTCATATTCACTTCAGCATTCATCTTTTTACTGTCATACATGCATCTATACACTGCTAGTTAAAGTTATTTGTTAACTTGTTAAGATTTATAATCAAGTCTCACTTGATAGTCCCAACTACCATTTCCCCCAGAATGGTAGACAATGTGTCAGGATCTAGAGAACCCACACATGGGAGATTGGACGAGGTCGAATCGAATGTGGAGCATAGACAATGAGTTGATGGAGCCTATCCGCCATTTTCTGGACATCAATTTGGATATCATAGTTGAGCTGCGTGAGCGGCTCAGCAATTTAGCATAATAATTTTATTTCTAGATTGTAGTTATGGAGCTTTGTCTCCAGTACTCTTTATGTTACAAACTTGTTTGACAAGTACTGTAGCCTTTTGGATATCAGTTATCACGTGAATTTTATGAAGTATAGTTATGTTTTGGAATATATTACTCTAGTATATAGTATTGTTCAACAAAAAAAATTATCAACTGCGAATATTGCATATTGTTAGTTGCATGCTAGGTGCATTGCATCTTTATTTGTCATGAACGGAGACATATAACCTTGTGTTACATGTCCTAACGTTTCAGAATCACTAAATTCCAAGTAGAATCTAGGGACGTCACACAAGAAGTCTTGAAATATGCTTGCATGTAAGCCTTCGAGACCTAATTGTGGTGAAAATGATGATGGAAAGTTAGGAGAAGCTCTTATATCTCGTTCTGCCATGTCTGACTTTGTCAATTTCATTGACTCAAATGCATTGTATTATTTTCCTTTCATCGACTCCAAGAATAATAATTGATTTTATACAAGGGATGGAGTATTTACTTGGTGAGAATAGATCCTTGGAAAACCAATATTCGACTTTTGTATTCCTATATGTTTTATTATTGAGAAATATTCTATTTAGATAAGAACCACTATAATCATTCTCTTGTCTTGCTCAAGAATACCATCAGTTGTAAGTTTTGTGCATCTTTATTTAAATTCTAACGAATGTGGTTCCCACATTATGTTCCTTTATTTTTGTCCTCAAAACTAGAATCAGGTTTGCTTTAAGAATAGTCTTAAGCAATTGATGGGTTTCATTTTTGTACAGGAGAATGAATCTGGTCAGAATGATAAATATAATCATAAAAGTGTGTTTCTCATGCACATATGCTTCTAGATTTAGAAGAACAAATTGCTGTTAGTGCCATTGATTAATTTGATTTTATAAAAGGGCCATTCCCAATCACATGCTTGGGTGCTTCCTCTTTATTGTTGACCTTTAACTACATCTTTACTTTCCAAAATTAAAGAAAAAAGAAAATACTACTCTTACAGCTAGTTTCTACCGTTGTGAGTTTTTTATTTTTTATTTTATTTAATGATTAAGTAAGAATTTTTTAATAATATTATGAATTTTTTATTTTTTTAAATATATTTAAATGTGTTTAAAAAATACATGTAAAAAAATATATATATAAAAAAAAAAAACACATTCCAAAAACACCAGTGAGAGCCCTAGCGGGAGCTCCCAACGGTAGGAGTAGCACCGCTCAAAGAAAAATGTTGCAATTTATAAGGGGAGGCTACCGCTCACTAGCAGTAAACTCTATCTTATTAATTTTGTTTCAACTTTTGATCCTATAAAATATACATATTTCTCATACATGTTGCTTAAGCCCCCCCAAATTATTGATCTCATACATTAATCATTTGCCAATTTTTTTTTTGGGGAGAATATGAAGGAAAAATGGGATTTTGTAGATTGGGTAGAATATGTCGTGGTCTAAGTGCAAGTAACTTAATTTCGATTCTTAGATTTTGTGAATATCTCACTATATCTTGTGAATAATAGTGAAATTGTTTAAGTTAAGATATTTTATTGAATTTTATGAAATGAGATAGAAAAAATTGAATAAAAATATTAAAAAATTGTATGAATATAATTTTTTTAATATAATTTTTTTAAAATTTGAAAAAATAATATTATTTTTCGTGTTTTATTTAGGAGTTTGAGAAAACTGTAATGATTAAACAATAATATTTGAAAAGAAATATATGAAAATACTTGAGAACAATTGTATTGTAGAACGACCCTTAGCCTCTTTCACTCTTCCATCATCCTTCCACCCTTTACCTTGCACAATGGAAGGAGGGAGGAGACATCTCTCACACCTACTAGTATACTACATGTGGTAGATGAGAGCTCACCCTTTTGAGTTTTGTGTTTTAACTTTCTATTTTGCTTCTCGGATTTATGTTTTATTTTAGTACATAGTAGAGCATGTAATGATGTGATGCATAAAATTGGACATGTGAAAAATTTGCTTCTAAGATTTAAGTGAAGTCAACTGTGGGGTGGATGAGAGTGAATTCCATCCTTCCATTTTTTTTTTTAATTTTAGTTTTTCTATTTTGTTTTGGGTTAAGTAATGATTATTTTGTTGCCTTTTAATGTTTTTAAATTTATCAATTTTCTTTTTTGATTTTTAAATTTTATCAGTTAGGTCTTTCCCCCATACTTCCACTCGAGTATTGATATACACGCAACATGTTTTCACAGCACATTCTACAATAATATTATAAGATGATGATATTTTTGTAAAGTAATGTTACTTTTATAAAATGTTTTACAAAATTATATCTCATTTAACACATTGTTCTGAAAAATATTGTGTATAAATAATTTTCCTTTCCACTAACTAACCTAACAAAATGACAAGGTAACATACTCTTATAAAATGTTTTACAAAATTACCTATCATTTAACACATTGTTATAAAATGTGTTGTGAAAGATATTGTGTATAAATTATTTTCCTTTCCAATAACTAATCTAACAAAATGACGGGATAACATGATTAGACACTTCGCTAAAAAATAATATAAGAGTATAAAAAATATTTGATAACATTAAATTTTTTAGCCATGTGTAAATAAATAAAAAAAAGAAACAAGCGAAAGTGAACATACAAATATTTTTAAAGATAAAAACAGTTACAATGTAACAAATATAAAATAACACATAAAACAATAAGACACTAATATGGTCAACCAGAAAACTAAAAATGGAAAAGAAATTGAAAATAAAACCTAGAAAAATTTAAGAACAAAAAGTAGAAAATATGCAAAATATAAAGAGCTAAAAAGAGAAGGGGAAGCTATTATAGTTATACTCATTTTTAATTTTGAATTTTTTTATATACCCTTTCAATTTTTTTGATTATCTATTTTTTTATTAAAATTTTTTATTTTTATAATTTTTATATTTTAAGTATATTTCTTTAAAAATACTTGAAATTTTATTATTATACTAAAGTATGTCCAGACTGTCTCCTAGCGAATTTTGGACTTAGATTTCTTGCAGTTTTCTTCTATGATTTTTTTCTTGATTTAAATTGCCCTTAAACCCCATCATTATCCTTATTTGAAGAGTCCTACACTCATTGAAAGTTCTTAACTTGTTTAACGTCTTGTCCAATTGAAAGTCCTCATTTGAATTTGACTTGGCTTTGACTTGCTTTTTTATAGACTCTGAAATTAAACATAAAAATCTGTTTAGGAGTATCTCAAAGTAAATAGAAACTCAAATAAAAAATACACATTAATTCCTATGATTTCTATTAACATTTTAGCATTATAGTCCAATAATAAGGTATTTAAAGTGCACTTTTGTACACTTATCACACTCCAACTTGCTTATTGCTAGTCCCTAGTAATATCTATGCAAAATAAACGAAAAAGACTAAAGAAAATCACTAAAATAATCTATTAATTTACATTTTCCAGATTCACATATCAAAACAATCTAAAGAATCTAATAACTCCATCAAAATCAATCCATCTATAGCAATTCGCAAAGTGTGAGTTCTCTAAACCATAACCGTCTTACCACTAACCTTGACATATGCAACATCAAGAATGTCTCAAGTAAAATGTTCCATAACTCACGGGTATAATAGTGTTTCATGTAAGAACTCTTTCTATGGAGCTGACAAGTGGTGTACACACATTTACATGGAAATTTAGGTAATTATGAACAAGTAATAAATAAACATTGATTTTATGATAGGACATTAAATTTTCTCAAAGATAAAAACATTTACAATGTAACAAATATAAAATAACACATAAAACAATAAGACACTATTATAGTCAACCAGAAAAACTAAAAATGGAAAAGAAATTAAAAATGAAACCAAGAAAAATTTAAGAACAAAAAGTAGAAAATATGCAAAATATAATGTAGTTAAAAAGAGAAGGGGAAGCTATTATAGTTATACTCATTTTTAATTTTGAGTTTTTTTATATACCTTTTCAATTTTTTTGATTATCTATTTTTTTGATTAAAATTTTTTATTTTTTTAATTTTTTATTTTAAGTATTTCTTAAAAAATATTTGGAATTTTATTATTAAATTTTATTTTGAGTCAATTCTTTTATTTGTGGGTTTCTTTTTAAAAAAATATTGCTTTTTCTTTCTATTTTTATTCTTTTGAAAATTCCTTTAATATTTTTATTTTTCAGTCTTATTAAAATAGACATGTTAAATTTACAAAGCAAAATGATAAATTAGTTAACAAAAATACAATGGAGGGATCTAATTGATAAGTTGATTGTATTAAGGCTCCGTTTGGATATATTAACCGTTTCATTTTATTTTTTCTTATCATTATAATTTTATCAAATTTCCATATAAAATATAATAAATAATTTAATTTTTTGAAATCTTAAAATAATAATAATATTAAAAATATTTTATTCACTTTCAACTTTGATCTCAACTCATCTCATCTCAACTCACTATCCAAACCGCACCTAAATGATAGTCATGCAAAATAGGAGACTATTCTTGTTTTCTTGAGATTTTTTGAACTTTTTGTTTTTAAGGTATTTTAAGTATTATTTGAAATCGAGTAATGATACATGCAGTCATGGAGTGAGCAAGTGTCTAGCAGTCGCTTTAAAAAAAAATTGAATCAACTATTAAAAAATTAATTTTTTTTTCATATGAATCTCATATTTATTCTCTTTTTTCAAAGTGATTATGTGATATTTACATACTCATAACTGTAATTATTATTTTTCATTAAAAACATATTATTTGTAATTTTATAAAGTTGGACATAGATTCTTAAGTAACGATAGCGGTACATTTTTAACGATTAGAGGTACATTTTTTTATAATTTATTTTCTTCTGTTTTCAATACAGAATATTTTTATAAAATAATTAATTTAACACATAATTATAAAAAAGTCACGTGTCAATATTTTTTTTAGATTTATATTCAGAAATTAAGATGGTAGGATTTGACACAAACACATTTTATTGATTTAGGCTCGTTTGGACATTGAGATAAGATGAGATGAAAAAAATTTAGATGAATTAAATAAAATATTATTTTTTAATATTATTATTATTTTAAAATTTAAAAAAATTAAATTATTTATTATATCTTATATAAAAATTTTAAAAAATTATAATGACATAATTTTTGAATCGAAACAATCTCTTAACGTAAAAGATATAAAAAAAATTAAAAACTCAGATATTTGTCTGTTGCCCTTCGCTCGAAGCAGAGCCCTATATTTTTATTTTATTTTTTTCATTTTATTGTATTTTCTTCCGTAGCACCTCCGGATTCTATCAGCCAAAAATTGGCAAGAACTTGTTCAAGCTGCCGCCACGGTTTCAGGCTTTCAGCCCTCTCTCTCCCCCCTCTCCCTCTGTTTGTGCGCTAAAACCTCTCCTGAACTCTCCAAAATAGTCGAAGACTCTTAGTAAAATCTAATTTTTAAATCTTTCTCTCTATGTCTCTGTTGTAGTGCATTTGTGAAACTGTTCTGGGATTCTTTCTTTTGTGGGTTTAAGTTTAAATTATTGGGAAGTACTCCTTTGGGTTTTCTTATTGATGGCGTTAAGGGCTTCATCGAAACTACTCAGACATGTTTTGAACAAAAAGCTAATCTCAAGTTCTCATATAAGTGCCAGACATTGCGCTTCTGCTGCAGAAGCTGCTCCTAAAATCCCTCAGTCTTCCAAGAAAGTATGCTCTCTCTCTCTCGCTCTCTCATGTATATGTATGTATTATGTCTGTAGGTATGTATGAGTTTCGATATATCTGTTTAATTGCTGAGAAAATGGAAATTTTGCCAATTTCTTCAAAATATGGTGGAGCGGTCTTTTATTTCATGAGGTAGTGGAACTTCGTTGCTTGTTTATAAGGGGGAAAAGGCATTATCTTGGGACATTCTGCAGACGTAATTTTGACAGGGTTCAGTCAGAGACTATATATCTTCTGGAGAAGATTCAAATTTCCCTAGATTGTCTGTCGGGGTGAAGCATAATTTTGTAGTTTAGAAATTGTGCAACGGCCTTTCAAGGGTTGCTTTTTTTTTTTTTTTGTTTTGTTTTGTTTTTTTTTTTGTTTTTTTGTTTTTTTTTTGTGTATTTGTTTTGGTGCGTAAAGCTTGATTTAGTAGCACCTCATCCATTGTAGCTTTTAGTTCAGAGAGTAGCTTGGCATCAACTAGCATTGACGTAAACTTTCTCTGGTTACTTCCTCCCTCCCTTCGTTATCTTAATAGCCTCCATGTTACTAGTTTTATACAGTTTCTGGCAGGGAATTTGTTATTTTGTTTGAAGTTTTAGCAACTTTTTCTGTCACCAGTTTCTTTCAGTAGTTGACGAATGTGTTTGCCTTTAAAAAAGTGCTGGAAACATGTATCTTTTCTTTTATAATTACATTGTAAAGGAGGAATCTATGACCGGAATTACATTATCCTACAAGCAGTTCTCTTAAATGGATTAAGATCCCCTAAAGTTCTTATTTGAACTCTAGAGCCTAGAGTGGGAGAGAGATAGACGTATAAAATGGACCTTACAGAATTTATTGAGTATTTAATGCTGCTCAAGAAATTTACTTGGGCAGCCGTAAATATTGTGGAGCCCACTTTATATGTGTGTGTGTGTATACCACTTTAGGTCCTAGAACTCGGGCAGGAACTCTAGGGGTTCCATATCCCACTAAAACACAGTTGCGTTGTTGCTCTCTCTCTCTGTTTTTTCTTCTTTTGGTTTTGAGTTGCGGAAACTTAGGCCCCGTTTGGATTGCAAGATGATCACATCTCATCTCATCTTGTCATCTCATCTCAATATCCAAACACCACAAACACAAACACTTTTCAATTTCAAATATTCAACTTTTTCATCTAATCATTACCTAATCATTACAACTTTCCCAAACTTTCAAACAAAACACAAAAAACAATTCAATTTTTTCAAATCTCAAAACAAAGATAATATTAAAAAATTATATTCTAACAATATTTTAACTTTATAATATTTTTATTCAACTTTTTTTCTCTCCTTTCCCAAAACTGCAGAAAACATCTTAACTCAAACCATTTCACTTCTATTCATAAACCATTTCACTACTATTCACAAATTTCTCATCTCAACATCCAAACGAGGCCTTACTCTGCTTTGTTATATCCATAAAAATTTGAAGTTTCAAGGCTAAAACTGTCGCATGATTTCTTTTTTAAAATTATCTATTATTTTTTTATGACATCCCCATGGTAATTCAGCAGTGAAATGAAATAATTTTTTTTATTTGTAGCGCATGCCCATTTTCAAGCAAATAAGATAATTTGAATTGTACTATTTTGTTTGTGGGTATTGCCAATTTCTTGTTATATACTTTTTCTTTCTAGTACTGGTGTACAATTTATAAATGGAAGACTTTGTCTGATTCTGAAATGTAGCCTTTGGTTATTTGAACTGTAGGGAAGGCTATTGACAGGAGCCACAATAGGCCTAGTTATAGCTGGAGGAGCTTATGTGAGTACTTTGGATGAAGCAACTTTCTGGTACTTCATTCAGATCTCTGAGTGATACAAAAATCTTTTTCTTAGTTCACGTTAAATCTTTGCATTTTTTTGCCATTACAATGACAGTGTTTCAGTAAAAGTTCGTACATTTAAATGAACCTAGTCGTGATTATCATTCTTACGGAAATTGACATAGCACATAATGGGTTCTTCTTAGGCCAAACCTGATGTTTGAAAGGAAATGTCTGTCTCAATACATTGCTCTGAATCTCAGTGTAAAAGCGGCAGCAAACTATTACAAAAATGGAGCAATTTGTTTTAGTTTTTGCTCTTTTTGTTGTTGTTGCTCTGTCTGGAGAAAGATACAAAAATGCTTTCAGGGGAAAATTTAGCAGAATTATCCCCCAAGAAAAAGGTCTACCATAGCATTTTATTGACTCTTTTTTTCTAGTATTCTAATCGAGAATGTGGTCATTTTTTTTCTTGTTTTTAGTTTTGAGATGAGAGAGATTTTCTGCACGTTGCTCAAGAAGCTCTGGATACACCTTGATGAATAGGATATGAATCTTTTTTAGTCCAGTAATATTATTGCGTGTGAGCTTTCTTTAATTTTCCAAGTATAGGAATTAAAATTACTTGGATATTTGATTACGACACTGTTGAAATATAAAGTCTAACAATTTATGAAAAAATGTTTGAATACAGAAAAATATAAATATATATTTGTTTATTAGATTTTACGTCGTGTTGTATCATACTTCTTGACAAAAACTTGCATTGGCATATCTATACTGCATCCATATCCCATGTTCCTATTCATTCTAGTCTTCATAGGAGTTACCAGTTGGTATCCTACTAATTGAAAAGGTTTTCTGCACTTTCCTATGGGGACAAATTGGGGATGAAACCAAGTTCCATCTTGTTAGTTGGGACAAGGTTTAATCCCCGATATCTTGTGGAAGTTTGGGGGTTCGTAAAGTAAGGATCTTTAATAAGGCTCTCCTTGGGAATTGGTTGTGGTGGTATGACCAGGAGGAGGTGTTGTGGAGGGTGGTTATTGATTCCAAGTATGGGAGCGTAGTGGGGGATGGTGCTTTAATGAAGTTAGGGGTGCACATAGGTTGGGTTTGTGGAAAAATAATATAAATGGATGGGGAGGGTTTCCCAAATATTTTAGATTTGAAGTTGGTGAAGGCTTTAGAGTTTGTTTTTGGCATGATGTTTGGTGTGGTGATAGGGCTCTTAAGTTTGCATTTCCCACTCACTTTCAGATTGCTTGAGATAAGGAGGCTTTGGTGGTGGATATGATGGATAGCTCTAGTGGCTCTATTCAGGAGAGGTTTGGATTCAGAGATGAGTTGAGATGGGTTGAGATGATTTGTGAATAGTAGAATAAAAGTTGAATTATTTATTATATTTGGTGTGGGAATTTGGGAAAGTTGTTTTGGGATTTGAAAAAGTTGAATTGTTTATTATATTTTGTGTGAGAATTTGAGAAAGTTGTAATGATGAGATGAGTTGAGGTGGGTGTTGAATCCAAACATCTTCTCAGTGTTTTTGGGGGATGTCTTTAGAATATTTGTAATGTTGTGGTGGATAGGATGATCTGGTTTCATTCAGAGATTAGGAGATTCACGGTTCAATCTTTGTATTAGGCTTTGGCAATCCGGAATTGCAACATGTTTCCTTGGAAGAGCATATGGAGACGTAAGGTACCCCCCAAAGTAGCTTTTTTTGGGTGGACTGCTTCCCTTGGGAAAATCCTTACCACTGGTAATCTAGTGAAAGAGGGCTTATTGTCATTGTTTGGTGTTATAGGATTGTGTGAGTGACTTATAGAAAGAGCGAACCGAGAACATACCTTTTCCAGCAGGTACCCACCACAACGTATCAGATCCTTGAGGCCTTGGTTTCATGGAGTAGAGTCTAAAGAGATCCTCAAAGCTGTCAATTTCCCAATCTTGGGTTGCCCTAGTAAAGCTCACATTCCATTGTACTAGATCACCAGCTATTACCATGAGATCATTGGCCACTGAGGCTTCATTCTCACATGCAATCCTGAAGGCTGAAAGGAAAGAATCCTTGAGTGCATTATCTCCACACCATAAGTAAGAATTTAATTCTAGATCCATTTCCCATCACAAGTCTAGTGTGACGAGCAAAAACCCCAACCCTCTTCTAATATGCTTCCAAACTCCCTAGTGCTCCACCTCCCCCATAAACCTCCCTACTTGGCATCAATTACCAATTTCCATAGAGTTTCTGGTTCCATATTGTATCGCCACAACCATTTCCCAAGAAGGACCCAATTGAATCTAATGCCCAACCCGCCAAATGAAATTGTGAAGCTTACCTTATCCCACTTTACTAGATGGAATTTGAATTCATCCCTTAATCCGTGCCAAAGGAAATCCCGATAAAGTTTCTCAATACGGGTTGTCACGCTCGCTGGAATTGGGAATAAAGATAAGAAATAAGTAGGTAGATTTGACAAGGTGCTTTTGATTAAGGTGACCCTTCCGCCTTTCGATAAGTACAATCTTTTCCAACCTGCCAATCTACATTTGATTTTCTCAATTACTGTATCCCATATAGATATAGCCCTTGATGCAACTCCCAAAGGAAGTCTGAGGTAACTCATAGGAAGAGAAGAAACTTTACATCCAAGAGAGCTAGCCAAGCACTTCACATGTAGGAAGATCTGGGGAAACAAGGTGCTCCCCAAAGCGACATTCTTGCTTGGACAACTTCTCTGGGTAAGATTTTGATGATGGATAATTTAAGGAAACACATGGTGATTATATTGGACTGATGCTGCATGTGTAAAAGAAGTGGGAAGACTGTGGATCTTCTTCTGCATTGTGAGGTTGCTAGAGTGTTATGGGAAGATGTATTCAGACGAATAGAGCTAGCTTGGGTTATGCCTACCACTGTGGTTGAGCTTCTAGCCAGTTGGACAAATCTAGGCGGTATTCCTCAAATCAGAACTGTGTGGAAGATGGTTCCTATCTGTATTCTGTGGTGCATATGGCAGGAGCGTAACGACCGAATGTTTGAAGACAAGGAGCGCTCATTGGAAGAGCTTAGACTACTTTTTTTAGAACCCTATTTCTATGGGTCAAAGCTATTGATTTCAACGGCCTTGATTTTCATGATTTTCTTGTTTCTATTTCTCACTCCTAGATAAGTGTCACCTCTTATATACCATCTTGTGTACTTGGGCTATACCTATTCTTTTAATACAATAATTTATTTATAAAAAGAAGTTTGGTGTTATATGTGTAAGAAAAGTGGGGAAACCGTGGATTATTTACTCTTACATTGTGAGGTGGCCAGGATATTGCAGGATAACATTTTTAACAGGATTGGAGGGGCTTGGGTGATGCCTAGAAGGGTGGTGGATATTCTTGCATGTTGGAAAGGTCTTCTTGGCACTCCCCAAATTGCAGTTGTATGGAAAATGATCCCTCTGTCTTCTGTGGTGTCTTTAGATGGAGAGAAATGGGCAGTGCTTTGAAGATCAATAGCATTCTTTGGACGAGCTCAAAAGATTATTCTACAGCACCTTATTTTTCTGGACTACCATTATTGACTTCAATGGGATTAATTTTCATGATTTTCTTTTATCCATTTCTAGTTCCTAAATCGTAGATAGGTGTTCTATTTGTATCCCTCTTGTGTACTTGGGCTACGTCTACACGCTTCTATTTATAAAAGTTTATTTTACCTATAAAAAGATTGTTGAAGTGCACATGGAGAAGCTTAGAGCTTTCTTTTCCAATACTTTGTTCTTTGGGTAACTTCTATAGATTTCAAAGGCCCAACTTCCACAATTTTCTTGTTTTGATTCCTTTGTTCTAAATCTCATCTCATCTCAACATCCAAACATCAGTCAAACACAAACACTTTCCATTTCAAATATTTAACTTTTTCATCTATTCATTACAACTTTTTCAAACTTCTAAACAAAACACAAAAAAAACTCAACTTTTTAAAATCCTCTATTCTAACAATATTTTAACTCTATATCTTTTTATTGAATTTTTTCTCTTATCATTTTCCAAAACCCCATAAAATATCTTAACTCAAACTATTTCACTACTATTCACAAACAATTTTACTACTATTTACAGATTTTTCATCTCATCTCATCTTAACATCCAAATGAGGTCAATGTTCTCCTGTATACTGTACCTGGACTATGCATTTTGCATTTTTTAATAAAAGCTACGATTACTTATAAAAAAAGTATAAATGGCTGCCGCTCATTGATTATCAATAAAATCATCACTTATTATTAAAATAAATGTATACTTCTTGTGTATTAGGGGTAACGACCTATTTCTTCATTAAAATTTTGGCTTTCGCATCTTCTCTCATCAATAAATTATTCTTAACCGATCCAAAAAAAATTTCTTATTCATAAAAAAAAATTTCAAAAAAAGCAAGTTGAAACCTTTTTTGTCTGTCTAGGTTTTGAATAAAACCATTTCTTAATCTTCTTCCATACATTTGATTTTGATCTTTCTGTATTTTTTTATGTTTGGTGTACATGTTTTGTCCTATTATAAGAAAATTTGTTTGACCTATTAAAAATTAATCGCTACATTAAATGGACTAATTTTATAATTAACTCGAAGTTTAAACATCAGTAATATTAGTTGTTAATTTTTGTTGATCAAATTTTTGCAGTGGTTGGCTATTCTCAGCTACGAAACTTGTGAATCCTTTCTTTGCCCTTCTAGACCCAGAGTCTGCTCACAGACTAGCTGTCTCAGCTGCAGCTCGTGGTTGGGTTCCAAGGGAGAAGAGGCCTGATCCATCAAATATAGGGCTACAAGTTTGGGGGAGGAACTTCTCCAACCCTATAGGTCTAGCTGCTGGCTTTGATAAGAATGCTGAGGCCGTTGATGGGTTGCTTGGTCTAGGCTTTGGCTTTGTAGAAGTTGGCTCTGTCACCCCTGTTCCACAGGAGGGCAATCCAAAGCCTCGTATCTTCCGATTGCCTCGGGAAGGGTAAGGATGTATATCTTATGTTATTTCTCAGATTCTGATTGCATATCTTGTTTTTCTATACAGTATCATTATTGTGAATTGAAACGCCTTCATCTCCCCTTCATTGCAAATTTTCTATGCACTTTGGAAAGTATGTGAAGGTTCTTGCACATTCAAAAGTTTTGAGGTCTGATAGGTTAAACTTCTCAAAAAATCTCTTCTGATTTAAGTGCTGCCAAACTGCTTGATCTTTTGGCCAGTGCTATCATAAACCGGTGCGGTTTCAATAGTGAAGGAATTGTTGTTGTTGCAAAGCGGTTGGGTGCCCAGCATGGTAAGAGGAAGTTAGATGAAACTTCAAGCCGTTCATCTTCCTCTACTGATGAAGTCAAACATGGAGGCAAAGCTGGACCTGGCATTCTTGGGGTCAATCTGGGAAAGAATAAGACAAGTGAAGATGCTACTGCAGATTATGTACAAGGGGTTCATACATTGTCCCAGTATGCCGATTACTTGGTAGATATTCTTTTTTTTATGAACGCTTGTTAGATATGTTTTTATCTGTTTAATCATGGTTGATCTATTTCTTTGGTTTTTAGTTATAGATTTTAGCATTTTAGTTGTACATATTAAGTAATGGAGTTATGTATCTTTTTTGGTTCATCATGGATACTTGCTGCATTAACCATATGCTTTCCCTGTCTGGCAAAATGAAATATGCTGTAAGTCTATATAGTTCTAACAATTTGAATTTCAATTGTTGAAAGGATAAAAAAGTAAAAAAATATACCAATTTCCTCCCTGTAGGTGTGTGTCAGTTGGCTTTTATTTTTGATAGTATACAAGTAATTCTTTCTTAGACCAATGCTAGATATATCTAATGTTGCTAAGGAACATATATATTGATGGAATAGTTCTAAGTTGAGTATACTTATAAAAAAAAGTTCTTAGCTGAGTATATGAAATTATCAGGTCTTATTAGGTCTAATTACATGAATGTAAACTGTAATTTTCCCAAAACATATATGCTTATAGAGTTCAAAATATTAAAAAAAAAAAAATCAGATAAATGAGGGAGACATTGTGGCAGTTGAGTTCATCCTTTGGTATCCTGTTTCCTCGCACTTCTCATGTTCTACCACTATGACTTAAACCCTTGGCTCACAAAATCATACCCATCAAACCATTGGCGCATGTGTGCCACCACAACACAGAAATGGATTAGGTCAGGTTGATTTACACCAATGGAGAAATCGATGACAAAAGAATAGTAGTGGCTGATGGGCTCAGCCACAATAATGGTGCAACCATAATCATATCTAAAAAGACTAGATAGGTGAAATTTGCAAAAATGGTTTAGAGTCTGCAGCAGGTTGATAGTATTAAAGCAGTAAGTAGGGATTTTTTTTTTTTAAAAAAAAAAAGGTTGCTGGTTTTATGATTTTAATCTGTTGATGGGTAGGAAAAAAAGGAGAAAAATTAGGTTTTTGGAAGAGAATATGGAGGAATGATAATTGTTTGGAATCTGTGGTAAAATCAGGCAAAAAATTGTTAAATATGAAGTCTTTCTGTTTGCTTTTTGTTGTTTTGGGTCTTGAAGAACCTGATGTGGATAATAAATTGTATTCGAGGGGTTATTTTATCTGGCTTTTATTGGTAGCTCTAAAATTTGGGCTTTTATACATTTGCGTGTGACTAAAAATTTGACATTAGTGGAAACCCCCAACTCCAAATATGTCTTTACTTGGATGATGATGGCATTAGTCTCAAGTTTAAGAAAAATTAAAACAATGTGATGGGATGAAGTTAGGTCTTTACTCTTCAACCATATGAAAAAAGTTGGGAGATATGAAAACTTGAAGTACAAGTCCATGAAAGAAAATCAGTCCATTTCTTTTTTGATTATTGTTGGTGAAAGCGTTCAGCACACTTGAGCACAAACGCTGTCTAGAGCATACAATAAAATGTAGAAAGGTTTAGACAGGAAGATAGCAATATATTTAACTTATTAACTCAATTTATTAGAGTATCATGCAAAATGAAAATCACTTGATGAACTAATTACATAAAATTTAAATGTAACATTTTCTATAATTCTCGTGTATTTAGGTGTTCTTTTGTATACTTCATGTGTACATGGGCTATGCCTATTTCATTCATATCAATATAAATTACTTCTTACGTATAAAAAAAATATATATATATAATTCTCTTGTGCTTTACTAAATATACACATCTATCATATTTGATTTCCATAATCAAATTAAAGTACATGTTGAATGAAAATATACCAATCAAATATAAATTAAAGTACATAGGTATTGACTTATTTGCTAACATAAGCAATCGAATATAAATCACATAGAAAGCCAACTTGGACTACTATATCGGGTTCAAAGCATATTCAACAAATGTGACATGTGACTCCATGGCACAGAAATTATATATCAACTAAATATTTAAGAATATTTGTTTACCTTATTTTCTGCACTTTAAGCTCATATATGCTTCACTTTTGGTAAGCAGAGCACTTAGGCCTTGGTGCACTGTTTTACCGACAATCTTTCTGGTGCCAAACCAGGACCTAGAAATCTTTAGCAATATGGAGACATCATTCAATTAATGCAATTTAGAGGCTTATAGCACAACCCCAAGGGGTGGCATAGTGGTCCTGAGGCGAGCCGTATGATCTGGACATCCTTGGTTCGAAACTCCACACTCTTTGGACCATCGGACTGGGGAATTTTCCTCTTGAAAATGTACACTTGCGAGAAAGTGATCAAAGACGATATAATGGAGGGGCCTTTCATGGATTCCATGAAAATGGAAGGTTTGAAAAAAGCCTCAATGCAAACCTTTATTGCTCTTATCCCAAAAAACAAAACCCCAGTGTGGTAGGGGTAAAAGATTATTGGTGGCACGAATCTCATGAATTTCTTGTATCACTAAAATAGCACACATAGGCGCTTCTCTTTTATACGTCCCATATACTTGTGCTCTTGCCTATTCTTATGATCAATAAGATTTTGTTTAGTAATAAAAAAAAATTGATGACTTTGAATGGATACTTTACTAGGCTGATATTTTGTAATAAAATGTTACACACCAAACTTCCCAATCATGGACAGCTCTAAGAAATGTGACATTCCATTGGGGAGTGCCGTTAGATTGGTTAGATTGGTCAAGGAGGTTCACAATCGAGGCTTCCTTCATTCTCGCTATACCAAAGAAGTTTGGATGGGCTTCCTTAAGTGCCCTGTCACCACACCATATGTCATGCCAGAATTTGATTTGGGACCCGTCACCTGCCTCAAAATGGGTAAAACTTGAAAATTTAGTCCATCCTCGTCTAATGTGCTTCCAGAGCCTCACCCCATATGATCCACTCATCTCGTTCGAGCACCAACCTCCCCATGGTCTACCTTACTTTGAGTCTAAAACTGTTCTCTACAAAGCTCCATGTTCTATGGGATATCTCCATAGCCATTTACCCAACAATGCCTTATTAAAAAGCTGCAAATTTTGGATACAAACCTCCTTCAGAAATTGGGGAACAAATGGGCCAATTTACCAGATGAGATTTGAACACATTATTCATCCCTCCCCATAGGAAATCACATTGTATTTTCCCCATACGGTAAGCCACCTTTGATGGAAGCGGAAATAAAGAGAGAAAAAAGTCAATAGGTTGGAGAGGGTACTTTTGATGAGTGAGACTTAGCCACCTTTGGATAACTACATCTGCTTCCAACTAACAAGTTTCCGCTCCATCTTTTCTAAGACATCATCCCAAATGGACATCGATTTGTAATGGGCACGCAATAGGAGGCCAAGATGTCTCTTGGGTAAGTGAGATATCTTACATCCCAAGATAGAATCCATACTATCCACAAGATGCACTTGCCCCATCGGAACTCCATCTGATTTGCCCAAGTTCACCTTCAATCCAAAAACGACTTCAAAGCATAGAAGGAGAGCCCTCAATGCACATATATGATCATGGCTGGCCTCACAAAAAAACAAGGTATTGTCGACGAATAAAAGATGAGATATATTGAGAGAGCCAGGATTTGCCTCCCACACTAAGAAGCTGAATATAAAACCACCCTCCACAACACCAGCTATCATTTTGCTAAATGCTTTCATTATGAAAACAAATAGTAATGGAGGTAAGGGATCCCCTTGTCTCAATCCCTATGAGCTTTGAAAGAAATTGCTTGGTGTGCCCATTAATCAAGATGGAGAAGCGTGGAGTAGAGATGCAATGTTTTATCCATGAGCATCACTTCACCCCGAAACTGCATCTCATGAGCATATAGAGTAAGAAGTTCCAATTGACTTGATCATAGGCTTTTTCCATATCTAGTTTGAAAAGAAGCCTCGCCCCTCCCAACTTGAGTCTTCTATCCAAGTATTCGTTGGCAATAAGCACCACATCGAGTATTTGCCTCCCCTTCACAAAGGCATTTTGGGGATTTGATATTACTTTCTCCACCACCATGCTTAACCTGTTCGCCAAGACTTTAGAGATGATTTTATAAATCCCATTCACCAAGCTAATGGGGCGATAATCTTTAACCTCAACCACACCCAATTTTTTTGGAATAAGAGCAATGAAGGTTTTGTTGAGGCTTTTTTCTAACCTTCCATTTTCATGGAATTCTTGAAAGAATATCACCCTTGATCACTTCCCAACAAGACTAAAAGAACGCCATAGTGAAGTCATCCGGACTTGGAGCTTTATCACCCGCCATACTTTTTAACACTTTCCAAACCTCCATTTCTTCAAAAGGCCTCTAAAGCCATCCATTTACTTGTGGGTCAATAGTATCAAAGGTAAGTTCATCTAGTCTCGGTCGCTAGGAAAATTGTTCCAAAAGCAAATTCTCATAGTAGTTGACAATGTGATCCGCGACCTTGGTTTGGTTAGTGATAGTCACCCCATCTGCCAACAACATATCAATGGTGTGCTCCCTCCTGTGTGAGTTAGCCACCCGATTAAAGAACTTGGTACATTTATCCCCCTCCTTCAACCATAGGGCTCTTGACTTTTATCTCCAAGATATCTCTTCCATGAGAAAGACCCTCTCAAGTTCTACTGACACTTGAGTTTTGTGAGCCCTTTCCACTCCTAACATTTCCCTTACCTCCAATATGTTCTCCAAACCCCCAAGTTCCTCCAAGAGTAGCTTCTTCTGGCCTTCCACATTACCAAACACCGGTTCATTCCAGCTCTTCAAGTCTTTTTTTCTGTGCCTTCAATTTACATGCCAGAATATAACTTGGGAGTTCCTTGGAGTTGATAAGAAGTCCACCATTGTTTAACTCGGTCAATAAAGCCTCTGATTTTAGCCACATGTTTTCGAATTTGAAGTACCTTAGACCTCCTTGTATTCCTCCACAGTCAAGAAGGATGGGAAAGTAGTTTGAACATATTCGGGGTTGTCGCTTTTGAATGAGATTTGGATAATGGGTTCCCCAATCTGAAGAGACCAAGAATCTATCGATCCTTGACCAAGAAGGATGTTCATTGTTGCTCAACCAAGTGTTGGAACTATCTGCAAGAGGGATATCTAATAGATCTTAATCTGAAATTAAATTATAAAAGTCTACCATTGCTGAATTGTAGTTGGGACCACCCGATCTTTCACTTGAGAAACGAGTGACATTAAAATCACCACCAATACACCAAGGCATATCCCATATACTACATAGCTTGGCCAACTCATCCCATAATAGTCTTCTTGCTTGATCTATATTAGGACCATAAACACATGCGAAGTACCATTGGAAGCCATCCTCAACATTCTTAAACGAGGAAGCCACCATGAAATCCCCCATTCCATCCTCCGCCTTTTCCACCACCCATTTATCCCACATAACTAGAATGCCCCTCGATGCTCCATTGGAGGGTAGATAGTGCCAACCCACCTGATTACATGCTCACAAACTCCTAATGATGCTTAAAGAGATCAACTCCAATTTCATTTCTTGTAAACATATAATGTTGTCTTGCCACTTGTGTAGTTGATTTCTGATTGTGAGGCCCTTCTTCTTCTCATTCAGCCCCCTTACATTCTAAGAAATGATTTTTGGCTTCATTGTACAACCTCCTTTGCCCTTTGCTTCACTCTCCCACGATTTGAACTCCCTTCACTTGGCCCCATCATTAACTGTCCAATCAAGCCGTTTGAGCTCCCTAGGTCACTCTTAAATTGTAGTTGCAGGTTGGCAACCACTTTTCTTATCTTCAGCATATGCCTGAATCATACTCCTCCATTGTATGAATTTATTTCATTTTTTTCTTTTAGGAAGAGCTTGATTGAAGTTCCACCATTAAGTATTCAGCAGATGATTGTATGAGGATGTTTATACTTCAATTGCTTTTGAAGGATATATAATCATTGAGAAATTTATTTGGAAGCAATATTGATTTAATAAGAGAGAAGTGTTTACTAAGGTTGTTAAAGCTAAATTCTGGAGGATGAAGGATTGTTTATCAGTGTTGTACAGCCTTAGAGCATGCCTGGAACTGATTTTCCAACAGTGGAATCTTGCCCCATATATTTGTGTTATTCCTTGAGAAAATGTTTTGATTAGTATTTCATGATCTAGAGGTCAAGAGTCTTTAGTGTCTCTTCAGCTGTTTTCAGGTTTATGTTCTGTTTCTCTAATCTGACAATGCATGTGTTATTGTTCTGTAGGTTATTAATGTATCATCACCCAATACCCCAGGATTGCGGAAGCTTCAGGGAAGAAAACAATTGAAGGACCTTGTAAAGAAGGTAAGGTAGTCATGGCATGATCTGACCTTTTTTCCCTATAAAATTAACAGAATTTGCAGCCACAAGTTAGATCTTGTTACGTTTTCTTTTTGTCAAGGTTCAAGCTGCTCGTGATGAAATGCAATGGGGCGAGGAGGGTCCACCTCCTTTGCTTGTGAAAATTGCTCCAGACCTGTCTAAAGAAGATCTTGAAGATATTGCAGCAGTAAGGATGAGTGCATGATTTTTAAAATACTCCTCCATTTCATAATATAATGTTATAATGGTTCCTCCTCTATGATTGCAGGTTGCCCTTGCTCTCCGCTTGGATGGATTGGTATCATTTTTTCCCATTACAAACTTTTCACTTTTTTCCATATCTAGCATTGCTTGTGTGTTCTCTCTCTCTCTCGTGCTTGTTATCGTTGCTTGACTAGGCTTTGATGGTAATGTTAGGAGGACCAACTTTGTGAAATGACATAGGAGTTCCATAGATGATGCTGTAATTACATTGCAATTGGAGAAAACCGTCCTTAATTTGATCAGCAGCAAACTTCAGGTCTGCCATGATTTTGTACAAACTTCTGCAAAAAAAAAAAAAAAAAAAAAAAAAAAAGAGGCCATAGAATAAGGTTATGAGAATTCTTTTAGTTGAGTCTGAATGTAAGAACTTATTCGGAATCGAGCTAACATCAGTGATGCAAAGTGATAATTTGAAATAGCAAAAAAGTAAGATATGGTCTATATGTTTAGACTTGAATTGTGCTCTCTTTATGCCTGAATGTATTATTTGTGCTTCTGAATATCAGTTAATTGAATCACCAGCTCATAGTATTACTTTGAGAATGAGATGAGAGAGTTCATGATGCCCCACTATCCCTTCTATCATGATGGATGTTAGTGTCTTAATTGTTTCATTCAGCTTTTGGAAATTTAAGATTCTTTCTTTTTCTTGCTGTTAATGTATTAAGGAACTCTGATTACATTATTCAACAGTGCGCCCTAGGTCACTCTCAACTCTAAGCAAGCAACTTCATCCCCCCTACCTCTTCCTCCTATTTCTTGAAAAGCTTTTACTGAAGTACCTTCTTTCATGCTGAAAATTATTATCTGTTTGTTCTTATTATAATAGTGGATGCTTGTTTTCTCTATATTTTGGGAAGGATTATTAATGCAAATTATGAGCTCGTGATTCTAGTTTGCACTATGGTTTCAATTTCTTAAATTAGTTGTGCATGTTAAAAACTACCCTTTAATTCTTTCCAGTCTTTGTTGCTTTGATATTTTTATTGTTTGTTAATTTAATTTTATTCTCATAATACATTTTATTCTTGTTTTGGTTTAGATAATATCAAATACAACTGTTTCAAGACCTGATCCTGTGAGTAAAAACCCAGTAGCGAAGGAAGAGGGTGGCTTAAGTGGGAAGCCACTTCTTAATCTCTCTACCAACATCTTGAAGGAAATGTACATTCTAACAAGGGTATGTTGGCTACTTCCATAATTCACGCAACTTGTTTTGCATTAGCTGTCCTGCTATGACAGGGGGTACATAGAGTAAACACGGTTACATACTAGTGTAGAATGTCTCTCTCTCTCTCTCTCTCTCCATGTTCACCACAAGCACAAACTCTGAAGATTGATAATTATCTTGGTCACCAAGAGGTAAAACTTAAGGGAGGGCCAGTCCTGTTCAAAGGCATCCAAAACGAGAGCGTCTCTTTACATGGATATGGATCTCTGTCTTTGACAATTGCTTCTGAACACAGCAGATTGGTCTGTGCATTAAGGGAGGGAGTTGATCCCAAGTTCTATAACATATTTAGTTGCAACTCTCTCCTATTACTAAGACCTTTGAAATATTTAATGATCTATTTCATGTCAGAAATTTTATACTATGGTTTTGCTGTCCTATCATTTGTCTGGAGTTTGGTAGGGGAGAAGTTGGAAAATTGTACGATTCAGCCTTTGCCCTGTATTTATGAAGTTAGAATGAGATGAATATGCCATCACAGGCACCTAAGTCGATGTATCTTCAAAGGTCATCGCGTTGCCCCTCTAAGTTCCATTTTACTCTCCTTTACATGTAGCAAGTCACATGTCAAGGTCCAGCCTAGTGGTCAAACGGCCTGCTTGGGATGAGCTGTAGGCTTAGATATCTGAGGTTTGATTCCGCACTTAGGGTTCCCTTGATTACCTGATACATGGTTTTGGCAGATATGGTCGTTTATCTGGGATTTTTCTCTAGGGATGGGTCAGAAGGGCCCTGCCTTGGCATGGTTCCGCGTTATCATATCATAAATATGTCCAGCAGGTCCATTATTGTTTGTGGAACGTTGTTGACTATTCCTTATATTTTATTAAATCTGGATTGTTTCATTTTTGTGGTTCTTCATGTTTGAATGATCATGCGGAATGTTGTTGACTGTTCCTTATATTTTATTAAATCTGGATTGTTTTCATTTTTGTGGTTCTTCATGTTTGAATGATCATGGATGAGACTTTAATGCACTGTTTATATGTTTTTGTCAGGGTAAGATCCCTTTAATAGGCTGTGGGGGCATTAGTAGGTAATAGCAAGACACCTTCAACCTTGTCATCATCATACTCATTTTTCATTTACATAGCAACTACTATCATAAAAAATTCTTATCCATGATTGTTTTTCATTTACATAGCAACTATTATAAAAATTTCTTATCTATGATTGTAACTACATATGCATTTGATTCAGTGGTGAGGAAGCATACCAAAAAATTCGGGCTGGAGCAACTCTTGTTCAGCTTTATACAGCATTTGCCTATGAAGGGCCTGTCCTTATTCCTCAGATGAAGGTATCTTTGTGGTGCATTTTTTATTTAGTAACTTTTGGAACTGAAAGGATTAAATTTAATGTCTGGATGTACCATAAGAGGCAGGCTTGTCTGGTTAGTGAAAATTTTGAGAAATATTCTGGGATGTGTTTTGTATTTAGTTATGTTGAAGTGGGGAGGAAAAATGATAAGTTGTTGGGATAAAATAAATTTTTTGAGATATGTTTTGTATTGGAGTTTGAAAATTGGGTAGGTAGATTTTATAAAGTTGTTTGTATAAAATTTTCATGAGTTCTTTTTTTTTTTTTTTGGCTTTCTTGTGAAAGTTGTTTAGTTTGTGTTTTTTAATTTAACGGAAACCTAGGTAAATAACTAGATGATTTTTGTTTTTTTAAGAAATAGAAACCTTTATGGTGTTTCAAAGATGCTTATATTGAAGTTGAAAATAGTTTATTGAAAAATTTTGAAAAAATGTCGGAACTAAACATAGCATAGCTTTTCTTTTGGGAGTTTGTAACCAGTTGTTTAAGGCTAGGTACGTAATTAATAGAGTTGCAAATAGTTTTTGTATCTTTAGATGGAAACCATTCCAACTATATAAATTGATTATCCCTAAACAATTTTCCACACTATCTCTCCTAAAAATATTTTATCTCCGTACATTTCTTGTTTCGTTGGTTTTTTTTTTTTTTTGTTCTTGTTTTGTTGGTACTGGTGTGTTAATGGCAACAGCTCCTTGAGGAGTTTAGTGTATTAGTCCAGTCTGGGTACCGTATTGGTTGGCTTTGATGGGGCTATGCAGGGAGGTTTTTATTGATCAGAAGGTTTTTGAGTTCAGAAAGGAGAATGAAGGTGGCGGAGAATCAGAGTAATCGTCGTGTGGTGAAATACATTTCCTTGGATCATGATGCCCTGGGGTGGTTGGGCTCAATGGTGAAGGAATGTGCAGCATCATTGGGCTCTGCAGAGTTCTTGAGAACTCATAGAAAAGGAAATATTGTGTTAATGGTGCGGAGGGGATGTAATTATTATGGCAGATTTATCTTCCTCTCGGAGTTTGGGCATGACAAGAGAAGAGGTCTGATAGTTGTGCCGGAAGGAAGGAAGGAAGGGGGAGGGGTGGAGGAATTTTGAGATATATTGAAGGAGCTCAGTCCCCCCTGGTCTTCCATTGTTTCGAATGTGAGAAACAGAATACCGAGTGCTTTCCAGGTAGGAAACTTGAAGTTGTTTAGGGGTGACGGTGGTGCTCCATCGTTGACAGCAGGTGGTTCATGGTCGTACAGTGAGGTGCTCCAAGCACAGGAGGTACAGTCGCGAGTTGTGAGTGTTGTGGTGCCAGGCGTGGCCAATTCAGAGATCGTGCAGGGTCAAATGAGGAAAATATACTAAGGGTGCTAAGTGACATGGAGGAAAAAGTCGGGTCTTTATTAGATGAAATTTATTGGTTGAAACGCAGCGTTAAGGGAAAGGAGGTGTTGCAGATGGGTTTGGGCCATGATTCGGGCTTTATTGATGGGAGGGGCTTGGGCTGTGTTTCAGGCCAAAAGGAGATGGGCGCGAGAAAGGTGATGCCCGTGATGTTGGGCTCTGGTTTAGGCCAAGCCTTAGGCTCGAAGAAAGGGTGGAGAGCTAAGCATCGAGCGATGCCCGATATATCGGCCTAGGGTCCGAGTCGTCCTCCGGTGGTGCCGATAAGCGCCTTGCTGGTTTCCACACCGGCACAGAAAGAACCGCCGGTTGTGGTCGACCACCACGGTGTGCCGGTAGGGTCATTTTGATAGGAGGATATGGAGGATGGCGAGGTAGTAGAGGTGCAGGTGGGTTTTTGTTGGAGAATGCTCAGACTCAGTCGTGTGTGGTGGTCGAAGGCCCAGATGTTGCTCTTGTGCAGTTAGTGCCGATAGAGGATGGGCATTTAGTTGAGTTCACGTCACCGCCTCATGGGCTATCGTTTGAAAATGTACAAACGATGCCGTGTGTGGTGGATGGAGGCCAAAAGCTGATTCCGGTGCAGTGAGTCATGTCGGAGCATGGCTCTTCATCACTGGGGTCTCCAATGGGTCCTATATCACTGGAGATGGGTTTTGTTCCTGCCAGTGGGGAGTCAGATTCAGTGAGTGGATCAGAATTGGCTTTATTTACTCCTGCCAGCACCAATGAGGAGGGGGTCATTCTAACTCCTTTGCGTACAGTCCCTCCCAGCAGCCCTACTTATGGGTGTTGTTCGTCAAATTGGGTGTTTAAGAAAGTAGAGGAGATTCAAGCTGTCATTGGGGTTTCGTTTGGAGGTTACGAAGAACAATTTAAGGCTCTCCTTTTAGCTCTTGAGGCTAGTCATTCAAAATCAGCTACAAAGCGAGATAGGGAGCTTAAAAGGCTAACTTGTTCCATTAATTATGATGTGATAGAAGGGAGTGGCGGAAGGGAAAGATCGAAAGGGAGGGGCAATATAGTTTCTTATGAAGCCTAAGATTCTATCATGGAATGTACAGGGGCTCAATGATCGCAATAAACGCCTTTGTATCAAATCGTTATTGCGGATGTGGAAGGTTGATGTGGTGTGTTTTCAAGAAACAAATATGCGTTTCATTGATAGGAAAATTGTGCGAAGTGTGTGGGGGTGCTCGTATGTGGGGTGGACTTATTTGGCCTCTTTGGGAGCCTCAGGTGGAGTGTTACTATGTGGGATAAAAGAGTGGTTGAGTCGATTGAGGAGTGTATTGGAGAATTCTCGGTTGCAACTCGATTAAAAAATGTGGTTGATGGATGTGAATGAGAATTTGCAAACTCATATGGCCCTAACGTGGATAGGGACAGGAGAAGGTTGTGGGAGGAGTTGGCGAGTTTATACTCGTTATGGGATGTGCCGTGGTGTATGGGGGTGATTTTAATACTATTCGCTTTCCTAGTGAGCGTTCAGGGTACGGTCGGAATTCTTTGGCCATGGAAGAATTCTACGAGTTCATCTTTGATCTTGACCTCATGGATCTCCCCCTAGTAAGGGGTGAGTACACTTGGTCAAATGGGCAGGTGTGGTCGAGATTGGATAGATTCCTTGTATCTCCTACGTGGGAAGCTCAATATCCAGAAGTAAGTCAGAAACGACTAGCTCGAGTCAGTTCTGATCATTTTCCTATCCTCTTGGATTGTGGGGGTATTCACAGGGGGCGCCAATATTTCAAGTTTGAAAATATGTGGCTAACAGCGGATGTGTTTGTAGAGATGGTGCGTGCTTGGTGGTCTTCATATCAGTTTATTGGTACTCCAAGTTACATCCTTGCAAGCAAGTTGAAGGCACTGAAACAAGACTTGAAGAAGTGGAATTTGGAGATTTTTTGTCACATTGACAATCAGAAGTCTACACTGTTGGAGGAATTGCAAGAGCTGGAGGATAAAGAGTTATTGGGAGATAATTCAGAGGAGATGTTATTGAGGAAGGGCATGGTTATGGAACCTAGAGAGGATTTTGTTGTCAGATAAGACTTCATGGCGTCAAAAATCTAGGGCCCTTTGGTTGAAAGAAGGTGATAGGTGTATGAAGTTCTTTCACAAAGTGGCTAATTCACATCGGCGTAATAATGCTATCGAGTCACTTCAATCAAGTTCTCAAGTGTTTTCTTCTCCTCCCGAGCTAGAAAACCATATAGTACATTACTATGAGACTCCTCTCACAAAATCGATTTCGTAGAGGCCGAAGCTTGATGCCTTGCATTTTGAGGCAATTGACTCACAGAGTGTGAGTGTTTTGGAGAGACCTTTTGTTGAAGAAGAAATTTACAAGGTCATATCTGGAATGGCAAAGGATAAAGCGTCAGGGCCGTATGGTTTTTCAATGGGTTTTTTTTAAACTTGTTGGGACATTGTGAAAGGTGATGTTATGCAGGTTTTCAATGAATTTCACTCTCTTCAAAAGTTTGAAAAATCCCTTAATGCGACCTTTATTGCTCTTATTCCTAAGAAACACAAGGTTTTGACTATTGAAGACTTTCGGCCTATAAGCCTGGTTAGTAGCGTTTATAAGATTATCTTGAAGGTTCTTGCTAACCGGTTTAGTCCGGTGTTGGAACAGATTATTTCCAAGTCTTAGAATGCACTTATTCGTGGGAGACAAATTCTTGACTCAGTACTCATTGCAAATGAGTGTTTGGACCACAGATTACGGGAGGGAGGTTTAGGTGTTCTGTGCAAGCTTGACATGGAGAAGGCATATGATCATGTGAAGTGGGAATTTCTCTTATACTTGCTTGAGAGATTTGGTTTTGGGGATAGGTGGATCTCATGGATGCGTCATTGTATTTCAACTGCCCGGTTCTCAGTTCTGGTTAACAGCACATCTGCTGGTTTTTTTTTATAGTTTGCGGAGTCTACGCAGGGAAATCCTCTATCTCCTCTTTTTTTTGTTATAGTTATGGAGGCTTTAAGTAGGATGGTGCAGGCTGCTGTTGGGGGAGGGTTCTTATCTGGCTTTCAGGTGGGCAATGGTTCTGGTGGCCCTACTATAATCTCACACCTTCTTTTTGCAGATGATACGTTAGTTTTTTGTGAAGCGAATAGAAGCCAGATCCAAACTCTACAAGTACTGTTACTCTGCTTTGAAGCAGTGTCAGGGCTAAAGGTGAATTTGGGCAAGTCTGAGATGGTTCCTGTGGATGCAGTCTTGAATATCTTCAGTTTAGCAAGCCTCCTGGATTGTAAGGCGTCTTTTTTCCCAATGAAATATATGGGCCTTCCGCTGGGAGCAACTTTCAAGAATAGAGCTATATGGGATGGGGTGGTAGAGAAGATAGAGAAAAGGTTGGCTAGTTGGAAATAGGTGTATTTATCAAAAGGGGGCCGTCTCACTCTTATCAAGAGTACTCTCATCTTTGTTTCCTATGCCTGTAGGGGTGGTGAACAGAATGTAGAAACTCTTAAGAGTGTTCTTATAGGGAGGCATGGGGAAGGAGAAAAAATTCCATCTGGTGAGTTGAAAGACTGTATGTGCCTCAGTTGTGAATAGGGGGTTGGGTGTGTGTAACTTGAGAACTTTTAATAAAACTTTATTAGGAAAATGGCTTTGGAGATATCATTTGGAGGGGGGATCATTGTGGAAGGATATTATTGACGCTAGATATGGTATTGGTTTGGGTGGTTGGTGCTCTAATGAAGTGAGGGGGGTACGGTGTGGGATTATGGAAGTATATAAGAAAGGGGTGGCCATACTTTGCAAATCAAATTTGCTTTGTAGTTAGTGAGGGTAATCGAATCAGATTTTGGCGGGACGTGTGGTGTGGAGATCAGGAGCACTTATGTATATTTCCTGTGTACAAGGATTATGCCTATTTCATTCATATATATAATATCTATCTTTACTGATAAAAAAAAAAAAAAACTATAAGGATTGGATTAGTATGTGGGTTTGATTAGAATCTCAGTTTGTGGATCTTCTCGTGGCATCCCCCACCCAACTTCGTTTTGGGATGCTTTTGGAAATGAGTTGAACCATAAAAACATCTTTTTCTCCCTGTAAATGTAGTTGGCTTCTTACTTTTGTCTAAGCCAGAGGTTCTAGGTAGTTGTTGGAAGGTAATAGTTTTTTAACCAGAACAACTCCTGCAATTTTTGTCATATTGGAAGAAACACATCCGGATTTGTAGATGGAACAAAACTAGAATAAGGGCTAAAAGAATATAGGGATTGCCTGAAGGGTTTAAGGAGAATTTCCTTGGTTGTTATACCAAAACAGAAAAAATTAAAAAAGAGAGAGAAGAACTTGGGCTTGGTGTGATGTTAGCTTTTAGATAAATTATTAAGAAGTTAGTTGTGTTTAGCTGGAGTGCAAAAAGTAGTGATGGATGCTCTTAGGCATAAAACTCTAGAACCTTGTAGGCATCGCATGTTTACCTTGTGCCCTCACATGTTATACTCTCTTTATTTTTCATTTTTAGTTGATGCATTCTTGGGGATTCACAGAAGGCCTTTCTCAGCCTTCTTTATTCTGTCTAATGTTGTTGTGCATGCTTTTTATTTATACTTTTATTTTCTTAGGCTGAACTGGCAGAGTGCTTGGAAAGGGATGGTTTTAAGTCAGTCCTTGAAGCAGTCGGCGCAGATTGCAGATAACGCCCGTATATGTCTCAGGCACTAGAGCTATGAAAAGACTCCGGAGCTGTATTTATGTTATGTTTGGATCATTATTTTCACAGCAAGAAAACTCGAGAAAAATTGTTTTCCTAACAGATGGTTCGTTATCTGTCGTTATTTTTCCCTCTCCTTAGGTTGGGGGCGGAGTGTTTTTGACCAACACAATATGCGAAGTTTTGAAGCAATCCAATTTTCATTTTCCGGGCTAAAATACATTTTTCTGAGTGAAATATAACACATCTGTCATGTTATTCGGGCTATGTTAAAATTTGTGCTGGCAACAGTTTGGAGAACTTTATGTAGCAAGCCTTAGTGGTTTCAATTTGTAAAAAAGTTTGATTTATAAGTATAAATTTCTTCGATTTGGTAGCTGTTCAATTTGGTTATTTGAATTTTGTCAAGGAGGAAACTTTAATAGACTATTATTCTTCATGGCATTTACTCTCCATGATAAATATGCTTTTGATCCATCTCATTGTCTTTCTTTTTCCCTTGATGCAAGAAAGTAGAGTAAGTACTAAAACAGAGATAGATGTAAGTCTTTCTTGCAACTATTGTTGCAAGTTCTGACAGCCTTCGGCTTCATCTAAGGCTTCGTTTGAATAGTGAAAGTGTTTTATATTATCTTATCATTATAGTTTTTTTAAATTTTTAAACAAAATATAATAAACAATTCAATTTTTTTCAAATCCTAAAGCAATAATAAATGTTAACGTTGTGTTTCGTACGCTTTTGAGTTGGATTCCAACAACTTAGGTCTTGAGTCTTTCACCTGCACACTTAATAAAACACGGAGAGTGGGGGGCCTTGGTGGAGATTGGGGAGTCTCAGATGCTAAAGTCAGTATATCTTCTTAGTAGTTTGTGCATGACTTTAGAGGAATCTGAGAGTTTTTTGTGCTTGGGGGTCTACTTTTATACTAAGTTTCTGGGTGGGGACAAATCGTACTCGACTTTGGGGAGCTCATGTCTTTTCAACTGTTCGCTTAGTCAGAATCTTTTAATGCGGCGTGACTTTTGGGGCGGCATTATTAATACGGCGTAGAGTTCGGAGAGTGGCGTCATTAATACGGCATGGCTCCCTAACTCACTTTACCCTGCAGACGTTCCTTGTTAAGCCCCTATACGCCTACCATTAGAAGATCAAGGGTTCCTGATATTTTCTACTCACTTGGTTGTGCAGGTTCTCGAGGGTATGGTGTTATTGAGAATGTGTCAGAGCAACAAGTCTCCTCTGCCCCTACTGTTCGCTTTCCCCACATGTGGGTTGCTTCGTAGGTGGGTTTTGTTCATGGGCCGAATACTCTATAGAGGCCCACTGACTCCTTTTAAAGGTGGGTCGTTGGGTTTGATTAGACTTGACCAGACTCTCTAACTCACTTCCCCAGTAGTTCCTCGTGGGCTTGTTATACTAGCCGATGGGAGGGAAAACTCCATTCCAGTTACCCTGCCAATTCTTATGGGACTAGTCCGATGGGAATTCATTTTTGCCTCCTTTATGCTATTATTTTCCTGGAGTCGCTGCCGTGGAGATCCTCCTCCTTGGAAATGGGTGGTTATTACTTTCTCGGCTCTTCTACATGTCAGGTTATGGGCTCTAGATTATGTCCGTATGGTTTTTTCATCATTTAACGATGTCAGGCGATGGTTCCTCTCCCGAATTTATTAGCACGTTTCTGACGGTTGGATTTTACACTTGATTGCATCCTTCCAGTTCCCTCAGCATTGATGGTGTCAGGCGACTCCTCCTCTTCACGTTGCATCATACAGTGCATGTTGCGAGATTAGTGGACGTCTTGCCAGCTTCGTTGTTGGGGTCTATTTATATTCCCCCTTCGTCGTTGGAGCCCACTTTGCCTTCTCTTCCTTTCTCAGAGTTCTCCGCACTTCCTTCCTTTCTCTTTAAACTTCTCTCTGCATGCATTATGTCTTCCCTTCTTCCATCTTTACATTCACATAGCTCCCAAGAACTCTTCACGTCCTGCCCTTAAAAACTCCCAGTCTGCCAAGCCTTCTAGTTCTTCGCATGCTCTCGGGGGCCTAGATCCTTTTGAGGTCCGCATCGAGTCACAAAGATTCGACGGGTTCTCATGGCGGTCGGTTGTGACTTCTCATGAGTTGGAGTCGCTGAATGTCACCTACAAGGTGTCAGGAATCGTAGAGTTTGAGGTGTTGTCCTCCAATGAAGGCGTTGTGGACTCTGAAGGGTATGCTTCGAAGGTGGCTATATACCCTAGCTTGTTCTCCAGCAGCCTTAGGCTACCTTTCTACCGTCCAGTTTGTAATGTGCTGGACTACCTGCACTTGGCACTTGTCCAACTCCACCCAAATGCGTGGAGGATCTTGGTATCGTTTTGCGTCATCTGGCGGCATCTGGCAGCAGGTACTGGAGGAGGCAGGTTTCAAGTACCCTGGTCTCACCGTGCATGAGTTCCTCCTTACCCACAATCTTTTGAACCAGAGTGGCAACACATGTAGTTTCAGGTTCATTCAAGCGTTAGCTCGTTTGGAGCCACAATATAACAGGGTAAAGGGGTGGAGTCAATGCTTTTTCTTCTTGTCTCCCGAGGACGTGAGCCGAATCGAGGTTGTTTGTGCTTAGGTGAAAGCTCATCTGAACGTTGTTTTTTCCAAGGCCCTATTGAATGAGGGTAGCTTTCAACGATATTTGCCTCCTCTGGCCAACATGCGTTTTGTTGACTAGACCATATCGATGCAGGCGACTATGCCTCAGGTCCGTAGGCGAACTTCCTCTAGTCCGTCGGTGGAGGGGAAGGGGAAGAAACCTAGGAGGGAGTCTCCTGCCAAGGCCGACTTCGACGAAACTCCTATCCCCCCCTGTAACGCCCCCAAGAGAAGGCCCAAACCACATGGCCTATACTCCAAAAGGACTAGTCAATGATACAATTGAAGCCCCATTGGAAACTTATAAAGAGCAAGAACTTCTCCTTCCCAAGCAATGTGGGATCTCATACACCACCTATCCTTATCCATATCATATGGGGTATCACAATCTACCCCCCTTAAATTCCCGACGTCCTCGTCGGGCCTGTCCATTGTAGGTGACATGGCTCAAGTCCCACATATCTGGTTGGGATAGGCTCTGATACCATTTGTAACGCCCCCAATAGAAGACCCAAACCACATGACCTATACTCCAAAAGGACTAGTCAATGATACAATTGGAGCCCCATTGGAAACTTATAAAGAGCAATAACTTCTCATTCCCAAGTAATGTGGGATCCCATACACCACCTACCCTTATCCATATCATATGGGGTATCATACCCCCTCTGGGGCAAACTTCTGTTGTGGTGCTCGTTTAGCAACCAAAGCCGTCGTCGCTGAAGAAGGTGGTGGTGACCGTACCGCCTCCTCGCGCCGCGCCTTATCCTTCTTCCCCATGAGGGGTGGGCGACTCTGATTATCTTTAGCAAGTTCGGGTCGATCCTCCGATGGCCAATCTTACACAACCCTAGGAGATTCTCCCAACTACTTCAGAGGCTCCTTCACCAACCCAGCTAGGCAATGTGGGAGTTGTGGAACTCTCGCCCTGAGAGGAGTTGCTCTCCTTGCGATTCTATGGGGCCCTCTTGGACCATCCTATTCGAGAGTCTCAGATAGTGCCCTCGTCCCTGAACATTGATCTCGAGAGGGTTCCTTCACTCTTATTCGAAGAGCGTCCTGTCGGGGGTGAGGATCTCCTTGACTGGATTTCTATCTTGGATTCTCCCATCTCTTATTCCTCTGAAGTTGAGGTTGTCTCGACCGAGCCCAGTTTGGAGGGTGAGGGAGGTGGCGATGTTGTGTCCGGGAGGGAGATAGCGAAGGTCGTGTCATGGGCCGAGGGGGTTCTGGTGGATGCACCCGAGACTAAGATCGCGGCGGTGTCACTGGAGGCCAGCAAAGCTCCGGCTGTTACGGCCGACGCCGGGGCTTCACTGCCCTCCACTTACACCACCCCAGCCTTGGCTTCGGCGGAAGCTAGAGCTGGGGCCAAAGTTGGCAAGGGTGGTGAGGCCTCAACCACTTTGGTGAACGTTGATGTTTCTTTAGCCTTCATTGACACCCTCCCGGCCTTGGCGTCGACTAGGGCTGGTGCTAAGGCATGGACGATAGCGGTGGGAGAGACTGAGGGAACCCCCCTCGGCCTTGGTACAGATGCGTCAGCGGTTGGCGAGGCTCCAGCAGTTTCCACGGGCTTAAGGGTTAGAGAGATTTTCGAACGTGCCATGGAAGTAGATGGTGAAGGAGAAGGCCGGAGAGGTCCATCCCCGGCAGGGTTAATGGTGGGTGCTAAGGCACTAGGGCGTGATGGCATTGTGCTCAAGAACCCTTATGAGGAGAATGGGGATGCTGCCCCAAAGCCGGCGATAGGTGAGGCATGTGCTGACCGTGTCCAGGAAATGGTTAGGAGGCTCAAGGAGTTCTTCTCCGGGATCAGCTATCGACTCACCACATTTCCCTTTAAGCTTTCTTGGTGCCTTTTCCTTTGACACTAACTTGAAATTTTCATGGCAGGGCGTAGAGTGGTTGGCGGCGTTCATTATGGATGATCGGGAGGGGCTGGAAGGCAAGAACCGGGTGCTTCGATCTTTGTCACGGTTGACCTTGCATTGTGCCAAGGAAGAGAAGGAGAGAAAAGATGAATTGGAGGAAACCCTCGTCAAGGTGCAGTTCAGCCAACGACGGAGGCAGAATAGGATATTCTGGCTTCGTCAATGCAAGGCCCAATTTAAGTCTGACTTGGCGAAGTCTCGAGAGGAGGCTGGCTCACTCGTCTCGAACGTTAGCCACGGAGGCGAGGGACAACCTTCAGGGGTCGTTCAATTTCCTGTAGGAGGAGCTGGAGCGGCTTCAAGCTAAAAATTTGAAGTTGCTCAAACAGCACGACTCCGACGCCCGGTCATACAAATGGTTGAAGGGGAGGTTCGAGGAGGTCTCCGAGTCTTTGCAGAAAAATATGGACTCTCTCAAGGCCAAAAATAAGAGAGTGAAGGACTTGGAGGCCGAGAAAGCTGAGGTCGATCGTGTGATATCGGCCCATGATGCCACCATTTAGGGCTTGCGCTCTCACCTTGATAGCATCGAATCCGCCCTTCCCAAGCTGCGCGAGGAGTTATCACACGTCTGTTTGGTCAGAGACGACGCCTGGAATTAAGGCTATCTGGAGGGTTTGGAGAGAATGAGAGATCACGTGCTTCTGAATCCCCGAAACAATTTAAGGGCATTGAAAGTGTAAGAACTCCCTTCATACCTGGCGGCATTGAAGCGTGGTGCCTCGATAGGGAAAGAACTTATCCCGAGCGCACTCTCAGACAACCTCGCCAACTGACTACTCTTCACGTTGTATTGATGTATCTTCGTTTTCCTTTGCCTGTACTTACGTTGTTGGAGTTTACATTGATGGAGATTACGTTGTTGGAGTAGGAATCGAGATATGGCTAGGCGAGACATGTTTTATTCCTAAAAAGCCACATTTTCATTAATAGAGTTTAAACTATTGACATGGAAATATAAATCACAAGTCATAAAGTTTTTTAGCAATAAAACTTAAGTAGGTGCTCGACGTTCCAGGGGTGTGGCAGCTCGTTCTCTTGGGAGTCTCAAAGCCAATAAGAACTCGGGTGGTTGTTGGCAGTGACCACATAGGGGCCTTCCCATCAAGGGCCTAGCTTCCTTTCGTCTCTAGTAGTTGTTCCCGTCTGTTTCAGCACGAGATCCCTGACATTGAATGCCTTTGGGCGTACCCATTTGTTGAAACATTGTTCTGCCCTCCTCTTGTTGATGGTTGTCCTTACTTCAGCTTCAAGTCTGACCTCCTCCAGTAAGTCAAGCTGCTCTTCTAATCGCTCGTTGTTGGAGTCTTGCTCGAAGTGAGGGCGAAGGGGGTTTCTCCTGTCGGGGTCCTCACTGTGATTCGATACACCCATAGAACTATGGGAAGTTCCTCCACCCAAGCACCCTTGTTGTCGTCAAGTTTCTTTTTGAGTATTCTCATCAATGTCTTATTGGTTGCCTCTACTTGCCCGTTGGACTGATGATGTCTTAAAGACGAGTAGCAAAATTTGATCCTCGGTTCCCGACACCAGTCTCAGTAGTGGTCAGAGTTAAACTGCTTTTAATTATCTGATATGATGACGAGGGAAATGCCAAATCTGCAGATGACGGTCTTTCACAATAAGCGTGTGATGTTGCTTGCCAGCCTCAGCCTCTATTCACTTGATGAAGTAGTCCACTACCACTACTACAAATCTTACTCCTCATTTTCCCGAGGGAATGGAGCCTACTAGGTTAATTCCCCATTGGGTGAAGGGCCACAATGAGGTGATTAACGTTAGTTCTTACGGCGGGTAATGGGGCACTTTGGAGTATTCTTGGCATTTCTTGCACTTCCGTACGTACTCCTCGGCATCCTGTAGGGCGCGAGGCCAGTAGTACCCTGCGCTCATCACTTTGCCTGCCGGCACCTTTCCTCCAGAGTGGTCGCCGCAAATTCTCTCGTGTACTTCCGCCAGCATGTATTGGGCTTTTTCAAATGAGATGCACCTCGGTAGAGGTGTGGAGTATCCCCTCGACTAAAGTGTAACGCAATGCTCTATTTTTGATCTTTCTGGCTTCACACTTATCGTTGGGTACCTCGTTGGCATCTTTGTACTTGATAATATCCAACACCCATTCTAGAGCTCCCAACTTTACCTCTACCACTTGAATTCCCACGGCGAGTATTTCGACAGTCCTGATCACCGTTCCTTCTAGCAGGGGAGAATCTTCTTGCCCAGATGTCGCTTGTACCAATTTATCCACCTTTTGATTCTCGGCCTTCAGCACTTGTTGGATTTGAAAGTATTCGAAGTGGGCACGCTCAGTCTCTATCAGCGTTAGATACTTCTTTAATTTTTCGATCTTCATAACGACCTCCCCCGTACTTGATTGTCCACAACTTGAGAGTCAACTCCCACCTCTACTTCTTTGGCGCCTAGAGACCTGGCAACCACCAGACCCGAGAATAGTGCCTTGTACTCTGCCTCATTATTTATGGTTTTGAATGCCAACTTGATAGCATAATTATACTTTTTACCCTCGTCTGTAATAATATGCACCCCCACTCCCCCTCCAGCTCGGCAGGATGAGCCATCAACAAATACCTACCAGGGCTTCATAGGAGGTGCATGTTCGACCCGTTTCGGGAAGCCGATGAATTCTACCACAAAATCTGCCAACACTTGCCCCTTAATAGTATTTCGTGGTGCATATTCAATATCAAACTCGCTCAACTCCACTGCCCAGTTCGTAAGGTAGCCTGAGGCATCCGGCTTTTGTAGGATCTTCTTCAGGAGGGTCTTGATGAGGACCCTTACTAGATGAGCCTGGAAGTACGAGCGAAGTCTTTGGGTGGTCACCACTAAGGCAAAGGAAAGTTGCTCTATCCGTGGATATCTAGTCTCTGCTCCTAAGTAATCCTGGCTGGTGTGGTACACGGGATTTTGGTCCCCACCTTCATCTCGAACTAAGGCCGATGAAGCCGCCTATGGGGAGACTGATAGGTACAAGACCAAAGTTTCTCCACATCTGAGTTGGCTCAGGAGCGGAGGGCTGGTAAGGTATTTCTTGAGAGCCTCGAATGCGTGGTTGCACTCTTCATCCCATGTCTGCGCCTTCCGCAAAACCTTAAAAAATGTTAGGCACTTGTCGGTGGACCTTGATACAAATCTGTTAAGGGTCGCTACCCATCCTACTAGTTTCTGCACTTCGTTTATGCTTCGAGGATGGGTCATGCAGAGTATGGCTTCCACTTTCTCCGGATTAGCTTCTATTCCCCGTTCCGACACTATGAAACTCAAGACTTTCTTGGAGCCTACACCGAAGGCACACTTCATCGGGTTCAACTTCATCTGGTATTGCCTTAATACTATAAAAGCTTTGTGGAGGTCGTCCAGGTGTTGCTCGGGGGTTCCGCTCTTTACTAGCAAATCATCCACATAGACCTCCATGTTTCTCCCAATCTGATTTTTGAACATACGATTGACCAGCTATTGGTAGGTGGCCCCTGCATTTTTCAGCCCAAACAGCATGGCATAGTAGCAGTATAATCCCCAATCGGTGATGAATGAAGTCTTCTCCTCATCATTCGGGTTCATGGGGGTCTATTGTATCCAGAGTAGGCGTCCATAAAGCCTTGGCCTTTTTTTGTTTTGATTTTTTTCATTCATTTTTTTTATACTCTTACATATATTTTTTTTAAAAAAAATACAACATCATTAAAAAACATTTCCTTAATCACTGAGTAAAAAAAGATTATCGAGACCCATTTGTTGGGACAAGTGGCATTATTTTTAAAACTAATACTTGGAGTTAGAGTTCAATTTCAAACCTACGAGAGAGTTGTAGAGTTCCAACAAGCATAGAGCAAACTTGTGAGGGAGCTAGTGGGTGGTGCAGGAGCAAGAAGGGGTGGGGGGGGGGGGGGGTACCAATTGAGAGCCATGTGAAAGTGAACTAGGATGCAGCTTTAAATTCGAAGGAGAGAAGGATGGGGATCGAAGTAGTTATCAGAGATGCTCAGAGTGAAATCCTGGTTTCCTTATGTAGTTCAAAGGGAAGGGTTAGTAGTCCTGTTATAGCCGAGCTGCATGCATTATGGAGGGCTTTGAAGTCATATGCAGGGCTAAACTTTGAGAAAGTAGTCTTTAAAGATGATGCATTGGCAGTTGTAAAGGCTGTAAATAGTGAAGAGGTAAGTTTGTTTTTTTTTTTTTTTTTTTTTTTTTTTTTTTTTTTTTTTTTTTTTTTTTTTTTTTTTTTTTTTTTTTTTTTTTTTTTTTTTTTTTTTTTCTGAAGTGAATTCATTAATAAAATAGCATTAGTACAAGAGTAGATTATATTACAAACCATTTCATGAGATCATGCTTCTAGTATCTAAAGGAAGGTCCTTCCCACTATGAAAATCTAATAAACATGCTGGGATTTCTATCACAGTGATTTTTCTAGACTTATTATTGGAATATGCCCATTGCGCTATTAAATGCGAGCATCGATTTTGTGATCGATGTATCTTGACTGCTCTCCACTCTTCCAACTCTTTTAACAAAAATCTGGTATACCTTGCCACTCCTTCTAATTCCCAATTGTTTGATTTTTGTGGGTGATTAATGTTGTTGATAACATTTAGTGAATCCCCTTCAATGACAACTTTTCTGATATTTCTTGTGAATGCTTCTTGAACTCCTATGTAGGCTGCCATCGCTTCACTCTAATTGGGATTAGTACTACATACAAACATGGTCACTACAAACTTAACTTCTCCATTTTTTTATCTGCAAACTGTTGTTGATGTACTACCATATTGTCTTACTACAACATCAAATGTGATGGAGTAGGTGTCTTCGAGTTCAGGTGGTTTCCAGTTGGAATTAGGGTCAGATTCTGAATATTTCTACTCTTATGCTTTACAATGTTCCTGATACATGTTTAAGGTTTTTTTGACAAATTAATCTACTGCTATGTTGTTGTTTGTATGAATTTTCTGATTTCTAGTGAACCAAATATCATCCATTGCCACAATAGCAAAAATTTGAAAATGATGAGCTTCTTCATCAAAGAGATTTAGCTTGGTAGGGTTAAGAATATTTTCAATCCAAGTCCTAATCCCTACAGGTTTGAATGCTTCTATGTCTAGTGGCCAAGGTGATTGTCTCCAAAGTATTCTTGTGAAAATGCAACTTAGAAAAAGATGCTCATTAGTCTCCTCTTCCTGATGACAAATGGGACAGATTTTTTGTTCCTTAGAAAGTGCTATAAACCTACTAAGGAGGCTCTTAGTAAATACAATGTCATTTAACACTTTCCAAAGAAAAAGCTTCAGCCTGTCTTGAAGTTTAAGGGACCAGAGTTTTTTCCGTAAGGGAGTGAGGTTTGTTGAATTTTGTTCATTTTGTTGGAGAACAATAGCTGCATAAGCTGATTTTATAGAAAAAAAGACCTGATGTATGTTGAGTCCATCTTGAATTGTCCTGTTGATTGTGATAATGGCAGCAATAAGATTTTCTTTCACAATTTTCCAATACTATTTAAAAAAAAAAAAAAAACCAATGAACCTATCTGGACGAGGAGCATTAGAAGAGTGAAGATGTAAGTTGGGAGTGGTTTGGACAGATGATAGAAGATATAAAAGGGGTTACTCATAATCGACCAGATTGGACAGTACAACATACATATAGGGAATGTAATAAAGTAGCTCTTGCAAAAATTTCTCTTACTATAGATGAGGAAATGGTCCGTATAGAAAGTGGCCCAGCAGGGATACATAGTTTTGTTACACAGGATACGTTGTGTATTGTTGATATGTAAGTAATACAAAAGTATGTTTTTTCTTAAAAAAAATCAAAAAATTAAAATAGTTCTTTCATCAATTTGTTGATAACAAAAATAAATAAATAAAAATAATTAACGAGACAGTTTCGGGGCACTCTATAACCAAAAGAAAAATTTTATCTTTGCACACAACACATCGCACTTATTTATTTATTTTTCTTATTAAATATGTGTTATATAGATAATAAGTAGATGAATTCAATTAGTTTAAAAAAAATAAAATAAATTAAATTAAAACAATATAATATGTAGTGAGTAGCAAATTTATATATATATATAAAAGCTGATGGTACTTTTGGCTTTTACTTTATGTTTTTTGAGAAAATAAACTACATATGTTTATCTCCTGTCTGCAAACTCATTTTGTAGCGGGAGAAAGCACGCTTCATAGAGCAAGCTAGCTGCGCTGAACTGCGAAGCGACGGAGAGGGTGAGGTTTTTTTTTTTTTACCTCTCTTTATTTCGTTCTTTCTCTTGATGTCTTATGAATCTCCAAAATCTCTTCACTTTTTCATTTTTTATGTTGCTATCCTTTTTGTTTGGACACCAAAGTGAGTACACTTGCAATGTTATATCCGAAGATGTGCGCGCAGTTTTAAGGCGATGCCTAGGTAGGCACTTTAGGTCTCTGTTTGGTTGCGTAGAAAATGTTTGCAAAATGGATATATCTGAACTTTCTGGCAGCCCCTGGAATGTTTATGGTGCTCTGAGTTCCAACAATTAAGAAATCAGGAAAACAAAATGTTGAACGTAATCTGAGTCAACTTTTTATTTAATTGTTCCGGGTTTACGTAGGATTGTGCGTTTCTTGGTACAACACCGGGTGTTTGAAGCGAAGTCTCAGAGATGATGCTATGATATGATTTTTCTCTGTTGAATTTCTGCGGTGTAAAACCGAGAGGAGTTTATTGTATTGAGCTTAAAAGTTCTTATTGTTTGAAGAACCGCTCAGTAAAAGATTATACCTTATACATTGTGCATGTCAAACCCGACAATGATTTCGTATTGGGAAATGATGCACCAAGGATGCATCCCAATAAAAGCTACCGATTCTCTCTGTTTTTTTTTTTTTACTTAATTGTTAAGGAAGCGTTTTCAAATGAGTTTGTGAAATTTTTTTAAATATTTAAAGGGGTTTAAAAAATGCTTGAAAAAAAACACAAAATAAAAAAGTGCATTTCGCACTTCTCGGTAGAAATTCTGACCCCCTCTCAGTGACCCTAGCAGTCCCCTTTCGTATTAGGGATTGGTGGGGGCTTGGATTTGAGTCTCACTATATAATAAAGGACACAGATTAGGAAGTTTAATTGCCGTTGAAAGCTAAACTAGTTCTCGTATCATGATGAGCTGAAATATAAACCATTGTTCTGCAGACATGCTTGCTTAGTTGCGAGAGGAAATAACCTGAAATGGGATCCTTTTGTTATCATACATTCCCAGCAAGCTCACATCTTTTGGTCTCTGACTTCTCTCAGGGGTTTAAGAGCCCCAAGCTTCCTTATCTGGTAAGTTCTAGTATTTGCATTGTTCTTTGCTTCACTAATGTCTGTCACAAGATTTTCATTTTATACTTCTGTTCCTGATATGATTTCTGAACAGAAAGAAGTGGTAGTGCTAAAGATGACCGTTTGTATTCAGATTAAGCTTTTAGATAGTTTTTTTTATTGGCACCAGATGTTGAGAACAAAGTCTCAACTAATCCTGGGGTTGCACAGGCCCTCTACAAGGATTTAGATAGTTTTAATTGATATGCTATATCCAAACCCAAAATTAGTAAACTGCAAGTATTTTTTCAAGCTAGACTAGATGTTACTCTTCAAAGTGATATCATGAGGTAATAGGGTGCAACGCATGACGGCATTGGGGTTGGATGGGGTTCTAGTGGAGGGGTTTCATGCGATACCCCATATTGAGTGAGTATAGGTGATGAATGAGATCCTACATTGCTTGGAAGTGAGGAATTCTTGCTGTTTATAATGATACCATTGATGAGTCTTTTTGGAGTCTTGCCCAAAGGTGGTTGTTACATTTCACCTTTTTCTTAGAAACAGAAACTTTCATTGGATTTTACCTGAGGGGTTTAAGTGCTTAATAAAGTATTATTTTGTATTATTGGTTGCTATTTCTTCGCAGGTTTGTTTCAAGGTGGAAACATAGTACCTGTTACTAATAAATTCCCCTTAGTAAACGCTTCTTATATGAATATTTTGGTATTGGCACCCCTTGGCAACAGAATAATTACTCCTCGGAGTGGCTACACCTATATTGTTAGCTCTTGCTAATTGAAATCATATGTTTGATATAATTTGTAAGTAGCACTCATGGCTCTTTGTATACTTATTGAAAGCCCAACCATAATGAACGCGGTTATAATTCTTCGCTAGAAGTAGCATTGTACTGCATTTTTTTTTTTTTTTGTTTCTTGTTTCAATCATTTAATGGAAGATGTGGTATCTGGTAAAGATGTCTTAAGTCAAATGGTTATTTACTCCTTTTATTGACCATGTTTCATAATTTTCTGTGCACTCAGTCTAAACAGCAAGAAAGATGGTTTTCTAGATCTCAAGGAGCTTCAAAAGTTTTTGCTTACTATGGCTTGAGGGCACCTCCTTATAAACTTGTAAGTAATTATTTCATAATATCATGCCTAACTTCTTTGGTGTACAGTGCCCTGCCTAGGAAAAAAACAATAGAAAATGAAAAAGGAAAGGAAATGGTGGAGGAAAAAGGGATAAACATGGAACTACTGATATATACATCACAGCTGGTAATCCTTTTGTAGAACCATAATGATAAGTTCCACTTAGTCACTTCTATCATATCAATTACGGGTGCACTCAAGACAATCAAGAGTCAAACACTCAGTTCTGTTAATCCATAATAATTTTTGTTTGCCTGTAGCGGATTTTTTTCTTTTTTTATGTACTTTATTTCTTATAAAATCACAAGCTCGTCTGTAAATTTTTATACAAATTTTTTCCCTGTAAAATGAAACCCGTCTCTGACTGAAATATGTTTACAGATGGCATAAGCTTGAAATTTATGCAAAGTGCCGTCGTAAATTTTTCATCACAAAATAAAAAAATCTGAAATGATCAAAAGACAAGATTTATAATTACATTTTGTTAAAATTACACCTGGAAGAAGAAAAGAAGCTATTGAGATGGGGAGAATGAAAGCTGAAAATAGAAAATTTTCTATATTTTCATGTAGCTTCTGTACATAAAATGCGCTACATTTATACGAGAGTCAAAGCTATGAACTAACTAACAAATTAGCTAAATTTTCTGACTCTATCTAACTAAGCTAACTAAATTGCAACAGAATTTATAACTAACTCTAATACATTCTAACATATTTGTCAGGTAGACCAAACCTGATGTACCTTATCTGTAAGAGATGGTTCTTCAGAATTTAATTCCGTTAGTTTAATTGTTTCAGCATGAAGTGCTTACATATATAAAAAAAATAAAATTATTTCAGCATTAAGTGTTTCATTTATTGTTCTCTTTGCCAAAAAAAATATAGATAAGTTTAGATGGAAAGTAAAATTATTTTAACCTGTGAATCAGAATTTCCCAGTAATAGGTTTCGGAGAATATGACAAGTCAAAAATATCCATTGAAATAAAAATAAAAAAAATGGTTATCTTATGATAAGGATTTAATACCTAGTAACTTGAATTTGTAGCAATTCCCTGTAGGTGTCTCTCCTCGATTAAGGGTTCTTTTTTTTGTTGACTTCGTGCACTTCTTTTCCATTTGAAGGATGCTTTAGAACCGTATATGAGTAGGAGGACACTGGAAAAGCATTGGGGAGGACATCATCGGAATTATGTAGAAGGATTGAACAAGCAGTTGGAGAAAAACGAAGTACTGTATGGCTGCACTATGGATGAGCTTGTCAAAGTAACATATAACAACGGAAACCCCTTACCCGAATTCAATAATGCTGCCCAGGTACACACTAGATTGACATCTCGTTGGTATACTGCTAAATAATCTGAGTGAATTAGCCAGTGATTAGTAATTTGAACAATTTAGAGATATCGATAAATTATCTTTCAGTCAAAATTTTCATTGTTTAATTCATGCGCAAAACTTGATATAGCATCAAGTTTTGTTGCTCTAGCATATTGACATTAGACTTTATAAGAATGTTGTTTTCACGAAAACTTAAGTTCTCTGGTGGAAGACAAGTTAATATAGGAAAATTAATTGTCATGTATAATTGTTGTTTTATGTTTTGTTGGGGGCAGGGAGCAGTAGCTTAACCATTACTTGATAGGGTGTCTCTGGAGTATGGAGTCACTCTGCTTAGTATTACTTGATGTGAGAAACAGAACCTAGTATTATTTACCTACTAATTGAAGTGTGATGGTGGTGTTATATACTATTCAATCCATTTTGCAAGGCAATGTAATAGGAACTGATTCTGAAACTGATACACTAGCATCGTTTTCTTTTTCCCTTTTTGTTCTTTCTTGTGACCCCTAAAAAATTTGTCTTTCTGTCTCTGGTTATAAATGGGAGAAATCAAGATTAGGTGGACCCCTACCCCTTCTAACCATGGAGTCTTCGAAGCTGGATCTTTCTATTATGCCATATATCCACATGCTGTACTTCCTTTCCTTGGGAGAATGTTTGGAGGACTAAGGCTCCACAGAGGATGGCTTTTTTCGTTTGGACTGCTGCCTTAGGGAAGATTCTTATTTGAGCAATTTAAGAAAGATGTATTGGTGATTGATTGGAATTGTATGTGTCGAAGAAGTGGGGAATCCGTTGACGATCTTCTACCTCCCTATGAAGTGGGTGATGCTTTGTGGAATCATATATGAATGGATAGGGTAATACCGAGAAGTGCAGCAGATCTCTTTGGTTGTTGGAAAGGAAAGTTTGGTCACCATCATTGCGAAGCTTTGTGCAAATTCACTTCATCTTACCCAATGTGGTGTTTAAAGAGAGAAGCAATGATCGATATTTTGAGGATTATGAGAAATCAATGAAAGGGCTTAAAGTCTTTTTTCTTAAAACCTTTTATCTATGTGTGGCCACTCATATTTGTGATATTGATATTCATTTTAATGTTAGGTGCATTAATCAGATACTCCATGTGTACTTGGATTACATCGTTTTTTGAAATTGAATATAACTTGATCTACTTACCAAATAAATGAGGGAAATCTCCTATTTCTGTGAATTTTCTATCTATTTTAATATTCTCAAACAAAACTTTCAGCAGTTTTTTTTTTTTCTTATTTCATGAACATATGTCAACCCGAATGCCTACTTGGTTGGTTATTGTAAATCTCTCATATTCATCTATTTATGAAAATTCAATTGTGAATTCAATTCATGAACCCCCAGGAAAATAAAGAAAAAGAGAAAAATAAGAAAATAAAAAGGAAAATTTTGAGTTATTTTCATCTGCAGGTTTGGAATCATGACTTCTTTTGGGATAGCATGCAACCTGGAGGAGGGGACATGCCAAAACTGGGTGTTCTTCAGCAGATTGAAAAGGACTTTGGTTCATTTACAAATTTCAGGGAGAAGTTTGTAGAAGCAGCGCTCACGCTATTCGGCTCTGGCTGGGTTTGGCTTGTTTGTAAGTCCTTAATATAGTTGATTTGTTAAGCAACAACGGTGTGTTTTGGAGTTCTGATTTTGTAATCACGTATAATTTTACAAACATGACAATTAGGTTTTCCCTATATTTAACTTTATAAATGTGAATTTGTTGAACTTATCAAAAAAAACTTTATAAATGTGAATTTGTGAAGGAAATTGTGTCACTGGCTAAAGGTATTGTCAGATAGATTGGCACACTGACTTTAACTTTAACTTGTTAAACTTACATCCAGGCCTTTCTGGCCTGTTCAGTCTTCTGCTACGTGAGTTTGACTCTTAACTTGTTCTGCTATAATGGGCTGGTTTGTCTATTTCATCTTTTTATTTTTAAATAAGTAATTCATCTTTTTATAAACTTATGTAAAAAGATAAACGTTTTATTCTTTGTTAAATTCAAGATTTAGTATCATACTAAATGCTGCTGAACTTTTTACCATTTTTGTTTGTTCTTTCTTTTATTTAACAGGGCCATAGAATTTCCTTTCATTTTTCTACCCCTTGAACCTGACCGGTCCACTTGATAGCTTTAACCTTATCATGTGTCAAGACACGATATAATTTTAGATTAATTTGCTGCTTGATTTCTTTAGAGTGTTAGAGTGTTAGACTAACAATTGTTCATCATCAATGTTTCACATCTCCATCTATATTCCTCCATTTTCTTTTTCTATTTCAAGTCTCAGATTATTAAGCACTAAAAATCACGGTTTGGAATCTATGCTCATATTAGAAAGTAAAAATTTCTTTTTTAGGTTCGAGATTACATAGAAAATAAAAATATAATATGTTTCCAAGTGTTTGTGCTGAGATTAGACTGTTGTTGTTTGTTTGACTAGTGAAGAGAGAAGAGAGACGACTTGCCGTAATTAAAACATCAAATGCCGTTTGCCCACTTGTATGGGATGACATAGTAAGTAAATCCCTCTTTTCCTATATTAGATTCTCCTGTCTCTATCTTACCAATTGTATTAATCTTCTCTTGTGCAGCCAATCATCAGCTTAGACATGTGGGAGGTATGTAAATGATCTCTCTCTCTCTCTCTCTCTGAGGGGGAGTTCTACAGTAGTTTTGTTATTTAGCCGCAAGATGCTGATAATGCTGCTGCTTGCTTTCTTGCAGCATGCTTATTATCTGGATTACAAGGTAAGCAAGCATTACTTCATTACCATTTTTTCACCACCGCGAGACCCTTCCATAATGATCCCCTTGCTTTTTCTATACAGAACGATAGAGGCAAATATGTGAATGTGTTTATGAACCACCTTGTGTCTTGGAATGTGGCAACGGGACGCATGGCCCGTGCTGAGGCATTTGTGAATTTAGGCGAACCTAAAATTCCTATTGCTTGAGATGTTTCCAGCCAAGAATCTGTAACCGAACGGTTTCAATATGCTTTCCAAGTTATTTTAGGTTGGAGGTTTGGAATTTGACAGTGGCAGAGCTAGTTTGATATTGTTTTCCGAGATACTTTTGGAACACCATTGTGTGGTTGCCCAGATGATATCTGTAGAATGTCCCCACTGACCGCAATGTATGAGATGCATATAACCAAGGCACTCAATGGTCTGCTTGGAGAGAGTGCACAATGGTAGTAGAACACGCTTTTTGATGCAATGATTTTGTCATGTGTTCCTAGAAAGAACATAAATTTTTTTGATAAGTAAACGAATGTATTAATAAGAATAGGCATAATCCAAGTATACAAGATAACAAGAGGTAACACCTATTTAGAAAGAAACAAAAGATACAAGAAAGTCATAAACATCAAAGCCATTAAAATCTACAGCTATGGCCCATAAAAATAGAGTTATAATAAAAAGATCTAAATTCCTCTATTGTGCGTTCCTTATCTTCAAACGTCCGATCATTTATCTCCTTCTACAAGCATGTAACGCCCGTTCTTATGGTGAGACTTTTTATAAAATATTTTTGGAAAGCACGAGGGGAATTATCGTCTGATTTAAAACTTTTCACTTGCATACCCAGGGTGCAAGACTACGTTTATAAAATAAAATGTGCTTTGGTAATAAAAGAGGTTTACTGCGGAAAACATTGATTTTACAATAAAAAAGCCTATCTTACATTTTAAAACTCGTGCCTAGACTTCCGTGCTCTTCACCATGCGTTGTGTTCCTCCTGGCCGTTTAGTTCTTGTGAGGGGAGGGGCATACATAAAAACTAAAATGAGTCGAAGACTCGTAAGCATTACTTCATACAGTTAAAATATAACAATATAGGTTTTCATTCATGCATTCATCATTCATACATACTATTACGTGCATGCATACGTGTCGTGCGTGCGTGCGTTCTTTTGAAAACGTCACTGGACGGGGTTTAGCTTTTAAACATGGGCTTTCTTTTCGTAAAATGTTTCTCCCGTTAGTGCCTTCATTTCTTAAAGAGTTCGTTCTCTCGTGCTTTCATGCATTCGTGCATTCATGCTTACATACATTCTTTCTTATCACTTTCATGCTTTCATGCATACATCCATTCATGCATACATACATTCTTTCTTTTCACTTTCATAGGCCAGTACACACTGTTACGCCCCGTATGTTAGGGTTAGCGGCCCTATGGCCAATGGATTCGCCTGTGGCCGCGGGTTGGAATCCCATTTCGTTAGGGTGCAGCATTAGGTGCACTACCAACACTACGGCCCGGCATTGCAATCTGCCCATTCATTCATTCATTGGGTACTCCGTATCATTCATTCATATGGCCGTTACGTATTTTCATACATTTCATGCTTTCATTTCAGTCCTTTCATTCATTCTTTCTTTCATGCCAGCTCTAGCTGGAGCTTTCATTTCTTTTCTTATCTTTCATTTAACATGTTCTTTCATGAGAAAACGTCCATTTTCGTGAGAAAACATCTTTTCATGAGCAGGTGCATAAACATCTTCTTTTCGTGACATTCGTAAAAACATTCGTTCATGGCATCGTAAAACATTTAAAACGTCGGCCTTCATGGCATCCACAAGCATCACCTTTAAACGTCGTCTCTCGTGGTGTCTACGAGCGTTACCTCGTGGCGTCCATGAGAGATTCGGTTCGTAGGATTCATGAAAGCATCTTTTTTCATGTCTTTCGTGCATTTACATCAGTTCGTTTATTTTCTTAGAAAATACATACAATAGATACAACGTATAGTCATTTATTCACATGCGTACAATTAATACTTTGGGTGTGTAAAAAGGGGCTGTCACGAAGGGGCCGTACATACTTATACGTTTGAACACTTATCGTTTTCTTTCTTAAAACGTCTTTCGTCTTTTCGTAAGGCGTCTTAAAGGAAAAGAGTTTTGTTTTCATTTTCGTATCTTTTGGAAAACTCTAGAAGAGTATAAACGTAACGCTTACCTGGACTCCATGCTATTTGCATGTCATGCAATCCATTCATGTGCTTGTCAGATGGCAACCTACATGCATACACATAACCTTAACGTCATTCTCTATCTAGTACATAAGCAACTTAAACTTAGAAAGCACAAGCTACACTTCACTTGGAACACTCTCCTTCTATCCCTTGTTCCTTACTAAGTTAAAACCTTCGGGGACCCATTACGGTCACCCCATCTTCCAACTCATGTCTTGCCTCGAGTGCTCATCCACTAAAGTGAACTCATGATTCACCTTTGGATTAAGACACTAAGGCCTCTGTCTCATTCTTCTCATTAATGTCATTCCGACGCATGACTCAGATCAACTAAGTCACGCATCCCTTCCTTGGACAGTACACTCGTCACTTTCTTCATGCATCTTAGCCCATACTAATCTTCATTTCCATCCAGACAAGCCACACGGCTCTAAGCCAAATCTGAGTCTTAAGCACCGTGTAACTGTGCTAATGATAGATTACCCATTACATATGGTGAATCCGTCCGGCACATGTGTCTAACTAGATTACATATGTACCTTACCCCTTATCACCTAAGATCAACATATATAACACGTTGATCACAAGCTTCGAGGGACAAGGGTCATACTCCGATACCAACCTTCTCTTAACCCGGCTAGCATGACTCCTCATGCTACCCGTCCCTTTTGACAGTTCATCTCAACACTTGACACGACAAGACTCCATTCATGATCACGTCTTCTGTCACGTCATATAGCTCGAGACTATTTCCAAGCTACACCGTGTCCTTGTCGCATTACTCAACATTCTGCTACATAAATTCCTAACTCATCATGAGTACAATTCCTTACGTACTCCCGACACATCGTGACATCTTGTCACGTTCCCCTTACGCCATTCATACCCTATCACTTCACCACATGGCAAGCACGATTGTTAGTAACCACGTCACGAGGTGACGTTGCCCAGTCATGCTTCCGCTGCGTACTCTTATACTTATTTCGCTACTTCTTCCATATTCACAGTCGTAAGTCCAACACGGTGACACTTGTCACCTTAGACTACAGGCTTCACCTTAATTACTTCGGGACACTATTCCACAGTTCCCGACACCACTCATCACGTTCCACACCCATAAATCACACAACCATCCTTATCACTGCGACACGCCACACGGCATATCGTTGCACCTCATGGAGTACATCCCATGCGTACTCTCTTCTCACATGCTACGCCACATCATCACTATGGCGTACCCGCCATATAGTACATCACTTCACTACACAGAGTACACTCATCGTATACTCGTCTCATTCCACATACACATCACCATTATGGCATACAGCCATATGGTACATTGCTCCTCTACATGGAGTACACTTCTCGTGTACTCCCTTCACATACGCTATGCCACATCACCATTATGGCGTACGCGCCATATGGTGCATCGTCCCATCACATGGAGTACACTCCACATATACTCTATTCACAGACGCTACGCCACATCATTACTACGGCATACCCGTCGTATGGTGCGTCACTCAATCACATGGAGTATGCTCCGCGTGTACTCCCTCCATACACGCTACGCCACATTACCAATATGGCATACCCACCATATAGTACATCACTCCATCATACGGAGTACATTCCACATGTACTCCCTTTATACACATCACGCCACATCACCATTATGGCATATCCGCCATATGGTGCATTACTCCGTCACATGAGGTACATTCCACGTACACTCCCTTTATACACGTACTACACCACAGAGTACACTCCACTTGTACTCATCCCGTTCCACCATATGCCAGGAGGGTATATTTTACATATACTCTCCTTGTCTCATACTACGCCACACACAGAGTACACACAGCGTGTACTCTTCCCATTCCGTTTACACCACGCCACCATTATAACACAGTCCACAGCACTACATAGCACACTTCCCAAATACACCCAACACTTCACAGCACACTACACGGCACCATACACCTCCATACAACACAGACAAGCCCAATACTTCATTACACAGAGTGCCCAACACTTCGTTACACAGCACCACATCACAATACCACAACTCCACAAAACCAACAGCACAGTCCACAACTTAGTCAACTAATCAATATCTAACATAATTAAAAGGGATAGAGAGTTATACCATTGACGGGATAACCCGTGCGTTGCCCATTGACCGTCACGGTCGATGACGTCGGAAGGGTCGTACGTGGCTGCTAACCCACGTACGAGAACCGTTTGGTTGCTTGGATAGCTAGGTGTGGTCTTGGAAGGGCTCGTGAAGGCCTTGTGATGACGGTGAAAGGTGGTACACAGCGTATCTAGCCGTGTACAGTGGCGGTCAGTCACGTGCAGTGACTATCCATCACGTGCAGTGGTTACCCACCACATAAAGTGGTGGTTTGGACCTAGGGCTCGACTAAGGGAGGTGCAGTGGATCTCGTGGTGATGTCGAGGTGGCGCCACGGTGGCTCACGGTGGCGGATCTGGCCACTCGGTGGAGGAGAAGCCGTGGGAGAGTGAGAGAGAGTGTGCGTGCATGGGTGGCAGATCGGGGCTCTAGGTGGTTGGGTTAGCTCGGTGGTGGCCTGAGGAGGCTGGAGGTGGTGGTCCTATGCCGTGGGTGGCGGATCATGGCGGTGGAGGACATGGGGGAAACCCGTGTGGTGGAGAGAGGCTATGGGCCTCGGGTCATGTGGAGGAGGAAGGGGGAGGAAGAAGGAGGTCCATGGTGGTGCTGGGTGGTCGTGGGTGGTCGTGTACGGCGGTGCACGGTGAGGAAATGGGTTAGAGACCCATTTCGGGTACTTGCCGTGGAAGGAGAGGGAGGGCTGCGTAACAGGGGCTGGCTTCGGTGGAGGATGATGGCCTGTGGGAGGGGAGGTCGCTGTGGGAGCGGTGGAGCCATTGGGCGGTGCACGGCGGCGCAGTGGCCTTGAGCCCGTTCGGGCTTTACACTTCCAAGGGAGAGGAAGAGAGAGCGTGGGAGAGAGAGGCTGTCGTGGATGGGCTCGCCGGAGGGAGAGGAGGCCAATGGTGCTGGCGGTGAGAGCTAGCGACGCACGGCGGCGCCGGGCTGAGGCCTTGAGCCGTTCGGGCGTGTGGTGGATCGTTTACGGCGTACGCTTGAGGGAGAGGGAGGAGAGAGAAGGTTACGGGAAAATGAGGGAGAAAGAGAGAGGTCTAGGTATTTAACCTAGTCCCTTCGTCCGGGGATCCACGTAACGATCTAATGGTGGATCTCAAACACTGGTTTAAAATGCATTAACATATAACTTAATTAAAAGCGCTTAGAGGAATTAAGGTAGAATATCATTTTAAACTAACTTTAATTTACAAAATAATATTCTTTATCATTAATAAAATGATGAAGTCTCACTTAACATATTAACGAGAATAAAACCATTTAATTAATAAATGCTCTCAACATAATTAAAATCTCATAATATCTTAAATAGTTGAAATCATTTTAATAATGACATTAAAATGATTTCTGGCAATTATAATATTTTTTGAGCTCTTCAAGAATATTATAATTGTCGTATTTAAAATCAAGTTTAGTTCAACAACACTGTAAATACTCTTATAAATATTTCCAGTATATTTAAAACACTGGGCGTGTCCTAGAAGTCACACGATATCTTTGGAAACACGCCATCATGGTTCAGCATGCCTGACAAGGCTCACAGTCGCTAGATAGAAGGGGCAGACAATTTGCATAAATCTCTGCCCTCGGGATTTGCTTACGTCATAAAGATGGAACATTCGTCAGAAAGAAGAAGCATACGTAAGAAGGAAGGAGCAGGGTATCACAAAGCACTACTGAATACAAATAGGAATCATCTTTCACACGGTTTTGATTAGTGTGGTATCTCCTAGATTTGTCCAACTGGCCAATAGCGTTGCCACTGAGGTAGGCATAACCAAAGCTAAGTCTAATTTGTGAAAAACTTCATCCCATAACGCTCTAGCAAGCTCACAATGCAGTAAAAGATGATCCATAGTCTCGCCAGTTTTCTTACACATGTAACATCAATCTACTATGATCACCATGTGTTTACGCAAATTATCATCAAAATCTTATCTAGAGAATTTGTCCAAGCAAAAAATGCAACTTTGGGAGGTGCCTTGTTTTGTCAAATCCTTTTCCATAGAAATTAAATGTTCTGCGATTGTGTGAGAGACTTAGAGAAAAAGTGAACTGGGAATGTGCCTTTACCTATGGGTACCCACCATAGCAAGTCAACACCTTGAGTGCTCAGTGTCATGAAATACAAGAGAGTGGCTACGTTTGGGTAGCGAAGATATCTCAACACTTTCTAAGTATTCTCGTACCGATGAAAATACTCCACATGCCAAATACAGTGAACCATCTTCGTACCAAAGTCTCTCCACTATAATATTTATCACTATTATATATAAATAAAATCATCATTAAAAAAAATCAATCATTGATGGGACCTACACCTTTTTCAATTATCTATCCAAAAGTCAACAACTCAACATACTTCATACATCCAAACAACTCAAAATACTCTCAATGAGACCCATAAACCCACTTCAATCTCTACTCATAACTATTCACAAACATTCTCAACACTTCTCAGGTATTCTCACTATCCAAACGTAGCCTAAAAAATTCATCAAAGCTGCCAACTTCTCAATCTTGGGCCCCCTATTGAAGTTGATGTTCCATTGGACTTGATCACCAGATATCACAATAAAATCAGCCACTAAACCTTCTTTCTCCCTTGCAACAGGAAAACTGGAGGGAAGGATTCCTTTTGGGCATTATTCCCACACCAAAGGTCACTCCAGAATTTTATTCTATAGCCATCTCCCAACACAAGTCTAGTGTGACGAGTGAAAACCCCCCACCCTCGTCTAATGTGCTTCCAAATTCCCACCCCATAAGCTCCACTTACCTCTCTAGTGCACAACACCCCCCTCCACACCCACCCACCTCCATATTTGTTGTCAATCACCAACTTCTATAGGACTTCTGGTTCCATATTATATCGCCACAACTATTTTTCAAGTAAGACCCGATTGAAAATCCTTAGATTTCTTATTCTCAAGCCACCATATGAGATTGGGGAGCATATCTTATCTCAATTGACTAGATAGAATTTGAATTCATCCCTCATGCCACTCCATAGGAAATCACGATGAAATTTCTCAATCTGGGTCGCCACACTTGTTGAAATTGGGAATAGAAGCTGGAATTGAGAATAGAGATAGGAAATACGTTGGTAAATTAGACAAGGTACTCTTGATTAAGGTGATCCTGTCACCTTTCGACAAGTACAGTCTCTTCCAACCTGTCAATCTACGTTCTATCTTCTCGATCACTGTATCCCAGATTGATTTAGCCCTTAAGGCAGTCCCTAACAAAAGACCAAGGTAATTCATAGGAAGAGAGGAGACCTTACATCCAAGAGTGTTAGCCATGTACTGGATGTTACGAACATTGCCAACTGGCACCAACTCTAATTTGTCAAATTTCACTTTCAAACCTGATGCCTCTTCAAAACATAGTAGAGGTTCCCTCATTGCCCGAATCTGGTTTTGGTCTGCCTCACAAAATATTAGTGTATCATCTGCAAACAACAAGTGAGAAATGTTAAGAGTACACATATTGGGGTAACCAACCAAGAATCCAGTCATGAAGCCATTAATAACCAAAGTTGAGATCATTCTGCTAATCGCCTCCATGACAATAACGAAGAGGAGTGGGCATAACGGATTTCCTTGTCTTAGACCTCGGGAACTGTTGAAGAAACCAACTGGGCTACCATTCACCAAAATTGAAAATTTCACCGTTGATATGCAACATCTGATCTACAAACATCACATCTCCCCAAAACCACACCTCCCAGGTAGGTAAAGTAGAAAATATCAATTAACATGATTATATGCCTTCTCCATATACAACTTGCATAGGATACCTATATTGGCAAATTTTAGTCTACAATCTATGCATTCATTGACAATGAGAACTGATTCAGAATTTGCCTACCCCTTACAAATGTATTTTGGGATTTTGTGATGATTTTCCCCAATACCTCCCCTAGACAATTTGCAAGCACATTGGAAATGATCTTATATACCCCGTTCACAAGACTAATGGGCCTAAAATCCTTAACCTCTGATGCCTCGATCTTCTTAGGAATAAGTGCAATAAAAGTATCATTTAGGCTTTTTTCAAATTTTCCAACCGAGAACAGTTCTTGGAACACCTTGATTAGATCCTCATTCACAACATCTCAACATGATTGGAAGAATCCCATAGAAAAACCATCTAGACCTAGTGCTTTGTCTTTTACCATTTTCTACACCACTCCATGAACCTTAATCTCCTCAAAAGGCCTCTCCAACCAAGAGACATTATGTGGCTCAATTGACTCAAAACCTAGTCTATCCAGCTTTAGCCACCACCCCTCTTGCTCAGTAAGCAAATGTTAAAAAAAAATCAGCAACATGTTCTCGAATCACAAGGACCTCCGTACAAGCCCCACCATCTATATTTAGCATCTCAATGTTATTGGTTTTCTTATGAGAGTTAGCTACTCTATACAAGAACTTTGTTCTTCCAATAAGGTAACCCTCTGTAATTCTGATACCAACTTTGCCTTCCAAGATAACTCTTCTGAGATAAGAACCTGGCCCTCCTTTATCCTCTCTATCTCATGTAGCTCCTCCAACATGGATTTCTTCCATTCACCTATGACACCAAAGGAGAGAGTGTCCCAATCTAAAACTTTCAGTTTACATGCAACGCTAAAGTTAGGGGTGCCATGAATTTGATATGAAGACAACCATTGCTTGACCCTGTCCACAAAACCTTCAATTTTCAGCTACATATTTTTAAACTTAAAGTAACGATGCCCTTCTTAGATACCATCACAATCCAAAATATAGGAAAATGATTTGAACAAAGACGAGGTAGCCTTTTTTGACATATGTCTGGATAATGAATTTTCCATTCTGATGAGACTAAAAATCTGTCCAATCTAAACCATATCTGATTATTGGACCACGTGAATGTTCCCCCCGATGAGAGGAATGTCCACCAAACAAAAATCGAAAATACACTCCGAGAATTCTAACATTATTGGTCGCAACCTATTTTCTCTTGAACGTTCGCTTGGAAACCTTATAACATTAAAATCTCCACCTATGCACCATGGAAAGTCCTACCAGCTATGAACTCCAGCTAATTCTTCCCATAAAAACCTTCTGGTGCTGTCTAAATTTGGCTCGTAGATACCAACAAAAGAAAGCCCATAAGAAGCTATCTTCCACACTCTTAAAGGAACATGCTACTATGAACTCCCTTATGAATTGCTCTATTTTCTCCATCACCCTTCTATAAAAATCACTAGAACACCTCCCGAAGCCCATCTGATGCTAGATAAGCTCAATCCACATATGAACAACTCCAAAAAGAACATAAATGAAGTGAGTTTTTTTTATTATTTAGATCACTAATTTTTACTTAATTATGTTGTTTCTAAAAGACATAACCCTGAGTTACGTGGCCTTGTATAATTAACTGCTTAAAGTTTCATCACCCATCACAACACTAGGTCAAATTTTATTTTAGGGGTTTAATTTGGGCGGAGGAGCTTACATGCTGACCTAAACCCACAGGCATAGCAATACAGATAATATGGACGCTAGTATGTAATAAGAAAAGAAATATTGCGGGTTATATGTTCAACAATCCATTAGATTTTGGCTCGTTTGCAAATTTCTCTTTGGATGATTTCTAAAATTATCATTTAACTTTCTAGGATGTTGGGGGTCATGTTATTAAAATGACTTTTATTTATCAATAAGCAAGTTTATTGATAGAAATTGGCATAATTCAAATACACAGGACGTACATGTGCATTTCCTAGTCATGATTCTCTAGAGATACAAGAAAGTCATGGAAATTCAAACCATTGAAATCTATTACAATTAACTAATGGAATAAAGGTTAAAAAAGAAGGTTCTAAACTCTTCCATTGACCACTCACAATCTTCAAAGTTTTTTGCATTCCTCTCCCTCCAAAGACACAACCAAAGACAAGTGGGAATCATCTTCCATATTGCTGAAATTTGTGAATTACCACTTAATTCTCTCCAACTAGCTAGGAGAACTCAATTGCCCTTCTTGGCATCACCCAAATGATATGAACCCGTGGGAATGGAATATCTTGAACCCACAATCAATTTGAAAATATACCCAAAAAATTCAAAATCAAGTCAATGGATGGAGAACCTAGACACATTGAGAACTCGTTTTAAGAACCTAGATTATATTAAAATCTAGACTCGTTGAAGAATATGTATCAAGAACCTAGATTACAAGGAGGAACGCCACAAAGGTTGTGATTTACCTTTGATAAGTTCAAAAATTCAATCAAGAACAAGAGGAGTAAACTCAACTCATAATGAATAAATTCATCAAATTTTATAAATTTCTTAAAATGAGGCTACAAAGAGTATTTAAACCCAAACTTATTTAAAACCCTAGCCAAAATAAAGCACTTTCTTTCAAAAATACCCCTGGATGAATAATGTCACGGCTACAGTACCGTGGCTACAATAACTTGCTACAATACATTTTTAAACCCTAGTTCCTAAAAAGTAACTTTTCAAATAAGCCATCGGCCAAAATATAAGGCCTTCCCAAAAACTCTAATTCATAAGAAATAAGACATATGTGAGCCAAACATCCTCAAACCCAATTATTCTAGACTAATTCCTATAACTGATAAAATAAGCCCATTTAATTAAATAAACAAGTCCAAGGCTTTCAATCACATAAACATAATAATAGACCCTAATTTATGTTGCACTCTTCCATAGCTTGTATCATGTGGATGATCACTGGATCTCCTTCTCTCAAGCCCATCTTGAATATTCAACTCTTGCTAGACTCATCCCAAGTCGATTGCACCAATCATTGCATTGCCTCATTCATCTTCTTGGCTCTTGACCTTGTAATTGGCTTATCTGGAAGTTGCAAAGGATCTTTATGACTAGGTTCATCTTGGTGCCCATCATTTCCCCTCTTCTCAAAAGGATTCGACCTCGAATCTCTACCTGGATCAAAGGGAAAATGGTTTGTAACATTGAAAATAGCATAAATATGATACTTATCTGGAAGATCCCCTTGATATGAATTTTGATTAATTTTTTCAAGAATTTGGAAAAGTCCATCCAAGTTACTCCTGTCATCAACAAGCAAAAACATCAAAGGTAAATGAATAAGTAGTTTAAAATCATAAACAACTTCAAAAGAAGAATAAGAAATATTAGTATGCATGGTCCTATTATATGCAAACTCTAATAAGGGCAAATGATACTTCGGTAAACGTCCATGTAACAATTCAATGAATGGCAAATGATACTCCCACAAAAGTTCATGAAACACATCTAAAGTTTTTCTTACACCAAAATGATCACTCCAATTATATGCAAACTCAATTAATGGCAAGCAATACTCCCACAAACGTTCATGCAACACGTTAATGAATGGCAAATGATACTCCCACAAATGTTCATGCAACATGTCAATAAATGGCAAATGATACTCCCACAAACGTTCATGCAACACGTCTAAAATCTTCTTTACACCAAAATGATCTATCAAACAAAATCCATGCACAAGCAACTCACGCATAAGACCAGTAGGCTCACAAAGTCTATTCTCTTTAAACAAATAACAATCTAGTCTATAGAATTGACCAAATGATGCATTCTCACGTACTCCATACACACTAGTCAAGCCATCATCATTAACATACAAATTCTTATCATATTCAAATCTCAATAACTTTGCATCTAAAATAATGACAAGGACATACCTTCTTACTAAAGCATCAACGACAAAGTTTTCCTTACCTTGTGTGTACTTGATTACATGAGGAAATGTCTCGATGAATTGCACCCACTTGGCATGCATTCTATTCAACTTACCTTGTCCCTTCAAGTGTGTCAATGACTCATGTTCTTCAAAAAAAGATCGAGTAAGGATTGTCGAACCTGGCACAAAATCAATGTAATGCTCTATCTCTCTAATAGGTGGCAATCCACTAAACACTCTGCTAGGAATCGTGACCTCATATCCCTGCAATAAAAAAAAATAACACTAGGCAAATAGTCATTAAATTCGTTAGTATAAAAGCTTGTCTTAGCATAAAAAGTTAAAAACTCACTTTTGTTTTTCTGTTTCTCTTTGCAATCTCTCTTTCTTTTTCCTCTCGTGGCACCATTCTTTTTTCTTGACTCTCAGCCATCTCTCTATTTTTTTTTTCACTCTCTCTTTCTCTTGATGTTTCGAACTCATTCTATTTTTTCCTCTCACTCTCTTTTTCCTTTTCACTCTATTTTTTTCTTTCACTCTCCTCTTTCTTTGAATTCTCAACCTCACAATTGTTTTTCAACACATTCTCTCTTTTTCTTGAGGTCTTAGCCTCAGCCTCATCTTTTTTTTCTCTCATTTTTCTCTCTCTCCTTTTCGGCCTCACTATTTCTTTTTTTCTCAATCTCACATTCACTCTTGCTTTTTAGCTCAATCTCACTTTCACTCTTACTTTTTAGCTTAATCTATTTTTCACTCTTTCTTTTTTGATCACTCTCACTTTCATTCTTTCTTTTTTTATCACTCTCATTTTCACTCTTTCTTTTTTGAGCAACCTCACTTTTCAGTTTCAATTGGTCCTCATTGACCTGTGTTGGAGTTAAAGGAGCAAGTTTGATTATTTTTCCATCCTTTTCAAAACTATACATGTTCCTTAACCCATCATGTATCACCTTCTTATTATACTAACACGGCTTCCCCAATAAAATATGGCCAACATGCATAGGCGCTACATCACAAAGTACCACATCCTGGTATTTCCCAATTGAAAAAGAAACTAGCACTTGCTTATTTACCCTAACCTCCCCACAATCACTCAACCACTGCAACTTGTATGATTTAGGGTGTTTCAAGGTAGGTAAATTCAATTTCTCAATTAAAGTAGTACTAACCAAATTAATACAACTTCTCTCATCAATGATCATGCTACATACCTTGTTGTTGATGTGACATCTAGTATGAAAAATGTTCTCGCTCTGCTGCTCTGTATCATCCATCATAATTTGTGTATTGAGAGCACGCCTGGCAACAAGAGACTCACCATACTCTTCATTCTTACACTTATGTTCAATACTAGGCTCACGTCTCCTCTTATCTCTCCTACCTTGCAAATTTCTAATTACTGCTTCTTGATAATCCATCATATCCCTCACTTCACCCAACACAAAGTTCAACCACTCAAACTATTATTGCATGGCTTGCAACACAAAGGATGAGTTATCTGCCATATCCTTTGATGATGAGTCACTCCAATGAGACATCACAATGTGCTGCACAAGAAGAATGTTAGTGGAAAACCTCACACACTCCCTTACGTCTTTACAGTCAAATAATGACACTTCACTCGTGTTTCACTCTTAATTGATTTTTTCTCGATAATAGTCTCACACTCTCTTGCCTTTTACCGAAAGAGTTTTCCTGCTCAAGTTCTTTAAGAACTAGTTAAACTAAATCAAGACAATACAACATTGTTTTATTCCAACCAGTAATATAGATCAAATAAACAAAGAATGAATAAAATGACACGAGACTCAAGAAAGATGCATTCAGCCCCTTTGATGATAAAGCTCAATCAACAAATGTATTTCTTTATCTTTGTTGTAACTATGTAGCAATCTTTTAATATTCTACCTTTTCTTTTCTTCTTCTTTTTTTTTTTCGAATTTTTTTTCTTTTTTTTTCCTTTCTTTTCTTTTCTGTTCTTTTTCTTTCGAATTTTCTTTTCTTTTCTTTTCCTTTCTTTTCTTTTTTTTTTCCTTTATTTTTTTTTCTCTTATTTTCTCTAATTCAATCACAAACAACAATATTCAATTGTGAAAATCAAGCAATTGTATTCAAGCATACAAGAATTGACAATGAAGTAGAAGAGAAACAATGAAGCGGCACTCCAAGCAATTGACAAATTTAGAGATGCAAGAAACCCTAGAATTTTGAAACCCTAGGTGATGCAAATTTCAACCAAACCAAAAATCCTAAGAATTTCGGCAGCCTACTTTTTGTTTTTCTTGGCAACCCTAGAACAATGGAGCCCTAGAATTAAAATTAAAGATGCAAGAATTAAAAGATAGAATCATACCTGAATGGAAACTGAGCTCTGAATATCAAATGATATGAACCCATGGGAATGGAATCCCTTGAACCCACAATCAATTTGAAAACATACCCAAAAAAGCCAAAATCAAGTCAATGGATGGAGAATCTAGACCCGTTGAGAACTCATTTCAAGAACCTAGATTATATTAAAATTTAGACCCGTTGAAAAACCTGTCTCAAGAACCCAGATTACAAGGAGGAACGCCACAAAAGTTGTGATTTATCTTTGATAAGTTCCAAAATTCAATCAAGAACAAGAGGAGTAAACTCAACTCACAATGAATAAATTCATCAAATTTTATAAACTTCTTAAAATGAGGCTACAAAAAGTATTTAAACCCAAACATATTTAAAACCCTAACCAAAATAAATCCATTTCTTCCCAAAATACTCCTTGATGAATAGTGTCACTGTTACAGTAACTCGCTACAGTACCTCTTTAAACCCTAGTTCCTAAAAAGTAACTTTTCAAATAAGCCCTTGGTCAAAATACAAGGCTTTCCCAAAAACCCTAGTTCATAAGAAATAAGATATATGTGAACCAAGCATCATCAAGCCTAATTATTCTAGACTAATTCCTATAACCAATAAAATAAGCTCATTTAATTAAATAAACAAGTCCAAGGCCTTCAATAACATAAACATAATAATAGGCCCTAATTTATGTTGCACTCTTCCATAACTTGAATCACATGGATGATCACTGGATCTCCTTCTCTCAAGCCCATCTTGAATATTCGGCTCTTGCTAGACTCATCCCAAGTCGATTGCATCAATCATTGCATTGCCTCCTTCATCTTCTTACCTCTTGACCTTGTAACTGGACCATCTAGAACTTGCAAATGATCTTTAAGATTAGGTCCATCTTGGTGCCCATCAATAGTCCTACTCTAGCAAAAAAATTGTATCATAGGGTTGTGCCCACCTTGAAATGCATAAATAAATTATTTGCTCTCTCTATTTTTCTTGCAAATGTAACAATAATACATTATGATTACCCGGCATTTCCTTAGATTATCTATGGTGGGGAGCTTTCTAAGGAGGTTATCCATACAAAGACAGTTGCTTTAAAGGATGCATTAGTCTTCAATATACTCTTCTATGAAATAGAGTTGTGTTGTTTGCAATGAGAGACTTGTAGAGCAAGTTGACAAAGAACTTCCCTTTCTTCGAATGACTCCAAACTATACCCTTGTGGAATAAACAAGGTTGAAGAACTCAGTGAATGAATGGATCACCCAATCTTGCATAGCTTTGAAGAATGTGGCCTTCCATTGGGGGACTCCACTGGATAGGTCTAGGAGATATGCAATGGAAGCATACTGCAACCGCTCTATTCCAAATATACTTGGATAGGCTTCCTTGATGGCCCTATTGTCGTACCAAATGTCATGCTAGAATTTGATTTCTTTCGCCCACCTCAAACCAAAAGTGTCTCGATAGAGTTATCGGTCTTTTTTTTTATGTGTTTTCAAAGCCCAACCCTATGTGCTCCACCCACCTCATTCTAAACCGATCCACCCTAAGTATCCCCAAATTTTGTGTCAATAACCATTCTCAATAGAGTTCCCCTCTCTAATTGATATCCCCACACCCATTTCCCTAATAAAGCCCTATTGAAAAATTAGTAAGAACCAAAGAACCACTCTAAAAGAAAAGGTATCGAAAATATGCACCAATACAGCAATGTATCTAATTAACAAAAATTTTATGTGCAGTTACTTTTGCGTACTCTTTGTGCATTTCACTACTATAATTGGTTGTATCACTTTTTTAATGTAAAATAATTGTTTTGATCAATCACATCATTGGAGTGCACAAGAAGTACACAAAAATGATCGTATTTAGTAGAACTCTCTAATTAAAAACACAAAAAGGGATAATGGGAGTTAAAATATTAATCTGGACCATACTTTCTCTGATAGATTGAATAAATGACAGCCAACCACAACGGTTTAGAAGTTTCTAACTAATGAATGTTCCAAGAAATATTATGTTGGGTTTGGTTGTTGAACTCAACTCAACTCATTTTAACTCATCTCAAATTAATCATTGATGGGACCCACTACTTTTTAAACTTTTTTAATGTGGATGAAGCAAGAGATGAAGTAATCCTTAACTACTTTCAAGATTTGTTCACAACATCTACAGAAAATGGCAGTGTTGATTTTTTGGAGAATCTAGTTGGAAGGTTACTACTGATATGAAACAGAAACTTGACATGCCTTTTGTTGCAGTAGAAGTGGATGTGTCTTTGAAGGAAATGAGTCCCACAAAGGCCCCTGGTCCTGATGGTATGGCTCCTCTATTTTATCAAAAGTCTTGGCATATTGTGGGAAGAGATGTAACCTGTGTTGTCTTACATGTTCTAAATACTGGTAGCTTCCCCCCATGTTGAACCATACTTATGTCACTTTGATTCCCAAGAAGAATAAGGCTGAACTAGTGTCTGATTTCAGACCCATAAGCCTTCGTAATGTCATTTATAAGTTGGTATCAAAAGTGATTGCAAACAGACTGAAGAAGATTTTACCAAACCTGATCTCACATTCACAGTGTGCTTTTGTACCAGGGAGATTAATCTCGGATAATGTCCTAGTAGCTTATGAGCTAGTCCATTTCATTCGAAGGAAGAGGCAAGGAAAGAAGGGCTTCATGTCTATTAAACTAGATATGAGCAAAACATATGATCGAATAGATTGGAGGTTCCTTAAAACAGTAATGCAGAAAATAGGTTTTGGTGCTAAGTGGGTGGAGCTGGTTATAACTTGTGTGAGGACTGTTTCATTCTCCATTTTGGTAAATCTCGATCCAAAAGGTCCTATTTATCCCACTAGAGGAGTAAGGCAAGGGGATCCTATCTCCCCTTACTTATTTCTATTGTGCACTAAGGGACTTATTTCTTTGCTACAACAAGCTGAGATGAATGGAGAAGTAGAGGGGATTCGGATATGCAGGAATGCTCCTATTGTAAATCACTTAATGTTTGCAGATGATAGTGTCTTGTTTTGTAGGGCCAATTAACAAACAAACTTGAATATAATGCAGCTACTAGAGATCTATGAAAAGGCCTCTGGGCAGAAGGTGAACAAGGATAAGACTGCAATGGTTTTTAGCAAGAATGTCATAGCTACTCAACAGTCAGATATCTTGCAGTTGTGGGGAGTGATGCAATGCCAAAATCATGATAAGTATTTGGGGATCCCTTCTATGGTGGGTAGAGGAAAACATCAAGCTTTCTCTCAGCTTAAAAACAAGGTTTGGCAGAAGCTTCAAGGGTGAAATGAGAAGATCCTGTCTCAAGGAGGGAAAGAGATGCTTATCAAGGCTGTGGCCATGTCAATCCCAACATACACGATGAGTTGTTTTAAACTTCCTATCTCTTTATGTTCTGAATTGGAAAGTTTAATTGCCAAGTTCTAGTGAGGGCAGAAGGGAGAGGAGAATAAAATAAGGTGGGTGAGTTGGAGAAAGATGTGTGAATCAAAACCTAATGGTGGGATGGGGTTTAAAGATCTAAAGACTTTCAATCTAGCACTCTTAGCTAAGCAGGGATGGAGAATTCTTAAAGAAGAGGATTCACTGCTTCACAGGATCTTCAAAGCAAAGTATTTCCCCTCATCTGATTTTAAAGATTCTAAGTTAGGTGTAGCCCCTTCTTATGTATGGAGAGGTATTTGGGAAGCAAAAAGTTTGCTATTAAAGGGTTGCAGATGGAGGATAGGAGATGGAAATGCTATTAATATATGGTCTGACTATTGGCTGCCTAAACACAGACTAATCCCACTTTCAGGCCTTATAACTCAAACACAACTAAACTGGACAGTTGCAGATTTGATTGATGAGCACACAAGATGGTGGGATGTGGAGAAGATTAGAAGATTTTTACCTCAAAGTGAAGCCCACGAGGTCCTGAATATTATGTTACCTGCTAAGAGCCAATCTGACAGCTTGGTATGGGAGCATGAGTCTAATGGTCAATATAGTGTAAAGGGTGCTTACAGGTTGTTCATGTCTGTGTGTGAAGAAGGGCAGGTGGGTGAGGTTTCATATAGGGAGGAGCAAAGGAAATGGTGGAGGAAACTTTGGAAGATGAGAGTACCTAACATAATAAAGATTTTTGCTTGGAGGGTGTATAAGAATGGGCTACCAACTCTGAAGAATCTCAAAGCAAGAAAGGTGGTGGAAGATGCTAAATGCAAATGGTGCAAGGTGGAAGAAGAGGATATTAATCATGCTCTTCTATACTGCTCAAGTTTCAAAGAAGTTCTGCAGGTACAACTCAGTTTTTTGCAAGATTTTCAAGCTCATCTTGATTTTGTGCAAATATTGGCTCACTTGGTCAGAAGGAATAAACAAGGAGAAATTGAGAAGCTGTTCCTATGTGCTTGGGGGCTATGGTATAGAAGAAATCAGTTTCTCTATGAGGAGAAAAACTTAAAACCAGTAGAAGTCTTGGATAATGCTTTGTCAAGTTATAGTGAATATCAATCTGCACTAGAGAATCAACAGCAAGGATGCAAACCTCATTGTGGTTGGCAGCCCCCACCTACAGGAGTAATGAAGTTAAATACAGATGGTGCTATTTTCCATGATTTTTGTAGATTAGGTGTAGGCATGGTTCTTCGAGATGAGGGTGGTAGGGTGGTCTTCACAGCAAGCAAACCAGAGGCTGAGATTGATGATCCTATGGAGATTAAACTATTGGTCGTGCTGAGGGGTCTTCAGATTTGTCTCCCATTGGGTATTATTGATCTTCAATTTGAATGTGATGCCATGTTAGTAGTTCAAGAATTAAACTGAGAGCAGGTTTCTATGTCTATATGGGGAAATTTGATTCAAAGAGATAAGGAGGTTGATTCTTAGATTTCCAAAAGTTTCAATACATCATAAAGGCCGTTTGGCCAATTCTGTAGCCCATAGTTTGGCAAGATATTCATGGCATTTAGATGATCTAGTGATTTGGTGGGACTCTTTTTCAGAATTTGTTTCCCAAGTCATTTGGCATGATGCAATGATGTAATTCTTTTTCTGAGAAATAAAACAGTTTCAGCATTGTTTATATAAAAAAAAAAAACTTATTTCATACATTTCAACCTATAAAGTTAAATATATATCAACCTAAAAAAGTTAAATACATCTCAATAAGACCCACAAAATACTACAATTCATAACTCAACTCATCTCAACCTCCATACTCATCTCAAGTCATCTTAATAGATCTGAAATGTAAAAAGAAAAATATATATATATATATATATAATTAAATATATCACAAGATTTAATAAAATAATATATTAAAAAATAATATCACAAAAAATATTAAAAAATAATATCACAAAAAAATTTAAAAAAATATATATATTACTTCATATAATATATTAAATTTATTTTATAATAAAAAGAACATTATTACAAAATTATTTTATCTAAGCATTTCTTTGAAAAAAGTTTGGCCCGGCGCTGCAACTATTGTTGGTCTCTCAAACCCCATTCCCAGCATCTGGTTGGCGCACTGAATCTGAAGCACCCTCGGACATCAGAAACATGCTTATTTTTTCCTTCCCTCAGTGAATCTTCTATCATTTCGAAAGTTTTCGTCAACTTCCTCAGGTCGTCCGAGCCACTTTTTTCTGGAAAGAGTAAGCTCTCAGTAATCAGGTAATTCTTAATCAAGCTTTACCTCGAAGAATTAATTTGATGAGTTTTGGATATGATGTGACAATGCGTTTGCTTAGATTGTTGGGTTGTGATATTTTTAGTGTGCGGTTGAATAGAGAAATGAGAACGGTACTGTTTGGTTCCGGAGAAAACCTTATAGGTTTTTTCGGCAGAAAAGTTGAATTATTGAGTATGATATATTTTGTGATTGCCGATTGGGAAGCTTATAAAATGTGAATTCTTCATTTTGACTGGGTTTAGTACGACTATTTGGGTTTAATTGAAATGACCATAACGAGATCATAAGATTCAAATTATTTGTATGTTTCTATGTACATTAATTTTCATGTGATTTGGTTCATTATTCTGGGTTGTGATTTTGTATTCTGCTTTCAAAGAGAATAATCATAACTGGTCTTTTGTATGCTGAGGAAACTTTGTAATAGAAAGTTATTTGGAAATTATTTTTCTAGTCCCTAAATTGTAACTAGGTGTTCACTTGTGTATACTTCCTGTATACTTGGGCTACGCCTATTTACTTGATTCAATAAAACTTCATTCTTACTTATCCAAAAAGAAAAAAAAGAAAAAAAAAAAAGTTATTTGGAAATTTGGGTCTCTGGTTTTGCCTTGTGGGCATTGAGAAAATGAATTCTCTCCTCAAGTGAGAGTGAAACAGCTGCTAGAATTAGTTCATTTGAAGACGTGAAAAAGCTAATGCTTAGGTTCTTTTCTCCTGGTTTTTGCTCACTGTCATTTCTATTATTAGTTCTTTTGTTTGGTAGACAAATGTTCTCCTCTTTCTGTTCTTTTTTGTTAGGGAAAAAAATAATTGAAAAGGCTGAAGATTATATGTTTGTAGGCTTTGGACAGTGTCATACTAAACTCTAAGGACTTAATTTAGTATATTTTCTTTAATTATGCTTTTATTTTTTCTTAAAAGTTGATCTTGATATTATTTTAATACCGATTGATTGTGTTTTAAATGTTGGAAGGCACCAATGGATACCATGTTAATTGTTGTTTATTGTGTTTCTAAGTGATGACTTGTATGGAAAAGATCCCCTCAGATTCTTGGTGAGGGAGAAAGATCCTCTCCATTTCAAATGAAATGATAGTATCCATTTAATGTAAAATATGGGGTATTTTAGTCATTTCACTTGTCACATGATGCGAAACGAATAGAATACCCAGTGTTTTACATTAAATAGATACCATCTATTTCAAGTGAAATGGAGAAAATCCTATTCCGAATTTGAAGGCCTCAGTGGGAGAGAAAGAGACAGATTAAGTAGGACGACATTTATTGCTGCCTGAGAGGCTTTTTTGGACAGTAGTAAATGCTCAATAATTTCTTGAGGACTTGCTCTATGCGTCTATACACTCTTCCACTTCAGAACCTTACATTCAGGCAATAACTTGAGGGGATCTTAACCCAATGTGTATTTAAGTTTTAGTTAGTGTAGTGTTAAATACTGACAGATTTTGTTTATGGTCTCAAATCTGCTAGAGAAGGCAAATATAAAAAACTTTCCAAAGTGGGACTATATTTAGACTTGTACAGAGCAGGAGGAGCTGCCTGGAATTGCATAGAAAGCTGTAGGTCGAATTTTTTTATTTTTGGATTCTAGATGCTCTTTCCCTTGATTTCAGTCAAGGCATTCTTTTTGAACCCATAAATTCAACCTAAAGCTTTATATGGGCTTCTAGGCAGCCCTCCCTGCTCTGTACAGGTCTATATATAGTGTCCCAATTTGGCAAGTTTTTTAATACTAAGCCTTCTATAGCAAGTTTTTTACCATAAATGAAATCTGTCAGCATTTAATACTACATTAACTGACACCTAAATACAAATCCGCATATAAAACACAATAAAACTGAAATTAACATGATACCTATTGGTGCCTATCAACATTAAACACAATCAATCAGTACTAACACAATATTAATATCAAATTTTTAAGAAAAATCAAGCATAATGAAAGAAAAATATAACAAATTAAGTCCTTAGAGTTCAGGTATGGCATGGTGTCTTCATATATGACAATAAAATCACTGGGAATTTTAGGAACGTACTCCGGTATTAGAATAAGCGTATGGGGATGTGTACTGTGTTCATATGTGACTAAGGGCAGGTTTGGGGGGTGGGATGAGACACAAAATTCTCATCTCATCTCATCTCATCTCATCTCATCTCATCATTACACCTTTTTCAAATCCCCATACAAAATATAATAAACAATTCAACTTTTTCAAATCCCAATTCACCTTTTTCAAATCTCAAAACAATAATAATATTAAAACACAATATTTTAAACTCTCAAACAAAACACAAAATTCTCATCTCACCCTCCAAATCTGCCCTAAAAGATCACTAGAAATTCCAAACATGCTACTCTAGTATTAGAATAGCCATGTGTGATGATACGCTCTCTAGGAATTTGTTATCTAGGTTTTTTACCTCACTACTTGCTTGGATGCTAAGGGAGCCTCGGTTGTGGTTTCCAAGACCACTGTTGAGCGAAGGGACCTAATTTCAACCACTAATCAGATAATTGGGTAACCAAACTTTACATCCCAAAAAAAATTTCAGTGTTGTTGACAAGGTTGATAGTGAAGTTTTAAGTAGGCCTCAATTCAGAGCTGCCCCCAGCTCATGCCGTGGTGGTGGAGGTGTCATGAAGATCTAGAAGTTTGCATGGCATAAATGGAAGCCTCCAAAACTGTTTGGATTTCATAGAAAATGGACCCAAGTAGAATAGCCATTAACTGACTGGATAACCGAGAACCATAATTTGTCCTCAAGACTAGGTTCTTTGATGATAGATAGGGATCATCTTCCAGAAAGATCAGTGAATGGTTCGGGATGATTTATTTTATTAATGGGTGAAAGCTAAGACTAACCGGTAAAATTCACTTACACCTTCACGGACATCTCTAAATGAAAACTATTAAGAATAATCTTCCTCATCTAATTTGCCATTCGATTTTACTTTTCAAAAAAAAAAAAATTGCTATTCGAGTTTCCTGCAGTTGAGTTTTATAAAATTGCCTTTGACTGTAAATAAAGGAAAAGGCCTTGATGTGTCTATTTTATGGCGTTCAAGAAACAAAAACTGACTTTTTATGTTTTATGCTGTTTTGGTTTCCCATAAAAGAAATATGGAGACTGTAACAACCCAAGGAAAGCTCGAGTTACATTTGGGCCAATTCTCTAAAAAGACTAGTCAAGGTTATAATGAGCCCCGTAGAATCATTATAAAGGGTTTAAACATCTCCCTCCCAAGCAATGTGGGATCTCATCTGGCATCTTCTTGTACATAGTTCGAGGTATTACAATCTTACACCCTTAAATGTCCAATGTCCTCGCCGGGCCATTCCATCATTGGTGGCACCGCTCAAGTCCCACAATTATTGTTAGATTTGGCTCTAACATCATTTAGAATGACCCTAGGAAAGCCCAAGCCATATCTGGGCCTATACTCCAAAATGACTAGTCAAGGTTACATATGAAATTTCTTGGAATCATTATAAAAGGCTTGAACTTCTCCCTCCCAAGCAATGTGGGTTACCATTCACCACCTTCATGTACACAATCGAAGGTATTATGGAGAAGGCGCATAGAAAGAATCTAGGATCTTTCTATTGAGTCAATTGTTGCATGATTTTATTTTTTAATTTTTTTTTTCTTTTTAAACCAGAATTATTCATAAATAACTGAGGAGGTTCTCTTGTTTCTCTTTTGTTATTTTCTTGGAATATAAGTAAATATATCTTTAGCCTTTTACAAACTGTCAGAAAATTCTACTTTTTTTCCCATTCAGTGAGAAACATTTACTTTCTAATATTAATGATAGATGATCCAAGATAGCAAAATCATTGTGCTTTTAGGTTCCACGAGGAGATCAATGTCAACTAATCCCATGTTTTCAACTCTTATGTTTTACCCGAAGTACATCTCAATCATATAGATCCATTCCCAAAACTACTTCTGAGGTTGTGTCTATGATTCTTTCACTCTTAGTGTGGTAGTCCCCTCTTGCCTTTGATAAGGTTCTGAGCAGTTTGTTCATGGTTTCATATCAGTTCAATTCTATTATTTTTTATGGTGAGTGGTATGAATTATGTAAGGGCCCCTCCTCATTCCATCAGATGTCTTCATGGCTACGCTAGCTTACCTTTTTTCCATTTTACCTTGAAAGTGTTGTGCTTTCTTGCAGATGCCATGTTGGAGGATGATAATAGGCAATTTTGAAGTACTGCATCTGTACAGTTTGTACACAGGTCTCTAAACTCTTGTTGTGATCTTAGTTCCAGTTTGCAGGCGATCTCCTAATTAAAGCATCTCGGGGATAATTTGGAGATTCATTTTTCATTACCAGTGTTTTGTCATTCAGCATCTTTATCATGTCTGAAGTGAATCCCAGGAAATTTTCATGATCTAGCCTGTTGCTGAGATAGCTAAATGCTAGAGGTCTCACTAAATTGCATCTGAAACAAATTAATTCCATTTGTTTTCCAAAAAATGACAGAAATCTTCAGTTACACAGCTTACAGACAGTTATCTCAGATGTGCTTTGCAATACTCTTCTTTCACAGTTCTGAATACATTTTAGCAGTTGCCATGCATGGGAGATCAAACATCACCCTTAAGTCTCTTCTGATCAGCAAAGCCTACCTTTTGGCAATGTTATTTTCATTGCTGGAGTACGTAATTGAAATTGTATTATTTCCTGGGTTGAAAGAACACTGGTGGCTAAGCAACTTGGGCCTGGCAATAGTTATAATTGGCGAAGTGATACGGAAAGCAGCAATCATTACAGCTGGTCAGGCATTCACACATCTTATCAAGGTTTATCACGAGGAGCATCACAAACTGATTACTCATGGAATCTATAGGTTTATCCGACATCCCGGATACTGTGGATTCTTCATCTGGTCTGTTGGTACTCAGATCATGCTTTGTAATCCCATATCAACAATTGCATTTGCAATTGTTGTTTGGCGCTTCTTTGCGCAAAGAATTCCATATGAAGAGTATTTCTTGAGGCAATTCTTTGGGTCCCAGTATGTGGAATATGCCCAAGGAGTTCCTTCTGGGGTGCCTTTTGTGAACTGAAGATCTATTGACTACGTACACAGGAATGCGTCGAGCTTGCTGCCGCATTGTTATTAAGGTCTTAATTTCATTTTCATGAAGGAACAATAAATTACTTTGAAGCTAAAGTGATGAATGTCTTGCAGGAGTGACCAAATTGGTTTATTCCCCTTATTGCAGCTTTACGTTTGCTGGTATTTCTCAAGCTGTGTTCTTGTTATGGTCACTTCTGATAAGAAATCACGCAACTTCTGTAGATTTTGTGTTGGTAGAAACTCAAATTAATTCAGAGTTGTACCATATGGGAAAAAGTCTTATTATCTTTTCAACTCATAGCTATTAACTTGTATCCTTTTTGGCAATTATTTTAATTCACCCGATTCTTATCGCACACCAGTGGTACTATATGTGAAATTTAGAATTCGAAACCGTACGCCCAATCCATTTGGTCTAGCTGGGTCAAAAAGTACCTTTGTAGAGGCGTGACACTTCTATAACAGTGAGTGACAGTAGGGGCAAAGCCGTGGGTTTAGATTGGGTAATAAGAGTTTAGTTAAGTATTGGACTATGACATCTGTGTCTTTTGCATGTTATTGTTCATGGCCCACTTCTTACTTCGATAGACATGTTGAGCTTATGTTATCTTCCTTTTGTTTTAGTGGGTTGGTCCTTGCCCCATGAGTTAGAATACGTCTGTTAGTATATGTAAAGAACGCCTCTCTTGAAATGGCAAGCAAAAACTAATACAAAGCATTTTTATCTTCTTCTTCCTTCTCTCTGTGTGTTTTTATGAGGTTCTCACCCTCTAAGTGAGATTATTCGTGCAGCCCCTATGGGTGTGTTACAAATTTGTATTAGAGAGACACCGGTCTCTGTGTTATCGATCATAAAATTAACCATAGATTTAATTTTTCAAATGAAACAAAGCTATGAAGTGTATCGACAGCAACTAGAAAGGTTTGGAGATAAGATTGCTACCATGAAAAAAGAAACTAGTGCAACCATGGATGCAGCTATGGATAAGATTTCTACAGCAATCGAAATATTATTTAGGAATCAACCGAGGTTTAAACGAGTTTTACGCCATCTGCCACGGTTATAGCTGCAAGCCAAAATGAAGCAAAGGAGCCAAAGAGTTTTGTTCAACTATCAGATCGCCCTCTCCTTCTGTTTCTTTCCATTTCATCGAACGTACCTAGCAACAACCATACAATGATTATAAAAGCTAAAGGCCCAGCGATCGGGATGGATCTCGGCACTGCATACTCTTTTGTGAGTGTGTGGTAACATGATCGTGTTGAAATCAACACACCATTAGGTATTAATAAAGCTTAGGTGTCTACTGCTGCTGAGAAAATCTCCCCCATGGAAGGAATCACAAACAAAGGGTCACGTCTTGTATGGCATCTTCCATGAAAGTCTGTCCCAAATCTACGGGGCTTCTTGACTCCTCCAGTGGTTGAAGCGTACTTGGTGGGGGTTTTCAGCACCTTTCAATTGAATATCTTGCTAGAGTTGTTATATTTTGGTAGCTTCAAACAGACATACAACATAAGGTTTTTGGTGATAATGAAGCTGGTGTCTGAGAACGGCAGCTCAAATTCGCATGAGATGTGCTTGGTGTTAAATCTGAACGGGTTGAAGAGGCTGAAAACACCAATCGTGCTGCAGGAGTTCGTAAACCACGGTTGGGTGATTTTCAAGGTGTACGTGGTGGGAGAGTACATTAATTGCATGAAGCACAAGTCGCTTCCAAATATATCCGAAGAGAAGCTAAATAACAGTGACGAAGGGTCTGCTGTCATTTTCACAAATATCAAATTCGGCAAGAAATGAAGATGAGGAGGATAGTTGTTCCTTTCACTCCAAGCAATAAAACCATAGAAGGGTGGGTTCTCATAAATTGATCATTCGGATGAGTTGGTTGCAAATGAGTTTCAAACAAGCCAAGGTAGTGAAGAGAAAACCTATAAGCTTTGGATTGTTCATGTTTCGTTGTCTAAAACATATAGTTGTGATGCTTCAGAAGGATTGGTGGAAATGCCTAATAAGAGCTGTTAAAGCAGATATAAGGTTCACTGGGCCCTCATGATGCATCTACTGCTTCTGAGAAGTACTTCAAAGGAGGAATGAATGAGGATATGCAACTGGTGCATTTTGACTCTTACAGCACCCCATTTGAGCTCCATGATGCCAACTAAGTACTAAAGGCAATGAAATTTTGTGAAAGACCACAGGTTGATGATAAAGTGCACAACTTCTCTGCAAATGGAGGTGAAGGTCTAAAGGCACAAGGTACCTTTCTCTTGCAAAATTGGCTAAGTCTTGGAATTCATGTAGGCTAAACGAGGAAGATGTTGATGAAACGCTTGAGAAGTTGAGCTTAGGTTGGTTCCATAATGTGTCAAGTATGGGTTTAATATCTATGGTTTAGAAGTGTAGATCGTTGAAGTCTCTAGATGTACATGATTGTTACGTTGGAGATCCAGGCTTAGCTACTATTGAAAAGTATTGTAGCCAACTTGAAGATTTGAAATTGCGATTTTGTGAGGGCTTGAAACTCATTAGCGAAATGGTACAGGTGGAAGAACTCTTTGCACAATTTGGTGGTCTTTCTTTTTCTTGCTTTAGGGCTGGAATTTTCTTTAATCCAAAAAAAATTATGAGTTTGTGTTCTTGCAACATATTAACAAATGCTATGTTGTGAAATTTGGGTAATGGTTAGAAGCTAGAGTTTTCCAATCGAATGGATAGGTTCACTTTTAAGATTTTTACAAGGAATGTTCATACCAAAATATTCTTGCTTCTAATGTGAAGAACATCCTAGTGATAGAGGTTCTTGAAGTATTAGACTATGGAGATAACAATCCTACTTTTTGCAGATACATCTCTATAAAAGATGATGAGGTCTCTAGAGCCATGACAAAGAGCACTCCAAATTATAACATCGAAATTGAAGACAAGAAGTGGCTGGAAAAATTCAATAATGAGTATTTTACGAGGAGTGATATTCATCGTCATGTTTCTGAGGGTGCTTTTGATTTAAGGATGGATACATTTGAGAAGGCTTATTATTGTCATCTTGATGATTTTCTAGATAAAAAGGCGGCTACTAGTCTTTGTCTGGGTCTAGGTGGAGTGAAGTAGTAGAAGCTACGAATAATTATTGGATGAAGAAAGCAAGCAAAAGTGAAGGTACGGTAGATCGAGATGATGTAGAGGCTCGAAGAAGCCAAAACACTACAACTAGTTTCTCAAAATCTATGAGATCACCATATGAGGAGCATGTTGACCTTTTGCTTGAGTCTTAGGATGGTGTCTTCAAGGACTCTAGCCAATCTAAAGGCTACTTGAGTTTAAGAACTGTAGATGGTATTGAAAGAAGCAGTAAGAATCTTAACTCTGATCAAGTTTTATGATCTTATGTACTCAGTATTAATAGGGAATATTGCTTGGTCTTATGTTGTTTTTGGACAAAGGAACCGGATTTTCTTTTCTAATATATGGAGAACTCAAAGCCACTTTGAGGAGCAAGGGATTTCAGAGCAGAATAGGAAGGATATCATGTTTGCCTCTCAAGTTCATCTTGTGAACCAACGCTTGAATCTAGAATACCCACATTTTCAATTGTCTTTGACAAGTACTCTCGAGGAAACAATTTCTCGTGCAAGAAAAAATAAGAGGTTGAGTAGTAAAATGACTTCATCCTTTCAGAAGGGGGTTAAGCCTGATGTATGTACTTACACCATCCTTTTGTCGGGGTTTGAGAAAGCTGGCAAGGATGAGTCTACAAAAGAGGTTTTTGACCAAATGCCCTCTCAATATGTTGTCTCCTTCAATGCTATGATTATGGGCTTTGCAATAAATGGTGTAGAGGATGGAAATTTTGACTAGATCACTGATAATGAGCTAGAAGTTAATAATTTCTCTTTATCTTTTTGTTCAAGTTTGACACCTCCAAATGCTAAAGCTAGTGTGGCTACTTGAAGATTTTGTCAATGATATTGTGAACTGTGAGGACCTTCCCCTGAAAATCTCCAAGAAATGCGACAGGAAGACAAAATCTTCAAGGTTATCTACAAGAATTTGATCAACAAGTGTGATGCCATCAATGAGAATGTTGTTGGTCAGTTTAAGAAATTAAAGTAAGAAACTTGTCTCAACTACAAAGGAAGTTTTAAAGTATAATAGCGCCTTGTGGGCAAGGTCCTTTAATCAAGGTACTTAGGAGTAAAATTTTATGAGACGGATTACACCATTACACTTATAGGAATATTTAGGATTTTATAGTGCAATAAAAAGTCTCGAGTTTCTCGAATGAATCATAACACTTCAATAGATCGCCACGTGGCAACTGGTTCAAATAGCTGTCAAATCGCCACTTACGATCACTGGGAATAATTTATAGTTGGAAACATGGCACAATCCTAACCATCCACTGGCAAACCCTAAGACACATGTCAAGTGGAGGACAAATGTGCAAGTGTCAGAGTGTAAATCAAGCCATGTGATCATGTCTCTTACTCTAAACACTATTTGGTCAACCAAAAGAGGGTTTCAACCCCAATAAAATCCCAAATCATTAGAAGCCAACCGAAACCCTAAATCCTTGGAGGAAACCAAAACCCTAAATTGGGTTCCAAACCCTAAACCACTCGTTTTGATTAAGTGATTTCTCACTTGGTTGAATCACTTCCACACGCAACTAATTTCACACTCTTACACCCTTAATCACTCCATTACATCTTTGTAATTACATTTGAAGAATAAAAAGTTGCATTTAGATTTAACCCTACCCAAAACCCTAAGTAAACCCCATTGAAACCCCAAATTGAGCCCATTCAGTTAAGCCCATTTTTGGCCCAACCAAAACCATCTTTTGGCCCAAGCTTCTTGAGCAAGTTTTCTCCTCCTTATAAAGGTCATACCATGGTTGTCATTTTACCTCATGATTGGCCCCAAATAGTGGCTTGATAGCAAGTCAAACCACCCCACATCAACCCCCACCCATTCAGCTAGAACAGCAATAGAAACTCAGCTGTTGTGCAGCCCTTTTTTCTTCTCTTTCTTAGTAGCCACCCTCCCATCCAAGGGTCATTCAAACACTCACCATGCCATCCCTTAACCTATACCCCATGTCTGCCCCACTTGCTTCCCACACTTTGATTTTTTTCTCACTTGTCTTCCAAGAGAGAAACCATATAGAGTTGAGAGAGTTTTTTTGGCAGCTTGTGTTCTAGCATTCCAATCCTTAGCTCAATTCTATGTTATTTTGTTTATTATTGAGAATAGTTTACATGGGTGTATATTGGTGAATTTTTCTAGGAGTCTTGATAGATGAAAGTTGGGATTGATGATGGAAAGGTTTCGATATTGATATGTTGATGTTTGTGTGGAACTTTAAAAATTTGGTGATATTATTTATGAAATAGTAGGTATATCTTGATATGGTGAAGTGCTAACATGTTTATATGCACGTTATGAGTTTATTCAAAGCATGTTAGTATTTTTATAAAGGAGTTTTGCATGAATACAAAGTGTTAGAAACCAATTGGCTCAGAATAGTTTATATTTTGGCTTAGGTTGTGATTTTAGCTATATGAACTTGATTCTATGTCTTTAATTTTCATATATGTTGTTCTTGAATCTTTGATTTATGTGTTAAGTGTTTATTTTGAAGAGTTATGGTTTAGACCTTTGATGGAGTGTTGATGAACATGCAAGAGTTTGTTTAAAACTCAATCTAGAGGCTCTTAGGATTGATCATATTTTTGATGAAATGTTCCATGACATGCAAGATTTAATACTTAGATCAAGTTAGAATTTGAATGTGAGGTATATGGTTATGTTATTTGAAAATTTATCGCATAAAAATTAAGGATCTAGTCACTTTGTTTCAAGCCCAAAGCATGCTATACTCAGTTTCATGGTTTTTATGCAAACCGATGGTTCTAAGTTGTGTTTTGTGATTTTGGTTATTTGGTCAAGTATGATATCACTTAGGTTTGAATGATGAACATGTTAGGAGAGTATTTATGGACTTTTGGATTCCTTGGAGTTGATTTGAAAGTGTTAGACTAAGAACATCATGAGTTGGTTCTATTTGACCTTATCTTAATGTTTTGGCATTTTCTATGGTGTAGTGAATTTAAGTTTTCATGAAATGTATAAATTGGTGTCTTATCCTGATTTTAGAACTTAGGATATGATTTTTTAGAGTTGCTAAAATTGGTTTAACCATGTTATTATGTTGGAAGGTTATTTTTTTTCGTTTGGGTACCAAGAATACCTCAGGTATTTGCAGAATACTCAACTACTATTCATTACTTTTCACTACTATTGAATAATCTATTATTACTTTTTCATTACTTTTTCACTACTTTTTCACTACTATTCACAACTCTTTTCAACACTTCTCACTGCCCAAATATTAGATTTAGGACAAAATTCACATTCCTCATATAAATTTTGGCAAGTTTTAGAATTCATTTGGAAAATCCTTATTTTAGGGGCAAATTTATAATTTTTCACAAATAAAAGGTAACTTTGTAAATTTAGCGCTAAATTAATAAATTTTATGTTATAAGAATTTAGTGGGATTTTATAACCCTAGAAAATATCTCATTTTGGTTCTTGCATTTTTTACGTTCGCTTTATGTTATGTTATATCACTGTAAGTTAGCTTCCAATTTCTCTCGATATATTTATGTATGTATGGTGGTAAGAGTTATATTGTTTTTATTCATGTCTTTTATGCTTATTGTAAGTGTTATAATATATCATGTCATGTCATGAGTTATCTGTTATATGTTTATTTGTTACACAAATGTCATGTCATCTACTACTGTTACACAATTATCTGCTATACGTTTATCTATTACATGAATGTCATGTCACTGTCACACGTCATGAATGCCATGTCATCTGTTACATATTTATCTGTTACATGCCATGAATGACACGTCATTTGTTACATGAGTTACGTCTAAATAATGCATGTCTTTTATTTTATCACGATCCCAAGTGCTAGGATGAGAAATTATCTTAGTGGAATTCTTCTGTCCACACTGGACTGTTTAAATTGGATGTGAAATCTCTTGGGTTGACTAAATACAGTCAACAGGCTTCAAATAGTAACTAGTTATTGGAGCGAATTCAGGCACCCAACGACGGTGGTGCCAAATACAAGTTTAACAGTTTATTCATTCAGTTATTATGACATACTCACAGCTAGCGTAAATGCCTGTGATGTGATGCGGTACAGGCAGGAGCACATGACCATTGGTAGTCGTGGAGCATCAGCGATTTCATATTAATCAAACATGTATATACAAGAAGGTCATATTCATGTCAAATCAGGTCATATTTATACCAAGTCACGTTTTGTTCATGTATATTCATGCTAATTGTCAAGTCATGTCACGCATGTGCAAGCTCATATCATGAAGTATACATGTCATTTACTATCATGCATGCCTATTCATACTATTGGTAGCTTAGGAGCCTTACTTGCCGAGATTTTATAATCTTATTGTGGTATTCCCAACTACCATTCTTCCCGGAATGGTAGACGATGTGCCAAGACTTGGAGAATCCATGCACCACCAACTGGACACGATCGAATAGACCACGGAGCGATGACGAGGAGTTGATAGCGACAATACTCCATTTTCTAGATATGATTTTGGATATTATAGCCGAGCTACGTGAGCGACTTAATGATTTAATTCAATAGTTTATATTTCATGTCTATATTATGGAGTGCTATCTCTAGTATCTATTTTGATACAAACTTGTTATAACTTTTGGAATATGTGAATATTATGACATCATGATTATGTTTTAGGATATAGTATTTCTGGTACGTTGTGTATTGCTCAAAGGAAAAAATGCATCCGCTATGTTTATTGCATAATGTTAAATACATGCTAGGTGCATTGCATCCTAAACTATCATGAACGAGAGTATATAACTTTGTGTTGCAAGTCCTAACGCTTCAAAATTCCGTCAAATCCCAAACAAAATTTGTGGGAGTCACAGTGACAGGGGCCAAAGCCATATTGGGCTTAGGTTGGGTAATAAAAGTTTAATAGTTGGGGGCTTAGTCCGTGGGTTAAGTGCAAGCGTGGCCATTTCTTTCATTTCCATGTTATTGTTGATTGGGCCATGGCCCACTTCTTACTTTGATATAGACATGTTAGACTTATGTTATCTTCCTTTGTTTTAGTGTGTTGGTCCTTGGTCGATGAGCTAGAAGAGGTCTGTTAGTATATGTAGTGAAAGCCTCTCGTGTAATGGCAAGCAAAAACTAATACAAAGTATTTATATTTTCTTATTCCTTCTCTCTGTATTTTTCTAGGAGGTTCTTACCATCGAAGTTAAATTATTCGTGCAACCCATGTACACCCCAGGGGTATGTTATAAGTGGAAAGAAATTCTGGTTGTACTTTTCTATGTACCCCGTTCCCCCAAATATCAGGATCTTGTTCTTCAGACCTCTCTCTCTCTCTCTCTCTCTCTCTCTCTCTCTCTCTCCTGATAAGTTATGAGCTCTGTGATTTTCTTCCTCTTCTTCTTATTTTTCCTTCTTGCTGTTGGTTTATAGCACTTCACTTCCTTCCTGTTGGTCTAATAAGTACCTCTTATTAGACCAACTACTTAACCTCACTTTGCAGATAACTCCCTTTATTGCTTAATCGGTGACAACTCTTGGAACGCCACCTCCCATAAAAAATACAAAACGAAATCAATGAAAAGGAAATCCATTTATAGATAAATTAGTCTACAATTATGCTGAGTCCAAATTTCTACACTGAAACACCTTTCCATTTCCACACTGGTCCAGGAAATCAAGGTTGTAAAGAACTGCCACCATTGTCACAGAACACAAGAAAACCAGTACTGGCCCGAAGATCCAAAGTAGCAGAGGAAGTGCCACATAGAAAATCCTATTGCCCACAATGCTTAAAAGGTAGCCCTTCTCTAAAACATCAGAGACATACTGTGGGGTCGTTACGGACACAGGGTCCTCTAGGATGCTAACAAGGATGTTTACTTTGTTTAGAAAAGTAATAGACATGGAGAGACTGAAAAAGGAGAATAGGAAGATAATTAGGAGGGTGGCATATTTTAAAGATAGCATGAATTCCCCTTGAGCCCCATAAACAGTGTCACTGAGTGGCTCCTTAACACTGTATGTGCTACTTATGATTGCTGCGAGGCCTGCGCATAGAAGGATGGAGGTGGTGGCCATTAAGGTTGATCCCATGATCATGTTCCTCAGGGTTTGGACTGCCAGGATGCTCCTTTTGTCAATGTCCTGCCAACAATTCAAAGGTTTTTCTGTTTCAAATAGAAATTGGCACAAATGATTCAATGCATGGCTTATAGTACAGCACCATGAGTCCAAAGTAGAGTGATTAGAATCTATTTTTACTCTTTTCTTTTAATTGATCTTGTTACTAACTTTACTGTTTGTATCATACATACCTAAAGCACAATAACTGATCAGAAAAAAATACTTTTGAAGTTATTGCTGAATTTAAAAATTCTAAATGAGAAAATTAAGATAAATACATAACGTGTATCTTACAATATTTATTGATATCCGTGTAAACTTCTTGAAAAATATTCACTATTCAATAAATATTGTAAGACCATTTGATGCAGCGACATCGACCACATTGGACCAAGGACCGGTCATAATTTACTACGATTGTGCTTATGTGGGTGTATGACAGTATAAGTAGGTGCTATGATGTGTGAACTACATGAAAAATCTGGAAAACATGATTAATTTATGGTACCTTCATCATCGAGGGGACCCAGAAGCGCTGTGCCTTTGAATATGTTCCAATGAGGGTGGTGAGCGGATGCATACGGACTCTATACCATAGCCATGCGTGATAGGCAATGTTTATCAGCACACCTGAAGGCACAAGCACCATATCCAGATAACATTTCCTCCATTCCATCTCTCTCTCTCTCTCTCTCTCTCTCTCTCTCTCTCTCTCTCTCTCTCTCTCTCTCTCTGTGCCTAGCTATTTCACAGCTTGCATGAATTATATGTTTGTCTTTGGAATATATCTCTACAATCTAGAGCTAGCTCTATATATACAGGCAATATTCCAATGCAAAAACAAAAGAGATAAAAGCAATCCCAGTTACTCTTATAACTAAATATAAGATACCGAGAGTACTAGCTATTAATGGAAGTTGCATATAATATATGTCTAGGTACATATATGTGTGTGTGTGTATAAGCCTAATCTGAGGGAATATTATTGCTTTCCAATCTTTATGGTACTTTGTAGGTAGAGCGCCTAGGGCATGATCGAAGGTGGTGGTGGTGGTGAAAGCCATTTGCCTATGGTATATGGTATATGGTATAAATACCAAACTGATTGAATGTCACTACTACATTAATTAGGAATATTCTTGTCAATAAAAAGATCAGTTTTTCCATCTTCCTCATCTTTCAAGACATGTCTCGACTGTTAAATGCTTTTTATCTTCCAAAAAAATATAAAAAATAAATAAAAATCTTATGCTTTAATAATAGGACCTCAACATTTTAATTCACAATCATAATTCCAATGAGTAATGCTACATACAGTCGTGAAATGTGCAAATGCCGTACAGTCGCTTTGAAAAAAAGTAAGGTCTACTTTCAATATATCCTACCATTTCCAAAGAGATATATATAAGGGGTTTTCTTTTAAATAGAAAAAATAATATATCTAGAATATCATACTTTAACACAACATTTTGAACTTATAATAACTGTTTTACGATGAATATGAATATATATGGTATAGACATACATGCATGATTGTACGTGTCAGCATTAATGTGATGTTCACTTGGTGTTCGATCCCCTTCTAGAAATGTTTGGTGTGTATGCAAGATTCATTTTCTTTTGTTTATACCTTATGGTTGGTCTGTTTTTAATTAATTAATTGCTTTAACTTCTTCCCTATTTACTTTTAAAGTTTTGTTACTCATTATTTTCGCACACAACGCACCATACTTTTTGATTTTATTCTTATTAAAACTTATTGAATTCTTCTACTCATCATCTATATACCATACATTTGGTAAGATTAAAAAATAAAAAAATAAAAATAAATGTGGTGTGTGGTGTATAAGAATGATGAATTGAATTTTTCTTACTTTTATGTCTGTTTTTTTTTTCTGGACATGAAAATTCTGTTTCTATACGAGCATGGCCAATGGGGTGGCCACGGCCTGTCGAAAACTCTTTAGAATTCCTCTTTATCACTATCTGGGTGTATTCCACGTACCTATATATATATAGTGACATGAATTATCTGTTTTGAATGACTATTTCAGATCTCCTAATTTATTCGGATATTCCTCCTTCCACGATTCGACATTTTATTCTTCTGCATGTCCAGAACAACTTATTAATTTAGAACAATTTTCCTTTTCAGCATATATATATATATATATATATACACCAGGAAGAACAGAAAAACAAAGATATGATCTGCAATCTTCTTCCGGTCTTACTACAATTATAGTGTACGGAGAACCCAACTAGCAGATGGGACTGGCGTATTTAACTATGATAAAGCTCATTAATCAAGCCTTGCCTCTCTCTCTCAAGCCAGCTTATCTCAATAATCAGTTAACTCAATTAGTACGTAAATAATATTTATAGTCATAGATTGAACAAGTGTTACATATTTTTTTTTTTTTTTAAAAAATGAACAGATATAGGATTCATAAAAAAATTAATTTTTTAATAATAAATTTTATTTTTTAAAAAAATAATTCGCGACACTTAGACAATCACTCATATTTTAATAAGTGACCATTTGTTTCAAGTCATCCAAATTCTTTTTTTTTTTTTTTTTTTAAGGTCAAGCCTTCTTATTATTAAAAATATCTCCCTTGTGGCGGAGGCAAAAATTATAGTAACAAACTAAAATCATCCCTTCCCAAACGAACATCACTAAAGAATAAAGAAATTAGCCCCTATACAAAATCATTTACAACTTTTCGATCTGAATGTAAGGAAAACCCCCTATCCAATCTAATTAATCCTCTTGTTTGCAAAGGAAGATCAGACACTAAGTACCACACTTCATTAGAACCGGCCTTTTGCACCTCTTCGCACTAAATCATTTGCTACTGCATTAGTCTCTTGAAAAGAATGCGAGAAAGAGACCCGAAGACCCTCTAATCTTCTTTAAATTTCCTCCCAATAATCCTTCATATACCAAAACCCACATCTTTTCGCATTCAACCATTTTATCACAAGTATAGAATCTAATTCAATCTACACATTTATCAAACACAACGAACAAACATATCGAAGGCCATGAACTGCACCCATGACTTCGGCAAAATTGTTAGTACTATGACCAATAAATTTTGCAAAATCACATACCATCTCCCCACTTGAATTTCGACTCACCCCTCTTGCACTTTAAGGACCAAGATTTCCAATAGAGCTACCATCTACATTCAATTTAAACCAACCATCAGTCAGATACATCCAAATTCTTATATACTCAATCGAGTTTGGTTATTTAGGAGCTAAGCCTAACTCGACTCATATAACTCAATCTATAAGTCAAGCTCTATCATTCGAATTCGTGTCAAGTCATTATATTCGATTTAGGTCATTTGGACTCATGTCGGGTCAACTTCTTTTTCATCATTCTAGTCTCTTCAAAATCATACACATTTTTTAATAGATCCACTTCAAATATTACATGAGATTATTATTAGATTTATAATGAAACTTTGTGCTTAAAAATACTAGATGCAGACATGCTAAGCACTAGTTAAAGTTATTTAAGTGAAAGATAAAATATTAATTACTTTAACCTGCCTAGAGCTCTTTTTTGAGAGGAGTCGTTTGGATTGAGAAACACTCTTAACCCACATCATCTAATAGTTATAATTTTTTTAAATTCTCACACAAAACATAATAAATAATTCAACGTTTTTAAATTCTAAAATAATAATAATATTTTAATAATATTTTATTTAAATTAAATCATGTCATCTCGATTTCTCTCTGAAGAGCAATTTATATAGCATATCAAAATAACAGTTACTCCGATGCTCGTTCAATGGTTAGGCCATTATAAAGACAGTTGCTCAAGGCCCCAAAAAATTATAAATATTTTAGTATATTTAAAAAAATTGTAATAAGGTCGAGAATAGAATAAATGTTATAAGTTTATTATAACGATTATGATAGTAAATCTATGCATTGATGAGTGAAAAAAACCTACAATTCTTTCAAAAAATAAATTATATTAGATGATGTTGTTGTAAATTCATGGAATGTATTTGATAGATGACTATTAGAATTCTCTCATATTCCTGTATCCGTATTTTTCATGTTCATGTATTCCTTTGATTTATGTATTGTTATTCCTTAAGTTCATGTACTCATTTAATATCATGTATTCTTCATGCCTATAAAAATGTGTCTTGAGAAGCATTTGTAGTAGACTCAAAAAAAGAAAATTGAGAGAAATAATATTTAGTTCCTGAAGAACTAATTCTAGATATTGTGGTCTTTCAATTATCTTGCTACTTTTTCTTAATTTTACAACATGTTAGCAGCATGAGACTCTAGCCAATTGTCGTGTTATTTGACGTTGAAAGCTATATGTGATATTGCTCTGAGCACTGTAAGTCATTCCACAATTTTATAATTATCATGGTATGCTCATATTTTTTAATGATGCTATAACATAAATTTTATGCAATATTCTTTTAAGTAAAATATTATATTGTCAATGCAATTCATATGACTTCATAAAGTTTATAATTCTTGCATATTCTAAATCTTATAATATTTACTTATTCAATTTTTAATATATTTATTATAGATAATATCGAATCTTACAAAATTAGAATTTGTCGTTCTCGGCATTTTTAGCAACAATTATTTCTCTTGGATTTTGGATGTTGCAATCTATCTTGATGCAATGAACCTTGGAAATACTTTCCAAAAAAAGAATGAAATGTCACTGCAGGGTCGTGCTAAAGCAATGATTTTTCTTTGTCATCATTTGCATGAAGAATTGAAAACTGAGTACCTCACTATAAAAGATCTTTTGATTTTATGGAATAGTCTAATAGACAAATACGAGCACCAGAAGACCATTATCCTTCCGAAGGCTCACTATGATTGGATGCACCTAAGGTTCCAAGATTTTAAAATAGTGTTTGAGTACAACTCTGCACTTTTCAAAATAAGCTCAGTTGAAATTATGTGGTGAGAAAGTCACTAATAAATATATGTTAGAAAAAACATATACCACATTACATGCCTCAAATGTGCTCCTGCAACAGCAATATCAAAAGCACAAATTCACAAAATATTCTGAATTAATATCTTGTATGTTAGTAGCTGAACAGAACAATGAGCTTTTAATGAAAAATCATCAATCTCGTCCAACTGGTTCTACTCCATTCTCTGAAGCGAATGGAACTTCATTTCAGAATCATAAAGGAAATCGTGGACGTGGTCGCGGTAAGAAAAACTATAAAAATCAAGGAGACCATACTCAAAATTACTCAAAGAAAAACTCAGTATACTACCAGAAGTGGAACAACACTGAGATAAAAAATGATGAAAATAAAGGCTTCCAGAATAAGCCTGTGAAGAACATTAAAGAAAATGAATAGGGGTCGAAATAAATTTTGCTGATCACAAGAATCCAGTAGATTCAACTTATACCCCAAATGGAATGGATCTCACCCATCTAGATCTTTCTAATTTCTTTGTGAACCCCAACGAAAATATAGATTTTTTTTATTAGTGATGATTTTGGATACAATAGTTAATTTTCTTTCTCTATCTTGTAATCACATTATATTTCAGTTATTATTTTTTAATACATTGTAATTTTCCTTTAAATTGATAAATTTTTATGTGTTTTACTTTTATTAAGGAAGCATGAATTTTATTGATCAATTGAAAAAATTTGATGGAGATGTATGTCTCACAGATAGTTGTACCACATGTTGATGTTGTGTTTCGCAGCTCGAGCAATACCGCAATGCCCAAGCTCCACGTCACCTGCAACTAAGAGGGAGAAGAGGCTCCGGTAACTCCTGGGATCACTCTGATGCCTAAGTCAGTGGAGACTTCTATGAAAAAAAAACACAGAAATACAAAACGATAGTTAAGAGTTATCGGACAGAGAGCGAGAGACCCCCGTAGAAAGGATCTCCCTTATTTATACCTGATCTGGGTTCCGCTGTTGAGGAGATCGTGGTGTGTTAGGTGTCAGACCTGCCACCACTCATTTTCATGTTGTCCCAGTGTGCCAGTCCGCGGCCTAGCGGGGGATCGTGTCGTGTCAGTCGTGCTAGGTCTGTCCCGCAACCACCTCCCTGCCAGGACAGTGTGTCAAATCGCGGGCGAGCCGTCCTTTGTACGGGAGGCATACCGGGTCTCCTGACATAGGCACTTCTCGCGGTGTGCCCTGGGTCTATCGAATCCATGACCTATCGTCCATGTGCAGTTGGGCGTCCTATCCGAAGTTTTGTGATAAGGCCCGGCAAGTTGCCAAGCCCGGGGACGTTCTCCTTGGCACCTCTAAACTTGGTGTCGATAGGTCATCCTGGGTTGGCTGCGTTCGGTATTGATCCTCTGGCCCAGGGTCTCCAACTTCCTTCCTTGCGCTTGGGATTCCATAGCTCGGTCTTCTTGGGCTCGGGCCCTTCCGAGATGGGCCCTCCCTCACACCACACATACAATTATTAAACATAAGAATTATTTTCAATGTTTAACATTGAATAGAGCTAATGTCAATACTATATCTGATTCTTCAAACCTAATTGAAGGCTCCGGAAGAGCAAATATAATGTTGCCAGAATGAATAAAATTTTGTATTGATGATGCTTTGTATTCTTCAAAATCTAGAAAAAAATCTACTAAGTTTTAAAAATATTCGTCGTAATGGTTATCATGTTGAAACCATTAATGAAGGCAATAATGAATATCTTTACATTATTTCTATGATTTCGGGCCAGAAACTCATATTAGAAAAACTGTCGGCTTTCTCTTCTGGCTTATATTATACAACTATGAGTACAATTGAATCAAATATTGTACTGCACTGGAAGTACTCTGATCTAAAAAAAAAATTGCTTTGGCATGATCGCCTTGGACATCCAAGATCAATTATGATGCGACAAATAATTGAGAACTCACACGGACATCCTTTAAAGAGCCTGGAGATTCTTTTACTAAGTGATTGTCCATGTACATCATGTTCTCAAGGAAAACTTATTATCAGACCATCCATTTCTAGGGTAATAATTGAATCTCCATTATTTTTAGAAAGAATTCATGGGGACATATGTGGGCCAATGCATCCACCATGTGGACCATTCACAATATATTTTCATTTAAAGTTGCAATTGACATTACCAGAAGTAATGATGAAATTGAGCCACAAACCGTCGCAGAATACGTAGAAATTATTGGCCAAAATGGAAAAATGCAATTAATGCAGAATTGAATTCACTTGCAAAATGTGAAGTATTTGGACCTGTAGTCCAAACACCTAAAGGTGTTACACCTGTTGGATATAAATGGATATTTATACAAAAACGTAATGAGAAACATGAAATCGTGAGATATAAAGTACGATTTGTTGCACAAGGTTTCTTGCAGAAACCTGGTATTGATTTTCAAGAAACATATTCTCCTGTAATGGATTCAATTACATTCAGATTTTTTATTTGCTTGGTAGTAATATAAAGTTTGGATATGCGTTTAATAGATGTGGTTACCACATGTTTATATGGATCACTAGATAATGATATATACATGAAAATCCCTGAAAGATATAAACTACCTGAAGCATATAATTCAAAATCCAGAAGTATTTATTCTATCAAACTACAAAAATCATTATATGGTTTAAAGCAATCCGGACGCATGTGGTACAATCGTCTTAGCAAATATCTATTGAAAAAAGGATTTGAGAATCATCCAATTTGTCCAATTTGTCCATATGTTTTTATTAAGAAGTTAGAGTTTTGATTCGCAATTATTGCAATATATGTGGATGATTTAAATCTCGTTGGGACTCCATAAGAGCTCACGAAAACTGCAACTTGTTTGAAAAATGAATTTGAAATGAAAAATCTTGAAAAAAATAGATTTTGTCTTGCTTTACAAATTGAACATCTTTCAAATGGAATTTTAGTTCATCAGTCTACATATATAGAAAAGTGTGGTTTACCCACAATCAAAAACTGCCCAACAATATTATACAAAGATAATGCGACATGTATTATGCAAATAAGAAGCGGCTACATCAAAGGCAATAGGACTAAGCATATTTCACCAAAATTCTTTTATATGCACGAGCTTCAAAAGGGTGATAACATTGATGTCAAGAAAATACAGTCAAGTGATAATTTGGCAGACTTATTCACTAAAACTTTACCAACTGCAACATTCAAAAAGTTGGTAGACAATATTAGAATGCGATGGCTCAAGGATCTTTCATCATGAACAATTGAAGATTTGCATACCTACAAGGAGAAGTCAATTATCATCTGGATTGTACTCTTTTTCATTCGCTAAGGTTTTTCCCAAAAGATTTTCCTTTGCAAGGTTTTAATGAAGCAATCCTAAAACATTCAAAGACACATTAGAATGTTGTATTATTTTTCCTTCACCACAACTTTTTCCCATTAGGTTTTTTTTGGCAAGATTTTAACGAGGCATATTCTGTGTATGGTCATCCAATGGGAAGTGTTGTAAATTCATGGAATGTATTTGATGGATGACCATTAGAATTCTTCCATATTCATATACCCTTATTTCATATATTCATGTATATCTTTTATTCATGTATTGTCATTCCCCAAATTCATGTACTCATTTAATATCATGTATCCTCCATACCTATAAAAGAGTGTCTTGAGGAGCATTTATAGTAGACTCAAAAACAAAAAAGTTGAGAAAAATAATATTTAGTTCCTAAAAACTAATTCTAGATATTGTGGTCTTTCAATTATCTTGCTATTTTTCTTTAGTTTTACAACAGATGTCCTGTTTTAACCTAACGGTTTTAATTTAAATTTTTGTCTTAGGCCTTAATTTACATTGAGCCGCGCTTGCTCTCCCCAATAGCAATCATAGCTTGTTAAACTTTCTTTGCTTCCTAAGTATTTTCAAAAAGATTCACTGTGCGATCTCAATCCACCATGAGCGGTGATGAGAGGATTGGCAAATGGAAGGTCCTTCCCCTCTGCAGCCCACAACATGGCAGCCTCATGCAAGGGAGGTAGCAAATCTCTTCCTCCTCGTGACTCGCGGCATGGTGGCCGCATGCAAGGAGCGGGGGACAAGGGACAAAACACTGAGTACCAGCTGATCTGTGCGCATCCAGGAAAGAAAATCTGGGTTGGTTTTTGGTAAGCCATCTAAGATGGGAGGTAGAAATTGATCTGGACAAGGAAGGGTTCCATCAACATAGCAATAGAGATTTTGTCCTCTAAGGTATGCCGATATTTGAACTTTTCATAGTAGATAATTTTCTGTTGTTAGCTTAATGGTAACAACACGTGAGAAGGAAGAAATAATGGAAGAAGTTGGCTGTAGAAGAGAGGAGGAGACAGGCGTAGCCATGGATCAAGGAGACTACTAGTCGAGCACCTCTAATACCATGTTAGAGGCACAATTTTCCTGAATTCCAAGTTGTATTCCTTGTATTGAGGCAGTGTGTATTTATACACTTTACAAGGAATCAATTCAGTTACAAGAGAATGAAGTAAAGAATAAAATAACAAAAATGTAAAACTTATTCTAGAATATACTAGAGCTAATGTAAATCAGTAGATTCTATGCTAATACCAACTACAAATTAGAAAAACAGATCTGAATGTTAAGGATTTACTACGGTGACTCTACATCGGACAGTCCCAAACCCAACTATATTGATCCTGTGACTTGAGATATGCTAAGTTCGACAACGAGCGACGCCTTCATGTCGTGGCTTTAGCAGATCAGGTGCATGGCATCCATAGAAACTTTAGGGTTGCTTCCAGGGAGCAACGACCTTCTCTTGCATCTATGCCAATCTAAGCAACCCATAATTATCATTGAGTAGTGCTAGAAGTACAAAAAGGCTTGCTATATATACAAGTTTCACAGATTGATTTGCTACCAATCAAAGTTAAGTCAAATCAAATATTTATTCTATTGATGATCTATCAATAGTCATATGAAATGCCAACTGAGTTTGTAACACTCTGCTATTTGTAAGCCTGCTTATTGAGACACCAAACATATCCCAGATAAGGAAGCCTCCACATCAGCTAGCGTAAAAAGATATTGGTATTTTAATCTTTTATGACTTGTGGGATACCACAGCAATGGAGGTGTCAACAAGACTTGAACCAAGGACCTCATGAAACAACATGATTCTTATACACCAACATATTCAAGATGTTCCTTCTGCAACCCTTCAAGCGCTTCTTTTGTTAAGAGTTTTCATAAAGCTGTAGCTTCTTGAAGAAACCTTAAGAAACCTTCTTTTCTTTGTACTTTCTGGCAAAAACAATATACAACAACATGTTCAAGAAGCTGAGACCAGCCAAAAGCAGGAAGAAATAATCAAGATGGCCCTCATTCAAGTTATCTGGTATCCATCCAACATTCCCACCTTTGGTTGTGATGTAAGTTACAATAGTCAAAATCAAAGAGCTCAAGTAATTCCCCAATGAGTTTGTCAGAAGTGACAATGCACTGCATAAACTACGCATGGCATCTGGTGCTTGTTCATAGAAGAACTCATGCTGTCCAATGAATGTAAATACCTCTGCAGCACCCAACATGAAGTATTGGGGAATTTGCCAGAATATGCTAATTGGTACTGCAACATCTTCATCAATTAGACCAAGCTCTTTAGCAAGCTGCAATCGCTTAACCTCTACCAAAGCAGCTACCAACATGCAAAGGACTGACACAAAAAGGCCAATTCCCATTCTTTGCAACTCTGAGAATCCCTTTTCCTTCCTTGTAAATTTCCTTGCAATTGGAACAATTATCCTATCATAGATTGGGACCCAAATAATAACACTGATGAGGTTAAAACTCGAGAGAGTGGCTGCAGGAATGGTGAAAGAACCTACTGTTCTATCCATCATCTTCCCTTGTTCCACAAATAATGAAGACATTTGCGCATAGACTGCAGAAAAGATAATTCCGGACGCCCAGATTGGAAACATACGAATCAAAATCTTCAATTCCTCCACCTGTGTCACAGTACAAAGCCTCCAACGATTGGAGAAATCTCCACTTTTGAAGACAGAATCTGAGACCACAGCAGCCTTATCAAGGCACCTACAAAAAAGATGGAGTGAAAGCTTTAACAAAGCAGAACTTGTTTTGCAGTTTAGGAGGTCCAAAAAACCAAGATATTAACTTCCATGCAAGTCGTTCAGCTTTTAGTTCAGGAAATAATAGCATAAAATTCATAGCTCTCTAAGAGGAACAATAGATCGGATGCTGCAATACAGGACAACATAAGTACATAATATACTCCTAGCATATCTCTTCTGCAAAAATCATACCCATCCTTTTTTTCTTTTTTGCAAAATTGAAAATAGCTATCATGTTTATGTAGAAGTAAACTGAATCTAGCAGCAGTCATTCATTACATTCTTGTCTGGAATGTAATAGTCTTTCACATTAGCCATTCCAAATACTAATAGCAGGAACAGTCCCTTAAAAATGTGCAGGGTTTTTATTCCTGTCCAAATGAACAGGTTTATGATGATCGATGATAACCATATTACTTGAGCTCACTATAATGAGGAAAACGAGTACTTGAGTTCATTGCTGTGGTCCAGCTTACGACTTCCTTTACTGGTGGATCTCAAGTCTTGTGTTTCATAAAGAAGACTACTGTCCTCTGGGACCGCCGAATTTCGCTTATGAAATGATGCAACCAAGACCTGGGAAATTCTTGTAAGAGGACTTCCCCCTGGTCTCTGTAATCTATAGAAGGGCGTGCCTGCAACAAAGATTACAATGCCAATAACCATAACCAATGTAGAAATGGCGTATCCAAGACCCCACCCTATATCTTCTTGAACCAAAACCACTAGACTACTTGATAGAAAAGCACCAATGTTATTGGAGAAGTAAAACCAGTTGAAGAAGGATCCCTTTTTTCCTCTTTCCCTAGGATCAGTATCATCAAACTGATCTGCCCCAAGAGGCCAAATACACGGTTTGATCGCACCGGTCCCAAGCGCAACTAAGTAGAGTCCAATAAAGAATATTGCGTACTGAGCTGTAGTAGCTGAAGGGCATACTGTACCCACACATTCAGCAGGCTGTAATGCAGGAATTGATGCACAGAGAGTCAATGTACACAAACCCTGCGCAAAAAACAATGAACTTAGAGTTACCTATTCAAACCAAATGTAAATAGAGGCAACCAATGGCGACTATAAAGAAGAAACAACTGTGACAGACAGGCAGCAATGGCATCCTCAGAGTTTTTTTTACTATCAGTGTTTACTTCATTGAAATTTCCTTAACCTTTCTGACATGCATTGACCTAATCTAATACAGCTCAACAAAACTACATATCCATCCATATAGTAGAATTCCCTCCAAATCTAATAGAATGAATGTCGTAGTCCAAATGACGCAATGAGAGCCATATAGTCGATTAACTAACTATATGTAAACAAGAGCATAAGGCTATAGCTCTTCTGATTTGAAACATGTAGGATGTTTGAGAGGCAATGTGCTGATCAAGTGCCTAAAATTGAAATAACTCTCAGCCTAGAAAATATATAAAGTTAATGGTAACTTAATCATCTGCTTACAATAAGGTAAAAAGTGAAGAAAATTGCCATTGTCCAATATCTTCCCCAGTAAGCATCAGCTAAGACGCCTCCAATAAGGGGTATAAAATAACAAGTGCCTTGCCAAGTGGTAACATTTCTTGCAGCAGAGACATTTCCTTCATGTAGTTTGCTTTTAAGATAGGTAACAAGATTAGAGGAAATCCCATAGAAGGCCAAACGTTCACAACCTCCACTGCCTGTACTGTGTTTTACAACTGTTAAATGGCAAATAATAACAACACAAAAATGGATAGAGAAGAATCGTTACCTAGAATGAAGGGGCATGCTTTCCACTTTCCAGTACTATTCTTCAGGACAGGCCTCCCTTTAATGTCAACCGAGCCATCTCCAGTGACCTCATCATTCTGAAGAGATATCAAATAATATCAATCATCATATGCAGCTAAGGGAGGGGGGGAAGAAAATGTAGGTAAAGGATCTCCTACCCAGTTTTGTATGTTTTTTTTTTTTTCCTTGTTTATTATGGAATGAGTTTTTGTTGTTTAACTGATGTCGGTTTATAATTACTTAGTTTGACATTATAACGACTACAAATGGGGTTTGCCATTGAGTTTTCTTTTTTCTTTTTAGAAAAAAAATGAACCTATGACCGTTGCCTAATTAATTTTACTCTGCTAGCTTTTTCTTATTTATTTTAAGTCAAAAATGGGAAGAGCCAAAGAGATGAGAGAAATGGGGTAAAAAAATGAAAGACGAGATGAGTGAAAAAAAAAACTATTAAATTCTATATGCATCTCACGTCAAGGGACCTTACTTTATAAGTTCTAAAATCTGTGTAGATCAATAATTTCTCGTATACATTAACAAGATTGGAAAGAGAAATAGTTTAGTAGTGATTATTAAATAATAAATCGATAATAAGTAGCATATATGCTATAAAACCTAAAAAAAAAAATGTGTGCACTCGAGGTAGATTCTGCATATCACTTCAAGAAGTCTTTTTTCTATTTTATTGATATTAAAATAGGCATAACCCAAACATACACAAGTATACTAACATTACACCTAGTAAATAATCAAATCTTTGGAAGAACTAATCGGAGGAGCTGCTTTTGTAAATTATTTATGAAAAGAAAAAGTCTAAATTGTTAAATCACCTGTTGTCCCATGCTAGAAAATCCCTTCTTTGATAATTCGAGTTGAACCACTCTTAATTCTATCAGTTTTATGTAATTTGTGCGTTACTTTAAAATTAGATTCAACGAAGTTAAGGAAAAGTATTAATTGAATAAGAAGTATTACAACTACAAAGAGATTATATAAAAATAAACCATTAACTTAACATGATTTTGTATGATACATTAAATCTATTTTACAATAAAAATAGCGTTAATTACAATTTAACGTACCACACCAAATTACGTCAGCTTGTAGATTTACTTTTGTGAGATCTTTTTGTGGCTAAAATATTTTCGTGATAGAATAAGGACTTGTTTGGAAAGTGAGATGATCTCATATCAAAATTTCTCAAAATTTCCTTCACAAGCATCACCCAATCACAAATACTTTTCAATTTTAAATATTCAATTTTGTTATCTAATTATTACATAATCATTATAACTTTTCCAAATTTTCAAACAAAACACAAAAAACGATATAAGTTTTTTCAAATTTCAAAACAACAATAATATTAAAAAAATATTCTAATAATATTTTAACTTTATAATCTTTTTATTTAAATTTATCTCTCTTTTCTCAAAACTCAATAAACTATATTAAGGAAGTTTAGATAATGAGTTAAGTTGAGATGAAAGTTGAAAATTAAAAATTGAATAAAATATTGAGATCAACTCTAAATCCAAATAATTCCTAATTTAAATTATTTCACTATTATTCACAAATCATTTAAGTCATAGTATTTTCATATCAATTCATTACCAAGACGAATCCTAAGCATGTGGCTGTGAAATTGTGTTGAATTCAATGTAAAATTAAAAAATTAAAAAATGGGTGGATCTACAACTACCGTTGGGAGCTCCCGAGACTCTTGATAGTGCATTTCATTTGTATTTTTTTTCAAATATTTAAAAAAAAATTATAACATCATTAAAAAAAACACAACTTTAATCATTAAGTAAAAATTAAAAAAAATAAAAAAATCAACGGGAAGATTAGCATTTTCTTTAAAATATATATATATATATATATATATATATTTGAACCAAAATTATTATTTTAAAATAGTATATGCAAATTAGAAAACCACCATAAATATCGTCCATTTTGTTGGTTATACGGTCAACACCAAAGGGTCAAAAGTAGTTCCAATCCAATCAATGAAAAGAATGATGTAGGGTGGCTAAATGGAGTAAGGGTAGGCAAAGTCTGGTACCCTGTCAACCTTTATCGTCAAGCTTTTAGCCACGTGTCAGTCACATATTTTCTTTTGCGAGTTCTACTGGTTCAAACAATAATTGGTGAACATCCAGAGAAGAAAAATGCTAATATTTTCAACGAGAAGTACCATTTGCCCGAGAAAGTAAAAAGGAATCTGTGTTGCTTGGAAAATTTGTAGAGCCCCGATCGAGCTCAAGATGGTGGAGCTCAGACGATAAAAGAGAGGAAGAAACGAACGCACTCACTCACGCTGAATAAAGCTTGGAAAAGAGGTTAAAGAGATCAAATAGTAGAATTATGAGATGCATAAACAGAATAAAAGGAGATGGGGAGATCATGGGTTAGAACCTGCTGAAGAGCATCATCTTCCAAGAGGATTCTCTCTTCGTCCGCAGCAGCCATCTCTCTCTCTCTCTCTCTCTCTCTCAAAACCCAATTCAAAGACAATTAACTAATAATAATTGAAGAGGTAATAGAGTATGTCACAAGGTTCCGTTAGATATCAATTTTATCTTATTTTATTATTATAATATTTTAAAATTTTTATATAAAATATAATAAGTATTTCAATTTTTTTAAATATTAAAATAATAATAATATTAAAAAATAATATTCTAATAATATTTTACTCAACTCATTTAAAACCAACTCATCATCCCAACTCTCTTCGTGCAAAGAGGTCTTGTCTCGAGCTCCAAAACCTGCAGAAGGGTCAAGTTTGGAGAAGGCGCGACACTGTGAGAAGGTGTGTGTGGGCAAGTAGTTGTCAGGGCCAAGTTTGTCAACTCTGCAGCATGCCTTGGCTGAGATGGAGATGCAAGTGGGGGGTTTAATTCTTAATATGGAAATGATAAAACGCAGTGTTGAGAAGGCTTTGCAAAGGGAGATGCTTTTTGTAACAGGCCAAGGAGAAGGCCCCTCAAATGATCCGTCTCATGTTTCTGAGCCTAAGGGCAAAGGAGTGGCTTCTGATGGGCCACATGCGCAGGCCTTCTCTTCAATAGCCCAGAAGCACTCTGCTGGGTCTTTATCGCAGGCCTGCTGTCCTGTAACCCAGAGGCCTTCTGATGGGCCTCATGAGCAGGTCAGCTGCCCAGTGGCCCTTCGGCCCATCGTAGCGGGTCAGCCCTGCTCTTAGGCCCAGGGCTCGTTTGTTGCCTAGAGAAGCAGGGCACCTTACAGAGAAGCCCGCCCGCCTCCCCCATCTTCCTCAGTTGGCAACGGGTCAAGAGTCGACGGCGAGGGAGGCGATCCCGTCGGAGGTGGCGGTGGGTCTGTCAAAGAGTTATGGGGCGACGGTGTTGGTGTCGGAGGAGGAGGAGGCAAATACCTCGCCGAATCTGTGTAGAGCCGTTCCTTCGCCGGAATCTGCTTTGAAGCAGAATCTCTCAGCTTCCCTGACGCCGACGACTCACGTGATAGTAACCCTAGTTTCGATTTTTCAAGAAAAGCTTTCACCCGAGATTGCCTTTGGCCCTGCGCAAACTTTGATAGAACTCGAGGAGTTCTTGGATGGGCCACCACCCTTTGTGGTGGCACAGATGTCGTCGTCGGTACCCTCTGTGGGGGTGACGGCAACCACAGAGTTGTTATCCCAAGTGACGGCAACTCCCGAGGTTGTCTTTGGCCTTGTGCAAAGTTTGTTGGAACTCGGGGAGCCCTTGGATGGGCCTCCACCCATTGTGGTGGCTCAGGTAATGTCGCTGGTACCCTCTGTCCCTTCGCCTGAATTTTTGGTGGAGGACTCTCCACCGGAATTGGCAATTTCTTCGGGATTGAAGATGGTAGAAGATGCTGGCACCTTGGTTTTGTTTTCTGATAATAGGGAGGGGGAGGTTGAACCAACTCCAATCTTCTATTTTCATCCCAATGTGTCTGACTGGGTTATACAGAGAGCAATGGATATTAAGCATATGGTAGGAATCTCTTATGGGGGTTTTGAAGCTGAATTTATGGCCCTCCTTACAGCTGCAGAGGCTGTGAACGCCCAATCCAAGTCCGATCAATTTGTGGCTTCGGCAAAAAAAAGGGACAGAGAGCTCAGAAGGCTTGATTGGGCTATGAAAGAGGATGGAGGTGAGAAGAGCTCTACTCGGGAGCATGGTAAGGGGAGGGGTAAAACGATTGTTCCATGAAGCCAAAAATAATATCATGGAACGTGAGGGGGCTGCATGATCCTAATAAGTGGCTTCAAGTCAGAAATTTACTTCACCAATGGAAAGGGAATATTATTTACTTACAAGAGACTAAGTTGGAAGCTATCACAAGACAAGTAGTTCAAAGCTTATGGAGAGGGCAACATGTTGAGTGGTCTTATCTACCTTCAAGAGGAGCTTTCGGTGGAGTTCTCATTATGTTTGATTCAAGGGTGGTGGAAAGGGTGGTGTGGGTGATTTCTCGGTTGCATGCTCCTTTGTTAATCTTGAAGACGGCTTCAAATAGGCCTTTGCTGGTGTTTACAGCCCAAATGTTGATTTTGAGAGAAGTTTTTTGTGGGAAGAACTGGCGAGGGTCATTAGTTGGTGGGATCTACCAAGTTGCATTGGGGGGGACTTTAACACCTCACGCTTTCCAAGCGAAAGGTCGGGAACTCCCCGCATCACTCCTGCTATGAGAGATTTTTCTGATTTCATTTCAGAACAGGAGCTCATGGATATTCCACTATCAAGAGGCACGTTTACCTAGTCCAATAATCATGATGTTCCTTCTTAGTCGAGGATCGATAGATTTCTGCTTACCTCAGATTGGGAGTCTCATTTTCCGGATGTAACTCAAAGAAGATTACCCCGTTTATGTTCCGATCACTTCCCCATCATTTTAGATTGTGGAGGCATCCAAGGGAGTAGAAGGTATTTCAAATTTGAACATATGTGGCTTAAAACTGAAGGTTTTGTAGACAGGGTCAGACAATGGTGGACTTCCTATAGTTTTCAAGGCTCTCCAAGCTTTATTATGGCGAAAAAGTTGAAAGCGCTGAAACAGGACTTGAAGCAGTGGAATGAGCAAGTTTTCGATAATGTGTTTTAGCATAAACGCTCTCTTATTGAGGAATTACAGGGTCTGGAAGGTGAGGAGGAGGCTAGAATCCTCTCTGAACCTGAGAAAATTCGTAAAAGCCAGGTAGTTACTGATCTTAAAAGGGTTACTTTGATGGAGGAGATTTCTTGAAGACAGAAATCAAGGGTACTCTGGATTAAGGAATGGGATAAATGCACGAAATTCTTCCATAGGATGGCTAACTCTCACAAGAGGAACAATGCTATTGATACACTGATGGTAGATGGGGTAGCTTCTTCGGATCAGATGGTTATCAAGAACCACATTGAACATTACTATCAAAAACTATTATCTGAAGAACATAATTGGAGACCGAGAGTAGATGGTTTGTCTTTTTCCACTTTAGACCAGCAGTGCGCAAGGTGGCTAGAAAGGCCTTTTACAGAAGAGGAAATTGGTAGTGTTATCAGAGGTATGGCAAGTGATAAGGCTCCCGGTCCGGATGGCTTTACTTTGGGTTTCTTTCAAGTTTGTTGGGAGGTGGTCAAGGAGGACATTATGCAAGTTTTTCTTGATTTTCATTCTAATGCTAGATTTGAAAAGAGTCTCAATGCCACCTTTTTAGCCCTTATTCCTAAAAAGGTGAGGTCTACAGATGTGAGAGACATTCGCCCCATTAGTCTTGTGAATGGGATGTATAAGATTATATCCAAAGTGTTAGCAAATAGACTAAGCTCGGTGGTGGAAAGACTTATTTTGAAACCGCAAAATGCGTTTGTCAAAGGTAGACAAATTCTTGACTCGATTCTTTTTGCAAATAAAGTCTTGGATGGTCAATTGAAGTCTAGAGGACCTGGGCTGGTATGCAAGTTAGACATGGAGAAAGCATATGACCATGTAAACTGGAAGTTCCTCCTTTACATCCTTGAAAGAAGTGGTTTTGGGGGGAAATGGCAGAAATGGGTAGAATTTTGTATCTCTTCAGCTCGTTTCTCTGTTTTGGTTAATGGCTCGCCGGTGGGTGTCTTCAACTCCTCTCACGGCCTGAGACAGGGAGATCCGCTTTCTCCTCTTCTCTTCCTTTTTGTCATGGAAGCGCTCAGCAAGATGATTGAGGGTCTGGCGGATGGTGGGTTGCTCCATGGTTTCTCAGTGGAGAATGGCAATCTTCACATTTCTCATTTATTATTTGCTGATGACACGCTCATCTTTTTTGGTGCACACCTTGGACAAGTCCAAGACTTGAGGGCACTTCTCCTTTGCTTTGCTGTTGTGTCAGGTTTGAGCATAAACCTTGCAAATTCGAAAATAGTGTCAGTGGGGGTTGCCCCTGATGTGGAGATTCTAGCTTCCACCTTGAGATGTAAGATATCTTCACTTCCTTTAAAGTATCTTGGCTTACCGTTGGGTACTTCTTTTAAATCTGAAAGGATTTGTAGCAATGTAGTCGAAAGGGTGGAGTGCAGATTGGCTGCTTGGAAGAGGTTATACTTGTCGAAAGGTGGTAGGTTGACTTTGATTAAAAGCACCATTTCTAACTTATCCACCTATTTTTTGTCTTTGCTCCCGCTTCCTGTAAAGGTTGCTAATCGCATTGAGAAGATACAAAGGGATTTCTTATGGAGTGGCTTGGGGGAAGAGTTCAAATTCCACCTGGTTAATTGGTCTACAATTTGTACCCCAATTTCGGGGGGAGGGTTGGGGATTCGCCAGTTGATGAAATTCAATCAAGCTCTCTTGGGTAAGTGGTTGTGGAGGTATCAAAATGAAAGGGAGGCACTTTGGAAGTCCGTTATAGATTCTCAATTTGGGGAAGCTTGGGGTGGCTGGTGCTCGAATGAGGTACGAGGTTCTCATGGAGCAGGTTTGTGGAAAAACATTAGAAGTCGTTGGCGGACCTTCCAGGGTCATGAACATTTTGTGGTAGGAGATGGTTTGCGTGTCCGTTTTTTGCTTGATATATGGTGTGGCAACCACTGTTTACGAGATACCTTCCCTGCCATCTTTGCTCTTCCTAGAGTTAAGGAGGCTTCGATTACTGACATTGTGGTCTTTTCAAATGGCGCCCCTCAATGGAATGTAGATTTCATTAGGGCAGCTCATGATTGGGAATTGGAGTCTTTTACGGAGTTCTTTATGGCTTTATATTCCGCAAGTATTCCAGGGGGTTCCGGAGACAATATGCTTTGGAATCTTTCTAAGAAATGTACTTTCTCTGTTAGTTCTTTTTACCTTAAGCTCACAAACTCCAGTTTGTCAATGTTCCCGTGGAAGAGCATATGGAAGACGAAAGCTCCTTCAAAAGCAGCCTTCTTTGTCTGGACAGCTTCTTTGGACAAGATTCTCACTACAGATAATTTGAGGAAACGACGGGTTGTTGCCTTAGATTGGTGTTATATGTGTAAAAAGCATGGGGAGTCAGTTGATCACCTGCTTCTTCACTGCGAGGTGGTCAAGGCTATATGGAATGATGTCTTCTTAAGAGTCGAATTGTCTTGGGTTATGCCTTGTAGATTGGTGGATTTTCTAGCAAGTTGGAGAGGCCTTCATGGTGATTCTCAAGTAGCGGCAATTTTGAGATTGGTACCAATATGCATGTGTTGGTGTATTTGGAGTGAAAGAAATGCTAGATGTTTTGATGATCATGAGAGAACTTTGGCTGAGCTTAAAGCTTTCTTTTTTAAGTCATTGTTCCTATAGGCGGGGGCTATAGTTTGTAACGGATCTAGTGTCCATGATCTTCTCCTTTCTATTGTAACATCTAGCTAGGCATTTTTTCATGTATATTTCCAATGTACCTGAGCCTTGCCTAGTTCTATGAATACAATATCTTTGATTACTTATCAAAAAAAAATTATTATGAAGGTCGAAATGTTTGTGGGTTGTGGTCCTTTCTCTGACCATGTTAGGTCATGACTCACGAGAATATGTAGCTTAGGCCAATACCCGGCATTTAATTTACACACTATTAATTGCTCATTATTGAGGCAACTTCTGTCGTTATCATGGGATTCACTTTTTTTTACAGAGTATAATATATCTAATATGGCAATAATTAACTGAAAAAAATCGCACAGTAAAAGTTTAACATTATTCATTTATATTTATATATATATATATATATGGGGAACAATACTCATTACTTTAGAGCATTGATGTCAATGCTTCTTCAAAATTTTAAAAAAAAAATATAGATAAAATGATCTATATTAACTTTTTTAAAAAATAAAAGTTTGAATTATGAGCTACAATAATTTTAAGTATATTTTCAAATTTAAAGATGTACTGTTCATTTTCAAAAGTCATATTTTATTGTAAAAATTATCTCAATTACTTTGCTTTTCAGTTTTCATTTCCCACGATTTTCACTTCCCTCGAACGTCCTTTCACTTTCATTTTTATGTTCAGTTTTGAAATATGTGAAGGAAAAATTATTATTATTAATTAATATATAGTTAGTGTAATTATAAAATATTAAAAATATTATTATTAAAAAAATAATATTATATTATTATTTTGAATAATATAACGTGGGATTATAGATAAGGAGGTTTTGGAATTATGTAAAACATGTACCTTTCATCAAATTTTGAATATGGCTTTGATGAAACCAATGTCAATTGCTATTGGATTAGCCAAAGCCATCTTCAAAGCCATTATTGGAGGACGCATGGCATTGGCTTTATCAAAGTCATCTTCAAAATTTGATGAAAAATACATATTTTTCATAATTCCAAAACCTTCATATCCATAACTTTACATTGGATTAGTCATTAGATTCATCAAAATAATAATATAATATTATTTTTTTAATAATAATATTTTTTACTTTTTTTTTTCATATTTTACAATTACACTATCTAAAGAAAGCTTAACGATTAATAATCAAAGATTAAACGGAACGCATCCCATATAGTATCGGCAACTTTTTTGCTGGCCTGGAATTAGATGGGAGCACCATATTTTTTAGCTAATAATATTATATTATATTATTATAACAAATAAAAATAACAGTAGCTACAACCATATAGTATTAACCCTAGACGAATTTAATTGGATTATTGTTTAAAGAACAAACTATTATACGCGGGAAAGAAGTTGGTCTTAATTTTTATAATAAAATATTACTTTTGATGATGTATAGTACATATTCAAATTTTAATATGTACTTAAAATCATTATAGCTCAAACTTCAAACTTTTGCATTTTGATGAAGTAAATGTAGATGATTTTATCTACCTTTCTTCAAATTTTGAAGATGCGTTAGCTTTTGACGAACCCAATGCTTAATGCTTATTAGGATACTGTTGATGCATTTATTCCGTCCACTTTGGATGCTAATTGCATGTACAGACGGAAGGGTACACGGTGGTACATGGACGGTGGTGCAATGTGGAGGACGCTTATTCACGGTTAAATAGTAAGTCAAATGCTAGTAATATAAATCAAGAGGGAGTGCCTAGATTTACCTAGTTTTCCACATGTTCTTTTTGTTGGGTTTTGCTCCTTTGTGTGAATCCCACATCGGTGGGAAAAAAAATAAGGAGGAGGTCCCATGGCCTATAAAAAGGAGGCTTAACCTCTTAGTTAATTACACCAAGTCATAAGCTTAATTAGTAACTTGTAACTCTAAGAAAATTCATCTATTAGCCTTTTCTTGTAAAAGGGAAAGAGGTGAGAGTTAAAGTTTTGCTAGTGAGGAAGTTTTGTGGGTGTCATTTGTGGTGAGGAGAAAAATTGTGTGATTGTAATAATTTTTTACATAGTCTGTTTTCTTCTTTGGGTCTGGTGGTTTTTCTCCTGTTTTTGGGAGTTTCCACGTAAATTCTTGTGTTGTTATTATTTTTCTATTTTTCTTCATATTTCACTAAAAAGTGGATCCTAGGAGTGAATTTGAGAGGTCCAAATTCCTAACAAGTGGTATCAGAGCCACTAGGTTCTTTTTGGTGGGGAACTTTGGTGTGGTAGTGTAGATACGTACAGTCTAAGGAGGTTTTGACTAGGAAATTGGTATTTAAGTGGTCCAGTGTGACCCTCCAATCTTTCCTAGGAACTTACTTAGTGAGTACCATTTATTTCTACGGTAAAATTCATCGAGGCAATGTCAGGAAGTAAGGCTTCAAATTCTATCAGATATGAGGTGGAGAAATTTGATGGGAGAATCAATTTTGGCTTGTGGCAAGTTCAAGTCAAGGATGTTTTGATTCAATCAGGATTACAAAAGGCGTTGAAGGGCAGACCAACCCCTGAAGTCAGCAGTGATACTAGCGTGACTAATGAAACAAAGAGAAAATCTGTAATGAGCGATGAAGATTGGGAAGATTTGGATTTGAGAGCAACAAGTGCGATACGTCTGTGTAGGGCTGGGCTCCGACTCTGACGGAGTCGGAGTCGGAGTTGTCGTTTCCGACCTCCGACTCCGACAAGAGTTGGAGCCAAATTGTTACTCCGACTCCGAACTGGAATCGAAGTCCGACTCCGATCGGAGGTCGAAGCTCCGACATCAAATCGGAGCTCTGAGCTCGGATAGGAACTCCGACTGCCGATCGGAGCTCCGACTGCCGATCGGAGTCGGACTGTTTATTTCTCTGCATTTCTAACAAATCGAAATGTATTTGGACGGTAAAATTATATGGTGGGGAATATAATTTCAGTTTATTTCAGTTTTGTCTCTTTTTATAGATTTCGTGAAGCTCTAAAGCCTGGTGAAAGAGAAATATGGATTCGAAGTTCATAAGTAGATGCATTGTCTGGTTACTTGGGATGGATAGAAATAAGATCATCTGTTGTTTTGTATCCCTTTCGTTCTATCAGAGTTTTGGTTGGTATCTATTGTATTTGATTGTATCTATTGCAATAGCTTTGGTTGGTTCAGACTATAGTTGTAACATGTTAGTTTTGAATTTGTTGTAGATTGTATTGGATTGTATCTATTGTAATTGTTCTCTCTTCATTTAGTTTTTTAAACTACAAATAGATTTTATCTCTCAGTGTTTAATGCAATTATGGTGCATGTTGTAATTAGATGGATTATTCATCTATGTTTATAAAATGATCAACTCCTCGTGTTATAAAACTCACAAGTCTAAATTCTGAATGTTTTGGTTTTTTAAAGTTTTCAATCCAAACCTCTTTATACAAACACAATTTCAACCTTGCGTGACAACATCAATTAGTTGTTTAGTTTTACAATATCAAATATGTGTTTGGGGTCATGCATGCATGTGAGTTGGCTGTATAGAAACAAACCACCTTTAAGAAAATATTATATTACACTTTACATATCATATTACATATTTGGTTTACCTCCTTTACACTTCAAGAAAAGAAACCTTGTGTGACAATATTTAGTTTATCCCCTTTACACTTCAAGAAAATATTAACCCCTTTACATATCATATTACACTTCTTGAATGCATTACACTTGAAGAAAATATTATACATCCATTCTCGTTTATCCCCTTTACAAACTCAATGCTGAAATTACTTTAAAAAAACAAACACAAGTCATAGAAACACCAAGTCAGCTGATTTCACAAACACATATACACATAATGCGCGCCCAGTCTTCCTTTCTGTATGTTGAAAGCATCAATCCTCCGCACGCACATATCTAATTTGACAAACACATACACATAATGCACGGCCATTATGTGGTTTATACCTGTACCAACAATTCAAACTTCAAATAACTAAACATAACACTAACTAAATCAAATAAAATATTGGTATTTATAACTGTACGAACAAATTAAAAATAAAATGCTAACTGAACATAAATCTAACTAACTAACAGCTATGTAAATGCATGTTGCTTTAATACTTGAACCATTTAATACATAAAACTAACTAACCATTTCTTTAAGAACAACAATTAATATCAACAACAAACCAACTCATACGTGCAGGAGTACACAACTAATGTCGCATTCAACAAAAGGCTCAAATTAGATCTCAATCACAGTGTATAAAAAATGAACTAAAAAAAAATAGCAACTAGTCCAAATGATTCTTACCAAGACTCTCAAGGGGCATCCGTTCCAAACTCTCAATCATCGGCAATTATGTTAGGGTTCACAATTAGATCTATAAAATCATAAAAAGTAGAAGTTAGAAACACTAAAAATAAATATTTAGATCTATAAAAGCATATAAACTTACCCGATTCAAACCTATAATTCTCGGCATCAACGCCAACGGTATCTAGTCCAATGAGCGTTTCACTTATCCAATTCTTTATGCAAACGAGGGCCTCCACGGTTGTCGGTGACAATGAACTCCGATAAGCATCCAACACGCGACCTCCAGTGCTAAATGTCGACTCTGAGGCAACTATAGTGACAGGAATGGCTAGCACATCTCGGGCTACACGAGAAAGGACTGGATACTTGGTGGAATTAACTTTCCACTAAGTTAATAATTGAAATACATCACTAGGTGCCTCGACAGCTTCCATAAAATATCGTTCAACCTCAAATGTACAATGCATAATATTCCTTGTTGACATGAGTTGATGATACTGCTGTATAATACGATTGCCTCTAACCCGTACAGATGGGTCAGTATCATCTGAGGAAACTGTCGATCCCATCGGCCTCGAATGTGAGGAGCTACCAGCTGCGAATGAAGGCTGATAACTATTACTGTAGTGATTATATAAGTCATCAACATCACTTTTTAGCAATCTAATAAATTCTGCAGCCTTCACTGCCCCGAGGACGGAATTTACCCAAAATTCTAAAACGACCAACTTAACTCGGGGGTCAAGGATCACAGCCACAAATAGCAATCTATTTATCTTCTCAATATTCCCTCAATATTTATCATATTTGATCTTCATCCTCGTAGCCATAGCAGATAACAATCCACTAGAGTTAGTACAACTATTTTCCAACTGAAAGTGAAGCTCCGAGAGCTCGCTGAAGAATGAGTTCGCAGTCATATATTTGGATCCAGATAGCTGCATGGTTATGTCATAAAAAATTCTTAAAAATTCAACAAAGTAGCTCACACTGGTCCAATCATGTGTGTCCGGCGCACCAAGCCCCTGTCTTGCTGGCTCCAACAAAGCATACCTCAGGCCTTCATCCTCGACCTTCATCCGCTCAAATTCTTTTTGGTGCTTCTGTGCCACATCCAACATCATGTATGTAGAGTTCCATCGAGTCGGAACGTCCAAGCACAACATACTAGAACATTCAATCTTAAGATCTTCTACTATTGTCTTAAACTTGGCAAGCCTTTGAGGATAACCCCTCATATATCGTACAATGTTGCGGACTCGGGTTATGGAATCATCAACCTCTTTTAACCCCTCAACAACTATGAGGTTGATGATATGAGCACAGCATCGAACGTGAATAAACTCGTGGGCCCGAATGATATAATCTCTCACCGTCGTGTTCCGTTTAAACCAACCAATTGCTATTTCATTGGCACTGGCATTGTCAACTGTAATACACAGCACTTTTTTCAAATTCCCTAGTCCTTTAAACAATCATCCATCTTCGCCCCAATGGATGCACATTTATGATCCACAATATCTTTAAAACCAATAATTTTTTTATGCAAAATCCACTCACTGTCAATGTAGTGTGCTGTGATACACATGTAACAAACATTCTGTATGGAAGTCCATGTGTCAGTTGTAAATGACACTCTCTGGCCAGTGGTAATAAACATCTTCCTCATCTTCGCCTTGTCTTTCGCATGCCTCTTCATACAATCTCGCATTACCGTATACCGTGATGGAATGGGAAATCGTGGCTCAACAAAATTTAGAAACTTTCGAAAGCCTCTTTTCTCGACTGTGGTAAAGGGCATCTCATCAGTATTATCATCTCTGCAAGCATGTCCCTCAACATCTTCTCATTGTATTGAGGGATGATCAATTTCTTAGTCTGTGTACCATCAGTGGCCGTAAAAGTTTGGTAACTGAGGTTGGTCTGATCAGTGGCTTGCAATCCCTTCGCTATCTTATATCGTTGGCAACCATTTAGATGTGCTATTAACACACTGGTACCTTGCTTATTCGAATGGCATCCACAAAGTGATCCATAGTAATGGCATCTTGCTACCGGGTTCGCAACCTCACTAGGAATTTTGGTAAAATGCTCCCATGTTCACGACCTCTTTTTAGAAGGCCGTGGTGGTTGATCTTGCTCAATGGGCATCTCCTCCTCTTCGTTGAACATATCATCATCCTCTATATCAACTGGGAGTGGGAGTCGACTACTCGCACAAGATGTAGCTGCTCTAGATGTAGCTGCCCTAGATGTGGCTCTAGGGGTGGAAGTACCCACCGGTGTAGGAGTTGTAGCATTGGCATCCGCCACATCACCTTGTGGACAATCATCTCCACTACGTTTAGGATCCATATCACAATCAATGAAGCTGAAAAAATAAATTAGAAGCAAAAAATTAATTTAAAAATAAACTAGGCTATTGTATTATTGTATAGGACATGTATTATTGTATCATAATGTATTATTGTATCGATGTATTATTACATCGAGGTTTGTTTGATGTACACTCGACTCAGGGGAACCCATACAGAAAGGTTCGCTCGACATGCGCTCTAGCGAAATTCATACAGAGAGGTTCGCTCGTATTGCGCTCGACTCAGCGCTCGAGCAAAACTCATCCAAAAAGGTTCGCTCGACGTGCACTCGACGTGGCACTCGAGCGGAATCCATACAGAGAGGCTCGCTAGTATTGCGCTCGACTCAGCGCTCGAGTATAACTCATCCAGAGAGGTTCGCTCGACGTGCGCTCGACATGGCGCTCGAGCAGAACTCTTCCAGAAAGGTTCGCTCGATTTGCATTCGACTCAGCGCTCATGCAGAACTCATTCAGAGAGGTTCGCTCGACGTGTGCTCGACGTGGCACTCGAGCAGAACTCTTCCAGAGAGGTTCGCTCGATTTCCGCTCGACTCAGCGCTCTAGCAGAACTCTTCCAGAGAGGTTCGCTCGAAGTGCGCTCGACGTGGCGCTCGAGCAGAACTCTTCCAGAGAGGTTCGCTCAATTTGCGCTCGACTCAACACTCGAGCAGAACTCTTCCAGAGAGGTTCGCTCGAAGTGCGCTCGACGTGGCGTTCGAGCATAACTCTTCCAGAGAGTTTTGCTCAACTTGCGCTCGACATGTCGCTCGAGCCAATGTTCAAGACAACGTGCGCTCGACTTGCGCTCGACACCTCGCTCGAGCGCAAGTGTTCAATACAATGTAAAATTTAGGATTTTGAGCGCCGTGATTTGTTGGGACTATATTCAATACAATCAATTCACAAGAATCACAACTGCTGGCTCCAATTCATAAGAGACGTGCTTGAATTAAATTGCTTGAATTAAACTTAGGGCTCGGAACCCTTACTCTCACTGTAGGTGGAAGCTGAACAGAGGAGCAACGAGGAACGACGGCACGGAGGAGCAACGACGAACGGCGGCACGCTGGCAAGAAAGACCAGAGACGTGAGGCGCGAGATGGCTTCACTGGTTCAGTGAGACGCGAGAGAGAAGGGAGAAAGAAGAAGGAAGAAGAAGGGGGGTCCTGCGTTTTGGACCCCCTAGACTAATGAAACGACGCTGTTCCATATTAAGTGGAACGGTCGTTCAATTTTTTTTTTAAAACCCAGCTGTATCATTTTACAGCTGGGTTTTTAAAAAAAAATTCGGAGTCTGATTCGGAGCTCCGACTCCGACTCCGACTATCTATTCGGAGCTACTCCGAATTCCGACGACTCCGTCGGAGTCGGAGTTGGAGCAGAAGTCGGGCGGAGTCAGAATTTTCAAAATTTTGCACACCCCTACGTCTGTGCTTGGCCAAGAATGTTCTTGCAAATATACATGGAATATCTACGACAAAGGAACTCTAGGAAAAGCTCGAAGAGTTATATCAGACGAAAGGCGTCTCAAATCGGGTGTACCTGAAAGAGCAGTTTCATACACTGCAGATGAGTGAAGGTACGAATATTTCAGATCATTTAAGTGTTATCAATGGCATTGTCTCTGAGCTAGAATCTATTGGAGTTAAAATTGATGATGAAGATCAAGCCTTGAGGCTCATCTGGTCTCTTCTACCTTCCTATGAGCATATGAAGCCTATTTTGATACATGGGAATTAGAAAATAATTTTTTCAGAGGTTACCAGTAAAAGTTTTTCTGAAGAAAGAAGACTATGTGATAGAATGGTCCACCTGGGAACTTAGCATTGGTAGTAGCTGGTAATAAAGTAGTCTGCTGGGGGTGTGGACAATCTGGGCACGTTAAGAAAAATTGTCCAAGAGCAGGTGCAGGAGCAGGTTCGGCAAGTGGCTCCAAGTCAGTAAATGGAGATACTGGTAATGAAACTAACGTTGTGTCTCTCTCCTTGGAAGAAGATGTCTGTTAAAGGGAAATATACATCCTCATGGCATGCCGCTAATTCCCAAAGTTGCCATGATAGAGGATGTGTTAATGTCAGCAGGTCCACAAGTTTGCACACAGGCATTGGTTTGACGTAAATGCAGGGTGTGTGGTGGAAATTTATGTCGATGACTGATGAACTTCCAGGAAAGCCAAACGTGAAAGTTGCACCATAATTTTCAGTAAGGCTATTTTCGACAAGGGCCGAAATTGAAATGCTTGGAATTGGTTTATTTTGAGTGGGTATGCTTTTATGGTGAAGCATGATAGCAGAAGCTATGAAGATCTTCATTGCGGTGGAGAGTAGCTGTGGGATCAGCCAAAGTCACAAGGTGGAGATTGTTGGGTTTTGCTCCTTTGTGTGAATCCCACATCGGTGGGACAAAAATAAGGAGGAGGCCCCATGGCCTATAAAAAGGAGGCTTAGCCTCTTAGTTAATTACACCAAGTCATAAGCTTAATTAGTAACTTGTGACTCTAAGAAAATTCCACTATTAGCCTTTTCTTATAAAAGGGAAAGATGTGAGAGTTAAAGTTTTGCTAGTGGGGAAGCTTTGTAGGTGTCATTTGGGGTGAGGAGAAAAATTGTGTGATTGTAATAATTTTTTACATAGTGTATTTTCTTCTTTGAGTTTGGTGGTTTTTCTCCTGTTTTTGGGAGTTTCCACGTAAATTCTTATGTTGTTATTATTTCTCTGTTTTTCTTCATATTTCACCAAAAAGTGGATCCTAGGGATGAATTTGAGAGGTCCAAATTCCTAACACTTTTGAGGGTGAATTTACTGCATTTAGGCTATATATATACATATATGTGTATATATATATATATATATAAAGCCTCCTCTCTAGTTTTCTCTCTAGCTTTGCCTGAAGAGAATAGAGATGGTGGTGAATCTTGGGGTCTTAACACTGGCGTTTGTTGTCTTTGGTCGAGTACGATGGAAAATTTACATACAATGTGGGGTAATCTACGCTTGAGTGAGGAGGAAGATGATGCCATAATCCATTGTGTTTGAAGATGCTGCATTTTTAGAGGTGCAAAGAAAGGGTGATCGCAGTTTGATAGGTAAAATTTGGAGTGATAGACAGTTGGGAAAGAATGTTGTAGAGTCCACTATGTCAATGATTTGGCACCTTGGTAAACCTGCAATTTTGAGGGAGGTTGGCCGAAATATATTCAATATGATTTTTGCTAATCATGCTGATAAACAGAGAGTAGAAGGTGGTAGGCCTTGGTTTTTTTATGGTCAGTTATTTGTCATCAATCCTTTCAATGGCTTCAAACCAGTACAGGATATGAAGTTTGATTTGGCTTCCTTTTGGGTGCAATTTCATAATCTACCTTTATTGGGGATGAACAAAGAATGTGGAGAGAAGTTGGGTAGTACAATAGGAATGGTTGAGGAGGTGGAGGTTGATGAAGATGATGTAGGATGGGGTAGTAGTCTGAGAGTCAAAATTCTGTTAGATTTGAAAAAACCTCTTGCTATAGAGGCAGGACTATTACGATGCATGGAGTAAAAATTTGGAGTCCCTTGCAGTATGAAAAGCTCCCTCGGTTTTGTTTTACTTGTGCTAGAATTATTCATGAGAATGCAAGCTGTCAGTTAGAGAAGAATTCATCACCACAATTTGGAGCATGGTTACGTGCAGAACCTAATAGTAGGAGGAGGTGGGAGTATAATAAGGATAGTTCCAGACAGCGGACTAAGAGAACAGGGGTGGAGATGGACCAGAACATGGTGGCCGACGGGGAAGGATCGGAGCATGGTGGTGCTAGGAGAAGGAACAGCAATGGTTTCCATCATCAAGGCCTATTGATGGGGGAATCTTGGATTCTACCAACAGTTTCGCAGCTGATAAAGGCATTTTAAATGGGGAAGTTGTTACTGACTGTTATAGTATGAATGCCTTCAATCATGTTGTAACGGCTACTGAGGATAACTTACATTCAGGAGGCAATCTGGAAGTGCATGAAAATTCAGTTACTAAAGTACCAAATGGACCTGCTGATGGGCCAGATGATGGGCCAACTGATGTTTCAGATATACACAATGGGCCTGCTATAGTGCAAGATGATCCTACAGTTTCAATCTTTCAAGTCCAAGATGGAGCAAACAAAGAAACCCATCAACTTTCTTTGCAGAAGCAAGGCAGGAGTACATGGAAGAAAAAAGCAAGGTTGACTTCTTCTTCTGTACCATTAGAGGGGTTTTCTAAAAAGAGAAGGGCAGTGGAGGAGCTAACTACAGGTCCAAAAGATCCAACTTCTTCTGGAAATAAGAGAGGTAAATTCACATCTCTACTTAATGATAAAGCTTGTTGTCTTAAGAAGGGAGAGAATGATAGGAAGGGTAACAATACTTTGGGATCGGCAGTGGCTGTGCAAAAGCCCTGTCGAGATCAATGAGTTTCATAAGTTGGAATTCCCGTGGGCTTGGGAACCCACTGGGAATTCAGGCCCTTTCTGACTTAGTCAGAAAAGAAGTTCCTGAGATCTTATTTCTTCAAGAAACAAGATTACATGCAAGAGTAATGGAGAGGTTGAAGTATAAGTTGGGGTTTCATAGTTGTTTAGCAGTTAGTTGTGAAGGAAAGAATGGAGGTATTGCCCTGTACTGGAAGAAGCAGTTCAATGTGGAAATCCAGAATTTTTCTAAGTTTCATATACATGCTAAAGTTACTGAGGAAGGTGAGGAATTGGAACCTTGGTGGATAACTCGCCTTTATGGTCAACCAGATGTGAGTAAGAGACATTAGCCGTGGACTTTACTAGGATCTCTAAAAGTACCTACTGATAAAGGATGGTTACTTTTGGGAGATTTCAATGAAATTCTTAGTAATAATGAAAAGAGTGGGGGCAAAGCAAGACCTGACAGATAACTGAAGGCTTTTAGAGATGTAATTGAAGAATGTCAATTACATGATATAGGGTTTAATGGCAATCCTTTCACTTGGTGTAATAAAAGAGACATGGGACAGTGCATTAGTGAAAGGCTGGACAGATTTTTATCAAACTTAAAGTGGCATTCTTGTTACCCAATGGGTTATTTAAATCATGGAATTATTGCTTATTCTGATCATATGCCTATAATATTGAAGCTTTCTGAAGGGGTTAAGCAGGCTCCAAGGAAGAAGTTGTTTAGATTCAAAGCAATGTGGGCTGATGCTACTGACTGCAAACAGGTTGTTCAAGAAGCTTGGAGGGGAATTCAAGGAAGGAAAGAGTTGACAACTGTGATGAGGAAAATACAACATTATGGTGAGAAGCTTTCTGTATGGAATAAAACAAGCTTTGGACATGTGCAGAGGAATTTAAGTAAGGCTAAGGAACAACTTCAAATTGAACATCAGGCTGACCCATTATCTCATAACAAGGAGAAGCTAAAAGAAACTTGAAATAAGGTTCAAAAATGGTTAGCACAAAGTGAAATAATGTGCAGGCAGAGATCTAAGGCTTTGTGGCTAGCAGAGGGAGATAAAAATTCAAGGTTTTTCCATAGCAAGGCAACATGGAGAAAGAAGAAGAACTGGATTAAAGGGATGCAGGATTCCAATGGAAGATGGCAAGTTGATGAAGGAAGAGATGCAGCAATACTTGAATATTTTAATACTCTCTTTAAAGCTGCAGATGATCTTGGCAGCATGGAAGGACTAGCTGGCAGAGTAACAACTGATATGGTGGAACAACTGGATATGATCTTTACAGAAGAAGAAGTGAAGCTGGCTTTAAATGAGATGCACCCAACAAAGGCACCTAGACCAGATGGTATGGCTCCACTCTTTTATCAAAAATTCTGGTCTATGGTTGGTAAAGATGTCACTGATGCAATACTTCATGCTCTTAATAGTGGTCAATTTCCAACTGACATTAACCACACTTTTGTGACCTTGATACCAAAGAAAAAAAAGCCTGAGTTAGTATCTGATTATAGGCCAATAAGCATTTGTAATGTTATCTATAAGCTGATTTCAAAGATTCTAACAAATAGACTCGAGAATCTTACATGTCATTATCTCACCTTCACAAACAGCTTTTGTTCCTGGCAGATTAATAACTGACAATGTGTTAGTTGCTTATGAATTGGTTCATTTTCTAAGAAGGAAGAGAAGTGGAAAGGATGGCTTTATGTCTTTGAAGTTAGATATGAGCAAAACTTATGATAGGATAGAGTGGAGATTTCTTGAGGAAGTGATGAAACAGATGGGATTTAGTTCAAAATGGATGCAGTTGGTGATGTTTTGTGTTCAATCAGTTTCTTTTCAATTCTTGTGAATGGAGAGTCAAAGGGACCTGTTTTTCCATCTTGTGGTTGAGACAAGGGGATCTCATTTCCCCTTATCTCTTTCTTCTATGTACTGAAGGTCTCATAGCTCTGCTGGACCAGACTAATACTTATCAACAAATAGAGGGTATTCGAGTTTGTAGAGGGGCTCCTAAGCTAAATCATCTGTTGTTTGTAGATGATAGTGTTCTTTTCTGTAGAGCTAGTTTGCAAACCTGCTTAACTCTTCAACACAAGCTGGACATCTATGAGAAAGTATCTGGCCAGAGAATAAATCGAGAAAAGACTTCAATGGTGTTTAACAATAATGTCCATCCATCTCAACAGGAAGAAATAATGCAGTTTTGGGGAGTCCAACAATTCCAGCAGTTTGACAAGTATTTGGGTTAGCCACCAATAGTTGGAAGAGGAAAATATCAACCATTCTCATCTTTAAAGCATAGTGTTTGGTCAAAGTTACAATGATGGAAAGAGAAATTACTGTCTCAATGAGGGAAAGAATTTTTGTTGAAAGCAGTAGCTCTCTCAATACCCACCTATACTATGAGTTGTTTTGCTCCCAAAGTCCTTGTGTTCAGAGTTGGAGTGGTTGATGGCAAATTTTTGGTGGGGACAAAAAAAAGAAGAAAAGAAGATGTGTTGGGTGAGTTGGAAGAAAATGTGTGGATCAAAGCAAAGTGGTGGTATGGGTTTTAACAACTTGTAGATTTTCAATATGGCCCTCTTAGCAAAGCAAGGTTGGAGGATTATGAATTATGAAACTTCTCTACTTCATAAATTTTTAAGGCTAGATATTTCCCAATATCTAGTTTTAAAGATTCTAAATTAGGTGGTGCCCCTTCCTATGTTTGGAGAGGAATTTGTAAAGCTAAAAACAGTTTACTCAATGGTTGTAGGTGGCGTGTAGGAATGGCATGTCTATTAACATTTGAACTGATTTCTGGCTTCCAAATCACAAGTTGATTCCTTTTCCTGCAGCAGTTGCTAATGCTACAGATTCAAATAATACAGTGGCTTCTCTAATACTGGATGAAATCAGATGTTGGGATATTGAGAAGGTGAGGAGTTTGTTACCACTAAGAGAGGCAAATGAGGTGCTTAGTATCAAATTACCCTCTGCAAATATACCAGATACACTTGTTTGGGAGCATGAGAAAAGTGGGAAGTATAGTGTTAAAAGTGCTTATGATTTTTTCCTCTCTGTGCAACAAAATAGACAACAGATGGTTGAGAGTTCAAATGCTGCAGAATAGAAATTGTTAAAGGAAGAATTTATGGAAACTCCATATACCTCATCGAGTAAGAGTTTTTGCATGGAGGGTTTGCAAAAATATTCTTCATACACTTAAAAATCTTAAGGCTCAAAAGGTTCTTGAGGATACAAGCTGCCATTGGTGTCAAAAAGAAGAAGAGGACTTAAACCATGCATTGATTTACTGCCCTCAAATTATAGACAGTTGGATCCAGTTTTTTCCTTCTCGCAAAGACTCAACTCACAGGTTTGACTTCTTACACTTGGCTCATATTGTTCTGAGAAGGAAAACTGAAGGGGAGTTAGAGAAGCTATTTCTGATGGCATGGGAACTATGGTATAGGCGTAATCAAAAGATGTATGATAAGAATATCCTGTCACCAGATCAAGTCATAGAGCATGCTTTGTCTTTATATCAGGAACATCAAGCAGTGGCAGAGGCACAAAAGCAAAAGCAGAAGTATACATGTTGTTGGCAACTACCTCCAGCAGGTGTTTTAAAGCTTAATGTGGATGCAGCAACATTTAGTGATCAGTGTAGATCTGGTATTGCTGTGGTCTTAAGAGATGATAAAGGCCAAGTGATTTTTGCTGCTAGTAAACCAGAAAATGCACTTGCTGATCCGATGGAGATTGAGCTACTTGCTATTTTGAGAGGGCTGCAATTGTGTATTCCCTTATTCCTAGCTGAGTTACAAATCTAAAGTGATGCACTCATTGTTGTAGAAGAACTGACTACGGATGGGTGTTCAACAACTCTGTGGAGCAACCTTGTTCAAGAAATCAAAACTCTACTCAATAGTCACTCTAATTGGTCTATTCAATATAGAGGTCGTGCAGCAAATGGTGTAGCTCATGCTTTGGCTAAATATGCATGGCATCTTGAGGATGTATCTCTTTGGTGGAATTCAATTCCAGATTGTATATCCCAAGCTATTGAGTTGATTCATCTTTGTAATGTTTGAATTGATGAATAAAAGTATTTTGTTCTTATCAAAATATGTGTGTGCGCGCGCGTTTTTGAACAAAGATGATCTTGTCTTTATCAATTATTTTTTTCAAACATCATTCAAATACAAAATATTTTTCAATTTTAGTTTTCCACTTTTTCATCTAATTATTACCTAATCATTTCAACTTTTCCAAACTTCCAAACAAAACACAAAAATAATACAAGTTTTTCAAATTTTAAAACAAAAAACTATAATAAAAAATTAAATTTGACCAACATTAATTTAACTTTAATATATTTTTATTCAACTTTTTTTTTCTCTTTTTTTAAATCTAATAAAATATCTTAACCCAAACAATTTCATTATTATTAACAAATCATTTAACTATTAAACACAGAATTTTCATCTCATCTCCTTACTCAAATATGCTCTTAAAAATTTTACAATCTCTTAAAATCCCAATTAGCTATCTGTGCAATAATAAAAATAAAGGTTGACGAGAGGTTGGCATTCGGTCCTCTCTAAATACAAGAAGTGTTTTATCTCATATCTAATCATTATAACTTTTTCAAATTTCAACACAAAATATAATAAATAATTCAACTTTTTCAAATCTTAAAATAATAATAATATTAAAAAAATAAGATTTTAACAAAATTTTATATATTTAACTTTTAATTTTTATCTTAACTCATCTCTTCTAAATTCACTATCTAAATCGCAGCGAAGTCTTTTGACTCCATATTCGTTGGGAAGTATGGAGATTGGAGAGTCCGAAAGCTTCCTTGGAAAAAGGGTACTCTCGTTTCTTCCCTTAAAGTCCATTCCACCACCATTTTAGCTATAAAAAGTTTTGCTTAGCAGCTTTATACTATATATTTATTAACAAAAATAAAAACAAGTATACAGTGTATAGTAATTAATAACTCTCAAACTATGCCTACAGCACTGGCATTTGGATAAAATGTAAAATTTACCTCATTTTAGATAAAAATGTCTATATGGATTAGGCAAATGGAAAATAATGACTTTGAGCTACAGGAGCAATTACCCGGCAGTCATGTTTGGATGTTTACTATACAAAGATCAAATGAATATTTTCCTCGATAAAACGTCATGTCCTTCAGTCTTTCGCTCGAAAATTTATCTATTTCCCAACCAAGCCTAAGCTCTCCCTCCACCAAATCCCTCTATCTTGTTGAAATTGAGTTCTTCTATACTAGAGCCCCTACAGTAACTAACACCACACACTGCCTATGTAGCTTTTTTTTTTTTAATTTGCTACAGTAAAACGAGGCGTTTTTTTCATTACTCAAAAACGCATCTGTCATTTTCCCCAAAAATAGTGCATTCGAATTTGTCTCTCCCACTCGGTTCCTGCCGTCGTCCGCATTCAGTCTGGCGTAGTCCGCGTGTCGTCTACCGTCGTCTGCGTGCCGTCTACTCAAAACCCATCTTGCCTTCAAATTTCTCTCTCCCGCTCGGTTATTGCAACGTCGCCCCTCCCACTCCTCTGCCGTAGTCCGCGTGCTGTCTACCTTCTGCCGTGTCGTCTGGGTGTGCCATGCCATCTGCCTTCCGCCGTCTACATTGTGATCATCCATTTTACTGCTTAATCCTCTTTGGTTGGATTTGCTGAGTTGTTTCTTAGTCTTATATCTTAGGGAATCTGATCCATGGGGTTGCACCAACAACACTTTTGGTTAATGCTACATTTGTGACTTTTCTATTTGATTTTCGTATGTTTTAGTTGGTTTTCTCAGTGTGCCTTTGACTTTAGCATTTTATATTGATCATTGTTAGTTTAATTATTTTGGGAGTTTTTAGGTTAAAAAATGTATTCAAAACAGCATCTAGTTTACTTTGAACTTTACAATTCAGTTAGTACCGTAGCCCATTTAGCATAACATGGTATTTGATTTTCTTTTGAGCATTGCATACCATTTTCACTTGTTAAATTAGTTAAATGTAAACTGAAAGTTGCCTGGATAACTCTTTAATACCCCGTAAACAAGCTTTCAAGATTTAGGAGCATTGCATACCATTCTCATTTACTTAAAATGTCCTCAGTTAGATGTATGTGATGCAAGGATAAAATCATAAAATTACTGATCTGAGATTTCTTTGTGCAGATCTAAACCATATGTTACCCTCATATAATCAGAGGCTGTTTTAAATACAATCAGAGGCTATTGTAAAGTTCAAAGTAAAGTAGAGGCTGTTTTAAATACAATTTTCCAACCTTAAAACTCCCAAAATAATTAAACTAACAATGTTCAATATAAAATGCACAAGTTAGCGGAACACTAAGAAGACCAACTAAAGATACGAAAATAAGATAACAGTAAGCTAATACCCAGTGCATAGAAAAGTCACAAATGTAGCAGTAACCAAAAGTGTTTTTTTCTAGTAATGTCGATTTAATATTATGATATTGGGCTAATGGTTTTTTTCTTGTAATGTCTATCTAAAAAATCAGTTGAAATAACGTGATGGACAAAGAGAAAGATAGAAGGCCACCCAGGCCTTCTACACCAGTTCCACCGACTCAGGTATGATATATTGGTTTCATAAAAGGAAGGTGTCTCGATTCCAATAGTTAGTGTATTTCTATTTGTGTATTGTAGGTCTCTCTTTGTCCAGGAAATGCTTACTACCCGCCATTTATGATTCATCCAAATGCATATCTGAATTCATATACATACGCATGGGGTAGTCAGGTACATTACATTTTAAACTTTCAAATTTTTTTTCCTTAAGTGCATTGTTACCCGTTCTAACACCGAGTCGGATTACAGGCCCTACCAATGCCACCGTTTCCAACAATGTTCATCTACCCTCCGTCAACTAATGCAGAGGAGTCGAGTCGTGTTCAACAAACGAACCAGGTAGATTCTTTTCTAATCTTTTATTTTTTTTTATGCGTACATTTTTATCCGTTCTAACACCGTGCCTGATTGATTGCAGCCCCCACATTTTCCAACAACGTTCATCTACCCTCCGTCGACTAATGCGGATGAGTCGAGTCATCTTCAACAAACAATCCAGGTAGATTCATTTCTAACCTTCCAAAGTTTTTCCTTAAGTGCATTGTTACCCGTTCTAACACCGAGTCGGATTACAGGCCCCACCAATGCCACCATTTCCAACAATGTTCATCTACCTTCCATCGACTAATGCGGAGGACTCGGGTCGTGTTCAACAAACGAACAAGGTAGATGACTTTCTAATCTTTTATTTTTTTTATGCATGAATTCTTATATGTTCTAACACCATGCTTGATTGATTGCAGCCCCCACCAATGCCACCGTTTCCAACAACATTCATCTACCCTCCGTCGACTAATGCAGAGGACTCGGGTCGTGTTCAACAAACGAACCAGGTAGATTCATTTCTAATCTTTTATTTTTTTTATGCATGGATTTTTATCCGTTCTAACACCGTGCCTGATTGATTGCAGCCCCCACCAATGCCATTGTTTCCAACAATATTCATCTACCCTCCGTCAACTAATTTGGAGAACTCGGGTCATGTTCAACAAACGAACCAGGTAGATTCATTTCTAATCTTTTTTTTTTATGCATGGATTTTTATCCGTTCTAACATCGTGCCTGATTGATTGCAGCCCCCATCAATGCCACCGTTTCCAACAACATTCATCTACCCTCCGTCGACTAATGCGGAGGACTAGGGTCGTATTCAACAAACGAACCAGGTAGATTCATTTCTAATCTTTTATTTTTTTGATGCGTGCGTTGTTACCTGTTCTAACACTGTGCCTGATTGCAGTCCCCACCAATGCCACATTTTCCAACAACGTTCATGTCGACTAATGCGAAGGGTTCGGACCGTCTTCAACAAATACCCTGCACTCCGTCAACTACCGAAGAGGACTTGACAAGCTTTGAAAAGACCGCAAGTAATCCAGAGACTGCGAAGACATCGCCATTTATATATGAAAGTGAAAATAATGTTAGAGGTACTTCATTAGACGTAGAGACAGAAGTCGAGGAGATAAATGAAGAAAATGTTGATGATCATGACCGAGTTGAGGAGGAGCCCAAACCTGGTATGAAGTTTGCCACTGATCATGAGCCTATGGCCCATTACATGCGATATGCCAAGCAACAAGGTTTTGGTGTCATAACACAAAGGACGAAGAGAGAGGCTAATGGGAGGGTGAAGTATTTGACGATGGGTGTGCGCGTGGCAGGAAGTACCATCCTAGTCATAGTAATATCTCGAGGCCACGTCCAACTGTTAAAACGGATTGTAAGGCAAGGATAAATGCTCACTTGATGGAGGGTACTTGGGTGGTGACCACTGTTGAGATTGCCCATAATCATAGTACTGTCAACCCACAAAAGTCTAGATTCTTTAGATCGCACAAGAATTTAGACCAGTTAGAGGATGCTTGATTTGAACGACAGAGCAGGTATTCGAATGAACAAGAATTTCAGGGCACTTGTTGTTGATGCGGGAGGGGGGGTTCGAGAATCTATAGTTTCAAGAAAAAGACTGTCGAAATTTTATTGACAAAGCCCGACAATTAAGACTAGGTAAAGGTGGTGGCGAAGCACTGACTGAGTACTTCAAGAGGATGAGATTGTAGAATGATAGTTTTGTTTATGTGATTGATGTGGATGAGAAGTTGAGACTTAGAAATGTGTTCTAGGCTGACGCACGTAGTAGAACAGCATATGAGTATTTCGAAAATGTTATCACCTTCGATACGACATACTTAACAAATAGATACGGTATGCCGTTTGCTCCATTTGTTGGTGTCAATCATCATGGGCAGTCTATACTGTTAGGGGCTGACTTGATTTCAAGCAAGGACACAAGTATTTTTGTGTGGTTGTTTCAAGCATGGTTGGAGTGCATGGATGGTCGGGCTTCAAAAGCGATCATAACAGACCAAGACCGAGCAATGAAGGCTGCTATTGCATTGGTATTTCCAGACATGCGCCATAGATATTGTTTATGGCATATAATGCGAAAACTGCTTGAGAAATTGGGATCTCACGCTGCCTTCAATGCAGGGTTGAAACTGCCATCCAGAGTGTCCTATATGATTCACAGACATGTGATGAGTTTGAGGAGAAGTGGGGGCAACTTATTCAGAAATATGAGCTAGGTGAAAATGCATGACTGCAAGGGTTGTATAACGAGAGGTCATTCTGGGTACCGGTATACCTTAAAGGTGTTTTTTGGGCTGGCATGAGCACAACACAGCGTTCTGAAAGCATGAATGCTTTATTTGATGGATTTGTGCATTCTGGTACGATGTTGAAAGAATTCGTCGATCAATTTGACAATGCGCTTAGGAAGAAGGTGGAGGTCGAGACGACAGCTGATTTCAATTCCTCCAACCAAACCATCCCACGTTCATCTGCGTTTCGGATTGAAAAGCAGTTTCAAGCGGTATATACGAATGCGAAATTTAAAGAGGTTCAAAGAGAGGTTTGGGGAATGATTTTATGTAATTTCATACTTATCAGTAAGGAGGGTTGCATTTCCATCTACAATGTTTTAGATGAAATAACGATAGATGATGACCATGTCAAGAGCATAAAGTACACAGTTTACTTTAACCATGAGGAGATTGATCTGAAATGCACATGTGCATTGTTTGAGATGAGAGGGATTGTCTGTAGGCATGCATTGAACGTTTGTCAGATGAATAAGATTCATGCGCTACCAGAGAAGTACTTGTTGGATCGATAGAGAAATGACTTAAAGAGGAGATACACAGTGGTAAAAAGTAGCTACGATGACTTGCGGCAAAATGCAGATTCACGGAGGTATGAGTTTGTGGTGAAACGATGTGTGAAATTAGCTACCCATGTATCGTCGAGTGATGCCCATGTTACTGCATTCATGCACCACTTGGATGAGTTTGAGAATCAATTTAAAAGATTAACACTTGAGTCCAGTTCAGTAAAGGTAACAGAGACTATGGTCACGGACAAGGGTAAAAAAATATTATGCCCACACGTTGTCAGAGGGGAAAGGAGGCCGCCAACAAAAAGGAAGGTTCTGCCTATTGAGAAGGTTATGACCAAGAGAAAGAAGAAATAGGTAATTCATTTTCTCCAAGTATTTATTACGTGCATTGTTTTCCACTGCATGCATATTTCTTTCTAACGGATGTATATTTTTTATATTTGAAACTTATTTAGACACGCAGGAAAATACTTGATGATATGAACCAAGATTGTGAGGTGTCGGAAGCTCCTGAAAATGTTAAGGTAAAAAATTTTGTTGTGTATTAATTCTATATTGCTTCCCACTGCATTCATAACCACTTTCTAATGACGATTTTTTTTTTACTTTAAATTAGGAGCAGATACCCAGTGTAGCTAAGGATGATTTTGTGGTTCTAACTCAGTGCAGTACTGTCACACAACCAACGCCATCGGGCAATGAGTTGCTGTTGTGATGTATTTTTATGTTGTTTGAGTATTGTTTTGTATTTTTGTGGATTTTGGAAGACTTTGATGATTTTTATGGATTTTGGAAGACTGTTATGGATTTTTATGGATCTTTGGAAGACTGTTATGTATTTTTTATGGATTTTTGGAAGAGTGTGATGTATTTTTATGGATCTTGGAAGAGTGTGATGTATTTTTATGAATTTTTGGAAGACTATTATGTATTTTTTATGGATTTTTGGAAGATTGTGATGTATTTTTATGGATTTCTGGAAGAGTGTGATGTATTTTTATGGATCTTGGAAGACTGTGATGTATTTTTATAGATTTTTGGAAGACTGTTATGTATTTTTTATGGATTTTTGGAAGACTGTTATGTATTTTTATAGATTTTTGGAAGACTGTGATGTAGTTTGGGTATGTTTTGTATTTTGTGGATTTTGGAAGACTGTGATGTATTTTGATGTAGTTTGGGTATATTTTGTATTTTTATGAATTTTGGAAGCATGTGATAGATCGCCACCTATATTAGGTGTTCTGATGTAGTTGGGTATTGTTTTGTATGCTCATGGTAGTGAGTTTAGCCCTGATTAACAATATATGTGTCATCTCAAAGTAGTGTAGTAAAACAGTACAATTAACAACAGATTTCTAACACAGGCCTTAACATTAATACAATTAGTACAATTAATATACATTAATCCGTACTATCCATCTACAATTTACTTCTTCAAAATACATTTATAGTCCAAGGCAACCAAATATTATTACAATTGATAACACCCAATAAATACATAATAATATTCATGCACATCTATTCTCTACGAGCTGCTTTCCAATTTTCTTCTATTGCTTGTAAAGAACATTCTCTCTCTCAACTAGTTTATCGTTCGTTTTCTGAACTTCATACTCGCGCAACAGTAAATCGTCCTCCCTTTTTCGAGCTGCATTCTCTCTTGTGCTTATTTTCTCCTCTACCAATTGAAGTATATCTGTCCATATAAAGAATTGACACATTTCTTCTCCCTGCATACAAATTGTTAATTCCGAGATTGTTAAATATGACAAATAAAAACGTACTACAAAATTATGATAAAAAAAATATGTTTTACCGTGTTATACTTCGGGCAGGATTAAAATTTCCTTCCAAGATTTTTATTAGTATGGGAGGTCTTCAATGGGGCTTTCAACCCACACCAACAAGTTGGTGCTTCGATTTGCAACACATCAACAACACATGATGATTGACTCGAGGCCATAGGTGATTTAAATGAAACATTGAGCAAGGATTATTGAAAACAGATTCCACACACATGATGCATTTGAATAACTACTAAATAATGGCAAAATCAGCATTTCAATAACCCAACACCCAACACTTTAATAACTCAACACTTCAATGGGTCAATAACCCAACACTTCTATAACTAAACACTTCAATACTTCAATAACCCAACACCCAACACCCAACAACTCAATAACCCAACACTTTAATAACCCAACACTTCAATGGGTCAATAACCTAATGCTTCAATAACCCAACACCCAACACTTTAATAACCCAACACTTCAATGGGTCAATAACCCAAGACTTCTATAACCAAACACTTCAATACTTCAATAACCCAACACCCAACAATTCAATAACCCAACACCTAACACTTCAATAAGATTCTTTGAGATATTATTTTGGAATGCCCATAAATGATTGGAATGTTGGGAAGAAAGTCACGAGTGGACCTTGATTCGAGAACTTTGATACATGACTACCATAACCAATTTCATATGGATATGGACAAAAATTACCAATAAAGCATCCAAAACCTTGTATATGTGATGAAGTATCGAACTGCAACTTTCCTCTCCCACAGTGGTGCAGCTTCGAATTACAAGATAAACCAACACACAACACTTCAATAACCACTGAATAATGGTAATCAAACACATGACGCCACAATCATTTATGATGCCTCAAACCTTTAAAATACCCATTTAAGCAAATCTGAAAAATTTAAGCAAATCATTTTTATCCAAAGATTCGACTTGAGGACCTAAGTTTGAATCTGACTTTCATTTTCTTTAATCTAAAATTTAACTTTCCACTTTCTTTTCTGTAGTTTATTGATGGACCATACACCCCATTGGCTTTGCCCTCTTTTAATTTTGTTGAAGTGATTATTATTTATCAAAACTAATTATTACTTTAGCATGCAAAACCAATGTGTGAAAAACTCCATAAAAAGATTTAAAACATATTCAAAACAAGGAAAAACCAGATTCAAAACAAGGAAAAAATAGATTCAAAACAGAGAGTTGGCATCATTGGGTATACAATCAAATTACTAATTAGAAGATCATGCCCACTGTAAAGATTTCCTTCCAATACTTGGCATCATTGGGTATAGAATCAAATTACTACTCGCACGGGCAAGACTCATGAACAGTGCAATTACTACTCTTCAACGTAGAGAAAATTCGCACAGAATTAAAGAGGGATTAGCTTACCGCCGTGGAGTTGGAAGACGTGCACCAACTGGCACAACAACGCAGCACTCGAAGATGGGAGAGAGAAGTTTAGGGTTTATGCGCTTCTCAGAGAAATATGAGGGAGAAGATGGAGGGGGGTTTTGTGTTTAGGGTTCTCAGATTCGCAGATGGAGGGGGCGATTGCATAGATGGATTCGCAAATGGAGGGGATTCACAGATGGAGGGGAGGGGTTCGCAGATGGAGATGGGGAGATTGCGTAGGGCAGATTACAGAAGGGGAGAGATTTCGGGAGTTAGGGCACAAAGATGGGGAGGGAGTGATGGAGACGAATCACGATCCGCGGGGGGAGTTACTCATTACTCGACTGTTTTACTTAAGAAAAATTATTTACATCAGCCTATAGCCGCAACACACTCAATGTATTGAGTTTAAAATTAAAAAAAAAAAATCATGTGAGGTGTGCTGCGACTACCGGCTGATGTATAGCCATTCTCTTTACTTAAACCGGGTCTGCCAAATCAGCAGGTGTGTGGAGTGGGAGTTAGATCGGCTTTAGAGTAGATTTTCTCGTTGAAATTTGTTTGATCTTCTCACTTTTTCTCACCATTTTCGTTCCAGCCACCAAATCCATCTTCTTACCATTTTCACTCTAATTTTAAACCAGAAATTTGTGTGATTATCCCGCTCACACATTCTCACTACAATTTGTGTGATTTGCGTGATAATTTTGCAAGCTGAACCATTTTAGACAATCTCTCTCTCGGTTTGGTGGTATGTCGCACGCCACAGTGTTCTCATCTTCATATTCACATATCCAACATCAACAGAATTTGTCTACACAACGACCTTCATTTTCTGGTTTTTCCCCTAGAGTCCGTCCCCATCGCAAGATTGTTGGAACTCGAAAACCCTTGGGTAAAATTTCATGCTCCTCCTTTTTTATACTCACTATGTGCTGGTTATGGGAAGTTTTGATTTGGTGATTTTGATAGACTAGTGGTTGCCCAATGATTTCTGGTTTGTGCTTTGTGCTTTGTGGTTCATGCATTGCAGTTGGGTTGTTATTGGTGATTTTTCATACTCACTGTGTGCTTGTGGTTTGTGCTTCTTTGTTCTTCTGGTTGTGGTTTGTGCTTTAAAACTTCCCACTTGACAATATTGGTTGTGGTTTAGTACTAGTTTGTGCCCACTATAGCTTCATGACCTTGTAGTTTAGACATGGTTTGTGCCCACTACTGTTTAAAACGATTATATATGCAGATGGATTCACTTAAAAAAAGGAATCGTTCTAATTTCTAAGAGTCATGTGATGTGAAGCATGGTTGATATTATTGTGGAGATAGACATTCTAATTTTTAGTTTTTGTTATAGTTGCATTACCTTGCATGTGCTTGATATGGTATGGGTACATGTTGTGAACCCATATTATTTTTAGGTGAATGTATTCGAAACTGGACAAATGATAATTCGTTTAGGTGCTTTTGAGTAGTTAGACCCACTTATTTTGTTATTTAGGATTTATTGTATGGGTTAAGGCATATCTATTTTATAAAAAGGTTGGCTACACCCATTACTTTTATTTATTAAAAAACGGGGGGGGGGGGGGGGGGGGGGGGGCGGGGGCGGGGGGGGGGGGGGGGGGGGGGGGGGGGGGGGGGGGGGGGTGGGGCTGGCTACACCTAATGAGTACACTGTTTCCTTAATAATAGCACCCATAGTATTGTTATTTTGGCTCTTTTGGCCTGTTCCATTTTTAATTGGTCTCACCCCCTCATTCCCTACCTTTTATTCTTATATCTTTAGAATGTTTTGTTGAATAAATGATCTACAATAGTGGCTGCTTCTTTTATGACATAGAACCTCACCAAAGCAGGACTTTTTGTTGCACACCCCCCCCCCCCCCCTACCTCCCAAAAGAAAAAAAAAATAGAACCATGAATCAGATTATGTAAGGGAATTCCTATTGCGAAATCAAACTCAAAATGTTTGAGTCTACAACTCATTTCAAGCTCCTTTTTTAATCACTAAGCTACACCCTGATGTGTCTAGTTGTGCTACAATTAGTAATATATAATTTATCATTAGTGCCCTTGTTTCGCTTTGTATTTTTAAGTTTAGATTATTGCTCGTTTGTCATAACTGACCAAGATTATTAATATTGATTGGATCCTGCAAATTCAAGTTTTATGATGAACTTTAAATTATTGAAGGATGGAGCCTTCATTTGATGCAAATTCCTTCTTCACTACTCGCTTGCAAAGTGGTGGACAATGAGAATGCAGCACCCCATTCAATAGCATATATGATAATGTGGTGGTCCAACCATCACAAGCTAAAGGTGAACAAAGGTCACACACTAAAAAATCTCAAAAATGTGTGTCTTTCACCATAGAAGAGGATAATCTCCTTGTTTCAGTTTGGCTAAACATTAGCCTTGATGCTATATGGGGGATTGACAAAAAATCTACACAAATTTGGGAAGAATTTATGAATACTATAATGAGTATAAAAAACCAAACACTCCTAAACATTCGATTGCTTCATTGACCAATCGATGGCAATCCATCCAAAAGTGCACAAACAAGTTTTGTGATTTTATAGCACAAGTAGAATCTTTGCATCCAAGTGATATCACATAAATGGATAAGGTATTAAATTTATTTCTCCTTTAGTTTTTTTATATGTTTGGGCTTATTTACATACTAACTTTATCATTTTGTTCATTTAAGATTGAGAATACAAAAATTATGTACAAAGAGGTTGATAAGAAAAGTTTTACCATGGAGCATTATTGGTGTCTATTGATACACCAACCAAAATGGCCACAACATCAATCAACATTGTCAACGAGAAGGAAACCACTTGGAAAACATGACCAGTACTAGATTAACTCCAGACGGAGACGGAGACGATATTTTGGATGACAACGTCGAGATCATCCATGAGAGACTTCCAGGCAATAAGGCTGAGAAAGAAAAGGAAAGAAAGAGGAAATCTAGAGAAGTATCAGATGATGAATTAAACCATGCTTTAACTCGCATGACAAATGATAGAAATATATTTATGGTGGAGAGAAGAGAAGCAGTTAGCAAGGCAAAGTGGGATAGAAGTAAACATCTTGTACTTGAGAAGAAGAAGTTCGAAACTAAAATAATGCAATTAGATCTAGCTGGCATGAATGCAAAGCAGCAAGTTTATTTCCAACGTCTTTAGGATGAAATTTACGAAACTTTAATGAATAACTTTGCAATCACATCACCATCTAATTATAGTGGCCGTCCAGCCACATGTGATGGAAATACATGTGGTTAGAGAGCAACTATGTGATCAAATATAGTTACCTCACTTTTAGTCTTGTGATTGTGAATTGTCTTTATTTTTTGTGATGGGCAAATTTTTGTGATGGTTATATTTTTGTGATGGGCTGAATTGTGGAATTCAAATAACTCAAGTTATGATGTATACTCAAACTTTATCAATTTCTTATCTTTATCCAAATTTCTTATTGTATAATATTAATATTTTCATGTAACTCTTAATTTTAAAAAAAAAAATTAATTAAAAAAATATTGAAAAAAATATTATTAAACTGATAATATTTTATTATTATTTTAGGAGCCCCATACATTCCATATCCAGCAAGTATCATTGCTCAAGTTAAGGCATATTCTTTAGAAAGAACTTTCTGAAGATAGGAATTCATACTTTTATCAAACATAAATGATAAAGCAGCACTTTCTCGTGTTATTTTGTTTGTTGCCTTCGTTTAACAAATAAAAAGTGTAAGATAGAAGAGAAAATTTACGAACATCAGGCCCTTTACATCCTCCAATGGAAAGCTAACACACCAAGTTTCCATTGATGATAAAATAGACCCACTCACATAAAATTCAAATCCTATTAATTTTAAGAGTTCTGCTGGGGAGCAGCAGGAAGCCGCACCATCCCCAGCAAATTTTTTTTTTTTTTTTATCCAACACATGGTGTGTTAAGGATGTTATACACAGTAGGATGTTTTTTATATTTTCTGTAATTTTAAATAATCAAATTATTGTTTTTAAAAGAATAAAGATATATTTTGGACAGCCGCCTCCTCGGTGTAGGGGTAGCAATAGACTACCCCTATCTGGTGCCTAGGTGGCGCCAAATTGGTCAGATTTGACCGAATTGACTAGATCCAATTGTCGCCAGCCAGGGGAGGGTGCACAGCGGGGTGCTGCCAGTCTGAGTAACGGCCGGATTAATTTTTTCTTTTTTTTGTGTGATTATTTCGACTATTTCACAAGCAGCAAATGTCACCGACGGCTAGAATGATGTTTAGTGATTGCCTTAAAAATAAGAAAAATGATAAATACACAACATTTTATACAATATTTTATATAATAATATTTTAAAATGAAGGGTATTTTTATAAAATATATTATAAAACTAATATTATTTTATAAAAATATCTTTATTTTATAATATGTGTTGTGAAAAATATTGTATATTTATCACTACGCTAAAAATAATTAGCATTAGGGTAATTAAAAAATTTAAGATTTATATTTTAAGGTTTTAGATATTTCCTCTAAGAAAAATAATATTTACAGCCGTAAAATGCTCAAACGACATGCAATCCTTTTAAAAAAAAAAAAGTATTATGTATAGAATTCAAGTCCCTCTTGGGCCTTGGCAGTATTATGTTTGCAAGTTTGTCACATCTGAATCGAAGCCCATGTCTCAACAACTACATGAGTTCATAGAAATAAAATTAGAGGCACACACATTCGGACCAAAGTTTTCATGTCTAAAGAAGCATTGGGCCCTTTCAAGTCCATGTCTGTGCTGAATACAAGCCTACCCCAGCAAGACTCTCTTTCAATAATATTCCCATCTGCAAATATTTAAGAAGACCCTAAAAAAGGCGTTTCGAAACTCGCCTAAAGCTGAGGATCGAAGATAAAGAGATTGAACGCACAGGAGCTGTCCCCCCCTCCTTTATATGTTGGATTGATGGTGGGGGGGGGGGGGGGGGGGGGGGGGGGGATCGCAATCCAATAACAAAACAGCTTTACACTAAACCAACTTTAGCAAGGTCAGAATGAATGTATGTGCATGTTTCCGACATAGCTTTTCCCGTTTCTCTTCTAAATATTAGCTACGTACATAGCCCACAATCCATGTAAGTTTGTTCTAGATGATGCTTTTCTTCTAAAAAAAAAGGCATTGGAAAGATGTAGACTTCTCTCTGCAGCATTCCAGCCTTGAGTTGAGCCAATTTCTGATAAAAACGAAAGGGAGGGGATGAGAGTCTAAGCTGGACCTTTAATAATTGAAAGTGGTTACCATGCCACCTTTTTTCCTTCATTCATCACTAAACTTTTATCTGTCATGGGTACACACATGGGTCAATACGTCATGCATGTTGGGCATTGTCTTTTCATTCTTCTTGAACATATCTTCTACGATCGGCCAGAGATTTCGTGATCAAATTCAGTGTAATTGAGCCTAAGTTGCTTTGTTGGGTTGTCAAAATCTAAGCATGGCCGTGCATGCATGCACTTAATTCATTTATTGACAAGTTGGTTAATTATTATATAGAGAAAAATTGATCCTAAGGTCCTTGATTTTGTTCCTGTTGTCGGATCAAGACTTGAATTTTTCATTTTCATCAGATGATGATCAGGACTTGATGATCACTAGTCAATTAATGCATCATGGGTCTGTTTATCGATGTTTTTTGTTCTATCTTTTAGGAAATAATCTATACTGTATTCAACTTTACACTTCATCACTAGAATAACATGACTTTCTCATATCTAAGCTGAAAAGTTAAATAATAATAATAATAATAATAATAAAATTAAAATGAAAAAGAATCATGAAAACTTGGTTCATGAAAGGAACTGGGTCTCCTATCCCTCCCAGTACCTCTCACGCGGTACTCCCTCCTTGAGGCTACATACCAATTTTTAGATTTGTTTGGTAAGGCCGGTTTGGTTACACAGATCATGAGATAATATAAAAGTTGAAAATTAAATAAAATATTGTTATAATATAATTTTTTAATATTATTTTTATTTAAAATTTCATATTTATTATATTTTGTATGAGAATTTGAAAAAATTGTAATAATGAGATGAGATGATCATCTCATATACCAAACCAAACAAAGCCCAATATGGCTCGCTACAAGAAAAATAGATTTTATGACTTTTTTTTTTTACGAAAATAATTATTTGAGACGAAAACAGACTCATTTTAACTAGAAATAATCATTTCGCTGAAAATAACTGGTCGCAAATAAGTAGTTTTCTTGAAGTGTATATAATTAGTTCAATCGTTATCTTAAATTTCTCGTCTCTAATTACACCGATGGATCGATGTGGCATATTTTGCATGATTTCTGATATCAATGATCACTTAAGTGAAAATCAATTTAAATTAATTCGTCACTTCAATGGAAATTAATCACGATTAATTTATTTAATAAATGGTATGAGTTGGTTACTTTAATATATAGCACTGCTTATAAATCTATCAAAAACATCTTATATTTTACACTTAATTACCCATCTGAATGTCAATAAGTTTAGGTCAAATATGAGTTAACCATAACCCGACTAACCTATTAATTTTGTGTTGAGTTCTTATATATCGAGTTTATAGGCTATGAGAAAATGGGTCAGCTGTCTTTAATTATCAAGTACGAAAATTGCCTCAATTTATTGTTGTTATTAAGGTTGCCTTAATTTTGCAGTTGACCTTAATGTCATGGTGGAGCATGCAATGTAGTTGACCACGAAATATCTCACAGCTCGTTATTAGCTAGCTAGCCTCGTATTGTCTTGTCAAATTAATTGTACTCTACAGAATTAGATAGGAATATGATATTCTCATAGTTAATTTTAAAATTTTTTTTATTTTTTTTATTTAATATTATGTAAGTATTTTTTAATAATATTATATTTTTTATTTTTTAAAAAATATTTAAAAATGTTAACGTTAGCTCCCAGTAGGAACTAGTAGCAGTGGACGTAGCACCGTCCTAAATTATTTAACAAGAAAATACAGAATATATATATATATATGTGTTTCTATAAAAAAAAAAACAAAAAAAATGTGGATGCTCTAAATTATTTAACAAGGTTTTTGGACGATTATATATTCATGTTTTTACATTAGAATATCATGCCTTTTTTTTAAGCCTCCCTTTTAGAGACCATATATCCTTGTCATAAACAATAGACAGTGAGACATGAGTTAATATATAATATGGTTGTTGACACATAAATCAAACAAAAGTAAGCTGAACAAGTTGCTTTGGTCAACAATTTAAGATCCAATTTGGATAGTAAAATAAGATTAAACAATTTTAGATAAAAATTAAAAATTTAATAAAATATTATTAAAAAATTATTTTTTAATATTATTATTGTTTTAGAATTTGAAAAAATTGAATTATTTATTATACGAGTAATGCTACATACAGTCGTGGAATGCGCAAACTTCGTGCAGTCGCTTTGAAAAAGAGTGAGGTCCACTATTAAAAAATTAATTTCTTTTCATGTGGGTCCCATATTTATTCACTTTTTTCAAAGCGACTGCACGGCGACTGCATACTCACGACTGCAAGTATCATTTCTCTTATTATACTTTATGTAAGAATTTAGAAAAATTGTAATGATAAGGTGAGATGAAATTATTTCTGTATCCAAACGGGGTCTAGTCTTTGATGGCAATCATTTTTTACAACCATTAACAAAATTATTTTCTTTTATTTTTTTTTCATTTTTTTCTTCGATCCAATCATTTTTTGCAAACATCAATAAAAAGTCACTTTCATCTAAATAAAATATAAAAAAATTTAAAAAAAAATGTTAATGATAGTAATTGCCAAAAAGGGTTGTCAAATGGGATGATGCCATGTATATATATATTATTTTGTTTAAAAGTTTAGATGGAGTATTGGCATTGCCATTACATGAGTATTGCCACCATATATAATGGTCGCAACAACCAGTACTATTCCTAGCTAATTAACATCTTTACCGCTACCGCCATAAAACAGATCGATGAGTTGAAACCACTCGATCGTAGTACTGCCAATTGCCATAAACTTCATGCATGGTGGAAAAACTGCATTAATTTTCACCCACATTTTATTACATATTTTAATTTGCTTTCCATATTATAAAGACTGCCAACAAATTTATCTTACACCCACCCCATCGTTAAAAATGGATGAAAATCTTATTACATACATATATCTTAGCTTTTTATACGCTTATAAGGTAAAAAAAAAATTATATATATATTTTTTAGTGTATAAATTTACACATATATATAATTTATAGTGTGTAAATTAAGATTTTTAGTAGTTTGAAAGGCAAAGTAAAAAAAAAAAAAAAACGATAAATATGAGTCCATGAGGGGGATTCTGGTACCAGAAGTCGAGAATCTTAACATATATAATATAATATGTATCGATCAGAAGGATAAAACCATGTCTAGAAAATAAGAACATATTACTTGTATTGATTGTCCAAATTAATGGGATGAAAAGCAACATGTCGTTACTACTATTAATTTATAGCGCACACTACAAGAAAACTGCTTATTTATGATCAATTAATTCCAGCGAAATGATTATTTGTAACTAAAATTAGTTGTGAAAAGTCTTTTAGTAGCAATAAATTAGTCGTAAAAGTCTATTTTTCTTGTAGTGGCATGGAAAATGATACACATATTGACACAACTATTTTCACAATTCTTTACATGACAATCGCGCGTGTTTTAAATTAAGAGTATTTTTATAAAATATCTTATAAAAGTAACGTCATTTTATAAAAATATCATAATTTTAAAGCATGGTTGTGTAGATATCATTACTCATATATTTAAAAATGATTGTGAAAAAAAAATATATATATAATTGTGTAAAGGGTCGTGAAAATGATTGTATGGATTTCATTTTAAAACTTGATTAGCCTTTTTGACGAAGTTTGGAAGATAATTAATTTAGTCCACGATCTTGGCTAAGAATGTATAACCATATATATATATATATAATTCCTTCCATATAACTAGTAAGTGGCTAGTTATGATTCTCAATTATAGCTAATAATAAATAATTATTAAACTAATTAAATAATACTTGTATATGAAACTTAATTGGGTCCTGTGTTATATATGTCTCTTGAGGAAGATTTTTGTCTCTTAAAATTAACATAATAATGAAACCTTGGACCCGACTTATCTTAGACAGCAAGCTTGACTTTAAAGCTGTCTGTTCCAATATTTATCTTTGAGACATCCGTCCAAGTTAATTTGGTGTACATGGTGTAGCTAGTTGATTCATAATGCCACCTCGGAAAATTTTAGTTTAATTTTACTGTCATTACAAAAAAAAACGCTTATATGTGATCAGTTATTTATAAAAAAAAATGATCAATTTCTAATAAAATAAGTTTATTATCATCGCAAATAATCGTTTTTCTTGTAGTGTGCATGGTGGCATGAGGTACACATGATGTGCATGAGTATCATTTATATATGAAACCAATGGACCGATATATGATATTGATGATCAATAAGGGTTAGATTAGCAATTCAATTAGAAAAGTTCAAACATATAAAGTCATACGTACAGAAATGCCATTAATAGACACTCATGTGCTTCACATGATCGGTTCGATCAAATTGGCACATAATAGGACCTACACATCATTCATCATGTCATGATGTGGTGGCATATATGCATAAATTAATATAAAGCTCATGCATGTGGGGTTTTTTTCTCTAAAAAAATAGGTTAATTTTCTAAGGAGGGCCCTCTCTCTCTCTCTCTCTCTAGCTAGAGGTGTGGACGAGGAAAACAATAAGCATATTTTGGTGTACCATTGGTATTCGGAGCTAGCTAGCTGTTGCTACATCAAATCCTCCTTTTAATTCCTTTGATGCTTCGCAACAGTGCAATAAATATCATGCAATACATATATATATATATATATATATATATATAAATGTTGGGTGATCACCGCATGCATCTAACCCAATCCATCCAAAGCTATTTCTAAATCCCCAACGGTACTTTGATCAAAGTTAATATAGTTTTTACCCCAATTATCACTTTTCTTTTAAAAATGCATGCTTCCTTGCATGCACGAGTAATTTCAAGGAGTTATATATAGTCATTTATATGATTAATCTTTTTAATAGGTTCGGTTAGGAATTCATTAACTTTGTTAGGTAGGTAGGAGTTCTGACCCTGCATTTGTAATGTCATGTTTTCATTAATTTTAATAAAAACAAGGAACTATACATATATATATATATATATGGAAAAATCTAAATATAAACGATTATGTGCACTAATACATATATTCATTCAATATGATTGATCAGAAAGTAGATTTTATTAAAAATAGTACTAATTTAAATTTAGAATATGTAGGCAACAACATTAATACGTAGATTAATACGCAAACTTACTTGTATATAGCAAAACTATATATATATATATAAAACAAAAAACAAGATCAGTAGTTGGCATGCATATATTGTTCATGTGACGAATTTGCAGTGTGTGGTTTCGTATCATAATTGCCAAAATGTGTACGTGCGTATTATAATTTGACAACGTACGACTTCCCATAAGAGTTATTTTATTCTTTGAGAGTCAGGTGTGAATAGAAGTTGACCGAACCGACCGTCGCCGATAGGATTTATTGCTAGATTTTGGAACCAATTGAAATTGATTGAGAATCGGTCGGCCAACATGAGTTCAAATGTATAGAAATCGACGTCCGTTTGATTTCGGTTTGAACCGTGTTAAAATTGGTGAATTGTATTCAAATCGTAAACCGACCAATATATTATATAATTTTTTTATTATTTAATTATTAAATGAAGCATCGCCATTTAACTTAAACGGCATCATTTTATAACAATCTCTTACAAAAAATAATATTTTAAACAATGTCGTTTGGCTTAATACACTAAACGATGTTGTTTTGGATTAGGGCCCTCATTTATTTCTCTAGTGCCATTTCTCTCTCAGATTCTCATTTCTCAAATGTTTCTCCATTTCCCTCCGGCTAGTGGGCAGTGGCCACTGTCCGATTGCCTATCTCGCATCTAATTCTAATCTCTCGATTCTCCCTCTCTCTCGCATCTCTCTTTCATCTCTTGATTATCCCTCCCTCTCTCTTAAATCACCGGCCCCTTCTTTGTCTCGATGTCGCCACTCTCTCCTTCCGAGTGGAAAAAAATCTCAAGAAGGCCAAATTCTCTCTCTCTCTCTCTCTACACATGACTCTTAGTCATTGCTACTAGCGCTCTATAAAAATCGATAGAACTAGCTATCAGAATCTGGAATCGGTCGAAACTGACAGAGAACCAGTCAGTCGACGATAGAAAATTGATGAAACCAATTTCAGCCGACAAATTGCCGAACTAGCCGATATAATATATATTTTTATATATATCTTAGATAAAAAGACGTTGTTTTACAGGTATCGTTTAAGAAAAACAAATTAGAATGAAACATTTAGATTTAGGATTTAATATCCCATCCCTTATTCTTCCCCTGATTCTTATCTCTCAGATTCTCTCTCTCTCCTCTCGCACGTAGCAGCGCAGCGCTCTGCCGTCTGCCACACATATCTCTCTCTCTGAGTTTCCATCTCGTTGTGATGCCGAAGACCAATTGGAATCATTTCAAAATTGATGTCGCCGGTTTCCTCCCCTTAACCGGCCAGTTTTGGCCAATTTTAAACATGTATAAAAGTAGTCAGTTCTTCTTAAACGCATCTGTCAATTTTCACCCCTAATTGGTGTTGATGTAACATTACTAATATTGTGATAATGAAGTAGTGATTTTGATTAAAATCGAAAGCACATGGTGTAAAAACTTTAGATTTTAGGCAAACTATAAAGATTATTTTAATATTTAATCTATTAAAATTTTTTAATGTCTCTTCTATGGTTCCAATTGTCCACCAAAAGAAAAAAAACCCTAGGCGCCTCCTTCTCCCCCTATTTTTCTCCTAAAAACCTAAGGGTTCCAGATTTGATTTTCACCTGATCCTCCTCCCTCTCATTCCCTCATTCATTCATTCACCCACCTTGTCTATCGATATTTCTTTTACTTAGTTTTATTTTTCTTTCTTTAAGATTGAAATAAACAAATCTACAGATTTCTGGCAACTCCCGAGAGACACGCGCAACACAAGCAAATTCACAGGTGGAAAATCATTCGGAAGAAAGTAGTGATTTTACGAAAATCATCACGCGTGGTCTAAACTGTAATCCATCCTTTTTCGCATTTATCTTTCTTTTTTAGTTTCCTTATTGTTAATTAAAATTATAAAAAAAATCATCTCCAGGCCGTTTGTCTGTAGAGGTTGAGTCATCTCTTTCTATAAAAGGTGAGATTGAGTCTCTGTTTAGGCAGATAGTGTTGTCTCTTGGACGTTTGTCTGTAGAAAGTATCAACAATAATGATGACCAGACCAATCACAAAAGGAAATAGTATACTGGTGGAGCTCCAAATTCATTATTTTGGTTTATGATGTCATGTTTGATATGAGGACATCCTAGAATTTATCAGGTTATGGATGTAAGTTTCTGATGAATGAATAATGACTGTTTCCTTTAAAAAAAAATTTCCACCAAAAGAAGAAAATTAAATAACAACTATTCTATTTTGCACTCTAATCAATTAATATTTAAAAAATCAACAAATCATTTGGATTCAGAGATGAGTTGAGATGGGTTAAGATGGTTTGTGAATTGTAGAATAAAAGTTGAATTATTTATTATATTTTGTGTGAAAATTTTAGAAAGTTGTAATGATGAGATGAGATGAGTTGAGATGAGTTTTGAATGCAAACGATTAGTTTCCAAAAAATTAGAAAGAGCTATTCTATTCTGAAGTTGGTGCGTAGAGCACACCATCCATGTCACTTAGATTGTAATACTTAAATTTTAAAATTTATTTTATAAATCAAATTATATCATGCAATCAGTATGGAGTGTAGAAACTTTAAAATAACAGTACTCATAGAGTATAAAAATGAAATTACTCTTACCATAAATACGAAACACAAGGCTTAATTATTTTGGGAATCAATAACTTGGGCAGGTTATCAGTCTCTACCTTTTGTTATTGGACCTGTCTCCCTTTTCTTTTTAACTTGATTTTGAGCCGTTGGAAAAAGATGCATCAACAAATTACGGCTTTCTGCCTACTTTCCCGAATTGGTGGATATATCACAATTTCAAAGCATCAAAAATTTTAACGTTTAATGGCACTAGTCGAGTATTAAATTACCTTCTTTTAATTTGTATTTGAATTTAATTCTAACTCGGACTTATCTATGAATTATATTTTGAGAAGTGTTAGATTTATAAAAGATTTTATAAAAATAAATTTATAAATTGATGTGTCATGATGTCAGATATGACTGCGTTTGGATGTTGAGGTGATCTTATACGATCTGTGAGCAGTAGTATTTTGTGGATCCCATTGAGATGTGTTTGAATGTAAATATGTTGAAATATGTGTTTGAATGTATGAAACAGGTTGAGATGAGTTTAATTTTTTAAAAATGCTACTTTGCTCACTCAACTTGCCCCTTCATTTTGACACTTCATCTATTTATTTATTTATTTATTTACTTGATAGTTAAGGAAGTGAGTATTAGTGTATTGATATTTTTTTTTATATTTTTTAAAAATGTTTTAAAATGATAAAAAAATATGAAAAAAAAGAAATGGCTAATTTGGCCTAGCGGTCATTTGGAGCGGTGCTACTTAGGCAGCAGAGTAGTACCGCTCTTAATTTTTTTATGTGAAGTTGAAAAATAGTAAGTCACATTAATGATTCGTTTGAAATGGATTGAACTTACTTTGACAACCAAACATAGCATAAGATTATTTGTAGATCTAGCAGTTTTCTTATATTTTGTATTTATCAATAGCTTATTAATTTCTTGAATGAGATTGAACTTGTTCAAAGGCTACTTAATCTAACAAAATATAATTATTAATATTATATCTTATGACTTCATCTACAAATTTTAACTTTTTTTATAAATCTCCATATACAGTTTATATATACTATCTTATGACTTATTCACAAATTAAATCATGAGATTGAATTGATATGATCAACAACTTCATTTTCACTTCAATTGATTAGTGATTACAAATTATTTACAAAATTTATTTTGCTTTTAATAATATAAGTTTTCAGCTAATAAGTTGAGAAGTGCTAGATCTATACAAAATTTTTTACAAAAGAAAACTTACAAAATAATGTGATTTAGACCCCGTTTGGATACATAAACAATTTCATCTCATCTTATCATTACAAATTTTTAAAATTTTCACACAAAATATAATAAACAAGTCAACATTTTCAAATATCAAAACAATAATAATATTAAAAAAAAAAATATTTTAACAATATTTTATTCAACTTTTATATAAAACCATATCATTTTATCTCACTATCTAAACGAGACTTTAATATCATATGTCAAGCCATGTTAGTTTCTTTAATGATATGTCAAACCATGTAGTTTAAGGTATTTTTTAATTTGATATATCACATCAAACCATATCGATTTGCTTTCTATATAAACCAAATATTTCTCAAATAAATAATGTAAAAACATTATATATACAAGCTTTCAATTAAATTTTGTTATATAAACTAAGAAAAATTATTCTCATCAGTCATTATTCACTACTCTATACCCATACTCTATAAAAAATATCCACACATTATGAAAAACACTCTCAGAGATTATGAAAAAAAAATTATAAATATAAAATGTAAAAATAAATAGTAATTGATGCATAAAATTACTTTATAAACTGATGACACGTGGGAAATGACATTTTACTTCCCTCTCTCGTACTTCAACCAAGATTTAAAAAAAAAAGAAAAATTAAATTAACTAATGTAATTTGATTGTAGAAGTTAAAATAAAATATAAATTTAATTTCTTTAATTAATTAATTAATATGAACTTATTGTCTGCATTACAACCGTTTTGAAGTTAAATGTGGTGCTAAATTCTATACCTACCACGGATGCAACATTAAATATTTTTTCTGATTTTATGGAGAGGAGGGGTACCGTAATTATTGCTTCAACCTATACAGCGCACTTCTGATTGGCAGGTGTAAGGTGGGGAATGATGAGACCCAAACATCTGATTGTAACCTCACTGATATGACAGGCGGAGAGAGACAGATGAGTGTGTTACACCTTATGCAGGACGGGCTTTTTTTCCAATAGCGTGGCGTAATCGCATGCTCTCGCTCCCACGTGTTCCTCGTCTGCGGTGGGCCAATGACTATCCAGTGCTTTGATTTTTTTCAAACTTGGTACTCCCTCCAAAGCCTTTTTATATTTTGGCTACGTTGCCTCGCTCACTTTTTCCAATTTCGTCAACCGCAGTCGTTAACTTGATTATGTCATTCAAACTCAAGGATTATTTTCAATGGCAATTTGGTCTTGTTTGTTTTTACAGATAAGATGAGATGATATGAGTTAAGATTAAACTTAAAAGTTAAATAAAATATTGTTAAAATATATTTCTTTAATGTTATTTTTATTTTAAGATTTTAAAAAGTTAAATTATTTATTTTATTTTATATAAAAATTTTAGAAAATTATTATGATTAGAAACGTGACGATTTGTTTAGTTTTTAAGCTAAAGCAAAATTAAAATAGAAAAAAGAACATATAGATTTAGATCATTAGACATTCAATCTCGATTTTAATATAAAATATATGAAACAAAAGAAAATTTTTATTTATAAAAAGATATTATAAAAAGAAATTTATAAATAAATATGAATTGATTTGATACGTTAACTATATTTTATAGTAAAATAATACTTTACAAAATGTGACGTATTATATTAAATTATGTCATTTTATAAATTTAAATTTATGAAATTTTTTTTATAAATGTCAAATAATATGCCAACATAACAAGGGTAATATAGTCAACAAGCCCAAGTTCCCTTTAGAATTTTAAAATATTTATGTTTTAATATGAATTCGGTTGGTCGTGAGGACTCGAAAATTTGAATGGCGCACAAATTAAAATGAGTTATATATATATATTTATATATATATAAAAGGTTAAAAATCAGTTGTTTGTAATTTCTGTATGTATATGCATGTATGTTTAAAGCAGAGAGAAAAATAGAGCAAACCAGAGAGGAAAGCTGCTTCCTCTCCATACCCACACAACCACGCACCTGGGATTTTCTCTCTGTTTCCTTCCCGCATCTTTTCGAAATCCAACCGTCCCCACGACCCATCTTGATTGTTCTTCGTAATCCTCTGTACACTTTCAAGATTTCGCCTTGAGAACTTGTTTCGTTCCCACGTTCTTTGTCGAACTTCTTTCGAAGTTCACATTTTTTTTGTGAACTTGTTTCCTTGAGTTCTGAGAAGTTATTTCTGGGTTTCTTTTTGGCTGTCGATCGGAGTTCTAGTCGGCTCTTGACTGAAAATCTGAAGTGGCTTCACTTCTTTTCTGAGGTAAGTAAAAGATCTGTGTAAGTTTTAGCAGAATTTCTGTTTCTTTTAGGCTCTGTTCTGCTGTAGAGAAATGACGAAAAAGAAATGAACCTCATTATCGGGGCTCTATGGCTGGTGTCTTTGTTTGTTGTGCTAGTTCTAATTATGACTCCCAGTTTGGCTGCAAGGAAAAGATGAGTAATTAAGAACCCGGACATTGCGGGTTTTTTCTTTAGTTTGACGAACTTGTTTTCTTGGAGAGGCTTTTCTTTTGGTTCCTCGATAATGAAAACTTTGTAACTCGAATTCTCTAGTTTTTCTTTAACTCTAAAGTTATTTTCTTTGATTTACCCACTTGTTTACAGGCAAAAAAAAAAAAAAAAAAAAAAAAAAAAAAGTCAAAATGAAAAGATCTGTTTGTATAAAAGGGCATTGCCAAATAAATTGAAGTTTGATTATCTGTTCAATTGGCTAAGGAGTTCCTAGATAAGGGTCAGAATCCGATCGAGGATTCTGGGTTTTGTTCTTTTTCATTTTCTTTATCTTTTCTTATCGCATAGCCATTTCAAAGTGTATGGTATCCAGTATTTGACCGAATCCTATCGCCGGCAATTGGTATACGTTTGAGGTAACTGATATTTTAGCATCTTTTGGGATGTAGAAAATGTCAATGGTGACTGATAAGTGAGGAGCACTAGAGGTAGAGTCTGTATCTTAAATGATGGTCCCCGCCATTATGTTCATCACATAAGTCACTTAGTGGGACCTTATTAAAGTTTGATTGACCTTTCTGGTTTAAAAGTAAGCTTTATGATCTCTTTTTTTAATCCCGCTTCTGCCAATACTCTACAAAATCTGAGTTCCTTTGGGTTGGAAAACATTTCAGGAAGATGTCACAGCATTCTCGGGTCCCTCCTTCTTTCCTGTCAATCAAATCATTGCCTGGGGAGTTTCGGTTCTCAGGTTCATCTTCTGAACGCCTTGAAAAACCTGATGATGGGAATTTGGGAAACATTCATGTAATCACATCTATTATTTCTGAGAATGGTGATCCAGGGGATGGGGCTGTTCAGGGAGTTGAGGGTTCTATCGGTGAGATGGATCAGGTTATTGAAGATTCACCATATGGTGGGAATGCAGTATCAGTTGAATACAGGCCCTCGATGGGTGATGAAGATTTGGATTCAGTGGCTTCGCATTTGCCTTCAGTATCTGCATCTCATAGTGATCGTAGGTGGGGTGACACCACCTCCTATGCTGCAAAGAAGGTACTTTCTGGCTATATACATTTTTTTTGATAAGTAAGAAGTAATTGTATTGATAAAGTAGGCATAGCCCAAGTACACTGGAGGTATACATATGAGTATACCAAATTAAGAACTAGAAATTGTTACAAGGAAATCTTGGAAGCTGAGACCATTTAACTCTAATGCAATGGCCCATATAAATAAAGTCTTCCAAAAAAAACTCCTAAACTCTTCTGAGGAGTGTTCATGATCCTCAGAATCTATCATTCCTTTCACTCCAAATACACCAAAAAATACAAATAGGTGCCATCTTCCACACCGCTGCAATCTGTGGTGTCCCTGTGATCCCTCTCCAGCTAACTAATAGTTCAACCATCGTTCCTGGCATTACCCATGCGACTCCTAATCTGCTGAAGAAGTAAGTCCATATGTCTCTTGCAAAATCACAATGTAATAGTAAATGATCTACTGCTTCTCCACTATTTTTGCATATACAGCACCAATTCGTAATTATGAGTTCACGCCTTCTTAGGTTGTCCATAGTTAGTATCTTCCCTAAAGCTGTTGTCCAAACAAAGAACGCAGCCTTGAGAGGTGTTTTACTCCTCCATTTGTTCTTCCAAGGAAAATAGGGTCTATCTTGAGCTGTAAGAATGTCATAGAAAGAGCATACTAAAAGTTTTCTGTTCTTGGAAGGCCTCCATTCCATCCTGTCGTCAGCTGGAACCGCGACAGTGATGTTATATAGTAAGCTGAAAAAATCCACCAGATCACTCACTTCCCAATCTTGTGCCTCCCTAGTGAGATTAATGTTCCACTCCTGTGAACCTTGTCTAATCACCCTCACATCTGCCACCATAGCTTCCTTTTCTCTTGCTATTCTGAAAATGTTAGGATAAGCATTTTTAAAGGCCATATCTCCCACCCATACATCATTCCAAAAGTTGATTCTACTGCCCTCCCCCAAACACAGCCTAGTATTATTCGAGAAAGTTCCCCACCCTTGCCTTATGTGCTTCCACAACCCAACACCATGAGCCCATCCCCACCCCCCCCCCCCCCCCCCCCCCCCCCCCATTAGAACACCAACCCCCCCTTGCACACCCATACTTCGCCCTCTCATGATTATAACGCCACAACCATTTTCCTAATAGAGCTTTATTAAAGGATCTAACATTGCGAACCTCCAACCCACTAGCACTCAAGGGAGTACACACTTTATCCCACCCAATTAAGTGAAATTTAAACTCATCCCTTAGTCCACTCCACAAAAAGTCACGTTGGAGTTTCTCAATTTTGGATGCAATGCTAACCGATAGGGGAAATAAAGACAAGAAATATGTGGGAAGGTTAGATAGCGTGCTCTTGATAAGTGTTAGCTTCCCCCCTTTTGATAAGTATAAACTTTCACACCCGGCCAGCCTACGCTCTAATTTCTCTAACACCTCCTCCCAAATTGTCTTGACTTTAAAATTTGCACCCAACGGAAGACCAAGATACTTTAACGGCAACGAGGAGACCACACATCCCAATAAGCTGGCCAACCCACTAGGATTTCTCACTGCACCCACTGCAACCATCTCTGTTTTAGCAAGATTGATCTTTAACCCGGATACCGCTTCAAAACAAAGTAAGATAGCTTTTAGAGATTGAATATGTCCTGCATTATCCTCACAAAATAGCAACGTATCATCAGCAAACAAAAGATGAGAAATATTGATGGAGCCATGGTTAGAAGCCCCCGCTGAAAAACCTGAGAAAACCCCCCCTCTACAGCCGCCGACACCATTCTACTAAGTGCCTCCATCACGAGGACAAATAAGAGTGGTGAAAGTAGATCGCGTTGTCGTAGTCCCCGCGAACTATTAAAGAAGCCCACCAGATCATCATTTACCAAAATCGAGAAACGAGCTGTCGACACACAATGCATCATCCACCCCTTCCATCTTTCCCCGAATCCACATCGACCTAACATTCTGGCTATATACATGGCATAATTATGTCTTGCTTGCTTGATCATTTGAACTGAACTTTTGATTTCTCTAAACAGATGCCAGAGAAATCCTTTTCATTTTTCGTCTGTCTTCATGGCAAATTGTTTAGTATTGTATTTACTGTAGCTTGCCTATAATGCTATACAATACATTTTTAATCACTATGTATTTCTAGATTAAATAACAATAAGGAGCTTTTCCATGCTAAAATAGCTCACTACTGAAATATAAAAGGGAACAATATGCATTTGTGGCTCAAGATTGTAACGTTTTCACTGCATTATTTTTCATTGGTTTGAGAATAGAAGCTTTAGGAGAAATAAGTCTTCTGCATTTGAAGGTAAGATTTCTAGATTTTTTCCTTGAGCATAGAAGGCAGAACGGGAATAGTCTCACCTCTTGAATGAAGAACAATGGTTACTTACCCATTAGTGCTTATGGAACTAAGCAGCAGTTGGGTTGTTGGAAAATTTGAAGAAACCTTTTATATATATATATATATACACACACACACATAAGTTCCTATATTTGTATAAACCATGGTAGAAATTGTAGTTGGCACATCTTGGTTATGTATACTATTGCGTTTTATCAAATATATTATGATGTACTGCAAGGACATTAGGTCCATATACAAATGTTCATTTCGCTTCTGTCATCCTACTTTAGATTTGTCTTGAGAGTCATTGATTTTGTTAGGGAGATAAAGATCTCTGGGATTTTTCCATTGAGACTATAACATATTGGGCGCTACTGAATCTAAAAGCTTAAGTAACCCTTTACACTTGTGACACCTTTTCAATGTGGGACTTAACCTTTTTACTGCCATACCTGCTTGCTTCACAGGTTTCTTTGTTTCCTGTTTTCATTTTTATCATCGACACATGATTGAATTTGGGCAAAAACACTTATGTCAAGTGTTAGATACATAACTTTTAGATACAATGAAACTTTCTTTGTCAATAGAACAGGATGGGAACAACACTCGTTTATATATTTTTTTTCTGCAGGAACAGTGGACTGTTAGGTAAACAGTTCTGTATTGCATTTTTAAGATAAACAAGCAATGCTCTGCGTGGTTGCTACTGCTAATTAATTGGCTGCTCTTTTTTTTTTTGTTTTTAATTTTATGTATTCTTTGATTTTGCAATTTTGTGACTTTGTGCTTTTTTGGGTCACCTGGTTGAATTGGTATCATATTGTGTGTTATTTGGTGCCCATGAGTTACTATCGAGTCAGAAAAAAATGCTAGCTGTTACATAATTTGTGAAAAATACAACTTCTGTATGTGTATGCCTCTCTAATATAAAAGTTCCATGGTCTACACAAGTTCTTGTAGTTGCTTCATTGGCCCTTGTTTCTCTTGTATATCGCTTGGGGTTGTGCAAAGAATTGTTATTTTTTTTATTAGTAGGAATCAAATTTTACTAAATCATAGAAAGAGGTGTTGTCCCAGCACACAAGAAGTATACAAGAGAACATCTAATTAGGAGAAGTGATGAATACAAGGAACTCATGAAAACTAACTCCAATAAAATCAATAACTAAAGCCCAAAGAAACAATGTTTTAGAAAAGAAATTTCTGACTTTGTCTAATGAGTGTTCCCAACCTTTGAAGCTCTGGTAATTCCTTTTTTTTTTGGATTTAGGAAAGAGGTGCTGTCCCAGCACACGGGAAGTATACAAGAGAACATCTAATTAGGAGAAGTGATGAATACAAGAATGAAAACCAACTCCATTAAAATCAATAGCTAAAGCCCAAAGAAACAATGTTATAGAAAAGAAATTTCTGACTTCGTCTAATGAGCATTCCCAACCTTTGAAGCTCCTGTAATTCCTTATTTTTTTTTGGATTGAAACTGGGTGTCTGGAATAAAGTCCCGACTAATCTTGGGGGTGCATAGGTTCTTGCCATTTCTCTCCCACCAAATGCACCACATATAAAGCATATAGGCACCATCTTCCACAATGCCGCAGTTTGGGGACTTCCATAAATACCTCTCCAGCTAGCTGGAAGATCAACCACCCTCTGGGCATTTCCCAAGCATGACCAACTCTATTGAAGAAGTCACCCCATTTAAACCCTAGCAACCTTGCAATTACGTGGCAAATGATCCACCGATTCACCTAGACCAATCAACTACAATAATCCGACTTTTTCTCAAGTTTTCAGTGGTCAAGATCTTTTCGAGGGATGCTGTCCAAAGTTCAAACAAAGAAAGCAGCTTTCAGAGGTTCCTTACTCTTCCAAATACACCTCGACGGAAAAGAGTTATTGTCCCTATTATTCATGTTGGACAGATTTATGGAAACTGTTTGTATGTGCTTTGTGGTGGGCTTAGGGTAGGAGAATTTGGGGATCAAAGCTTTAGAAATTTAGAAGGAAGGGTTAGGGCCAAAAGACTCAGTTGTGTTTTGAAACAATGGGGAAGAAAGCCAAGAAACAGTAAGATCATTGTTTCTTGGAGTAAACAGGTCCCTGGAGAATTCTGGACAGCAAATGTGTTTGGGTACTTATGGCTAATTTTGCAGGTTTTTTGGTACCAAAATATGTGGGACTTAGGGTGCTGATGGGTTAGAAGAGGGGCTTGATTTGGGGTTGGGTAATAGAAAGAAAAGAAAAGAGCACGTGACTGTCCAGGGTAGCACTTATGAACATTACTCGTATTCAGTAAAAGAAGACCTCACTAGGCAACCTATGAGAAAAACACTCAAAACTCTATATTCTATGATCAAAGTCTGACTTTTTGAATCAAATGAAGCCAAACTAGATAGATCATTGTCTCTTACATATTCTACTATAACTAGGATTCCTAATTTTACCAATAAACTAAAGATCTAACTAAAGACTCCAATACTATTAGAAAGGAATCTAGAGAAAATATTGTTGAAGACAGTCCTAAAAGTAGAATTACGTGCAGGGATTGTATGAAATTCCGATCTGTCCTTGCACAGAAAGATACACATTACCCATAAACTGATGACTCAATTTAAAAACTATTTTAGCCTTAAGACACTTACATTATTATCTTTGAAATCATATAGTCTTGCTTCAAATGGATATCACATTATGGCTCAATGCATGGAAAACTCTAAGTTGTCAAAACTGAAAATCACTCTAAAGGCAGCAACTTGACCTTTATTCCATGGCTTTGTCGTTCTTCCTCGGTTAGAGAAAATCTTGCCCTCAAGTTTTGAGATGTTGGATTATAATGCTTCTTGAACTTGAAACTCAGAGCAAAAAGTGGTGATTTATTTATACTTTTTTATATGTTGAAGAATTTTATAGATCCTTATTTTTATTCTGACTTGAATAGAGGTTAATATGGCTCGTATATCTCACATGCAACAGTGTTTCAAAACAGAGAATTCTATATAAGTTGGTTCTTCACTGATGCCTATTCCTTGTTCATTTCTCAGTGTCGCTTGAATGCATATGTAGTTTTGTTCTGTCAGTAAGTTATCTTGCAGTTTTTATGATTATTTAAAAATACTGCATCTGTGGAAATTAAATTGAAAAAATCTGCAATAGGAGATGCATAATGGTTCCAAATTATTCTCATTTTGTGTTGACATTTTTTTTACGTCCTATTTGCTATATATCACCTGATTTTTGAAGTTTTCCGTTTCAGAAGCTTCAATCTTGGATTCAACTTCCAAATGGGAATTGGGAGCTTGGGAAGATTTTATCAACTTCTGCACTCGAGTCTGTTGTATCAATGTCTGATGGGAGAGTAAGAGCACTGTTGGGAATTTTGAGTTATAGCATTTATGTATTGCAATCAGATGTTGAATTCATATTTTATTTTGTAGGTTTTAAATGTAAAAACTGAAAGCTTGGTACAAGCAAATCCTGATATACTTGATGGTGTAGATGATCTCATGCAGCTAAGTTATTTAAATGAACCGTCAGTGTTATACAATCTTCAGTATAGATACAATCGAGATATTATATATGTAAGTATCTAGATATTTATGTTTTGAATGTGTTTATATTTGCTTTTGTGCGTCTAATTTTCTACTTATACCGGATGGAATCTGGTTATATTTCTGTGCTTCCAGACGAAAGCAGGTCCTGTTTTGGTTGCTATAAATCCCTTCAAGAAAGTTCCTCTATATGGAAATGATTACATTGAAGCATATAAGTGCAAATCTATTGAGAGCCCACATGTGTATGCCATTACGGACACAGCTATGCGGGAAATGATAAGGGGTAATTTCTCTTATGAATTTACAAAATTTTGTTTTCAGCAGTTAGGGACCTCTGCAAGTTGTCATTAGTGTTTGGTATTCTTACTCTTTTTTTTTTTTTCCCTTTCTATTTCTTCCAGATGAAGTAAATCAATCTATCATTATAAGGTCAGTAAATTTTGACTAACTTTTTCATTTTCTCTCAGTCATTCCTTTGTGTAGATGAACTACTGGTCTTTCAGTTACTGCTTTAAACAGGAAATTGCTACTTTGATTGCAATGCGTTTGTTTGCTCAATGCTGAAAATCTTATAGGTGTAGGTTCTTGTATGCGACCTGTATACTTGGGCCATGCCTAATGTAACTATCAATAAAACTTACTATGACTTATCGGAAAAAAGGTATACGTATCACTATTTACTTTATACTATTGTGTGTGTTCTAATTTGCTACTGTATGGAATCTACCTCTTATGCTTATGTAACGCCCCTACGCCCCAATAGAAGGCCCAAACCACATGGCCTATACTCTAAAAGGACTAGTCAATGATACAATTAGAGCTCTATTGGAACCTTATAAAGAGCAATAACTTCTCATTCCCAAACAATGTGGGATCCCATACACCACCTACCCTTATCCATATCATATGGGGGTATTACAATCTACTCCCTTAAACTCCCAACGTCTTTGTCGGGCCTGTCCATTGTAAGTGGCACAGCTCAAGTCCCACATTTTTGGTTGGGATAGTCTCTGATACCATTTGTAACGTCCCTACGCCCCAATAGAAGGCTCAAACCACATGGCCTATACTCCAAAAGGACTAGTCAATGATACAATTAGAGCCCCATTGGAACCTTATAAAGAGCAATAACTTCTCATTCCCAAGCAATGTGGGATCCCATACACCATTTACTCTTATCCATATCATATGGGGGTATCACAGCTTATCTCCCATTAAGTTGTTGTCGCCAATTACTTGGAAGAAGTTGAAGGAAGTAGCTCTAAATAAGAATTTCATGGATTTGTTGTATCAAGGAATATTACAAGTTTAAACATCAGTTCTACTTTTGGTAAACCATTTTTCCTTTATTTTATTATTGGGTTTAGGTAAGGGGTGGTGATTCCCCAAGGAGGGCTGTCCAGGCAAAACAAACTGTTCTCAGAGGTGCCTTAGTCCATCAAATTCTCTTCTGACTGAAGGAGTTACTTGTCTTGAGGTATAGGGAGCTTATAGAAGGATCAAACAGTAAACTTTATTTCCTCGGAAGAGGCCCAAAGAATCTTATCCGCACCTCCAAAGACATAATCTAATAGAGTACAAGAGATTGAAGAACTTTGTGAAGGCATCAACCTCCCAATCATGATCTACACAGACATTAATAACATTCCACTGAGGGGAAGGACTGGATAACTCCAAAAATTAGCCATTGAAGCCTCCTCTGCACGTGTAAAAATAGTTTGGTATGAATAGAGAAAAGCTTCCCTGAGGGCCATGTCAACTGACCGTAATTTATGCCATAATCTATTCATAGAGCCATTACCCATCACAAGTTTGGTATGAAGAGAGAAAAACTCCATCATCTCTTGATACTCTTACACAACTTCACCAAATGTGGCCCACCTCATGGACAACCAAATTTAGAATACATTATGGCTTTCCATGATTCCTATGTCATGTTGGTAGTGCCATAGCCACTTTCCTAGAAGGCCACAATTGAGCAAGAGCAAATTTTGAACTCCCAAACCTCTCTTAGAAATCAGAGACCACACCCCGAACCAATTTACTTGGTGAAATTTGAGTTATTCACCTATTCGGTTTCCCACCCCATAAAAATTCTCATTGTAAGTAATCTATTCGATTGGCCTCGCTGGTGGGAAGGGAAAACATGGAGAAGAAATATGTGGGCAAAATTAGAGAGGGTGATCTTACCACCTTTAGGCAAATATATCATCCTCTAACTAGCGAATGAACACTTAGTCTTCTTAACCATACCATCCCAAATTGACTTGGCTTTGAAATAGGCTCCTAAGGCAGAGCAAGATATTTTATAGGTTTAAGAGAATACCTTGCCCCACTATATTTTAGCTAGACTATCCATGTTAGAAACATTACCCTCGAGAACAAACATTGACTCTAACCAAGCTTACTTTTAAACGAGAAACAGTAGGGTTCTCAAAGAGTGGAGGTGGTCTAGGCTTGTCCCCCAAAAAGTAACAAAAGATAGAAATGCTAATCACACTAAGATTACTAGCTCCCATAGAAAAGCCAGAGAGAACCTCTATCAAATAGTTACCGATAACACTTTACTGAGAGTCTCTAAGTCAATAATGGAAAGTAAGAGAGATAATGGATGCCCGTCTTAAATCACATGAACTGTTTACGAAACTTGTGGGAGTTAATTATCAAAAAAAAAAAAAACTTGTGGGAGTGCCATTCACAACATAGGAAAGCACACTGTGGAGATATAATGTTAATTTGGAGTTTCTTTATTATTTGCTTGATGCAATTTTGGGCAAAATGGCCACCTTGGATGGCACTATCTTTCTAGTCTTTATAGAAAAATTATTATGTTTGGTTTTGTAACGCTCCAATGGAAGGCTCAAACCACTTGACCTATACTCTAAAATGACTAGTCAATTATACAATTGGAGCCCCATTGGAATCTTATAAAGAGCAAGAACTTCTCATTCCTAAGCAATGTGGGATCCCATACACCAGCTATCCTTATCCATATCATATGGGGTATCACAATCTATTCTTCTTAAATTTTCGACGTCCTCGTCGGGCCTGTATATTGTAGGTGGCACGGCTCAAGTCCCATATTTCTGGTTGGGAAATGCTCTAATACCATTTGTAATGCTCCAATGGAAGGCCTAACCAACATAGCTTATACTCCAAAAAGACTAGTCAATAATACAATTGGAGCCCCATTGGAACCTTATAAAGAGCAAGAATTTCTCCTTTCCAAGCAATGTGGGATCCCATACACCACCTACCCTTATCCATATCATATGGGGTATCAAAATCTACCCCTCTTAAATTTTCGACGTCCTCGTTGGGCCTGTCTATTGTAGGTGACACGACTCAAGTCCCACATTTCTAGTTGGGATAGGCTCTGATATTATTTGTAACGTCCCAATGGATGGCCCAAACCACATGACCTATGCTTCAAAAGGACTAGTCAATGATATAATTGGAGTCCCATTGGAACCTTATAAAGAGCATAAACTTTTTCTTCTCAAGCAATATGAAATCTTATTCACCACTTATCTTTATCCTTATCATATGGGGTATCACAATCTACCCCCCTTAAATTCCCGATGTCCTTGTCGGGCCTGTTCATTGTAGGTGACACGACTCAAGTCTCACATTTCTGGTTGGGATAAGTTCTGATACCATTTGTAACGCCCCAATGGAAGGCCCAACTCACATGGCCTATACTCCAAAAAGACTAGTCAATAATACAATTGGAGCCCCACTAGAACCTTATAAAGAGTAAGAACTTCTCATTCCCAAGCAATGTGAGATCCCATATACCATCTACCTTTATCCATATCATATGGGGTATCACAATTTTGTAATGCTCCAATGGAAGGCCCAACCCACATGACCTATACTCTAAAAGAACTAGTCAATAATACAATTGGAGTCCTACTAGAACCTTATAAAGTGTAAGAACTTCTCCTTCCCAAGTAATGTGGGATTCCATACACCACCTACCCTTATCCATATCATATGAGGTATCACAATTTATCCCTTTTAAATTCCCGACGTCCTCGCGGGCCTGTTCATTGTAGGTGGCACGGCTCAAGTTCTACATTTTTGGTTGGAATAGGCTCTGATACCATTTGTAACGCCCCAATGGAAGACCCAAACCACTTGGCCTAAACTCCAAAAGGACTAGTCAATGATACAATTGGAGCCCCATTGGAACCTTATAAAGAGCAAGAACTTCTTCTTCCCAAGCAATGTGGGATCCCATACACTACCTACCCTTATTCATATCATATGTGGTATCACAATCTACCCCCTTTAAATTCTCGATGTCCTTGTCGAGCCTGTCCATTGTAGGTGGCAAGGCTCAAGTCCCACATTTCTGGTTGTGATAGGTTCTGATACCATTTGTAAAGTCCCAATGGATGGCCCAAACCACATGACCTATGTTCCAAAAAGACTAGTCAATGATATAATTGGAGTCCCATTGGAACCTTATAAAGAATAAGAACTTTTCATTCTCAAGCAATGTGAGATCTCATTCATCACCTACCCTTATTCTTATCATATGGGGTATCACAATCTACTTCCCTTAAATTTTCGACGTCCTCGTCAGGTCTGTCTATTGTAGGTGGCACGACTCAAGTCTTACATTTCTAGTTGGGATAGACTCTGATACCATTTGTAACGTCTCAATGGAAGGCCCAACCCACATGGCCTATACTCCAAAAGGAATTCATATCATATGGGGTATCACAATCTACCCCTTTAAATTTTCCACGTCCTCGTCGGGCCTGTCTATTGCAGGTGGCACGGCTCAAGTCCCACATTTCTGGTTGGGATAGGCTCTGATATCATTTGTAACGCCCCAATGGAAGGCCCAACCCAAATGACCTATACTCCAAAAGGACTAGTCAATAATATAATTGGAGCCCCACTGGAACCTTATAAAGAGTAAGAACTTCTTCTTCCCAAGTAATGTGAGATCCCATACACCACTTACTCTTATCTATATTATATAAGGTATCACAATCTACCCCCCTTAAATTCTCGACGTTCTCGTCTGGTCTGTCCATTGTAGGTGACATGGCTCAAGTTGGGAGAGGCTCTGATACCATTTGTAACGCCCCAATGGAAGGCCGAAACTACTTGGCCTATACTCCAAAAGGACTAGTCAATGATACAATTGGAACTCCATTGGAATCTTATAAAGAGCAAGAACTTTTCATTCCCAGGCAATGTGGGATCCCATACACCATCTACCCTTATTCATATCATATGGGGTATCACAATCTACTCCCACACTAGAACCTTATAAAGGGTAAGAATTTCTCCTTCCCAAGTAATGTAGGATCCCATACACCACTTACCCTTATCTATATCATATAGGGTATCACAATCTCTCTTAAATTTCCGACGTCTTCGTCGGGCCTGTCCATTGTAGGTGGCACGGCTCAAGTCCCACATTTCTGGTTGTGATAGTTTCTAATACCATTTGTAACGCCCCAATGGAAGGCCCAACCCACATGGCCTATACTTCAAAAGGACTAGTCAATAATACAATTGGAGCCCCACTAGAATCTTATAAAGAGTAAAAACTTCTCCTTCCCAAGCAATGTGGGATCTCATACACCACCTACCCTTATCCATATCATATTGGATATCACAAGTTCCTTCGAGGGATGGATCCATAATAATTCACCCATCCCAATATTTAATTTGTGAAACACCCCTTGCTCACCTGGTGCTGTTTTAATCAAAACCTAAATGCTCACTTATAAAAAAAAAAAGATTTATTTTTCAAATTTACTATTTATATGAAACTCTTGAAATACCCAAAATAATGTCTTCTTAAATTACATCCCAACAAGCTTGAAAGAAAGTCACAGTAAAACCATCCAAACCTGGTGCTTTATCACTGAACATACTTTTTACCACTTTGAGATTCAAATGGCCTCCAAGCTATGTGACCATCTTTTCCTCTATGGATTGATTACTGATCCCTTTGGCTTGGGTCTCCAAGCAAACGGCTCAGAAAACATATGTTCATAATATCGAACAGTATGATTCCTAAGCTAAGTTTGATCAAAAGAGACTCAAGTCATCAATGAAAAGATCAAAAGAGACTAAGTCATCAATGAAAAGATCTCATTAGCTCGAAAGTGTTTTTGATCAATGAATTTTGTTGTTATTGTTCTGAATCCCATGAAAAACTTAGCAATTTCGGTAGTGTTTCTATTTGTCATGATAAAAAATTAGAAATCAAATATACAATTGGCATACAATGAGTTTGTGCTGTTTTAATCAACTACCATATTTAGATAGTATTCTTTTGTTATAATTGCTTATTTCATTGTCCAGTGGTGAAAGTGGAGCTGGGAAAACTGAGACGGCAAAGATTGCGATGCAATATTTGGCTGCCCTTGGTGGTGGAAGTGGAATAGAACATGAAATACTTAAGACTAATCCGATTTTAGAAGCTTTTGGTAATGCGAAAACATCGAGAAATGACAACTCAAGTCGCTTTGTAAGTCCGTTGTTCTTCCCTTGAATTACTTTAAGGTGTACAATTAGGGTTCGCTCTCTGTACTCGGGCCATACCCTTTTAAGTTCTTTAATAAAATTTTCGATTACTTAAAAAAAGTGCAATTAGGGTTAGAGTAGTCATAAATAGCAGAAGTGAAATTGTTAAAATTGTGTCCTTTTATACTGCAACTGCTGATAACCTTGGTGAAAATGTCACAGGGAAAGCTGATTGAAATTCACTTCAGTGAAACTGGAAAAATATCTGGTGCCAATATTCAAACTTGTAAGTTCACTTGTATTGCTGACGTCCCTCGATAAACTTTTAGCCAATTCATTGGTTTTTACCTCCCTAAAGTGCGAAACTGACCTTAATTTGAATCTATATTGTGCTTCTGTCTATTGTGCCCAGTTTTGCTGGAAAAGGTAATTCTTTATTCCACTGGTCTGTTGTTCCGGCCCACTTGATTTATTTAACTCACGTATTCACACTACCATATAAACAGTCTAGAGTGGTCCAATGCACTGAAGGAGAGAGATCGTACCATATCTTTTATCAGCTTTGTGCTGGGGCTCCTGCTGCGCTACGGGGTAATCGTCACCAGTTATTTCATTATATCATTTTCAAGATACTTTCTCACATAGTATTTTATGAAAAATAACATATGTTCACTTTCTCCTGACCTCAAATCAATACAATTTTTTTTAAAAAGGCATATCACAAAATTCTTAATATTGATAAGTCATGGTCAATACTTATCTCCGAATTAAAAAAAAATCCAAAGTCCCAATTAAAAGTACATACTGTCAAAAATCTCATAAAATTGGTTCACCCATTTTTCATATAAGGCCTTCAGAAGCTTTATAAAATAAATTTTCCTTGACTGGCATTATGCTTGGATTAGTTTAAAGATCTATAGCTATACTTAATATATGTTCTCTTGCCTTATCTGTTTCTTTGTTCATTTTGATTTTGAAACAGAGAAAATAAACTTGAAGAGTGCAGACGAGTATAAATATCTGAGGCAAAGTGATTGTTATTCAATTACCGGGGTTAATGATACTGAACAATTTCGCATTGTTGTGGTACTTTTTCTCTTAACATGAAATAAAAGCACATTTCATATTTATATAGTTTCATCATATGAAAACAATTTCAAACTCAGCTCTTTTACATATAAAAAAAAATTGGAAAAACTTATAGTCCTTTGAAGTCTATGATTGGTGAGCAACTGAAGTTTATATGGTTGTTACCATTTTCCAGGAAGCTCTGGATGTTGTCCATGTTAAAAAAGAAGATCAACAGAGTGTATTTGCAATGCTTGCTGCTGTCTTGTGGCTAGGAAACATCTCATTTACCGTGATTGATAATGAAAACCATGTTGAAGCTGTGGCAGATGAAGGTAAGATCTTCTAGAATTTCAAGCAAAAAAATATTTTCAGATTGTGATCTATTGCAATGAGGATGTTACATGACACAGATATTGGAAAGAGATACGTTTTTTTTTTATGATAAAATTTATTAACACAAACAAGGTGTTATTCTTATGCACAAGTATACAAGAGATCCTCCTAACTAGGAAAAGGTAATAGTGCTAACAAATCCTGAAAAGAAGAAACAGAAAAGCTATATGGTTTTTTACCACTATCCAATAAAAGGTGTTAAGAAAAGATGACTTAAGCTCTGACACCATCTCTTTATACTCTTCAAAACTACACTCACACATTGATGTTTATCAAATTGGCGTTTCCTACATGCTAGAAGATCCACCACTCGAGCAGGCATAACCCAATCATTCCTGAACAGGATGAAAACCTTATTCCATAGGTGCGAGCAACCTCGAAATGCAATAGAAGGGGATCTACAATTCTTCGTTTTTCTTACACATAATTGGTTCATCATAATGACTCCCTGCATTCTAATGTTCTCTAGGGTAAGAATCTTCCCTAAAGCAGTAAAGCCGCTGTCCAAGTGAAAAACTTTTCTCTAAGAGGGGCCTATTTCTCCAAATGAACTTCCATGGAAAGGGTCCCTAGGCTGGGCATGCAACACACTGTAAAATTGCTATATTTTGAACATTCTGTTCATGAGTGGCCTCCAAACCATTTTATCATCATAGTTACATTCTACCTGCCTAGAATACAACAGGTCAAGGAATGATAAGAAAAGATCCACCTTCTGTACTAGCCTCCCTGACAAAATCGATGCACCATTGAAAGGAGTTGCAAGTGAATAATTCAGGCAAAGCATCTTTCAGAGTTTGGTCATCACACCACATATCCTGCCAAAAGTGGATCTTCGATGCATTTTTAGTTTTTACTAGACCATAATAGCTTGGTTATAGAAATTAATTTTTTAACAGATCTTGGTTTCTTGTGGTTCTAATTTTCTGAAAAGATTTTTAGAATTGGGCTTGGAAGGCAGGAAAACTCCTACTCATTTTGGGAGGATCTAAACCTCATTCATGTCAGAGATGCACCTTTCCGATAAGTAAGATAAGTTTTTGTTGATGATCAATAAAGTAAACAAAGGTAATATTGAAGTACATGGGGAGTATACATCAAATACATCCAATAGAGATAGAAAAGAGATCAGAACAATTTTGGAATCTAAAGTTGGAGAGATTATGCTTGCGGCCTTCCAAGGGTAAGGAGAACTGAAAAGAAAGCCTTGAGGTCTGCTGTCCTTGTGCTTTATTCAAAACTGTGTGGTCATGCATTTTGCTACACATGCATCACATTAAAGAAATTAGGAATGGACATCATTCTCCACATGATGTCACAGTAGTAATTATCAAATGGTTCTTTCCAATGTGCTACAAAATCAATCACCAGTCTGGGCATGCCACATCATCCATATTTGCCCAAAAAGACTAAAACTAGCTTTCCATAATGTGCTAGCTATCTCACAATGTAGTAAAGATGACCCTCGAATTTCTCACAGCAGCAAGCTTCCTTTATATGAGTTAGCAGAAGGAAAGCTATGGCGTTTCCCTCTTGCATATATGGCAACGCTATATCATCATACAGCACCACTATATCACATTGCATCCCCCCTAGTGCAGCCACTTAAATGAAGAAAGCTCCTCTCAAGGGAGCCCTGATCCTCCAAGTGGTCCTCTGTGGAGAAGAATTGCTGTCGTGGGGGCTAATGAAGATGGTTCTTTATGCAGTCATCATCTTAGCAAGCAATCAAGCATAGTGATTTGACTTGGCACTTCCTTGATTCTATTTTGTAGCTATCGCATACTAGCTGAGTTATTGCATCAACATTCCTAGGAGTTTGTGTTGGTTGTCTGAGGCACGACTTGTGTTGGCATTTTTCAATTTTTTTGTGAGTATGATAGGACAATAAAGGACTTTCAAAGCTTCATTTAATTGCTTTTTTTCAAAGTTTCTTGTTGATTCTGCTACATTTCAGCATCCTATAGTGCTTGGAACTAGTTTTCTAAGTCAGACAAGCATTTAATGATCTTTGGGTCCTTTCTTTCTTGTTCTATAATACCAGTAATTGCATCCTCTTCAAACATTAAATTCTAGGGAAATTACACTTTGCAGTCTGAAGTTTTCCAAGTAAACCCTGAACCACGAGAAGTTGCAATGTGCACCTTAAACTCCCTCTCTCTCTCTCTCTCTCTTCCCTATCCTATTGCTTGTACTTATATGTTGTCATTGCGAGGTTCACTTGTTTTACTTTCAGGTCTATATAATGCTGCTAAATTAATTGGATGTGACATTGGGGAGCTTAAGTTAGCTTTGTCAACTCGAAAGATGAGGGTTGGGAGTGATAGTATTGTCCAAAAGCTAACACTATCACAGGTAAGAAGACTTTCATTGTGAATATAAATTTAAATCTTAGATTGTTAAATCTTTCACGCTGTGTATTTGGTATAAAATATCGGAAGAGATGAGTGCGAGTCTTTGGATCGTTAAACATACTTCACATCTATTTAATGCTATTAAGTAGCTGTATCTTCATTACATATTATTCCTCTTTCAATGGATTTTGGAAATTACTTCGCAGTTCTCTCTCATTATGAAAAGACTGATCGAGCTGAATATTGAATCGAAAGATTAGTTATCAAGTTAAATTCTTCCCTGTTTATAGATGAGAATAATGCTTGGGTGGGAGCATGGTTCGAAATGTGTATGAAGTGTGAATCTCTCTCTCTCTCTCTCTCTCTCACACACACAGACACAGACACAGACACACACACACACATACACACTTTCTTATTTTGAAGACAAAAATTCCCCGTTGTGAAAATATCATATGCTGGGGGAGATTGGTGTTCTGGAGTTATGCCCTTCTGGTGGGTTGTTCTCTTATGTGCCTTTTCCCATCAATAAAGTGAGGGCTTTCCGGACCTTTCCCAAAGACAAGGGTTCAGGCCAATATGCATTTCCTTGTTTCTTAAGTTGGGCCACACTCGTCAATCTAGAAGTTTTATTTATATGTTATACTGTTTTTCGAGTCTAGCTGATCCTAGTGAATTCTCTCCTTCCCGATGATTAAAAAATTATGTTTTATTTTTCAGGCCATTGACACAAGAGATGCATTAGCAAAGTCAATTTATGCTTGTTTGTTTGAGTGGCTGGTTGAACAAATCAACAAATCTCTTGCAGTAGGCAAAAGGCGTACTGGCAGATCCATTGGCATTCTTGATATCTATGGCTTTGAATCATTTGATGTACGTTTTAATTATGTTTCTCTCTCTCTCTCTCTCCCGGTTTGTAGTAATTATTTATGCTATATAAATTGTTTCTGCAGAGGAATAGCTTTGAACAGTTCTGCATTAATTATGCAAACGAGAGATTGCAGCAACACTTTAATCGTCATCTGTTCAAGTTGGAACAAGAGGTATTGTCTTGCATATTCTTTGTAAAACTACAGAAAGGATGGAGCAAAAAACTAAACAGATTTGTTCAATCCTTGATTCTGGTTTTCATGGAACATGGATAAGCTCTTTCACTTGTCACAACACGCGCACGCACATATATGGTATGAGCTCTTTCAAATATTTTCACGAGCAAACTTGAGTATGTAGTGTTAGACCCTAGTCTAAAACCAAATAGCCATCACGATTTTTATATTTTTTCACTACAAGAGGAAAAACTTTTTTTGTTTCACAATCTTTTGTACTGATGTAAAAATAACCATTCAGAAAGGCAAGAGGAAAGGAAAAAAAGAATAAGAAGTATCTGAGCTCTATAATCTGAAGCATGCAACTATACAAGCTTTGTTAATATATCAAGAAAATGAAATATCACTAAAAAAATCAAACATCAAGCTATTTGTGAACAGAAAACTCGTTTGCTTCTAGTGATCCTCCATGTTCTTTTTCAGGAATATATCCAAGATGGCATTGACTGGACAAAAGTTGATTTTGAAGACAATCAAGATTGTCTTAGTCTTTTTGAAAAGGTACAGAACTTGATGCTTTAGGTTTAGTATATGCATTACTTCTAGATTTTTAGTACTGAAGATAATGAATACATATGTCTAATTATCTTCTACTACTGTTCTCTAGATGTTATTTTCTTTATGAAAGTCAAGGTGTCCATGCTTTAAAAAATCCTATGCAACGTGTAGGTGGATAGTGAGTTGGTCCTCATATCATACATTGTCATGCGAACACAGAAAAAGAAAATTAAGTTTATTATATGTTCGCTTCATACAACATATGAAGTTGACAGATCTGCATATTGTCATCTGCTTAAAAGAGTTTTTAATTGGTTACTATGAGGTATGAAGTGAAGATATTTTCCCTAATGGAGATTGAATATTTTTTTTGATAAGTAAAATATTATATATATATATATTTTGATTGGTAATCAAAGTATTTTATTCATAAAAGTAGGCAAAACCCAAGTATACAGGGAGTATATATATGAGAAAAACCTAACTAGAATTTACAACTGATAGTAAAAAGTCCTGGACACTTAGTCCGTTACAAACAATGGCCCCCACCCATGAGAACAATGTTTTAAAGAAAAAGGATTTCAGCTCCTCCATTGTCTTCTCGCAGTTTTTGAAGCTTCTATCATTTCTTTCCCGCCATATACACCGACACATACAAATAGAGACCATTTTCCAGATTGCTGCGACTTGTGATTTCCTTCAGAGACCTCTCCACCACCAATCGAAAGTGCATGACCCACGATACCCCAAGTCCTGTAAAGAAATAGTCCCACAAGGTCTTCGCCACCTCGCAACGTAGAAATAGATGGTCTACTGATTCACCCTCTTTCTTACACATGTAACACCAGTCCAACACCATTATCCAACGTTTCCTTAAGTTATCTATGGTGATAATTTTGCCCAATGTTGCTGTCGAAACGAAAAATGCTCTGCTTTGGAATGAGCTTTCATTTGCCAAATGCTCTTCCATGGAAATGTGTGCATGCCTGGACTTGTTAAAACTCGGTGGAGTGATCTGATCGTGAATTTACCTTTCGTGGAAGGGCTCCAAATCATTTGATCCATGGTACCCTCAGTCATACGTACAGAATATAGTGCCACATAGAACTCTGTGATATCCTCCAATTCCCAGTCTTGAGCTGCCCTAATGAAATCAATATTCCATTGAGGGGAGCCACTAGAAAAAAGCAAGTGGTCCACTATCGCTGCATCCTTCACTCGTGCAAGCCCAAATATGGCAGGGGAAGTGTTTTGAAGACTTCGTTCACCACCACCCGTTGTTAAACCAAAATCTGAAACGAGAGCCGTCATCCACTACAATGTGTATGTCTCCGGAAGAACTCCAAACTTTTCCTTATGTATTTCTATAGACCCACCCCATATGTGCCACCCACCTCATTCGAACACCAACCACCCCATGCCTCCCCAACCTATGCATCTATAACAGTCTTCCACAAGGCTCTGCTTTCGTGTTGATACTGCCACAACCATTTACCCAATAGGTTGAACTTCATCAAGTTGTGAATCCCCAATCCACCCCCAGAATTGGAGTACAAATTATTGACCAGTTAACCAAATGGAACTTAAACTCATCCCCCAAACCACTCCACAAAAAATCACATTGTAGCTTCTCAATATGATTGGCAACCTTTGTTGGTAGCGGGAGCAAGGACAAAAAATTGGTAAGTTGGAAAGAGTACTTTTAATTAAGGTGAGCCTACCACCTTTAGACAAATACAACCTCTTCCAAGATGCCAGTCTGCATTCCATATTTGCTCTGATTTCAAGGGAGCACCCAAAGGTAAGCCAAGATATTTCAGGGGTAGAAAAGATACCTTACATCCCAGGAGGGAGGCTAGAGCTGCTGCTTTGGGAATAGTCCCCATTGGTACCAGTTCAGACTTTGAGAGGTTAACTTTCAAACCTGAGACAACTTCAAAGCAAAGAAGTTTAGTCCTCATAGATTGGATATGTTCGAGATTTGCTCCGCAGAAGATGAGAGTATCATTCGCAAACAATAGATGAGAAACATCAATAGAGCCATAATTACCATTCCCCACCGAAAAACCATAAAGAAACCCACCTTCCACGAGGCCCACAATCATCTGACTGAGTGCTTCCATGACAAATAAAAAGAGTAAGGGAGAGAGCTGATCCCCTTGTTTCAAGCCACGCCAGGAGTCAAAAAAACCCACTGGTGAAACATTCACCAATATAGAAAAGCGAACTGTTTGAGATGCAAAATTCTACCCAATTCAGCCATTTCTCACCAAAACCACATCTTGTAAGTAGATAAAGTAAGAACTTCCATACTAGAAGTAAACAAGTAGACTGGGCGAATACAAGAAACACCTAGCCCATACTAGAGAGCCCCTAGTGACCAATAAGTCTGTGAAAATTAGATATCTATCCAAAATACACCAAGCCCAAATAGGAACAAAACACACCTCCCCAACCCCAACCCCTACCCGAAACTCCCTCTACGAGGACAGTTTCATAATGCCATCTCTTTAGTCTTCCCTTGACTCGAATTACCTCTCTTAGTGTTGTAGTTGATTGTCCAAGAAAGACGCTTTAACTTCCTGATTTTCTTAAATTTTGACTTGGTCGTCGCATCCCTCATATGAAAGCCCCACACATTGCTGAATCTTGTTAACCTCATGCAGAATCCCGCTATATTGTTTATCAGAGGAAGAGATACCAGGGGAACAATATTTTCCCTAGACACAACTCCCAACTGCACTCCCGACCCTAAGCATTCCTCCTCACAAGGCACCAACAACAAACCCATTTCCTCTCCACCATCTCCTGCATTCAAATCTCAAATCTCCTCAGCATCGATATTGTTGATGTCCATTGTTGTTGTCACCATTGAAGGTTACTTCACCTCCAGCGTAGGTGTCGTTGTTCCATTGATGAGAACATTGCTTGTAGATGACCTTATCTGTGCCAATTTGTTAGACCCTACTGCTCTTTCTAGAGGCATAGATTAGATAGGACTAGGCTCATCCCGGCCTCCTGAAACAAGTGGTGAAGCACTACCTTCTGTTACACCCTTTTCATCTTCTGAGAGAGACTCGCCCGCTTCTTCCAAAGTACCCAAAACCCTGGAAGGACCCCTATCTTCAATTGAAAGTGAACCCTGGAAAAAAGTACCAACCCCATTTGCATCTGGTGTTTGAGGGCAGTCAGACGACAACGTGCTGATGACCTGAGTGACATCAACATAAACAGTGATGTCGGCGTACGACAACCCTATCTGTGATGGTGTCGAGGTGCCCTATGTCTGCGAACTTGAGACCTTCAACCCCCCTCGTCCGTTTTTAGCCCACCACCCAAACCCATGACCAACTCTAGCCCCTTATCCACTTTAATAATCAGATCTCTCACATACTCCATAACTCTCGTCAATTGAGCTCTGACAGCCCACAAGACCCTCTCCACTTCTCCCACCCTAAAACATCCAGTAGAGGTATCCATTTCACCATGCAACACACGAGGAGCGTGCTTACCCTACACTTCTCCCAATGTCACTTGACAACCTTTGTCTCCTACAAGTGTCTTACCCTTTCCTTCCGCCGCGGGGTTACTCTCGGCCTGAATACATGCCGGTGACCTCAACACCGAGGCGTACAAGACACCTTTGACTGAGAAAGGCCTTCCCACTATCTTTCCATCAACGAACACCTCTCTATTTGCATCAGGGACTTTGGACTCAGTGACGCTTTGAATGGAATGCGCAAAACCTTTCCCACCCGATGCCATTTGCGCCTTCAGGAATCACCAACAAACCTTTCCTCCCATTCCTGAATTTTGAGAGTTGCAAAAACCTGCCCCTTGCGTTAATATGGTGTTGAATGATGAGAAATCCATTGCCCTTCCTTAGCTCCCTGAAGAATCCATGCAATCCTCTATCCCCTTAGCAACCCATGAAGCTGACGACCCACATAGATACATGAACTTAGCCATCCTTTTGCTACGCTCAGAGATGTGAAAGCTATTTCTTCCCTCTTTTGTAAAAACGAAAGTTTTTTATTCCACCTTCAACCACCTTGCACCTTCCATCTGAGACGATTCCGTGTCTTGCGTTGTCATCTTCTAATTCCAAATCACAAGATTATCTCCTAGGATCATTTCGTGTCGTTATATGTGAATAAATTGTAGAGCTGCTGTTTTTTAGGCTTACACCAGATTTGCACCGACAAACCAAAAGAAAGGTTTCCTAAGAAAATCCTGGTCGTCGGAGGGAGGACTGATGCCGGAGTGCCCTCAGAGGAGTTGTCGGAGCCTGTCGGTCTTGTCTGTTGTGGTGGCAGGGGTCCCAATGTAAGGGAGATACTAGATCTATGCCGACAAAACCAAACGAAGGTTTCTTGAGAAAATCCCGGTCGCCGGAGGGAGGACCAATGCTAGAGTGCCCTCAGAGGGGTCACCGGAACCCGTCAGTCTTGTCTGTGGCGGTGTTAGGGGTCCCAGTGTAAGGAAAGTTTCGGATCTGCGCCGATGAAACCAAAGAAGGTTTCCTGAGAGAATCCCAGTTGTCTTCGAAGCCTGTGGCCTTGTCTGTGGCGTTGGCGGGAGGTCTCCTCAAAACCCTAAAGTTTCCTTCTGGTGTCAACCTTTGAGGGAAATATATTCTATGAAGGTCAAAGTTTTCCTCTAATCCATTTTTAAATATGACAAGCGTCCACTAAGCATGTGACAAGCTCATGCTTTTTTAAAAGAATTTCCTCCAACCTAGTATGGAGGAAAACTCTATCCTTCTCTCCTCCAACCTAGTATGGAGGAAAACTCTATCCTTCTCTGAAACAGTAATGATGTTGTTTATTATACTAGTAAGTCCCATCGATCTCGGTGGTCTTTCTTGTTTTGACACATGATTGCTTAATTTTGGTTACGTATGATGGTTTTACTAAATTGGCAAAGGCTTAACTCCTAGGGGTTGGCTCAAGTGTTAAGGTCATGATGGTATGCTTCCTCTAGATCTAAGGTTCAAACGTGCAAACAATTTCTAGGGACCACGTCTCATCGGTGAAAAGTTGATGATTTACCTGATGTGTGATGGAGACATGTTACATGGGTCTGGGGTTTAACTGGATTAGCAACATGTTGCATTTGCTCAATTTTCAAGACTCCTCGTCATAAAAAAATTGTTAAAGAATTATAGCAATAAGTCGAACTTGAAGGACCTGTACAGTAATTTTCCCTGTAATTTAGTTCTTGCTGGAATGTTCTTTGCTAGAATAAGGTTTTGGCAATAAAATGGGCAAAAAGACTTCTGCATCTTTTATCAGTTATGCCGAAGTAAATAATCTGTTAATCACATTCATTAATAACAAGCCTTGATCAAGCATAATCCAAGTGCTTTTGTCAAACCCTGTTGAAAGTCTTGCTCACAGAGAGATCTTCTTGAACTGTCTATTGAAACAACTGTATTTTCCTTTGGTGATTCGCAATACATCTGTTAGACTTAGAAAACATTATGAACAGTGCTGGTTGGATTTTTTATTCTGAGATGCTAAAAGAATAAATATAAAAACCTATGTAAATTTAGAGATCAAGATCATTGTTGTCTTATTTTTTCTATAAGGAAAAGAATTTATGAACTGAGAAAAAAAGCCAGTTCCCTAGTGCATTGGGAATCTTGAAGAGAGTCTGCATTTTGAAAATTTGAACCTAGGCAACAGAACTTGTTTAACCTTGGCTTGACGAAACATCTAAGGAGCTCGAGTTTTTCCTTCTTTCCCTGTCTGTTGTTTGAGATAATGTTATGGTGAGAAGATAATCCGATCCAATAATGATAACAGATATGCTAATTTTGCTTTCGTTACTAATGTATTTAATTATTGGCAAATTGGATTTACAAATAGCAATTTCATGAACCTTGTTCTAACTTATATGCAGAAACCATTGGGGTTATTATCCCTGTTAGATGAGGAGTCAACTTTCCCAAATGGCACTGATCTGACCTTTGCCAATAAGCTTAAGCAGCATCTGAATTCTAATTCTTGTTTCAGAGGAGAACGAGGAAAAGCCTTTTCTGTCTGTCACTACGCGGGGGAGGTATTATCTTATCGTTGATTGGTACTTCATTTTACTCATTCAGTCATGTCCCAAGTGCTTGGTACCTGCTTATCCTTGGATGATCCCACAATCGAGATTTATACATTTAATGAGCTGTAGATCACTTGCCTAGTGTGTTACATTCAACCCAACTTCCATTGCATAGGTGCTGTCTTGAGATTGCCATTATAAAAATGTCAAGTACCAAATATTTTCTGTGGACAGGAAGGCCAATTATAAATTGGATAAAAAAACCTTTGGTTCTTTTGGTTCATTTTTTCTCTTGCTAGTGGACTATTAGATGGCTAAACTTGCTTCCCCCCTCAGGTAATGTATGACACAACTGGATTTCTGGAGAAGAACAGGGATTTATTGCATCTAGATTCAATCCAACTCTTGTCATCATGCTCTTGCCAACTTGCTCAGACATTTGCTTCCAGTATGCTTACACAATCTGAGAAACCTGCAGCTGGTCCTTCATATAAATCAGGTGGAGCAGATTCCCAAAAGCTAAGTGTTGCGACAAAATTTAAGGTACACTACTTTCCAGAAGTGTATATAGCTAATCTTATTTTGAATTGGAAATTTCAACAAACTCAGGCGAAATTGTTTAGATATTTATTTTTTGTGGCGAAGGCTAAACCCAATTATATTGACATTGATGAGTTCGTAAAATTAAGAACCATGAATTCTTGAGTTTGTAAAATTTTACTTCACAATGTTCAGTTACAATCCAGTTTGTACAATGATACTGAAAACAGTTTTTTGGTGACTTCTAGATGAGCTCATAGTGAAATAACTACTAATCGGTGAACAAAATAAAATTTTCTACTGTCATGGTCCATTATGTCCCAAGCGAAGGCATAGTATGTTGGTTTCTTTCTAAGAAGTCCTTCGAACTGTCCATCATAGATGTTAAGATTTCATGTATGATTGTGTACTCACTTTTGAAATATCCTCCCTTTATAAAAATCTGGTGGAAAGATTGGGAATTTTAGGATTTGAAAACGCAATTTCCAATGCCTCATGGATGAAGCTTTTGTCCATTAATTTTAATCCCACACGTTTTCCTGTATATTAGCAAATTGTTCATTGTCAAATTTAGAGCCTTCAACTGTGTCCAAATTACCCTAAAAGTGGCATGGCCATGTTGATGTTATGGAAGTATATGAATTATAAAAGCCCGAACAGGAAGAATTGGCATAAGGATGTAAACTTCTTGTATTTGACCTTCACCTCTCCCAGAGGTTGTCACACAGAGATAAAATACAAGAAGTTTTGTGATGCTCCCACAATTGAACCATAATGCCTATTCTCAAGGTCTTTGTATTTTAGATGATTACTTTTGGCAGTATTTGTCTTTCCTTTTTTCTTAAGGATATTTAACTTAAGTTTGTCTTTAGGAGATACTTTTGTGCACACCCTATTTGCAAGTATGATTTTCCTTTTTCTAGTAAAGTTTTCTATGACATATTAAGAAAAAAACCTTGTCACCTTGACGTGGAATTATTCTGTAGGAGTTGACACTGCTGTTTTTAGGGGTTTTTCCGGAGTCATTCTATTTGTATGTCAACGTGTCTGACTCAATTGGCCAGAATAGCAGTTTCTGGGACTTGGCTAGGGTGGTAAGGGGTGTAGTAGTCTTAGGTTTGGAAGCATTTGATAAGAATACTACATGAGAAAAGTATGGTGCCGTTTGGATAGTGAGTTGAGATGAAAGTTTGAAGTTGAATAAAATATTGTTAGAATATTATTTTTTAATATTATTATTGTTTTGAGATTTGAAAAAATTGAATTGTTTATTATATTTTGTGTGAAAATTTGGAAAAGTTGTAATGATGAGATAAAATGAGACACTTTCAAGAGTTTCACTATCCAAACATGGCCATATTTGCAAGCCGGTGTGAAAGATACACCATCCACACTGCTGATATGGTAGGATATGATTTGCAATATCCTCCACACTGGATTGCAATTTTGAAGCTTACAATTTGTGGTGAAAGATAATTGTGTTCCCTTTATTTACTTTTTTTTTTCGTATTTAGGGTCAATTATTCAAACTGATGCAACGCCTAGAGAACACCACACCTCATTTCATACGTTGTATCAAGCCCAATAACCTCCAGTCTCCTGGCTTGTATGAACAAGGTCTTGTTCTGCAGCAGTTAAGATGTTGTGGAGTCCTAGAAGTAGTTCGAATATCAAGATCTGGCTTTCCCACCAGAATGTCCCACCAGAAGTTTGCCAGAAGGTAAAGAACAATCTTTTTATGTTCAGTTGCAGATTAGAAATTTTTATATATTTCATGATTGGTTCCTTAATTTATTCTCTGGTTGGGGGGGGGGGGGGGGTGAATCTTGCATCAGATATGGTTTTCTTCTGCTGGAGAATGCTGCATTCCAGGATCCGCTAAGTGTTTCGGTTGCAATTCTTCATCAGTTCAATATCTTGCCTGAAATGTATCAAGTGGGCTACACAAAGTTGTTTTTTCGAACTGGACAGGTACCTTGAATGTTTTATTTGGGTTTTCAACTAAATTATTTTCGTCTTTTTTTGAGTTTTTTTTGTTTCATTTTTGGGGGCACGGGGGTTTAGATGTTGGTGCATGGCATTGTCAATGTGGTAATTCATGGATGATTCAGTTATATAGGTTGTTAATGCTATTGAAATCCTTTCCATTGGTAAGAAGTTATACATGTACGATAAGTGCATATAAGCTATCAATTTGTTCCATTCTGCATTCAATTGATATTAAAACTCAAAATGATTCATGTAGCCAACTGCAATCAATTGAAAATCATTATCTTGTAACGAAGGTTGATTTCAAAGTTGGCTTGGTTGGCATGATGTGAAAATGCAACCAATTATCTATTTCTTACTAGTACTATAATGTTGAGAATAATGCTGCAGATTGGGGTCCTGGAGGATACAAGAAACCGTACCCTCCATGGCATTTTACGGGTTCAAAGCTGCTTCAGAGGGTATCAAGCACGCCGTTACCTCAAGGAACTCAGGAGAGGAATTGCCACTCTTCAGTCATGTATTGCCCTTTCCATAGTCTTACATCACTGAAATATGTCATATTCCATTGCAGAAGCTTAAAAGTGCTTTTGAGAATTAATATTGCAACATCTATTCATGCAGTTGTTCGAGGAGACAAAACCAGAAGCGAATATGCAGTATTGCTTCAGAAACACAGAGCTGCTATTATAATACAAAAGCAGATTAAAGGCAGGATTGCAATGAGAAAACTGAAGAGCATACATGATGCATCACTTCTGATACAATCGGGTAAGAATCTTTAAATTTTAACTTTGTCAAAACAAATTCTTAGATGTATGGTATTGAGATTTAGGGTTTACCAAATGAGAGGAACAGTTACCTTTCTAACTCTTGTGGTTGAATTGTATAGATTGCGAAAATAAAGTAAATAATAAACTAGAGTGGTATCCTTTAAACCCACCCGTGGGTAGCCCAAGTGGTAAGGGCAAACTTGTGTGCATGAGCCCCATGTCACAAGTTCGATTCCCCCATGATCAAACTGCGATTTAAGTGGGAGGCCATAGCGGTGGGTTGTTGTGTTAATCTTCCTGGGGGTTTAGGTTCCATGGGTGAGTCCTAAGGAGTAAGGGCTCTGCCGTGGGATGGTTCCCCCGTCATTAAAAAAATATCCCTTAAGGTTTACTTTATTACAGTAAGGTCATCCATCTTACATTCTCCACACTCACAAGTTGGAGAACACGTATATATATATATATATAAATATCATGCAAGTACAACTTGAAATAAATAAAATCTAACCAACTATGACCCAAAAGCTTGTGAACATATGTACAAGTTAATATTTATACTTCACAAATAGTGTAGAAATATCTTTAGTAAATACTAAGTATCCTATGTTTAATGAAGTGATAATCAACCTCGATATCCCTGGTCCTCTCATAAAATAAAAAGATTGTAGGCGATATGAATGGTGGTTTGATTAGCAAAAAATAATCATATAGGAGTTGAAGCCAAGAATTACTTTACTACCCTAATTGCATGTTAGATTTCCGATCTGATGATAAGATCTTCCTAAATAGTTTGACAATATCTATTAGGATTCCGAAATTACTCTCCCTCATCTTCGTGGGTTTTTTATTTGGGTCCATAGGACATCAATGGGTCAAGCCTATCAGCAACCTTGATTCTTCTAACAATCTAATGCATAGTTCTGCATGATAAACTATTTAGACCTAATGACTTCAATACCAAGAAAGTATCAAACTTTTATTCAAGTCCTTGTTTTGAAACTGATGTTAATGTTTTCAATCTGGTGATACCCCCAGAATTGTTGCCAATAATAACAATATTATCCACGTATACTAGGAGAAGAATGTAGTCTGCATTGTCATAAGTGGAATACTAAATGGATTGTTTGGCATGCTTGGAGACGAAACTTAAAATAGAAAGATGAGACGATATGGGTGAAAAAAAAACCCCAAGGGCTAACGTGTTGTACGGGGTAAAGTAGTGAATTTGAAACATATTGATGTAAGGGGTGTTTTGGTTCTGTCTTGGTGAACTGGGCCTCTCAAATAGAGGACCTTAACAATCCACTTGGTTTTGAGTAGAAACAGACCGATGCCTGACCAGTTTCATGGAGAACCGGTTGGTCCATCTGTTCTCTTCTACACCCCTAGTGGGATCCAAGCTACTTAATTATATATCAAGTTACTAACTGGAGCTAGCAGTACTGGTTTTGTTGACCCTAGTAAAACCTGTTAAACCTGAGCTGGCTCGAGTTTGATGTATGTAGCTCTAAATTCAACTGTCAATCATCTACAATATTACTTTACCAAAAAAAGAATAAACTACAATATTATCATACATTCTTCATGATTTTGTTTGTGCTATGTGGCAGTTGTTCGTGGCTTTCTGGTCAGAAAATTCTCAGGAGATATAGGACTGCTAAAATCTGTGGGCACGAAGGTACTCCATACTCCGTAACTCTATTATTTTTCTGAATTATACTACTTTAGCGGACTGGTTTGCTTCTAATCACTATGGCAGTATCAAACTATGCACAGCTTCCATGCATTCTTAAATTAATGTACATACCTTATCATTGCCAGACTATCTACCCTTTTTTTACCTGCAAAAAGCATGATTTCTGGATAACTTATTCACCACTATTTTTTCCCTTTTTTGCTACAATGCTAATCCCCTAAAGAAGTGCTTAATATTAAGATCCCATTACACGTGTCAATTGGTGACCAGAAAGAAAGAAAATCATATGGAATTACTAGTGTACACATAAAGATCTTTGCTAATCTTGTATGGATAGTTTGTCTTTTGATGTTGTTCAAATTTAGTACAAGATATTTTACTTGTTCACTTAATTGGAGATAGTTCACAAGTGTGAATTTCAAACAGGCTAACGAGTCAGATGAGGTGGTGGTGAAGTCTTCTTTCCTTGCTGAATTACAACGCCGAGTTCTTAAGGCTGAGGCTGCCCTAAGAGAAAAAGAAGAGGAGAATGACATCCTCCACCAACGTCTCCAGCAGTATGAGAGTCGTTGGTCTGAATATGAGCTGAAAATGAAATCCATGGAAGAAGTGTGGCAAAAACAAATGAGGTCCCTACAATCTAGCCTCTCCATTGCAAAGAAGAGCCTAGCCATTGATGATTCTGAAAGAAACTCTGATGCATCAGTAAATGCAAGCGATGACAGAGACTACAGCTCGGATATGGGAAGTAATAATAAGCAAGCTGAGAGCAATGGTTTGAGGCCAATGAGTACAGGTTTGAGTGTAATAAACAGGCTGGCCGAAGAATTTGAGCAGAGGAGTCAAGTATTTGGTGATGACGCCAAGTTCTTGGTGGAGGTAAAATCTGGTCAAGTCGATGCAAGTTTGAATCCAGACCGCGAGCTTAGGAGGTTGAGGCAGATGTTCGAGGCTTGGAAAAAGGATTATGGAGCAAGACTGCGAGAGACAAAGGTAATTTTACATAAGCTTGGAAATGAAGATGGTACTGTTGTGAAAAGAAAATGGTGGGGAAGGAGAAACAGCTCGAGGATGAGTTAGATGGATTACAGTCGTGTCAATATTTTTCCCTTTTGGTTTTCCATCTTTGGAAATCGCAACGGTAATGTCTACAATGTGAGGAAGTTGTGTGGGAGGAACGACTGCTCAACGCTAATATCAGTTACACTGTAGCGGTTTTATTGTCCCATCATTTGTTGGTAGCTCTTTTATGTTTATGATCACGAGTTGTAATTGTGAAGAGTATTGGTGTTACCAGCGATTTGGTACAATACAAAGCCTACTAATTCAATTATGTATATCAATTTGAATATAGTTCGAGGTATGCTAATGAAATCCAAGTTGTCTACAATAGTCATAGAATTTGTGGTGTTATTACATTATAGTTGGTGAGTTCCACTTGTGTAAGCATTTCCCGGGGAGATCACTGAACTTGGTCATGGTTGGCAATGGTGAATGAACTGTAGTAAGCGTTTCAAAAGAAAAACCAAGTCTTGACCATGAGTAATGTTAGGTATAAGTTTTAAATAGACAAGTTTTGTGTAATCGTTTTATAAAAAAATAGGTCTTACTGATTAAAAATAATTTTTTTTTTACAATTTTAAGGTATGGTCTGCTTTTTATAAAGACTTAACAAGAAATTTGTTTATTTGAGACTCGTACAAATTATTTATTTGGATAGTGGATGGTAGAAGCAAACCGTAACCAAGTGAAGTGGAAGCATATGCTGCCATTTTTGCCAACTCTTTAACAAAATATAATAAGAGGCATGCTGGAGAGCAGCCGGAAGCCGCACCACACCAGTGATAAATTTTTTTTTTTTCACCCAATACACTGAGTGTGATGCGGCTGTTGTAAACAGTATGATTGTATTTATATTTTCTCATATAATAATAATAAGTCCATATGGTTTAATTGGCGTATTACACATAAAGGCACCCCAAAAATCCATGCCAAACTTTTTATTTTAAGTCCACCAATATTGTTTAAATTTACTAAAATATATTCGCGGTGGCACTAAAAAAAATTGTAATATTTTGGTAGTTTTGGGTTCAAACTTTCAACTTTTGTATTTTTTTTTTCTAGGCAAGCATATTATAGATATATTTAATAGTTACAGGATGCGATAGTCAACAGGGTGGAAGGCCCCAACATTTATCTCAAACTAGCAAGTATAACAAAAGAAATAAAAAAAAAAGAGGGATCTGGAGCCAATGACTTTAACCCCACCCATTTCCAACAAAGGGCAGCCGCTTGAAGCGGTTTTGATATAGTCTGAAAAATAGACTGTATTACTACGACTGAAAGACGCAGTAAAGTGTTTTGTGCTGCATTTCACTGGTCTAGACTGGTTGCATGAGACTTCTTCTACCTTTTTTCCATGATTCTTGGTTAGGAGAAGGGTAAACATAGGAAGATAGCAAATAAGAGATGTGCCGAATCGTTGGTAGACGACCGTCAAGGATTGTGCGGGGTGTGGAGGCCATGCGCCACTCTAGGAGAGTGGAGGTTAGTCAGATTTGAAGGATTCGAGGTCACTGGCTCCCAAAGTGTTGCTCGTGGCGGCAACAAGCACTCCTTGGTGCCCGTTCGACATTCTGCTTCGACCATCTAAAAGATCGGTGGTTGAGGAGTCCTGCGGTGGGGCGCGTGGCAGTCGTGGGGGGCCAAAAAATAGTAGATTGTCGCTTCTCCTTGTTATGGACGAAAACAAAATAAAAACAGGAAAAAAAAGGATTGGACAGTTTCTAGACTAGCTAGACGGGAGGAGGGAATAGAGAGAATTCTGGATAATCATAGAAGTGTATATAATTGTGTATCAAATTATACAAAGGACGCCTATATATAGTTGAATATGACCAAAGTAAATGAGGAAATACAACTAAAAGGAAAGATTCTAACCTAGCATAATTACAGGAAATTAAGAATATGATCTAATATTCTAGGTATATTCTAAGATACAAATATATACACTAACATCTCCCCTCAAAGTCTTGGTGGCGAAGTCAACTGAAGTTTGGAAACAAGATCACCAAACTGACCAGGTCGATGTGATTTCGTAAAAATGTTAACAAGATTATCTTAAGAAGAAACTGAGTGTAACTGGAGGACACCATGTTGAAGATGGTGGTGGATGAAGTGACAATCAATCTCAATATGTTTGGTATGCTCGTGAAACACATCATTGTTCGCAATTTGGATGGCACTACGATTATCGAAGTGAAGAGGAGAACTTATTGATTGAGGAACACCCATATCTTTCATAAGCCAGCGTAACCACAAAAGTTCAGATATCGTAGCAGCAAGGGCACGATACTCAGCCTCAGTGCTAGAATGGGTAACAACGGACTGTTTCTTACTAAACCATGAAATCAAAGAAGTACCATGTAAGAAACAATAACCAGTGGTGGAGCAAAGATCAGTAGGATCACCAGCCCAATCTACATCAGAATAGGCCTGGAGCTCCAGAGATGAGTGAGATGAGAAGTGCAGACCATGAAACAGAGTACCCTTAATGTAGCATAAAATTCGAAGAACCACAGCAAAATGGGTAGATCGGGGCGCGCTCATAAATTGACTTACCAGATGAACAACATATAAAATGTCAGACCTGGTGATAGTAAGATAAATGAGACTGCCAACTAGTTGTCGATAAAGTGTTACATCTACAAGTGAGGAACCGTTAGTGGCCAGAAGCTTAGTATTATACTCAAGTGGACTAGTGGCTATCTTGCTATCTGTCAACCTAGCTTTAGAAAGTAAATTAGAGGCATATTTGGCTTGAGTGAGATAATAACCATCCTGACTCAAAGTAACTTCAAGGCCGAGGAAATAGTTAAGATGTCCCAAATCCTTCATCTCAAAATTCTAACTAAGAAAAGTTTGAAGATCTCAAATACCAGCAATAGCATCACCAGTAATAATCATATCGTTTACATAAAGAAGAATAAGGATAATACTTGCCCCAATAGAGCGAATAAAGAGTGTGGAATCATATGGGCTAGAAAGAAACCTTGTTGAGAAACCACTGACTGAAATTTCTCAAATCAAGCTCAAGGAGCATGTTTGAGCCCATAAAGTGCGCGACGAAGACGACAAACTTTATGTGGAGGATGCTCATAGCCAAGTGGAGGCTGCATGTAAACTTCTTTAGTAAGATCACCATTAAGGAAGGCGTTATTAACATTTATTTGAAAAAGTTTCCAACACCGGATAGTAGCAACTACAAGTAAAGATTTGACGGAGGTAAGTGTAGCAACATGAGAAAAAGTCTCCTCATAGTCAATCCCATACTCCTGGGTGAATCCTTTTGCAACAAGTCGAGCCTTGTAGCATTCAACTGATTCATCTGCCTGAGTCTTGATTTAATAAATCCACTTGCATCCCACTGTAGTTTTACCAGGAGGCAAGTCCACTAGATCCCAAGTATGTGTTTTGACAAGAGCATTCAATTCATTAGACATAGCTTGCTGCCAAAAAGGGTCAGTGCAAGCCTCACGATAATTGTGAGGTTCGTGGAGGGTGGCAAGGACAGAGAAATAGTGATAATCACGAAGATGAGTAGGAGGAGCAGTTACCGACTGGAATGATGAGGTTTAGGGAGTTGAGGAATGGGTGGTGTTGCAGGTGGCCCATCAAACACATCAACTGGATTGGGTGCAGCAGTAAAGAACTATCTAAGGAGCTTGTAATCTCTGCAGAAGAGTCAGAAAGTAGAGCAATAGAGGGATCAATGAATATGAGTGAGTGGGTAGAGGAGGAAGGGGAGATCGTGGATATACTAGCAAATGGTTTGTGTTCCCAAAACTCCACATGACGAGAGACTTGAAGACGTTTGGAGATAGTATCATAACAACGATAACCCTTTTGAGTTAAGCCATAACCAAGAAAACAGCATAACCGAGAACAGGGGTTCAAGTTTGGTTTGTTCATGAGGAGGAAGAGTAACAAAACAAGCACAACCAAAAACTCGAAGTAAGGAATAGTTAGGAACCATACCATAGAGAAGCTCATAAGGAGATTAGTTGTGAAGTATAGGTGAGGGTACCTGATTGATTGTATACACAATGATAAGAGCAACTTCACCCCAAAACGTTTCAGGTAAAGAAGCAAAAAGTAAAAGAGCTCTTACAGTATCAAGGATATGACGATGTTTTCATTCTGCACGACCATTTTGTTGAGAGGTATAGGGACAAGAATGATGTGACAGTGTGCCTTATTGATTTAGGAACTGAAGGAGAGTTTTGTCATTGTATTCCATGGCATTATCTGAGCGAAAAACTTTAATGGTACGAGAAAATTGAGTTTGTACCATTTTGTGAAAAGTTTGGTAAACATAAACAAGCTCAAATCGATGCTTTAACAAGTATAGCCATGTATAATGAGAATAATCATCAACAAAGATAACAAAATAACGAGATCCCCCCTCAGTAGGAGTGGGTGCAGGACCCCAAATATTAGAGTGAATCAAATCAAAAGGTGCAGTCGAAAAAGATTCACTTATATTAAAAGGTAAATGAGTTTGTTTTCCAAAGTTGACAAGAGACACAATCAAAAGACTCAAACCCTATAGAACCTAGGTGACCTTGGGAGGCCAAAAGGCAAACACGAGGTAGAGAGGCATGACCCAACCGAGAATGCCATAACTGGGAAGAGATAGCAGTAGCAACAATGGAGCAAGACAGACGGGATGGAAGCTGTAAAGAAACGAGCTCGAACAGACGTCCAATCTTATGGCCAGTCCCAATGAGTTGACCCGTCTGTGGATCTTGCACATCAACACCAGCATTAGAAAATGTAAGCTTAAGACCTGATTCACAAAGTTGACCAACTGAAAGGAGATTTAAGGACAACTTGGGAACAAGATAGGAGGTGTTGTCAACAAATAAGGTAAGAGAGGAAATGGACCCAATGTGACTAATAGATAAATGAGAAGCATTAGCAGTATATATGATAGGATTCAGTGACAAAGCAAATTTTTGAGAAAAAAAATGGTAGAATTAGAGGTCATGTGATTACAATATGCAAAATAAAAAAACCAAGGAGATGTACCTGAGGTGACAGACAAAGCACTAAAAGACCGGGATAAAACCCGATGAATTAATGCCTCAATGTCAGCAGCAGTTAGAGTAGTGGATACTGAAGACGGCTCAACAATAGACTCAAGAGCAGAATAAGCAGTTGGAGCCACTGCAACAGCTTGCAACAAGGGGGCTCGAGACTGATTTTTATTCTGCAATTTACAACATTCCGTAACACAGTGGCCAGGACGTTTGCAGTATTTGTAGAAGACAATCTTTGAAGACTGAGAAGGAAAATGGCCCAAGGTTGGAGAAGACCCAAAGGTAGTCTTAGGGATGGCAACAACAACTGAATCCTGAGTTTGCATCTTCATGGTTGAACGATGATTCTCTTCTGAGATAAGTTCAGTAATTGCAATCTCAAGAGAGGGAAGAGGTGTGCGATGCAAAAGAGATACTTGAGTAGATTCAAAATCCTCACGAATCATAAAATGCATAAATTTGCGATGATCACGGTAGGTTGCAAACAACTCAATGTCTTCTAAACATTTGAGTTGAGGATCTGTAGCAGACAACTATTCCCAAAGATTATTAACGTGAGAATAGAAATCAACAATGGACTGACTTGATTCTTGACGCATCTGATAAACCTTAGTCTCAAGCTAGAACTGCAACAAAGCATCATGAGTGCAGTTGTATTGTTTAGCAAATGTTAGCAGCGGAACGAGAAGCGTTTTACACGGAAATGCTGATAAAATTCTCAAGACACCTTCTATGATCTGATTTGACGAAAATCTAAGTGAGAACCGAACGTAAATTCGTGATAAGCCTATTGTCAAATGCAGAGAAAACCAATTGCTGATGTTGAAGAGAGAAACACCAGAGGAACAACTTGCATAGACAAAAAGCTCAGAATGGTGGCTCTGATGCCATGTTGAAATATAGAGAATTCTGGAGAATCATATAAGTATATATTTCTATGTTTATCAAACTATACAAAGGAGGCCTATATTTAGTTGAATATGACCAAAGCAAATAAGGAAATACAACTAAAAGGAAAGATTCTAACCTAGCATAATTATAGGAAATTAAGGATATGATGTAATATTCTAGGTATATTCTAAGATACAAATATATACACTAACACTATAGTTGTAATATTCAATTCTTTACATGCTAGCATGTCTTCTCGATTATGTTTTCATGAATTTAAGAAGGACAGTTTGTAATATCTTAAAAGTCACTGGTTAGGTAGATAAATTATGAAATGAACAATGAAAGTATTGCATGGATATAAAAACTCACGTGAAATGTTTATTAAGTTTAACTAGGGCTACTCCCGTCCTATGCGGGTGGGTAGCTGCTCAATCCGCTCCCCACTCCCATGTGGGCATGGAACACTTACCAGTCCCACTCCTTGGCATCATCTCGCATATGCGGTTTTCCCGGTCCGATCATAGGACTGATGGATGGCTCGTAATTCACCAAACATAACCCAAACCTATTCTCAACTACCATACCGATAGATCCAACCTTCAAATCTACAGATCAAATTAGGGTTTTTCCTTTTATATGATAAATCGGGCAGGCAAGTGAAAATCTGGGCAGGTGGAGTATCTATCCAGTCCCTTACCCCCGCATATAAAATGAAATAGGTGGTTCCCCCGCTTGCTTGCATGAAATATATGGACTGCTTGCTTGGCCCCAAGCGGGGTGGGAAAATGGCCCAGGGGATTGTATGCGGGGGCCGCCTAGTAGGCCTAAGTTGAACTAGGTATATGTCTTTCAAGTAGTTCTACTTATGATTCGGTTAATTCTTTTGTAGTATAATGTTATAATGTTTGGTGGGAGAGATGATAATACTTTGAATGTGATAAGAGTGCTTATAAACAAAAATGCATTATGTGTCTATCTCTTCAAGTAGTTCTAAGTTTTAGAGTTGGGCAAAAATTTTAGGGAACACAAATTCTAATAGTAGATGGTGATATGGAGGAATAGTGAATGCATTGTATATGAACGGTGCAAATATGATTAATGCTTCCTTTAGTTGTCAATATATTCTATGTATGGGTGGCAATATGCGTTTGTAGGTCGCGTTCATATTGTGTCAAGTCATGGACATTCGATTATAAGGGTCAAACCGAACACGACCCATTAAGATCAACGAGTCACTCTTGGAATGGATAAAATTCTCGTTCATTATATGGGTCATTATATTAAGATCATGGGTCATTATATGGGTGAATTTCATGGGTGAGAATCACAATGGAGATCATTAATATTACTTCTTTCCCGTTATGTCTTTAAACCACTATTAATAATGATTGGATTCAAATTCCGTATTAGCATGTTTTGGTGGTCGTGGCCCTGGTTTGTACTAAGCAGGCTTTCGATTCTGGGTTCATGGGCCCTTGCGACATGGGGTTTGACCCATTTCCTTTGAAGGAATATTTGACCTAGTAAATATTATCCAAAACAATTCACTAAACCTTAACAGGCTTTAATATAAACTTTTGGACATATGGGCATAATAACGAGGAGATGTCCAAAAGCCAGTATATTATACGAGCAGAACTTTGAGGGGGAGCCGAGAATCGCTATCTGATTAATAGACATGCTAGTAGGGCTGTAATCGAGCCGAGCCGGTCTTTTGCTTGCCGAGCTCGACTCGACTCAAAATACTTGCCCGAGCTCGATATTTTTTTTTTATTCTTTGTTCGAGCTCGACTCGATAAGCTAAACTCTCAACTTGAGCTCGAGCTCGTCCCACAAACGAGTTCGAGTTGAATCGAGCTCGAGCTCGAGTTCGAATTGTTTATTTTTTTATTTTTTGAATAAGATTTAATAATTAATAAATTAAATAAATAAAAATCGAATATTGAATTTATACAACTAACAAGTAGAATCTCTATTGAATTATAAAATTTTAAAAAATTTATAAATAATTAATATCTAATTAGTTGATATTTATCCAAAATAACAATATATTATATGCCTACATATATTATTAATACATACACTTAATATGATAGCATATATCTATTTCATATATGGTTCTCACATACTAGTATATGAAATTATTAAATTTTATCGATTAATTATTATACAAATTATAAAATATACTTATGAAGTATATTCACTATGAGAAAAGATACTTACAACCGTGAATTGCGTAACCGCCGCGTAATCGTTTTGAAAAAAATGAATAAAACATGGGACCCACATGAAAAAAATTAATTTTTTAATAGTGGACCCCACTTTTTTCAAAGCGATTACGCACTTCACGGTTGTATGTAGAATTATTCATTCACTATATAGACATAAGTAATTATATTATATATTATATATTTAATTATAAAAGTGGTATGCTTATATTATTAGTTACTACATATATATAGGGGTGAGTACCGATTGACCCGATTAGTATTTAGGACCGACCCGACCCGACCCGTCACACAGAACAAAATAAGCAGTTTGACCCGACCCGACCCGACCCGACCCGACCCGACCCAAGTTTGAAGAGTAATAAGACCTTAATATCAAGAGATCGTGATACAAACGAGATTGATGTAAGATCGAGTTCGAAAGGGGGTACAGGGGCATAAACGCAGAGAGAAAGCGAGAGTGAGAGGAACTAACGGAGGAAGTCGACAACATCGCTGCGTTCGACAAGAAGGGACGGATGTTCGACAAGAAGGGATGGGTCGCCATGGTTGGAGCTCACCATAACCTCAACCGTAACAGAGTGGGAGAGCTCGCCGTGGTTGGAGCTGCGTTCGACGACATTGCTGCGTGGATCCTGCAGCTCTAGCCGTGGCACTCGCTGGTGACGGTGACAGTGGTGGCCACAAGAGCCCCCTGATATCAATTTGGGTTCTCCTCTCAGGTGTTACTTTCGTCACTTTCATGTTGGTTTTCATCGGACCCGTGATGAAATGGGCATTTTTGTAGAGCATCCGATATGGGTTTTATGGGGATTCCTGGATGGTGCTTAGACTGAGCTCCTTACGATTGATGCAAGCAAGCCTTGCTTTTCTTCTTCAATTTAATTCGTTGGTTCATTCGCGTATTTACAAGGTTGGGTTTTTTCCGTGATGAAATGCTCTGTTTGTTCTCTCTTTTTTTTTTTTTTTTTTTCCAAATTGGCATAAAATTGAGGATTTTCCTTGTGGTTGAATGATGCTCCAACTCGTGCTTTAAATCAACTGCAAGTGCTTATAACGACAGAGAGAAATGAGGAGGGATGGCAGCTAGGGTTTGTGATCAATTGTGAAAATGTGTAGTCGGTTTCAGCGGGTTCGACCCGCAAGCTATTTCAACCCGCATTTTCGGGTCGGATCGGATCGGGTCTTACGGACGGATCGGGTTATGTACTTTTTTGCACAGCCCTACATATATATATATATGTGTGTGTGTGTGTGTGTGTGTGTGTGTGTGTGTTTATATATATATATATATATATATATATATATAAGTGTATGTATATATTTATCAATATATGAATGAGTTTTAATTGAGTCGAGCTAACGAGTCGACTCGAGCATAGATGAGCTAACCTTAACGAGCCTTAGCTGAGTCGAGTCGAGTTTTTTTGGGTATGTGTCATTTACAATTTGAGCGGGTATCTACTTTCACGAATGAGTTTTTTTTTTTTTTTTTTCTTTTTCCATGAGTTGAATTCGATTTGAGTTTAACCAAGCGAGTACCGAGCGGGCTATCGAACAGACTGGTTTATTTATAGCCCTACATGCTGGCCTTTGCTCCAGTAAAGAAAGTGTTGCAAAAGCTCGATACATCCAGACGCCTCAAGAATTTGTCGATAGAGCTAAGTGAGTTGACATCGAGTACTCTCTCGTGTTTCCATCAAAGGGAAAATACTAGCATATTTCGGAGAGGGTTTCAACAATTTCCCTAAGGAAATCCAAGAGACACCAAAGGGGAATCCCTGGTAGGTCTATGTCGATGGCTCCGCCTGCTACAGTGGCGAAGAATAGGCGTATATATCATAACTGATTCCAGCGAGAAAGTTTTCTACGTGATACAAGTTGCGTTCAAAACTACCAACAATGAAGCAGAATATGAAACTTTGCTGGCAAGACTCACAATGGCAGAAGCACTAGGGGCGAGATAAATCGATGTAAGGGTGGACTCCAAAGTAGTAGTCAACCAAGTGACAAGAGAATGGACCATTATCTGAAATGATACTTTGTCGTATACCGAATCGGCATACAATTGCTTTCCATGTGAATCTGGTGTTGCTATTGGACTGATGCACATATGTTATGATGGTGTTATGATGATGGTGTTGCTATTCGACGACATTGCTGCGTGGATCCTGCAGCTCTAGCCGTGGCACTCGCTGGTGACGGTGACAGTGGTGGCCACAAGAGCCCCCTGATATCAATTTGGGTTCTCCTCTCAGGTGTTACTTTCGTCACTTTCATGTTGGTTTTCATCGGACCCGTGATGAAATGGGCATTTTTGTAGAGCATCCGATATGGGTTTTATGGGGATTCCTGGATGGTGCTTGGACTGAGCTCCTTACGATTGATGCAAGCAAGCCTTGCTTTTCTTCTTCAATTTAATTCGTTGGTTCATTCGCGTATTTACAAGGTTGGGTTTTTTCCGTGATGAAATGCTCTGTTTGTTCTCTCTTTTTTTTTTTTTTTTTTTCCAAATTGGCATAAAATTGAGGATTTTCCTTGTGGTTGAATGATGCTCCAACTCGTGCTTTAAATCAACTGCAAGTGCTTATAACGACAGAGAGAAATGAGGAGGGATGGCAGCTAGGGTTTGTGATCAATTGTGAAAATGTGTAGTCGGTTTCAGCGGGTTCGACCCGCAAGCTATTTCAACCCGCATTTTCGGGTCGGATCGGATCGGGTCTTACGGACGGATCGGGTTATGTACTTTTTTGCAGAGCCCTACATATATATATATATATATATATGTGTGTGTGTGTGTGTGTGTGTGTGTGTGTGTGTGTGTGTGTGTGTGTTTATATATATATATATATATATAAGTGTATGTATATATTTATCAATATATGAATGAGTTTTAATTGAGTCGAGCTAACTAGTCGACTCGAGCATAGATGAGCTAACCTTAACGAGCCTTAGCTGAGTCGAGTCGAGTTTTTTTGGGTATGTGTCATTTACAATTTGAGCGGGTATCTGCTTTCACGAATGAGTTTTTTTTTTTTTTTTTCTTTTTCCATGAGTTGAATTCGATTTGAGTTTAACCAAGCGAGTACCGAGCGGGCTATCGAACAGACTGGTTTATTTATAGCCCTACATGCTGGCCTTTGCTCCAGTAAAGAAAGTGTTGCAAAAGCTCGATACATCCAGACGCCTCAAGAATTTGTCGATAGAGCTAAGTGAGTTGACATCGAGTACTCTCTCGTGTTTCCATCAAAGGGAAAATACTAGCATATTTCGTAGAGGGTTTCAACAATTTCCCTAAGGAAATCCAAGAGACACCAAAGGGGAATCCCTGGTAGGTCTATGTCGATGGCTCCGCCTGCTACAGTGGCGAAGAATAGGCGTATATATCATAACTGATTCCAGCGAGAAAGTTTTCTACGTGATACAAGTTGCGTCCAAAACTACCAACAATGAAGCAGAATATGAAACTTTGCTGGCAGGACTCACAATGGCAGAAGCACTAGGGGCGAGATAAATCGATGTAAGGGTGGACTCCAAAGTAGTAGTCAACCAAGTGACAAGAGAATGGACCATTATCTGAAATGATACTTTGTCGTATACCGAATCGGCATACAATTGCTTTCCATGTGAATCTGGTGTTGCTATTGGACTGATGCACATATGTTATGATGGCTACTATGCAAGTTAAAGACAAGATGAACAAGTCATGCATGAATCATGTGAGATGCATGGAATCAATCATTCATTCATTTATTCATATTATGCGTGTTGCCATGATTATTCTTAAATTTCTCCTAAGTGACTGTTAAATGATCCATATGTTAGATATATGTATGATTATGCATGAAAGTTTTCAAAGTCAAGCTTAAGGTTAAGTTAAAATTATGTTTACAATATGATGTGCTATTACTGAGTCCTCGATCTATTTATATTTGTTTTTATGTTTTAACCATCTTAGGTGAGGATCTTTATGAGGATGGAGCTGCAGGACAGGACTTGGCCCAGGGAGATGAGGCAGAGGCCTAGACAGTTTATGACTTGCTCAGTTTTATGATTTTCGGTTTAATAAGTTAATCTTGATGAGTACATGAGACTTGATTGATTTTAATAAGTGTTTCGGTAGACTCTCTTTTATATTTTAAGTATTTTAATAAAAATTGACTTTTTAAATTTAGAATCTTTTACAACTGCAGCTTCCATAAGAAGAAAATTTTAAAGTCAAGATCAGTAGCACACTGTTTGCCTAAACTTTCTAAAAATGACGTCATTTTTAACCCTAGAGGAACGGGGTGTTACGTATGAGCATAAGTTCAGAATTAATCCCAATAATAAAAATATAAATATATTAAGAAATATTAATATTATAACCCAAAAATAATAAAATTGTAATTTTGAAATAAAATTTAAACGGGTTATTACTGGTTAAGTGGGTTGACCCATTTATTAATCGTATATTAACGAGTTAACCCTTTTTGACTCAAACATATTTATATCAAACCCAAACACACTAATTTTGTGTCATATTAGTGTTGGGTTCATGAATCTTGTCACATATTGCCACCCCTAATTCTATGGTGCCCACTTATCAAAAAGAAATATATATATATATTTCTTTTTGATAAGTGGGCACCATATATATTTTATGATGCCTTCAACCTAAAACATGGGTTTACTGTTTCAGTTGCTTTAAACAAAGAGATGAAAAAATTTCACTTTGCCCCTTCAAACTTTCACGGGATTCACAATTTGCCCCCCAACTAATAATTTCATCATAGTGGACTCTTTAACTTTCAAAGCTTATCAATCCCCCCTCTTCCGTCTACCATCAGCGTGAAATGCAACGGAAAGTCAAGCACGCGCTGCTGACGTGCAACTTCTTCACCTACAAAGACAAAACCACCCCTCACTCATCTAAATGTGGTGCTCATTAGTATCAAAATCCCTCAACTATCACAGCACTTCGCTTCTGGGCATTTGGGATTCCGTTGAACTTCGCTTCTGGGAAATTTCACTTTGCCCCCTCAAACTTTCACGCGATTCGCAATTTGCCTCCCAACTAATAATTTCATCATAGTGGACCCTTTAACTTTCAAAACTTATCAATCCCCTCATTCCGTCTACCATCAGCGTGAAATGCAACGGAAATTCAAGCACATGCTGCTGATGTGCAACTTCTTCATCTGCAAAGACAAAAGCACCCCTCACTCATCTAAACGTGCTGCTCATTAGTATCAAAATCCCTCAACTATCGCAACACTTTGCTTTTGGGCATTTGGGATTCTAGGGCTTTTGTCTCACGAAGAAGTGGAGCTGCTGGTGTCCTTGTGCGTGGAGCTGCAACCAGGGCTTCACATCCATTGCTGCTATATATATATATGAGGAATGCTACACAACCTCCCCAACCTCCACACACCACATTTTTTAAAAATTTAAAATTTTTTAAATTTTTTTTTGAGTTTATTCTTTTTAAAATAATTTAATTTTTCTATTCATTATTCATGTATTAAATATTTGATGAAAGAAAAAAATAATAAAAACTAAAAAATGTGTGGTGTGTGGAGGTTGGGGAGGTTGTGTAGATTTTTTTTTCTCTCTCTCTCTCTCTCTCTATATATATATATATATATCTAAATATGATCACAATTGTTGGGTCTAACATATATGGGCTTCTATGATCGATCTCTTTACTGTACTGCAATTGGTGATACATAAAGGAGAAAATACTTTTTTTTTTTACATTCAAATTGACTTGGTTTTTTATATCCAGATTATCAGTCTTAATTAAAGTACTACTTGTATTCTCACTTAATTATTATTATCATTTTCGGTTCATGATCACAGTTTGGTGAAAAGAATGATTGAATGTCCATGTATTTAATCTGCAAAGAAACAGGAAGACAGGTGTTGTACATTTTTTGATTGGGTAGATGATGATTTTTGCTTCTTGTGCGGAGATGTCGTTGGCCAGATATGAGATAGACTCCGGATACGGAGTCGTGAGTTGAAGACTGAGAAGTCAAAATTGTAGGCTAACTTGGTGATGTAGAGGGAGCGTAGGAAGCATATCCAAGAGTTATTGGATAAGGAGAAAAAAAATCTAAGGACTTGCCCAAGAAATACAATAACTGCATATGGTGTGGTGTCACTGTAATTGTTCTGGTTGTTACTGTTATCTGCATGGTTATGTCCTAGGATGGTGATGAAGGTTGCAAGAACTTGATGCTAGCATAGGGTTGGCTAATGTAATTTTCTAGACGTGTATTGATTTTGGTTGTTGTTGTGAATTTGATTGCTGTATTGTCTTCGGTTGTTGTATTGACTTTGGTTGTTGTATGTAATATGGTTATGTATTGAATTTGGTGGCAAGAACTTACTGTGTGCTGTTGGTGACTATTAGGTCAGACTAATGCAAAGTAATTATTTCATAGATTTGTCACAATTGGCTTACATAAGTCTCTTGCCTATCACACATAGCAAGAGTAGGTTGTTCCCTATCCAAAACACATCAGTACATATTAGTCAAATGTCGCCATACATATCTGTTTATACCAAAATTAAAAGCTGGCAGTAAATAAAAGGCATCATTTGTTGTTCCCTAATGGACATGCTGAACAACCAAAAGTAGTCTACTACCAAAAGTTAGGTGGCATTTGACCAACTCCTCCATTGCTGGCTTTAAACCCTTCAAGAAATATTGGATGAGTGACTCATTTAATTTGTCATGCAAAATACAAAGGTACTTTACAAAAACATTTGTCCATTTTCCTATGCAAGGGACTACTATTGTCACAACCTAAGCCGACAACAGAAAACAAATCCACACTATAGTTGTTCTCAATCTAGGATCACTAAAGCCACTCAGCAATACACTTGCATCATATTAGGAAGCAAACAACATTGGACCCACCCGGCGTAACATTGAACACAGACATCCTCAAAACCCAAACATATGCCATGAAAAATTCACATATAACGAATTGAACATATGTCCATGCACAAATATTAAAGATACGCACAGATGGAACATCAAATAAGCCCGTAAAATAGAAACTCAACCCTAGCTTTTCCTATGCTTACAGTTAACAATGCCCAACCTTCTAACAGTACATACACATGCAAAATTACTCATTTTCACACGAAGAACATACAAGTTCTATCATCTGAACAAAATATAAAATCAACTAACAAACTTCGACATGGACTCACCTCTGCGACACCCATTGAGCGAAGAGGATAGAGAGCAATTTGATGAAGACGAACCAAAAAGAAGCCACTCAGACCTTTGATGAACATGAAACACCAGTTCTCCTTCTGATCATGACCAGTAGAACAACAACAGATGGTCTGGAGAGAAGAAAATGGCTCACTTAAGGTTTCTTGATTTTTCTCTCTTTAATGTTGGGGGCACATAACTAAGGGGTGGTTTTGTCTTTGCAAGTGAAGAAGTTGCACGTGAGTAGCACGTGCTTGACTTTTCGTTGCATTTGACGCTGATGGTAAATGGAAGGCGGGGATATAAGAGATTGGATCATTACAGCAAAACGACTCTTAATTTCGTAAACAAGCATATAAATATTATGTACTTTATTTTTGGAAGATTCCAACTAAGGCTTTTTGATTCATGAAGACAACAAACTTATTAAAGTTTCAAAGGGGCCTATATGGCATTCAATCTATTGAGGAAGCTTTCTTTAATGCTTTGAGTACGACAGAACAACCACAAGGAAAACCTAATGTTGGTTGTCCATCTCTTCATCATCTTAAATAAGACATTTTAGAGATTAAAAACTTGAATCCTAAGAGGTATGTATGATGAATAGGAGTGTAAACGAACCAATTTTGAATGAGTAGCGAGTGATCAAGTCTCGTTGATTTAATTTTTATTTGAATACGAGTTGAGGTCGAGCTTTTCATCGAGTAGGATTTTATGTTAATGAACAAATCTTTTAATATTTGAGCGAGTTTGAATTTTATCATGAGCTACTTCATTTAGATATATTAGATCATTCAATTTTATAATTGTTAGAAATACTATATCAGAATATACAGCGGAAGCGATATTATCTCGTCGAAAATATCTTGGATCTAGTAAAGTTGTTCTACAGATTCTCTGTCATCGTTGTTCATCCAAAATCTTTATGTATCGGTGGTGGAGTGTGCTACTTGGTAAGATCATAGTAACACCCACATATTCTACAGCCTAAGTGCCAGGATTAGAGAGAATTCTTTGAGAGAGAGATTTTCACTTTATACATTGAAAATTCTTAGCTCTAAGAGGGGAGGGGTTATATATAACCCCTTTAATTGTAAGCCCAAGCCAGCTATGAAGGCTCATGAAGTGACTATTAAACCACTTCATATCCCCTAGCCAAGGGAAGGCGAATGGGTGCCCACTATGAGTGCCTTTTAGTACATCTCCCACTCGCACATAATGGGCAAGACCTTAGGTTTACATCTCTCAATATGTTCTTAATCTTGTTTATACTGGCAGATAGACTATGCGACCATCAAGCACACCTGTAACAAAAAAATGGGAGCAATATACTAAATCTCTCCGAGAGAAGATCGACATAGAAACATTCTAGAAAAGTGTCTTGTTATTGCCCGACTCATTTGGTCACATCAAATTGAGTATCCCTAATCCCTCTTGAATCCAAATGACTCAGAGCAATGCTCAATCTCCATAAAACATGATGTACTCACAGTTATGTTGCAACTCCAAAAAAGCAACACAATTTGCTGGCAGTGAGTACATACTAATATCGATGTGTTACCAAATAGTCTTTCCTTTGCACTCATGTCATTTAGTCTCATTCTAGTTACTTTTCTTGCAATGTCTCTTTAGACCGCATCATTCATGGTCATAGACAACATTTTGTAGTAGTAGACACTAAATTATTAATCTCGTGACATAGTTAAAGGTCTCTTAAGGATATAAATAAATTAAGGTTGTCAATTATGATTTACAAGGCTCACATAGTGAGAAAGTAGGGATCCATTCACTCACTTATATTGTTGGTCGAAAAAGTACATGTAGTATAAAATACATGCTACGATGTAGTTCTCTTTAAAAAAATGAGCTTATGTCTAATCTTAATATACCGTACAAATATTAGTCTAGTCTCTATCTCAGCGCCTAACCCGAGTCCCTCCATTTGCTCGCAATCCAAAGCTCCAAAGACGATATCGCATCTGGCTAAACCACAGGCTACAGGGATTGTGGGCTTCGCATGTACGGTCTAAACAAAAATAACAAAGACCTCATCTTAGCCCAGCTAAGGCAATATATATTTGTGTCAACCATCGCTATATGCTACATAAGCATCTCTATATTCCCATATACTTGGCTTGTCATTGCCAAGTCTAAATTTTGACTAGAATTTGAGGTTTTGGTTATAGCTAAAATTTTTGGAGAGGTTAATTCACATTAGACTAGTCATTCTAAAGTAAAAATAATAATATAATATTATAGATTTTAATAATATTTTAAAAAATGTAATATTTTGCAAATACACTTGTATTAATATTAAAATTTAATATTTTGTAAATACACTTATATTTAATATTTAATATTGTGTATTAATATTAAAAGAGAGAGGTAGTTGGATGGAAAAATCATAAAATATTGATTTGATCTTTCTATAGTAATCCTCCAAATATGACTAGGGGCCTAAATTACTGTAGCTCAAAGTTCCACAAATATTCCTATAGCTAGTCAAATATTACTGTAGCTCAGAGGTGATCGCTCGTGTGAGTGAGTCGATTTAAGCATGTTGACATACCTTTTTCACCATAACTCCCAAATTTATGGTGAATGTGGGTGCTTATAAAAAAATGCTTCCAGTTACGTCACATGATCATATAACACATCAGTATCATGTGCATGTCGAGCAATACCATGTGAGAGAGAAATCATATGGTCAATTACAAATGATTAAACCACAAGTCTCAAGTGGTGTTTCAGAACCATTTCTCTCTAAGTGCATTCTCATGTGCAGATTCATTGCAAATTTCACTTAGGGTTAAACTCACAATATAAACCTTTGATTTTAGTAAGCAAGTCGAACTGCGACTTTTTAAAACCTACAAGGTGATCCCAAGTATCATTCAACAAACTTAATTTACGACTTCAAGGTTTCATATGAATTTCTTGTACTTAACAACAACATGTGAGATAACCAATTTTTTTTGATTTATTTAGGGTAAAATGATTAGGGCCTTTGCCCCCAAGGATAATCACAACAAAGTAGCCATGACTTTGTCCAAATCACATCACAAACTCACTCAATCAAATAATGCATATTTACCCTCTAACTAAATCTCAACTTTTAACTCCCATGAGCAAACCATAATAGAAACACTAAATATTGTAGACAAAGATAGATTCTTTGGTATCCACCATCTTATTAATTGTCAATGGATTTTGAATAAGAGCTCATAGAAACTGTTTTTTCTTGTAAACAGTCTCACAAAACATAAAGTTTAGACTACTTTTCACAAACTCATGTCCACTACCTCGTAGTATGGAAAGTCACTCATTAAGCAACAATTAATAATCTAAGATAACCAAATTGTCATCAACATTAACTCTCTTAATAATACATTTTTCTATGATTGTCAACATTGTTCAAAGAACCCACTTTTCTATGGTCACATGTAAATAGTATTTGGAACATTCATTTGCTTTTTGTACCAAAATAGTACAAGCAACAATCATGCGCTCACAGTACTTTGCACCTAAACATCACAAAACCGACCATCTAATTCTTTTACGAGAATCAGCTATTTAACTCTTTCTAGGAAAATTTCCATTAAATGTGTGATCAATAGTTATCTAAAGGCAACTCAACTAGTGAAAGGGATGGATTTATACCTCTATCAACTCCACTTTTCCTTTGTTAATTAGATTAACAACCCTAAGTTGGATCATATAAATGAAGTGAATCTAAAATTCTATGTTAGGACTCCTACTATGTGAATTCAATACCTTAAGTGGAGAACATATTACAAATGTTCTCTTCTAGTTTCTAAATGACGAGAGACTATGGATATATAGCTACATCGCTATTTATGAGGATCTTATATTCCAGTAAATTTTGGGAGTCACTATCACTAGCGATACACCATCATTTGAAGATATACTCCCACTAGTTGATGGATTACTCCCACAATTTTCGGCGATCTTTTATATAAACAAAATTTGAAATTATTAATATAAAGGTAATGTGGAATAAAACATTCTTTTCAAAAAATAATTGTTAATAAAATTCACAATACCCTACCCTCATAAAAAATATGAATAATTTTCTTCACTCATCAAAAACATATTCAAGTTTAGATCCTCCATATGTCCATTATAATTGAATTCACGTTTGCACAAAATAATGATTCAGTCTTACTAAAAGGCGAAATAACTTGATCTAAGGACAACATGTTAGAATTGAGGCTACAATGCCATATTACATAGGGGTGAGCAACGGGGCCCCATAACCCAAAAACATCTCCTTGTGTAATAAATGCAGTTTTTGACGTTTTAACAGCTAATTAACAATATCTCTATTTCTCACTTGCCCAATATTTTTCGTATTCTCCAATCTACTATAGGAGAGAAAAGAAAACTTTGCTAGAAATTATCTTATCCTAAAACCTATCTTGTATCAGTGTAACCACGAACAAGATTTTTAGACTTAATTAAGTAGCACCTAATTATTCAAACTTCTGCTGCAGTTACCATGCAAACCTTCAAAGTGCTTGGTATTACATTACTCTCAAGGGGTGCTCCTAAGTTCATATATCTGCAAGAACCTATTTGTTCTCGCCAGAGAAAAAGAAAACTTGAGTAAGATTACCAGTGCTAATATCATAAAGAGGTGCACTGATAAAACCTTTAAAATGAATGTGCCAATCAAGAATATCCTCAACACTCTTGCACATTAGATTTTAATGTCCTTACTTGACATACATACTAGTAAGTTTTAGAGAGTATGTACGCATCTGTGAGTTAATCTTATAAGTTGCTTCAAGACTATAGTTCTTAACCTAAAATGTAGGAGCAATTAATCTTTACGTTTCAAAAACAACGCGCAAATTCTGTCATTACCCATAAGATTCTCAAAGGCAAAATAGTGGTTTGGCTTTATCTGATAATTGATCCATTCAACTTCTATGAAAATTGTAGTGCATGCGTCCCATACGCACTTTTAGTTTTACTCTAGACCTTTAAGAGATTTTTACAATAATGATGGTTTAAGAATATTTGACACTCATAATAATCTTCATTTTTTTTCCACTATTGCTCATGGAGGAGATTAATGTGCCAATTAAGTCATATACACAATCTCTAGGTTTTCTTTTCGGTTGTCTCAAAGTTACTAACCTATGAGCATTTAATAGAACACACATTTAAGAAATTTGTCGCGTTAATATAAGTTTCCACTATTGCTCATGGAGGAGATTAATGTGTCAATTAAGTCGTATATACAATCTCTAAGCTTTCTTTTTGGTTGTCTCAAAGTTACTAACCTATGAGCATTTAACATAACACACATTTAAGAAATTTTTCGCATCAATATAAGTTTGAACAAAAATAATTAATACACGTCGCAATATTGAAAATTCGTTAAGTTTTCTAATCATCTCTTGTGCCACGTTGCCAAATTATTAATTTATAATTTAATTTTTGCACAAATTTATACCATATAGGATATTAATTCCAAATTAATCTCAAACATACTCCCACTAGGATAAGCAATCTACCAAGTTAGTCACATGCAAAAACATTTCTTCTTATATCAAAGAAATCCATTTGAGCAAATCATAAGTAGTATAAACTCGGGCTACTTAATCCTCTATTTTATCAAGTTCTAAAAGTTTGAAAACTAATTTATAAAATTAGCCTAACAAATACTAGTAATAAAATATGCTCAAATTATTACATATAATCACAATACATGTACAAAAATTCATCACATTTCGTCCAAATAATTATTATTCAGAAAAAAAATCTAGACAATTTATAACACAAAATAAATGCCTAACAAATGTGACAAAAAATGATCTCATAATATCATGGCATGCATGTATTTAATAACCACACGCAAGAATTATTTTAGAATAATATTCATGTGCCACAATTACATGCTAAATAAAACAAAATCCTCAAACACACAAATAATAAGCTTTAGCCCAATGGTTGTGCTCATTGCCCTTGTGTGTGAGGTCTTGAGTTCAAAACACTACAGTGACCTTTAGCCAAGAAATATTTTTGATCTAGCTTCCTCCAGCAACATTGTGGTTGGTCACAGTCAATGGGTTGAGTCCTCCTGATAGGCTAGTATAAAATTAAAAACAGCCCATACCCATATAAGCACAAAAAAAATTTAAAACAAGTCCAAAGCCCAAACCCATCACTAAAGGAAATAATCATCTTCTTCCTCTCACCTGTATAAGGTTTCTTTTCATCTAATAAAAAAATAATTTTGCAAAGGGCGGCCGCCACCCTCTGTTTGCATAAAGGAAGGGAAAAAATTTTTTCGAGGTGCAATGAGCAACCATCACCATTGTTGCTGGAGTGTGCTATGTGGTAAGACTTGAGCAATACCCACATATTTCACAGTTTAAGTGCTGAGACTAAAAAAAATTCATTGAGAGAGATTTTTCACGTTATACATTGAAATTTCTTATAGCTCTAAGAGGGGAGGGACTATTGATATAAACCCCTAATATTGTAGCCCCCAGTTGGCCTTAAATGCCAGCTATCAAGGTTCATGTAGTGGCTTAATAGTCACTTTAGATTCCCTAGCCAAGGGAAGGCGATTGGGTGCCACTATGGGCGCCCCTTTACTACAATAACTTTATCTAAATAATTTGACAAACAAACTTTGACTTTTTGCTAATATTTTTATAAAGTTTGTATATACATTTATCAACAATTAGATTCATAAGAATTCAAGTGGCATGTTTTATATTAAGAATATGATTTGCTTTAATCTCTTTAGGTATTTAAATATTCTCATTATACATATAGAGATAATACACTATAAAAACAATAAATAAAAATTTATTCTGGTTTATATGAGTTAAGTCGAGTTTTGTACTAGTTGTATCATTTAATAATTGATCATAATTTTGTATTCACGAATATCTGATTATTTAATAAATGAATCAAGCCGAACTTGATTTTGATCGAGATGATCTCGAGAGGTTTGTCGAATAGTATTGTTTATTTACAGCCCTAATGTTGCACTCAAAGCTATACATCTTAAATACATCAATCTTTGATTGGTTAAAACGTGGCATATTGATGCCAAGTGACAATCCTTCTATTAATTTTCTAATAAGAGATTGACAGAGGAGAAATAATATTTGCAATCCTAGAATATACAAGTCTCATACCTTTGAAAAAAGTGGATAATTGTAACTTACATGAAAAAATTATTTTTAATAGTAGAACCTATTTTTTTTTTAAATGAGTGCGTGGGACTTGCACACTCTGAGACTGTATATTCTTTTTATGAGAAAAATTGTCATCATTCATTCATTAGAGAAACTTACATCTATGACTGGATACATTCTGAGATGTCCCCATATCAATCATGACATCATAAACCAAAATAATGCATTTGGAACTCTACCAGTACACTATTTCCTTTTGTGACTGGTCTGGTCTTCACTATTGATGTTACTCTCTACAGACAAATGTCCAAGAGACAACTCACTTCCTAAGCAGAGACTCAACCTCACATTTCATAGAAAGAGATGACTCAACCTCTACAGACAAACGTCCAAGAGACGAACTCTTTTTTTATTTTAATAAACAATAAGGAAACCAAAAGGAAAACAGTAAGATAAATGCGAAAAATGACAGATTACAGTTTGGACCAACTCCTGTAGACTTTGAAATCTGTGACGGCCTATAAACACACTTGTCTCTTTTCAGCCACAAAGGTCAGATTTGAAATTCTGGTGGTGGTGAGTCCAGTGATTTGACACGTGTCAAGTAGAGCTACTGGAAGGGGTGGCGCGTGAGGAACACACGCAGATGTGGGCAGCGAGTGAGAACCACAAGCTGTGATTTTCACAAAACCATCACTTTATTCCGAACAATTTTCGACCTGTGAATCTGCTTGTGCAGTGCGTAATCTGATACTGTATCTAGTATTACTCTTAAAGAGTTACAATGGAAACTTCTTAAAATTCAAATATCAATTTTACAAAAATTGAAAATCGTGCTCTCAAATTGCAAAACCAATACTTAAAAAATGAGAAACTTGATATTGATTTTGCAATTAGCTCATAAAAAACTAATATGTAAATTTAATTCCCTAAATTACTGAAATATCAGTGTTTGTCAATTCAACTCCTAGAGGTGCAGTACTAACAAGCATAAGTCATATTTTTCAACTAGAATTGCTCTTCCTTCTCTCTAAACCGTCTAAAACTTCAAATCGAACAAAAGGGGGTGGGACCACCCCTCTTTCTCCTTCCCCTCCCCCTTCTCGTCTGTCCATTTTATTTTCTGTGCAGTGTTTTTTTGATTTTATTTTTTGTTTTTCAGGCCGAATTAGGGAGGATCGACGTTCAGGTGTTTCTAGTCGTCGCCCTCCTACACGCGCCCCACCGGGATGAAGCCCAACCGTCGATCTTCAAGATCACCAAATATGGCGTTCATTGGAGTGGAGCGTAGCCCGCACGCGTGGGACAAAGCTCTGGATCTTGTTGACGCGTGCCCATCACGTGCCATCGCGGAGCCCTCTGCTGATGCCACCCTCGGTTTCTTTGGACTCCCTGACTCCGGGGCTTCCAAGATTGACCGTCGGTTTTCCTCCCCGAGTGACCAGTACCCTGCATGCACCACTGCTGACACATTGTACACTGTTCATTCGTTTTGTTTTTCTGTTTCTTTGTTGTTCTATTCCAATATTTTGTTGCGTTTGTTTTTCTGTTCTTTTGTTGACCCAAGTGAGGTGTTGAGCCTTTGGATCGGATGCAATATGGGGCAAGAGCTTTTCAAGAGTGGGGGCGATGTCAAGGCCGGTGATATCGTACAACTAGTGCTCGCGTGTAGGTGCTACCTGCTTAGTGGAGGCTGTTGTGTCCGTGCGTGAGTTGGGTGCTCGTGTCGTTAGGGCTCGAGATGCCGATGCTTGCAGTGGGCGTGACGTCCGGGTCACACCGAGGCTTGTGGTTTTGTAGTTTAGTTGTTAGTTAGTAGTTGTTAATTGTTAATGTGTTTTATTTATTTTTTTGTTATTTTAGTGTTTAATAAAATAGAAATAGGCTATTAGATTTAGTGTCCATAGTAGTGTCTCGTACCTTTTCTCCCTAGGAGGATAGAGGGGCCTTCAAGTTCTGTTTACAGAACGCTTTCTCTGTTAGGAGAAAGTTTATTGAGAAGTTAAGACAATGTCCGCCACAAAGGAATTTGTGTGTGGGGAAGCCCTAGAGCTTATGCGTACTTTGGCTTATAGTCTGAATTTTTTTATGTATTGATAAGTCACAGTTGTAATTTCGGTTCATTAATGAAACGAGACTATTTCCAAAAAAAAAAAAAAAGAAAAAAGAAAGGAAGAAAAGATGTTATCCGGAAGAATTGTTGATCAAACAATAGGCCGATCCCGCACGACGGTCTGGCACGCACGGACCGCCTGGCGCCTGGTTCTCTCTTTTTAGAAGAACTGAAGGGCACGTTTGTCGAGGCGATTCTTCGAAAACACGACACGGGAGCTTTTTTATTTCTAGCAGCTGATGATAATGTTGGCCGGCGGTTCTCGTATCTCCTACCACTTGCGAGAGTGCGACCACTGCTTCTTCGTTTTAGGTTTAGGGTTTTACAGCACCAGAATCATTCAGCTCTCCTTTGCCTCGCCTCCAAACCCTTCTTCTTCTACCCCCATTACCCCTGCCACTCATCACCTCCTGCGTCGATCGAAAAGCACTTCATCTCCTTCTTGTCATCGCATCCAATCCAAGTCCCCTGGCGAATTTCCTACACTTTCCAGTTGCTTTAGGTCCGTTTCTATTCTATCGCGCGTCGTGTTGATATTTGCTTGTATTCTGCTTGGTTGTAAGTAATTTTTGTTTGGTGTGATTGCGAAGCATGAAAATGCCGGTTTAGTTATACATACCATTGATCTTGATGCCGGCCTGGAAAGTAAATTTTTATGTGCCGGCTTACTTATCAGAAGTTATACTATTCCATTGCTTTCTGATTGTTTTAGGTGCTGTTCTATTGATTTTTGTTGTATTTATTATGAAAATTCGAAATTTCATGGAATAATATAGAATCCTGCACTCTGCGATGGTTTCTGGTTCTGTTTTCCTTTCTTACGTTTCAAATTGGTTCAAATCTTGATGAGCCTCATGTTTGGTTTCTGAGAAAGATGTGTTGAAGGAAATTTAATTAAATAAGATTCGTTAGAGTGTGTCCACAACACTGCTCCCTGCGACCGCTCTAAAAGGGGCTTGCGGTGTGCAATATCGAATGTTTTACAAAACTAAGCATGTCTATCTAACATCAATTAGTTTTAGGTGGATTGATAGCACATTGTTCGACAAGATTCATACACTAGGTGGTCTATATGTGGTTGGCACTTATGAAAGATGAAATGTGGCCTTCAATGCCAAAGCTTTTGGAAGTCACAAGGGGTAGCATATAGATAGAAGTGATATCCCATATGATAAGAATAAGGGTAGGTGGTGTATGAGATCCCACATTACTTGGTAAGGAGAAGTTCTTGTTTTTTATAAGGTTCCAATGGGGCTCAAATTGTATCATTAACTAGTCCTTTTGGAGTATATGCAATATGGTTTGGGCCTTCCATTGGGCCGTTACGAATGGTATTAGAGCCTATTCTAACCAGAAATGTGGGATTTGAGCCGTGCCACCTACAACGAATAGGCCCGACAAGGACGTCGAGAATTGAAGGGGGGAGATTTTGATACCCCATATGATAAGGATAATGGTAGGTGGTGTATGAGATTCCACGTTGATTGGGAATGAGAAGTTCTTGCTTTTTATAAGGTTCCAATGAGGCTCAAATTGTATCATTGACTAGTCCTTTTGGAGAATAGGTTATATGGTTTGGGCCTTTCATTAAGGCGTTACAATATATGAAGAAATTACATCAAAATGTCGAAGAAAAAAAATACTTGATTGAATTAATGCAAGAAACTTGAGGTTTTTAAGTAAAATTTTATTAATGAAGAAAAAGTGGTATGGCCCGATGACATGGGATGTATTCACGTGTAACACCCCCTTCCTGTAGGTTAGGAGTGTTACATACTTTTGAAACTTCTCCTGGTAAAGAGACCCAACATAATAAAAATACCTACTTTATCGAAAATAAATTCCTAAAAAAAATAACAAAATATAGTCTCATAGCAAGAAAATTTAAAACTGATCTTTCAAAGAAAAGGAAAGACACTTATTAACTAAGTCTGAAAATCTCGACAAATAATAGATGCCTGGTCGTCATCTCATCAACACTATCTTCTCTACCTGGACATTTTAAAAACATAAAAAAAAGGAGTCAAATACTCAGTAAGTAGTACATCATACAGTAAACACAATAAACATAGGGCTTTTTGAAAAGCGTGCATACTAAATACTTATATACTAACATAAACATGTAACATGTACTATGCATAACTCATTAAACTTGTCTTTTCCTTTCTTTAATGGCTAGCACACCTTAATCCCATGTGCAAGGTTGTGCACCGATTCCATTGCCTATGGCCACAAGGGGAACTGCTTAACTTATCATAACATACTTTGGTGGACCAGGCTTAGGTCCGCGGCTTGCACACCCACCCATAACAGCATTGTTACCATGCATCTCTTATGGCCATTCTTAAAGCTTCTTTCATAACTTGTCTTTTATCTTTCTTAGCATGTAGAACACATAATGACGTAGCCTATCGTAATCATAATTGAAAACATAATATGATGCATGTAAAACATATAATAACATTACATTGAAACTCACTTTCATCATTTTATAACTGGGTACATAAAAAGGAGCTTTCAATAAAGAGCCGTACATAAATAATACTTAAAAAAGTAGTTTACCAAACATATAAGGGTATGATGATGCTACTTACCTCTTTGCTTCTATCGATAACAAACACGTCAATAATCACCTACTTGAGGTTGCTGGAAAAGGGTTGGATTTGATAGGGTGAGGCTGGTTCTTTTTTCAACCTTCTGAAATTGCAGCAGTTATCTAGGGTTAGGGATTGGTTTTCTTGAAGAACATCATATAGGATTGCAATAAAAACTTTCCAGACTCACAGCAGCCTCTGTCTTTTCTAGATTTCAGGCCATACAGTCCTTTTAATGGACCGGAAAAACCTAATAATAGGGCTATACGAATTTAACTCAGTTTGTTTTGAAAAGGGGTTCTAGGAATCCTAATGACTAGGAGTTCTAGGGTAAATATGTTGCTATTCTTTGGATCCATTTAGGAGTCATAAATGGGGATGGTTTCCAATTATCACGAATTTAACAGCTAAAAATCAAATGGGCTTTGGCTAGAAAATACTTGGGCTTATCCATCCATATATGGGCCGAACCTACTCAATTTTGAATCTAGGTTCATAATTTCATATCCAATCCTATCTCCTCAATACTAGATCCCCAAATAATAAAGGCTAAAAAACTTGGCCCATGTTCCAAACTTGTAAAGCCTAAAAAAATTTGGGTTTGGATGTTACAAACTCCCCCCCCCCCCTCTCTTAAAATCCCGTCCTCAGAATTTGCTAGCACCTCAAGTGTACTTATATGCATACTCTTCCTTCTTCATCTTATCTCTGCATCGAATTGGAATTTGCTAGTACCCATATCTCTTGGCGTGTTAGTGCTATTCCTAGCATTTGATGCTATTCTAATTACCAAGCAAGCAAATAAAATAATTCTACCATACTATTGACCAAGCCAGGACATATCCTAGGTAATCCTACTCCTTAAAAAAATTCTTCTCTTTAAAAATTAAAAAATCCTTTTTAAAAAAAATGTTTTAATCTAAAAGAACATTGCTTATCTTTTCAAAATGTCGGCAGAATTTCTCGACCTGGGCTCTGATACTAAATTGTAACGCCCTATGGAAAGGGAGGCCCAAGTCACGTTTGGGCTTATACTCCAAAAGGACTGGTCAATGATATAATTGGAGCTCAATTGGAATCGTTATAAAGAGCAAGAACTTCTCATTCCCAAGCAATGTGGGATCCTATACATCACCTACCTTTATCACTTATCAGTCAGTATGGGGTTTCACATCAAGAGACACGCGTAATAAGAGAATGAAGAAAGAGCAAAAAATGTCCAGAAAACTAATGAACGACCACAAAATGAGTACGCAACTAATGATAAAAGAAAACTATCCTCAATATCTACCATTGTCTTTTCCTTATCCTCAAAGCTTCAATTGTTTTTATATTCTTATGATCAATAAAATATTATTTACCAATAAAAAAATTGTTTCTTTCTTTCCAAATACAGTAAATTAAGCAACTCGTGATCATCTTCCACATGGCTTCTCTCTGTAAGCAATCAAGCTTCCATTTTACACAAGCCAATGTTTCCACCATAGAGCGAATCATGACCCAATCTAGGCCAAACAACCCAAAAATGGCATTCAAAGAGTGATAGCCACCTCACAATGCAAAAATAAATATTCTTTCGTTTCATTACTTCTTCTACCCATGCAACACGAATCCATTATCGGGATTCGATCAGAGTATTTTATAATTATATGGGTTTCTTTTAATTGGCACCGGGTATTTTAATTGGCACCGGGTGTCCAAGAACAAAGTCCCGACTAATCCCCGGGGTGCACAGGCCTTTGGCAAGGAGTTTCCCGCAAGTGCACCTCAGGTAATTCAAGGGGAAGTTCCCCCAGTCCGATGGCCCCCAGAAATTGTTTGCACCCAAGAGGATTCGAATCTTAGATCTGGAGGGAGCATACCACCAAGACTAAGGCCCTTACCACTTGAGCCAATCTTCATGGTATCTTGATTGGAAATGTATGTTCTACAATCAGCTCCACTTACTTACCCTTTGAAAACTTGTAGGTGTTTAAACAGAATATTGCTTATTAAACCTGATATGTTTGGTGCCCTGCTTTCTTATCAGAACCATTTGTTTGGTTGATCTATGATTTCCACATAAATTGAACCATTCAATAGCAATTGAAAGAAGATATTGTTCATATTGGACCCAAATAATTATGTCTTATTAAGTCGAAGTTTTTATGAATATGGAAAACAGAATTTCCCTCTATACTTTAGCTGTAGAAATAGCTACGAATCGAACTAATTGTTATTTGAATGTTGAAAAGGTTCTAGTATGGAATCGTTACTACACCACCCATCAATGCATACATATGCTGCTTTTCATATGATATTTTGGTCAAGGATCTGATTTGCTTCTGTTCTTGCAAAGCCAACAAGAAGAGGATCATGAGCTTCCATCCGAAGGATTGTCCCCCGTGTCAGGTTTCTTTCATCCTCATTTATGCAGTTTCCCATAATTACCATCCATTTATATAATTGATGTTTTTAATGGAAAATGCTAGTCCTCCCGCTGGGATCTTTTTTTAATATTTTTTTGTACTTAATGATTAAGGAAGTGTTTTTTTAATGATGTTGTGAATTTATTTTTTAAAAAAAATATTTAAAAGTGTTAAAAAAATGCATTTGAAAAAAAAGCAAAAAAAAAAAAGAAAAAGAAAAAGAAAACTTATATGAAATGCACTAGCGGGAGCCCCCAGCGGGTGCTCCCAACGGTGGCTATAGAGCCACCCGTTTTTAATTATGTGATATTCTAAATGGAAGAGCTTCTAGAGTATGTTTGCCGATCCATTTGTTAGGTTTCTTTCTAGGTGTTTCTCCATGTGCCGGGATAGTAGTTTGATGTTAGATGTATTTGGGAAATAAAAAATGTAGGTGGATTTATTATATTTAGAACGCTAAGAAGGACAATAGTACTTGTAAGATTATATGCCAAGGACTTATTGTCTCAAAAGCTTCCCCTTTTTACAATCAAATGCCTGTGGATCATGAGGTTCTAAATCTAGAGTTACTGATAACTATCAACAAATATCATGGGATGTGAGCATGTGGGATTTGAATTACATTTCTTGATTATTCACGCAACTTGGGCCCGGTTTGGATACAAAAGTCCCCCCAACTCATATCAATTCATCTCATCTAATCATTACAACTATTCTAATTTTCCACACAAAATATAATAAACAATTCAACTTTTTCAAATCCCAAAACAATAATAATATTAAAAAATAATATTCTAACAATATTTTATTCAACTTTAAACTTTCATCTCAACTCACTATCCAAACCTTCCCTTAGACTTTTATAGTTTTGTTGACATGTTAAAAAGCACAGTACAACCAAAAGAAAAAGTTAACATGTTTTTGGCGCCTTCAAATTGGGAGTTACTTATTCATTGTAAAATTATTTGGCAGGGTATTTAGTTCCAAATGATGCTGCAATTACTGTGATGAGAGCCTTGCCTACAAAATCGGACTAGTGAATGCTTATGATTTGTTGACCGTCCATATGGTCCTTTGCATTTCATTTTAAGCAGATTTATCCCAATACTCTCTAAACTTATCAAAAGAAATAAAAACAAACCCTGGAAACTGAAAAGTGAGATGGGTTAATGAACTGCATAAAGGAACTTTTTTTTTTTTTTTTTAAGTAATAAGACATTTTATTAAGACAAATAAATAGGCATAGCCCAAGTATACATGAAGTATACAAGCGGAAACACCTAAATACATGCTAGAAACTAGGAACTAGGAAAGTCTGAAAGAAAATCATGAAGACCATCCCCATTCAATACAAGAACATTTGCCCAAAGACATAAAGCTCAGAAGAAAAACTCTCTGAATTCTCCTAACGAACATTTTCTATCATCAAAACACTGACCATTTCTTTCCAGCCATAGGCACCACATCAAACATAAAGGAAACATCATCCAAATTTCTGCAATGCGATGAGTACCCATAAACCCTTTCCAACAAGCCAAGAGATCCACCACCCTCTTAGGCATCACCCAAACAATGCCTGACCTGCTGAAAATCTCGTCTCAGAAAGTCTTAGCCACCTCACAGTGCAGAAACAAATGGTCAACAGATTCACCATCTTTCTTAACACAAATAGCACCAATCTAAACAGATTATACCACGCTTTCTCAAATTATCTGTTGTCAAGATTTTCCCAAGAGACACCAACCAGCAGAAAAAAGCAACTTTACTAGGCGCCTTGGATCTCCAAATGCACTTCCAAGGAAATTGGTTGACACAATGACAAGTCAGCATTTTATAATAAGAGCTGACAGTAAAAATAGAATTTCCAGCATGTTTCCACAGCAATTTGTCCTCCCTTCCCTGCACAATGTTCATATCATACAGCCTACGGAAAAAATCTGAAACAACGGGCATTTCCCAATCATGAGCATCTCTAATAAATCTCACATAAAGAAACTTATGCTAGATGTTTATCTTTTGAAGAAGTTGGTAGATACGTTCAGTGAGAATGATAAATCCTGAATATATGAAAGCCAAATAAGGAATGAACCTTAAAATTTGACATTGCACTAACTTGTCAAAAAGAAAGTATCAGAGTATTGAAATTACTTTAAAAAAATGTATGAGTATCCAAATCTCTGTTTTCCTGCACCTACCTAGCCAGGTGCTCTTCTTATATAGACCTTGTATACTTGAGACTCTTCGCTTATTTTAGTAAAAATGACTTGTAGAAAAAAAAGTATCAGCGTATTGAAATACTGCACTGAATTATGTTCGATTAAAAAACATAATTGCTCTGCTCTCCCAATTTTAAGAAGAGCAGAGCAATGGACATTGCTGCCCACGGGCCACTATGGAGATCTCCCTCTCTCCTTTTCCTTTCTGCTGAAAATGTGACATCTAATAAATTCTCTTAAATGAAGGCTAGTCTGTCTGTCTGTGTCATTACAAGTGTGTTGAAAGTTGCTAGCCTTTGTTGATATATTATGTTAGCAATCCTCTGTATCTCTTTCTATGCATACACACATTAAATGCCTACATAGGTAAGTATATATGTTGTGTGTGTGGTCTTTCCTATGAGATATGATATATCCTATAGGCTTTTTAATGGAACGAATTTGCTAAAAAAAAATAATGACTCCATGGTTATCATTTCCAGGAGGAATGGTAGCATTGGGAAAGTTCGATGCCCTTCACATTGGCCACCGAGAACTTGCAATTCAAGCAGCAAAGGTGGGACCTCCATTTCTTTTGTCATTCGTTGGAATGGCTGAAATACTTGGTTGGGAACTTAGGTATGGATATTATGCATCTTTATTATCTGTTTATTTCAAACCCTCTCTCTCTCTCTATGATTTATGGAGTGGTAGTCCATTGCCTTTGCCCTTGGACTTATTAAGAGTCTTGTTGCTGTGGTACGGAAAGGTTGGTTTTGTACCATGAGGGAAGTAAAATTGGTTGAAGTATGACTAATTGCATAAGTGACTTCTTTTATGATTAATAATTTTGCCTTGTGAATATTAATTATTAAGAAAAAATATAATGCAGGCAGGGGAGGGTGGGTGCAAAATTAGAAGTGTTTATGTGGTTTTGTGCACTTAATGGTCTTTTTTTACTACCATGGAGTGATCAGTGTGGGTCAAAATGACCTATTTGCTAGCAGAAAAGGGCTAAAAAGTCATTTGTACTTGAAGCTTGACAGGGTGGTGGATACTTCTTCTCAACTTTGGGATTGGGAAAGGAGAGTATTAAAAGGTAAAGTAATCCAAGTAAATTCAACTAAGACCCTAGTGATTGACTCAAGTGGTAAGAGTCTTGGTCTTGGGAGGATACTCACTCTGTTTCTAAGGTTCAAACCCTTGGGTGCAAACAATTTTAAAGGCCATGTCCCATTGATGAAAAGCCGATGATTTATCTGATTTGTGTGATATGGGCAAATTACATGAGTCTTTTAAGATCAAAGTAAGGAAGACAACTAACAAATTCTTTAGCAATTTCCTTTCATGCATTTTCAAGTTCTATGGAATTGGGAAGAAAGATAATGATGTATCCATTTGATTATGCTTTATACACGTTCATTGCTGATTGCTTATGGAATGGGGGTTGGAGTTGTTTGGTATCATTGTTTTGATTTATTTTTCTCTGAAGAAAGAAAGAACACTTGCTTACACTTTCTCATAGTGAATGAGTTCATGAGAAATTATGGAGAACATGCATGTGGAAGGCCTGTGGGTAATACCGGTTTTTCTTATCATTATCATGTTGACCCGGAATTTTAGGTTCTTAATTATGCTATATCTGGATTGGAAGAAATCTTGCAATCATGTTGATAGGAAACTATAAATTGTTCTCTGGAAAATCATAGTTGCTACATAAATATAGGTTTTGAATTTTGCACGCACTTAATGGGCTTCTTCAAGAAGACCATGCATCTGTTACTGTCTATGCTGGATGTGTTAAATTCATAGATTGATCTTATGCCCAAGATGGCTTTATTTTATTTCTGAAACATAGAGGTATCATTCTTTATTTAATCTTTGTGATGTAAGATGGGGCTTAGATTCAGAGATTAGGAGTTTCTGTAATTAGTGTGGGTGGAATTTACTGCTCTCATTTAATATTGTGATACCATAATGGACGTGGAAGAGTAAAGTTGGCTATCTTTTTAATTCAAGTAAATAAGTCCAAATTTAGAGAATCTAGTCGGTTTTGCATGCAATTATAGCGGACTTGATAAAAATTTCAGGATTGTTTTTCCTCATTTTCTTAATAATTTTTATTATACTCTACATAGTATGGAAAATAGACAGACATTGTTCTTTATAGTTGAGCTTTGAACGCCATTTCATTCACCAAATAAAATTATTTTTGTTACCTTGGAACAGGGCTCCCATAGTTGCCAAATGTGATCGGAAGCGGATCCTTTCCTCTTGGGCCCCTTACTGTGGTAACATAGCTCCAGCAGAGTTTCAAATGGAATTTTCCAGTGTTCGCCATCTTACTCCAAGGCAATTTGTCGAGAAGTTATCAAAAGAGCTTGGAGTGCGTGGAGTTGTCGTAGGTAAATATAATGAAGATTGCTGGTTTTGTTACACTTTTTATGAGTAAAAAATACTCTTGGTGACTTAAGTAGATGTGCTGATGTGAAATTTTGGCAGGTGAAAATTACCGATTTGGATATAGAGCTGCTGGTGATGCATTAAAACTGGTGAGGCTGTGTGAGGAGTATGGTATGGGGGCTTACGTAATAGAGTCTGTTATGGACAAGAACCATTATGCCAGAAATATGAACTCCAGTGATTCAAAAGAGAGAGGACAAGTATCATCTACTCGTGTTCGCCGTGCGCTTGCCGTAGGGGATATGAGATATGTTTCAGAGCTTTTGGGTCGTAAACATCGCCTTATATTGATGGCAAAAGACCAGGAAGGATTGACTCACAACAGAAGTCGGGTGTCAATTCCAAAGTCCTGCTTGCTAAATCTAGCTCCAAAGGAGGGTCTATATGAGAAGTGTTCTATTTTTATAGCTGATGAGAAGCTAGTACCTTGTAAAGTAGTTATAGATACAACAAGTATCCATGTTGAAATGGATGAGGTAGATTCATCTAATATTGTTGGTAATCAAGACTTCCACTTCTTTCGTATTGAATTTGGTGATTGAGAAGCTTGATTCAGTTTAATACATTTTTTTTTTTCCTCATCTCATTTTAAGTTCAGGTAAAATGTTCACAGATGAATTGTTGCATATACGTTAGGGGGGCTATAGGAAGAATGATTATTTTAGCAGCATTTTTTGGAGCATCTTTGTAGCTTGTATAGTGTATACTGAATGCATGACATTTAAAAATGTTTTGGGATTTCGATTCAATTCTTAATATAAATTAATGAATAATTATATTTAAAAGCCTTTATGTCACAGATCACTCATGTGAGATAATTTGATATGGAAGATAAATTTTAAAACTCGAATATTACAAATCAAATTATGCCACGTGGATAATATTTGATGTTGGGCTTTCAAATGGCACTATTGATCTGTAGAGCTTCTTCCATAGCTAAAAAAGAGTTTCTTTCATGAGATTTAAGATGAAAATAAATTCAAACAAAATTGCCAAATAAATTAAGTTTGCTCGTATAAGGTTTTTCCCTAACTCATATATATATATATATATATATATATATATATATATATATAATTCAGTTTTGTTTGGCTGAAAATTTATGATCATGTTGATTACAAGTTCAATTTTTTAACAATTATCTCTAGCTCATTGCAAGTATCACGAAATTTAGTAGAGATACCTTCTTCCTTCTTACATGATTTTTGAAATCTTAAGAAAATCAATACAGGTGTAAAACAATGAGGGTGGACCGAACAAACTGACATAAGGTTTGGTCCAATCTAGCCACTGGACTATTTTCACATTTTTTGGTTTTCGGTTTCGGGACGTAGTTTCTTCACCTTGTACCGGACCGGACGTAATTGAGGGTGGACTGAACCCACTCTCATTTGATGCCTTGCCGATGTTGAATCTCTCTCTCTCTATGCAATCTCCAAGTTCCAATATGTATATTATGTTAGGGCTTCTGGAAGCTGGACTTTAGGCTTTATGTTCAGGGCAACATAGGCAATGTCTTTGTTAGATTGTCTAAAGTCATTTATATCTTTTGCTTTGGTTAATGGTGATTTGACGTGAACTTTTAGAGAGAGAAACTCCAACTTCTCTCTAAAAACTATTCCAATCCGAAACTAGCTTGGGGGCTCCCCCCACTTCCCTCCTGCCCATATTTTTAGCCTGCGTTTTGTTTTGTTTTTGCGTGTTTTTTATTAACAGGTCTAATAAAGGAGAACACTTTTCGGTGATCCCAGTCTTAGCAAAGTCTCTGTTATTCTTTTACATTTTTTAGATCTGTTTCATAATCATTAGCCGAATGACCTACTCCTTTTATCCTCTTTCATTGACCTAAAAAGTGAGGTGATGAGCCGCTTGCGTAGTGGTCCAAGAAGCATACACGCCGGTCTGGAACGGGTGCAGTCTAGGACAAGAGCTGGGTGAGAGGGACGATGGTGATGGCTATGGTCGGTGCTCGTGCGTAGGTGGAGGGGAACTGGTTGGCTGCCTGCGCAGTGGAGGCTGGTGCTCATGCTGTTTGGAGCAAGAGTTGGGCGAGAGGGACAGTGCTCATGAGAGAGCCAGGTGCTCGTGCCATCTGAAGCCGGTGCTTGTGGTGGGCGTTGGACGCAGAGAGGGGGGTCATGGGCAAAGGAGGAAGAAGCAGAAGGGGGGGGGGGGGCGGAAAGAAGAAAAGCAGTAGAAGAAAAAAGAAAATTAGAAAAAAAAAAAGAATAAAAGAAAGAAGAAGGGGGTGGCGGGTAAAGAAGTGATGAAGCCTTAATCTCCCACTTGTAGTTTTTTATGTGTTTATGTGTTTTTATGAGTTTCTTTTTGCTTTTTATGTATTTGTAGGTTCTGTTTGTTTTTAGTGAATAATAAAAAGAAATAGGCTATTGGACTTGGTGTCCATAATAGTAGAGTCCCGTTCCTCTTTTGGGAGGCCGACGGTGCGATAGTACTCCTCCTCCTTGGGAGGACGCAGGGTGATAATGCTTTTCTTCTTTAGAAGAGGGGTCGTTTAGTTCTATTTTTACAGAGCGTTATTCTCTCATAAACCGAAATGTTTGTTAGGAGAGAGTTTTATAGAAGTTAAGACAATGCTCGTCACAAAGGGATTTGGGTGCGGGGGTGCCCCAGAACAGATGTGTAGTTTGGCTTGTAGTCCGGGTTTTCCCTGTATTGATAAGTCACAGTTGTAACTTCGGTTTTATTGAATGAAATGAAGCCTATTTCCATATAAAAAAAAAAAAACTCATGGGCTTAATTTTAGTTCTCGTTTATTTTTACAGATGAGATGAGACGTGATGAATTAAGATTAATGTTAAAAGTTGAATAAAATATTGTTAGAATATATTTTTTTAATATTATTTTTGTTTTGAGATTCGAGAAAGTTGAATTGTTTATTTTATTTTGTATGAGAATTTGAAAAAGTTGTAATGATTAGATGAGATGAAATGAGTAGAGAGGAGTTGTGAAAACAAACGAGGCCTTAGAGTCTGGCTGAGTCTATTGTTAGTGAGCTCGTCTTTTGTTACGTGGGTTTATGGTGTCATGCTAGTAGGTTAATGTGGTCGTGTGTGGAGTCATATTGGAGTCAGTTATGTTGTTTGTTGGTTATTATGTCTATTTAGAGTATTAGTAGTGGCCATTCTTTAGTCAAGATTTGACTAGAAAATTTATTTTTTTAAATTTAGTTAGTCACTTTTTAACAACACCAGATAACAAACTCACTAAATCTATATTATATTAAAATATTGATTTTGATCTTTTCATTTATTTTTATTTTAATTGTAATTGGAATATTTATACGTTATTAAAAAAGTACATATTAATTTTCGAACGTTCATATTATTCCAATGGATATAAGTTTTTAACAGTAATTTTTTAATACAATGGTCATATTCTTCCAACAGATATATTTTTCCAACGGTTATATTTTTACAACGGATATATTTTTTTAACGACTATATTTCTCCAACAGTTATATTCTTCCACTATAAAACATAACATTTCCTTAACAATTTCATTCACTTCAACTCAAGTTTCTTTGTAATTTTTTTTTTCATTTTCTCCCAATGAATCATTCACTTTTTCACAAAATGACACTAATCGATTCAGATTCTGACGAAGAATTTGAAATAGTGAGACAACTTGTTTTGGAAGAAGAAGGATCAAGCTCATGTGGTTCTTCTAAAAAATTACGTAGATTCATCAGGCGCAATTGATTGCAAGCCCACCAAAATCTTTTTTGCGACTATGTTGCTGATCCTGCAATCTATCTTCACAAATACTTCTGAAGGAGGTTTCGAATGAGTCGTTCTCTATTTCTTCATATCCAAGTTGCGGTAGAAGCCCATGAATTTTATTTTATCCAAAGACGAGATGGTTCTGGAAGGCTTAGTTTTTCTTCCCTTCAAAAGATTATAGTTGCTCTGAGGATGCTTGCATATGGTGTTACGGTTGATTTTATGGATGAATACTTGAAGACTGGAGAGACTACCGCATTAAGAAACCTAAATCTTTTTTGTCAAAGCAGTTTTTCAATTTTTTTTCTAAAGAGTACTAAAGGAAGCCCAACAATGATGAAATTGCTAGATTGCTCGCACTTGGTGAGAAACGTAAATTTCTAGGTATGTTAAGGAGCATCGATTGTATGCGTTGGAAGTAGAAGAACTGCCCAACTACTTAGCATGATATATACTCTGGTCATATCCACGAATTGACAACTTTTTTAGAAGCAACGGCTTCTTACGATCTATGAATTTGGCAAGCTTTTTTTGGATTACTAGGATCTCATAATGATATAAATGTGCTTGATAGATCATTTATATTTTCTGACATTGCTTAAGGGCATACTGCGATTGTCAATTACACCATTAATGGTCATAACTATGCAATGGAGGTACTATCTTACTGATGACATTTATCTACAATGGGCAACATTTGTTAAAACCATCTCAACTTTCCAAGGAAACAAGAAAAAATAATTTGCTGTAGCCCAAGAGTCCACAAGAAAGGATACTGAGCGTGCTTTTGGTGTGCTTCAAGCATAATTTGCTATAGTTTGTGGACTTGCAAGGTTTTTTCACATTGAAACACTCAACGATATTATGATAGCATGCGTAATTTTACATAATATGATCATTGAACCCAAGGAACCTAAAGACACATGGTCGACGGTGGAAATAAAACTGAAAAATAAAAAAAGAAAGAGAAGGAGAGCCGGCGACAGCGTGGGCTTACCGGAAGGTGTTTGGCGACTACAGTGGCAAAAGCTTGGTTTTGGGGAGACTTTGGTTGCTCTGCTGCTCTGTGTTTTTGGGAGACTTTAGCAACAGCTTGGTCTTTCCATGAGATGTTTTGTGGAGATTTGGTGTGCTTCGCACGAGATGAACGTACAAGCAGTAAGAATATTTTATGGCCAAAAAATAATTTGGCTAGCAATTTGGGCTGGCTAGATTTAGCCAGTGAAAAACATGATGGCTAAAATTACTGTAGATGTGTTGAGTTTGATGTAGATGTATTTTAAGCAAGTTAGCTAAATTTTGACTATGTCTAGCTCACTACTAATGCTCTTAAACCATTGAATTATAAAAAATAAAATAATCTTTTGAATCCCCCAAATTATTGTGTTAGTATTTGGCTCCTTCAATTGCCATTCTAAGTATTTACAACTTAATTAAGTACACATCATGTAGCAGTGGTCTTAGAGCCACGTTTCTGCATAGATGGTTGAAGGTATCCACCATGCTCAACTCACTGAGGTCGTGTCCACTTGAAGGGAGAATATGTCCAATTGAGAGAAGAACAAGAACGAAAAAGGCAAATGTTGGAAGCAGTGCTGCAACAGATTAATAACTTGGTTGCTAGTTATGATCAATTGGCAGTCACGACTGGAAATCAAAAGTTATGAGAAGGCTCATCAGGTAATGTCCTTAAATTTAATAGTAATCCTCTATTTGAAGGAGCTGCGGGTATTCAAGGTAGAACTCTCTGCTTGGATTTTCCCAAGTTTGATTGATCGGAGCCCACAAAGTGGATCCTTAAGGCCCAACAATTCTTTGCTTATGGTAATACTCCAGATGAACAAAAGTTGCAAATTGTTGTTTTTCATATGGAGGATAAAGCCCTCTCATGATACTGTCTAATGGATTCCAGCCCAGTCAACTCTTGGGAAGAGTTTGTAGTGGCCTTAAAATTTCATATTAGGCCTTCTGCTTATGAGGACCCGATTAGAGCTTTTACCAAGTTTCGATAAATAGCTACTGTGGAAGAATATCAATCTCAAATTGAGATTGTATCCAACAAAATTAGTGGCTTTATTGAGGAATTTCATATTATTCCTTAGTGGACTCAGAGATGGTCTTAGGATCATTGTTACAATGTTTAAGCCCACTAATCTATCGGCAGCCTTTGGGTTGGCCCGATTGCAAGAAGAAGAAGTAATTCGCAGAAAACATGGATATCTACCTAGGAGCCAGACCAAAACACAATAGCCCAGAATCCTACCCCTAAGTTACCTGCTCCAACTCCCATCCTGAGACTACTTGCACCACATCCTCGCCCAGACCTAAGGCCCAACTATACCAACTTCCCACCTCACAACCCAAACCGAAGTCCCACCATGCCCATTAGGAGAATTAACCCTACCCAAATGTAAGAAAGAAGAGAAAGAAAGCTATGTTATTATTGTGATGAAAAATCTCATCCAGGCCATAGATGTAACACCCAGATCCAAGATTGGTATAGTTGGACTGTGAATTTTTTTTTTATTTGGAAATCTATGCCGTTTATTTATTTATTTATTTTTATTATTTGTTTATTTTTATTCTCCCCGCTTGTTTTATATTTTTTTTTTGTTTTCATTTCCTTCTCTTTCCGTTTATAGTATTTTTTTTCCACACGGCTTATTTTTCCGTCGCACAGCATGCATACACGCACACTTCGTTCACGGCATGCATGCACACACACGTCCCTCATGCACGTCCCGCGTCCGTTTGAGTTTTCATCTAGGGTTTCCTTTTCTTGTTTCTCCACTTATTTATTTATATTGGTACATATTCGAAGGATGCTTCCGCCGCTGCCCTCCTACGCGAAGCCTTAGCCCAGTTTATATTTTTTTCTTCCCCTCTTGGCAAACAGCGCTCGCTCTCTAGCTCGTTCACCACCCTGCCGCGCCCAATCTTTGATTCACGCACGCAGCCTTGCTTACCACCAGGCTATAACCACTGCCCGAGCCCCGCAAGAACCGCACAACCACCACCGAAGGGTGGTCTCACTGCCAAACTCTTCCACATCATGATCCAGTCGCTGCCGCCAGCGTCTTTCCCGTAGCAGCACCCCACGAATCAGACTCAACGCTGCCGTCGTGTCCCGCCCTAAACCATCGTTCAAGCCATTGAAGGAACCTCTGTTTTTGTCTCCGAAAATAGAGTATCTTTGTTTTTCCTTTTCTGTTTGCTGCTTTTCGACGCAAACCAGCCGAGCGCCGCCGCACAGCATGCATTGTTGGGCGCTGCTTTTCCATCCAAGTTCGTCACTCTCCACTCGGTAAGTTGCCCCCGAACTCAACTTGCCTCTCCGTCTCTCTTCGTTTCTCTCTCTCCGTCTCTCTCTCTCGCTAATCTCTCTTCCTCCCTCTCTCTTTCAGTGCGCTGCCGTCGGGATAGCCTCCGCCCACCGCAACTCGGGTCCTCTAGGATCTCCTTCCCTCACGGGAGCTCCTGTCGCACGTCGTCCCTCACTCGTGAGTTTCGGTCGGAATTTATGGTTACAAGTACTGCAGTTACGTAAAATTAGTGGGTAGGGGAAGATTTTTATGAGATTACCATTTTGCCCTTAAGCCAATAGGATTTGAATGTATTTTATTTTTTAAAATGGGTTTTATAGTTCGGCTGGGTTGGGTTGAAGTTTACGAAGGGTTTTTGATACAGATAAGTCTTTTATTAAGTTAGTTTTGTATTTTGTTCAGACTGATTATTGGGACATTGATGAATTTAGAAAATGTGACGATATTTTAGGGTTACGTGAAGTTAGGTTTTTTAAGAATTAAAATAGGTTATTTTAACATCTTAGGTTATATATTGAAATTTGTGTTCGATTGGAAATTTATGAGAATTACGTTATTATGTTATAGGTGACAATTAATAATTGTTCAGCATTTTGAGGAAATTTCTGAAAAGCTAAAAAGTCCAGGTAAGCGGGGTTCCTATGCTAGACTTTGCATAAAATAAAATGAACTGAGCTCCTTTTTGAAAAATGTGCATGTTTTGTTATGAAAAGAAATCTGAAAGCAATCTCAGATATTTGTTCTGCATTACTCATGAGATTCTGTTTAAGAAGAAAGTATTTTCTGTCATGACTGGTGTAGACATGAGCTTGTTTTTGACATTCTGTTATTGAACTGAGACAAATGAGTGAATATGAAAATTTGATAAATTTCGCATGTGACGTGAATATGTTCTGAATCTGTTTTGGGAAATGTGAAATGATCTGAATATCAATATTCTGTTTTGATATTATGTGGCACCTGAAAAACCTTCAGCATGACTTTCTGATTCTGTTCTGACTCTGATATGGTGATTCTGATTCTGTTTTGCTCTGATATGTGGCCCTGTCACGGGATATAATAGTGACCTCTGGCCCTGTCATGGGAGATAATAGTGACCTCTGGCCCTGACACGGGATATAATAGTGACCTCTGGCCCGCCACAGGATATAATAGTGGTTTTCTGTTCTGAGTGCAATCGCTTTGGTAACATAGTGATTTATGTTCTGCTTGGCTTTCCGCAGGATGCACAACCCTACCACGGGGGTTAAACATGGTCTCTGTTCTGATATGATATGATAAGACGAAGTTGTTCAGTCATGTTGTGCCAAAGGAATCTTTGAATATGAAACGTTGGTTTCTGAATATGAAATGTTTGAAAAGTCGCTCTGATTTTCTGATAATATTTATTTTTGAGATTTGCATATTGATACTGAAATGTTTTGTTTCTGCATTCTGAACTCTGTGAAAATGCTCATGTTTATACACTAGTATATGTTCTCTGCTTACTGAGTTGTTGATAACTCACCCCTTATCTCCAATTATTTTTCAGATGATTTTTTAATAGTCCAGCTAAAGATCAGGATTTTGGAGCATCAGTGAGATGATTATTTAAGCATAGTGGATTACTCATAGAAGATTTCTGAGAAGTTGAGGATTTTATTAAGAGATTTTGTAGTATTCTGATGACATTATATTTTGGAGTCTATAAATATATTGATGAATTGTGAGTTTTAAGTATTAAGAGCTAACTCTCCGGACCTCCGGGACCGGGGCGTTACAATAGATGTACTCGCCCTAAGAATTTTTTGTTGGAAGGACTGGAAGAAGAAGGAAGGCAAGAAGAAACAAAGGGTACTCTAGCAGTGATACAATAAAATGAAACTATTGAGGAAGAGAAGGAAGTAGGAGAACTGTTAGGTATCTCATTACATGCCATAGCAGGATCCTCATCACCAAAGACTATGCGACTGGAAGGATTATTAATCATCAAATGGTGCTGATTCTCATTGACACAAGGAGTACTCACAGCTTTGTTGATCCATATGTAGCAGAGAAAACAAGACTGCCAGTGGAGGAAAGCCACCTGTCAGCCACTTTGCTAGCTTTCCTTGCCTTGGTTATTGTAGGGCAGTCCCTATCAAGCTACAAAATATCAACATTAAGGCTCACCTATATTTGCTAACATTAAGGGGTTGTGATATGGTATTAAGGGTGGATTGACTGAGAAATCTCGGCTCTATCTTATGGAATTTTACTGATCCTTACAATACATTTTTCTTTTGATGGTGCTACAGTGAAATTACAGGGAAAACAATCTGCCACTCAAACTATAAAGGAATTTGATCATATCAATCATCATAAGAGGGGATCAACTAAAGGAATATGGCTTCAAGTTTTAGAAGGGATTAGCTTCTCTTCTACTGTTTCAATCCCTTCTGCTGTGCAACGGGTTATTAATGCATATGGAGTTGTTTTTTATGAACGAAGGGGTTTGCCTCCCCTAAGGAGTCATGATCACCAAAGACGGCTACAAGATGGTGCCAAACCTATTTGTGTGAGACCTTACATGTACCTCTATTATCAAAAGGAGGAGATCGAGCGCCTAGTGGTAGAGATGCTAAAGAATGGCATAATCCAAAGCAGTCAAAGTCCCTATTCATCTTCGATTTGCATGTAAGTAAGGCGGATAGTAGCGAGCGTATGTGTGTGGATTAGCGTTCCCTCAACAAGGACACTATAAAAGATAAGTACCATATCCCTAACATTGATGAACCACTTGATAAACTTTATGGAGCTGTAATCTTTTTGAAGCTAGACCTTCGTTTGGGATATAATCAAATTAGGATGAATCCTGAAGACATATATAAAATTGTCTTCCGGACCATGAGAGTCATTATGCATTCTTGGTGATGCCCTTTGGGCTCACCAACACTCTATCAACTTTCCAAGGGTTGATGAATGAAGTTTTTCAGCCTTATTTAAGGAAGTTTGTTATGGTTTTATTTGATGACATTCTAATCTATAGCAAAAATTTGGAGGATCATTTGCAGCACTTACGCACTGTCCTAGAGACTCTAAAGTCTCATCAACTCTTTGCAAAGATTTCTAATTGTGCTTTTGGTAGAATACTTGGGACATTTAATTTCCCATAAGGGTGTCAAGGCCAACCCCCATAAAAGTTTGGCTATGCAAGAATGGTCAACTCCGAAGAATCTCAAAGCTCTAAAGGGATTCTTGGGGATCATTAGATATTACAGAAAATTTGTATAGGGCTACGGGGCACTTGCAGCACCACTTACAACACTATTAAAAAATAATTCTTTCATTTGGATCGAAAGGCCTCAAGGGGCTTTTAACCAACTTAAGGAGGCAATGGTCAACCCACCAGTTATAGGTTACCAGATTAAAACTTTTGTTGTGGAATGTGATACTTCTAGAAAAGTTTTAGGAGCAGTGTTAATGCAGGAAGGATAATCAATTGTTTATCTCAGTCAAGCATTAAAATGAAAATCGATCACTCTTTCTACCTATGAAAAGAAGCTGCTTGCATTTGTTATGACATTGAGGAAGTGGAGACTATCTATTAGGGCAATTTCAGGATTTGCACTAATCAGCAAGCCATGAAATACCTGCTAGAGTAACATGTAGGGACTCCTGCCTAGCAAAAGTGGGCATCTAAATTATTAGGCTATGATTTCACAATGGAGTATAAGAGTGGAAAAACCAACACAGTGGCAGATGCACTATCCTGACTACCCCTTAACAAAATACAACATCCATGATCCAACCAACCATAACCCAACCAACCATAACCTAATCAACCAATCCCACCACCACTCCAAACATTGAATTCCATTCCCCAAACATGCAACTACAAGCAGTTAGTATGATGTAAGCACAATGGGTGGAATAATTAAAGAAGGCTTACCCCCAAGACCCCTAACTGCCAGCTAATTAGGCACTACCATAAAAGGATCTTGGACCCAACTTAGTACCAAGTATGGAATGAGCTACTATTCTACAAGGGAAGACTTTACCTTGGGTCCTTAGTACCATTTCAGCAATAGATTTTGTAGCAGTTCCACAACAGTCCATTAGGGGCTACACAGGAGTTCATAAAACATATGTAAGGATAAAAAGGGACTTTTTCTGGCCTAGGTTACGGAGTGATGTTTGAGCATATATACGTGAGTGTGATCCATCCCAAAGGAACAAGGTTGAAACCCTCCACCCTGTGGGGTTGTTTCAACCTCTGCCAATTCCTTCAAAAAATTGGGTAGACATCAGTATGGATTTCATAGAAGGATACCCCCAGTGGGAGGTCAAACTGTGATTATGATGGTGGTTGATAGATTGAGCAATTACGCTCATTTCATATCCCTCATGCATCCACACATAACTCTGACTATAGCAAGGGTTTTCATGGATAATATCTTCAAATTACATAGGATGAGACTATTGTTAGTGATCAAGATCCAATTTTTCTAAGTCATCTTTTAAAAGAATTATTCATAATCTATAGCACAGAAATTTTACTTAATTTGGTGTACCATCCACAAACTGATGGTCAAATGAAAGCAATGAACAAAGGGCTTGAGTGTTACCTGAGGTGCTTTTCCAGTGAATAACCATAAGGTTGGGCGAGGTGGTTAAAACTTGCAGAGTATGCATACAACACCTCTATACACTCATCTACTAAGATTTCACCCTTTGAAGCCGTATACGGCCAACCCCCACCCAGAATGCTGCCCTATGAACCAAGCTCAATCCATGTACAAGCTGTAGAGGAGGAACTCAAAAGTCGAGACTTTATAGCCACTTTGGTTTGAGAAAACCTATAGGAAGCACAAGCTAAAATGAAATTTTTTTGCAGATATGAAAAAAACAGACAGAGAGTCCAATGAAGGTGACTAGGTTTGCCACCAATTGTGTCCTTATAGCCAGATGTTGGTGTTGATGCGATGGAATCTAAAGCTCTCCCCATGGTACTATGGACCTTTCAAGCTCAACCTACCCACATAATCTCTCATCTATCCTATTTTTCATGTTTTGCGCCTAAAATAGAAACTAGGAACGACGTTCAACCCATCCTCAACCTATCAACAATAAAAACAAAAGGAACCCTAGCCCCCATACCTGAAAAGGTGCTACAAAGGAGGCTTTTGAAAAAAGGGAACAGAGTCAGCGTAGAGGTGCTGATACTGTGGAAAGGCACGACGAAGGAGAACACTACACGGGAGGACTTGAAGAGGTGCTACCTAGACCTTGTGGGCAAAGTCCTCTGAAGGAAGGGAATATGTTTGGGCTTCTGGAAGCTGGACTTTCGGCTTTATCTCTCGGGCAACGTAGGCAATGTCTTTGTTAGATTGTCTAAGCTCATTTATGTCTTTTGCTTTGTCTAATTCTCATGGGCTTAATTTTAGAGTCTGACTGAGTCTATTGTTAGTGGGCTCTTGTCTTTTGTTACATGGGTTTATGGTTTCATGCCAGTGGGATAATGTCGTTGTGTGTGGAGTCAAGTTTGGAGTCAGTTATGTTGTTTGTTGGTTATTATGTCTATTTAAACCATTAAAATATCAGAAATGAAGTCATCTTTTGAATCCCAAAATTATTGTGTTATTGGAGGTATTTAGCTCCACCAATTTTCATTCTGAGTATTTATAATTTAATTAAGAACACGTCACGTAACATAGTACTTAACAGTTCTCCATTCGTTCGTTCCATTTTCTAAAACTGCTACGTATAGTCGTCCCCCAAGTCGCCACACACTGCCTCGTTTATTTTCACGGATGAGATGAGATGAGTTGAGATAAAAGTTAAAAGTTAAATAAAATATTGTTAGAATATATATATTTTAATATTATTTTTATTTTGGGATTTGAAATTTTGAAATTTTTTATTTTATTTTGTATGAAAATTTGAGAAAGTTGTAATAATTAGATGATATGAAATGAAATGAGAATGGTTGTGAAAACAAACGAGGGCTAAATCCGATGTGCCTTGGTTCACATCAGATATTAAAAAAAAAAAAAAAAAAGAGAAAGGCCAGACATAGATATGGTTGGTTTGGTGATATCCCACAAAGAAGAAAGCATTTTTGTTTGATATCGAGCAAACTCAACTTCTCTGCCCAGCAAAATCAGCTCTTCTCCTCCTGTATTTTCATCTCCAAGATCTGGTAACTAGGCCATGGGGGTGTTTGTATATGGCCGGTCGCAAAAGGTACACACCCCCCCTCTCTCTCTCTCTCACAGTAGTTTTGGATGTTGTTCTAGAATCACTAATTTTTGGCTGAGCCTCTCAATGAAAGCACCAATTAATGTTAGGGACCTCTGTCAAGTCCTCAAACACTAAGGTCCTCTTGCTCGCCTCACCTTGTGATGACCGATTGCACCTTGTCTTCTTGCTTGGTCTTGGAATGATTATGGCAATGAAGGGTCCCTAGGTTAATGAAGGTTTGGTATTTAGTGGTGGAAAATATTATTGTAGTAGTGATGATGTATTAGGGTGATCTAAGAGATGAACTTGTGAGTATGATGCAAAGTGGCACAGCTTGATGTTATTCCTTGATGGTGGCGCCACTTGGGTGGTGATTAGGGTATGGATGTGAAGTGAAGCTAGGGTTTAGAAGATGAAAGATGATATCCTAAATGTAGGAGGTGATTAGGTTGGTTAGGATTTTCGGCTAGGTCAAATATGGAAGGGATTTGGTGGTTTGAATGAGGCTAAGGTTGGTTTCTTGAATTTAGGGATTTAAGAATGGAAGATAGGGTTTGGATCCTAGATTATAGGAGTTGCTTATGAAAGATAAGGTTTGAGGTCCTAAATTATAGGACTTGCTTATGGAGGCTAGGGTTTTCGGCTATGGCAATTGTATGGAGGCTAGGGTTTTCGGCCATGGCAATTGGTGATAGATGAAGGGTTACTTTTAGGAAAGATGATAATGTGAAGAATCAAGAATAAAAAGGGTGAGGTTAAGATATGTTTGATATGCAAGAAAGTGCAAGAAAATATATGAACATGCAAGAAAATATATGAATAAGGATAGATAATTGGATGGAAAATGGAGAAATACTCATAAGATAATAATATAATCACTACATATTCACAAATTGCAAGGTGATGTCTCTTTCCTTAGGATTCACGAATTTCACCCAAGAAGCCTAAGTGCAAAAGCACCGAAAAATGTTAAGAACAATTCAAACCGTCCACAAAGGAATTAGCCAAAAGATACAAATGAAATGTCAAAAAGACTTATTTAAAGCAATAACATAGGAGGAAAAATCCTAAAAGGTCCCCTTTCAAATATGTCTTGGGTGGGCCCCATGATGGGCTTATGGCATGGGTTGGCCCCTGGTTGGCCTTGGCTGGCCCATGGCATGGTTGGCAGCTTGGCCGTGGGCCACTTTCTTTGGGGTCTTGACATTCCCCCTCCCTTCAAGAATCAATTAGGAAAATCTCAATGCCATCTCATCATATTCCTCCCAAGAAGTCTTTTCCATTGGCACTCCTTGCCATTGTATCAACACTTGCCACACCTTCCTCCTACTCATTTCCCTTTTGACCACTTACTCTAGTGCTTCCCTTGGTTGCAAGAGCAGTCTTCCCTCTTCATCAAAGGTAGGCAACTCCTCAATGATGAGCCTAGTGTCCCCAACCCGCTTCTTTAGCACTAACACATGAAAGGCCGGATGTAGCTTGGATGTTGGAGGAAGTTCCAACTTATAAGCCACTTCTCCCAAATTTTCTAGCATCTTAAAAGGCCCATGATACCTCTTGGACAGCTTCAAACTAAGCTTCTTCCTCAAGGTCTTTTGCCCATATGGTTGTAGCTTCAAGTACACTTAGTCTCCCACTTCAAAGGCAATACACACCTCCCTTGGTCGTAGTACTTCTTCATTCTCTCTTGAGCTCTCTTGAGCTCCCTCTTCACCTTCACTAGAATCTCATCTTTAGTAATCAACTCTTTCTCCACTTCATCATTCTTAGCCATCCCCATTTCATAATTCACTAAAGTGGGTGGTGGTCTTCCATAAACAACCTCAAAAGGACTCAATTGAATGGAAGAGTGAAATGTTGTATTATACCAATACTCGGCCATGTGAGATAATCACCCCACTTCACTTGCTCTTCATGACAAAAGCTTCTCAAAGCTTGCTCAAGTGTCCTATTCACCACCTCGGTTTGCCCATCGGTTTGAGGATGGTAAGTGGAACTTGCCTTCAACTTACTCCCTTGCAACTCAAATAGCTCCTTCCAAAAGGTGCTCATAAACACCCTATCCCAATCGGTCACGATGCTCTTCGGAAACTCATGTAACTTCACCATATTATTAATGAAAGCCTTGGCTACACTCTTGGCCGTGTAAGGATGCTTGGGAGGAACAAAGTGAGCATACTTGCTAAGTTGATCCACCACCACTAAAATCACCTCATGGCCACTACTAGTAGAGTGTCCCTCTACAAAGTTCATTGTCAAGTCCTCCCAAATTAAGTTTGGAATTGGCAATGGTTGTAAGAGGCCGATTGGTGGTCTTGTGTCGTACTTGACCTTTTGGCACACATCACATTCGGCCACTAGCTTCTTTTCCTCTTTCTGAAGCCCCTCCCAATAGAAGAAGTGCTTCACCCTTATGTAAGTTCTTAACCACCCCGAATGCACTCCTTCTTTACTATTGTGGAAGTGATAAAAAATCTCCTTAAATTTTAGAACATTAGGCACATAAACATAGTCTTTGTAGTAGATAAAACCATCCCTCACCTTGAAGCTGACTATCCCTTCTTTTTGTGCTTCCAAAATTTCAATAATCTTAAGGGCTCTCACATCGATTCTTGTAGCTTCTTGGATCTTGTCCCAAACTCTTCATTCCGCCCCACTCAAGGCCATCATAGAGGATTCATCCTCCTCATACACAACCCACAAAAGTGACCTCCCTTCTCTTCTACTCGATGCATCGACCACATTGTTCTCTTTACTCGGTTGGTAAACAATCTCATACTCAAAGCCAAGTAGCTTGAAAATGAACTTTTGTTGCTCAGGAGTGACAATCTTTTGTTGTAGGAGGTGCTTCAAAGCTTGTTGGTCAGTCACAATAGTAAACTTGCGGCCCAAAAGATAAGGCCGCCACATATTCACAGCATTCACAACCGCCAACATCTCTCTTGCATAGGTGCTCCACGCCTTCCTCATTGGCCCAAGTGCCTTGGAAATAAAGGCCAATGGTCACTTCTCTTGCACCAAAACAACACCTATTAATTCTCCACTCGCATCCGTATACACCTCAAATGGCTTCTAAAAGTTGGGCAATGCAAACACGAGGATCACAGTCATAGCCCTCTTCAAATTCTCAAAGGCTTCCCTTGCTTCTTGTGTCCACTCAAAATTGTCCTTCTTGAGCAAGGAAGTGAGTGGCTTGGCAATGAGATCATAGTTCTGCATAAATCTTCTATAATACCTGATCAAGCCCAAGAAACCCCTCAAAGCCGAAACATCCTTAGGCAATGGCCAATCCACCATGGCCTCAATCTTCCTTTGATCAACCCTTACCCCTTCTCACAAGATAAAGTGACCAAGATACTCTAATTCTTTTTCCATAAAGGAAAATTTGGAAGCCTTTATAAAAAAATGGTGTTCTTCCAAAATCATCATCACAATCTTCAAGTGCTCTTTTTGTTCTTCAATAGACTTGGAGTAGACCAAGATGTTATCAAAGAGACTAATACAAACTTCCTGAAAAGTGGCTGAAAGATTGTGTTCATGGAGGCTTGAAAAGTGGAGGGGGCATTGCACAGCCCAAATGGCATCAGTAGGTACTCAAAGTACCCAGAATGAGTCCTATATGTCGTATTGTGAACGTCTTCTTCCCTCATACAGATTTGGTGATAACCGGCCCGTAAGTCAAGCTTGGAGAAGACCTTAGCCCTATGTAACTCATCCAACATCTTATCAACTGTTGGTGTAGGAAATCTATCCTTTACCGTTGCTTCATTTAAGGCCCTATAATCCATGCAAAACCACCACGATCCATCCTTCTTCCTCACTAGCAAAATTGGAGAAGAAAATGGACTAGTGCTTGGCCTAATCAACCCACTCTTCAACATCTCATCCACTTGCCTCTCAATCTCCCCTTTTTGAAAGTGAGCATACCGGTAAGGAGGCACATTCACCGGTTTCTTCTCATCCACCAAAACAATGCAATGATCAAATGACCTAGAAGGTGGCAAGGTAGTGAGCACCTCTAGAACTCCTCTATGGTCCTCCAAGACCTCTCTAACCTCATTGGGCAGCAATTGCAACTCATCTTGCTTGCCCCTTCTTCTTTCTTTCCATCTCAAAAACAAAGTCTTCATTGGCCACCATAATGGCAAAGCAATGTGCCCGCCTTTGCATAATTTTTTGAACATAATGGCCTCACAAGACTTGACTTCCTTAGCCGCCAAAGCTATCAAAACTCTCTTCTTGGACCCGAGCTTGAATTCCATAGTCATATTGTAGTAATCATGCACTACCCTTCCAAGGCATTTGGGCCATGCATTGTCCAAGACCACATCAAGCCCCACCAATGAAAGAACATGTAGATCGGCAACAATTCTCACCCTTGGAAATTCATGTTCACTTCTCTCACTAGCCCTTCACACTTTAACTTGTTCCCATTAGCAACTTTGACTTCAAATGGCTCAATAAACAACCGATTTCAATCCAACTTTGGTGATAATTTTGGAATTGATGAAGTTGTGTGTAGAACCACTATCCACCAACAAGGTGACTTCAAATGTCCCAATCCATACCTCACTCTCATAGAAGTAGGTTTTTGGACCCCCAACATGGCATTAAGGGACAATTCAGCCTCCTCTTATTTCTCACTAGATTTGGCCTCTTCATGATCGGACTCTTGGCTTGATGATTCATCATGGTAACCCTCACCATCCTCACTATCTTCCTCATCAAGCAATACAAAGGCTTGACTTGATTTACACTTGTGCTTTCTACTCCACTTCTCACCACATTTGAAACTTAGTCTCTTCTTGATTCTCTCTTGGAGCTCCTCCCTTGAAAGTTTTTTCACTTCAAATGGCTTGGACTTAGAAACACCCCCATGTCCTCCTTGTCTTTCCAAGGAACTTTAGTTTGCAAGGGTTTAGAAAACTTACTCCCCATGTCCTTAGATTTTAGCCTTTCCATAGTAGTGCTTTCTTTTAGGATCTCCGCCATCCTCATCACCACTTGGAGCCTTATAGGTTGGTTCAATGTAATATCCTTGGCTAGCCAAGGCTTCAAACCATCCACAAAAGTGCCCACAAGTGCCTTTCCAGACTAACCTCTCACCATAGTTTGTGCCTAAAGTCTTCAATGTAAGTGTGCACTTTTCCTTTTTGCCTCAACTTACCAAGTTGGCCATGGTGATTGACAATCGGTGATGGGCCAAATTGCATAAGAAACTCCTTCTCAAAGGCCGTCCATCCCAGCCTTCTTCTTTCATTCTCATATTGATCACGGATCCACCTCCACCACTTGTTAGCCTTCCCTTCCAAGTAGAAGCATGTCATTGACACCCTTTCCTCTCTAGGAATCTCATAGGAATGGAAATAGTGATTCACCTTGTCCAACCACTCATATGGATCTCCCCCACTATACTTAGGGAAGTCTACCTTAGTTCTCTTAGGTCTCCGATCATAAGCTCGGTTTCCTTTTCTCTCCTCATGGTACCCATCATCATATTGTCTTCCATGGTGGCCTTTACCCCTTTCTTGTTGGTGCCTTCTTCTATCAAAGTAATCACTTCGGCCATAAGGTCTTCCCACCTCATGATTATACTCGGCCTCATAGTCTTTCTCTTCTTCTTGATGTTCAAACCTCACATCTTGAGGTTCTTTTCTCACACTAGGGCTCTTGGTACATTGGTCTTCATTTCGGATCCACCTTTCTATGGCAACATGCTCATTCTCAACTCTTCCCCCTCTTCGAAACTCGGCTCTTGGTGGCTCTTGCATAAACTCCGTCACACTTGTCTCAACACCATCAACAAAAACATCTTGTCTTTCCCCATTCGGATTCGGAAGTGGCCCATGGCCATTCCTTTCAACAACTCTTCTTTCAAGCCTCTCAATACTTGCATTGGTTTCTCTTCTCATGGCTTCGATGGCTCTTTGGTTCACTTCAATATCTCGGCATGTGGCATTCAAGGCCATCCTTAATTCGGCCATAGTGGTAGTGACCTCATCAAGGACATTAGTGAGCCTTGTGGTATGCCCTTCAAGTGTCTCATTGCACTCCCGATTGGAACTTTGTTGTCTCGTGGCTTCATGAGTGCCCTCTTGCATTGTTGCTTCAAAGTCTTGACCCAAAAACAACTTGCAAACTGAAACTTGCAAACTTGGACTACAACTTTGGACCTCTTGAACACTTGCAACAAGCTTCAAAAGTCTAACCTCGGGTCCTCCACCTTCTTGGGTGGCCGACCACTACAACATAACTACTCCGACCTCCTCCTCACCCCCCAACTGCAAGTTTCACAAGAACACAATATGAAACCCAGGAGGGGTTCCCCAATCCAATCACAAAGTTCAAAGTTAACATGTCGTTTACCTAAAAAAGAAGTGAGAACTCCTTTAGAATCACCAAGCAAGTTTGAGCCTCTCAATGAAAGCACTAATTAATGTTAGGGACCTTGGTCAAGTCTCCAAACACTAAGGTCTTCTAGCTCGCCTCTCCTTGTGATAACCGATTGCACCTTGTCTTCTTGCTTGGTCTTGGAATGATTATGGCAATGAATGGTTTTTAGGTTAATGGAGGTTTGATTTTTATTGGTGAAAAAGATGATTGTAGTGGTAATGATGTATTAGGGTGATCTAAGAGATGAACTTGTGAGTATGATGCAATGTGGCACGGCTTGATGTTGTTCCTTGATGGTGGTGCGACTTGGGTGGTGATTAGGGTTTGGAAGATGGAACATGATATCCTAAAATGTAGGAGGTGATTAGGTTGGCTAGGTCAAATATGGAAGATATTTGGTGGTTTGGATGAGGCTAAGGTTGGTTCCTTGAATTTAGGGATTCAAGAATGGAAGATAAGGTTTAGATCCTAGATTATAGGAGTTGCTTATGGAAGATAGGGTTGGGGTCCTAAATTATAGGACTTGCTTATGGAGGCTAGGGTTTTTGACTATGGCAATTGGTGATGGATGAAGGGTTATTTTTAGGAAAGGTGATATGTGAAGAATCAAGAATATGAAAGGTGAGGTTAGGATATATTTGATATGCAAGAAAGTGCAAGAAAATATATGAACTATATTTGATATGCAAGAAAGTGCAAGAAAATATATGAACATGCAAGAAAATATATGAACAAGGATAGATAATTGGATGAAAAATGGAGAACTACTCATAAGATAATAATGGAATCACCACCTATTCACTAATTACAATGTGATGTCCCTCTCCTTAGGATTTTTGAATTTCACCCAAGAAGCCCAAGTGTAAAAGTATTGAAAAATGTTAAGAACAACCCAAACCGTCCACAAAGGAAATTAGCCAAAATATATAAATGAAATGTCTAAAAGACTTATTTAAAGCAATAACATAGGAGGAAAAATCTTAAAAGGTCCCCTTTCAAATATGTCTTGGGTGGACCCCATGATGGGCTCGTGGCATGGGTTGGCCCGTGGTTGGCCTTGGCTGGCCCATGGCATGGTTGGCAGCTTGGTCGTGAGCCATTTTCCTTGGGGTCTTGACACCAGTACCACATGCATGGTTACCACCTTTTGTTTCTCGGCCATATGCTAACCCATATCCAAGCCACAACTAGGTGATGCGTTGGACTTGTAGATATTGTACTTTAAGCATATACAATGTTGTTATTATTTTTTTTAATGACCCTTATTGTGGTAAATTGCAGCAAAACTCATAGTACCCACTACCAATTACTTGTTGTTCCTCATCCAGATGCCAACTCATATCCATGGAGTAACTAGGTGATGCATATTATAGATACTGGGAGTTCAAGAAGATTGAGTGTTATGTTGAAGATGTTATTGTTAGATACTGGGCGTTTAGGATTATGTTGTATTATGGTCAAGACTTTGTTGTTGTATTATTTAGAAAAATTGTTGTTTATTTAGTTATCTGGTGTTCTGTTGAAAATGAAACTCATGTGCATGATAATTAGCTATGTTATGTTGAATTAACAACAGTTTTGGACAGATTTTGGTTGATTGTAATTTTGGATAGGTTGTGCTTGTAACTTTGGGTAGATTTTGGATTGTTATAATTTTGGACAGATTTTGGTTATTGTAATTCACAAATAGATCTTGGCTTATAATTCTGGACAGGTTTTGATTATTATAATTCTGGACAGATTTATAGTGGAAGTTTTATTTGTTTAATGGGTCATATGAATTAGTTTAAAAAAAAAAACATTATTACATTCTAAAAGCCAGCTCTCCACATTTAAAAAAGACATTTGTTGAATGAACAATTACATTTCAAAATGTCTTATAAACATTAAAACATTACAACATTTTGGCTTGATATACAAAAAATACTTACAAACAACCTAATAACCATATTTTAGCATTGGCCAACATATCTTATTGTTTCTCAGATACAAATAATTCCAGTACAAATCACAACAAAACTAAATCATGACAAAACTAAAGCTTTTAAGGTTCCCTTATACTTCTTTGCCATGAATTTACTTTGGCTTGTTCAGTCAATACACGTTCAACATTTATCCTGTCATACATTTCTTGATCTAACTCCAACATAATCTTATAGCAAGTGTTTTGTTCTATTTCAATATTAATCAATTCAAAAAATCCATATTATTTGTTGAACCGGAATGAGTTTCTAGGCCTTTGATACTGCTTAATTCTAGTTGTGGAACTGCCACAACAATATGTAAAAAAAAAAAAAAAAACTTGTAAGTGAATAACATGGTGCAGACTTCTAAGAACAAACTTTAAGTAGCAGCAACTATGGTAAATAATAAAAGTGTCAAAATAGAAAACATTTGTTCCTAGAATCTATAACACTAACAATACATGCGCGCACTACTAGAGTCTAGCATAGACAAAATTTAATTATATTTTAGGCGCTTCTAACAACCAATTGGAACAAACAGAGCCACCAAATCAACCACAAATAGATCTCAACCACCAAGTTGTATGATAGCAACATATGGCCAATCAGTCATTTCTTGTAGTCAAATCATTATATGGAAAGGATATACAAAAGAATCGATCCAAATTCAAAGCCCAACTTTTGAAAATCTTCATTGTATTTAAAATATGGTAGAATGGAGAAACAATTATAGTCAAAGAAGACATAGAAACAGTTACTCCCAAACAAGTTGTGTCCCACAGGTTAGCAAGTTTTTAATGATATGAATCCAACATTACCATATCAGAGCAAGATATGACATGCTTGTTGACATGCATTTCTATTATGATTTGTTGAACATCATATTAATGGTTTAGTCTAGCATCTTAACATATATGCCCTACCAATATTGAGAATGGAAAGAATAAGTTGTTCTAGCACCAAGAATGATCAACTATGCATGGCCGGAAATTTAGACTATCAACTAAAATAAAAGTATGCTTGTAACAAAGTTCATACTTCAGATGCTTACTAGTTACTACAGAATAAAAAACCAAAAGAAAAAGATTTGCTTTCCTATCTACAAGAAAGGGGCATCCATAGTGGACACCCATTCCCCTTCTCTTGGGGTTATGAAGTGGCTTAAAAGCCACTTCATGAGCCTTAATGGCTGGCCCTTAATAGTAGGGCTGCTTCCCGCATGGTGCGGGGCCGGGGGTACCCTTCCCAACACTCGCCCCGCACCATGCAGGACCCCCGGGAGGTGGGGGCAGGGGAAAAAACCCCATCTACCCTGCCCCCCGCCTAGGCCCACATTGTGTCTAAAAAAATTTTTTTGGTCTAAAAATATTTTTTTTAGACCCAAATTATAAATTAAAATTTATAAATACAAAAAGAACTTAAACTCATTACAGTTAGATTTTGGATTGTTTTGGCTTCCTAGACCAACCTTTATATAAGAGGCCAAGACAATACAATAGTCATCCTTAAGTAATGTGGGACTTACTATAAAAGTTGGCTTAGGAGGCCAAGACAATTCAATGACTTGAATATAATTTCAAGTTTTTAAGAAATTGTATATATCTATATACAATATATTATTTATATATATAAATATAAAAAAAATTATATATGTGGAGCGTTGCGGGGGGCGGGGCCCCGCTGGGGTCATCCCACCCCCCACCCCCGCTAGTCCTTCTTCATGCCAGGGGGCGGGGTAGTGGGGTACAGGGCCCCACTGCCCACCCCTACTTAATAGCCAGTCGGGAGTTACACTTAGATGACTTACTTGCATCACAAACAAGTTCTCTCTCTCAAATGGTTCTCTCTTGTCCCGGCATCTAGGCTATGGATTATGTGAGTGTTGCTCTGATATATTACCACGTAGCACACTCAACCATGTCTGGGAGGATTTCAGATGAACAACAATGATGACAGAGAATCTATGCAACAATTGCACTAGATCTACGGGTAATATCGCTTCCGCTACGTATTTTGATCTAGTATTTCTAACATAGGTATCATAGCGTGATTGGTTGTTTTCAATTTATATTTTATTTTGCGTGTGGTGATTTTTTTTGTGATGAGGGAATTTTTTTTCCTGTAACTACGGTTGGCTGCAGCTCGAATAATGAACCAATCGTGCTTGCAAAATCTTGATTATGAGACATCAGCGTGCATAGCACCCAGGTTTTGCGAGCATTGAAAGAGGCAGTTACGCACACCGCATGGGTGTTGTGTCATGTTTATTGCCTCGGTGCAGCAACCACTCCAAAGAGCAGCGCCTTGTGCCTGAAGGGCTACAGCAGATTCGTGTATTAGGCCACACAAAGAGCTACGTGCTCTACCGTTGGTGGCTGCCGTGCATCGTTAATGCAACCACAAGATCGCTACACAGGCAGCGACTGTGGCCACATACAAAGCACTACGGGGACTCGTGTACTTGAAGATGTTGCACACATTAATGCCGGGAGCGCCTTAGGTAGAAGAGTGTACTAGTGGTGCAGTGCTTGCCTCGATGATGCTCTTTGTTTTTTTAGAGTTGTGCAATCGGTGATGCCCTCTCGAAACAGGGTAGTGGTGCACCACTAGCACTATTGCGCAAGGAGATACACGTACTACAACTGTTGCTCACAGTGCATCGCGCACCCATGAGAGTGTAGCGAGCATTGCAGCGTGGGCATACCAGCTAGGTGCTACGCTACCCATGGTGTTGCGCACACCAGCTGGGTCATCGCCCATGGCGCAGCCTGCACGATGCATCTCACACAGATGCCTTTGTAATATTGCCAAGGGTGCAACGCTGACTGCCAGGGAGAGGCGGTGCCAGCGTGGATCACCTAGCACCAACTAGGTGTATCATTTGGTGCATCGCGTTGCGATTGTGTGCAGTGTAGCCTACGGCACAATTGTTGGATACTACGTGCCCATGGTGTTGCAAGCACAGGCAGCGCAAGTGCAACGATGCTCCCTGTGCTACGTTGAGCTTCATGCACTAGGCCAATGCAGCGTGCTCTATTGCTGAGCTGCAAGCACCAGGCTGGTGTAGTGAGGCAGCGCGCCATGATCCTCTGTTGTTGCTAGGAGGTGCAGCCGTGACCTAGAAATTTTTTTTCCCTTCCATTACATTGAACAATAACTGAACAGATGAGGAAGAAGAATAGTTTTTTTTTTTATCTCTTGTGATGAATTAGGATGAATTGGGTTGTGGGTTACAAAACGATTTGGGCTGACATTTTCTATTTGGTTAAGATGGATTTGGGCCATTGTTTTTGGTGATGGGAGCCGGGCCTGTGTAGTTGCTAGGCATCTAGTTCGCCAGCTCGTGGGCTTTCTTGAGGTGAACTGGGCTGCAAGCCTGGTCATCGGCCTGCTGGCTGTGAGAGAGTCCGCACAGCCCATCCAAAAGTTTTATATTCTTTTTGGGTCATTAAGGGAAAAAAAAGTTCTATGTGGTATTTTGAACCCAAGATTTCATACACAAGGGCAATGAGCTCAACCATTGGGCTATAGTTTATTGTTGGTATGTTTGTTGATTTTATTTAAATCAATATGAAATTACGGCACATGAGTAGTTTTTCATAGAAACCTCTAAAAGATCTAGAGTAAAATTGGAAATACGCAAAGGACGCATGCACTACAATTTTTCATAGAAGTTGATGAGATCAACTATCAGATAGAACTAAATCACTATTATGCATTTGAGAATCTTGTGGGTAATAACGAAAGTTGTGCCTTTTTTTTGTAACGCAAAGATTAATTACTCTTATATTTGAGGTTGATCACTATAATCTTGAAACAACTTAGATTAACTCACAGATAAGCACATACTCTCTAAAACTTGTCAGTATGTCTGGCAAGTAAGAACATTAAAATATGAGTGTGCAGGAGTGTTGTGGACATTCTTGATTGACACATTCATTTTAAAAGTTTTATCAGTGCATCTTTATGTGGTATTAACCTTGGTAATCTGGTTAAGTTTTCTTTTTTTCAAGCGAGAACAAATAGGTTCTTACAGATATATAAACTTCGGAGCACCTCTTGAGAGTAATGTAATACCAAGCACTTTGGAGGTTTGCATGGTAACTGTGGCAAAAGTTTGAATAATTAGGTGTGACTTAATTAAGCCTAAAAATCGCTAAAGTTGCACTGATGCAAGATAGATTTTAGACTAAGATAATTTCTCGCAATTTTTTTTCCTCTCCTATAGTGGAATCGGGAATATGAAAAATATTGAGTAAGTGAAAAATAGGGATATCGCTAGTTAGTTGCTAAAACGTCATATACTACATTTATTGCACAAGGAGATTTTTTGGCAGTTTTAACGTGATATTGTTGAAATCTAATCCTAATTTGATTTAAGACTCATTGAAAATAGTGGTGTTAGTGAGAATTTCTAGAGGTTAGAAGTTGGATGGTCACTTAGTGACTCAGTGATATTATTTCTCGGATGGAGAGATGGTATACTAAAATGTGTCGTGGAGGTATAGGATGATGAGAGTGAAGCTTGAGAAATTGACTATTTTCTTTCTAATGAGATCCCTCTACTTTATTTAGAATAGTCAAAGAAAAAAGGAAATATGAGCATTTTTTAAGTGAAAGTTCCTATACATGCACACTAAGGATATGGAATAATAAAAAATATTGTTTCATCATATAAATGTGATTTTAATTTTTTTTAAGGAAAATATATTTTTCAATTAAAATATTTTTTCAAAATCGCAATCGTATAAGTTATATGATGAGAACAATTATCTTGCAGTTTAATGACTTGCTGAGAATGGAGTTATAAATGAATTATGGCGAAAAAGAAGTTATTACATCACACTTGGGTTGATGTAATATAGGGTTGCGACCTTAATTCTGACTTGTCATCCTTAGATCAAATTCATTCGACTTTTAAGAAAGGCTGAGTGACTATTTTGTACAAACGTGAATTCTATTAAAAATCTAGAGGATCTTAGTTTGATAATTTTTTGGTTGAGTCAAGAAAACTACTCGTATTTTCGACGAGGGTGGGAATCGTGGATTTTTTTGTAACACTTATTTTTTTAGGAAAGAACGTTTCATTGCGTTTAATTCCACATTACCTTAACCTTAATATTTTCATTTTTTTTTTATTTTTATAAAATTTCGCTGAAAAATAGTGAGAGTAATTCAACAAGTAGTGTGAGTATACTTTTGAGTGATGGTGTACTACTAGTGATAGTGACTCTCAAAATTCATAGAATATAAAGATCCTTATAAATAATGTGATAGTTTTATATCAGTATTCTCTAATCATTTAGAGACTAGAAGAGAATATTTGTAATATGGATCCATTAAAGGTATTGAATTAACATAGTAGGAATCCCAATATAGAATCTTAAATTCACTTCACTTAAATGATCCAACCTAGGGTTGTTGATCTAATTGATAGAGGAAAAGTGGAGTTGATAGAGGTATAGATCTATCTCTGGGCACTAATTGAGTTGCATTTAGATAACCATTGATCGCACATTTATTTGAACTTTTCTTGAAAGAGTCAAATAGTTGATTCTCATAGGAGAATTAGATGCTTAGCTTTCTGTGATGTTTAGGCATAAAGCACTGGAGCACATGATTGTTGCTTGTACCATTTTGGTACAAAAAGCAAATGAATGTTGTTGATAATGTTTACATGCGGCGTAAACGAACTATTTATTCAAAGATACCCAATGTACCTAGTCCTTTTTTAATTAACGACCTATTGAATAAAATGAGATTCTTTGAACGCTATTGACAATTTTTATGACTTCACATCTTTTAAGACTGTGTATAAGAAAACAGTTTCTATGAGCTCTTGTTCAAAATGCATAGAATTAATGAGATGAAAAATATCAACGAATTTAGTTTTTCCTATACTATTTGGTGTTTCCATTATGGTTTGCTCATGGGAGTTAAAGGTTGAGAATTTGTTAGAGGGTAAATATGGCTTACTTGATTAAGTGAGTTTGTGATGTGATTTGAAAAAGTCATTAACAGTAATGACTAGACTGTTATGATTATCCTTAGGGGCAAAAAGCCCTAATTGCTTTACCCTTAATGAAAAATAAATATTAGTTATCTCACATGTTGTTGAGTACAAGAGATTCATATGAAACCTTGAAGTCACAAATTAAGTTTGTTGAATGAGATTTGTGGTTATATTGTAGATTCTTAAAAGTCACAGTTGGACTTGCTGACTAAAATCTAAGGTTTATATTGTGAGTTTGACCTTAAATGAGATTCACGATGAGTCGTCACTGACTTCATGGTTATGCCAAGGACTTTTATATATAAAAGTAGAGTCTCTTGGTAGGAGCATGTTTTAGAAAGTTACTACACATGAGAATGTGCATAGAGAGAAATGGTTCTAAAACATGACTTGAGAATTGTGGTTTGATTATTTTTAGTTGAACATTTGATTTCTCTCTGTCATCGTATTGTTTGTCGTGCACGTGATAATGATGTATTTTATGATCATGTGGCATGATTAGAAGCATTTTAGAAATATTTTTGGTATGCACACACATTCACAATAAATTTGGTAGTTATGTTGAAAAATGTATGTCGACAGGCTTAGATCGGCTCACTCACACGAGCGATTACCTTTGGTGCTACAAAGGGTAGCGAGCAAAGATGAGACAATGTATCACTCAATACTTGTCCAAATAAGGATAAGTTGTAACACACAAAATATATGTTACTTTAGTGGGAGCTAAGATGAGGTCCATCATGTTTAAAAGGACCGTGCATGGTTACCCACAATCTATGTAACCTGTGGTTTAGTCAGATGTGAGATCTTCTTTGGCGTTTTGGATAGCGAGCAAATAGAGAGATTCAGGTTAGGTGTTGAGATAGTGACTAGACTAAAATCTGTACAGTGAATTGAGATTAGATATATACTCTTTCTTTGAAAAGAGAACTCCACCGTAACATGTGCTCTTGTGACAAACAGTAGAGGTAAGTGAATGGATCCCTGCTTTCTCACCGTGTGAGTCTTGTAGGTCATAATTAATGACCTTAATTTATTTATGTCCTTATGAGACTTTTGACTATGTCACGAGGTTAATGTTGTAGTGTCTACTACTTTAGCATGTTATCTATGACCATGAACTGACTATGATACGGTCTAAAGAGATATTGCTGAGAAAGCGACTGAACTAAAACTAAATGACATGATGGCAAATAGAAGACTATTTGGTAACACATCGATAATGATGTGTACTCACTACCGACAAGTTATGTTGCTTCTTGGGAGTTGCAACATAGCTGTGAGTATATTATGTATTATGGAGATTGAACATTGCTCTGAGTCATTTAGACTCGAGAGGGACTATGGATGCTTAGTCTAATGTGACTAAATGAGTCGGGGCATAATGAGATACTTTTAGGGATGTTGCTATGTTAGTCTTCTATGAGAGAGATTTGGTATAGTGCTCATATTTTTCTTTTACAGTTGTGCTCGATGGTCGCACGACCTATTTGTTAAGTATGAACAAGATTGAGAACATATTGAGAGATGCAGACTTGGGGTTTTGCTCATTATGTGCAAGTGTGAGATGTAAGAAATGGGCACCCTAAATTAATTTTTAGTTTTCGGATTGGACTATGGATGATGAGATTCATGAACGAGTTTGGAGGATGGGGTTGTGATTTGTTTGCTGTGGGGATATTTGTGTGAGTTTGTGATGATATTTGGTGGTATTTGTGATGTAAAATTGTAAATCTAGAGTTTAATTTGAAATCCTAAATTAGTTTAAGGGTTTCAATATTAGGTTGTCGCTCTTGCCAACCCTAAATTAAATTGAAACCCCTAATTTAATTTAGCAATCTGTTTTGGGGGTTTTAATACTGAAAGCCCCAAATTGTATTTAGGGATTTCTAATTGGTTTTCTTGTATTCTTTTCAGTTTTTATAGTCTCATTGGCATATGCCCAATCCTAGTGATCTCATCTTCAATCTCAATCTCATCTCGGTTTGTAATTTTAATTTTATAACTTTATCACATATCTATATAATGTTTATATTTATGATTTTTTTCTTATTTTGTTTTTGAGGTTTTATAGTCTCACATCCTCACTTGCCTAAGTTTCAATCCTAATCCCAAATTTCCAATGATCTAATCTAGAATCCTTGATAGTCTCATTTGGTTTGAACTTGTAGTTTATGTTTTTAACTTTTTTTTACATATGTATATATCATTATATTGTTTGTAATTCTAATTTGTTTTCCTATTAATGTTTTAGATTTTATAATCTCACAGTCTCATTTGCCCACCATCCCCAGATTCCACTCTCAGGACTGAAAGTCATCTTGCTAGTCTGCTAGATACAATTTCTAATATTGTAATATTATTCATTTCAATTATTTGACAATTTGTAATATTTTAGAATAATTTGTTATAGTTTTAGATTAATTTGTATTATTGTAATAGGTTAGATTATTTAGATTTTTATGTTTTATGCTTTAAACAACTTTTTTTTTATGTTAATTGTAAAATATAAATTTTCTTTTATTTTAAGATTTTTTATTTATTTTTATTTTTATTTTTTAAATCTAGAACCAAAATGGCCTAAGAAGAGGATCCAGGCCCATTTGCCCTGAACGGTGAACGAACCATGGCTCGAAATCCACCCCTTGTCACCTTTTCTATTGTCCATGTCGGTCATTTCATTCTTTCTATTTAATTTGAATTTAAATTCTCCTTTTTTTCCTCTTTTTTTGCGGAGCAGTTCGAGCACTGTTTTGAATTTCGTACCGTACCGATCGGTATGGTCGAAATTTTTCGTACCGACCGTTTGGCCGGTACAAGTACCATACCTGTTTCATACCGGTCCAAATACCGGCCATACCGGCTTAAATTTCAGCCTGTACCGACCTCAATTTCGGCCTATACCGGCCGATATTTAAGCCTTTGTTTTTTGTTTTCAAACTACAAGCTTATTTTTTAACCCTCAATTCATACTAGACTATTTATAATTTATATATATATGTATTTATATATAGACTATTATTTTATAATATAATTTATATATATATTTATATATATAATTTATTTATATATCGACTATCCCAAAACGTTATTCCGAAAAGCTATCCCGAAACAATATTGATATCGAAATATTTCATTTCTGTGCCTTTACTAGTACGACGTCCGGTACTATATTAAAAACATTGAGTTCAAGTCCACTCTTTGTTCCGATCCATTCCGGCCCAATTTTGGTATTTCGGTCCGGAATCAAGATGTCTGACAATTTGGTAATTTGTTTGAAGTGGTAGGATGAACTTGTAACTTTGAATTCTTTTTCAGTTTTTCTCCTTCCTTGTGAGCCTGCGATGAAGCAAATCAGTTTCACTTTCCCTCAATTTCCTAACCCCTAATTTCTCTCCTACCCTACGCCAGACACCTTCCGGCCTCCAGCCTTCCGCCACAAGCAGCAGCTCGTTGACTCAGTCCTCTCCGTCGCAGCTCCTCTTGCTCCACCGCAGGTCGTCGTTGATCTCCATTCCGCCGGTTCTTCTCGACTTCTCTCTCTCTCTCTCTCTCTCTCTCTCCCTCTGTGATGGCTTTATAAATCATTGGTTCTGTTTTGGATTTGTAAAATCTGTATGAGATGCTTGAAATTTCTTCAATTACGCCACCATAGTTCATACTTCATTACGTCCCCTAAATTCCTAATAGTTCATTACGTCTACAACTGTACAACTTCAACCTCGTTAATTCAGAGAGCATACTGCCAAGAATTTGTTATTTCTATTTTTTTTAATTCTGTAGTATAACTCTAATCTGTGCTATTTGATTCTCTTTTAACAGCATAGCCTTCCTATTTAATCATTATTCTATCATCATTCCAGTTTTAATAGTGATATTTTAGGATTATGTAATTTGATGATAATGTGGATGGTTGTTGTTGACACGCATAATTAAGTTGAGACATTAAAATTACAAGATGTAGAGATTACCTGCAAACAACAAAGGCTGTGAAAAGCCAATTGTTTCGAGGAGTGGCAGTAGCAGCACTAGTTTTCTTGGGTTTTACATATTTATCTCACCAACTCCATCGGAACCTTGAGTTGAAAAAAAGCAACCCCTGCCATGTCGATACATGTTTAATCCCCTTGAAACCATCCCAAGTACAATCTTTGAAGAAAAACATTATTTTTGCTTCTTCTACCCAAAAACCCTAACATCTTCAGCTACATTTTCAAATGTGATACCTTTAGAAAGATGCACTTTCAGCGCTTACAATTAGAGACACCATGTAAGTTATTTTCAAATAGCTCTTTCAATTCGTGGGGAGATAATGTTTAGGCTTTGAAGAGTTAATGGCCATGTTTACAGCCATTGAAGCAAGCCATTCCCCAGAGAAGATGTTCCTAGCCAAAATCAAGTGCTAACTTGTATTAATGTTATTTTGGAATATAGTTTTTCTATATGTATATAATTATTTATATATATATATATAAAATTTATCCATATAACAACTATCCCAAAATGGTACTCCGAAATGTACTGTGTAACGCCCGTCCTTATGGTGGGACTTTTTATAAAATATTTTTAGAAAGGACGACGGGAATTACCGTCCGATTTAAAAATTTTCACTTGCATACCCAGGGTGCAAGACTCCACGTTTATAAATTAAAATATGCTTTGACAATAAAAGAGGTTTACAGCGGAAAACATTAATGTTACAATTAAAGGCTACTCGTACGTTTAAAAACTCATGCCTAGACTTCCGTGCTCTTCCCCATGGGCTGTGTCCGTCCTGATCATGCAGTTCCTGTGGGGGGAGGGACATGCATAAAAACTAAAATGAGTCGAAGACTCGTAAACATTACTTCATACAGTTAAAATATAACAACATAGGTTTTCATTCATGCATTCATCATTCGTACATACTATTACGTGCATGCATACGTGCGTTCATTTGAAAATGTCACTGGACGGGGTTTTCCTCTTTTAAACATGGGCATCCTTTTCGTAAACCGTTTCTCCTGTCAGTGCCTTCATTTCTTCAAGAGTTCGTGCATACGTGCATTCTTTTGAAAACTTCACTGGACGGGATTTTTCCTTTCAAAAGGCTTTCCTTTCTTTAAAACGTGTCCCCCGTCAGTGCCTTCATTTCTAAAAGGTTCGTGCATTCGTGCGTTCGTGCGTTCGTACATGCATGCATACATCCATTCATTCTTATCACTTTCATAGGCCAGTACACACTGTTATATCCCGTGTGTTGGGGTTAGCGGTCTTCCTTTGGACCCAAATTCTGCCTGTGGCCACGGGTTTGGAATCCCTTTCATAGGAGGCAGCATTGGGTGCACTTCCAGTACTACTTACCTGGCATTGCAATCTGCCCATTCATTGGTACTCTTTTTCATTCATTCATGTGCCCGTTACGTATCCTCATACATTTCATGCTTTCATGTCTTTCTTTGCTTTTCATTCGTTCGTTCATGTCAGCTCGAAAAAATTGGAGCTTTCATTCAGTTCATTCTTTCCTTTAACAGTCCTTTCATGAGAAAACATTTCTTTTCATGGGAAAACATTGTTTGGGGCGTAAGCCCGAAAATCATCTTTTTTTTTTTTTTTTTTTTTTCAGTTCGTTTCAGTCCTATCATTTCTTTAACAGTTCGTTCGTGGAAAACTTTATTTAAGAACATACATGGGCTTAAATGTCAGCTTTCATGGCATCCATAAGCGTCACCTTGAACGTAGTCAATCATGGCATCCACGAGCATCACCTTGTGGCGCACATGAAAGCGTCGGTTCGTAGGATCCATGAAAGCGAATATGCCTTTCATGCATTTTCGTCAGTTTATGGATTTTCTTAGAAAATACATACAATAGATACAGCGTATAGTCATCCATTCACATGCGTACAATTAATACTTTGGTTGCGTAAAAAGGGAATGCCAAAAAGGGACCGTACATACTTATACCTTTGAACACTTAGCATTTTATTCCTTAAAGCGTCTTTCGTTTCTTTTCGTAAGCATCTTAAAGGAAAAACGTTTCTTGTATCTTGGAAAACTCTAGAAGAGTATGAACGTAATACTTACCTGGACTCCATGCTATTTCTATGTCATGCAGTCCATTCATGTGCTTGTCAGATGGCAACCTACATGCATACACATTCCTTAGCGTCATTTTCTATCGAATGCATAAGCAACTTAAACTAGAAGTAGAGCTACATATCACTTGGAACACTCTCCTTCTATCCCGTGTTCTTACGTGTTCCTTACTAAGTTAAAACCTTCGGGGACCCATTACGGTCACCCCATCTTCCAACTCATGTCTTGCCTCGAGTGCTCATCCACTAAAGTGAATCCATGATTCACCTTAGGATTAAGATACTAAGGCCTCTGTCTCATTCTTCTCATTAATCACATTCCGACGCATGACTCAGACTAACTAAGTCATGCATCCCTTCCCTAGACAGTACACTCGTCACTTTCTTCATGCATCATAGCCCTTACTAAATCCTCATTCTCATCCATACAAGTCACATGGCTCTAAGCCAACTCTGAGGTTTAAGCACCGTGTAACTGTGCTAATGACAGATTACCCATTACATATGGCGAATCCGTCCGACACACGTGTCTCACCATGTTACACATGTACCTTACCCCTTTATCACCTAAGATCAACATATAATATGTTGATCACCTGCTCGTAGGGACAAGAGCCATACTCCGATACCAACCTTCTTTTAACCCGGCTAGCATGACTCTTCATGCTACCTGTCCCTTTTGACAGTTCATCCCAACACTTAACACGACAAAACTCTATTCACAACTACACCTTATGTCACGTCACATAGCCCGAGATTGCTCCAGAGCTACACTGTGACCTTGTCGTGTTACCCAACATTTTGCTACGTCAACTCCTAACTCATCATGAGTACGATTCCTCACGTACTCCCGACACATCGTGACATCTTGTCACGTTCCCCTTACGCCATTCGTACCCTATCGCTTCACCACATGGCAAGCACGACTGTCAGTAACCACGTCACGAGGTGATGTTGCCCAGTCATGCTTCCGCTGCGTACTCTTACACTTATTCCGCTACTTCATCCATATTCTCAGCCGTAAGTCTAACACGGTGACACTTGTCACCTTAGACTACAGGCTTCACCTTAATTACTCCGGGACACTGTTCCACAGTTCCCGACACTACTCATCACGTTCCACGCCCATCAATCACACAACCATCCTTATCACTACGACACGCCACATGGCATATCGCTGCACCTCATGGAGTACATCACATGCGTACTCTCTTCTCACATTCTACGCCACATCATCACTATGGCGTACCCGCCATATAGTACATCACTTCACCACACAGAGTACACTCATCGTGTACTCGTCCCATTCCACATACACCACATCACCATTATGGCATACAGTCATATGGTACATCAATCCGCCATATGGAGTACATTCCATATGTACTCCCTTCATACACATCACGCCACATCACCATTATGACATATCTGCCACATGGTGCATCGTTCCACTATATGGACTTCATACACGTTACGCCACATCACCATTATGGCATACAACCATATGGTGCATCAATCCACCATACGGAGTACATTCCACATGTACTCCCTTCATACACATCACGCCATATCACCATTATGGCATATCTGCCATATGGTGCATCCCACCATCATACGGAGTACATTCCACATGTACTCCCTTCATACTCATCACGTCACACAGAGTACACTCAGCGTGTACTCTTCCTGTTCCACATATACCACGCCACATCACCATTATGGCATACACGCCATATGGTGCATCACTCCGCAACATGAAGTACATTCCACGTATACTTCCTTCATATACCATACGGCACACAGAGCACACTCATCGTGTACTCTTCCTGTTCCACATACACCACGCCACATCACCATTATGGCATACACGCTATATGGTGCGTCAATTCACCACATGGAGTACACTCCACGCGTACTCCTTTTACACGCACTACATCACAGAGTACACTCTACCTGTACTCATCTCGTTCCACCATATGCCAGGAGGGTATATTTTAATATACTCTCCTTCTCTCACACTACGCCACACACAGCGTGTACTCTTCCCATTCCGTTTACACCACGCCACCATTACAACACAGTCCACAGCACTACATAGCACACTTCCCAATTACACCCAACACTTCACAGCACACTACACGGCACCATACACCTCCATACAACACAGATATGCCCAACACTTCGTTACACAGCACCACATCACAACTACTTCACAAATACCAACAGCACAGTCCACAACCTAGTCAACTAATCAATATCTAACATAATTAAAAGGGATAGAGAGTTATACCATGGACGGGATAACCCGGGCGTTGCCCGTTGACCGTCACGGTCGATGAAGTCGGAAGGGTCGTTCGTGGCGGCTAACCCACGTACGGGAACCGTTTGGGCGCTTGGATAGCTAGGTGTGGTCTTGGAATGGCTCGTGATGGCGGTGAAAGGCGGTACACAGCGTATCTAGCCGTGTACAGTGGCGGTCAGTCACGCGCAGTGATTGTCCATCACGTGCAGTGGTTACCCACCACATAAAGTGGTGGTTTGGACCTAGGGCTCGGCTAAGGGAGGTGCGGTGGATCTCGTGGTGGCATCGAGGTGGTGCCACGGTGGCGGTTCAAGGCCGTGAAGTGGATGAGAGGCCGTGGGAGAGTGAGAGAGAGTGTGCATGCGTGGGTGGCAGATCGGGGCCGTAGGTGGTTGGGTTGGCTTGGTGGCGGCCTAAGGAGGCTCAAGGTGGCATTTACCAGCCGTGGGTGGCGGCGCACGACGGTGGAGGGGTGCAACCCGTGCGTTGGAGAGAGGGAGAAGTTGTGCATGAGTGAGAGGCTTGAGAGGGGTGGAGAGCTTGGCTGACTTGGAGGAGCTCGGGGAGGAGCCATGGTGTCGCTAGGTGGCCGTGGGTGCCGCGTACGGCGGCGTTAGAGGCCGCGCACGGTGAAGCCATGCGTGGGTCTCCTTGTGCTTGCGTGTGTGCGACGGAGGGGGAAGGTGGCTGCATGGGAGGTGCTGGTTTTGCTGGAGGGTGGTGGCCGGTGGCAAAGGAAGCTGCTGTGGAGGTGGTGGCACCGGAGGATGGCGCACGGCGGTGCTAAGGACCGCAAGCCCATTCGGGCTTTGCACTTCCAGCGGATAGGAAGAGGGAGCGTGAGGGAGAGGGGCTGGGCTAGGAGGCTCGCCGGAGTGGGAGCAAGCCGTTGGTGGTGGAGGTGACGATCACCGGCGCACGGCGGCGCCGGGCTGTGCATTGGAGGCTTCGGCGTGAAGAGAGAAGCCGTGTACTGCGTACGCTGGGGAAAGGGAGGAGAGAGAGAGAGTTGAGGGAAAAGTGAGGGGGTCTGGGTATTTAACCCAGTCCCTTCGTCCGGGGATCCACGTAATGATTTAACGATGGATTTCAAACACAGATTTAAAATGCATCAACTAATAACTTAATTAAAAGCGGTTAGAGGAATTAAGGTAGAATATTATTTTAAACTAACTTTAGTTTATAAAATAATATTTTTCATCATTAATAAAATGATGAAGTCTCACTTAACATATTAAAGAGAATAAAACCATTTAATTAATAAAAGCTTCCAACATAATTTAAATCTCATAATATCTTAAATGGTTGAAATCATTTTAATAATGATATTAAAATGATTTCTAGCAATTATAATATTTTTGGAGCTCTTCAAGAATATTATAATTGTCGTATTTAAAAACAAGCTTAGTTCAATAACACTGAAATACTCTTTATAAATATTTCCAGTATATTTAAAACACTGGGCGTGCCCTAGAAGTCACACGATATCTTTCGAAACACACCATCATGGTTCGGCACGCATAACATGGCTCGCAGTCGCTAGTGAGAAGGGCAGATGATCACAAAATCTCTGCCCTCGGGATTTGCTTACGTCAGAAAGACGGAACATACGTCAGAAAGAAGAAGCGTACGTAAGAAGGAAGGAGCAGGGTATCACATACTGGTACCGAAATATTTCGTTCTAGTACCTCAACCAGAATGGAATTCAAAACTTTGGTTTATATTGCTGGAATTTCTTTTGTAAAATATTGCCGGACACTTGAAGCATTATATTGCTGGAAAAAGCTTGGTTGGACAATCTCCTCTGTTTGAACAAGAAAAAGAGACAGGTAATTTAGGTTTTAGATATGATAGTTGGATACAAGAAAAGTTCGTACAAAGTTAAATTAATAACTTCTTAAAATCTTAGATATTTACCGTTAGATTCTCACTTAATCATTGAAAATATAAGCAAAAAACAATAATTTAGTTATAATGAATAATTTAATTATTATGCTATAATAATATACTGTCACATCTACTACCACTTCATTTCGCCCTTTACAATGCAACACATTGAACCAGCTGACTTGTTGTTCAACTGATATGCCCTCCCTTTGTAGTAAGTTAGTAACAAATGGGAGTGTGAGGTGGTGGGTTCTAACCCCCACAGAGGAGTCCTCTCTTTTTAGAAATAAGAAAAGAGAGATAGAGTTTATGGATCTACTCACCACAGATGGAGTCGTGGATCTAATTGCCATGGTGACGCCTATGTGCTATGGAAAGGATACAAAGTGATGGAGATAAGAGGAATGTTTGTCTTTACTTTGTTCTCATGAGATTGTAAGTGCCGTTTGGAAAATTCAAAAAGAAAAAAAAATGCAACACATTGAAGTGTCTAGGAAAATAGCACCATTGGCAATTTTGGTGTTTATTTGCTTCTCTAGCTTGAATTTATCTCTCTGTATGAATCTTCATTTGCAATTTCTTTCTAACATATTAAATAGTTGATTAAGGAGATATTCCTTTGAATTGCAGGATAATTTGAGTAGGAATCCTATTTGGTATCTTTCTTGGTGTTATAGAAAAGGTAAGAGACCATCCCTTTCGACTTTACAATATGTATCTTTGTCCTTCTCAGAAACTTTTCCCTCCAAATTACTTGTATTCTTTGTGCTCATTGTGTCCATATGGTTCTTTTGAGATGGTGTTGTTAGTCTGTCTGGGATCAGGGATGTACATGTCTCTGCACCTATAAAAATGCAAAGCCTTTTGTTTCTGTAATGATACTTAAGTAACATTGTGTCATGTGTGAGATAGCGTTTTTGTGTAGAAACTTTTCTAATGTACCCATTTTTTCTCCAGTAATTTGCCATGTCTAATTCTCGACAGATTTTTTTTATTGTTGGTCCTCGTAATTTACTGAATGTTTTTGTGGTCCAATTAACTTTGATATACCTGACAATGTTGAATAATTTAGTGGGGGCATGTCTTACATTCTGAAATTCTTGCACCTTACCTTGGATGGTGGTGGGTTTGTGAAAAACCAACCAATAAATATATATTGAATAACAAGGATGCTTATTGTCATGTAACCAAAAAGTTTTTAAATCTTTTCAAAGTATGGACACCATTGTCGTGTAATAAAAAATTTATTAAATCTTTTTAAAATAAGGACATGTATTATAGAATCACCTAATAATCACTCCCATATTGATTATCTACTTCTGTTTATATTTATTTTGGCGAAAAAATCAGGGGTAGATTAAAAACAGCATTACCGTAAGTACAAGTGATATATTTATAATCAAAGTCCCAACACTGCCCTTTTCAATCTGATAAATTCCAAACCAAAATACAAGGAGGCCTAAAACAACTATACCAACCAAAAATCCTCAGCCCTAAAGCATTCTCCAAAACCTCTCTCCTCTTTCTATTTCCTCCATTTCCTTAAAAATCATAGGGACCTCATTCTGCCATAGCTAGTGATTCCCTTTCTCTCTTTTGGCCGGTAAATTCCTCATTTATTTGTGAGCCTTTTTTTCAGGGTTTTTCCTCTTCATACCTTTCTCAAGGAAAAGGCGATCATGAAGTTAGTGATTTTGATTACACAAGTGATTTTCTCGTGAGCCTCGGTTTTCCAAACCGCTTCTCTTAACTGAATCTTTCTTCGGTTGGGTATCCGGATTTCATATCCGCATCTTCTGGATGCAGGTACTGTTATATAATGCAGCTACCAAGATTAATACTTGGTAACTGACTACAGTAACCGGGTTGACTTTTTTAAAAAAAAATCTGACTTACGATCATTTTGATGTTCCAAACAAGAGAGATTCTTCCACAGAGGAAAATAAAAAATAAACCCCGAGGAGTGAAAGCTAGCTATGATTTCATTCCCACATCCCTTTCTGCATATTCAATTTGAGATCTCGATCCTTCGTTCTAAGGTAGGCGTTCTATATTTTAAGGAAAAAAAACGCATTCCTTAGTTATAAAAAAAAAAAAAAAAGAAAAAAAAACACATTCCTTGAATCCTTTTATGCTTTCGAAACCCAAATCCGATTCCAGTTCTATTGAATCAGTTCTAGTTATCTTTCATTTGGTTTTTAATCTCATACATTGCGACATTTCGTTTCGCTAAATCTTTAACTTTTGGAGCTATGTCATTGTCTATTTTTCTACTTGTGCTCTGTTTGTTTGCCAAGGAAATGTTAGAAAGCACAAGAAACTTAGTTTTTTATCTTTTAGATTCCTAATTGTTTTACATGTTTTAACCCCTAGGGGTTGGCTCAAGTGGTAAAGGCCTTGGTCTTGGTGGTATGCTCCCTCCAGGTCAAAGGTTCAAATCCTCTTGGGTGCAAACAATTTCTAGGGGCCATCGGACTGGGGGAACTTTCCCTTGAATTACCTGAGGTGCACTTGCGGGAAACTCCTTGTAGAGGGCTTATGCACTCCCAGGATTAGTCGAGACTTTGTTCTCGGACACCCGGTGCCAATAAAATTGGGAACCTGATAAAGAAAGCAAAATCTCGACTGAACTGAGCCTGGCGCAGTTGGTTTGTTTAGCTAAGGATATAGTATCCAACAATTATTACTTATCAAAAAAAAAAAGTATCCAACAATTATTTTTCGTCTGTTCCTATATTATTGTCTGCCAAACAGAAAACTGCTTTATCTTTCAGTTAGTGGCACACATGTTGTCTGAAGATTTGTAACCTGTACAGCCCTAGAAATGAACTCAGTGAGAACGCTTGCGTCGAGCCTCTTACGGCGGCCGAGTCAGACCATTGAGTGGTGCAGTTGTGCACCTCATTACCAACCGCTGCAGCTACAGCAGTGGAGGGGGATCCGGGTGAAGGTCCGGGACGGGAACCTGGAGCAAGCGCTGACTTGGTTGCAGCGGAGGATGCAGTCGAGTGGGATTGAGCGGCTTATAAAGCGCCAGCAGACTCGCCATATCAAGAACTCTGAGAAGCGTGTCTTGGCCCGCAAGAACCTTGAGCGCAAGATCCAATCCCAGGACCTGGCACGCAAGCTCAAAGCCATTCTTGTCAAGAAAGTCAGGTAAATTAATTTTGGACGCCTAGATTCTTTATTGTTTTTCACTACTATTTTTCTCCTCAAAACCCCTGTAAATTGTAGTTGATGAATGCGCACAGGGTTTTTCTTGAATTTTATTCTTAAAGTGATTTGATCTGTTCATAGGCACTTGATATTAGTCAATTTTTAGTAATTTGAGTACTCATTCAATTTTAAAATGTAATTTGAGTTTGAACATTTGCAAAACTGCCCTGGAATGGTGTAGAACTGATAAAACCTATGGTGGTGCTTCATTGTTCTCTAATCTCATAGGTCCCATGCAGAGGGATAGATATGGCTTACACATCTAGTAGTTTTGTTTTGTGTTGCTACATGCTTTTTTTTAGTTTTTATGCCTTTTTTCCAGTTTATAATGTCTAAAAAATCTACCTAGACTGCATCTTAGTTATCTATATTGTTAAAGGGATTCTTTCTGTCTTTTGCTTTTTTGGAGATAGAGAGCTTTTGTTGATGCTGAAGTTTTTATTATGTGAACCTGCGAGAATGTAAATTTTGCATATGTGCTACTTGAGGGTAAGGCTTTGGAATCCACTCAGGACAGATAATGTTTGAGATAGTCAAATGGGCAACTTCCAATAATAGCCATGGAAGCATTGCCTTCCAAACCATCCTCAGACACCTGTTTGTAACTTGCCCTGTTTACTAGATTTTATTCATAGAAAAAAAAAAGATAATGTTTGAGCTAGTTGATGCTAGTCCCATGTGAAATCACCAAAGCCTTAAGTTGATGATGATGGGTTATCACCAATATTGCATATTGGTTATCAAAAGTTGATGATGATGGGTTTATTGTATCGATCTAGGAAAGAGTTAAGCTTCTGGTCTCTCCTTGGGCTCTCTTTTGCTGTAATTTCGGAGGCATTTTTTGTCCTGGTGCTCTAGGGTTATGATGCCTGAGATAGATGCTAAATGGGCACTCCTCTTTTAGTTTGGCCTGATAATTATTTCCAAATATCTGGGTTTGGGTATTTAAATAATTGGTTATCATTGCTTGAGCCAAATCATATTTGAGCAGTTTGAGACAATTTTTTTTTTTCTTCTCTTAGTTTTTTGGAGAGGTAATAAAGAATGCAATTCTTATAATCTTCCCCAATTGGAGTTAAAAAGGTGATAGTTTCATAGGTTACCTGTGAACAGCAGGTCCTTGGTGTTTTCTTTCTTTTTACTTGGACTTGGAGAGGTAGGTAATGGCTCTCGAGTTTGACTGTTTTGTTTATTCACTCAAATCCCGGAACTGGTAATTTGGATAGGGATTTCCTTCCAAGAGGGCTGCCATCTCTGTGATGTATTGTGGTGGGATTTCCACATCCATATTTTTGTCCGTTTTCATCTTCTTATGTTTTCTTTCCTCTCTTTCTTGAGGGGTACTCTTCTCCTTTTAACAAATCAATTCACTCTAAAATATGTTAATTTCTTCATTTATTTCTGCTCATATATGCTTGATTGGTATTTTGCAGGGGTCTCTAAGGATAGCTTCGGAGTAGTTTCTTCATAGGAAATGGATATCACAAGTACCCTGCTAATTTTGCTGGCGTTTTGTTTTTCCTTCTTCTGGAAGTCAGGGGTTATGCACATCTGCAAACTCTCTTCTCCACTCACTACAATCAAATAAATAGGGATTAAATTGGCTTTCTTTTCAGTTATTCACAAATTCATGCAGTTTGACACTTGATAGTTGGTGCTCAACATGCATTGAGATTTTTGAACGGTTCATCAATAGGCAATCTTAGCGCAATGTGCTCAAGGTGGAAACATTTGTATGTGTTTCTAAATTTTCATGTGTTTTAGCTAAACTTTCATTCATGAGGGGGAAGTTACTAAATATAGTCCTCAAGTTCAATCAACATATTATTTCTTTTTTTGGGATTTTTAAATTAATTTTTGGCCTTTTAAAATGCCACGTCATTCTTCTCTCTTAGAAAAATTATGAGATGGATAGAATTGCACAAACCAGTAGAATTGGTGTAGAGCGAGAACCTAATTAGTAAAATGTGAAAATTAAAATTTGAGGGAGTATTTTATAAAACTTGTGAAATTTTAGGGGTTAATTTTTCTTATCTTTATAAACTTGCTTTATTTATAATAATCCATGTATAAGGTGGCTTCACTTTTGACATGAGTATTGAGTTGAGTTTTTCACTTCCCCAAAGCTTAGTGGAAATATTCGGCTTAAATGATCATAGAACTGATTTTAGCATTGGTGGAGGTGGAGTTTCTGCACCATGAACTACACTACTTATTTAGTTATTCCCAAGGAGGCTGACCTGGTTCTTGTACAGCCTCAAGTCGGCCATTTGCCACTTGCAGCCAGGATGATAAACAGTAAGATAAGGAATACCTGTTTGCAGTGCCAGTAACACTGCTCTTTAATGATATAGTGACGAATATAACTTGCATGTCTTATCCCTATTTTTATGAAATGCCAAGAACTTGCTCAAGAAATAAAAGAACTGTCATAAGTTGGAGGGGGGGCACAGGGCTACAGTTGCACATTATCAAAAGTGTCTTGGAATATATATATAGTTGGTACTCCTATGTCTACATAATCTCATCAATATTTGACAACTAGTACTCTCATTTGTTAAACTTCATGTCGTTAAAAGTTTGTGCTTTTGTAGGCAATTTTAATAGCGTGAATTTTATGATAAATTGGGAGTACGAGCCATATTCATTTATATATAGGATTTTCTGATAAAAGAAATGCTTTAGTTGCAAAACAGTTTTACAAAAGTAAATTGATGTGATTTTATGTAATATGTTATATTATAAAATTATTTTTATTATAAAATAAATATAATGTATCATATGAATTTATGTCAATTTGTAAGTTTTTTTTTTAATTTGTTTGTTGCTGATGTACTTGTGGATAATAATTTTCCAAAATAATGATATTTTTATATAATTTTTAAAAATTCCAACTTTTTCACGAGAGAATAAATGATTTGTACAAGTTTCAAATAAATAAGTTTCATAAAAATCCTTGTAAAAAGTAGACTCCACTTTAAAAAAATGTTAAAAATTTAATTATTATTAATGAGATTTATATTTTGGAATTTGCTAAGTATAAGCGGTTTGATGCACCAAATTAAATACCAACACTCACATAATTTTTTTTATTATAAAAATAAATTAAAAAATGCCCTATATTTAATATTAATACGTGATTTGGTGCACAAAATTACTAACAAAAATATATATATATTTTTTTTATAAAGGACATGAGATTTATCTATTTAAACTATTAGAGAACAGCTCATTGCGTGTAAATCCAAAAAAATTCAGAAAAAGTACAAAACAGATCAACAGAGTTGAAAGGACATGAGAGAGAATATTATGGGCATGGATGGATGAGAATTTCACGATTGTCAGCGATTCCATTCCATGGAATATCTTTGGAGAATATCCAATTAGAATGCTATTGGAGTATGGGAAAGGAACTCTTGAGCTCTCCATGTCATCAACGGTAGACAACAATATCATTGGCTACTGTTTGCAACTATAATGAATTTTGATTCGGTTTTAACCATTGGATTTTATTTGTTAACGATTTTTGCTTTTATTTCGTTAAGTTTTATATCGTTGATAGTTATGGTCAAGTTTCAAATTGGTTCAATCTAAGTCACCTAATAAAAAGATAAATAATTTGTACAATATCTAAATAGACAAATTTCATATAAGTTCTTGTAAAAAAGTAGATCTCACGTTAAAAAAATATAAAAAAATTTATTCTTTATTAGTGAGACTCATTGTTTTATAAAAAACTTGTATAAAATTTATTTATTTAAAACTTATATCTAATATTACTTTTAAAAAAAAAGATATGGTCATTAACTGCCATGTCAGCAATAACAATAACACAACACGTTAGCACGAACAATTATATTTAACTGACCGTAAATAATATGCCACGTATTGTCTTCTTATTAGGGCTGTTGTGCCAGCATTTTATTTTTCTTCACAAAATTGATGAAGGGACTAATTTAAAACTTGACTATAACCATAGAGATTAACTTTTCAACTCAGATATACCAATTTTACACGAAAGTGAAAAGAGCGTTAACATCAATAATTTCCTCTAATTTTAAACTCGTTGACAAAGAAGGTATATTAAGGTAATGGAAAATGCTAAATGTATTTATAAAAAATTTACTTTTCATATGTCAGTTATTGATATACTAAATATCATGAAATTTAAAATTTAAAAGAGAAATGATAGTTGCAGTCGTGAGTGTGCAAGTATCATGCATATAATATTTTAATAGTAGATCTCACTCTTTTTCAAAGCGACTACACGACGTTTGCACACTTCACAACTGTATATAGCATTACTCAATTTAAAATTTAAAATTTAAAACAAAACTAACAAAATAAATACAAGGAAAAACACAGTACTCTTATGCCAAATACATATAGCCTGATTACGTAATATCAAAATGGAGCTCTTGAGTTCGACCCTCTTCTCAAATAAATAATAATAATAAATAATAAATAAACAATACTCTTATGTAATAAGGTGAACTGTTTTGTTACATACAAGTAAGTTTGTATACTAATTATATTAAATGAGTGCGCGTATTATTAGTGCGCAGAATCGTTTCCAATTAAATTTTTCCGACAAATTGTATAGAATGGGTTAATATCTTAAAACTACAACCCATTACAATTAGAAGCCCAACCCACTTTCCTTAAGTCATTGACCCCTTTACAACTACGATTCTCGCTCTCTCGCGCTCGCTCGCTCCCAGCAATCTCCAATATATAGAGTACTTCTAACTCTTTCCCATTCATTCGTTCTATTTTCCGAGGAAAAGAAGACATAAGACGAATCCCTCTTATCGCAGGTCAGTTTCTTTTCTCTCTGTTTGTTTTGTGTACGACCTCTCTCTCTCTCTCTCTCTCTCTCTCACACTTGGCTTTCCAACCACCTTTCTATTGTCCATGGCGTATTTTCTTCCTTTCCATTTAATATGAATTCTATAGATCCCCTTTTTCTTTTTTGCGGAGGAGTTCGAGTCCCTTCTGCATTCCAAATTCAAAGATATTTTTTTCTTAGTTATGGAAAAAAAAAAAAACAATGCAGGAAATTGGCAGCATATTGTGATTCGAATCGAATTGAATCCTTTTCCTGCTCTGAAGAAAAAGGGGGGGGGGGGGGGGGGGGCGGCGCGGAGCGCAAAACGTGTTTCCGTGATAACGTTTACAGAATCATGCACGCGTCCCCAATGCGTCGTGGTAAAGTTAAGTTTCTCAGGGGCAAAACAGTCTTTGCACCTCACCCTTCCCGTTTAGTACACGGGTCTCCCAAATTACCGGAGGGGACATCATCGTCATCGTCATGTCCCTTACTTTTCACATAAAAAAGCTAGAAAATGACAGTGACAACCCACGTTCTTCATTAATTCGTTTGTCTTCTTTTTAGTTTTGCACATCGATTTATAGAAAATTTTTATTTATCATTTTCACACATACTTTTTTTTTTTTTTTTTTTTTTACTAAACATGTGATATATGGATGATTAATAGAAAAATTCAATAAATTTAAGAAAAAAAATTAAAAAACAAATATAGTGTATGGTATGTGAGAATGATAAATAGTAAAATTTCGATTTATATGTGAATTAGGTATGTTTGTTTTCGCAAATGAATTATTATTAAAGTTAAAAGTTAAATAAAATATTATTAGAATATATTTTTTTTAATATTATTTTTATTTTATAATTTGAAAAAGTTAAATTGTTTATTTTATTTTATGTATGAATTTAAAAAAATTATAATGAGTAAATGAGATGAAATGAGTCGAGAATAATTACGAAAACAAGCTAGTTCGGTGTGTGATTAATGTTAGTTTTATGCATTGAAATTATGTGACTGCTAAATGAGACTTTTCTTCCACAGCAGGAGCAGCGTAGTTGGCAAGCAGAGCTTTGGCCCAAAAAGGAAGCTTCTTGGTCGGTGTGTGAATAGAGAACCGGGCTGTCAAACACGGTTGGCAGCCCGATTTTCTTAAATAGATTCCACGCCCAGGTAAGATAACTCATCTCCCTAAACGAATATGCCCACTTTTGCTATGTTCTCGCGTTGTTCTTGATCGAATATACCAGTTGCTACATTCTTGTTTGATTTCCTTCTATTGTGGCTCACTCTTTCTGAGTCAAATCTGATACAACGCATATTATTTGTTGATATTGTCAGTGGTTGATCTTTATAGACCAATTCATTCTTATTAACTTGCGCAGGTGGGATTTTTGTTGGTCTGGGTCTTCACCTATCCAATTGAGTTAGCAGTATTGTAGCTTATGATGTTACAAAAGGTTTCATTAGTATTGGCATGAGAGATTTTGAGTTGCGTTACCAATATGGGTTCCTTGTCGGGAATCCTTCAACGACCTCTAGTTGCGGCTGCTGCGGTCACTGTAGCATCTGTTTCTTCTGATCTTTCTGATAAACTGCCATTGCACAAATCCTCAGATACCTATGCTACCTCGGATTTGGCAAATTCATTGGTTTACAATTCCTTGCAAGGATCAAAGCCATCATGGGTTTCTCATATCTCAGTTTCTAAGCTAGCCAACTTGTCATTTGTGACTAGAATTCAAGTGCCTGTTCCTAACATTAACTTCCCGGTTCCTGATTCCGGCCGCAATTTTGTACCCAGTTTGTTCTCTTCTTCTGTTGCATCTTCTCCGCTTCTTCTTAATTTGTATCAGTCCGCAGACTTGGCCAAAGCTCCAAAGCCAACTGCACATGGGCAGAGTATATCTAACTCGCCTTCTGAGGTTATGTATCGATGGCATTTACCTGAGCCAAATGCCATAGATGTATCAGGTGTTTCTGATTGTTCATCTGCAAAGTCTAGAACGGTGGTGGTTTTGCTTGGATGGTTGGGAGCAAAGCAGAAACATCTTAATAGATATGCAGAATGGTATACTTCGAGGGGGTTTCATGCCATTACCTTTACTTTTCCAATGGCTGAGATTCTTAGTTACCAGTTTGGTGGGAAGGCTGAAGAGCATATAGACTTGCTTGTGAACCACTTGGCTGGTTGGTTAGAAGAGGAGCATGGAAAGAACCTGGTGTTTCATACCTTCAGCAACACTGGATGGTTAACGTGAGTTTACTCTTTTGAATACACACTGACAATTTTCTTATTTTCTTTCTTCTTTGTGGAATCAACTTGCTCGATTGGTTATTTGGATTTTTATTTTGTAAGCAGGTATGGGGTTATTTTGGAGCAGTTGAAGAAACAGGATCCTTCTTTGATGGGAAGGATTAGGGGTTGCATTGTAGATTCTGCACCAGTTGCAGCACCTGATCCACAGGTAAATGATACTTTCAGCTCTATGAGAGGCTTTTATTTACATGTTTTTTATTATAAGCGGTTTTTTGTTCACATGATGAAGGAGACTGCTCTTATGTTGGAGAGTAAACTTTCGTCATTAACATTATGTCTGATAAACATAGATCTTTGTGACTTTTGTTTCAGTCCAAAGAGTTGGCCAAAGCTTCAAAAACCTTTTAACTTTAGTATGTCTGAAATTATCTGCTATGACCAAAATAATAATTGGATGTCCATAAAAATCTAAAACTATAGGGCCAGCTGTGTGGGACTTTTTTGTGCATCCTCAATTTCAATAAATGTTTTGTCTCGTGCACTTTCTCACGAGTAACTGTGTTAATGCTGTTTGTTTTATCTTGCATCTGTTGCTCTCGTTGCTGCCAATTCTATGTTGCCACTGCTTTTTTAAAGTTGACTGGATGAATATGGTGAACAATGGTTAATGTATCCTCCATTTCTTCTGTGTAGGTCTGGGCTTCAGGTTTCTCTGCAGCTTTTCTGAAAAAGCATAGTGTTGCAACAAAGGGAACTATTAGTCCCAAGGAATCTGGCATGGAGGTATTGGTTGGCAATAATCAAGCTGCGGAACCTAAACCTGCAGTGACTGAAGCAGCATTGCTTTTACTTCTGGAGAAGTTCTTTGAGGTGGTCTTGAATCTCCCTGCAATTAACAGGTAGTTATCCTTTACTGAAATTTCACTGCTGTATCATTTAATAAGCTTGTAGCCTTGTAATGCCTCATAAACTTGAAAATATGTTAAATAATTTACGAATTAGGAATTACTTTTTTGTTCGAAGGTATTCAATTGAATGCGAGGGCAGGGGAAAGGGTTATATATCTTAAATAAGAAAGCATCATATGCAAATTTCTTTAATTTTTTTAGAGAGATACTTATTGTGTACTTGGGTTATGCCTTTGAAAAATTATATTCTCAAGCCGGTGTGTAGAACACACCTATAGTAAGTGCTTACATGGCATAATTTGATTTGGAAGATATATTCTAAATTTTGAATTTAACAAATCTAATATTACTATTCAAGTGATGTAGATGGTGTACTCTACAGACCTACTTGATAATAGAATAACTCTATACCTTTTGGGCTTTTCAATAGAGATTATTTAACTCATTGCAAAATCCCCCCCAATATAAGTTTCTTTTATTTTTCCGCTCATTTCATATGACATGTCTAGGCATTTTATTGAAACTTTGCCCGTGGGTTATGGCATTTATTTTAGGGTTATCTAGTTCCAAGATGGCTCTTAAACATTATCCTACTCATTGACACTATTTTGCAGCATAGATTACATTGCTGCGATGGTAAACTATTAAGTACCAGCATTTGATTTGTATAATTAATATACTAATCATCTGGACTTTACTGTCTCTCAACTCCTTAAAAAGATTTCGTTGGATTACAGGAGGCTTTCTGATGTATTGAGGCTGTTATCATCTGGACAACCAAGCTGTCCACAATTATACATATATAGCTCTGCGGACAGAGTTATTCCTTCAGGTTCGGTGGAATCATTCATAGAGAAGCAGCAGAAGGCAGGGCATGAGGTCCGGGCCTGCAACTTTGTGTCCACACCTCATGTTGATCATTTTAGAAATGATCCTAAACTGTATAGTCTGCAGCTGACCCAGTTTTTAGAGGACTGCGTGCTTACATGTTGCAAACGTTCGGTATAGTGAAGCTCATGAGTCGCTAACCGACTCTTTCTTACAACATTTATATTTATTATACATCTCATAACTGATTCATTGATCTAGAGGTTGTTGAATGCAATAAAAAGAGTTTTAGCTATCTATTCATATTACTTTGTTCTTTACATGTAAAAAAAACAAATACATGAACAGGTTATATCTGATTCAATACAGGCCAGGGTTTCTTTGATACTAAGAAGCTATATCTTTATTGAATAATTCTTGGCCGGCAACTCAACATGTTTTATTTAATTTTACTGGTACAAGTCTGTGATGTTGGTGCATCTTTGACTTCAAGAAGAGTTGGTATGGAGCAGCCTCCCTGGAGTTTGTGATCTTCTTATGAAGATTGGGTATCCGGGAAAATAGTATAGAAGCAGAAAGAGATTGATTTATATATACTCAGCCAGAGTATAAAATATATATATATATATATATATATATATATTTGTGCCTTGGATTGTAGCCAGAGTAATGCCCTCAAATTTGAATATACTCAGCCAACTCATCTCAAAGTTAAACTAGGAAATAAGACATTTTTTTCCATTTGGAGATGTCGATGAATGCTATCTCAACTCAACTCATCTCATCGTTATAATTTTTTCAAATTTTCACACAAAATATAATAAATAATTTAACTTTTTTTTAAAATTTTAAAACAATAATAATATTAAAAAATAATATTTTATTTAACTCATTTCAAATTATCTTATCTTATTTTATTTTCAAAAAGTCTAGACGCAAACGGTTTCAAATTATCCCCCATTTCTCCCTCCTTCTCTATGTTTCGACCTTGATTCCCCCCTTCCTCTCTGATTCCTTCCTCTCTCTGTGTTGCTCTCTATTTCAATCCTCATTCATCTCTGTGTCGCGGCGCCCTTCCTCTCTGATTCCTTCCTCTCTCTGTGTCGCTCTCTATTTCTCACCCCATTCGTCTCTGTGTCACGGTGCAGCGCGGCAAAGCTCCAGCTCCAGAATCTCCAGAAGCCCCTTCCTTCCATCCTCCCTCCCTCCTAACCCTAACTCAGCCCATTTCCTTTCATCCCAAAACCCTAACCCTAACTCTAACCCTAATCCTAATCAGCCCCTTTCCCTCATCCCGAAACCCTAATCCTAGGAAGGTGATTAAGGAACAAGGAAGAGACTCGCCCCTGTTCGGTCCAGGTTGAAGGCAAGTACACATCCTTTTCAATTCCTTTTATATTATGTTTTTTTATCGAGTTTTTAGTTTAGAAAAATTCTATTTGGCAATACGAGCTCACACTCACACAATCTCACACATCAATATAAGAAAACATGTGAATACAAAACTCTGATAATGTCTTTGATGTGCTAAGTCGTACGTTCATGTGCAGAATCTACATATATGGGGTTGGGGTATGCATTTAATTTTATCAAATGGATCGTTAGGTTTTTCATAATTCATAGTAGATGGAGGAATAATTGAATTAATAACCCACCACTACATGCAAAGTGAGAAGCAGGAGCACATTGATGACTGTGAGGATAGTGGGATGCAGGGTGCATGTGTTGTTGATGATTCTGATGAATGGGTGAAATGCACAAGGTTAATAGCATGCAAAGACCCTTTACTACTGTACATAGTATTTGATGCACATATATATATATATACACACACACACAAACACACATTTTAATATTCAATTCTCTAAGGAATTGCTTGTGTGGTTGTCTGCCTTAGAGACAACGAATTTTAATAATTGAAAAAGAGAAGAGAGAAGAAATAGAAATGTGAGCTCCATCAAGACCCATAATGTACTGTTAGTCTGTTCCATCACTAGTTTACCCCACTTTTTTTTCCCCTTTCAATCATTGTTTTTCCTTTGTAACTTCACAAAGATGATAAATATATTTTATTTCACAATCAATTAGAAGCAACTAAACGAGGAAATGACTCAGGTTCTTGCATACTCCATTTTTTCCTTTTCAATTCCAAGTCGTGGTTAGATTAAAGTAAGAAGATAATACTGGATTGAATGTCATGTTTTTTGCATTCTTATAACCCTAAACTTCACAAGAGGAAAGTACTGAGAAGGATATCAGTGTTTATTTGAAGCAGGTTCATTGCATGCTACATTGCTTCATTACTTTTACAAAATATATATATATATATATATATATATATATATATACATAAGAAAGAAAAAGGCTATATATTGAATGCCATGAAACTATGAAGAACACATTTGTAATTAAATTGTGTCACAACCATGGCAATCTAATAGCAATATTAATATGAATATAGACAAAGATTGATTTTAGTTCATTGATCATTTATTTTTGGTTGATTTCTTAAACATGATGATTTACTGGAAAAATAGAGGATTGGTTTATGTGTCTTTTGATATGTGTGCCTTTCCATTGTGATTTTGGTTCATGTTAGAATGTCGTCATCATCACTATTTTCTTCATCATTTGGCAAACGTACTTTGACATCTCCCTTGTGCTTCTGTGACGTTGAAGTTATATTAAGATACTCAAATACTAAGACAAATCCTAGACGACTCTTCTTAAGGTGTCCAAAGTACAACACGAATGTAACTACAGGACTTGTAATGTAATGTGTTTAATGAATTGATTAATATTACATACGTCTAACATTTGAATTGTTTTTGTGTGCAAATATTAGAGATTACCATACTGTAAATATTTTAAGTGGGCAGATAGTGATCAAGACATAGAGTTAGAAGAAAGAAAAAAATGAACTGTTAATGAAGGAAGAAGAGCTCGAAAAGAGACTCAGCGATGTCGAAAATAAAGTAACTAAGTTCCTTAAAATAGTGGATGACATCAAGAAGATAGAGATAGTGCTATACAGTATATCTGAGGAGGTTCGGAAAAAGGAGTTGGTGCTTCTTGAGAGAGAAGCTGCCCTAAGGCATTCACGCACGTTATCCAGGCTGTACTTTGGTATTTTTGTAGTTATTTTTTGTTATTTATTTTCTCGGTAGTGGTTTTTGTTACATCTTATTCAGAATTTGTAGTTTGAGTGTTATTAGTTATTTAGTGTTATAAGTTATTAGTTATTTAGTGCTATAAATCTTTAGTTTAAGTGTTATTAGTTATTTAGAAAACTGAATTGTAGTTAGTTGAAGTGTTATAAGTTATTTATTTTTTTATTAGATTTGTATAATTAATATTATTTTTGTGGATGCTGTTTGGTGGAGACGGAAGGTTTATTCATCTTGAAGTTGTTGCTATTTGTGTTTCAATTGCACGAGGCAAGGGAGCTAACCCCAAATTATTATCAGCCAATTACATCGAATCTGCTCCCACATTGGTGAATTGTATGTAAGTCGAGGAATATAGCTAAATGGAAAAAGCTGAATCTCAGCTGGTTGGCCAACAACACAAAAAGCCATCCTCTTTTTTGTTTTTTTTTTGTTTTTTGTGATAAGTGAAGGGGAAAATTAAAATCAATGTATTATCTCTATAGATTCTGTGACTCCGCAGTGTATGAAAAGCACAGAAAATTATTGAGAGAGAACTTCAATGTAAGTCCATTAGCATTCAAACACAAAAAGCCCTCCCTACCCATAAGAAAAAGCCATACTAGGCAAATCAATGGAACGATTGAACCAGGAAAAAGTTCACTTTGACCATTTGTCTTTGAATGTACCTGATATACTCTTATTTCGTGCATAACAATATAATCTTACTCAAACATGTTGCATCACTAGTAATATAAATAATTCTAAAATCTTTCACCCTTCCAAAAATAATTGGAAATACTATCACTTTTTAAGCTATATGAATATAAAATAATTACAAAAACTTTAACCACTTACTCACTAAAAAATGACCAGCACAAAGGCTATCCCAAGTACAAGAGGATGTCGCGTAATAATTAGAAATAAATTCCTAGATTGTCTCCTCAGAAAAAGTTACTTAAAATCAAACAAATTTAAAATGATGAAAATATTCACAAAGAGAAAATAAAAATGATGGTATGTGCAATGGATGAAATAGTGCAACATGAATGAAAATGGCATTAGTCATGGACTAGATTCATATTTTTAGATTTTTAAGTGTCGAAATGAAATGTAAAAGACTAACAAATTGAAATTAACCATAAAAAAATCAACTAAACTAAACAATCTTAATTAATCTGAAAATTAAATAATAAAACTAAAATTATTTAAATCCTAATTAAGTTTTAATTAATCTAGTATGCAATGAAATTTAAGAGATTAATAAAACTAAACTACAAATTAAATTAGATTAGAAAATAATTGACAAAATACGAGCTGAAAATTGAAAAGCTCCAAAATTAAGATTCTAGGGTTCATCCTTGTACTCAAATCACAAATTCTCAAAATCAATCTATAGCAATTATAATCATTGTTAAATGAAGGTTTAAAGAAGCGAGAAAAATAAATAACACGAAGTAAATAAACAACAAATAAATTATCCAAACTTCTAAGCCAAAAATCTCAAAAATACATTATAACTTTAAATTAAAATTAAATAAATAGTAAAGAGTGAAAAGAACAAATCAAATAAATGAAAATAAAAATGAAAAACAGTAAAGGAGAGATCTGGAACGGCAGTTGGACCCTGAAGGAGTTCTTCAATTACGAGCGGCGCTGTATGCGTTGTTCTCCCTTTTGCATCCGAATAGTGAATGAAAAAGAAAATTGTTCTCTCTTGTGCGGTGCTCTCTCCCTTCTTACGCCCTTTTTTTTTATTATTATTATTATTATTTTTTTTTTTATGCTTTTTATATCCTCTGTTGCTTCCGTCCAATAACCAAAAGAACCTTTTTTTTTTTCTTTCTTACTTCCGTCCAATAACCAAACACCAAGAGGTTGGTGTTTTTTTTACTTCTTTTTGACTTTTTAACTTACCTTTTTCTTTGACTTTTCTTATACATTTCTTTACCTATATAAAAATAAATAAAAATTAGAAAAGAAATAAAATAAAATAAAATAAAATAAAAAAAGAAAAAATAGAATATAAAAAAAATATATTATGCATGTGAATGAACATTGTCCAATTAAATCACAAGTTATAAAATTAAGCATAAATCATGTTATTAACCAATTTAAAACATAACTCGGATTTATTCATCTTAACTATTTTTTCATCTAAAACCAACAATAATGTAATTAAATAAATAAAATATATTGGTTCTAAATGTATAAAATATGCAATAACTCAGCTCAATCACACCCCGAACTAGCGTTTTGCTAATCCTTGAGCAAAATAGTAAAAATTAATTGAGATGAATATTGCATAAAGATCAAAATTTAAATAGAAATAATCAAACACAATTATGAATTCTCACAAAAGTGACACGTTACTACTCAACCCCCAAGAGCTATACCCACCACGACTATCTCAACAATTTTTCACATAGAATTGAGACAAATGTCTCAGAACTCAAATGTGTGTGTGGAACTAAACTGGTTGTGTGTTCCTCATTATTAGCCATGATTTGTCATAGGATTTTTCAACCTCAAGATTAATCATTGCTGATTCTAACTACCTCAAAATCTAAGAGACTAGCAGTTTTCACGCCAGCTCTGTTTTTAAAGGTTGAACACTCAACCCTCAAAGTCTTGAGTAACTGTTTCTAGTCCTCTACTTAGGAAAGCTCACTAAGTCACTTTTATTCCTTTTTTTATTCCTATTCTTTTCAAATCTCTTTTTTTTTTTCTTTTTATCATTTTTTTCTCTTTTTTTTTTGAAGCATGGCTCGGTAGTCCTACAGTTTACTTTTTCTGTATTAAATTAGTGAACAGTAAATAAGAAACACTACAAGTGTAAGCATGTGCAAAATGCCCTTCAAAATTTGCCCTTTGTTCTACAAAAATCTTATCAAGTCTCATCTCAATAAGTATAGAATCCCGATGTTTCAAGCTATACATCAACACAATATGATGCATCAAAAATCATGCTCTATGCTTAAGCTTGAAAATAAATCTTCACAAAATAATTCTGCTCAACTACTTCACCAAGATGCTCAGATTTTATAAAATACTAGAAATAGAGTGTGAGTCAATCATATGTGTATCAATGTACGTCACATTAATGCAATTTTTTTTTTTTATCTGTGCACACACAATACCCCCAACTAGTGAGAGACATGGTCATCAATGAATTGAACGAAAGAAAATAAAATGCACAGAAATAAGCAAGCAAAACAAAAAAATCAACATGAAATATAAAATCAAAGCAAAAAAACAAATAAAAACAAACAAAATGCAAGTAAAGAAAGCTGTAAAGGGGAAAAATATAAAAACACCTCCCTGAAATCTTGCACAAACAAGATCTCTTTGTGTGGATCAAAGACTTTCAGAGACGGCTTTAGACGTTGTCCATTGACAGTGAAGCTATTGCCATTTTTTGGATTGACAATGTCTATCGGCCTATGAGGATGAACCTTCTTTACAATGTACAGCCCACTCCATCGGGATTTCAACTTACCAGGAAAAATATGTAAGCGAGAGTTGTAAAGAAGAACTTCCTGGCCAAGTGTGAAATGCTTTGGATGAATTTTTAGATCATGTAGAGTTTTCATGCGTTCCTTCGCTAGCTTAGCGTTGTTATAAGCATTCCGACGAGATTCAATTTTCTCAACGCTGAAATTTCATCAAGTGACATGTTAACATGTTTTATAGCCCAAAGAGCTCGATGCTGAATATCAACAGGTAAATGACAAGCTTTACCATAAACTAATCGATAAGGAGACATCCCTAGATTTGTTTTAAAAGCTGTCATATAAGCCCACAAAGCATCAAAAAGCTTAACTGACCAGTCTTTCCTATTAGGATTGATAGTTTTCTCTAAAATGATTTTGATCTCTCTGTTTGCCAATTCTGCTTGCCCATTTTTTTAAGAGTGATAAGGGGTAGAACTCGATGTGTGATACCATATTTCTTCATGAGTGTAGAAAATGGTTTGTTGCAAAAATGAGAATCGCTATCACTAATAATAACTTTGGGCATGCCAAAGCGAGCAAACAGAGATTGCAAAAATTTTAGTACAACACGATGGTCATTTGTTTTGCAAGCGACAGTCTCCACCCATTTTGAAACATAATCCACAGCCAATAAAATAAATATATTTCTAAAGGAAACAGGAAAAGGTCTCATGAAGTCTATTCCCCAACAATAAAAAATTTCTAAGGTAAGAATAGGGGAAATAGGCATCATGTCTCATTTGCTAACGAATCTCAATTTTTGACAAGGCTCACAAACCTTACAAAAATTATAAGCATCTTTAAACATGGAAGGCCAGAAAAAACTGCTTTGTAAAATTTTAACGACTGTTTTCTTTTAGAAAAATGACCACCACATGCATCCATATGACAGAATCTCAACACAGAAGAAAACTCATCATCAGAAATGCATCTTCGAATCAATTGGTCCGAATAATATTTGAAAAGGTATGGATCATCAAAGTAAAAGTGTTGTACCTCAGAGAGAAATCAATGCTTATCTTGGGTGGACCATTCAGAAGGCATTCGCTCAGTCACCAGATAGTTGACTATGTCAGCATACCAAGGAGCTCTATTAATCACAAACAGCTGCTCATCCGGGAAGCTATTGTCAAGAGGAAGGCTGACATTTGAAGAGGATGATAATGACAATCTAGAGAGGTGGTCAGCTACCACGTTTTCAACTCCTTTCTTGTCCTTAATGTTAATGTTAAACTCTTGAAGTAGTAAAATCCAGCGAATCAAGCATGGTTTTGCATCTTTCTTAGCCAACAAATACTTAAGAGCAGAGTAGTCAATGAAAATAGTAACAAGATAATCAAGAATGTAAGTCTGAAATCTATCAAGTGCAAAAACCACTGTAAGCAATTCGTTTTCAATAGTGGTATAATTTTTCTGGGCATCATTTAACATTCTACTAGCATAATAAATCACAAAAGGTCTATTATCCACACGTTGCCCCAAAACAGCTCATAAGGGATAATCACTTGCATCAGTCATGATTTCAAATGGAAGGTCCCACTGCGGGGGTTGCATAATGGGGTAGTGGTAAACGATTCTTTAAAGGTATCATAAGTTTTTTGGCACTCATCAGTCCAAACAAATTCAATATCATTTTGTAAAAGAGTGCACAAAGGTTTTGCAATAGAACTGAACCATTGAATAAACCGCCTATAAAAGCCAGCATAGCCAAGAAAAGAACGAATATCCTTAACTGTCCTAGGGATAGTAAGTTTAAATATTAATTCAATTTTTGCCTTGTCGACCTTTATAACTTTAGAAGAAACAATATGTCTCAAGACAATGCCCTGAGTAACCATAAATTGGCATTTCTTCCAATTAAGTAAAAGATTTTTTTTCTCATATCTTAGGAGAATACGTGCCAAATTATGCAAACAACTATCAAAAGATTTCTCAAAAACAGAGAAGTTATTCATGAATATTTCACAAATATCATCAATCATGTCAGAAAAAATACTAATCATGCATCTTTAAAAAGTAGCTGGAACATTACATAAACCAAAAGGTATTCTGGTAAAAGCAAAGGTGCCAAAAGGACAGGTGAAAGTGGTTTTCTCCTGGTCCTTAGGTGCTACAGCAATTTGATAATAACCAGAGTATCCATCCAAGAAGCAATAAAATGCATTACCAGTCACTCTTTCTAAAATTTGATCCAAGAATGGTAAAGGAAAATGATCATTCCTACTGGCTGAATTAAGTTTTCTATAATCAATGCACATTCTCCAACCAGTAACTATTCTAGTTGGAATTAACTCATTTTTATCATTTTATACAACAGTTAAATCAGATTTTTTTGGTACTACTTGAGTTGGACTTACCCACTTACTGTTTGAGATGGAATAAATGATATCCATTGCGAGCAGTTTAAGCACTTCCTCTTTGACAACTTCCTTCATAGTATGATTGAACCTACATTGAGCATCACGAACCGGTGTAGCATCATCTTCAAGATGGATTATGTGGGTACAAACAGTAGTATCAATACCTTTGATGTCGGCTATTGTCCAACCAATTACGCCTCGATGCTTTCTTAAGACTTTAATCAACTAGACTTCATCCTTCTGATTTAACTTTGAGGAAATCACCACAGGAAAAGTGTCTTCTTCAAGACCAAGAAACAATACTTTAAATCTTGAGGAAGCGGTTTCAGTTCCAACTGGGGAATTTCTTCCTCTGAAGATTTAAATATGTCTGGTGGTAGTAGCGTTTCAAATTGGGGTTTCCATCTTACACCTGCAAATTGTATTTCAAGTGGTAAAGAAAAATCTGCAAAACAGTCCAAAAATTCAAAGACATTTTCATCAACATGGTCAGTTTTTTCATCAAGTAAAAATTCAGGTGTCTGAAAAATAGAATCATTATCAGAGAAATGAAAAGTTGAGCAAATAAATTATGTTGGTGTCAAACTCTCCACATCATTCAAATCACTTGTATCATCAAAATGTGTTGGCATCTTGCAACATTGAAAACGTTTAACTCAAGTGCCATGTTCCCTAAAGTAAGCTTCAGAACTCCACTTCTACAATTTATTAAAGCATTTGATGTAACTAGAAATAGTCTTCTAAGAATGACAAGAGTTTGGTAAATAATGGAGGCTGGCTGCTGCATATCAAGAACTACAAAATCTACTGGGTAGTAAAATTTGTCCACTTGGACCAGCACATCCTCAACAATACCCATCGGCTCCTTAACTGATCTGTCAGCTAACTGTAGCATGATGAAGGTCTTTTTCAGCTGACCCAATCCAAACTGCTCATACACTGAGAACGGTAGCAAGTTCACACTACTTTCCAAATCAAGTAAAGCTCTCCTAATGCGTGACTCACCGATCATAATGGAAATGTTGGGAGACTCGGGATCTCCGAACTTCTGAGGAGTCTTGCTCAATATCAATGCACTGACTTGCTCTGTTAGGAAAGCTTTCTTCTTTACATTCAGCTTCCTCTTCATTGTGCACAAGTCCTTAAAATTTTTTGCATACGAAGGCACTTGTTGTATGGCATCCAAGAATGGAATATTAATCTTTACTTGCTTGAAAATCTCCTGAATCTCAGTGTGGTATTTGTTCTTTTGGCCAGCTGCCAATCTCTGAGAATAGGGAACCACAGGTTGGTACCCCTACTAGTTTCAGCATCTGCACTCACAAGCTTCTTGAGCTCTGGTCTCGCTACCTCTGGTTCTTTTTTAGCTTCACCAGTCTCTGTTGCATCTTCAGGTATAGGAGCAACTACCTGTGTGTCCATAGTCATCTTTGGTTGGGGAACTTCCTTTCCACTTTTCAAAGTAAGAACAGCCTTCGCTGTCTCAAAAACCTCTCCTGAGACATTATTCACTTGTTGTTGTAACCGGTATACTTGAGGATTAGGTTGAGGCTGTGTTGAGAATTTCTCTTTCTCTAGAGTGCTCAATTTCATGCTCATCTTATTGATAGTACCCCACAAGTCATTTATGGCTGAGTATTCTGATTGTTTGTGGTGGCCTGAATCTGAATGAATTGCTTAAGTGTATTGGCCATCTGTGACATACTGTCATTTAAAGACTTCTTCCCAAATGATTGAGGCTGAGAACTCTGTGCAGCTAGATGAGGCTGAAATCCTGGAGGTGCTACAAAAGGATAGCTCTGAGAACTCTGATATGGCTGATACTGGTGTTGAGGAGCAGCCTGATGAAATGGCTGTTGAGAAGTTGGTGGAGACCGGCCAGGCTGATCATTCCTCCATGAGAAATTTGGGTGATTCCTCCACCCCGGATTATATGTATTGGAGAAAGGCTGATTTTGTGTCCTGTTTACCCAGTTCGCTGATTGCATCTGCTCAGAGCCACTCTTCTGAAATACTGGCATAATTAGGCAATCTTGGGTCTTATGGTTTGAATCAGCACATAAAAAGCATGTCTCTACTATTTTCACGGCCTTCACCTTTTTCATCTCCATAACCTCCAGTCTTCTAGTCAATGCAGCTATTCGGGCTTGAACATTAGTGTCCTCCTTAAGCTCATATCTGCCCCTACAAGAAATAGCCCTCAGTGGCTGTGCTGTCAATGAAACTCGATCAGTTCGAATATTCCATTGTTGTGTGCTCTCAGCAAGACAATCAGAAAATGGCAATGAAGATTAGGTTCCTTGCTAAAGAATTCTCCATTGCACATAGTCTGAACAAACTACTTGCATTGTGGAGTGAGACCAATGTAAAAATAATTCACCAACCTCTAGGATTCAAAACCGTGATGTGGACAGATGTTCACCAAATCCTTAAACCTTTCCCAGCTGGCCAGGAAAGTCTCGTTAGATTTCTGATTGAACTGGCTGATCTGTTCTTGTAAATACTGAGTTCTCTGAAAAAGAAATTTTTTTTGTAAGAACTCACGCTGCATATCAGACCAACTAGAGATAAAATTAGGCCTCAAAGAATTAAACCAAATATTCGCTTTATCCTTTAAAGAGAAATGAAATAAACGAAGCCTAATAAATTCATCAGTAGTGGCTCTATTGATAAAAGTAGTACAAGCCAACTCAAAATCTGTCAAGTGCTGATAAGGACTCTCAGAATCCATCTCGTGGAACTGAGGTATCACTGACATCATGCTATGCTTAATAGAAAAATTAGGTGCATCATCAACTAAAATAATGCATGATGGTGTAGTGGTGCGAGTGAGCTGTAAATAATCCCTAAGAGTGCGTGGTGCAGGTGCAGCCATGGTTTGTTCAATTTCAATTTCCTCGTCTGTAGAAAAAACTGAAAAGCTATCTATCTCTGGGCTGTGTATACTACTCACAGTGCTCGATGTAACTCTAACCAACCTATTTGAATTGTCCTTCATCCATAACATGAAATATCAACCCAAATAGCATAAGTAAGGTTCAATTGACAGAGTAGTAGGTGACAAGTGAAACGTGTAATCAGAGATAAGATAGTGACAGAAACATTTGAGATAAAAAATAAAAATAAAAATAACGAATTTAAATTTACGTCAAGCAACTATTCCACGATAACGGCGCCAAAAACTTGACTCACTAAAAAATGAGCAGCACAAAAGCTATCCCAAGTGCAGGAGGATGTCGCGTAATAATTAGGAATAAATTCCTAAATCGTCTCCTCAGAAAAAATTACTTAAAATCAAACTCGTTTAAAATGGTGAAAATATTCACAAAGAGAAAATAAAAAAGATGGTATGTGCAATGGATGGAAGAGTGCAACAAGAATGAAAAGGACACTAGTCATGGACTAGATTCATATTTTTGAATTTTTGAGTGTCGAAATGAAATGTAAAAGACTAACAAATTGAAATTAACAGAAAAAAAAATCAATTAAACTAAACAATCTTAACTAATCTGAAAATTAAATAATAAAACTGAAATTATTTAAGTCTTAATTAAGTTTTAATTAATCTAGTATGCAATAGAACTTAAGAGATTAATAAAACTAAACTACAAATTAAATTATATTAGAAAATAATTGACAAAATACGAGTTGAAAATTGAAAAGTCCCAAAATCAAAATTTTAGGGTTCATCCTTGTACTCAAATCACAAATTCTCAAAATCAATCTATAGTAATTGTAATCACTGTTAAATAAAAGTTTAAAGAAGCAAGAAAAATAAATAATACGAAGTAAATAAACAACAAATAAATTGCCCAAACTTCTGAGCATTAGCATTGGTCTATGCATATGCATATACAAAATCACCTCTTTTGCATATCCACTTTGCCATTCAAGCAAAATTCCCACATTGACTTATGCATATTTGAGACAAAATATTATTATTTTATTATTATTAATTTTTTGCTAAAATAAATTTTTTTATATATATTTTACAATTAGCAAAATGAATGTGCAAGTGAAGGTTTGTTGTGTTGTTGAAGGAGAGAGTAAATGAAAGGATTGTGAGAGAGAGAGTGGGAGGAGAGAGAAATAATGATTAAAATATTATTTGTACGGTGAATAGTGGTTATCCAAATTTGGATAAGCATTGTTCATAGATTGTTAAATATTTGGATATGCATAAGCCAATGTAGAGGATTTTAGGGTCATATTATGTAAATATGACTTTGCATATTCATATGTATAGACCAATACTAATGCTCTAAGCTAAAAATCTCAAAAATACATCATAACTTTAAACTAAAATTAAATAAATAGTAGAAAGTGAAAAGAACAAATTAAATAAAGTAAAAAGCAGTAAAGGAGAGGTCTGGAGCGGCAGTTGGACCCCCGGAGGAGTTCTTCAATTGCGAGCGGCGCTGTATGCATTGTTCTCCCTTTTGCATCCGAATAGTGAGTGAAAAGGAAAATTATTCTCTTGTGCGGCGATCTCTCCCTTCTTACGTCTTTTTTTTTTCTTTGCTTTTTATATCCTCTATTGCTTCCGTCCAATAACCAAAATAACCCTTTTTTTTTCTTTGTTACTTCCGTCCAATAACCAAACACCAAGATTGGTGTATTTTTTTCCTTCTTTTTTACTTTTTGACTTGCCTTTTTTTTTTTTACTTTTCTCATGCATTTATTTGTCTATATAAAAATAAATAAAAATTACAAAAAAAATAAAATAGAATAAAAAAGAAAAAATAGAATATAAAAAAAAATATGTTATGCATGTGAATGAACATTGTCTAATTAAATCACAAGTTATAAAATTAAGCATAAATCATACTATTAACCAATTTAAAACACAACTCGAGTTTATTCATCTTAACTATTTTTCCATCTAAAATCAATAATAATGTAATGAAATAAATAAAATATATTGGTTCCATATGTATAAAATATGCAATAACTCAGCTCAATCAACCACCAACATTTCTTCTTACAAAATAATTACAAAAACTCCTCAATGCCACCAACCAACCTTTCTTCTTAGAAAATAATTACAAGATAATTACAAAAACTCCTCACTACAACCAACCTTCATTCTTACAAAGTAATTACAAAAACTCTTCAATATATTGCTTTTGCCCACCTAAAGTTGCATTCCTCTCTCACCAACCTACAACAAAGGCTCTTAATTACTTTTCCTTGCTTCAATATTTTTTGTAAGTGATTATTTATAGCCTTCAACAGTTCCATAATGTAAATATCAAGGAGAAAATGGCTACTCAAATCCTTGAGATTTCTTACTAGTATTTTTTTTTTCCATTTTCGCACTTGTACAGTTCCATAATGTAATTATACTAGTATTTGTTTTTTCCAATTTTCGCACTTGTACATGGAATGAAGTTATTAAAATTCTTTTGAATAAGTAGTCAAGTACATGAAGAACAATCCAGAGCAATTGACTATCATATGGCACAAAAATAACATAATAATACCTTGGGTATCTTGCCAAGCATAGCAAAAATTAAATTTCAACCTTTTTGCACCGGTTGTGATCCATCACAATCCAGGGAGGTCCGGTTGTGCGCCATCGAACTCAAAAAAATCTGTTACGAATAATATGAAAATATTAATGTCATCTAAATATTACAATTAAATTGTGTAAAGTTTAGAAATATTACACTTTCTTAGCTACCAATCACTGTTTCCCAGTGTTGGATTCCACTACTGTCAATTTCTGAGCTGTTTATAACAGGCTGTTTATAAATAACAAAATTCTTAGTAAATAGTAAATGCATGACAAGTTACCATCTCAACTAAGGTGAAATCATTGTTTGGCTTATAAATAGATCTATTTCTGATACTTGCACTTGTCCAGGATTGGTGATATCCACTTCTGATGGCCCAAATAAATTCCTGCGCGTGCCTGGTGTATCTCCGACATTGGAACTCTCATCTCGCTATAATAACGTAACCATTAAAAATACTTTTTCTTCTAAGTTTACATTATAAAACTAACACATATTCACACGTTAAAGGAATCATACATTTATTTTTAATTCTCTCAATGTTAAAACATTCACCTGTTTGAATTTTTCTCTAACTTGGGCTTTCTTTTGTTTGGCTTTAACCTTTCACATGTCTGTCTACATCCTCGATGCTCTCCTCAGAGATGAGGGTCTTCCTTTCCCTCTGACAACAAGTGGACTCTTGACTTGTTGTGAACCAGCAACTGCAGTTGTGTCCAGTATCATAAAACCAACATTCGATCTGTTATGAACAAAGAACTGTTAAATAGGACATCATTAAATAATAGAAATTAAGTAATTTTCTTCCTTTTTTTCATAAGTAGAAATTTAAGTACTTATAAAGAACTAAACCAGATAAATAGACTTTAAAAATCGTCGCCTTCGAACCTATTTGGGTCAAAGATCTGTTGCGTATTTGCTCGCGATAACATTCAGTTATCTCATGTATCCTCTTCTTTGCATTTTCAAATTGCTCATTAGAACCCGCCGCATATGTAATCATCCCATAACACATATTCAACAGAATTGAATATCTATTACCATTAGGCCTCTGATCCCCTACGTCATAGCTACTGAGGATTAACATGTATCTCCTTTTGATGTCATTTCTCCATCGGTCTAGAATGTACCTGTGTGGTAATGATTTTATATCGTTAGATTTGAATACGGCCAAAATATGCCTATATAGTATCCCCTCATCTGAAATAACCCACATGAACACTTAGCATTGCAGTCTTCTTCATTAAAGTCCACTAAATATGTAACCATTTTAGTGAACTCCTCAATACGAACTTCATCTTCTACCAAATAACTCTTCATTACACCATCCGATGTAAGTAGAGATGAATCCAAATCGAGCACACCTATTACTTGTTGCTAAACTTTCCTAAATTTAGCGTTAGTGTATAACTCTTGGAATTTCTTTTAAATTGGAGATCTAGATATGCAGGGAATGACCTGGCTAAATGAATGGAATTCCGCACGGTTTTCATTCTCAATTTTCTTCCTCAGCGCACTGTCAAACTGGTCGACAAACTCCTTCAAGTTTGTCTTTGAATGAACATAACCGTAAAAAAAGCATTCATACTCTCGCTGTGCTGGGTTGTACTCATTCCAGCCTAAAAGTGCTCTTTCAGGAAAACCGGTACCCAATGCTCACACTCCGCATATAAACTTTTCAACTATACATTATCATGTAAGTTGTATGTGTTAATAAATTCGGCCCAACATTTCTCAAACTCCTCAATAGTTTGTGTGTCATACACACATTTCATCAATTGAGTTTTCAGCCCACTTCTGTATGCAACATATGACCCAAGCTTCTCAGGGACTTTCTTCAGTATATGCCATAGGCATAATCTATGTCGAGTTTCTGGAAAGACAATAGCAATTGCATTTTTCATTGCTCTATCTTAATCAATAATAATAGCTTTTGGAGCTATACCGTCTATACACTGCAACCAGGTTTGGAATAACCATGTACAGGTCTCCGTGTCCTCACTAGAAATTAACCCAGCTCCCAAAAGAATCGACTGCCTGTGGTGGTTTACACCAACAAATGGTGCAAATGGCATCCCATACCTATTTGTTAGGTATGTGGTATCGAATGTAACTACATCACCAAAATATTGGTAGGCTGCCCGACTACGTGGATCGGCCCAAAAAATATTTTTTAACCTCCCGTCATCGTCTAAATCCATCAATGCAAAAAATCCATTATTCTTGTACTGCATCCTCATAAAATAATCTCGAAGTGCTCCAGCACCGCCTGTGCCAAGTCGTAGATGTCGTGCTTTATCGATGTAATTGCGACAGTCCTTTTCCAAAAATGGGAGGTTCTCAAAGCCACCTACGCCAACGACAAGAGATCCGTAACTCTTATTCAGTCGAATGCCAGCTAAGTCGTTTGTGTCTATGACTCTTTTAACGGACTCACTCACCTCTCTGTTACATCGAAAGAAGCGGGATTTCATTGGGTTGAGGCCGTGATTATGTGTATTATGGTCTGTTGTCAACCGCATCTTTCCCTCAACTCTTAAGGCATTAATCCTTGCCTTACAGTCCGTTTTTACCGTCGGACGTGGGTTGGCGAGATTGTAACACTTATTTCGGGCCTTCCCTCCTAGTGCACAACCAAGGGTGACATATCTGATACTCTGATCCTCTGACCTCTCACTCCTTTGTGTCATCACCCCAAACCCATATTTTTTAGTATAATGCTTATAATAGCTGAACAAATCTTCAAACGAATTGAACTCCATCCTTGACTTTGGTTCCTCAATGATATCATCACCATCTGACGATGGCACTACCTGTGGTGTACCGGTAGTGCCATCGTTAGTTTCCTGTTCATCTGGTCTTTCCAACAAAATTTCTTCATTTACTCTAGCAGAAGTACATGGCGCTTCAGTTTGTAGACAATCGGGTCTATCTTCTTGACCAAGTTTTGCGCTCGTTGCAGAGCTTGTAGCGATAAATGACCTCAAAGGTCCCATCCCAAATTGAAATGGGTAACCAACGTTTTGCTTAAAACAAAAAAAATAAAACATTTAATTTGTTTAAAAAATTATTATCTTATAACTAAAAAACAAGAAGGAAGTTGAAAAACCACTTGAATGTTGCTTGGATTATTGGTTCCATCTGGACATGGCAAGAAAGCTGGTGACCATGCAGGCACTGGTCCAAAGTAACCGTGCATGTAATTTTGATAGTTTTGTAGACCAGTGTGAGGGATGTCCTAACATAAAAATAATAATAATAATTAGGATGTTAAACATTGAGTTGCAATTAAGTTTTTTAATTATGAAATAACATATTGAGTTTGACAGATTTGAGTTAGATGGTGTTAACGGAGATGGGTGTTCTTCTCCTTTTCCCATGGCCTGTACAAGTTGTTTAATATCCAAGGTCAGTCTTCGTAAGTTATCAAGAAAATTACTTCAATCAACCAAGATTGAAGACTAATATTGTACATACTTCTTCCAAGAAAAAAAAAAAAACTGATCAAAATTTGCTCAGCATCAAATAAGATTTACACATGCTAGACATGATTGATGCCTTTGTTCTCAACTAAATCATCAACCGGTTGTTTTTTCAGAACAATTCGAATTTAACTAATGTACATGAGTAAACATAATAATAATCTTGCACCCAAGATCATTGTTTAAAGGACCACACTGATCAAACTTTACCAACATCAATCTTCAATATTTTTTGTATGTGTAGGAAAATAAAAAGATCATTTCAACAATTGTTTTGATGATCTACTCCAAACATTTTGTATATTTAACAACAACTAAATCATAATAATTAAACCACAATATTTAACTAGTAAATTAATTTTTCAGCTAAGAAATTTCCACATATCTAACTCTATACAATGCAAAAATCTTGTATTTAACAATATCAACTCTAAATTACAACATGCTGTTTAAGAAAAAAACCAACTAAATCACAACATGCTGTGGAACAAAAAAACCAATCTGTGGAAGAAAAAAACCAGCTAAATCACAATAGCAATGGAAGAAAAAAAATAACTAAATCACAACATGCTTGATTGTTTATGAGTGACCAAAACATTTAATCAAATGTAAAGTTAAAATTTTAGATTAAAGCACAGATGAAGATGACCCACGACGCGACGGTATGTGGACAAAGATGACCCACAAAATCGACCCACGTCGCTGACCCGAAATGCTGGCCCACTAATCTGACCCGAGATGATGGCCCACAAACCTGACCCAAATGAAGCCCACCAAGCCCACCAGTCGGCCTTGACCCAGCCCAATGCAGACCGGCCTTGACCCAGCCCAACGCATACAACGACGTTCTCTGGGTTTCAATCTGCAGACCAAAACGAGGAAGAAAATTTGCCAAACTCGTTCGCCCAAATTTCTCTTATGGTCTCGCACGACACACGCACGAAGCAAGGGGAAGCGAAGCGGGAAACGAAATGTAATTGCTTTCTACTTTTTATCTTGGTTTCGCATTTTTTTTTAATCAGCTGATGTCAACTGACTGCACGCCGTCTATATAAGATGACTTTGCATAGTATAATTATTTTATTTTATCTCATTATCTAAACGAGACATAGTGTATGAGATGCTAAGAAAAATTATTCAAAACAAAAAATATGGCAATTTGGGGCCGCCAACAACAATGATTGTGACTTGAGAGACTTTTAGAGTGATAATGACCCTCCACCGGTCTATTCGAAACTACGAAATGCCCCTGCCGAAGAAACACAATGGTAACCATCTACCGAGGATATTTATGTAACTTCATCAACAAAGAACGTTATTTGTACTCTACTCTCAGTTTTCGCGCAAAACACACAAGCCTACCGACTCGAGTAATTAACGAAACCCCTAATCCTAATCTCCCCATCAGTGTTAGGTTTAGGGATTTGTGACTCTGCAAGCAAGCCATGGCTTCCAGCGTCTGCATAAACGAAATCCTGACGGACGACGAGATACGATTGATTCTGGCGAAGCTTGGGAGCGACAAGGACAAGGAGGCGTTCGGCTTGGTCTGCAAGAAATGGCTGTATCTGCAGAGCACGGAGAGGAAGAGGCTCGCCGCACGGGCCGGAATCCACATGCTCCGCAAGATGGCCGCGAGGTTCTCCCGGGTTGTGGAGCTCGACCTCTCTCAGTCCGCTTCCCGCTCCTTTTTTCCTGGTGTTACCGACTCCGATCTCTTTGTTATTGCCGATGGGTTTAGGTGCCTCAGAGTGCTCAATTTGCAGAACTGCAAAGGTATATTCTTCTGTTTTTTGTTTTTTCCGAGAAAGTGAACTAAATTTGTTTATCTGACTGTGTTTTGTGCTCAATTTGCAAAGTTCTTTTTTGGATTGGTTTAGTGAGCTTTTGGAATTGGAGTGCTTGGTCGTGTTTGTTTGACTGTTCTGTTTGTTTCTGGGAAGAATTGTTTATTTTTCTGAGAAAATGTGTGGATGGGATGGAAGTATAGGAGGTGTTTGGAGAATGATGGCAACGGCTAATTTGGATGGTTTGCTGTCTCATGAAAGTTCTATTTACTAGTGAGAAAGTTAAGATATGAAACCTGGGAGATCTGCTTGGGTATTTGTGCTAAATTTACTGAAAATTTTATCATTTAGTTTTTTTTTTTACTGGTTTTGGTATTATGAGGGTAACGAACTTGTTGAATTGAAGTTATTTTGGTTTGTTAGTTGCTTTAAGAGCTCGAGGAAAAATTCTAAATTACATTAAGACTACTCAAAGTTACAAATGGAACTTTTGAAATTGTTGTAAACTGCAAGAACTTCCCCCTCTCAGACAACGCGGGAACCCATTCACCCCCCGATCATGCTAAACATGTTGGAATAGGTATTTCAGTTAGTTTGATGGGTTTTCATATGTTTCTAAGGAAAATATCCAATTTTACTGAAGGAAAAAAATGTGGAATTTAGATTAAAGGTAGATATCCGATGGTGCTCTATTTGCAGAATGTACATTTTGATTGTCTAAGTTGTTTGATGGTTGTTTGTTTCTTGGAAGAATTCTTGTTTTACTGAGGAAGAGAAAGTACATTAGTTGGGTGTAAGAGGTGTTTGCAGTTGTAGCAATTAAATGGGAAATGTTTTGCTGCTTGATTTGATGGGAATGTTTCTTTTAGATATTTGTACTGTCAGTTTCATCCTGTGAGATCATTAAATTAATATATGCATGGTTGATATGGTTCGGTGGATGGAGCAAAACTTGGAGCAGAATCGGGGATATATTAATTGATAGTGGCATTTAGAGGTGAAAGTAAGATTAGACTTTGATGGTTTGGAGCATCAGAGAAACTTCCATTGAAACATATCTTCAACCTCTCCTATCTTGTTACTGGTTGAGTGGGCTTGAGGTTCCAAACTTTTACTTGAGGTCACCAGTTAACTTTGAACTTTAGTTAAATACAATTTGTGATTGATATGCATCAATTGAATAAAATGCTGTTTTATTTTCTAACACCCATAAAATGTTCATATGGTTTGCTGGTATTTTTTTGCTTACTGAAACAGTTGATTGTAGTTTGTATTTTATTCCCAGTTTTTATTTTGGATGTTCTTTTACTATGCCATTCCATCTGGAGTTCCTGTTTTGTTTTTTCTTTATATTATTTTTACTTGATGAAATCGGTTTTTTACTTTCCCTTATAGTTTCTTTTGGAGTTGAATCTAACATGCCTAACATGGTTTCCTTTGTTATTGTTTTCTTGTTTTGCAGGAATCACCGATGTTGGCATGGTGAAAATTGGGCATGGTCTTTCTTCACTACAATGCTTAGATGTATCCTATTGCAGGAAGCTAACTGACAAGGGATTGTCAGCTGTTGCTGAGGGTTGTTGTGAACTGAAAAGCCTACATCTTACTGGCTGTAGATTTGTTACAGACAAATTATTACATGCTCTTTCCAAAAACTGTCACAATTTAGAAGAGTTGGGGCTGCAAGGATGCACCAATATAAGTGATTCTGGACTCACGAATCTTGTAAATGGTTGCCAACGTATTAAGTTTTTAGATATCAATAAATGCAGCAATGTTGGGGATGGTGGGGTTTTAAGTGTGTCTGAGGCCTGCGCATCTTCTCTCAGGACACTCAAGTTGTTGGATTGCTACAAAATTGGGGATGCCTCTATATTTTCCTTGGTCAGATTCTGCAAAAATCTAGAGACTCTTATTGTTGGTGGCTGCCGGGACATCTCTGATGAATCTTTAAAATCACTTGCTGCTTCTTGTAAAAATAGTCTGAAGAACTTACGGATGGATTGGTGTTCAAATATCTCCGACTCTGCATTGAGCTGTATCCTTAATCAGTGCGTAAACCTAGAGGCTCTCGACATTGGGTGCTGTGAGGAGGTGACAGATGCTGCTTTCCAGGGTTTAGGTACTAGGGAAATTGAATTGAGTTTGAAGGTTTTGAAGGTTAGCAACTGTCCAAAGATAACAATTGCGGCGATTGGTCTGCTTTTTGACAAATGCAACTCTCTGGAATATCTGGATGTGAGGTCATGCCCACTAATTACAAAGGCCGGATTCGATGAGGCTGGATTGCAGTTTCCCACACACTGTATGGTGAACTTTGTAGGGAGTTTATCCGAGTCTGATGTTTTGTGTTTAAAACCCTTGATTTGAACAGTCTGGCACTACTGGAAGAAAGTTCTTCCCTTCAGAGTTATCATACCTTTGAAAGCCTGACAGGTTACTGGAACTGGTGAGAGCTAATCCTACTGGCAGCCCTGTTCACATTCATTTTATTCTGGGGTTAGAATTTGACTTCTTGTTGGACTTGGATACTTGTCATTTATATTTTACATGTATATGTTGCATGTGCATTGTATTTCGGTTGCCTCGTAATCTTTTCCTTGTTTCTTTGGATTGAAAAATATTGTATTTTGCCCCCTGGTCTGCATTTTAAACTCTGCCTCATAATTTAGTTCTGTACCTGTTGCAATCGACTTTTCATACTTAACGTCGTCCCGCAGGGATTGTTGCACCATGGAGATGAGGAGGATGTATGGGAGGATCTCGAAGATAGCTGATTGCGTTTAAAATAGAACAAATAAAGTGGAGTGGTTATCTTTTGTGAGAAATGTGAAAAGGTTTTGGGGGGATCAGTGTAGAATAAACCAAGAGGGCTTGATGTGTTCGCCAGTCAGATGATGGATTTCAATTGGAAGCATATCTTCTGATACCAACTATAGATACGTTGAAAAGGGGTTAGCAATTTTATCGATGGTTCCAAATGGCAGCATTGCATAACCAATTTCTTAATGAACTACCATCCAACTGGTCAGGCAATGGGAGATAGTCTCCGAGGGATTGATTGGTGGATGAAAATGAAATTATTAATAATGGTCACTAATATGTTCATGTCTGCCCGGTAGATGCTCATAAATGTAATCAATCACCTGTGGGATATACTTTATTCACAATTCTCAAGTTCATTGATTTGCCTGTTTCATTGCTTTTGGGGGTGGTTCTATTCTTTGAAGGTATCAGATATGTAGTTCCGAGGCTATGTCCAACTTGCTTTTAGCCTTTTTCAAACGATCTCATTGCATCTATGCAATTATTATGTAGGAAAAAGTTGACGCGGTTGAACTTAGGCTAGCTAGCTGTTCAGCGTACCATATTTGAGTTGTAAGTAGCACAGACATGATTGTCTTATGTAGCCTCCCTTTTCCTTCTACCACGTGCATCTTAGCTTTCTGGTGCCAACGTTCTTGCCAACTTTCTTCCAATAGTAAGGAAAAGGGACGGAAGAAGAAAGAAAAAGAGAGAAATGTTTAAATTAACCAAATCTCATGCAGAAAGAAATGATAATGTATAATGTATAAATAGCAAAGGAATGGAAGTTTAGTCTTAAATTATAATTGGAACTAAGCAATGGAGTTAAGTTATTGGATGTTGATGTGGGTGTTTGTATACCAGTGTGATGATTAGTGAGAGTTCATAATCTTGATGCTACAGATGCAAATACAATCTTTTTTACAACTTTTTTTGCAACTGTTGAAGAGCAGTTCCCATGTAAAATTTGGAATTCAAACTAATAAACTTCAGTATTTTTGATGAAGTGGTACTATCACATTAGTTGGTTTTAAAAATATAATTGTGTGAATATGATGATTTCTTGGAATATATTAATAGAAAAGTTAATAGAAACTTAACACCTGAGATTTTATTGCAAAAAGTATGACACTTCTGATTTAGAAGTGGTGCAGAAAAGAAGACGCGCTCGTTTGGATAGTAAGATGAGATGAGATAGTTTTAGATGAGTTGAATAAAATATTATTAGAATATTATTTTTTAATATTATTATTGTTTTGGGATTTGGCATTGTTTATTATATTTTATATGAGAATTTAAAAAAGTTGTAATGATAAGATGAGATGAGATGGGTTGAAAGTGTTTCTATATCCAAACGTGGATAGTCTTTTGTTTTTCACTGGATAAAAATAGTTTGAGGTATAAAACTTGGTTGCATTCTTGTTGTCATCAATCTATCTATTAATCCTGAGCTGTCTCTTTCAAAAAAAAAAAAAAAAAAAAAATCCTGAGCTGTGAATGAATGAGACATAGGAGTGAAGTCTGTAATATGGTGGCCTACAAGAAATAAGTTCGACTGTTTTGAGTGTCATTCTAGAAGGCTGCTACCTTAGTTACACAAAACCATCTCATCTCATCTTATATAATCATTACAATTTTTTCAAACTACCACATAAAATATAATAAACAATTCAACTTTTTTCAAATCTCAAAATAATAAGAATATTAAAAATTATATTATAACAATATTTTATTCAACTTTCAACAAAACATCTCATCTCATCTGAATTGCGTAACCAAACAAGGTCTTAGTTGTAACTTATATTACTGTTGACAATCAGTTTTTTTTTTTTTTTTTTTTTTAATGGTCTAAGAACCAATCTCTTGATTAATTTGTAAACTCATTGCCTGGTTGCTCAATTTGGGTCTTTGAATGCTGTCCTTACTCTCGCTTTGGGTGAGTTTGGATCCCAAACTCATATCAACTCATCTCAACTCATCATTACAACTTTTACAAATTTCAATATAAAATATAATAAACAATTCAATTTTTTTAAATCCCAAAATAATAATAATATTAAAAAATAATATTCTAACAATATTTTATCATCTTAACTCAACTCAACTCAACTCAACTCACTTCAACATCCAAACATTAGTAGTTTTACTTGGCAACCATTCCACATTTAGTTCAGTTGAGAGGCATGTTTCCTGTCTCAATGACACAGTGCGTGATGTTCCATTCCGAACAAGATGTATTTTTGTTTTGAATATTGCTTTCTATGTTAGAATTTATTGGTTGTTGTTGAAGCAGGGGAGAATCATTCTGCTCATCAAATATCAAGATGGGACATAGCCAATACCAGTATCGATATCAGTAGCCAACATAGGTTGAGGAACTAAAAGACCACCTTCTATGTATATACAGGTTATAAATGGCTTGTATTACAGTAGCTGAAGCCAGAGGAGAAGGTACTTGTTTTTTAAGGCTGTGAATTATATTCACTCTGAAGATTGAGAGACAGCCTGCTGAAGAAGTTTGAAGGCTTTCTGATTATTTACGAAACCCATGAACCAGAAGTCAAAACTATCCACAGTTAATATTTCTATGTACTTTTGTGAAGGCCTCTTTACATTCTCACTCTGATTGACTCTCTTTATCTTCTTAATCGGGATCATGACCTGCACAAAATAGATGCCACTTGAGAGAGAGAGAGAGAGAGAGAGAGAGAGAGAGAGAGAGAGAGTCAATATCTTGTGAAGACTTACCTTGTAATGGGCTCTAACCGTTTCACCTTTTGCAGAAGAGATTTTGATAGATCTCTCGCTACAAAAGGCAACCTTGTCGGTTGAGATGAAGAGGAGGCCTGCTATAGGACCTGCTGTTGTTGATATATAGCATTGGGAAGCCTTGAATAGTTTTTCTCCTTCTCTAACTCCAAATATCTGTTTGAAGATCTTATCCACTCCACCTACTTGAAGAACTCTAGCCCCCAACCTCAACTTTCCCTTCACGGTTTCAGTGATCTTTGGCCCCAATCTCACTGCAATTTCATAAATTTCGAAAATTAGAATTTCTAATTGGTGAAACCCCATAACTTGAATCACTAAAACTAGTATGGAATCCACGAAAGGCAATGAAAATCCAGGAACTAGAAACAGCAATGAAATGTTTACCATGCTCTCGAACTCCATATGCAGCATGTGCTATATTGTCAGCCTTCATTGCAAGTTTATTCATCATATTAAGCACAGAATCTGCTCTACCTGCAACGTGAAGACCATTTCATTAGGAACAAAACCTTCATTGAAAGAGAGAGAGAGAGAGAGAGAGAGAGTCATACCATGTTTCAAAGTGGGAGGCTCATTTGAGGAACCCTCAACGGCTGCTGAGCTGATTGGAATTCCATTAACAGGTTCAGGAATCTGGGATGTCATGTTTCAGTAAATGGCAAAGATTCCCTTTGGCGTTCTTGAATCTGTTTTTCTGCAACGCCTTGTGCCAATGAATTAAAGTTCTTTCCTATCAGGGATCAAGCGAGAGAGAGAGAGAGAGAGGGAGAGGGAGCTTGCTAAGGTTGATCAAGCCTTGTATTTAAAGGCCTAAGACATGTTCGAGGATTCTTAACTTTATGTTGCATGAGTCATCTATTGCTCATCTAACAAGAATAAAGGCAGAGACACCGACAAGTAAAGATTGATAATTCCTTCACAAAGAAGACATTAAGCAGATGGTGCCTTTGGTTGCTACTTGCTTTCCAAGTCTTCAGTCATGTTCTTACCTAGTATTAGCTGCATTTTCCATTTTCCATTACTTTTTCTACTTTATTTTATTAAAATATATAATTCCAAAAGCTTTGTTCCCTTCATTCAGATCATTCATTTTCTCCCCATAAATTTGGATATTTGACAGTTGAAAGAACTGCAACTTAAATCCATTTCCTCGTAAATTTGGCCATCCCCTATGAACAACAAAACGAGGCAATGAAGAGACTATCCACGGAATACCAATCTAACAGTATTTGATCTCCAAAAGTGATACCTTTTGAAGGGTTTGGACTCTAAGGTCCCGTTTGGATAGTGAAAGTATTTTATCTAATCTCATATTATCAGTACAACTTTTCTAAATTTTCATACAAAATATAATAAACAATTCAACTTTTTCAAATCCCAAAATAATAATAATATTAAAAAATAATATTCTAACAATATTTTATTTAACTTTCACATTTCATCTAAAACCATTTTATCTTATCTCACTATCCAAACTACACCTAAAGGTGCAAACTTTGTGGATGTCTATGTGGGAATGTCTCTACCTTTTTTTTCATGTTATTTTTATTTAATAACTTAACTATATCCACACATCGCGCGAGTTTACGACTAATTAACTAATAAAAAGAAAGAAAAAAGGAAGTATATGAAATTAGAACCTTGCATTGCGATTAATCAGTTCTATATGGAACACAAATATATATAGTATGGTAGATAACTCTTTTGTTTATAGTTCTGATTATGGATAAAAAAGTTTGTTTGTTTAGTACTATTTTCTGAAGAAAAAGTCTTGGTAGCAGCCACTGTTTTGCTGCAGTCAAATTGCACACATTACGTGTCACACGAGCAGCCATTGATAATATAGAGATGAGAGAGATGATGAGAGAGAGAGCAAAAATGAGAGAGAGACCCAGCGAGAGAGAGAGTCGATGAGAGAGAGAGCTGCTGATGAGTAAGAGAGAGTCTGAGATGAGAGAGAGACGGTATGAGAGAGATCTAATGAGAGAGAAAGGAAGACAGAAAGGGGAACTGGGGAAGGTTTGGTGCAAAATGAGAAAAAAAAAAAACTACAGGAGTTGAAGCAGCCACGTAGTGTGTGCAATGTGTGCACAACTACAATGACTGCTATGTAACAATACTCTTTTCCGAATTAATTAAGGTCTTTTGCATATGTAATAATCCTCAGCTTATTGCATGTAACAAGCCTTGAATTGATAGATAAACAGTGGGCCAATCCTTCTAGGTGAACGTTCATGTATATCATGACTTGGTCAAATTAATGACAGAAAGTGACTCGCATTATCTTACGTACAACGATTTCACAAGTTGTCTTATTGCATGATCTGGATTCGACCAAGGAAATATTGTATAAGGAAGTCATGTTGATTTTAAGGAAATTTTTAGCTCATTCAAGAGACGTATCACTGTCATCTTATTACAAGTAATATTATCATATAATTTCCGAAAAATTTCTTTTGCTCTCATCAAGTTTTCCACTTCATCCGTTGTGATCATTCACTTATCTAGTTATCTCTTACACTATCCATAATAATTTTTTTTTTTGAGTTGGGGAAGGGAGATTTCGAACTCCAGACCTCCATTTTAGAGACTGAGAGTTATGCCAATCAGACCAGATGCCTTTGGCACCATCCATACTATTTAAATGAACATGGGTTGCATAAAAGACCCATTAATTCTAATTTTCCAATCATGCACTAATAACTTAAAATGCATGCCTGCCCCTTCTTTTTCCTCCTGATGACTGTGTGAGGGTGTGGCATTAATGGTGCTTTATGAGTTGGCATAATAATAACTTTGTGATGCTAACCACATGATTTAATCCCAAAGGACACACATATATAATGTCTTGGCCGATTTATGGACTGAAATTCATAACAACTTTATATTAATACACATCTTGTTGTCAATATTAATGTATCTTTCAGTCTGAGGTGTGAATGACTGGACAGTAGGCCATGCCATATTAAAGATGTATTGCTTCTTTGACAAATGCATGCCCCTTCCAATTACATTAAACATCAATTAATGTCAGTAGGTTCAATTAAACAAATTGGAGTGCTACTACTGGAGAAGACTTTTAAGGCCACAGCCTGCCTTTGGTCACACATGAATTGCTAGGCTGATCTGTTTTTGTGTTTATGGGGAAAGTGACTTGCCACATCATTGCTGCATCAGCTCGTCCCCACTTCTATAATTTATCTTTTCCATTGAAAACGTGTCCTACACTTTTATCAACCTCCATATATGGTTACCCTCAAACTGTTATTAGAATATGTATTCTCGGATAATATTTGATAGTTGGTGCATCAGTGATAATTAATAGATAATGAGAAAAGATATTTACAACCGTGAATTGTGTAACCGTCGCGTAATCGCTTTGAAAAAAATGAATAAAACATGAGACCCACATGAAAAAAAGTTAATTTTTTAATAGTGGATCTCACTCTTTTTTAAAGTGATTACGTGGTGGTTACGCACTTCACAGTTGTATGTAGAATTATTCAATTACATTACTCTTTCACATATTTTTCATTTGTTTCAATAGCTGAAATTGGACAATGAAGTTATATATATATATATATATATTAGTTTTTAAAAACATTCTATTAATTATATTAATGATAACTTGTTAGGATAAGAAGTAGAATGGAAAATTGTCAGCATAACAACTTTTGTCTTTTTAGATCTGTTAGGAATTATATTAATGAAAGTTGTTTTGAATTTTATGTTATCGACGCGTCACAACTTAAAAGATCTTTGGATTGAAATAATAATGGTTCCTTGAGAAAGACTGTCTACAACTTTAATGCCATTGATGTTGAATTTTTCACTTGATTGTGAATGGTGGTTGGATGGCCGGAGATGAAGGGTAGATGACAATTGTACCTTCATGGTGAAGAAATAAAAGAAAATTAAAAACACAATATTTGCGTGGCTTGACACTTAGAGAGGTTTGGATAATAAATTGAAATGAGATGAGATCAAAGTTAAATAAAATATTATTAGAATATTATTTTTTAATATTATTTTTGTTTTGAGTTTTTAAAAATTGAATTATTTATTGTATTTTGTTTAGGAATTTGAAAAAATTGTAATGATTAAATAAAATAAGATAGGATGAGTTGATATGGTTTCTGGATCCAAATAAGGAAATTTACTTCCTCTGGCAATTTGGTCAAGAAAAACATTATGAGAATGAAGATATTAGAAACTCAGAAGTTTTAAGATATTATGTGGTGGTCCATAATTAGGCCAACCGACATATCCTCCCAACCCATGAGGGTAAGGAGGACTGCCATATCCTTTCAAAATTTAGCTAAGTATAGGCAGGAGGATCAGGTAATGGCTGCACCGTTACCACCAAAGATCAGCGCCCCTCAAATGAAAATGTACGATGGGTCTAGGGATCATCTTGAGCACCTGAAAACTTTCAAGGCTTAAATGACCCTGCACAGCTTCCCTGGGGAGATTGCTTGTAGAGATTACACAAGAGTGTGGTTCGAGTCGTTGGCACTCGGATTAGTCAATAGCTTTGGAGAATTGGCCCGCCTGTTCCTCACACAGTTCATGACCAGCAAGAGGAGAAGGTGCCCAGCAGCATACCTCCTAACTGTCAAACAATGTGAGGATGAAAGCCTAAAGTTATACCTGTCCACGTTCAACAAGGAGTGGATGACGACGATGACCAGAATGAAAAATTCAACTTGACGGAGCTCCTGGGAGGTGTATGGCCCTGAAACCAGTTCATGGCAAAGTTGGCAAGGAGAACCCCCACCATGTTTCGAGAATTCATAGATCAGGCTGATGACTTTATCAACGCCAAAGATACACTTCAGGCCTTGACCAAACCCAGAAAAATGGAGCTGGAATAGGCAGACAAAAAAGCCAAGGCGTCAAGCAAAGCTAAAGCCCCCGAGAAGGCCAAGGGGAGCCTACAGGACATGAGGTAGGATGAGCACCCCTCCCAAGAGGCCTAGGACCTCGATACGACTGAGTTATGCTGTCTGTATAAGATGAAGGTAGATTGACCACCCAGGAAGCTGACAACCAGAACAGGGGGCGTTGCTACTGCACCTACCATTGAATGATGTCTCACCAAACTGCAGAGTGCACCTCCCTTAGAGCAGGAGGGGGAGTGCTAGAGTACCACCCCCTCAGCACCATACCGACTGGAAAGGGGAGTGGGAACGGAGTAGAGGAAGGCATGATAGGCCATGAAGGAGTGACAGCCCGAGAAGATGGCGGGTGGAGCAAGAGATCCCACAGAACCACCCTTGGAAGCTACCTCGCTAGGGGCCCCCCTGGGCAACCATTGTCGAGGGGTTTTCTGGCAGTGGCTCGACCTCATCTAGTAGGAAGCCACATGCCAGGAGGGCACGGTTCGAGGAAGTATACTTAACCGACAATCGCCCGGCCAAGCAAAGATGAAGCACGACCGTGCTGGTCATGTCTTTTGGGGAAGCTGACGAAGAAGGGATTCTCGACCCCTACGATAACGCCCTGGTGGTGACCATAATTGTGGCCAACATCACCGCTAGAAGGATCATTGTCGATAACTGCAGCTCCTCAGACAATCTCTTTTGGTATGCCTTCACCTGGATGGGGGATTGATCTTGCCTGCCTACGACTGGCTCCCATGTTTCTGAAAGGATTCTCGGGAGACATGGTTCAACCAGTGGGAATCATCACCCTTTCAGTCCTGGCCGGTAACGCCATTAACACGGCCTCCACCATGTTCAAATTCATAGTGATAAAGGCTGCCTCGTCGTACAACGCCATACTGGGGCAGCCCACCCTCAACAACCTGAAGGCAGTAATTCCAACCTACCACTTGAAAATGAAGTTCCCAACAACCACGGGAGTGGGGGAGATCTGGGGAGAGCAGGTGTTGGCATGCGAGTGCTATGTGTAAGAGCTGAAGCTGCCGAAGGGGGAGGCCCATATGGTAGAAGTCTTGGGTGGCAACAACATCCTGCCACCTCCCCCAAGTTCGTCGCAAGAGAATAAGAGTTTAGGGATGAGCAAGCCCTTCGACAAGTGGAGCCAAACGAGCCAACTCAAGTGGCTCGTTTGGCTCCCCTAGACCCAAGCCGCCCGAAGCCACAAACAGAATTGGTAGCAGAATGGGACTATATATGCGGCAGGCCATGAAGTAGCTCCTTGCAGAACATCGAAATGTGTTTGCATGGGTCATGAGGACATGCTCGGGATCGATCTTGGCATAATCCAACACCATCTGTGCATAGACCCCAAGGCCAAGAAGGTCAGGCAGAAGCGTCAAAGTTTCAACGCCGAGAAATGCGTTAGCATCATTGAGGAGGTTGATTGCCTCTTAGCAGTAGGGTTCATCCGGGAGGAGGCACATTGCCTAGACTCGTTATCCAATGCCATGCCAGTGGAGAATGTGTGTCGACTTTGTCGATCTGAATAAGGCTTGCCCGAAAGACAACTTCCCTCTTCCTTGGATCGACTTGAGTAGTGTTTTCATGTTGAGATGAGATGAAATGAGATAAAATTGAATGAGACCAACACGTATCCAAATGAGGTCAGGGATGCTTGGAGAATGAGATGAGTCGAGAAATATGTGAATAATAATGAAATAGTTTGAGTTATGATGTTTTATTAAATTTTGAAAAATGAGAGAGAAAGTTGAATACAAATATTATAAAATTAAAATATTTTTAGAATATAATATTATATTTGTTTTGAGATTTGAAAAAGTTGATTTTTTTTTTTTTTTATGTTTTGTGTAAAAGTTTGGAAAAGTTGTAATGGTTAGGTAATGATTAGATGGAAAAAATTGAATGTTTGAAATTGAAAAATATTTGTGTTTTAGTGATATTTGGGAATAAGATGAGATGAGATGTGATGAGATTAAACTTCTTCCAAACAACCTCTAAGACTCTTATATCCCTAATCCTAGAGTTGCTCCGGCATGGTTTGGCTTCACAAACCTTTCAAACCATTTCATCTCGTCTTATCTCATCTCAACATCTAAACACTATTCAAATACAATTATTATTCAATTTCAAATTTCTAAAATTTTCATCTAATCATTACAACTTTTCAAACTTTCAAATAAAACAAAAAAAATAATTCAAAATTTTCAAATCACAAAACAAAATTAATATTAAAATATATATTCTAACCCTCTTTTAATTTTATAATTTCTTTTATTCAACTTTTTTCTTCATCCTTTCCCAAGGGCCAAAACCTTATAAAATCTTTAACTCAAATCATTTTCATTACTATTCACAAATTATCTCACTATTACTATTCACAAATTTCTCATCTCATCTGTGTAATCAAACGAGACCTTAGTCTTGACCAATTAGAAGATAGGTAAGTATAGGCAAGAGGATTCTATTTAACCCACACTCCACCCATATTAGGTTAAATTTTGAAGGAAAATGCTATTTTGCCCTCTTACTTTGCCCACTCATTTTGACCGCTTGTGTATTTATTTTTTTTAATTTTTTTACTTAATAATTAAGAAAAAGTGATTTTTAATGTATTGGTGTATTTTTTTTATCTTTTAAAAATATTTAAATATGTTAAAAAAATATGAAAAGAAAAATGAGAAAAAAAGAAAAGGTCAAAATGGTCTAGCGGTCAAATGGAGCGGTGCTACTCAGGCAGCAGAGTAGCACCGCTCAATTTTGAAAGGATATTGCAGCCCTCCTTGCCCTTATGGGTTGGGAGGATATGTCGGCTGGCCTAATTACAGACCACCACATAATACTTGAAACATCTAAGTTTCTAATATCTTCATGCTCATGATGTTTTTCTAGACCAAATAGAGCGAGTAAGTAAATTTTCTTATTTTTATTCAGAAATCATTTCAATTCATCTCATCTAATCATTACAACTTTTTTAAATTTCTAAACAAAATATAATAAAAAATTCAACCTTTTCAAATCACAAAACAAAAATAATATTCTATTAATATTTTATTTAACTTTCATTCAATTTCATTTCATATTATCTCAACTCACTATCCAAACCTCCCTAAATGTCAAGCCATGCAAATATTATGTTTTTAATCTTCTTTTATTTCTTCACCATGAAGGCACAATTGTCATCTATCCTTCATCTCCGGCCATCCAACCACCATTCACAATCAAGTGAAAAATTCAACATCAAAGGCAAAAAAAATTTTCTCATCAATCACTATTCACCATTCCACATCCCACATCTTATGAAAAACACTCCATACTTTATGAAAAACACCTTCATATACTATAAAAAAATTATATGTGAAAGATATGAGTGTGAATAATAACTAATGCATAGCATTCATCTTACTATCCAATGTTTTTTTTATCTGTAGACAGTATTTCTCAAGGGCCCATTATTAATTCCCATTATGAAAGAAACCCGTACGTGTTTGCAAGTGAGTGGTGAAGACTGTGATTGGGCCACTGTTTTTACACGCATTTGGCTAAGTTGCAAAGGATATTATGATATTATTGTAGCGTCATAAATACGAAAAGTACTAACTTAACTGGTAAGCAAAGCATTTCTTCACGTAATCATCTCTGTTTAATTGCCTTTCTCAGCAAATTGACATTATACCAACACCGCATTCATTTGTCCTAATCCTTTACTTACCTTAACACGAACATGTTTGATGCCTAACATGAACAAAAACCCTCGCTTCCAATCTCCATATAAGTAGAATCATCCTAAAATTCTCATTTCACATGTGGTATTGTTGATTTCTGGTGTCCCTTTCTCACCTACCCTTTGTTGCCATTGGTTAAGCCCCAAAACCAGAGATTTGAGGTAAGAAACTTATGGGATATTGAAGCGTTTTGTGGGCGTAATTTCACAAAGGAAGTAAATGATTTTAGGGCTAATGGAATTTGAATTAGAGGTCACCTTCATCCTGTGAAGAATGGGCCATCGATCATCCCTTATCTTCATGTTTTCTTCTCCAATATTATTGAATTCTTGCACCGGCGACTTGAAACACACATGAAGTATTTGAGATCGGAAGTTTTTGTACAGATAAAGGAGTGATAATTGAGATTTGGTGCTCTCATTATATGCTTGTAAAAACCAGAGTGATCTGGTTTTTAACGACAGCATCTAAATGCATGGAAATGGAATAATTTTTAGGACGAGGAAGGAAGTAAATTGAAATGATTCCTACCTCTGAGGACACTGCAGTTACCATAGTTCAAGATAGTTAAAACAAAAAATGAAAAGAAGGACAAAGGTTGGGTAAGTTTTCATTCATTTCCTCAAGAGCTGAGATGGCATATTCAATGGCCGTGCCAAAGCCTGTAATGGCACAACTCAAGAGCTGAGATGCCTGTAATGGCATATTATGTCATCGAATGTAAAGATCCAATCTGGATAAAACAAAGATGGTTTTTGCATTGGCATTTGCATCAAATTTCCACATCCCAAACCAATAAACAAATGAACCTGTACATGGAAATAGGAGGAGCCTGCATGCCCAGGTAGGAATAAAGAAGCATCACCATGTGTGTTTATTAAAACAAGACACCATTCCAAATCCAGAAAAAAAGCCTTCCTTTTTTATAATATCTTAATTAGTGAGTACAAGTAGAACATGTTGTCCATGGACAAAGCTAAACTCTAAGCAAATAAACACTGAGTTCAGGACCTCCAGCACCGTCGGGGTTCATCATGTAAAAGGCCTCCGAGTCTCTAGACCCCACAACTCGCTCGTACCTTGCTCTCATATACATGAGCTCGCCTTCGGACCCAGCACCTCCATTCCCTGGTAAAACTCCAGCGCCCATTGAAATTGGCTCCACCGCTTTCAACACCTTCCACTCCTCAGGCCCGCATTCCCTCCTCATCGCATACCCACATTTCTTGCCATTACAGTATGTCCTCCAAAGCGGCTCCTCCAGCAACTTCTTCCCTTTCTTGTCCGTTTTCTTTTCGCACTCCAAGGCAATGCGGACCAGCCCCGACGCCATTTCTCGGACTAAAACGCTTGTTGGCGTTGCGAGTTCTACTAAAAACGCCGGGTTCAGCCTTGCATCCTCTTGAAATGCAATGTGGACGTGTCCTCTGCGATACCCGAAAAGCGTACCTATCACTCGGGTGCCAAGGCCTGCGTGAGAGTGTGACCTCTTGCTGAAAACTGTGAAAGCCGACCGGAAAATAGAAACTGACAATCTTTTCCTTGGTGCCGGCACTGAGGTGGTTGCTGCAGGTATGGGGATTCTGAAGTCCTCATCTTTTACCCCTTCCACACAAAAATGAGAGGATGAGCCTAAGTTCAAAACTTCTTCCTCATCATCCTCGTCCTCGAGCTTCTTTTTAAAGTGAAAGTATCTCCTGGAGAAAGAGAAAGAAGAGTCGTGGGGAGTCTTGGCCGTGATAGCCTTCATCTGGGTAAGTTAATAAAAGAACACAAAACAAGACAAAGTCCTCGAAGGTGGGTAGGACTAAGGAGTAAGGACCATGGAGACCTCGAAAATGAGTAGAAGAAAAGAAATAGATTTGGTTGGGTTTTTAGCATCCAGCGGGGTGGTTTTATTCTCTCTTTCTACCCTCCATTTAGACAGGAGTGGCAGTACCGAGGGAGACTGGCAAGAGAATCCTGCCAGAAGGAAGGTGACCAGCCTTGCCTAACGTGACAGGGACGAGGCCTTCGAATTGGGGAGTTAAAAGAGACAAGAACAGAGTAAAAGAGAGCGATGGAAATAGACAACAGAAGGAGATTTTGTGATGGGAATGCAGAGAATAGTGTTAACAGGGGAGACAAAAGCCTCAAAGTGTAAGGTACTTTATATATATTAGGTTTGGGGGCTGAGCGGAAAACATGGGAAGTGTGGGGTACAGAGAGGGCCAAGCTTGAGTGCAAAGAAGTCAAGCTTTGCATTGGAAAGGGTGTTAAGGACAGGTAAAAACACACCAAACCGTACCTAGAGAGGGCAGAGAGGCTTCCAGCGCTGCCCGTGAGTGCTTTCATGCTCCCTCCACTTCCACCAAAGGCACAGAACAGAACAGGAAATCTTGAGCCACCGCTTGAGCGGCCTCCATTGTGCTTTGTACCCTTTTTGTCTCTTTGTGATTTGAGAAAATGGGGGAATGATTAGTCCGATATTCGCAGCTAATAGTGTACACGCACACACCAGTTAATGTTAATTGCCTTTTGACAGATTTCAGAGGGTTCTCACAGCTGGGAAGCTGGCAAAGTCTCTTTACGGGTTACGGCTTTTCAATATTTACTAGCTTTCTAGGAAGTGTTCCCATTTATTCATTATTTATTGTGGGGTCTCTCTCTCTCACTCTGTTCTCTGTCTTTTCGTTTGATTTTCAAAGGACTCGGTTCTAGGAGGTTCCTTCGGATCTCTCTCGCTTTTTTGTCCCTTTGATTTTAGGTAAATGTTATGTCCACCGTTTTACTTATCGTTTCTGATATTATTTTGGATATTATTTTAAAATAATCTGTATATTAATAAATTATATATATAAATATATATATAAATTATAAATAATCTAATCTGAATTAAGAGTCTAAAAATGAAGTTACAATTTGAAGAAATAAAAAAAATAAAATCTGAAATCTGTATACCGATTAAAATCTGAAATATTAACGAGTACGGATCAAAACAATCGAAATTCTAATCGGTATAAAATTATATCTATTTTTGTATCAACTACCCGACTGGTATGATATATTTCGACCGTATCAATCGGTATGAAACAAAATTCAAAACCTCATTTTAAGGTGTGAAATAGATGGATAAATAGTTTAACTAAAATAAAAAAAAAAAGCCAATCTCCAGTTGTCAATAGGCTCCCCTTCACAATTTCTTGACAAAGACCGATCAGAGACTCTAAATAAAATTAATAAGATTTATTTGCTGAATAACTAGGTAAAACTCATCTATATATATGTATCTCAGGCTAGATATAGATACATTTATGACCCCTGCACGCTACTTTCTTTAATAATTAGTGAGAAGATGTTGACGTGTCCTATTTATAGATAATAACCAATGACAATCCATCATGTGTCCACAATGATCACATCAACTATTTGAGAGGAAAATATATATATATATATATATATATAAATAAATACAAAAATAGTGAAATAGTAAACCAAATAATAAAGATAAATAATTGATTACATGAAATAGTGAGGGTATGCAAGACCATTTTGGTAAGGTTTTGGAGATGTTTGGATTTAGAGATGAATTGAAATAATTTGTGAATAGTAGAATAAAAATTAAATTATTTATTATATTTTGTATGGAAATTTAAAAAAAATATTTTAAGATTTGAAAAAGTTGAAAATATTTTGTGTAGAAATTTAAAAAAATTATAATGATAAGATAAGATGAGTTGATGTGGGTTGAATTGAGTTTTGAATTCAAACCTCTAAAAGATTGCCTAAATGTTTGAACAGTAAAAATATTTTATTTTATTATTATAATGTTTTAAATTTTTAAGTAAAATATAATAAATAATTTAATTTTTTCAAATTTTAAAATAATAATAATATTTTAAAATAATATTTTAATAATATCTTATTTAATTTTTAATTTTAATTTAAAATTATCCTATCCATCTCAAAATACAGATCGCATGCTGAAAATAATTATGTTCTCGAGACATAAAAACAGTTGATTGGATCGAGACATAGAAAAATATAGCCATGGAGAGCATAGTTGTCAACAAATGATGATAATGTCTTAACCATTGAGCCCCTAAATTTCTTTGGCTGATTTTTATGTGATTTGTAGATCCCTAGGAAGAGAATTAATTATGCCTCCAAATGTGCTGCAGACTATCCTTTAAAGTCAAAACTAGTTGAAATTTTGGCTCACAAAGCAATATCAGTCCATCAATCCATAACTAACAACTTTTTCTCTTTTTTTTTTTTTTTTTTTTTTTTTTTTTTTTTTTTTTTTTTTTTCAAAACAAACTTGCATCCAATATTATAATAATAATAATAATAATAAATTTAGAATGAATCATTTCAATTCCAGTATCAAGAAATAACAGACATTTAGATAATAAATCAGAATGTATACAACTAAAAATAAGATTAGTTGCTGTCTATTGCGTCACAAGTGCGCACATCGATTTACAAATCGATAAACTTTTACAAATTTTCAAGACCTTTGAGTAGTAGAGATATGTTTGATGTCTTCAATGATGAGTTCAATGTGCCAATGAGGGACAGTTTCGTTGTTATCAATGACTTCTATTACCAGATTTGAGTCACCTTCCAAGATTATCATTTCTTATTGCCTTTGGAAGGTCATCTTCATGGCTAGAAGAGCTGTCTTAGCTTCAGCTACTAAGAGATTGGAAGTGATGAGCTTTTCTGTTTGAAAGAATCCCTGACAGCTGCATCAAATGAGAAGCTCTGAAAGTTTTCAGGAGAAATCTACCAACTTTCTACCTGTCTTTGTTTTCTTTATTGCCATGCTGTTTTCTCTCTTAGATTAACCTACCATCCATGCACTAAGATGACCTACCAATATAAAAGTAAAACATGCATGTCAAATTCTTAGGGCATATGTGATGCTTAGAATTTTTTTGTCTTATTCTCGATCTCTCTCTGTTTTTTTTTTTTTTTTTTTTTTTCTTAAATCCTTTGTTTTTTCCTTTAATTTTCTTTTGTTATATCTGAGCTCATGTTTGGAAATATTTTTTCAGTCTGATCCTTTGACGCCAATATCGTTACCTTATTTGAATTTTAAGGTTTCTTACAACATATCGTATCCTTCATTTAATATTAGTGAAATTCCAACAATACCCATGCTCTTGTAGAAGTTTGTAACTTTCTTATTATTAGATTTTCTTTAGTGCAAAGGTACTTTACAATGTCGCTTTCACTAAGATAGTATTCACCCTTACTAGTAATGTTACAAGCGAATTTACTTTCAAGATACAATGAAGCACAAAACAAGTCTGTTTGTCTAACTATATTATACACAAACAAAATTAGACCTAAATACTCTCAGATTTTGCTATCCAATCAAGAGATTAAAAACCTGTTATCGATAAAATGAACAGATCCTAATGACAAGTTTTGAATGAATGATTTTTTTTTTTTTAGTGAGAGAATTCCAAAATCGGCTTTTGAGATAATAAATCTGCAGGCCAGGAAATTTATTTATAGATAACCAAAGGATGCCAGTTCTGACTAAAATTAGTTTCATCTATGTATATATATTGCGTTTGTTGCTAAATGACACCATGGTTAGACTTAGTCCAACAGTCACCTTGCTTCCTTGCCAACCAAGTCACACGAGTTTGAACCCCAATTGTGCTACTTTTGTATTTTATTTTTCAACTGCCTTTTCACTAGTTTGAGTTGTGCTAGTGTGAGGACTGCACCAGCACAAGGGGCCAGACGACCACCTTCCTAGGACAAGTGGTAGGTAAAGAAGAGAGCCTTTTCATGGAAAGATTGATGACGAGGCAACAGTGGTTTACAGAGTGCAGCTAGGCCAAATAAGGCGAGCAATACCATGTGGAAGGCTGGGTTGGCACACCTCCACACAGGGTGCAACAAATGATTTTTCATTGGGAACTAGTCAAGCAACAAGTGGCACTAACCGTATGAAGGCGAGAAAGGCACAGAGGGCAACTTACAGGCATAAAACAAGCAAAGGTCAAGGACAAGATCGATACAGATTTAAGGGCTTTTCGGGATAATACGGAAATGCTCAGAAGGTAGTAGTGTCATACGCAGAGACCCATAATTAACCTGAAATGTCACATCTGGAATGAGTTTGCGGAAAAACGATTACGACTATGTAGGCCACATCATATTAACTCAAAGGTATGGTCTAGCGTCACGTGGAAGACTCTTATTTGGGGAGGGACTACGAAGCAGACGCAAGGCAAGCCATTGGAACATGCATGCCTTGTCCCATCAGTCCGTTTCGTCATCCTATCTTATGGGTCGAGAGGGTGCTGGAGTGGGTGATAGTAGTAGAGGCTCGAGGAGTAGGCAGCAAGAAGGAAGAGGAAAATGAAGCATTGGCAATTTTATATGTTATTGGGATGGTGTCGTTTATTGTAGTTGTCATTGATAATAAGTAGCACGATGCCATTTTGTTTAGAGAAATGTTGATTGAAATAAGGGAAGTTGCGTTGTTGTGTAGTGTTGTGTTTTGATATTATGTGAATACGGTACCATATTGATAGAAACTAATGAAGTATAAGGGGAGGATTGGGGAGTAAGATGAGATGAAAATTTTGTGAATAATAGTAAGATGGTTTGTAAATTATAGTGTGAGATAGTTTGAGTTAATGTTTTATGGGGTTTTGAGAAAGGAGAGAGAGAAAAATTGGATAAAAAATATTATAAAGTTAAAATATTGTTAGAATATAATTTTTAATATAATTTTTATTTTGGGATTTGAAAAAGTTTGATTTCTTTTTTGTTTGAAAGTTTCAAAGAGTCGTAATGATTATTTTGAAAAAGTTGTAATGATTAATTTGAAAGCATTTGTATTTGAGTGATGTTTGGTAAAGAAATGAAATGGCATTAGAGCAAAACTATTTCCAAACATCTCCTAAATAGATCATGATCTGGAGGAAAATTACTCTGTGGGAAATTTATACAATAGATTCTCGCTTTCTCTCTCTAATTCTTTTTCTTCTTCTTGGAGATTGATTGTCTCGAACAAGTCACCAGCAGGGCCCATTACAATTGGTGTTAGTTGTCATGGCAGAAGGAACTCGATCCTATGCTCAAATTGTTGATTCAGTGAACCACCTTCAGCAATAGCAGGAACGACAAGATAAATAGATAGAGGATGCAATTGCACTTTTGACAGGGAAACCCAAGATAAGAGATTCAATGACATATTGCAGCAAATTTCGAGAATTTCCTACAATGGTGTAGAAGGTAATGTAGCAGCAACACGAAATTTTCAAGATGCTCAAACTTTTGTTAGAAATGGTGATCTTAACGAAGGTGTGGCTGAGGTGCATCGTAGAGAAACCTATGATAGAGGTTTTATCAAGGGTATTAAGTCGGAATTCCCAAGATTTACAGGCCATAATCCATTTGCATGGGTGTATAGAGCCAACCAATACTTTTTATACCACTTGGTTCCTCCTGTTAAGAGGATCTTCATAGCCTCTTTTCATAGGGACGAAGAGGCATTAACTTGGTTTCAAGATGCTAGTGAGGTAGGAGCATTTCATTCGTGGTAAGAATTTATACATGCTGTACAAACTAGATTTGGGTAATCTCCTTATGATGATCCTATGAAGGCTCTTACATGGCTTAAGTAGGTTAGTACAATTACTGCCTATAAAGCTGAATTTGAAGTCCTTTCTAATAGAATTAGAGGAATTTCTGAAAAAAAAAAATAAACTTAGCTGTTTCTTGAGTGGGCTAAGAGATGAAGTAAGGTTGCATGTTAGGATGTAAATCCTACTACTTTGAAGGATGCATTTGGATTGAAAAAAAAATCAAAGAACAATATGTGTTGAGTGCTAGAAAACCGTGAGTGAATGGATCTATGGATTATAGCCAGTTAGATCTAGGGTCCAGTATGTATAACCTAGATAGATTGGTTCCATTTTGGGAACACCTAAAACTCAACTTGTAGCAAAGATTCTTTTTAAAAAAGTATTTGAGGCTCAGATGCAAGAAAGAAGGAAGAAGGGCATTTGCTACTTTTGTGATGACAAGTGGCATCAAGCTCATAGATGCCTTAAGCCAAAAAATTTTTAGTTGAAAGGAATGGAGTTACTGGATAATTCTGATAGTCTTATCGATTGGGAGCAGGAAAGAGTGACAAAAGATGGAGAGGAACAAACTGATGTATGTGGGAAAAGAATGGTAATTTTGATAGATACTGGCAGTACCCACAATTTTGTGGATACTTCAATAGCTTCTAAGTGTAATTTGCCTATACAACAAGACCAGTCCATACAAGTAAGGGTAGAAAAATGGACTAGTAGTTAACAGTGAAGGGAAGCAGTAGGGTTGCGGATGCAAGGCACAACCTTCACCATCGATTTTTTTTTTTTGGTTGGTTGTGAAGCAGTTTTTGGAGTGCAATGATTATTGTCACTTGGCCCTATCCTTTGGGACATTGTAGAATTGAAGATGCAGTTTACTTACAAGAAGAGAGTTATGTGTCTTCAGGGCATTACAGTTTCACAGAATGGGATGGTGGATGATAAAGAGATTTCAATAATCTTTAAGTTAGGGCAAAAGGGATTATTGCTACAGTTGGTTATGAGTGATGTTACAAAATCTGTGTCTAATGAGGTTGAAAATGTTCTTGAGTTGTTGGGGCAATTTGGCAAGATTTTTTAGGATCCTAAGGGTTTACTAGGGGTGAAAAAAAAACCGGAAAGCCGGTTAAACCGGACCAGACCTCCTATTTGTTAGCAATCCGGTGGGTACCCGTCCTTAAGAACCAAAACCAGTCCTAAACCGATGCAGTAGCAGTTTTCAAAACCGGATCGGTATATATATTTATAATTTTTTATATTATATTATATTATATATATTATATGCTAAATTGATAATTAATATAACATAAGATATAACATAAAATTAATCTTATAATTTTTACTATAACATTTGATATAAAATATAAATTTTAATCTTATAATATTAAATTAATATAAAATAAAATTTTAATCTTAAATATAAATGTTAATATTAAGTTATTAATATAAATATATATATATATATATATATATCAATGATATCCAGCAAACTAAAGGAAAAATGTCCTATTCGAAACTAAAATCAGTACCGTTTGATTCAACATCTGAACTAAGGTTCACAGTATGGAAGGAAAAATGGTTAATCAATTACCTACGAAGCTGGGCAGGGGCGGTGGCAAAACAAACCTCCATCGTAGATGTGTCGTTGTCCATTAAATCAGTTCGTGGGGAGGGGCGGTGCTAGGTAGACGGATGAGAGTCGCGAGGTGACGCTGAACAGATGGACGGCTTCGCGGGGTGGCGCTGGGCAGAGGGATGATGATGCAGGTTGTTGGGCGAGAGAGAAGGGGGGTCTTCGCGGGATGCAACCTGGTTTGCCTCGTTCAATGAACACTTGGGGAGTGGCGGTGCTGGGCAGACGGAGGATGGTCGTTGTGGGGTGGGGGTGGGCAGGCGACACGGGTACTTGAGACGAGGGATGAACCTAGGATTCGAAATGCACTGACTATTTGGGTTTGGGTAAAACAAGCCTTTCTATCAGGAGGGAAAACAGACATTTTCCAGTGGTGGAGGGTAGAGGAGGATTGACGCAGGCGGGGAGGAGATTCGACGTAGGCTCGATTCGACGCGGGGGCTAAATTCGAATTGGGAAGTAAAAACACTATTGTGCAAAACACACGTTTTGCATTTGAAAAAAAAAAAAGAGAAAATGACAGCTAAGGTGTGCTACGGATCAGCCGTGAATAGTGGCTGATCCGTAGAAGAACTCATACGCAGTATTAACTATCACTAAATCTATCTAGGAACATATGTACTAATATCATACTTAATTAAATTCATAATCTAGAAGATAGTCAAATAAATCTTGTGTTTAACACCATAATCAATAAATCTTGATATTCAAATTACTTAAATACTAATAAAATATTATAATGTAGTAGAATACTTCGGCTATTTTAAAATAAGTCATAAAACTTCAATTCTTAAAATAGATATACTTTCCCATCATTAACAAAATTATTTAATTTAACAAGAGATCTAATAAATACTAATATCATTTTAATGCTCTTAACATATTTCTTTATTTTAAAATTACAACTTAATAGCATAAATATATCAAAATCTATTATAATAACATTAGTGGTTCATTTCATACCATAGATTTAAAGTATTTAAAATAAACGATTAAACACTTTCTATTCACTATTGAAATTTAATTGTAAAATTAATAAAAAATAATATAGTTTAAGATTCCTTAATTGTTTTCGGTAGGGAAATAAGGTTTCATGAGAGGAAACCCTACTCAAGAACTAGATGTTCTTGGCCGGATGGCCTTAAGGCCCACGAGCCCATCGTGAAATAAAAGGGTGGCTACCCTTCGTGCAACACACACGGGCAACACAATCTGAAAGGAAACTGTGCAATAGTAGGGGACTCACCTAGGGTAGCGGCACAGTTCGGCGGCTCTGGAATAGTGCGAGGTGGAGGGAGGTGCCGGCGACGTGACTGGGTTCCTCTGGGCAGGGTGGTGCGACGTCGAGAGAGAGAGAACGAGAGTCGGAGAGAGGGTGCGATGCTTACCGAGAGGAATAGAGGGAGGTGAGGGTGGCAGACGGCAGTGGGCTTACCGAAAAGGAGCGGGCTCGACGGGGTTGAGCTGGTTGGCGATTTCTGTGGCCATGGAGAGGTGGTCTGTCGCGGTGGCTACTGGGAGGGAGGCTGCGGTGGTTCTGGGTAGAGTATATAAGGCTTATGCGAAATTGAGTTCTTCTTAATTTCGTGTGTTTAAAACTGAGGGTTTTCATGGGAGTTTATAGACGATGGGGAGGATATATGGTAGGGTTTTCTGATATGATTTGGTCTCCTATTAGGATTTGGATTTACCAATTAGGGGATGAGGATGAGTATGAGGTTAGAATTATAAAATCAGGAGGTGAGGTTTACGGGTGGAGATAGGAAGAAATAAGATTTAATTTCAAAACAAAACTCTAGTGGCTATTGCAAAATTGGGTCATAGTAAAATACAAATAAGAAAATGATAATAATCCTATTAAAATTAACGAATGCCAAATTTGATGATGATGATGTTGATGATGATAATAATAATAATAATAATAATATATTTATAGTTATATGAAAATACATAAAACTTATCTTATGTCCTAATCTTAGGATTTGGTTGTTACAAACTCCCCTTCTTATAAAAATTTCATTCTCGAAATTTGCTAATACCTCAAGCAACCTATATACTTGTCCATCGCATTATTTTCTTGTTTCTATTTTAGATCTTCAATCATTTAGTCGAGCCTAACCTTTCAAAATTTTAAACCTCGATTAAATCATTCCTAAATCTCGCATATTTTCCTAATCCTTTTATACGTACACTTACTATCAATGATCACACGCTTCAGAAGTACAATACAAGCCTAAAGTGTATACCTCCAAAACAAGATTGATCAAAAACCTATTAATAATATCACTCAAACTATTATCTTTCTCCAACTAATAGTAACTGTCTCCACATAAAATAATAAATAAACTCTTTGCATAAAATAATAAAAAGAATCTCCTCATATATTAATAACCTTAGATAAATAGCAACTCTCCAAGTTCGGAGTCTCTAAATATCTCGATTTGAAAATTCTTAAAAAAAATGAAATACCACAATGATCATGTGCATATGGTTATGGGCCTACATCTCCAATTATAAGCATAGCAACATCAATTAAACTTTCAGATCACCTCGACATCTCGTGACATTCTCTAATAATGCCGATCTAATCATTACAACTTTAATGTGCATGTCTAAGGCATACATGTACTTAAATCATCTTCTACTCATAAACTTTAAATTCTCGTACCTAAAAAATATATTGACTTCACAATTTCTTTCAATAGCTCTATTGTTACTTAACTCAGAGACACATGAGATTTTTACTAAAATCTTTTGTCCACTATTCATGCTAGGCGAGAGAATCATATAACCTATAATATACCTTCCATCAGACATTACGAAATACAAAGCACCATATGTAAATCTATGTCATAACAACTTAGAGCTATCAGGATCATATGATTTATCCATTGTACTATATACACATGTAAATTTAGGATAAGGGAAGGTACCTGTGATTACATCATTTGATGCTTCAGCATCAACAGGGGTGAGGGAATATACTCTTGCCGTAGCTATCATCTTCTGTCCTTCACTCCTTCCTGGTTCCCCAGGTCTCTTTATTGGGCAGTCCTGGGCTAGATGGTTCGACTTCCTGCACTTGAAACACACGTTCTGGCCATACATATACTTTCCCATATGTCTTCTCCCACATGTTGCGCACGTGGGGTAAGTTTGTCCTGCTGGTGGTTGCCCTTGACGATTCTCAATATGAGGCCTCTTGTCCTTATGCGATGCTGATTGGAGTTATTGCTGCTATTGTTGGCGCTTCCTTTGGTTGCTGTACTCAATGTTATCTTGGAGGTCTTCCTCAGCAATGGTAGCTCGAGTGACTAGCTCCGTGAAACTCTGAATCCTGAGAGTGCGTACACGTTTTCGAATCCTACGATCCAGTCCGCGCTTGAATTTTTCAGCTTTCTTTTCCTCATCTGGAATTAAGTAACTGGCGAAACGGGAAAGCTCCATGAGTCTCGTAGCATACTGTGCTACCGTCATTGTTCCTTGAGTGAGGTCCATAAATTGGCGAGATCTCGATTACCGAAGGGTCTATGGGAAAAAGTGATCTAGAAAAGTTATCTTGAAACGTTCCCAAGAAATGGGGACTGCTTCCCCTAACTCCAATTGAACCAATGCCCTTGTTGACTTCCACCACTTGTTTGCCATGTCAGTTAAATGGTAAGTGGCATATTTCACCTTCTAATCATCCGTGCAATAGAGCGCTTCAAAGATCTGCTCCATACGTTCAATCCAGCTTTCCACATCTAAGGAATTCAATCTGCCTTTGAAAGTAGGGGGATGTTGGCGGGAAAATTGTTCCAAGGTACAACCGGCCTGTGGAGCTCTAGACGCCGTAAAATGGCCACTAACCATTGATTGGAAAAATTGGGTAGCAGCTGCGACAAGAGGGTCTGGGTTATCATTCTGATTAGATCCAGAAGATCCCTTTCGATTTGGGCAATTTCTAGTGCCAGGGCCATAATCTACGTCAAGATGTCATAGTAACAATTAACTAGTATTTGATAAGAATGTAAAATAATAAAAACAACTATAATGGTGGTTCTATCTAGTAAGAACTATAAAGTATTCAACCCTAAAAAAAACAAACCTTGATTATTCACGAGCAGGTTAGGAGCATCCTAGGTAACTTAACTTTAGAATTTATAAAAGTTTTTTTTTTTTTTCGAAACAAAAGTCTACAGAATCTCTCGACCAGGTCTGATACCAAATTGTAACACCCCCTTCCCGTAGGCTAAGAGTGTCACATGTTTTTTCATAAAATAAATCCGGCAAGAGATCTCATATTTAATAAATGAAATTAGGATTTATTTTGTAAAAAAATGTCTAATGAAATATCTTCCAAAAATATTAAATGAATAAACTAAATAAATTTATGTCATAAAAGTAAATTTTATTCTAGACAGTCTGAAACTAAATCAACTGCTCATTCTAATCATGGCCTGCCTGCTTGTATTCATCATCCTCACCTGAATGGTTAAAAACATGAAAACACAAACTAAAATGAGTCGAAGACTCAACAAGAAATCTATCACAACGTAAACATAATAAACATAAGGTTTTCATGCTGAGAGCTTAAAATTCATGACTATTCATACTGATGTTTATTCTATACATGACTGATTTATTTGAATTAACCGACTGATATGATTGGCAGACACACTTAACCCTGTGTGCGAGGTTGTGCACCGGCCCCACGTCCCGCGGCAGTGAGGGGAGCCGCTGATAGTATTCTAGCATACTATGGTGGACCACGCTTGAGTCTGAGACTTGCACATCCACCCTGATCTGAATGGCATTGGTACCATGCATCTGAATGGCTATCTGATTAACTGAATTTGAACATGATGCAGAATGACATGATCGTATGTTATGCTGGATGGCATGTTTGCATATGACATGAGTGGTGCATAAATAATGGCTATTAATGAACTGACTTGAATATTACTTATATATATAAGCTGGACTGTGATGATCCTAATTTGTGATAAAATTACTTACCTCACTGTGCTTCTTCTTGAATCTCAATTCGTAGCTCGTCACCTATACGCATAACTATCACTAAATCTATTTAGGAACATATGTACTAGTATCCTACTTAATTAAATTCATAATCTAGAAGATAGTCAAATAAATATTTTGTTTAATAGAATACTTGGGCTATTTTAAAATAAGTCATAAAACTTCAATTCTTAAAATATATCTACTTTCCCATCATTAACAAAATTATTTAATTTAATAAGAGATCTAATAAATACTAATATCATTTTAATGCTCTTAACATATTTCTTTATTTTAAAATTACAACTTAATAGCATAAATATATCAAAATCTATTATAATAACATTAGAGGTTCATTTCATACCATAGATTTAAAGTATTTAAAATAAAATATTAAACACTTGCTATTTACTATTGAAATTTAATTGCAAAATTAATAACAAATAATATAGTTTAAGATTCCTTAATTGTTTTCTGTAGGGAAATAAGGTTTCATGATAGGAAACCGTACTCAAGAACTAGATGTTCTTGGCCAAATGGCCTTAAGGCCCACAGGCCCATCATGAAATAAAAGGGTGGCTACCCTTCGTGCAACACACATGGGCAACACGGTCTAAAAGGAAACCGTGCAATAGTAGGGGACTCACCTAGGGTAGCAGCACGGTTCGGGGGCTCTGGAATAGTGCAATGTGGAGGGAGGTGCCGGTGACGTGATTAGGTTCCTCTGGGCATGGTGGTGCGACGCCAAGAGAGAGAGAATGAGAGTCAGAGAGAGGGTGCGATGCTTACTGAGAGGAATAGAGGGAGGTGAGGGTGGCGGACGACAGTGGACTTACCGGAAAGGAGCAGGCTCGACGGGGCTGAGCTGGTTGACGATTTCTATGGCCGTGGAAAGGTGGTCTGTCGCGGTGGCTGCTGGGAGGGAGGCTGCGGTGGTTCTGGGTAGAGTATAAAAGGCTTATGGGAAAGTGAGTTTTTCGTATTTTTGTGTGTTTAAAACATAGGGATTTCGTGGGATTTTATAGACGATGGGGAGGATATATGGTAGGGTTTTCTGATATGAGTTGGTCTCCTATTAGGATTTGGATTTACCAATTCGGGTATGAGGATGAGTATGAGGTTAGGATTATAAAATGAAGAGATGTGGTTTACGGGTGTAGATAGGAAGAAATAAGATTTAATTTCAAAACAAAACTCTAGTGGCTATTGCAAAATTGGGTCATAGTAAAATACAAATAAGAAAATGATAATAATCCTATTAAAATGAACGAATGTAAAATATGAGAATAATAATAATAATAATAATAATAATAATAATAATAATAATAATAATAATATTTATAGTTATATGAAAAATACATAAACTTATCTTATGTCCTAATCTTAGGATTGGGTTTTTACATATTTCCTAGAAGGTGATTCCTTGCCACACATAAATGTGTTGACAGTTCTTTTACATGTAACTGTGCATTACATCTTCATGTGCATTGTCTCTCATTATGAGTTTTTTCATAGTAGTTTAACCTACTTATGGTTTTGTTTATCAGATCCATACACTTTGATGAAGAGGTAGCCGTATGAGAGGTTCTTGAGGAAGAAGGACTGTCCTCGCACGAGTGATAGTAATGGAGGTCTATCTCTGTTAATAGTTGTTTGTATTTTTGAAGATGTACTATTTAGCCAAGCGACAAATTATGTTTGGTCTGTCGTACCTTGATGTAGAAAATGAACATATGGTACTTTGTAATATTATTTAGGATGTGACAGTGACGTGTATATTTGTGTTTTAATGGATGAACCTATTTCCGGTTTAGACCTTTGGTATAAATAACATTTATCTAACTAAACCTTTACTTAGTCTGCTATGATATAAATATACATGTCTATTTTGCTTACACGTGCACTTCCTTGTGAAAATTATACGCCTATTCCCAATCTAAATTTGGGGTGTTGCTGACCGGCTAGTGCCTTACCACGGATCCTCGCTAGATCCTTTACTGAGGAACAGGGTGCCACAATTGGGTCGTAGTTCTTGTGCACCATGTGCCTTGGGCTGCTAGGCCGCAAACCCAAACCTGTGTGGAGCCCATTCTCTCATGGTTCGAAGTCCAATGGTGATAAATGTGTTATATCTTACATAGTGGAATGAAAGTGGGATGAGAGTGTGGTGCATAACATTACTTTTTTTTTTATTTATATTTTCTTATTTTCTTATAAGTGTAGTAGTCCCGAAAGTAAATGCCCATACACAGGTATCGAAATATTTCATTCTAATTTTTAAACCAAACAAATTTCAAAGCTGTGGCTCTAAATAATAGCCACACAAGGCTAATGTCTTTGTTCCGATCAAAACACCAACTTTTCCTTAATATTATTTAACTAGTAATTGGGGTGGATACGGGTCATCCACAACCTCTAGGCCAACGCATCTTGCCGACCTCTTGGGCAACGGATGGGCTATGCTATAAGTTATGAAGTACCAGGTAGGTCTTACTCACCTGCCTGCCCGATTACATCTAAATATCTTTTTTAATAAAAAAATCTATACGGTTCTAATCTTCAGTTGCACACCCCCCTCCCCTACTCCTCTCTCTCCTTCAATCTTAGAGACCAATGATCGTGGATTTGAAGAGGACAAGAGACATGATCATGAGTCTCATGAGGAGAAAAGACCTACAAGAACTCTTGTTTGTTTAGATTTGTTTGTGATTTAGCAGATTTATGGACAGTGAACGGAAAAGTCCGCCCTTTTGTTGAACTAGGATGACCAAAGGTAGGCTGGGGGCAAGGGTTGGGAAGACAGCTACCCTTATAAGGTAGATAGTAGCCCTAGCTAGTAATATGTATTAGGAGTTTCAAAAGTTGTTTTATTTCCTTTCAAAAGTCTTTGCATTGGGACCTATCATATCGATATTTATAACCAATTCACAAGGTTTAATGGTACAGACTATGGAGTGGTCTTTGGACAGGATGATGATTTGACATGGGAATCTTATGAACAATTGAAGCCCTCTTATCTGCACCTTGTGGGCAAGGTGCTCTAAAAGGGGAAGACTATGCAAACTTTGTGTCGAAGTATATGCAGTTTGGAGACTATCGAAAGTGAGAAAAGCATGTTTCTTCCTTAGTTGCACGTGTCTTTAACTTGGAGTCTATTAGGCCGAGCCCTATACTGTGTTGATCGATTCACGAAAGGGCAAACCAGTATGGGTACACTTGAGTTGGACCGCTATTTACTTTACCCTAGTTAAGCCCAGTGGGATTCTAGAGTCTACAATCTAAGTCTCGAAGGTTATGTTGTTATTCTTGCTTCTAGTGTTGCTTTAGAGATTGAGATCCAAGGTGGTTGTTAGATTTTCCTGTGTCATTACATATATCACTATTGGAAAATGTATGGATTTACAATACACTATCTCAACGTAAACTTAGGTTGGCTTCTTTCTATATTGAAGGCCAAGACTTAAATTTGATTCCAAGATATGGAAGAGTCAAAATCTTTAAGGGATTGGGAGGGGTTCATAAAAGCCCTATTGATGAGACTTGGGCCTTGCTCTTAGGATGATCCTATGGAATCTTTAACTAGGCTTAAGCAAAATGGTTCAATTGAGGAGTATAAGTATAATTTTGAAGCTATGTCAAATATGCTAAGGGTGCTCTCAAATGTCTACAATTTAAGTTGTTTCTTTAGTGGATTCAAAGATGATATTAGGCTATTTGTGCGAATTTTTAACCTTAAGAACTTTCTGACAGCCTTCAAGCCTTCCCAAAACCTAGGAAGAACATTTAGGGGTTAGCAGGAAGGGTACTCAAGGCTTGGCTTCCCATAGTAAGGCTGGGATTCTTGGACACGCCCTGCAGCTATTGCACCTAACCACAAAGGTATATCCAGATCCAAGCTATAAATGCTCAACAACCCGAGTTATTTCAAATTGAAGAAGTGTAATTGGAAATGGAAGAGTCCAAAATTTGATGAGGAGGACGTGTTTGAGGAAACCTTGGACTTTTTCACTAATTCTAGCCATCTCGAGATCTCTTTTCATTCACTTATGGGTCAAGGGCAAGGCTTGAAGATTCAGAATTGGATTCAGAATCTGATAAGGACCAATTCAATGAATTGGGCGCATCATGAAAATTTTGAATCGGTTATTTTAGTGTTGATAGAAGTATTAAAAATCATATCTAATGCAATTCAAGCATTTAAAATTATGTATAAAAGAGTATAAAATATAAATTTATTGATTAGTTTCAATAAAAACATGTTACGAATCTAAATAGCTTTAATAAACAATTTATGTATTTAACCTAAATTGTTGACATTTTTTGCCTCATATAAGAAGTAAATAAAGACCATTAAGTTATAATCACATATCAAATATAGTATTTTTTGCACAACTACAAATTTAACACAAAACACTAATTCATCTGCTAATCTGTTGTTCAACCAAAGAAATAAAGAACTATATGTTTTATCCTCAATCTTTATGTGATTCTTATTGAATACGATGATGAAAAAGTTAACATATATTTGATTCTATCATATTTTTGTACAAGAAATTAAAATAAAAACCCAGTTTTTAGATAACTTAAAAATAAATACAGTTTTGAATTGGTTCAAATTGGTCTAAAATTTACTAAAATCAATCTGAATTGACCTAAATCGGTCAATTTCAATAAACCATTCAAAAAGTTCAGTAAAATAGGTTTGGTGTCTAACCAATTCAATTTGAATCGGCTGAATTGAACTTCTTTTTTAGACTTGGTTAAGGGCAGGGTTGATGCACAATAAGTGGTGGTATTGATAGACAAGGGTAGTATACACAACTTTCTAGAGCCCCTCCATCGTTAGAGAGAGAGAGAGAGAGAGAGAGAATTTCCAATAAACACAAATGAGAAAGATAGGTTGAAAGTGGAGAATGGGGAAAAAGTGGTAAGTGAAGGAAGGGGTGCAGGGATTAGAGTCAAGCTATACTTTAATGTTTTTATTAAAAATGTCTATATTTTAGGTCATGTTTGGATAATGAGTTGATCTCAATCCATCTCATATCATATCATCTAACCATTACCACTTTTCCAAACTTTCAAATAAAATATAATAAACAATTTAAAATTTTCAAATCTCAAAACAAAAATAATATTAAAAACTATATTCTAACAATATTTTATTCAACTTTCAACTCTTATCTCAACTTAACTCACTATCCAAAAATAATATTACTTTTTAGTGCTTGTAGGTTGTGACATGGTGATGGAGGTCCAGTGTCTACAAGAATTGGGTTATATCTTATGAAGTTTCAGTGACCATTCTATGGAATTCCAGCATAGAAACCAAAAAGCAAACTTGCAAGGTTTATCTCCTTCCACTCTATTTGAGAAAGGAAGTCTTAATAGACATAACAAGGTGGAGAAGAGGGAACTGTTACTACACTTGATTGAAGAAACACATATCCCATAACCAAAAAAAATCCCTTAACCTATCTAGGATTTACTAAACCAATATACAAATGTCTATGAAGAACCCTAAGGAATCTCCCTCATAGACTCAATGACCACTCCATTATAATCTACTCGTGCACCAAACCTATTTCAATACATCCGTACCTATACCCCTATTTCCAAAAAGTTGAGATAGAGGAGATTGTTTGGGAACTAGTAAACTAGGGAGTGATACAACCTAGCCAAAGTTCCTACTCTTCTCATATTTTATTAGTAAGAAAAAATGACAGCACATGGAGGATGTGTTTTGACTATTGTGCTTTCAACAATGTGAAAATTAAAGAGAACTTTCCCATACCGTAGTTGATGCGCTATTAGATAAGCTTAGTGGGGCAAAGCTTTTCTCAAAATTGGATTTACGCTTAGGTGGTTAAACCCAAGGATATGAATAAGACTATTTTTAGAACTCATGATGGGCAGAATGAATTCCTAGTTTTTCCCTTTGGGCTATAAATAATGCTACATCAACTTTCCAAGACTTAATGAATTAAACTCTTTTGCCATATTTGAGAAAGTTTATTCTTGTATTTTTTTACGATATTTTGGTGTATATCAAGTCAACAAAAGAGCATCTTACACATCTATAGCTAACCCTGGAGGTCCTCAAGCAACACTTCTTGCTGCCCAAATTGTCTACATGCAAGTTTGCTAGCACTAAGGTGGCATACTTGGGCCATCTGATCTCAGCTCAAGGAGTTAGAGTAGATCTTGATAAGTTGATATCTATGCTGGAATGACCTTAAGTCCCGACATCTCTTAAGTCCCTTAGAGCACTGGCATTGGCTTAGCCAAATGCCTGTGAAGCCCCTAAAATAGCCAATGTGGTCTAAACTCGGGCTACATTGAATTAGGCAACATAAACCCAACCAACCTTTGAGCTACAATAACACATTGGGATAAACAAATATGATCTTCACTATAGTAAGACCATTTCATTTTTATGATTATTTCCTATCGAAACCTACTTTTTCCTTTATGCATTTTCGATTTCTTTCGTGCAATGTTCCTTCCCCAAACAAAAGTTTATGACGTTTGGTCTCCTCGCCTTCACCAGAGGAAAAAGTTCTCCACCATCAACGTCGATCATCCTCCATCGTTGTTTCACCTCCAATTCACTGGTGCCACCTCCATCATCGACATATCCTGAATTGGCAACATTAAAAAAATTAGTCCACCTTCGTGAAATCAGACCATTGAGCCCCTTCTCTCCCTTGATTTTAGGCAATGGGTTCGTGATGCCACATCAAAATTGTTTGGTCTTCCTGATGCCACTGCTGAGTAGGTTTGGCCTTCAATGACGCCTTGCTTGTCCTCTATGTCCTTTGTTGTGTAATCAATTTTTTAGTGTTTTTGAGCTCTAGCTCTGTCTCTCTCTGTTTTTCTCTTATCCTTCACAAAATCGATAAACACAGGAACTGAACTCAATGAATCACTCTTTACCTTGAAATCAAGCTACGTAATGTCCGATCCCAACCTGCTTCATGATTTTGAACATTGGTGTTTGGACCAGGGTTGTGTTTGATTTTGCATTTGACTTATTAGACAGAATGATTGTATTGGTGATTTGATTTAGGGTTTTCTAATGAGGGTCGTTATTTGATTAACAATTTTTATCTTTCTTAAAATCACTGTTGTAACTATTGTTGTTAGAGTTTAGTGTTTTGAATTAGGGTATGTACATGACAGCCTTTGTGTGCCTCTGTATTTTGCTCTATTTTGCGTTTCAGTTTGGTTTGTACATAAAGCTTGGTGTCTCTATTTCGATTTGGTCTTGTTTTGTGTATGGTTTTGATGTTTGGAACCATTTCAAACAACATGCTCGAAAACTTTAAGTTGTGATTAAACTATATGTTGCTGTTTTGAGTTCATAGTTTGCTACATCAAAGTTCTTATAAAATTATGATGTCATGTTAAAAATGGTTGTCAAGTAGTGCACTAGAAGTTATTCAAAATAATGGACACTTGTGCATTTGTCCAAAAGGCTAGCTTTGTATCATTCAAGGTATGAAACTAGTATTGAATTCCAGTTTGAGCTACGTATATGACTCATTTTAATGGCCTTACAAAGTCTTTGGTCATTTATGAAGCTGATTCAGAGCAACTTTAACTATACTAGGGTTTTTTTCCACTCACTTTTTATTTTTTTCTTTCTATGTTGTAAATAAAACTGGTACTATAAACCTAGATTGAAGAAAAATGTAATTATCCAGAAGCAGACTTATGAAATTGCTGCTTGAATTGTTGTAATTTAAGCTCACATTTTGCTGCACCTTGCTAAAATGAAAAGACATTTTCTAGAATGTTTTTACAAGTGTTGTTTTACAGTTTTCATTTTTCTAATTGTTAAGATTGTCCATTCAGTTGTAGTTTGCTGAAAATAACTCATTTAATGGTATTCATATAGTGAAAGTAATTTTGTATGGTTGTTTGTTTGATTTTGTAAAGTTATACTCTCTTTAAGGATGGACACAAAATTTGACGAAAATCCTTTCTTCACCTGTAACAACCCGGTTCAATATTTCTAAGGTCAATATAAGAATAATTTTACTGAGCCTAAATTATGTTTAATTGGCCATTTTGGATAAGCACACAAGTTAATTTATTGAATTTGGTTAAAAATCTTAATTAGGTCCATAGGCCCAAACATTTATTTTAAGGCCCTTATGTTTATTTCAACGTCCGTTAGGGTTTAGTGGATGATTTTGGGTGGTATTAATGGACCAATATCTTGGAAAAATCAATTGAGATTTATTAGAAAATTTGAATAGGTCACAAGCCCAAAATTTATTAAGATGGATTAATAGTTTTATTGGGCTCAATAATTAGGTTAAAGCCCCTTTAATATTTATTTGACGATTATGGCTCATATTAGAAGTTAAGATTGCCCGTTAGGGTTACTAAGCGACTAAACCAATAAAATTATAAGAAAGCCCATTAAGATTAGACCTAGCCTAGCTATGTGTGTGATGGGCCAGTCCAAGACCCAAAACCATTGAAAAAGCCCAAACTCAATTTCAAATACCCATGAGACCGTGTATATATATAGCCATTCTCCATGCATAATGTATCATTCAACTTAGGGCTAGGGTTGCCGCACTGGTCAAGAACTTCACTGCCTAGCGGCAACTTCCTCCCCGAAAACCTAGCCGCGTTGAAGTCCCACGTCTCCTCCTTGCCCCCTCTTTATTTGTTATCAAAGGTTTGCATCGCACGAAATCGTGAAGTCACAACTGTTCGTTGCTTCTCCACAACAACCACTACATGGCAAACACTGTTCCCATGTCCATCTTTCCTCCACCCTAAGTTTCTCTTCCACCAACCCTTCATGTCACCCATTGCATAAGAATGACACAAGAAAACCAAGAGCAGCCATCATGAAGCAAAGCCAACCAAAGGCAATTGAATATGAGCCACAGAAGCCTCTATTTTAGATAACCTAGAACAAAACACATGCTGCCACTCCACCCTTGTACAACCCACCATGCTTGCATCGCACGACACGAAACCCTTTGTTTTCTAACCTCAAGACAGGGTGATCACGCGGACCACGTAAGGCTCCCCACACCACCGTGAAGCACCCAAGACTATCACGGGAACCACCACCCCTAGTTGCACCAAAAAATAGCGCTATGTGCCTCTCCTCTTCTCTATGAATGTGAATTGTGAAGTAGGTTGATCCCACGTCTCACGGCTTCACAACAACCCATGACAACAACCACAACATTGAACATGCCCCCCACAACAACTTTGAAGAACCACATGCCACCAACAACCAAGAGAATAAGCATCACCCTACGTCGGAGACGATTAGGACAACTACAGAAGCAACTGACCAATTGATGTTGTTCCTCACTGTTTACATAGCTGCATCCCACGTCACATGAATATTTGCCCATAAGACCTCTCTATTCCTCTCAGTGGTTAAAACTATATATGCCGGGACTTCATCTCTAGGAATAAAGTTACGTAAATGCCCATGCCTAGTGAGTGTTGATTACATGACTAATTATATAAGATGATATTTTATGATAAAATCGATAGAAAATAAACGTTTGGAAGTGGAAATATTGTAGGTTTTAATCATATAGTTGTTTGGAGAAATTATGTGGGAATCAATTATTTGGAGAGTAATGATATGTAGGGTTATGAGAATTTTACATTTTAGGAAATTTGGATTATTTTAGAATTTCTAGTTTTAATTGTAAATTTCGTGTTTAATTAGAAATTTACATAAGTTACTTGCCTATTTTATAGGTAAACAACATTGCCTTAAAAATATTGGATTATTAGATTCACGCTACGAGGTAAGTAGCTTGGTCATAAAATTAGGATTAACACATTTTAGCTAGTTAGATTATTAGTACTGTCAGTTCTTTAGAAGCCAATGTTTATATACCACACATGTCATGATCTTTAAGCACGTGATGATATATGCAAGCACGTCATTCATAATACTACATGATCATATTTAATTCCCCATATTATAGTTATGTATATATTATGTATGTTATGCATCTCAGTTGCATAAGACATGTAAGTTTTCATTAGATCAAGTGTAAAATAAATTATAATGATCAAATTAATAAGATGACCATTCAAGTGCATGGTACCAATACGATTCATGAGTGGATGTGCAAGCCACGGACTCAAGCATAGTCCATTATAGTATTCTAGAATACTATCAGCGGTTCCCCTTGATTTCATAGGATGTGGGATCGGTGTACAACCTTTTGCATAGGATTAAGTGTGATGGCCAGTCAGATCAGTCAGATAAATTATATAATGCAATGTACAAGAAATATTCATAAGTCTTGCATGTCATAAGCATATCCATGAATAGTTATGATTTTAATTCTCTCAAGCATGACAAATTTTATGAAAAACTTTAGTTTATTATGTTTATATTATAATGGGTTTCTTACTGAGTCTTTAACTCATTTTAGGTTTACTTTATGTTTTTAACCACCCCAGGGAAGCATCTTTTTTAGAATGGAGTTGCAGGACTGGACTTGGCCCAAGGAGGCATGCCAGAAGACTAGATCATGTACAAAGATTTTAAATTATGATTTTTATAGTACAAAATTCGAGAAATTTTAAAAAGCTCTTTTGCATATTTTCTTTTATGATTTCAGTATTTTGAACCTTTTTATTTAATCATTATAAGAAATCATTGTACCTGGCACTTCCTTTAGATTAAAAGAAAATATTTAAGTCAAGATCAATAGTAGCACATCGGTTTCCTAACATTTCTAAAAATGATAGCATTCTTAACCCTAGGGGAGCAATGAGTCACATCACCACTCTTTTAAGAAGGGGTGACTAAAATATTAACAGCTCCACAATGACTAGCATACATGATAATCTTATACTCCAAGCAACACAACTCGAAGATGAAAAAATGCCACATACTAAGAAATCTCAACGAGGTGTGTCTTTTACCATAAAGGAGGACAATGTCCTAATCTCGACCTGACTCAACCTTAACATAGATGCTATTTGGGAAACTAACAAAAAATCCACACAAATGTGGAGAGGATTTATGATTATTACAATGAGTATGAAAAACCTAGCAATCTAGAATGTTTTGGGGTGTCATTGACCAATCGATGCTCCTTGATCCAAAAATGTACAAATAACTTGTGTTGCTATAGCCCAAGTAGAATTACTATATCTAAGTAGTGGCATGGCACAAGACAATGTATAAGTTTTTGACTAATTCAAATCTAAAATTATTTTAACAAATTACATCCTTACATTATCACTCTGCATTTTTAAATTGAGAATCCCAAAATCATGCACAAAGAGATGCAAGAGGCCAACTACACCATGGAACACTGCTGGAATTTATTGAGACCAAAATGGCAATCAGATATGTCAAAGTTCTCAACAAGAAGAAAACTACCTGGGAAACATTTAGTTATTGTAGAGTCAACTCCACTAGGAAATGGCATTATAGATGAGAATGTCGAGGTTAGTTATGAGAGACCTCCAGACAAGAAGGTTGAGAAAGAAAAGGAAAGGAGAAAGAGTAGAGAAGCTTAATATAATGAATTTAATGATGTCTTAAGTCGCATGATGGAGAGAAGACAACCAGTAGGCAAGACAAAGAACAATAGATGTGAATTACTACATCTTAAAAAGAGGAAGATTGAGGTGAAAATTATGAAGTTGGATCTTGATGGCATGAATGCAATGTAGTAAGAGTATTCCAAAATCTTCAAAAGGAGATTTTCAAGACTTCATCTCCATCTTCACCTTAGCCTTCTAGAGGTGTGTAGTGATGATTTAAGTTTATTTGGACCGCTATTATGGAACACCTTTTGGACTATTTTGTGGTTGGAAAGTAGCATATGCTGGAGATACATTTGTTGTTAGATAGTGTTTGTGAGGTTAGGCAACAACTGTTGCTACAGATTTTGGATTCTAATTCATTTGTGGTTTTCTATAATTTCTAGAATAGTTTGCTTTGTAATTTCTGAAATTGTTCTATGTTTGTAACTCACCATGAACCAATTTGCTTTTGTAAGAGCTAGTGGTTTTTGTAATTTTTGGAAATACAATTTGGTCCCTTTCAGGAAATACAGGTTGGTGAATATAGATTGTAATTTTTATATAGTTTAGTGAATATAGTTTGGTCAAGTAGATTAAAATACAGAGTTAATGGACTAGCATTAATTATGGCACACTTCCATAGGATCAAATTACATATTTTGCAAGTATTTCCAATCCTTTTGCATGCAAGATTATGTATCTGCATAAGGAAATCACAAATAGTTGGAAGTTAAACTAACAACAAACTGGCAAGTGCAAAGCAATGTCACACTGCTGACAAGAGCTTAAGTAAAGGAGTTTTGCAAGACTTTTACATATCCCATTATGTAATAATATCATAAATATTCTTTTCCCACAAGGTCATTTTTTAATAAGTAAAAAAAATCCATTAATTACTTATCAAATAAAATTCATTGAATAAAATTCGATTGTAGTATTTTCTATAAGTTTGGTGAATGCTTGTTCCGATTGAATGATAGTCTTGAAACGCCTAGAAAATGTTTTACTACAACAAAATTTGCTAAGATGAACAATCTTCATTAACTCACTTAACATCCCAAAATATAAATATTACAACATAAAAGCTCTATTTGCAATTTTAGTAAAATTACAACGGCTATGCATACTCCATAAATGCTCGATGAGGTCAGCCTGAAGTTGAGAATGAGTTTCTCTATCTCTAATATGATGGTATTGCTCAATGAACTCAATAAATTCAAGTATATGATCTCATGAAACTGGTTCATGTGGAGTATCATCTATTTGTTCGTAAATGAATCAGTATACATTGAGGTATAGATAACGCTCATCTTCAACAATGATATTATGCAAAATAATGCATGCGTACATAATGTCCTTCAATTTCATATCTAGCTTGAAGTACTTCAATTACACGCTCCATATCTTTCCTTGCTGACTTTTAGGTTGCAACAAAAGCTTTTCTCTTACTTTCTTGTGAAGCATGAATTGCTTTACTAATATTGCCCAAGAAGTATATATACCATCAGTAAGATAATATCTTACTCTTGTATACTTATGACCATTGATTGAACAGTTGCACGGAGGAGCACGACCTTGTGCCAGTGTAGCAAATATAGAAGATTGATCGAGTATGTTGATGTCATTATGAGACCTAGGTAAACTAAAAAAACATGTCATAACCAAAGATCATAAGACGCAATGGCCTCAAATATACAAAAAGAATAGTTGGTTAATTTATATGACCAGAGTACATACCTTTCCAAGCATTAGGATAGTTCTTACATTTCCAATGCATGCAATCAACGATCCCCAATACTTCTATAAATCCACGTCGTTGTCCAACATTTAGTAATCGTGCTATATTGCTACTGTTTAGAGACCTCAAGTACTCATCAGAAAAAAATTGTTACGATCGTCTAATTTTTTCATACTCAACTATGCAATGCTTTCTACAATTCTCAAATATTCTTCCTTAAGATCTTTCATTACCATATGTGACCATCCTAATTGTTGTAGTCATGTTCTGAAGGGCAGACAATTCAAGCCTTCCATTTAAATACATTTTTTGGACAAAATAATCATCATATGCTTCTCTGCATAATGGATGCGTAAAAATAGATCGTGATCAATTCGAAACCTCTTCCTAAAACTATTTGGAGGATATATTGGTGTTTAAGCAAAATAATCATGGAAAAGGCATTGATAGTCGTCCAATGGATCACGTCAGGTGAACGTATGAGTAGATGGGCGAGATGACGACATGAACTAGATGCTCCCTCGCTAGCCTTCATTCTTGTTCTATCGACATTCCTGCAATCATATTGAATTCATTATCAGAATAATCTTCATATACAATATGATCAATACTCCAAGATGGATCCATACAGAATTAAGAATGGTGGAATTTCAAGAATTGAAAGAAGAAACATTGAAAATCTCAAGAGGCTTGGTTTTAGATGAGCGGTAAGTAGTTAGAACGCCTGATCTATTTATAATGCCAATGAGACTGTTAGCTTAAACAAGAAATATGAGTAGATGGATAAAATAAAGTTTGACATAAGAAGAAGATTAAATGAAATTATAAATATGATTGTTGGAAAGAAGAAAAGTTGGCAAAAGAAGATAGTTAGATGTGCAATGTAAATATTCAGTTGGTAAGTTAAAATTTATATGCAATTTTAGATAATTGTAATAAAAAAATTAGATATTATTGTTAGATTAGAGAAAAAATTACCATTGAATATATAAGTAAAAACAATAATTTAATTAGAATAATGAAATAAAAGTTATGTTATTAAATATAAAATAATAAAAATAGTACACATTATAAGTTATGAAACTTAACACAAAATATTTTTTTTATTAAAAATTAATATATGACTAGTAAAACAACAAAATATGACAAAAATAAAATAAATAAAAAAATAATGAAAAAGTCTAAAATTAATAATATTTTTATTATTATATAGAGTTTAGATGAATAATCCAATGTGGAATTAGATTTTGAGTAGGATAAGAAAAAGGCAAAATGTGTTATATTAGGCAAGCTTTGGCGAATAGGATGGGCAAGGTGATGCTAATGCTCTTAGGAGGTTTCTAGGTTGACTAGCTATTATAAGAGATTCATCTGAGGTGATGGAAGTATTGCAGTGTTTTTGATACCATACCGTACCGGCCGGTATATGCCGTATCGGCTACTGGTCTGGTACAAGTAATACTTTTGTTTCGTACCGCCCCAAATACCGGGTGTACCGGCCGGTATTTGCTTTCTCGGCCAAAACAAGTATTTCACCGGGTACATATTCTTTAGCCTATTTGGATGGTATTTTCGCAATTTAAGTAAACATCTAGGGGCTATTTCGGACTTTCACGCTAACATTTACAAACTTAGGGTTTTGTTTTTACTTTTTTTTCCCAAATTCCCAATTCGATTTCAGTCTGGCCGCGGCACCCTAGACCTCCGAAATTTTACCTCTCCGTTAGCTCGTGCCGTTCGTCTCGTCGCACATTGCCGTCATCTCCATCAGCTTGTCTCGCAGTCGTGACTCGCATCTCCACCGCAGGGAAACATTGGTAATAGGTATACTGTATACTACGAATAATATACTCACCAAGGAAATTAAACAGATTTATGTTTTGTAGAGGGAGAAAGAACGTTAATTGAAGATGGATGCATGATTGAAACTTTTGAACTCATTTTCTTGAACACGATTTTGTTTTTGTAATAGTTAATTTGAGCCTATGCATGAAATGGGTAAATATGAGAAGTTTCTGACTTTTTGCACCATCATTTATATGTCTCTCTAGTTTCTTCTGTTGCATGCATGTTGTCCAATATCTCTCTTACATATAGTACCTAAATGTGTCATCGTAGTATATGTGCATGTATGTATCTTCCTTGACTCACACTCTTGTGCATTTTTAGCATGGTAAAATATTTATAAAAGAATTATAGATATATCATTATTCAAGAATACAAAATACAAAATTAAAAAAAAAATACAAGAAAATAAAAGAATTGTCAGGCAATGAGTAAGAGTAAGATCTAGTGAGACAATTATGTAAAATTTGAAAGATTCCTATAATGAAAACTGTAGCGGTTTTGATCGATTACCTATCATCTCATGATTAAAAATTATTTATTATATTTCATTTTTACCTATCATTTTTGTTAATGTGAGGCATATTATATTTTTATATCTTTCAATAATATTAAATAAAGCCAGTTTTACTAAACATTTAAGTAATTTTTTTATTAATTTGATTTTTTTCATTAATCATTAAGATCTTTTAGATTATATTTTTATAGTGTTTGTTTGTTTTTAAGTTCTACATTGTATCTATAGCTTTTGTTTATTTATAAGTGTTACTTTTTTATACTTTAATAGTTAAAAATGTCTAGTTGTCAATCAACCGGTGGTATGAGTATGACTTCAGCTTCAACACTTGCTCCGTAAGATTAGAAGATCCACCATTGGCCCATGCACGTGCAGTGCCAAGGGCAAGAAATAATACTGAATGTTTATATTGTAATAAAGTAATTAGCGGTTGCGGGATCACTCGGTTGAAGCATCATCTAGCTGGGATTCCAGGCAATATAGGAGCATGTAAAAAGGTTTCTGAAGATGTAAAATGACAAATGAAGGAGTTGCTTGATGAAATGAAAAAAAGTAAAGAGAAGAAAATAAAAGTAAGCTTAGAGATTGGAGGCGATATAGATTTAATATCTGATGATATTGATGATAGTAATAGTATGGAGGGACAGTCTCAGCTTTCAGAAGGTAAGGGGAAGTCGAAAGAATCTAGAACTGGAAAGTCAGTGGGGGGATTGAGTAGATTTTTTTATCCAAGAACAACTCCCGGGGCTCAACCTTCAATTAAGAGTTCTATGTGTTGGAATGAGATGATTGTAAACGCAAATATGGTTGTAGCACGCTGATGGTATGATGCTAATCTGCCTTTCAATGCGGCTCAATCCAAGTTTTATCAACCAACTATCGATGCCATGATTGCCATCGGACCATGATTCAAGGGCCCTTCTTTATATGAGTTGAGAGGAAATTTGTTAAAGATGGATGTGAATGAGGTTCAAGATTATTTGTAACAAATTAAAAAGGTTTGGAATGAGACCGATTGTTCACTAATGGCAGATGGTTGGACAAACCAGAAGCAACAATCAATAATCAACTTTTTAGTTTATAGTTCGAAAGGTACAATGTTCTTGAAGTATGTTGATACATCTGGCTTTATAAAAGATGCTGAAACATTATTTAATATCTTTGATGAGGTTGTTCAAGAAGTTGGAGCTAAGAATCTTGTACATCATAACGGACAATGATATAAGTTGTAAAGCTGCAGGAAAAAAGCTACAGCAGAAGTATGGCTCTTTCTACTGGTCCCCTTGTGCAGCTCATTGCATAGACTTGATGTTGTAGAATTTTTCTGATCCAAGACATTTTTCCCTTATTGATGATACTATAAAAAATGCAGAAAAGATAACAAAATTCATCTATAACCATAATTGGGTTTTGGCATTGACGAGAAAAGACTTCACCAAAGGTCATGATTTGTGTCGTCCTACAATTACAAGGTTTGCGACAAATTTTTTAAGTATCCAATGGTTGCTCTTGTTTAAGAAAGAACTCAGATAAATGTTTACTTGTGATAAATAGATTGCATCAAGTTATTCTAAGAGCAACATAAGGAAGGAGATAGCTATGATTGTTTTAGAAGATAAAGAGTTTTGAGCTCAATGTCAATTTATTGTTAAAATTAGTGAGCTTTTGATTTGTGTTCTATGACTTATTCACGGGGATGAGAAGTCTACAATGAGATACTTGTATGATGCAATGAAAAGAGTCAAAGAGAACATAAAAGTAAGATGTAATAACAAAGTTAGTGTATTCAATCCATTCACCCGGATTATTGATTCTAGATGGGATAAGCAGCTTCACAGTCCATTACATGCGGCGGGTTGTTTTATTAACCTTAGAATGTACTATAGTCTCAGCTTTAAAAATAAAAATGATGTTGTAAGAGGCTTCCACAGCTATGTTATGAAGATGAAACTTGGTCCCGATAATCAAGACAAGATTATTGCAGAACTTGACTTGTATAAGAATGCAGTAGGTGAGTTTGGATATTATTTAGCAATCCGCCAACATGATAAGATTAATCCAGGTATTATCATTTATCAATATCATTTGTTAAATAGTGTGACTTTGTACTTTAAATTTTATCTTATTTTATGTTTACTTGCATTTAATTAAGAATTTATAATTGCATTATTGTTAAAGTAGCATGGTGGACCCAATTTGGTTGCGAGGTTCCAACGCTTCAAAGGTTTGTTGTTCGAGTACTAAGTCAATGTTGTAGTGCAACTGGATGTGAGAGAAACTGGAGCACATTTGATTTTATTCATTCGAAGAAGAGAAATAGATTAGTGCATAAACGTTTGAATGTCTTAATATTTGTTCGTTATAACTTGAAGCTGTGAGATAGGTAAATTTTTTTAATACTAATGTTTTTCATTGCTGAAAAATATATAACATTTTTACTTATGTTTGATTTTATTTTGACAGGTGCATAAAAAAGGGAAGAGAAGTTTTAGATCCAATCAGTCTTGAAAACATTGACTTGATGGAAGAATTGGTGGATGAAGAATCTGAGCTTCTTGATGGAGAATATTTGGATTGAGCAAGTATTGATGAGCCATTAGCCTCACTAAATGAGGAAGACGATGATAATGTTGGTGTTGACGTTGATGACGGTGGTGACGTTGATGAAAATATTTTGATTAACATGTCAAATCCTGATCCTTATTGTCTTTTTGATCAGGATGAGTGATGTTTTTGATATAATGTTTGTTGTAACTTAAAACTTAAGACTTGTATTGAGAAGTATTGAGTTTATGACTTATTTTGTCGTTATTTTGGAATACAGTTAATGATTGTATATATATATAATTTATCCAGGTATAAACTATTCCGAAATGGTACATGAAATGGTACCTATATCGAAATATTTCGTTCTAGTGCCTTGACCGGTACGGCCTTCCGTACGGTATTCAAAACTTTGATTGCAGCACCCCTAAGCAATTTATTGAAGGACCAATTTGTGTGTAATGATGAGGCCAAGGAAGAAATCCAAAAGCTTAAAAGCATAGTGACCCAACTCCATGTGTTATCTCTTCCAAACTTCTGCCTACACTTTATCATTGCATGTGATGCTTTAGGTTGTGCAATTGGAGTTGTCCTCATGCGGAAAAATAAACCCTTATCATTTTGCAATCAAGCTTTAAAGGGAGAATATTGGCCTTGTCAACATATGAAAAAGAGTTGCATTAGTGATAGCAGTATAGAAAAGGAGGCATTATTTATTGGAGGCATTTGTTTGCGGTTAGAATCAACCACCAAAGCCGAAAGTACCTGCTAAAATAGAAGGTAGGAACTCTTATGCATCAAAAGTGAATCTCCATGCTACTTGGTTATGATCTGGTTCAAGAATATAAAAAGGGACATGACAACAAGGTAGCAAATGCCTTGTCAAAGAGGTCCAAAGGTGAGCAGGACAAAGTGGAGGTAATCCTTGCGATCATATCCTTGTCTACAATTGATTGGCTGGAAGAAGTTAAACTAGGTTTGCTAAAGACCCAGGACCGAAGACCTATTTTCTAAATTTGAGGAAGGTAGCTTACCCTCACCCTACACTGTCATAAATGGGCTGCTATTCTACAAACAAAGATTGTTCCTTGCATATGATTCTCTCTTTAAATAAAAACTTCTGCCATTATTGCATAGCAGCCTGGGGGGAGGGGGGGGGGAGACAAAAAAAATGCATCGGATTAAGAGTGATTTCTTTTGGCCTGGAATCAGATCTAATGTCGAGCAACTCATAAAAGACTATGACACTTGCCAGGGTGTCAAGGCAGATCAATCAAAGCCAAGTGGATTATTGCAACCTCTTCCTATTCCCTCACAGACTTGGACTCATATCACTATGGATTTCATTGAAGGACTATCCCTCTCAAAGGTTTCAACAGTTTATGAGTGGTGGTTGATAGACTTACCAAGTATGGGCATTTTACTCATTTTTCTCACCCATTTTTTGCTGACAATGGCTTAATTGTTCACAAAACACATCCTAAAGTTGCATGGAATGCCAAATCCCATTGTCTCAAACATGATAGTACCTTTACTAGTCACTTCTGGAATGAAGTTTAAGATACATAGAGTTCAACTCGCTTTCAATACCTCATACCAAATGCTTGGAAAATTATCAAAACAATTTTGTTGGTGATAGACCTAAGGATTGGGCTCGGTGGGTACCCTTAGTTGAATGATGGTGCAACACCACTCAGCATTCCTCCACTCCACCCTTTTAAGCCTTATACGGCTACCTCCCCAATGGTTATTAACTTACATGACGAGAACTTTGAATGCGGAAGCTATGCAAAAGAACCTTTGATTTCAAGAACAAATGCTCCAGCTCTTGAAACACAATCTACATAAGGTGCAAGATAGAATGAAAAATATGCAGACTTGAAGCATAAGGAACTGAGTTTAGAGGTTGGTGAGTGGGTTTACTGCACTTCTAGCCCTATAGGCAGTTGTCTATGACGGAGGAGTTTGAAACTAGCCCTACGGTAGTAACAGTACTATGGCCCTTTCCAGGTCGTTCAAAGGATAGGGGTTGTGGTTTATCGGCTGCAACCTTCTCCCACTTCAGCCATTCACCATGTCTTCCACATCTCGAAGTTGAAGAAGAAGCTTCACCAAGGAATCTCACTACTCTTGACCCTACAATCGGTCATTGTTGCACGGGTCCTCGAGCTTGAACTGGAGAAAGTGTTAGCACTCCGTGTTAGAAGATTCAAGAATTAACCCCTTTGTGAATTGCTAATTCAGTGGCACGAACAACAATATGACAATGCTACGTGGAAATCTTATTATGAACAGTTGAAGCTCTCTTACCTGTACCTTGTGGGCAAGGTGCTCAAAAGGGGGAAGACTTTGTCACACTTTCTCTTGAGGTATCTGCATACTGAAGCTAAGCATGAAGAAATGGGGTTTTGGAGACTCTCGGAAGTGGAAGAAGCATGTCTTCCTTAGTTGTACGTGTCTTTAGCTTGGAGTCTATTAGGCCAAACCTTTTATTCTGGAAGGGCAACCGAGTATGGGTAATTCTTGGGTTGGACCACTATACCTTAGTTAAGTCCAGTTGTTAGATTTCTCTGTCAATCTGTATATCACTATCATAAAATGTATGGATTCGATATGCAATAGATGAATACAATTCTCTTATTTCCTTATCTCTCTCTCTCTCTCTCTCTCTCAATTCTCTGGAAGAACTCACAAAGTGTGCTAATATCATTTTTCGGATGCTTTTCTTGGTATTCGTTGATTTCTCATCCTGGGTGTAATAATCTGCTAGCAGAGATGCAATCATGCAATCATAAAGGCAAAAGGACAGATATAATGATGGGAACCAAGGTAGGCCTAGTCTTAAAGATCATTTGCAAGTTTCAGATGGGCAAATTACAAGATCAAGAGCTAAGAAGATCAAAGAAGCAATGCAATAATTGGTGCAATCCACTTGGGCTTATTTTATTAGTTATAGGAATTAGTCTAGAATATATGGGCTTGAGGATGCTTGGCCCACATATGTCTTATTTCTTATGAACTAGGATTTTTGGGAAGGTCTTGTATTTTGGCCAAGGGCTTATTTGGAAAGTTACATTTTAGGAACTAGGGTTTAAAGAAGTACTGTAGCCATGGCACTATTTATCCAGGGGTATTTTTGGAAGATAAGGCTTTATTTTGGTTAGGATTTTAATTAGGTTTTGGTTTAAATACTCTTTGTAGCCTCATTTTAAGGGTTAGACAATATTGAATTTTCATTATGAGTTGAGTTTACTCCTCTTGTTCTTGATTGACCTTTTGAACTTATCAAAGGTAAATTACAACATTTGTAGCGTTGTTCCTTGTAATCTGGGTTGTTGAGACAGGTTCTCAATGGGTTTAGATTCTCCATCCATTGACTTGATTTTAGCTTTCTTGGGTGAGTTTTCAAATTGATTGTGGGTTAAAAGGATTATATTCCCACGAGTTCATGTCATTTGGTATTCAGAGCAAGGTTTCCAATCAGGTCTGATTCTATCTTTTATTTTTTGCATATTTAATTCTAGGGCTTCATTGTTCTAAGGTTGTAAAAAAAAAAAAACAAACAAACAAAAAGTGGGCTGCCAAAATTCTTAGGGTTTTTGGTTTGGCTGAAATTTGCTTGATTTTCACAATTGAGTATTACTGTTTGTGATTAAATTAGAGAAAATAAGAGAAAAGAAAAGAAAGGAAATGAAAGGAAAAGAAAAGAAAAAAAATCGAAAAAAAAAGAAAGAAGAAGAAGAAGAAGAAGAAGAAAAGAAAATATAGCATATTCAAAGGTTCCTACATAGTTACAACAAAGAGAAAAAAAGACATTTGTTGATTAAGTCTTATCATCAAAGGGGCTGAATACATCTTTCTAGTTGATATCTTGTTTTATAATTACTCTTTCCCTCGTATAAATTCATTGAGTCTCGTGTCATTTTATTCCTTCATTGTTTCTTGTTCTTGTTTCTTGGATCTATATTACTGGTTGGAATAATACAAGATTCTATTGTCTTGATTTAGTTCAATTAGTTCTTAAAGAATTTGAGCGGGAAAACTATTGAGGAGGTAAAAGGCAAGAGAATGTGAGACTATTATCAAGAAAAAATCAATTAAGAGTGAAACACGAGTGGAGTGCCATTATACGTGTGTAAACACGTAAGAGAGTGTGTGAGGTTTTTTCATTAACATTCTTTTTGTTTAGCACATTATGATGTCTCATCGGAGTGACTCATCACAAAAGAGGATGGCAGATAACTCATCCTTTATGTTGCAAGCCGTGCAACAACAGTTTGAGCGGTTGAACTTGGTGTTGGGTGAAGTGAGGGATAAGATGAATGATCAAGAAGTGGCAATTAGAAATCTACAGAGCATGAGAGATAGGAGACGATGTGAGTCTAGTGTTGAAAATGGGTATAAGAATGAATAGTATGGTGATTCTCTTGTTGCCAGGCATGCTCTCAATACACAAATTAAGATGGATGATACAGAGTAGCAGAGCGATAACATTTTTCATACTAGATGCCACATCAACAAGAAGGTATGTAGTATGATCATTAATGGGAGGAGTTGTATAAATTTGGCTAGCACTACTTTAGTTGAGAAATTGAAATTAGACCATACAAATTGCAGTGGTTGAGTGATTGTGGGGAGGTTAGGGTAAATAAGCAAATGCTAGTTTCTTTTTTAATTGGGAAATACCAGGATGTGGTGCTTTGTGATGTAGTGTCTATGCATGCTGGCCATATTTTATTGGGGAAGCCGTGGCGGTATGATAGGAAGGTGATCCATGATGGGTTAAAGAACATGTACAATTTTGAAAATGATGGAAAAACAATCAAACTTGCTCCTTTAACTCTAAACAGGTCCATGGGGACCAACTGAAACTGAAAAGTAAGGTTGCTCAAAAAAGAAAAAGTGAAAAAGAGATTGAGCTAAAAAGCAAGAGTGAATGTGAGATTGAGAAAAAATGAAATAGTGAGGTTGAAAAGGAGAGAGAGAGAAAAAAAAATGAGAGAGAAAAAAAATGAGGGTGAGGTTGAAACCTCAAGAAAAATAGAGAATGAGTTGAAAAATAATTGTGAGACCAAGAGTTCAAAAAAAGAGGAGAGAGTAAGAAAGAGAGAATGAAAGGAAAAAAGAGAACGAGGTCGAAACATCAAGAGAAAGAGAGTGAAAAAGAAAATAGAGATGTGGCTGAGAGTCAAGAAAAAAGAGTGGAGCCATGAGAGGAAAAAGAAAGAGAGATTGCAAAGAGAAATGGAAAAACAAAAGTGAATTTTTATGCTAAGGCAAGCGTTTATACTAATGAGTTTAACAACCATTTGCCTAATGTTGTTGTTTCTTTGTTGCATAGATATGAGGTCATGATTCCTAACGGTGTGTTTAGTGGATTGCCACCTATTAGGGAGATAGAGCACTACATTGATTTTGTGCCAGATGCGACAATTCCTATCCGACCTTTCTTTGAAGAACATGAGTACTTGACATACTTGAAGGGACAAGGTAAGTTGTTGACTAAAATGCATGCTAAGTGGGAAGACTGTATTGAGACTTTTCTTCATGTAATCAAATACACACATGGTGCGTAAGTTGCTTGTGTGTGATAGACATAGTGGTTTGTTGGGTAACTTTGGTGTAAGAAAGACTTTTGATGGATTGCATGAACGTTTTTGGGAGTATCATTTGCCATTCATTGACATGTTGCATGAACGTTTGTGAAAGTATCATTTGTCATTCATTAACATGTTGCATGAACGTTTGTGTGAATATTGCTTGCCATTCATTGAGTTTGCATATAATTGGAGTGGTTATTTTGGTACAAGGAAAACTTTAGGTGTGTTTTATGAACGTTGTGAGAGTATCATTTGTCATTCATTGAATTGTTACATGCACATTTGTGGGAGTATCATTTGCCCTTATTAGAGTGTGCATATAATAAAACCTTGCATACTACTATTTCTTATTCTCTGATTGAAATTGTTTATGGTTTTAATCCACTTACTCCTTTAGCTTTGATGCTTTTGATTGTTGATGACATGAGTAGCTTAGTTGAACCTTTTTAAATTCTTGAGAAAATTAATGAAAAATGCATATAAAGTGGATCTTCCAGGTAAGTATCATGTTTATGCTATTTTCAATGTTACTAACATTTTTCCCTTTGATGCAGGTGGAGATTCGAGGTCGAATCCTTTTGAGTAGAGGGGGAATGATGGGAACCAATGTGGGCCTAGTCTTAAAGATCATTTGCAAGTTTCAGATGGGCCAATTACAAGATCAAGAGCTAAGAAGATCATGGAAGCAATACAATGATTGATGCAATCCACTTGGGACGAGTCTAGCAAGAGCCGAATATTCAAGATGGGCTTGAGAGAAGGAGATCCAGTGACCATAAACGTGATACAAGCTATGGAAGAGTGCAACATAAATTAGGGACTATTATTATGATTATGAGATTGAAGGCTTTGGACTTCTTTATTTAATTGAAGAGGCTTATTTTGTTAGTTATAGGAATTAGTCTAAAATAATTGGGCTTGAGAATGCTTGACCCACATATGTCTTATTTCTTATGAACTAGAATTTTTGGGAAGGCCTTGTATTTTGGCCAATGACTTATTTGGAAAGTTACTTATTAGGAACTAGGGTTTAAAGAAGTACTGTAGCCGCAGTACTATTCATCCAAGGGTATTTTTGAAAGAAATGGCTTCATTTTGGATAGGGTTTTAATTAGGTTTTAGTTTAAATACTCTTTGTAGCCTCATTTTAAGAGTTGGACAATATTGAATTTTCATTGTGAGTTGAGTTTACTCATCTTGTTCTTGATTGAACTTTTGAACTTATCAAAGGTAAATCACAACTTTTGTAGCGTTCCTCCTTGTAATCTGGGTTCTTGAGGCTGGTTCTTCAACGGGTCTAGATTTTAATATAATCTAAGTTCTTGAAACGAGTTCTCAACGGGTCTAGATTCTCCATCCATTCACTTGATTTTAACTTTCTTGTGTGGGTTTTTAAATTGATTGTAGGTTCAAAGAATTCTATTCCAACGGGCTCATATCAGACAGATATAAGGGTAAATGACTTCTCCCTGGACCAATGTGAAGTAAATTGCTCATTCTCTTCAAGCAAGGAGGTGAGATAAGAAAAGTAGTGGTAGATATGTATGATTTTTTATGTATTAAGTAATAAGAAAGGATCCTTTCTCCAAGTACATCGAACCAATTTCAGGGACTAGTACCTTTCACCTATCTTAAAACAGGTTAGGGAGTAGTTCCCCCCCCCCCCCCCTCGCAACATAAATTATGGACTATTATTATGATTATGTGATTGAAGGCTTTGGACTTCTTTATTTAATTGAAGAGGCTTATTTTATTAGTTATAGGAATTAGTCTAAAATAATTGAGCTTGATGATGCTTGACCCACATATGTCTTATTTCCTATGAACTAGGGTTTTTGATAAGGTCTTGTATTTTGGCCAATGACTTATTTGGAAAGTTACTTTTGAGGAAGTAGAGTTTAAAGAAGTATTGTAGCCGCATCACTATTCATCCAAGGGTATTTTTGAAAGAAATAGCTTTATTTTGGCTAGGGTTTTAATTAGGTTTTAGTTTAAATACTCTTTGTAGTCTCATTTTAAGAGTTGGACTATATTGAATTTTCATTGTGAGTTGAGTTTACTCATCTTGTTCTTGATTGAACTTTTGAACTCATCAAAGGTAAATCATAATTTTTGTGGTGTTCCTCCCTGTAATCTGGGTTCTTGAGGCGGGTTCTTAAACAGGTATGGATTTTAATATAATCTAAGTTCTTGAAACGAGTTCTCAATGGGTCTAGATTTCCATCCATTGACTTGATTTTGACTTTCTTGTGTGAGTTTTCAAATTGATTGTAGGTTCAAGGGATTACATTCCCACGGGTTCATATCAGACAGATATGAAGGGTAAAGGACTTCTCCCTAGACCAATGTGAAGTAAATTGCTCATTCTCTTCAGGCAAGGAGGTGAGATAAGAAAAGTAGTGGCAGATATGTATGGTTTTTTATGTATTAAGTAATAAGAAATGATCCTTTCTCCAAGTATATCGAACCAATTTCAGGGACTAGTACCTTTCACCTACCTTAAAACAGATTAGGGAGTAGTTCCCCCCTGCAACATAAATTATGGACTATTATTATGATTATGTGATTGAAGACCTTGGATTTGTTTATTTAATTGAAGAGGCTTATTTTATTAGTTATAGGAATTAGTCTAAAATAATTTAGCTTGAGGATGCTTGACCCACATGTGTCTTATTTCTTATGAACTATGGTTTTTGGGAAGGCCTTGTATTTTGGCCAATGGCTTATTTGGAAAGTTACTTTTTAGGAAGTAAGGTTTAAAGAAGTACGGTAGCCGCGACACTACTCATCCAAGGGTATTTTTGAAAGAAATAACTTTATTTTGGCTAGGGTTTTAATTAGATTTTAGTTTAAATACTCTTTGTAGCCTCATTTTAAGAGTTGGACAATATTGAATTTTCATTGTGAGTTGAGTTTACTCCTCTTGTTCTTGATTGAACTTTTGAACTTATCAAAGGTAAATCACAACCTTTGTGGCGTTCCTCCCTGTAATCTGGGTTCTTGAGACGAGTTCTTAAACGGGTCTAGATTTTAATATAATCTAAGTTCTTGAAACAAGTTCTCAACGGGTCTAGATTCTCCATCCATTGACTTGATTTTGACTTTCTTGAGTGAGTTTTCGAATTGATTGTGGGTTCAAGGGATTCCATTCCCACAGGTTCATATTAGACATATATAAGGGTAAATGACTTCTCCCTGGACCAATGTGAAGTAAATTGCTCATTCTCTTCAGGCAAGGAGGTGAGATAAGAAAAGTAGTGGCAGATATGTATGGTTTTTTATGTATTAAGTAATAAGAAAGGATCCTTTCTCCAAGTACATCGAACCAATTTCAGGGACTAATGCCTTTCACCTACCTTAAAACAGATTAGGGAGTAGTTCCCCCCCCCCCCCCCCCCCCCGGTGCAACATAAATTATGAACTATTATTATGATTATGTGATTGAAGACCTTGGACTTCTTTATTTAATTGAAGAGGCTTATTTTATTAGTTATAAGAATTAGTCTAAAATAATTGGGCTTGAGGATGCTTGACCCACATATGTCTTATTTCTTATGAACTATGGTTTTTGGGAAGGCCTTGTATTTTGGCCAATGACTTATTTGGAAAGTTACTTTTTAGGAATTAGGGTTTAAAGAAGTACTGTAGCTGCGACACTATTCATCCAAGGGTATTTTTGAAAGAAATGGCTTTATTTTGGCCAGGGTTTTAATTAGGTTTTAGTTTAAATACTCTTTTTAGCCTCATTTTAAGAGTTGGACTATATTGAATTTTCATTGTGAGTTGAGTTTACTCCTCTTGTTCTTGATTGAACTTTTGAACTTATCAAAGGTAAATCACAACTTTTGTAGCGTTCTTCCTTGTAATCTGGGTTCTTGAGACGGGTTCTTCAACGGGTCTAGATTTTAACATAATCTAAGTTCTTGAAACGAGTTCTCAACGGGTTTAGATTCTCTAACCATTGACTTGATTTTGACTTTCTTGGGTGAGTTTTCAAATTGATTGTGGGTTCAAGGGATTCCATTTCCATGAGTTCATATTAGACTGATAAAAGGGTGAAGGACTTCTCCTTGGACCAATGTGAAGTTAATTGCTCACTCTTCAGGCAAGGAGGTGAGATAAGAAAAGTAGTGGCAGATATGTATGGTTTTTTATGTAATAAGTAAGAAGAAAGGATCCTTTCTCCAAGTACATCGAACCAATTTGAGGGACTAGTACCTTTCACCAACCCCCCCGCGTTACAGCAACATCCAAGAATTAAGGTTCACCCGGATGAGGAACATTGTTGATCATGCTGCATTGACCAATGATGTAAAGGTTCCTCAACCTTCCTTTCCTTCTACTTCTTCAAAGATAATGGATAAAAGAATCTGAGGTTGGGTTGGAGAGGTCTCGGACTCTCTTTGAAACAGTTATTTATCATATTTTTCTTTTCGTTTATGTCAATCCATCACTGGGTAGTGCTTCATTAGTTCAAGAGACATTTGACAAAGGAACAATGACAAGGTAACTATTGTACCTACAAACCTAAAATCATTGGTGGAGACAGTGGTGATACAAAATGTGAATTGCAATCACGAGAATAATAACACTAGAATTCAATAATTGTTGTAACTTTTCCTTCTGCATTCTAGACTGCAAAATAAGTATACGTAATTGCTGCTCAACATGAAATGTAGATTCTACTGTGTTAAAAGCAGAGTAGACTAGAAAACAGAATGGAATCAGGAAGCACAATCTCACTAACATAAGAGGCAAGATTAATAAGAGAAAGGGAAACACATCTTACACCAAATTGATAATAAGACTGAAAGCCCCGACTAATGTTTTCACTGCCTAGACGTTTCACATGCATACATAATCTTTGCATACTGGACAAAAAGAAAGTAGAACATAGAAGGATCCCTATGAATTAGTTCTAGTCAATTGGAAAAGGATTATAGCCCTCTTGCACCATCTTCTCTAGAGGCCAAAACAGTGGTTTGGGGAGATTATCCCAGTCATACCAATCCCAACCATCACACTTTTGTGGCTCAAGATTTTGGGGCGCTTGGTTAGGATCTGCTAAGAATGCACGCATGAAGATAGTAACATAATGGGATGGTTTTGGTTCCTCAAGAAACAGGGTGTTTGTGACAGTTAAGTACTCTACTTTATCAATGTCCAATCCAGTTTCCTCTTTCAACTCTCTGGCTGCGCATTCTTCAAAGCTCTCTCCTGAAAATGCACAAGTGGAAATTGAGAGTAATTGAATAGGTGGAGAAATCTACAATCGTGAAAGCAAGAGCTCTAACTTGGAGTGAGGTATGCGTTTCAATATTTTTCATAAATGAGTTTGCATTGATTGTGGTTTTTCTTTTTTCTAAAACGGATCCAATATTTAACCTACGATGGTATTACAGTGAGTGATCATTGATGGCTATTGGAATTTAGTGAATCTTAGCTGCCTAATATATAATTGCTAGGTTATATGATAATTCATAACAGAATCCAGGCCCAGAAACTATCTATGTCGACCAAGATGGTCCTTGAGATACCCTGATCACGGTCTGAGTCTATGGTAGTGGGACTTTATTAGCATTTTGTATACGAAGTCAAGTTTCCTCACAACTCCATTGTAAATAATTCTACACCTGATCCATTGATTACCCCCATTCCTAAGAGGAGCAAAGAGAGGAAGATCAAGCTATCAATAATTAAATACTTTCTCTATAGAGCGTCTATTAGCATAAAAAAATGTTAATTGATAAACACTTGACTTGACCCAAATAATAACTCACGCTAGCATTTATTTGCAATCAATTAATCAAAATCACATCCCTTCCATGTAAGATTGAGGATGTAAATCCAATTCAACTCTATATATGCTCATATTGCAAAAATTCAACAAGCAAGTGAGAAACCCAGGAAAAAATAATGGAAGAATTGGAGAAATTGTTTGCAAAGATTCCCAGAAACTTGCCAAAACAAAAATGGGAAACTAGGTTTGTGTAAGACAAGGAAGATACTAACCAAACTCGAGGTGGCCGCCAGGGAGAGCAAAAGTGGAGTCACCGATGGATGAGCGGCGCCGACCCAAGAGAACAGCTTTCCCACTCAACAAGAAAACCACCACCCCCACTCTGGGTACTCCCTTCTCCATTCCTTCCTCACTATTTGCTGTTGCCTCACCCTCTCAGAGTTTGGTCTCTCACCCGTCTCTTTAAGCAGGGTTCAAATGCCTGATGTGCGTGCCTTGCACGTAAAGAGCAGTGACCGGCTCTTTAATGTCGAGTAGCTGTACTCTGTAGACTCTGGGTGTCTTGACGACTTCGGCAATTCAATGGCGATACTTCTTTTCAATTTAAAAATACTCCTTTTTTTTTTTCCTTGAGCCAATTAAAATAGGAAAATGATAAGCTTATAATTCTACTTAAAATGAAGGATAGTTAATGAGATGTTTGAATTTAGAGATGGATTGAGATGGGTTGAAATGGTTTGTGAATAGTAGAATAAAAATTGAATTATTTATTATATTTGGTATGAGAATTTGAGAAAATTATTTTAAGATTTGAAAAAGTTGAATTGTTTATTATATTTTGTGTAGAGATTTGAGAAAGTTGTAATGATGAGACGAAATGAGATTATATTTTAATGAAGTGTCGTAATTATATTGGTTGATTTAAAATGAATTGTAAACTAATTGTAAAGTAGTTGTAAGTATATCATTAATAGACAAAATAATAGGGCATAACATTTCTCTCCTGTAATTTGTATCAACGTGTAATGATATCTTATACTTCATTTACTACTATTATACTATTTCACTATTTTTTTTTCTTTATGTTATTTGAATCTAGATTAAAAATTCTAGAACATGACCTTCTTGCATAATTTAGAAGAAAACAAATTCAATCAATTAGCGTAATCATATAAATTTATTTTTAATTAAATTACATGATTACATTAGTTAATTAAATTTATTTTCTTCTAGATTATATAAAAAAATCATGTTATGAGATTTTTAATCTAAATTCAAAGAGCAAAAGAAAAAAAAAATGACTGAATAGTAAACCAATAGTAAAAGAAGCGTAAAAATATCATTACCATGTATCAACAACGTTACTATAACCGAGTTACAAAATATTTTTCATTGTATCCCAAATTGATCGTTCACTTTGGTTGTTAGTAACTTTTTGTAAATATATATAAAAAAAAACACACACTTTTGTACTAATAGTCAAAGTGAGTGTTTCCTTTGAGAGAGGACTGTAAGATAAGATAAAGTAATGCATACATAGATAAACAAATTGTGTTGGAGTAGGTTTCAATACCTTACTCACTGAAAGATTTGTATATTTATAGAGTTGTAGTTACAAAAAAATTCAGATCTACAAGGATATCTAACAAATTATCTTAACAAACTAAAAAGGATCATTACAATTCAAATTTCAAGTATTCAAAACTCTGTTTTGACATTGTTGCATATTCGGCAACTGATTTGATATTGCTACATAATCAGTCATGCTAACACCCCCTGCAAACTGATGGGCAGCAAGCAGATCATCAGTTTGGATCTTAAGGATTTAAATCTTAAGGTTGTATGTCCCTTAGTAAACACGTATGCAATCTGATCTTCTGTGGAAATATGACATACTTGAACATCTTTGTTCACAACCTTCTCTCTCACAAAGTGATAATCCACTTCAATATGCTTTGTCCTAGCATGGAAAACTAGATTAGAAGCCAAGGTAGTTGCTCCTATATTGTGACACCGAATCACTGGACATTTAGCAAGAACAATTCTTAATTCTCGAAATAACATACGCATCCAATATAGCTTGGTAGTAGCTAAGGCCAGTGACCTGTATTCCGCTTCTGTACTTGAACAAGAGACCATGTTCTGCTTTTTAGCACTCCAAGAAATCAATTACCAACTTCTATTCAGTTGCCAATATATTTTGAATTGTTACATATCCTTGTAAAGCTGAATTCTTTTGGAACTACAACTTTATAAATATACAAATCTTTCAGTAAGGTATTGAAACCTACTCCAACACAATTTGTTTATCTGTGTATGCATTACTCTATCTTATCTTACATCCCATTGCCAACTGTGATCATGTCTGCTCCTTCAAACGGTTGCTGAGTAGTAAGATTTGCTGCATTACTGGTCATGTGTGCATTTGTCCCACTGTTAGCATACCAAATTTGATTATCAAGTGTTGCATTAGATTCAGTTACCATGGCCGCAAGTTTAGTAGGAGGAATCCGACCTTGATATGCATAATAGAACCTCTCATAGCAGTCTAGTGCAGTGTGATTTGTTTTGCAACAAATTTGGTAGGTAGGCCTATGGAAGTACCTTGCGGACGAGGATTATTCTGTTGTACAGAATTGGATCCACGAGGATTGAAGGCAGCTGGATCTTGATTTTGTCTGAAATTAGTATTTAGACCTGGCTCTTGTGTTTTCTTGGTAAAGTTTGGCACTTTAGATTTGTTAGCTACAAAAACATAGTGAGTGTCTGCAAAATGTTGATGCTGATTTTTGAGCAATACCTCAAAGTTGAGTAGTTCAGCTTGAAAATCTTCCAAGGAAAGATCATTATCTCGTGTAGCAAAAGTATAGGAGGTAATAAAGGGAGTGAAGCTTACCTTAAGACCCCCTAGTAATTGAGCATAAGGTCTTGATCATCCATAGGCTTGCCAGCTGCAGCTAGTTGATCAGCGAGACATTTTGTTTCATCAATATAAGCATGTAACACTTCGCTCCCCAATAAAAACATTTTTAGAATTTTCGGGGAGCAAGTGTGTGATACCTTGCTCCTTCTTTCTTACGTACGCTTATTCTTTCTGACGTATGTTCCGTCTTTATGACGTAAGCAAATCCTGAGGGCAGGTATTATGTAAATTGTTTGCCCCTTCTATCTAGCGACTGTGAGCCTTGTCAGGCGTGCCGAACCATGATGGCGTGTTTCGAAGGATATCGTACGACTTCTAGGGCATGCCCAGTGTTTTAAATGTACTGGAAATATTTATAAAGAATATTGTCAGTGTTGTTGAATTAAGCTTGATTTTAAATACGACAATTATAATATTCTTGAAGAGCTCCAAAAATATTATAATTGCCAGAAATCTTTTTAATATCATTATTAAAATGATTTCAACTATTTAACATATTATGAGATTTAAATTATGTTGAAATATTTTATTAATTAATTGGTTTTATTCTCTTTAATACGTTAAGTGAGATTTCATCATTTTATTAATGATGAAGAATATTATTTTATAAACTAAAGTTAGTTTAAAATAATATTTTACCTTAATTCCTCTAAGCGCTTTTAATTAAATTATATGTTAATGCATTTTAAATCAGTATTTGAGATTCATCGTTAGATCGTTACGTGAATCCCCAGACGAAGGGACTGGGTTAAATACCCATACTCCCCTCTCTTTCTCCCTCATTTCCCCGTAACCCTCTCTCTCCTCCCTCCCTCAAGCGTACGCAGCCTCTTCCCACGCTGAAGCCTCCAACGCACAGCCCGGTACCGCCGTGCGTCGCCAGCCCTCACCACCGGCACCACCAGCTCCACCTCGTGCCGGTGAGTCCTCCCATGCCAGCCTCTCTCTCCCACGCTCCCTCTCTCTCTCCGTTGGCCATGCACAGCCCGAACGGGCTTAGTGCACGTAGCGCCGCCGTGCGCCATCCTCCGGCGCCACCACCTCCACGGCAGCTTCCTCTACCATCGGCCACCCTCTAGCAAAACCAACACCTCCCATGCAGCCACCTTCCCCCTCTGTCACACACACGCACGCACAAGGAGACCCACGCATGGCTTCACCGTGGGTGGCCTCTAGCGCCGCCGTACGCGGCACCCATGACCACCTAGTGACACCATGGCTCCTCCCCGAGCTCCTCCAAGTCAGCCAAGCTTTCCACCTCTCTCAAGCCTCTTACACCTCACGGCTTCTTCCTCTTCACACGCACAGGTTGCACCCCTCCACCGCCGTGCGCCGCCACCCACGGTTGGTAACCGCCACCTTGAGCCTCCTTAGGCCACCACCGAACTATCTCAACCTCCCACTGCCCCGATCTGCCACCCACGCATGCACACTCTCTCTCACTCTCCCACGGCCTCTCATCCACTTCACGGCCTTGAACCGCCACCGCGAGCCACCGTGGCGCCACCTCGACGCCACCATGAGATCCATTGCACCTCCTTTAGCCGAGCTCTAGGTCCAAACCACCACTTTGAGTGGTGGGTAGTCACTACACGTGGTGGACAGCCACTGCGCGTGGCTGGCCACCACTGTACACGGCTAGATCCACCGTGTTACACTCCTTGCCATCATCACAGGGTCTTGACGAGCCCTTCAAAGACCATACCTAGCTATCCAAACGCCTAAACAGTTAACGTACGACACTTCCAACATCATCGGCTGTGACGATCAATGAGCAACGCACGGGTTATCCCGTCGATTGTATAACCATCTATCCCTCGTTATTTATGTTAGATATTGATTAGTTGACTAGGTTGTGGACTGTACTGTTGGTTTTGTGGAGTTGTGGTATTGTGATGTGATGCTGTGTAATGAAGTGTTGGGCACTCTGTTTAATGAAGTGTTGGGCTTGTCTGTGTTGTATGGAGGTGTATTGTGCCGTGTAGTGTGCTGTGAAGTGTTGGGCGTATTTGGGTAGTGTGCTGTGTAGTATTGAGGACTGTATTGTAATGGTGGCATGGTATATGTGGAATGGGAAGAGTACACGCTGTGTGCACTCTGTGTGTGGCGTAGTGTGAGATAAGGAGAGTATATATAAAATATACCCTCTTGGCATATTGTGGAACGGGATGAGTACAAGTGGAGTGTACTCTGTGGTGTAGTACGTGTAAAAGGAGTACACGTGGAGTGTACTCCATGTGGTAGATTGATGCACCATATGGCGTGTACGCCATAATGGTGATGTGGCGTAGGTAAAGGGAGTACACGTTGTGTGTACTCCAAGTGGAGGAGTGATGCACCATATAGCATGTATGCCATATTGGTGATGTGGCGTGGTGTATGTGGAATAGGAAGAGTACACGCTGAGTGTACTCTGTGTGACGTGATGAGTATGAAGGGAGTACATGTAGAATGTACTCCGTATGATGGTGGGATGCACCATATGGTGAATATGCCATAATGGTGATGTGGCGTGATGTGTATAAAGGGAGTAAATGTACTACGTATGGCAAATTGATGTACCATATGGCTGTATGCCATAATGATGATGTGGTGTATGTGGAATGGGACGAGTACATGATGAGTGTACTCTGTGTGGTGAAGGGATGTACTATATGGCGGGTACGCCATAGTGATGATGTGGCGTAACATGTGAGAAGAGAGTACACTTGGGATGTACTCCATGAGGTGCAACGATATGCAGTGTGGCGTGTCGCAGTGATAAGGATGGTTGTGTGATTGATAGGCATGGAACGTGATGAGTAGTGTCGGGAACTGTGGAACGGTGTCTCGAGGTAGCTATGGTGAAGCCTGTAGTCTAAGGTGACAAGTGTCACCGTGTTGGACTTGCAGTTGGGAATAAGGATGAAGAAGCGAAATTAAGTATAAGAGTACGCAGCGGAAGCATGACTGGGCGACGTCACCTCGTGACGTGGTTACTGATAGTCATGCTTGCCATGTGGTGAAGTGATAAGGTATGAACGGCATAATGGGGACATGACAAGATGTCACGATGTGTCGGGAGTACGTAAGGAATCGTACTCATGATGAGTTAGGAATTTATGTACTAGAATGTTGGGTAACGCGACAAGGTCACAGTGTAGCTTGGGAATAGTCTCGAGCTGTATGACGTGGCATAAGACATGGTTATGATTGAAGTCTTGTCGTGTTAAGTGTTGGGATGAACTGTCAAAGGGACGGGTAGCATGAGGAGTCATCCTAGCTAGGTTAAGAGAAGGTTGGTATCGGAGTATGGCCCTTGTCCCTCCAAGCAGGTGATTAACGTGTTATATATGTTGATCTTAGGTAATAAGGGGTAAGGTACATGTGTAATCTAGTTAGACACATGTGCTGGACAGATTCACCATATATAATGGGTAATCTGTCATTAGCACAGTTACATGGTGCTTAAGCTTCAGAGTTGGCTTAGAGCCGTGTGGCTTGTCTGGATGAGAATGAGGATTAGTATAGGCTAAGATGCATGGAGAAAGTGACGAGTTTACTGTCTAAGGATGGGATGCGTGACTTAGTTGGTTTAAGTCATGCGTCAGAATGAGGTTAATGAGAAGAATGAGACAGAGGCCTTAGTGTCTTAATCCTAAGGTGAATCATGAGTTCACTTTAGTGGATGAGCACTCGAGGCAAGACATGAGTTGGAAGATGGGGTGACCGTAATGGCTCCCCAAAGGTTTTAACTTAGTAAGGAACACGTAAGAACACGGGATAGAAGGAGAGTGTTCCAAGTGAAGTGTAGCTTGTATTTTCTAAGTTTAAGTTGCTTATGTACTAGATAGAGAATGACGTTAAGGTATGTGTATGCATGTAGGTTGCCATCTGACAAGCACATGAATGGACTACATGATATGCAAGTAGCATGGAGTCTAGATAAGTGTTACGTTCATACTCTTTTAGAGTTTTCCAAAATACAAGAAACGTTTTTCCTTTAAGATGCTTACGAAAAGAAACGAAAGACGCTTTAAGGAAGAAAATGCTAAGTGTTCAAAGGTATAAGTATGTACGGCCCCTCCTTGGCAGCCCCTTTTTACGCAACCAAAGTATTAATTGTACGCATGTGAATGGATGACTATACGCAGTATCTATTGTATGTATTTTCTAAGAAAATTCATAAACTGACGAAAACGCATGAAAGGCATAAAAACTGATACTTTTATGGATCCTACGAACCGACGCTTTCATGTGTGCCACGAGGTGATGCTCGTGGATGCCATGATTGATGACGTTCAAGGTGACGCTTATGGATGTCATGAAAGCTGACGTTTAAGCCCATGTATGTTCTTAAATTAAGTTTTCCACGAACGAACTATTAAAGAAAGAATAGGACTGAAATGAACCGAAAAAGGAAAATATGATTTTCGGGCTTACGCCCCAAACGATGTTTTCCCATTAAAAGAAATGTTTTCTCATGAAAGGACTGTTAAATGAAAGAATGAACTGAATGAAAGCTCCAGCTCTTTCGAGCTGACATGAACGAACGAATGAAAAGCAAAGAAAGACATGAAAGCATGAAATGTATGAAAATACGTAACGGCCACATGAATGAATGAAAAGGGTACCAATGAATGGGCAGATTGCAATGCCGGGTAAGTAGTACTAGAAGTGCACCCAGTGCTGCCCCTTATGAAAGGGATTCCCAACCCGTGGCCACGGGCAGAATCCGGGTCCAAAGGAAGACTGCTAACCCCAACACACGGGGCGTAACAGTGTGTACTGGCTTATGAAAGTGATAAGAACGAATGGATGTATGAATGCATGTACGAACGCACAAATGCACGAACCTTTAAGAAGTGAAGGCATTGACGGGAGAAATGTTTGACGACAAGAAAGCCTTTTAAAAGTAAAACCCCGTACAGTGGCTCTTGAAGAAATGAAGGCACTGACGGAAGATATGCTTCACGAAAAGAAAGACCATTAAAGCAAAATCCCGTCTAGTGACGTTTTCAAATGAACGCACGTATGACACGTATGCATGCACGTAATAGTATGTATGAATGATGAATGCATGAATGAAAACCTATATTGCTATATTTTAACTGTATGAATTAATGCTTACGAGTCTTTGACTCATTTTAGTTTTTATGCATGTCCCTGCCCCCACAGGAACTGCATGATCAGGACGGACACGGCCCATGGGGAAGAGCACAGAAGTCTAGGCACGAATTTAACGTACAAGAGGCCTTTTTATTTCAAGATTTATGTTTTTCGTTGTAAACCTCTTTCATTGTCAAAGCACATTTTAATTTATAAACGTGGAGTCTTGCACCCTGGGTATGCAAGTGAAAAGTTTTAAATCAGACAGTAATTCTCGTTGTTCTGTCTAAAAATGTTTTATAAAAAGTCTCACCATAAGGATGGGCGTTACAAAGTGTGCTACTAAACTTGACTAAAACCTTTTCTATTAATGACACGCCAGATGCGAAAGATTCTATAAATAAAATAAACTTTATAGTCTGCGGAAGCACTTGTTTTAAAAATACTAAAATCTCATGTGTTTATCAAAATAATTTATTTAAACCTTAAATCATAAACTGAACATGACATAAACTATCTAGGTCTCTGCCTCGAATCCTTGGGTTAGGTCTTGTCCTGTAGTCTCATCCTCATAAATGTCATCACTTAGGGTGGTTTAAAAATATAAAAATATACAAAAATGAGTCGAATACTCAATAAGCAATACATCATATAATAAACATAATAAATATAAGGTTTCTTGAAAAACATGCATACTCATAAATACATACGTAAATAATATGAACATGAACTTATCTTTCACTTATCATAGGCCGATACCCACTGTTAACCCCTGTGAGTTAAGGGTTAGCGAATCTAAGTAGATTCCGATTCCGCCCGTGGCCACGGGTTGTGGAATCCATATATAAGGAAGACATACTGGGTGTACTACTAGCATGTACGACCTAACAATGCAGTATGCTCATAACATAAATACCGTCTTCATATCATAACATAGGCCGTTACATATCGTATCATTCAAACTTCATGATAATCATACTTGCATACTTGTCATATCATAGATTTCAAAATAAATCGCATGCATACTTGTCATATTATATTTCTTTCATAAATTTTCGTGATACATGTTTCCTAACATAAAATCATAATTTTTCATAAATATTTTGATGCATAAATCTTTACATAAAATCGTGCATGGCTTTTCATAAATATTTTAATGCATAACTCTCACATACAATCATGTATTTTCATTGATGCATAACTCCTTTTATAAAATTATGAATTTTCATAAATAATTTAATGCATAATTCTTCACGAAAAATCATGGATTTTCATAATTTTATCATGATTTTGATACGTAAAAATGGGCTTCCAATGGAGGGCGTACATGCATAATATGTTTAAAAAAGACATGTCGTTTACCGTACATACGTGTAAGGGTATGATCATGCTACTTACCTCGTAGCGCTAATCCACTATTTCCGGAACGCGGCTGATTACCTATAAACATGTCAGTAATTTTTGTAAATTCCTAATTAATCATGTGCTTCGTTATTAAAACCTGGAAGAAATCTATAACTCTCAGTTCCTAAAATTTTGTAACTCCTTAAATACTTTAATGTTTATAAAATTTGTCCAAAAATCCCATTATTCCATATAATGAACTTATAATTCTATCTATGCAGGCACGTGTTGACCCCAACATATACACATTAAATCAATAATATTGACTTTAAACTGTATTTGATATTCCTATATCTGTTAACTGCTCTCAAGATATTCCAACTTTTCATGGTCTAAGTGCCCTTAAATTCATATGGCATCCCATATTCAGTCTCGTGAGGCCTAACATATACTAACCTACTAACTAGTTTGTGTGAGAAAGAGAAAATAACGTGAGAAGAAGAGAGATAATTACCGAGAAAGTGAAGGGATAAAAGAGAGAGGAAGAGGCCATGATCTTTTGGTGGGGATTAGCAGCGACTAGAAGTGGGGGGGGGGGGGTTGTGGTGGTACTTCACAGTGGCTAAAGACTGGGAAAGAGAAGTTGGCAGCGACGGAGCTCACGGGTTGGGTCACGGTGATTCATGATTTGCGTTGGGGGCGTGGCTTCCTCATTTTGGTACCTGCTTGCCGAAGGGAGACAGGGGCTATGGTGGTTTTGTCGGTGGCCCAAGATGTGTAGTCTCGGCAGGGTGGTGTTTGAGTGTGGGGAGGTTGTAGGCGTGGAGGAAGAGAACACGGCTGGCTTCGTTGCAGCTCTCTTCTCGGGTGGTAAAATAGGGGAGGATGGCAGTGGCTTGTTGGCTCTCTAAGGGCAGTCGTGTAGTGTCTCTGCTAGCTGGGCAACGAGGTGGTCAGAGGGAGGAGTTGCGACGTGGTTGGCTTGGCTTTGGGGTGGTGAGGCTATAGGACGTGCCTGGTGGTTGCTGTGTGGCTGGTTTGCTGGACGGACTGAGGGGAGGTGGTGGAGGTTGTTTACGATGGATGAGGTAGAAGAGCAACGAGGCCTATACATTATGGGTGATGGCTAGGCAGAGGAGCTCGAAGTGGTTCTCAGTATAGGGTGGCTCTCGGATGTTTTTCCTGGACGTGGACTGGAGGCTGTGTTTGAAGTGTATAAATTGGTACATGCATGTGGTGAGTCATGACTAACCAAATAGATGTGCAAGGTGGGGAGATATATATAGACGGAAGAAATTTGTTGAACGTGTTCAAATCGAAGTCAACCATTTACTTATGTAGGATGAAGAGCCGATCATGATGACCAAGAAGAGGAAAGGTGGCGGACGTAGGGTTTGTTCTGGAAGTGTACGACGATAACTCTAATAAATCTGTGTAATCGGATAATACGATAGTTGTGGGATTGCAATCCTATTGGGAGAGTCCTATTCAGTGAGTTCTAGTGGGAGTTTGAGACGTGCATGGTTTTTGTTTATAGATGGAATCAATTAGGGGTTTTATTACGAAGAGGAATCAAGAATACTAATAGTATTTGGAGTCTAACACTCACGTGTTTGGAGAAAAAAATAATAATAATGTAGCTTAACTCTAGGTTCAAATAAATATAACTTATCCGATAAACTCTTTTATGGGCTGTAACTCATTTATCGAACCTAATAAAATTATCCATAATTCATCCCTAAAAATATAGGATCGGATCGTTATAAAGCAGTTCAGGTTTTATTACCTTGAGAGAGAGTTTGAATCAGTCTCTTAAGTAATGCAATCCGTGACCATGAAGCTGATGCAAAGCGGGTCTGAAGAGAATCCCAGGCCTGCTTGGCAGTCTTAATTCCATAAAGAGAAGCAACCAACTTCTCTGAAATATAAGCAAGTATCCAACTTTTAACACAATTGTCCTTCCAGAACCATATTGCATAAGCTGGATTAGGTGCATCTTGAATAGTTTCTTCAGGAGCCTTAATGTGCCATCAATATAACCAACAAGATCATGGCTATTAAGAAAGACCATGAACTGCATACTCCATGCCATAAAGTTTGGACCATTGAGTTTCTCAGTAACAGGCTGAGAAGTGGCATGAAGGTTTTGATTTGGGTGGGGCATATTTTCAGTGTTGCTTGAACTAGAAGACATTATGAGGATTTTGATAGTTGCGGAAGCTTGAAAGAAAAGAAAGGATCAGGCGTTAGCCATACAACTGGCTGATACCATGTAAGATAAGATAGAGTAATGCATACACAGATAAACAAATTGTGTCTGAGTAGGTTTCAATAACTTATTCACTGAAAGATTTGTATATTTATAGAGTTGTAGTTACAAAAGAATTCAGCTTTACAAGGATATCTAACAAACTATTTTAGCAAACTAAAAAGGATCGTTACAATTCAAATTTTAAGTATTCAAAATTTTGTTTTGACATTGCTGCATATTCGGCAACTGATTTGATATTGCTGCATAATCGATCATGCTAACAAGGACAACATAGCATTTTCTTTTCATATATTAAAATGGGCGCGAATTCTTTTCACATGTTCAATAACGTACTAATTAGATCTTCTATGACGAATTAGATCGTCTCAAAAAGTCAAAACCGTTCGAACAATAAAAAATCTGTTCGAATAGGGAATTAATGTATGTTCGAATGGTGTATAATTTGTTCGAATAATAATCTTGGCAGGGAAGTAATTTATTTTGCCAGGGAAAGTTCAAAACCATTCGAACTACAATTTGTTTGTTCGAACAGTAGAGATTTGGTGGGAAAATATGGCAGGAAGGTTGCAAGACCGTTCGAACGACACATATTTCGTTTGAACATATTCGAACACCACATTTATGTATTCGAACGTATAGTTTGGTGGGAAATAAGTTAAAATTGACGGGAATTTTTTTTTAAACCTGTTCGAACGAAACATAAATGTGCGAACAGCGAATACCTTGTTCAAAATATAAAAAATGTGTATATATTATATATTATGATTTACTGTAAATTAGAATACTTACAAATTCATGAATTAATTTAAAAATATTTTAGTGATTTATTTTATGTTAAATAAGATTTTTAGTTAAATAAGTATTATCATCCATACACCACATAATATAAATCAATAATTAATCCAGAATAGAAAAAATATTTAATTCATAATTAAATAAAAATTACAAAACACCAGATACTGTCCATACCAAAAATAAAATAAAATATAGAAACTACTATGATCCGAGCTCTCTGTATACATCCTTGATTGCAGCTAATTGTCTCTTTACCTATGTCAGTCGAGTACTGAGCGTGACCTGAGTTGCATTAATGGCATAAATCTCTATACATAACTCTAAGATGCTAGCGTTAATCTTTGTTCGCAACTCAGACATGGCAGTATGCACTACATCTATCATCGCTGATGTGTGTCCGCTGATCTCTACACGCAGTATGTCAACCATCTCCTCGAGAGTAGATGTGTGTGATGCCTCGGCCTGTGTAGATGCTTCACCAGCCAATACTTCAGGATCTCTCGGCTGTGCATATCTCTGAATATCAACCCGGTCAAGAACAAGTCCACGAAATTGAAGTCTTGAGTGTCCTGTACTTCGTGAGTGGGTGGTCCTGTTGATCGGTCTCATCGACTCCCGTGCACGCTCGGCAACATTTGGCCCGACCCCAGAATATAGCAAAAATCGAATGACCAGGATCCCGAATGACAATATATCTCTCATAATGTATCGATTTTCTGATCGAATCCTCTCAAATATATACCCCACGAGGTCGATAGGAATGCCATGAGTGACCCGTATCATAAATTTCGCTCGATCCATGCCAACCTCAATCTTGTGCTACCGAGGGTCAATATTGTTGGAAATTATCATATTCATAAGAAAGAAGATAAATCTGCCTGTCTGATGCTCTTCGTCCCATCGTACACAGGAGCATCATGACCAACAATCAAGTCTTTGATCTCATGATCAGCGAGGGTATTGACCTCATATGTGTAAACTACTCCCTCTTCCTGAGCCATCTCCGAATCACCCGAAGGATCAGATTCTCTAGGCAGCACGTTCGGATAGGCATCGCGTAGTCTAGGAATACCGAGATATTCAGCAAGTCTGTCGGCTGAAAATATAACTGGAGCTCCTCGGACGGAGATCCTGTATGCCCCTCCCTCATCTAGGCTAGCACAACCAAGTTCTTTATAGAACTCAGCGATGATGTCAATATAGGATATGAGCTTCATTGATTCTTCTCTCTGATGATTTAAGATTGGTGCCCAACCACGATGGTTGAATACTGATTGAAGGGAATGACCCTCCCATATAAGAGTCACGAAATCAGACAGTTTTACCTGTCGCTCTAGTAAAATAGTTTGCTCTCGAACTATTTGAATGAAAGGTTCGCCTAATCTGCCACGTATATGGCCTCTATAAGACATTATTATCAACCTGAAATTTAAAAAAATAAAATATATATTTAGCATTAGTGATAAAATATAATATTTTTCAATATTCACAAAATTATATACCAATAGAAATTTAATAAATTAATTGATAGAATAACAAAATATGTTGAAAATTAATAATAAGTTAATATAAATTAATTGGTTCAAACCATTCTAACGTGATCGAACTGATAATACATAGTCTAAATAGACACTATAGTGGTCGAATGGACACCATCGTATTTGGTTCAAACTGTTCGAATGGACAAATAGTGTTCGAATGGTTTTTAAGATTTTGGTTAATTCGTTCAAACGATAATGGGTAGCGTTCAAATGGAAACTTAATCGAACTCAGCCATGGCTGAGTCAACTCCGGCCATGAGTTCGATTAGTGTATATGTATATCATAGTATATTATAATTAGTATTTGTATTAAATGAAATTTATAATATTATAATTTACTATCATCTATATATACTATTATAGTATATTATATCTACTATAATATATATGTAATATTATAGTATATAATATACAAGAGTATAAATTACTAATATATATGATCTTACAAATTCCTCTATATTTTACTATACTATAATATATATGATACTATATATATGATAGTATATATTATTATATATATGAGAGTATAGATTACTAATATATACTTTACTATATTATATATACGATAGTATATATTACTATCTATATGAGAGTATAAATTACTAATATATATGATACTATTTATTCCTTTATACTTTACTATAGTATAATATATGTAAAAAATAAATACAATTAAGCATTAAGGAATATACGTTCGAACGGTATTTACACCTCATTCGAAGGATATATTAGTGTCTGAACGTTTGAAAAAAACATTCGAATGGTTTCTAGGGTTTTTGGTGGCTCTGTAATAGTGGCGGTAAAGTATCTCGCCAATTAATGAGCAGTGGACTAATGTTCGACTGGTACTTTATTACCGTTTGAATGCTTTAACAAAAAATTTTAAAGCGGGAAAACATGCACGCTAAAATGTTTTCGCATTCGACCGCCAAATATTTCTATTCGAATGATAAATGAAAAGTTAAAACACTTCCAGTCCGCCGTCAGTCCCTCATTTCCTCTCTTCTCTATTTTCTCTCCAAAATCCTCCATTTTCTTCTCACAATCCTTCATTCTATCATCTTACAAAGCGGGCTGCACACTTGCATTGATTAAAAGTATGGTTTTTGTTAATCTACCTTGTACATTAACTAATTTCCAATCAAATTATTGATTTTATAGTTTTATATATATATATATATATAAAATATATATATATATTGTGTAGGTGTTTATTGGAGTGTTTGAAGTTACTATTTGAAATATATATGTTGTATGTTTGTCATGTTTTCTGAGATTGTATTTTGTCTCAATTTCGTGTTTGAATCTGGGTTGCAACCGTTCAAACACTATAATTTTTTGTTCGAACGAATTACCCTGCTCGAACAAACTTTTAAGTGTTCGAACGGTTGTACTTCCGAGTTGTAATACTTAAATTAAAATAATTCTTTAAACATAATTAATTATAAAACTATAAGGTATAATTAAAAAATAAGTAAAATTAAATTATAATTAATACTTAAACATAATAAACATAAGAATTATTAATACTTAAATTAAAATTAATACTTAAAAGATAATTAATTAAAAACTATAATGTATAATTAAACAATGAGTAATACTTGAATTATAATTAATACTTAAAAAATAATAAACATAAGAATTATTAATACTGCCTATTATTATTATTTTTAAGCTATAATTAGTACCTATTTATTACCTGGGATTTACGACTTTGGTATCAGAGCCATTGGCGATTATATTATTGTTATATTGCTATATTGCTATTTTATTTTGCATGTTTTATTTTGAATGGTATATTTTATGATGGATTATTACTATGCTCATAGTGTTAGTTCTCGTGATCTTTATGATTTAAAATGTCTAGATTATAATTTAAGCCTTAAATTAGAAAATTTGATGAATAATATAAAAGATCTTAAGAGAAAACAACAATTAATGAGACAAGACTATACATTAATGATGTCTAAGTATCATATATATCAAAGTAGACAAGCAGCAATAGAGGAATGAGAAGCTCATTGCAACTTCCTAAGAAATGAAATTAAAAGTGTAAGAAACCATTTGAGTATCCTTGCTTTAAAAAGAGAGATAGAGAGAGAATCATTGATACATAATTTTACAAAGATAACCCATAGAAAAAGAAGATGAAGTATATTGGGAGGTTTGTGTTGGTAAGCCATGAAAAATCTGTTAGTCAGCCTATTCATGCTGGAAGGCTTTAAGGGTGGTCCCAGTGGTATTCCCTCAAGTCCTTAAGCTACTTTTTTTTTCTAAGCAAGCTTGCATATTATAAATAAAATATAAAGTATTACAGACATCTAAGGAGAGTCTTTCCCACTATCAATATACAAAATAGTAGTAGGAATAATCTCTAAAGGAATGCTACCAAACAAAGAGTTTGTAGCTGCCCATTGCGCAATCGAATGCGCAAATCGATTTTGGAATCGATCAATCTTGTTAAAACTCCAGCCTATGTGAGATTTCAAAGAGTTTGCAATGTCGTCCGAAATTGGTGCTATTTGCCAGATCTGTTCCTCTTTATAAATAGAAGAAATCACCAACTGAGAGTCTCCAACTAAAGAGATGGAGGGATAGTTGATATGTTCCGCCATTTTGAAAGTTAATTTTGGCGCTAGTGCCTCTGCAATCACCGGAGTTGTAGTAAAATTTGTCCAGATTTCAATAATTTCTCCTATTGAGGTTCTGCTCACTGCTGAGGCCAAAGAGAAAGAATTCCTGACTGCTGTATCAAAAGATATGCATATTTGATTTGTGAGAGGTTTTTGCCATTCATTCTCCACTTTGGTGTTCATCTTTTCTTTCCATGCATATAGATTTTCTTGATAAGAGAGATTCAACTGTTGTGAAAGATTTTGAAGAGAGAGTTCCTTGTGATTATGGACTTGGTCATTTCGAAGCCTCGAGATAAAATCTAGAATCAGACCTGCAAAATTTTTGAAAGGATGTTCTTCTTAGGAGGTAAGGCCGAGTTTTTGCTAGGTTTATAAAATGAACTGGAACCAATCCTTCATTGAGTTTACCGTCAGGGAGGATAGATTTAAAGGCCATTTGCTATAACTCCAGAAAATTCTAGTTATGGGACATTCAATGAATAGGTGCAAGAGAGTTTCTTCTTTTTCATTACAAAGTGGGCAGTTTATAGAGGAAATGCTTGGAATGAACCTTTTAAGGCACTCTCTTGTTGGTAGAATATCTCAAAGTATCTTCTATGAAAGGAGCTTGTGGCGGTCATGGATCTTTAGATTCCAAATTTTCCTCCATGAAATATCCTGGATTGCTTCTCTAGTTGATGCAATAGTTTAGAGTTTGCAATAGTTGATGCAAGATAGTGGGCACTTTTAATTGAGAAAATCCAATTTTGGGTTTTAGTCCAAATGGCGCAATCTAAAATTTGAATGGAGTTGGGCAAAGGAATTTTAAGAATTTCCTTTATGCTTTCTTGTTGGAATAGAGATGTTAACATTGGGAGATTCCAAGATCTATTATTCTGAATAATCAAATCTAAGACATTGAGGGTAGTCGAGAGATCAACTGTGTGGGTGAGAGGAAAATGTTTAAAATTTTCCAGAGTCGGGATCCAGGGGTCGAGCCAAGCTCTCACAGACAAACCATTTGCAATTTTGAAACATGTACCTTTTTTTCCAGCAATGGTCTTGTCTTTAGAATTCCTTTCCAGAGACTCGAGTCAGTTACCTTTTGGGTTGCTAATTCGAAGACGCTTGATTTCAAATATTTCTTGGATAAAAGCTTGTGCCAGATACTATTACTTGGTTGGCTCATTTCCCATCCTATCTTCGCTAACAAGGCTACATTCATATTTTCCATCAGTCGTAATCCCAATCCACCATCTTTTTTAGGTTGGCAGATAGTTTTCCATGATTTTAGGCAGAGCTTGTGCTTTTGATCGTTTCCTTTTCCCCACCAAAAATTTTTGAAACTAGTGTTCAGTTTCTTGCAAATTTTTGGAAGCATGTGCGTTGACATTTGATATGTGGGGATGACACTTGCTATTGATCGTATAAGCATAGTTCTACCGACTTGAGAGAGCATATTTTATTTCCAACCATCCAGCCTTTCATTTTGAAAGCTTTTTCCATGTCTAGCTTTAAAGCAATCTGACCTTTCTTCCCCTTGTGATGCTTTAGATGATGAAACATCTCATGAGCTATTATAGAATTTTCCTTTATATTACGACCAAGTACGAAGGCTGTTTGGCGATATTATGGATGGAAGGGATTTTTCAGTTGATTTGCCAGAATTTTTGTGATAATTTTATAAATGACATTTGTCAGGCTTATTGGCTGGAAATGTTGAGGGGAAACTAGGCTTACTATTTTTGGAATAAAAGCTATGTGGGTGTGGTTTATTTGTTTCAAAAGTTTCCCACTTCTAAAGAAATTTTGAATAGCCACAACCACATCTCTTTTGATAATGTGCCAGCAATGTTTGTAAAAAAGAGCTATCATCCCATCTGGTCCTGGTGCTTTATGGTTTGGAATTTGCTTGAGTGCTCCATAAATTTCCAATTCCGAAAGCATGGCTATTAGGAATTTATTTTTATCCTCTAAAATCTGTCTTTACGAAAAAGTTTTCAAGATGCTTCGGGAAAATAGGATTTGTGAAGGTATAAATGGATTTAAAATAATCTATGAAAGTAGATTCAATGATATCCTGATCTATTGTCCAATTACCTGGGCTCAACTTGATTGAGTCGATCTCGTTTCTTCTTCGATGTATAGTCATTGACAAATGATAAAACTTTGTGTTTAGATCAGTTGTGGTCAACTAGTTGATTCTTGATTTTTTTCGCCAAAGAATTTCTTCATTTTTGAGTTGTTCTTGAAGCTTGTGGTGAAGGAATTTCTCTCTCTGTAAACTCCACTGGTTCGGTGGGTTACTCTGGAGATTGCTTAGCTCTAACTTGAGATGTTGAATGTTGGTCTGGATCTTCCCAAAGTGGATTTTATTCCAATGCTTGAGTGCCTTTTTTGTTTTCTTAATTTTATTGCATAGAATAAAAGCTGGATTCCCATAGAATTGATGGCGCCATACCTCTTGATTTATAACATTGCTGAGTGGCTCTCAAGTCTAGAATTCCTCAAATTTAAAAGGAGAGAGATTCTTCCTTATCTTCATAGTGTTAAGCATGAGGGGATTATGATCTAAAGTTGAAGAAACTATGTGTTGGATAGTGGCATCTGGAAAAAGTAGGCGCCATTTTGCATTTGCTATACCACGGTCCAGTCGTTCTCTAATCATCACTCTTCCCATCCGATTATTTGTCCATGTGAAGATGGGTCCTGAGAAGCCAATGTCGATGACGCCATGAGAATCCAATAAACATTGTAGGCCGCCTATGGATGAGGACGTTACTTGTCTGCCACCATATTTATCTTGTTGGCCTAATAAGTCATTGAAATCACCTATGCAGAGCCAAGGATCATTAAAGGAGATGTAAGTTGAGTCCAAATGAGTCTAGAAATTTGCTTTTCATTGCCATTGTGCTAGGGCATAAACAAAAGTTACTAACCAAGGATTATATTGAGAGGATCAGAATAAACCAAAATAGAAATAACATTAGCATTAATATGAACCGGTTCAATATCCACTCCTGGTCGCCATAATAACAAAAAGCCTCATTTTTTTCCCGAGGCGGGGACATGTACAAAATGGTGGAAACCTAGTCTATTTACAATAATAGAGGTGCCATCATTAGACATCATGGTTTCCAACAAAAAGATAATATCCGGATTAAACTTATTTATAAAAGCCCTTATACTTCTAATTGCTTTTGGACGGGCTAGTCCCCTGCAATTCCAAACCAAAGACTTCATGGAAAGACTGGAGGTATGGTAGAGCCCGCCTCATCAACTTTTTTGGCTTTTCCGAGTAGTGATGCCTTGGATGAAGCTCTGGTGTATGGTTTTGATCTTGCAGCTTCCTTTGTTTTTTTAACTTTCCCAGATGACTTTGATTTAATAAATAGTAACATAACAGTCGCTTCTTTTTCCTCATCTCCAGTATCTTTGATAATGCTACCTGTCTATGGGTTATCAACCTCAGATATTTTTTGCACTTTTGTTCTCGGAGGGTTAGAACCCTGGACACAAAGAGGAGCCGCCCTTTTTTGTGGAGCTTCCAACTCATTGTTGGGGATTAGTGAAGTTGAGCTGTCCTGACCGCCAGCTAGAGAACCATCCTGAAGAGAGGCACTGTTTTTCCCCACTTATCGTATGTTGGGCTCTGGCTTTTTTGAAGCAGATAGATGGCTTGCTGAAGGAGCACTCAATTTAACCAGATGATAAGTAATGGAGGGCAAAAAGTTTAATTGTTTTGGTTTTTGATCCAACAGGCTTGATGCTTTGAAAGGGGGGCCGGATTTCCATTTACTGCTTTGGGCCATACCTTGCGAATAAGGTTGATTTCCGATTGGGCTTTGAGTGCTCTCTGTCATCTCTCGTGGGCCCTGTAAAGAAGGTCCAGTCGAAAGCTGCTTTGAAATATTGTTTCCCACCAACGAGAAGCCAGCCAGTTTAGTTTGCATAAAGACTTCCGCACTTGTCTTCAACCAAAGAGAGACCCATTCTTCGGTGTTTATAGTTGAGGGAAGGATAAAGTTCTTCAAATCCGTCCCTGTGAGGTTACTGCAGAGGACCTATGGAGAGATTGATTGAGAAACCTATGCATCTTGAGTGATTGATGGAGAAATGTTTGGTGGAGAAGAAATTACATCCGGAATGAATGAGGGCTTTCTGGTTGTTGGAGGGCCATTTAATTCTGTCAAGGGGCTACTGTAGACTACAGTCGACAGATTCATCTTCACCATCCAATCCAAAGGGATTTCGCTCGCTGGAATGCCACTGCCAGGGGCTGGAAAGATCAGTGGAGACGTCGGTAATAGCCCAGTTTCCTTCTGCCTGGCCAGATTTCGGAAGGTGAGATTTTCATTTTTTTATTTTCCGCTTGCATCTGCTTGAGGCTTGAGGTGATACTCTTTTGGATTTTGGCTTGAAATAAGCTCATAGGGTGACTTAACCCTAATCGGATGTTTCTGAAGATTGAGAGCTCTATGGAAGCTCCAATTATTTGCTTGATGAAACTCCCAATTATTTTCCAAATCTCCTCTAACGAAAGAATTTCCTCTTACAGAGAAATCTTCTTCTACTATAACGGCTTTCCCTTTCCCATACAAATGCTCTCTTATTAGTTCTTTCCTTTTTTCGTTCAAAGGAGACATGGGTAGAATGAGGACCGACGAACAAAAAACCCCAATTTTCCAATATTTCAATTTCTGAAAGTATATTTTCTTGGCTCCTTTATTCTTCTGGAGAAAAAACCCTAGAGAGCCTAGGGACTCTTTCTTGACCTCGATGAATAGGATTTGCCGACATGAGAATAGGAGATTCTGCACGTAGCCAAGGCCCAAATGGCATCTGTTCTAAGTTGGAATTTAGAGAGTTACAGAAAGTTTGGGAGTGCCTAATCCTACCACAGGCATAACAAAAATTAGATAGACGTTCATATTTAAACGAGACCCATGTGTCAAAATTGTTGTCCCTTGGTTCCCAAAGTCCTTGCTTCAGAGGTTTGGTGATGTCTAAGTCCACCTTTATTTTGATAAATTTCTTACAAACTAAACCAAATAGAGGATCAACATCCACACCAAGAAATGTTCCAAGAGCACTCCCTATTTTATAAGCATTTTTTTTTTCTGTCATATGGTTTCTGGTAAGCCCATGGATTGGAATATGGAAAGGTGATGTATTGAGACGAATTTCTTTCCATGTAGTTTGGACAATTTTTTAGAATGAGGAGATGCCCTTTGAAGTTCCAAGGGAGTTGGCTCAGGATTCTCTTTTTGTCACTGACATTTTGAAAGTAAAGAGAAAAAGATTAACATCAAAATCTTCAATGTGGAACTTACTAAGGAAGCTCCAAACAGTTCTGAAAGAAGCATGTAAGGAAATTATGTTCAACGGTCGAGCTGCAACTATTCTACCAATGAGAGCTAATTCAGGATCACCATTAGTAGGTTCGTTTTCAGGGGATAGTTTTAAACCTTCCCAAGCTTCTGTTTGGTGAATCAACTGCTCCATATCCATAGAGGGAGTGAGAAGAAGCTTTGAGAGTTTGTGGAAAGTTGTCGAGGAACACTACTAAGAGATGCAAAGAGAACTCTAGGAGAGAGAGCGAGTTTGTTTACTTGCTAATATGTTTCAAAGCTATAAGTCCTTAAGCTACTTATTTCTCTTTGGATATAGGAAATTTTTGTTTTAAATCATGTCTTAATGAATTCTTTATTTAAGCCTAATGAACCCACTACTAGTATCCCCATAGAACCTGATAACATCAACTAAGAATATTACAACATAATAGATATAGAAAGAAATTTACAAGATTGGACAATTCCCAATGTTCCAAAAAATCAAATATATAAACATTCTACTTTTTCTTCTAAATTATCATTTCTTACCAATTATACTATTAAAACAGTAGAAAAAACTATTTGTTTAAATAATGATTATGAATCGTTACAACTATTAACAAAAGAAGCTATTAAACACCACAAAGAAGAAAAATATTCTTTCATACATATTGGACTAGTACAGGTAGCTATAAAATCACTCACTAGAAATGGATTAAACATCTCAGTATTACTCTATTTAATAGACGGAAGACATTATAATTTTCATGATTTATTACTTGGAATGGTAGAATCAAGCTTGTTCCAAGGTCCAGGTTATTTTAATTGTTATCCCAATTATTCTCTTTCGTTATTTGATACTAATATATTACATGCCTTAACATTAAATATTAAAGCAAACGGTTATAACATGATGAAAAGATCACATCCTTTTACCGTAGTATATAGGATCCATTATAAACTGATGAAAAAAATATTAGAACCACAAGCTCTTATTACCAGTCCAAAAGGATATACATTATTATTACAATCTAGTACACAAAACTCTAGTGTACAAATTCCTAAAGAAATTAATTGGAATCAAATTACTCTCCCTAATGAATGACAATTAGAGAATATTACTCCATTACTTAAGATAGAAAATCATTCTAAAGATGATCTTGAATATATAGATAAAAAAAATGGACGGAACAGTTCAAATAACTTTTCAACGTTTTAGAAGATCTTTATCACATTATTCTTCTTCAGCACCTTCTAGTTATCATACACCCAGATCTGTTCTTACATGAATTTCTCAAAATAGATCTCAAAATTTTGACACCAGATCCCAGAGTCTAGACACACAGATTCGGGGAATTATTCCCGAAAATATTATTGATACACCATTACATACTGTTAATCATCCGAATAAGGCATCCACCTCTCATAATCCTAAAAAAGAACATTCTTCTCTAACATATTCACAAGTGATTGGAGATTATGCTCAAATATACACCTTGAGTAAAGAAGAATTTAAAATTAACAAAGAATATCTCAAACAAGTTAAATGAAAGAAGAAAATAATCAGAAAATATTAGTATTTTTCTCGACCTTTACAAAAATAGAAAGAGATTATATTCAAGAAAAATATTATGAGTATTTAGAAGGAATACAAATTAATATACATTTCTTTACATGGTTCGGAGTTTATAAATCAAACCAATTATCAACCATAAATAGGACCACTAATCAATGGATTAAAGAATAAAATAATCAAATTGTTTATGAAGAATACCTCATTTTGAAGCCATCAAGTTCAATCAAAGAAATACTCAAATATTGGCATCACCAATAAAAAATATATAATAATTCAGTAGAAGTTAAAAACACTGATAATATAATCCAAAAAAATAATTATACCAATTTATATTTAAAAACCATAAGTAAACAATTAGCAAGAATTGAAACCCAAATATCTCTTATTAATCCTATTATTAAAGAAGCAAAAGAAATCCTTTTATTTGTTCCCCATGAGATCTCATCTCATTTAAAACCTTTTTTTTTTAGAAAACAAGAATGATTTATTAGAATAAATCTCTAATAAATTAGAAAAATTAACTATTAGTAAAACCGCATCTACCTCAAAACAACTCCATATTAATGTATTAAGTAAAATAGATTCTCCTGTATTTGCTGAATCTGAAATTAGTAATATTGAAAACCAATTTAAAAATTTAGACTTACAAGTAAATAAGATTAGAGGAGATCATGTTAATAGTTTTTCAGCTAGGGATTCTAAACATCATGTTTCTATTACTTGTAATTAGTATCCAATGCCTACTCCACCGAATATGCAATTCGAAGAAAGACAACATAAAGTAAGATCTGTTTTTGCACCAGATGTATTATATGAATGAAATTTAGATGGATTATCTAAGTATGAAATATTAAACAATTTCCAAGAAATAATTATGGTAGCTAACGTATATAAAAGTAATAGAAAAACTGATCACTAAGTAGCACATATTATTGTTACAGGTTTTACTGGCCAATTAAAAAGTTGGTGGGATCATTACATTTCAAATAAACAAAAGACACAAATATTAACTGCGTATAAACATGATGAAAATATGCAAGTGATTAAAACAAAAAATGGATTACCATTAGAAGACGGTGTAAATACTTTAATATATGTATTAACCAAACAATTTGTTGGTGATCCTGTTCAATTCAAAGAAAGAACCAATGATTTGTTGATTAATTTAAAATGTCCTCAATTATCTAATTTTCATTGGTATAAAGATGTATTTCTAACTAAAATTATGATCAGAAATGATTGCCAACAACCATACTGGAAGGAAAAGTTCATAGCCGGACTTCAATATTATTTTATCCAAAAGGTACGAGAATCATTAGTAAAATCATATGGTACTATTGATTTTAATAATCTCACATATGGAGATATAATAACTACAATTAATAGAACTGGTTTAACTATGTGTAATGATTTAAGATTAAAAAAGTAAATGGATAAAGAAAAGAAATTTGCTAAAAAAGAATTAGGTACTTTTTGTGAACAGTTTGGTTATACTCCATTATTAGCCCATTCAAGAAGACACAAAAAGGAAAAGGGAATTTATAATAATTATTCTAACAAAAAATGAAAATATAAAAAATCTTATAAAAGCACAAAAGATAAACAGATATATAATAAACCAATGAAAAATTCGAAAAAGAAAAACATAAAGAAAAAACAAATTGTTTGTTATAAATGTAGAAATGTTGGATATTATAAATCAAATTGTAAATTTAAAGAACAGATTAATGAACTAGATATATTTGAAACATTAAAAGAAAAATGATTAAACATTTTCATAATACATACAACTGAAGAGGAAGAAAGCTCTTCAGAAGAAGAAGAATTCTATCAATTAAAAGAATCAAGCTTTTCAGAGCGATCTTTTGATAATTCTGAATAAGATAAGGTACAAGTCTGTAATTGTTTAGATAAAACTAATTGTATTTGTAATAAAACCATTAATGTACTTTCAAAACAAGAAATTATTATATTAGAATTAATAGACAAAATTAGTGATCCTCAAGAAAAAAAAGATTACTTAGAAAAATTGAAAGATACTTTTAATAGTCAAAATACTTCAGTAATATCTTTAGCACCTTACAATTTTTCAGAAATAGTAGGAAGATTTAAAACAAAAAAATAAAAAATTACAATACAAGATCTACAACAAGAAATTAATGAAATAAAACAAGAGATTAGAAATTTGAAAACATCCAATCTTAAACTAGAAGTTTCAAATGAACAATTATTACAAGAAATTATACTATTAAAAATAGATAAAAACGTAAATAATCCTCATAATAAATAACATAATAAAGAACAAGGAGATTGTTCAACAATAGTTACAAAAGACGAAACAAATAATTTCATTAATATCCTTAATAAGATAAATTTTCAGAAATGGTATACTGAAATAGCAGCTCAATTAATCAAGAATTTTCTTTTATTATAATTGTCCTATTAGACACATGAGCAGATTTAAATTGTATACAAGAGAGATTAATCCCTTCTATATATTTTGAAAAAAAAGGGAGACATTATCCCAAGGCAATAGAATAAAATTAAATATAAATTATAAATTATCTAATGCACATATTTATAATAATGGAATTTGTTTTAAAACAACATTTATTTTAGTAAAAAATATTAACACCAAAGTAATATTAGGAAATTCATTCCTTACCTTACTTTACCCTTTCTCTGTAATAAAATAAAGAATCTCTACTAAAATTAACTTCTTATTTTCCCCTGTATCAAAAGAAATTAACTTCTTAAATGATGTTTCATTAACCAGAGAAATTAATTTTTTGACAAAAAATAGAATTGAAAGAAAAGAAAAACAGATAAGCCTCTTAAAACAAGAATTAAAATATAGAAGAATTCAAGAACAATTAAAAGACCCGTTATTAACTAAAAAAATTGATAATTTTAAAATTATAATTGAAAATGAAGTATGCTCAAACTTGCCCAATTCTTTTTGAAATATAAAATAACATATAGTCGAATTATCTTATGAAAAAAAATTTTTAAAAAATAATATTCCAACTAAACCTAAACCAATTCAAATGAATAATTAATTATTAGAATTCTGTCAAAAAGAAATTAATGATTTACTAACAAAATGATTAATTAGGAAAAGAAAGTCAACATGGAGTTGTACTGCCTTTTATATTAAAAAACAGGCAGAATTAGAAAGAGTGGTCCCTCGGCTAGTCATCAATTATAAATTTTTAAATAAGGTATTACAATGGATTAGATCCACAATTCCTAATAAAAAGATTTATTATCCAGATTATATAATGCTACAGTATATTCAAAAGTTGACATGAAAAGTGGATTTTGACAAATCCAAATTGCTGAAAAAAATCATTATAAAATAACATTCATAGTTCCATTTGGACATTATGAATGAAATGTTATGCCCTTTAGGTTAAAAAATACTTTTAGTGAATTTCAAAATATTATGAATGAAATATTTATTCATTTCACTCATTTTTCGATAGTTTATATAAATGATGTATTAATATTTTCCTCATCTATTGAACAACATTGGAAACATCTAGATACTTTTGTCCAAATTATTAAACAAAATGGATTATTTGTTTCATCATCAAAAATAAAATTATTTCAGGACAAAATTAGATTTCTTGGACATGATATTTATCAAAGAACTATTACACCAATTAGCAGAGCAATAGAATTTGCGGATAAATTTTTAGATGAAATAAAAGATAAGTAACAACTATAAAGCTTTTTGAGAAGTCTCGATTATGTTGCAGGTTTTTATCAATCCCTCAAGCCATTTTGTAAACCATTATTTAAAAGATTAAAAAAGAATCCACCTCCATAGATAGAAAAACATACAAATATTATAAAATAAATTAAAGTTGACATTAAGAAATTACTGTGCTTAGGACCCCCATCTCCTCATACTTTAAAAATTGTTGAAACAGATGCCTCTGATCTTGGTTATGGAGAAATTATGAAACAAAAATTATTAACTGATTCGGAACAGATTGTTTGATTCCATTCAAGATGTTGGAATCCTGCCCAAAAGAATTATAGTACTATTAAGAAAGAGATTTTAGCTATTGTATTATGTATTTCTAAATTTCAAGATGATTTGTTAAATAAAAAATTTTACTTAGAATAAATTGTAAATCAGCCAAGGAAGTTTTGATTAAAGATGTGAAAAACCTAGCTGTTAAATAATTATTTGCTAGATTGCAAGCTATATTAAGTATTTTTTATTTTGATATTGAACATATTAAAGGAGAATCTAATTATCTTTCTGATTTTCTATCCTGAGAATTTTTACAGGAAAAATCATGTCATCCTCAAAGTCAAAGGTAAAATCTTAATCTTCTTATGCACGGCCACCATCTCCACCCTATCATTCACCTTATTCTTCTGCAACTCCAAGACCATATACGGTATTGGGGTCATTACCACAAAATATTATACTATCTTATAATTAATTTTCACCATTAGATTCTCCGAAATTACCAACATACTCCAAAGCTGTTTCCCCTTCTTCTTTTTCTCCTTCTCAAATTGTAAATCTATCATTACTCTCTCAGCCTTCTACATCTCCTATTATTATTAAATCTCACTAGCATCCAATCTTCTCCATCGAATCTGAAATTCAACACCTGTCTGACCCCCAAAAATTACTTGATGTCTTTCTTTTACCAGATTGGCATTATACTCCACAAAACATTAAGTAAACCCAACATTTTTATGAATTCATATCAGTAGACACTGACTCAATTATTCTATCTGAGATCCCTTGTTCTCTTCAAAATCAACATTCTCCACCTGCATCTCCAATTATTGTATTTCATAAAGTTACCATTAAATAGGTTCTCACTTTAGAACAATGGAGAAAAATTCCTATTTAACAAGAAAGTTTTCTCTTCCATATGATCCGTTGTATTATGATTATTATGATTACTAGTAGGTATGGACAAAAATATTTAAAAAAAATAAATAAATTTGCACCATTTGTGGTTCCTTCATTTTGACAAATTACAAGAAATCAAGACACTCCCCACTATGGTGTGACTATTATGGACCCGAACCACTTCTCCTTCCTCTCTCTCTCCAGGAAAGTCTTCGAATTTTCACTCACAAGATGATTTTCCACCAACATTAAGCCATTGTTCACCACTTCTTCTTTTATTCCTGAAGACAAAATTAAATTGGATTATGAAATGAGAATACGTTATCGAATCTCATCCCTCTCTCAAAATCATTATGTTTTTAGCCTGCCAAGTTTATGTGAAATTGTGGAAAAAATACAATTATGATCATGTCTTAAAAATGTTTTCAAAAACTACCAAAGCTCCAGAAGTTCTAGTCCAACGGAAAGATTTGAAAAAATTAGCCAAAATAATGTCACAAGTTTCAGATAGCGATGATGAAGAAGATGCACAACATCCAGTCATATTATCTCCATTACAACAACATGCATTATCAGCGGTCCATCAGGTCTCTCCTTTCAACAGGCCTCTCATTCTCAAGCTAACTCAACCGCCTCTCCTTCTCAAGATTACTCACCCTACCATTCAGTACATCTGATGAATTCCCAAGACCCGTTCGATCTGGAATTAGCAAATTATGACCCTCAGATTATGTAATTCCTGAAGATCACTACTTTCTCAATTAGTCAGCATGATGGATGGAAGTTGTCAGAAATATTATCTCCTCAGAAGAATAAAGACAAAGAACTTCGTCTATACTGTTCACCCCTCAAATTATTGTCTACACTATTCATGTCAGATTATTGTCGCTGCCCAAGATTATTGTCCAAGAAAATGACAAATGACTTTGTATATATTTTTCATGTATTATTATAATTATTGTTCTAATTCACGTGTTGATATTGTTAATGTATTATTAGAATTACTGTTTTGTACTGTTCTAGTGTCTATATAACGGTGTCTTTAAAGAAATGAGAGCATTCAGGATTTCTCATCTGAAGCATCTTCTTCTCTCGTCCAAATCACTCTAGTCTAGTTTTCCTCACTCTCTAAAATCCATCATTTGTAAACTTTCATTTCTTCATGTCTTCTGCTTCCAACTCTTCTGAGAATTAATCTCCTTGTAAGTATTATGTCTTTAATGAAGTGATTTTGTATATATTTAATTTATCATGTATATGGTCAGTTATACCGCCTGTTTTACATATTCTCATGCATATGGATGGTTATACCGCTTATTATTATTATTATTTTTAAGCTATAATTAGTACATATTTATTACCTGAGATTTACGTCTAATTAATACTTAAAAAATAGTAAACATAAGAATTATTAATAGTTAAATTAAAATTAATACTTAGAAGATAAATAATTAAAAACTATCATGTATAATTAAAAAATAAGTAATACTTGAATTATAATTAATACTTAAAAAATAATAAACATAAGAATTATTATACTTAAATGAAAAATTAATACTTTAAAGATAATTAAGTATTAATAACTATAATGTATAATTAAAAAATAAGTAATACTTGGAATGTGATTTTGCAATGTATTTGTGATTTGGAATGTGATTTAATTTCATAACATAGTATAGCATAAATTATTGTCTAAGTATATGTGTTACTATAATACTAGTGCCTTGGTTTACTAGTTAGGAGTTAGATTTCAGAGTAAGTATTTATATGCAATTGAACCTTAGACCTGTTCGAGAGTTGTGGTCAAATATTCTCTTAAAGAATGTTTGGGTACAACTTTTGAATAGTTCAAAGTCGACAGTTTAAAATTTTATCATTTATATGGCAGATATATTTAGTTTAAACTCATTTATTAGTCAATTAAAATTTTGGTTCAGTGTTTCCTTACATTCTTCGGATATGTGGTCCATAAGTTTCTCGCCCCATAAATAGGATCAACGACTTATCATGACTAGCATACTTGGAGAATTGTAGGGAAATGTTGTCGAAAGTTTTACTAACATTAGAGTTTTGAATTGAGTATATATGCGATATAGATGATAGTCTTTCAATGGGATATGACAAACTACCTTATAAATTAGATTGTAAATAAGTATGAATAGACTCTTGATAGTGTTTATCCCATGAATTAGGTTTTTATTATAGACAGCCAACGAGTAACGGAAATACAATGGATAAGAGTTGGATGTTGTTGGGAGACAGACTTGGGCGAGACTATAATTTTCAAAGTTTGCTTGCATGAGTGTTGATAGTCTAGGATTTATAAGATGTTCGTGTAAGAAGTGCAAAAATCTTAGTTTTTATAATTTGGTGGTAGTGGAGTAGCATTTATTTGTAAATGGAATCGATCCTAAATATTCACCTTGGGTCTTACATGACGAACCATTTCCTAAATGAGTTAGATTTAACAGTCAGTCCAATCAAATGGAAGAATGTAACAACATCGACATGGACGACATAAATGTGAATGCTTCTTATGACAATGATGATAATGGAGAGGATATGACAGAGATGCGTGGATATAAATTTCATACAGCTGATAGAGAACGATATAAGAAAACTCAGAATTGTGGGGTCGTAGTCGAAGGAAGCCATGAGGATGATAACATTGATTTCTACAGAATTATGGAAGATATCATAGCGTTAAAATACGTGGGGGGATATATGGTCTAGTTGTTTAAATGTAATTGGTGGGATATCTCAAATCCTAAGTTGGGAGTGCGTAACGATGAATATTTTGTAAGTGTCAATACATCTCGCACATGGTATGAGGACGATCCTTTCGTTCTCGCTTGCCAAATGAATCAAGTTGTTTATTTAGATGATCTGGAGTACGGGAGCCCATGGAATATATATGATTACATTCCAGAGGCAGACGAATCACAGGAAGAAGTTAATAGTCCAGCAAATGAAGAAGTATATCAAGAAAATCAATCAGACATTAATCTATTTGTTGATCTAAGCCAATATGACATGGCCCCATTGCGTAGAGAAGATGTTCAACCCGAAGTAATTGAAGGTGAAATGTCGAAAGAACATGAATCAACTGAAGTGTCTACTGAGGATGAGGGCAACTGGTCCAGTAAAATTGATAGTGAATGAATTTCAAACAGATATTTGTATAAGTATCATTCTTATAAATATCCGTAACGTTTGTTCGAATAATAATTTATTACAATTTCAAACAGATATGTCTCCCAAACACAAAGCAACGCGTGCACCTTCCCCATCCATTATCGATTCGTGTGGTTCACCTGCCATCAATAGTGGGTCAACATCACCAAACCCAAAACAATGTATTTTATCAAATTAAATACAACATTTAATACTCGATTTAAGTAATGTATATCTATAAAATAAAATAATTTAATTAAAATATATTTTTTAATTATTATATATATAGCTGTTGTAAGCCAATGCCGAGATCGACGCACTACGAGGGGTGTCTGCATAGAGAAAGTAAAGAAAGTAGATAAAATTAAAATTGATATTCCTTATGATCACACCGTGGCTCCAGGGATTCGACAGCTTGGCTTGCTTCTTATGTTGGTATCCTTACTCGCACGTATGCACCGATGGCTAAATCCCCCTGGGCTAAAGTTTCCCAAGATGTGAAAGACCACATCAAAAATCGTTGCCTGGTAATAAGGTACATCCCAAGAAACTAAGTATACCATGTTAATTTAAAATTATTTTGTATTTATACTAATTGTTTATAATTTTTGAAAGGACGAGTTTGAATTTAATTTTGGCCAACGAGAGGATCGACTAACGGTTGAGGAACTGATGTCGAATGCATTTCGGATGTACAAAAGTCGATGCCATGCACACTATCAGAAGTTATGTACTACAACAGATGCGTGCCAAAATCCATTCCAAGAAATGCTACAAAATGAATGAGAGAAGGTTTGTAATATGTTTGAAGATCCTGCTTATCAGGTAATTTTGCTGCTATCTTTTTTTAATGATATATGATAGATATATTAAACATATAGACATAATATTGTTTTTAGAAACGAAGTATTGTGAACAAAACAAATAGATTAAATTTAACGATACATCATCATGCGGGTTCTCGATATTTTCATCGTTTATCTAAAAAAATGTTATGTTATTCTAGTCACTGTTAAATATTAACATATAATACACTGTTCTAATTTAAGTTCTAATATAAATTTTCCTTTTACATGAAGAAGAAAGTCATGTTGACTATGATTTGACTCAATTGTATGCTAAAACAATAAAAATCGTGATTTTGTTTAGACCAATCCCGAAGCATAAACAAATTATGTAAGTTTAAGTTTCTTTAATTCCATAGTTTAATAATATTTTTGTTACTTATACTAACTTTAATGGTTTTTTTGTAGGACAAGATTATATCTCTTAATGAAACTACTTCGAATCCATCTGATGAATCATCTGTCAATGATGCTCTGATCTTTTCTCAAGTTCTTGGATTACGTTCTGGATATTTGAGAGGCTTAGGATGTTGCGTGAAGTCATCCTCTTCTCGAGTCAGATTGAATGACAAAATTAAGGAATTAGAGGAATCAAGACTTGAGATAGAACAATTGAGGTCAAAGGAAAAAGATTTGCTGACTCGATTAGATTAAGCAGCAGATTTAGAGGTGAGATTAGAAGAGAACATGCAAAAGAGGCTGGAGATGAATAACCAAAAATTGTTTGAACAGTGGCTGTTAATGATGTCCCAAAACACTATGCCACAACCACACTCTTAAAACTTAATTTTTTTAATTGTCTTTTTATTATTCTGTTCCAAAACACTGACATTTGAACAATTCTGATGTTTAATTCTATTTGTTCCATATTTGTAATATTATTATGGAATTTGTGTTAATTCAATTCTATTTGATGAGCACCGTTTGAATGAGAAATACCTAGTTCGAACGGTAATTTACAATTTATAAATTTATTCGAACATAAAATAACCCATTCGAACAATAATTGAGGAATTCAGTTTGATCGAACGAAAATAATTTTCGTACATATAATGACTGTTCGAACAACAGTAATATGACAAATCCCGTTCCAACAGACAGAATTTCCAAACATATGATCTCTGTTCGAACAATAAAATTTATGTTCGAACAAAAGTAATATGAAAATTTAGGTGTTCAAACAAATATAATCTATTTGATCAGGCTATTCATTCAAATAGAATCAAATTATTCAGTCGTTCCAATCAAATAATATTATCGTTCAAATAAAACCTTATCCATTCAAACGGGTTTTTGAAACGAAAATGGTTCGTCTAAAAAAAAAAAATCTATTCGGACTCTTTCAAATGGTTCCGCTCCCTAAAAATAATTTTTTGAGACGAAATTCAATTTTCGTCTCCAAAAACCTTTTGAGACAGGGTTTTCGAGACAAAATAGAGATGAAATTTCTCCAAAAACTTTTGAGACGAAATTTGGATCTTTTGAGACAAAATGATTCGTCCCAAAAAAGCCAATCTTTTGTAGTGAATAAATTTTAAGTCATGTTTAATTTATAAATAGTAGGGATTTTAGAAATATGTGTAGAAGTTTTTTAGAATAATGGAAGAAGGGGTGGCCATTATTGTTAAGTAAGTTGGTTCCAAGTCCTACGTTTCGTAGAGAGAGAGAGAATTAAAATCCTACTTCTCTCGGACTAAACAAGGAAACATAAGGATGAGAGGTAAGTAAATTCAATGCTTGTTAACAAATTCAAGGAAACATAAAAATTACCGAAATGGACAATTCTAACAAATTGATATTGCAGAATCGAGCGTAGAATATTTTTCATTAGTGATTACAACCATTTGAATTCTCCAATTGAATGGCGAAATGTGGGGCATCAATATTATTTAGGGGACTATCTATGTACAAAAGGAGTACTATGTATGGATTCATAAGACTGTTCACCCAGGTTCCAAACTGGGTACACCCAGACTGGAACCTGGATTTCGCATTCGGGCCAAAACTTGGACCGGGTTGATCTGGACTATGAATTGGGCTAGAAACCGAATAAACCCGGGTTTTAGAAAATCGGAAATCCGGATTTTGGATTGTTCCCTTTTTTTTTTTTTTTTTTCCTTTATATGCATGATACACATGCATTGAATTTGAGCAAAATATTTTCTTGACTCCTTTGAGGAGATCAATTCTTTGATTTTCTCGTGTTCTGGTTTAGACATGGGAAGAAACCCTACGAAATCCTAGCCAGGTCACCTTCTTAATTCACTCATTTGCAGATATAGGAACATAGTGGACGTTCGTAGTCATGGAATAAAGGATGGACTGAGCTTTTGATAGCTGATATTCATTTTGTAAACTCCAACGTCATATATATATATATATATACATACATACATACATATATATACATATATATATATATATATTCTTTGACACGTTTGTTAGCTAAGAAAACATGAGTCTCAAATAGAAAATTTTGCAAATGTATGTTTCAATTCTAACACTTCTTTTACTTTGTTTCGTCAACGACCAAAACCTAGGGTTTTTATGGGAAATTTTTTGTTTTTTAATTTATATTCGGTTTTAAAAATATCTTCTTCTTTTTTCTTTATAGTTGATTTTAGTTCGGATGATTTGATGCTTAAATTTATTCTTTTATATATATATATATATATACTTTTGCTTAATAGTTTGGATATGATCATCAAGTGTTTTACAATCTGACGTATAATATCAAATCACATCAATTTATGAATTTATAATTCTTGTATAGTTAAAGTATTTTCTTCTATTAAATATGCATAGTTAGTTCTATTGATAAACCATTACGTGTAAAAAATATATTAAAAAATAATTTTAAAAAAGAAAAAAAGTTAAGACTACCCAAGCTATATATGCCTTGGTGGCCTGGGTCCCCCTCCTCATCAATGCCTGGGTACGCCCACCCAGACAAACTTGATCTTAACCCATTTGATTTCTTAAGATTATTTTTATTTTTGCAGGTGTGAGTTTATTATTAGGGTTGACATGGCACATTTCATGGCCTATCAGCAACATGATACTTACAGAGAAATGATGATGGCATTGATAAGAGTTCAAAACAAATGGTGTAATGAGTACCGATTCCTTAACTTTCATGTTGGGTGGAATAAAAAGCAAACGCCTTTATCAGCTTTGGATGCCGCAAGGCATTTTGCAAAAGGCTGTGACCATCAATTGATTGGAGTTTCTGAGCATGGAGTTGGAGAATCTTTTCCGTGGATTGGACACCATTCAAGACACGAAGCATTGATTCTTTCATACACAGAACGTGAAACGCACATGGTTGAGCTGTAATGACTTTTTCCCCACCTCTCAACTGAACAGTACTGGTTTTGTACCGAGAACTTTCTTGCTTTAGTTCTCAGTACCAACCACAAAACAAAGGCAGCAGTTGGTACCACTTGGAGTTTAATGGTATAAAGTATAAATCGTGTAGAGCAATGGGAATGAATGGTTTCTCCAATCAAAATGGTAGGACACCAAATTTCAGGAGACAAAAAAAGTTCTTGGGGGCAGTAACAGTTGTCAGCAATATCAGGTTTACTTTGGCGAGATACCATATCAATGTTATCATCTATGATCAATATTTTGTTGTCTCCTGTGGGGTATCTTGAATGTCAATTGGAAGAGCTGCTGCTGTCTGTCACTGTCAGTGTCGATTTTTGCAGCTCGGAGCATTGCGATAGGTGTGATTATATACCATGCAATAAGAACACGAATCTCTACCCTCCCTCAAAACAGATCTCTATGGAAGTTACTCTAGGATGATCTCCTCAAGAATTCAGTCACCAACTTCGAGAATGAGGACGAATTATCCTTGAGTAACTCAGCTGGGGAGTCGTATTCTAAAACCTTGCCTGTGTTAAGCAAAATAGCAGCAATAATAAGCAAAGATCAATTCAATGATGTATGCAGTCTTATATTGGTGGATACTAATCTATATGATTCGGATTTAGGGGCATGTTTCAAATTTTTTATAGTTAATGGAATTAAATAGAAAGCATTCTTGCTAGCAATTTGCTTGTGTTTAGAAATCGATCAACATATAATTACTATGGCTGTCTTGTATTGGCTTTAAGGCAGATCCACAAGCTAATCTCACTCATATTTATTTGTAGGTACCTGTCTATATAGCTTATCTACTTCAATGCTTGCTGTCATTAAAGTACCAACTGCAATTTTATATATATGAAAAAGCCCAGGAAATCAATCCTTCCAATTTCTAAAATGGCTATATTGGATTTCTTAGCATACCTTCATCAAGGACCAGAATCAATTCGTTGTCGATAACAGTATTTATTCGATGAGCAACAGTAATGACGGTGCATCCCCTTGTTTCTTCTTTTATTGTTTCTTGAATTAAATTATCAGTTGCAGTATCAATAGAAGCAGTAGCTTCATCCAACACCAGAATTCTTCTCTTCTTGAGGAGCACTCTGGCTAGGCAAACAAGCTGCCTCTGTCCAACGCTCCAATTTCCTCCATCTTCTCCAACTGCATTCCCCAAATTCCAGAATGAAAAACCCAGACAGTGAAAGATAAGTGGCTTTGTGAAAGAGAGGGAAAAGAAAGAAAGAGCAACTTAGCATCATTTATTTTCTAGTTTCTATACCTGGGGCATCGAGAAGCCTCTGATCCTGTTTCACTATCTCCGCTAGATGACACTTCTTCAGAACCTGAGATGAAGTTATGTGAATGGGAAAGAAGGAAAAATGAAAAGAAAAAAATATATATAGAGAGAGAAGCTTCATATGATTCTTGCCAAAGAGTGTTATCTAGTTCTAACCTCCCAAATTTCTTGATCTGAATGCTGTTGTAAAGGATCCAGATTACTTCTCACAGTTCCTTGAAACAATGTTGGTTCTTGTGGTATTATACCCAATCTGGACCTTAGATCCTGCAACCCAATTTTGCATATATCAACTCCATCAATAAGGATACGTCCTCCTGCAGGCTCCACTATCCTGAAGAGAGCTTGAATTAAAGTTGACTTTCCACTTCCCGTCCTGCCCACAACTCCAATTTTCTTCTCTCCCGGGAAGATGCAAGTGATCCCTTTGAGAACCACTGGGAGAGCAGGATTGTACTGTACATGAAGATTTTCAAGCTCTATTCTTCCATTTGTTGGCCATTCAGGCTTTGGCCTATAATCTTCAATCACTAGAGGTGCTTCACTTGGTATGTTAGTAAATTGAAGAATTCTCTCAACTGATATCATTTTGTTTTCAACATTACACAGATTCCATATCACCCATGCTTGAAGAACATTTAGGTTCAAACCATAGGTTGCTGCCAGCCCTGCCAAGCCTGAGATAGATCAACCAATGCATTAGTTCCAAACTGACATTTAATGGTGTTGAGTTGAAACAATATCAAGATTATTAGTTGACTAATGGAAAATAAAAGGAGGAGAAGATCTATTGGGCCTTTTATAATGGATATTACCTGGTAATATTTGATCGGGTTTAGATTCCCACATACTTGGATTGAAAGTTTTAATTTGAAGAGGCATAAAACTTAAGTATTTCTCCTTCTTTGAGTTCTATGTTGTTGCCAATTAGTGCACATTCTTCCTTAGTTACTTTGTTAATAAGAAGAGGGACAGGAAAAACTTACTGGGGTCAACAGCTGACCTAGGCAGACCCACCAAGATGATCAGAACAAGGAAGAACACCAGGTTGAAGAGAAAGTTGATCCGAACACACAGCCATTCCATTGTGGCAGAATTGTAAAACGCTACCCGAGAATAGTCATCAATAAGACTCAGAATTTGTGTCAAGAAGCGATCTTCCTGATTGAAACAGCGAATTGTTGCAGCACCAGCAATTGATTCTGAAAAGTGATGTAGGACTGGAGCCTTACGTATTCCAACCATTCGGGCGAGTTCTCTTGCAGTCGTAATGTAATAAGCCTGAGGAAAGTAGAAATATGCACCAAAGTTTTATTTAGTGTGCATACAGGCTATGGCATGTAAGATAGATTAACTTTAATGATTAAAATAAAATATCTCAAAATATCTCAGGCAGCCTACGTTTATGTTCATTAAGTTTAACTTTAAGTACTGCACATATAATTTATTCTTTGAGCATTACATGGTGCGTGAAGCTGCTGCAGACTTTCTTCCTAAATAAATTGGTTTAATCATAATGAGGGTGTTAAAAAGCAGAACAAAACTTTAAGGACTTTCTTGCCTGATACCACACGGAGATTGCAAGAATGGCAAGGAAGAGAAGGAAGACTTGCCATGCCACCTGAGACATAAGGATGATGATGCTTAATAGCTGAATAAGAGCAAATACCAATCCAGCTAATCTGTATGGAATGTCTGTGTCTACTGTGCTTTGATCTGTAGAAGACTGCAATGATTAAAAAGAAAGAAAGTTATTCTGGAGTTTTCATTAAAGCTTCGAACAAAACTTAAATCTTTTGGACTTCCACACAAACAGAAAAACAGACCCGACTAAGGATTTGACTAGAAGGCGTTGAATCGAAAAAGAAAATGGGTGCTCGGAAAACTGATGTGATCATTCCACAGAAGAGTCGCTGAGAAGTCTCAACAGCAATAGTTGCCAGAAAAACTGCCCTTCCCAATATGAAGATTGAACTCCCACCCGACATCAAAGCAAATATCCCAATCAACTCCTTTCTACCAACCCTGCCTTCTACCTCTGTTGCCCATGCAATCCAGTAATTGCTGCCCATCTGTAGTCCCTGGAAGAGAACTTGACAGAGAAGGATCACAGGAACTAGAGCTCCTTTATAGGCAGAGGTGATAAAGGTTGAGTAAACACTCCATTTTACTGGACCAGTTTCTGTTTCTTCTTCTTGAGTTCTCTTTGTAAGTTTTCTACTGTTGACAAGCCCTTCAAAATTTTCCTGTGCAATTTCTATCTGATTTATAGGACAGGGTCTGCTGGTTATGGACATGCAATTTCTATCATGTTGCTGCGAGTTAACATGGTTCATTGATTTTCTATGAGCAGAAATTTGTTTAACAAGTTCACCGTTGGGATCTGCAATAAGATCTTCGAACTTTCCTGACTGCACTATCCTTCCATCTTTCATTACCTATGAAAATGTGCAATTACAAGCAAGAGATACGTGGCTAGTGAGGATTGTTTTTTAGTTTTCTTAAAGAACATGAAAATCAAGTATATTCTAAGAACTTACCAGAACAATATCTGCAGCATCTAGAAATTCCATTTGATGGGTAGCATAGAGGACAGTCTTCTGGGACAATAGTTGCATAAGACACTTCTGCAAAAATAGTAAACTTTTATTAAAATCCATTTAATGGTAAATGACTAAAAAAATGAATTGGAGACAACGATAGTGTATCTTACCTTAAACAAATAGGTTGCAGTATGTGCATCAACAGCACTGAAAGGATCATCGAGTAAATAAACATCCGCATCACTATAGACAGCTCTTGCCAGTTGAATCCTCTGCTTTTGTCCTCCACTTAAGTTCATCCCCCTCTCTCCAACTACACTAAAATCTCCACCCAGCCACATCTTGATGTCCTGGTTCAAAGCACAGGCTTCCAATACGTCCTCATAAAAGGCCTGGCTCATTTCCCTGCCAAACAACACATTCTCCCTAATTGTACCAGTTTGAATCCAAGCACTCTGAGGCACATAGGCTTTTTTTCCATAAATCTTGATTCCTGCTCCAGAAATCCTGGGAATTTCACCTAGTATACTAGAGAGTAGGCTTGATTTTCCTGATCCAACTGGCCCACAAATTGCAACCTTATAACCTTTCACTATGTTCATCTTCTCCATTACTTTGACGGTAGGTCTGTTTAATTTTTCATCGTCTATTTCCCAAGCGTATTCTCCTTCCTCAATTTCAATTGCAATATTCGACGCTTCTGAAGTATGATATTGTATCAGTTTCTTTTGATTTTCTCCTCCCAATAATTCTTGGATACGATCAATTGAGACCTTTGTCTGAGCAATCATGGAAATGAGCTCTGGTAAGTTGTAGATTGGTTCTTGTAGAATTCGGAAAGTGGCTAAAGCTGAGAGGACTCTGCCTGCTGTTAACGGCGTGTTTAATGCAATGCAGACACCAAAAGTGATAACTGAAACAAAAGTTGGAGAAGCCCAAAAGAGAAAGGCCACTGCTGAACAAGTATACAGGTATCTTTTCAGCCAGCTTCTCTCGGTTTCCCTAAGATGAAGGAGCTTCTTTAAGAATGTAGGCTCCCATGAATGCAGCTTCAAAACTCTCATGCTCTTCAAGGTCTCTGAAGTTGCTTTGATTCTCGAGTCCTTAGCTTCCATGATCTTTGAGTGAAGCCTTTCTTGAATATTGGCCAAAGGTGTGTTGCATAACATCACTAAAATTGTGGCAAAAAGAGCAGCAATGGAGGGGGCAGCACCAAGGTTCCTGTAAAGTATGATCAGGGCCAGACTGACCTGGACTGGAAGCAGCCAAACTCCATGAATGTACCAGCAGAAGTCTCCAATTCTTTCAGCATCAACATTGAATAGATTTATAATTTTACCATTGCTTAAACTACCATATTTAATTGACAGAGACTTCTTGTAAATCAATACCGTCAGAGCTGCCCGTACTCGTATGCCAATGCGCTGAGCACCAAAATACCATTGTCTTTGAGTTAGTGACTCCACAGTCTTTGCAAAGAAGAATATGAATGCGAGAATGAGACCATAGAGGAGGCCTGAATCATCATTTTTACCGAACAAGAAATTCACAAAGTTTGTGATCAGGAAGGGCCCCATATAGGATGCAATTGTGTTGGCTCCTACCAAAAAGAGAGAAAAAAAAAAAAAAAAAAGGAACAAAACCATGTAAAATCTCTGAAACAGAAAATAAATAAGAAATCGTATTGAGGGGATGTTTGTGAACAGAAAGGTACCTGCAAAAGCTGCATTTATGACCAAGGATTTCCATGTGGCATCAGCTATGGCCCTCGGCAACGAAGAAGCTTCAAATTTCTGCTTTCTAAGCGATTCTTCGAGCAACAAGGAAGCATTTTCTGCTGTTTCAGATTGAGGAACCGAAGGAATATGAGACGATTCAAGTTTTTGAATTCGACCTCTTTTGAAAATCGGGTTGAGCCACAGGAAGGTAAGTCGGCTCCAAATTCCAGCACTAATGAAAGCACCATCATCATGAGAGGAAAATTCATTTTCCTTTGGTAGTAAAGGTTCTACTATGTCCTCGCGTTTCCTATCACTACAACTCCTTGGTAAAGCATTGAAACAAAGAAGGATAACCAAAGGAAAGGATGCGAAATCAACTGTGTTTGGCTCTGGCAAAGGATATGGCAAATCTATGGGTTTCACATAGGTAATCATATAAATGGAGAGTGAAAGTGAATCAAAGATGCCGGAAAAGACCCACCAGACAGTAAGGACCAATGGCCACCTTTTGTCTCCTCTTAGATTTCTGTTCATTGAATAAACTGTTACCAGCGTTGATAGAAACCAAGTCATGAAAAAGATGACAGATTTCCAAAGGATAATCCTACTCTTCCAATATTCATACATGCCAAAGCCAAGATAGAAAGTTGAGATTATGACGTTAGAAAGAACAGTAGTCGCAATGAAAACTCTGTATCCTTTCATTGGTGGGCATTCCAAATTTACAGCACCGCCATCTCTCCTTTGTCTCCAAACGTTTAGCAAAACCCATGTCAGAAACGCAAAGACAAATGCTACATTGATAATCTCCAAGGAGATATCCATTAGGACTGAATCCATATTCAAAAAGAACCCCAGTTCAAAATTCTCTGGCTTAAGAACTAAGAACAAAGAGATTCTGCGATCAGTAACACACCTGCATATATAACCCGTGTATATCAATGCCAAGCCTAGACGAATAAAAAATTGCAACCCAATTCGGATAAGTGCATAAACATTGAAAAATAATGGAATTTCAATTGAAATATTCATAAATTACAACAAATTCAGAGGACGGATTCTGAAGTAATGACAAGTAGGGTCGCCTAAAGAGAAGCAAACCTGTAAAAATATGAGGAAAGCACGTGGCTCTTTGGAGGGTGGTGACAAAGGAGGTTCAAGCACTTCACACAGTGGGTCTGTGAGATTCTTATTAATAAACTCAAAAACCATCCCTTTCGTCACGGTCTCTGTCTCCGGCGCCTATCTCTACTGGAATTCCTGATAAAAAAAAAAAAAAAATATTACTCTTACCGCTCTATTCTACTGCTATGATTTTTTATTTTTTTTTACCTAGTGATTAAGAAAGTATTTTTTAATAATATTATAATTTTTATTTTTTTAAAAAATATTTAAAAGTGTTAAAAAATACATGTAAAAAAAATAAAATAAAAAAAATTTCTTTTAACTAACGGTAGCTCTTAGCGGAAGCTGGAGCGGTCGACGTAGCACGTCTCTAAAAAAAAAAAATAATAAATAAATATATACACGATTCTAATAAATTCTAGAATCATAACAGTCCGCATATCGTAATCTTGTCAATGATACTATGTTTTCGTGTATTCAAAGCTGTCAATTTTTGCAGACTAATAAGAATGTGTTCATGTATGTCTTCATTATGACTTCATTTCTGGGTTATATATTTCTCTTATGAGATGCTAGTGTGGCCAATAGTAAAAATTTTATATTTTTTTTTATTTTTTAAACATTTTTAAATATTTTAAAAAAAAAAAATAAAAAAAAAAACTTAATTTACTAAAAATCAATTCTTTAACCATTAAATAAAAAAAAATCAATACATGAGCAGTCAAAATGAGAGGGTAAAGCTGAGCGGCATATTAGCATTTTTCTTTCATCCCACTATCCCACTATGTACATCACACCACTATCTCATTTTCATTCCACTATACAATATGTGACATATTTATTACTATTAGATGATTTTTTAATCATTAATTATTTAATGATAACACGTCTTATATATTGGGATAAAAGTGGGATGATGGTGTGGTGGATAATTTTTTTTTATAAAAATATAGATATAATTTTTCAAAAACAAAATAGCGATTTATGATTAAAATACACCCTAGTTATACTGTCAACGTCCGTGATTCTGTACCAAGTTACCAACATCAAAAAATCTTCACAATCTCCTAACACTTTACACTCCATATTATTTTTAATTTTTATTATTTTTTTCTTTTATTAAATATTTTTTATACGAATAATGAATAGAAAATTTGAAATAATTTAAAAGGAATAAACTAAAAAAAAATTAAAAAAATATTAAAAATTAAAAAAAAATATGAAATTTAGAGTATAGTAAAAGTTGTGTAGCAAAACTCTATATATGATCTTAACTGAACAGCCAAAGACAATCGTCTGCATCTTTGACTACGTGGCACTGAATGAAGAAAAGAAATCGTGACCGTCGGTACGGCCAAATGGCGATTATATAGGGTTGCGAGTTCGAGATATTATTAAATATGTATAGCTCGAGTGATGGTTCCGACAGCTCAACTTTTCTTAGTCAGACTGAAAAACGTGGTGCCCGTGGGTTGGGCTTGTGGAGGGTAAGAGCATTCGACTGTAGAAGTGTGCCCATCTCGTGGCAGTTCCCATTTGGTGCATGAGTACAAGACAAGGATTTGATTAATGAGAAAACATGTTTTATATGATAACATCGATCTGATTAATGAGAAAATATTAAAATTAAATTTAACAAGTATATATATATATATATATATGTAATAAGGATATCTCATTTCTTTTCCCACCTTCCGAGCCCACTTTGCCTTTCCAACGCGATTAATCTTATGCATCTGGTCAAGTCCAATCTAATCGTTTGCAAATCATACGTACTTGGACAACTTGGACAGAAATCCCTACCCATTTTCGCTTTGATCATTGAGATGTCTGAGCCATCGTTTTTGACCCAAGAGTTACTCCGGTCTAGGGGTGTAACCGGTCCGGTCCGGTCCGGTTTTAGATAAAATCTAGGACCGAACCGGTATGTACCGGTTTTGTATTTTTCAAAACCGATTACGCACCGGTTATCCTCCTAAACCAGTACTTCCGATTTTACCGGTTTCCGGTCCGGTCCGGTCCGGTTTTCCGGTTTTTTAAAAATATAAATTTCACAATTTGTCATTAAAAATTTGTTTATAAAAAAAAAAATTTATTTAAAAAAAACTGTTTTATACTTTTATTAATATATTAGACTATATAATAGTATTAATATTAGACTATTGGTATAGTTATAAGTTATATATTAGTATTAGTTATAAACTTTTAGTGATTTAGTATTAACATTTTATGTAATAATTTATAAATTATAATAAGAAATTATTTCATATATGAATATATATGTTATATATAAAATTTCACATAAAAATTTATAATTATACATTATATATAAAACTTATATATATTAATATTTAATATATAAAAAATATTTTATATAAAACTTATATATAAAAATTTTATTTTTTATTTTTTTTAATCAACTGGTCCGGTCCGGTTCGGTCCGGTCCAAAAAATTCCGGAATCGGCCGGTTTTTACGTTTTAAAAACCGGTTCCGGACCGGACCGGTTCAAAACCGGTAAAACTGGTCCAGTTCGGTCCGGTCCGGTCCAGTTTTCCGGTTTGAATTTATACCCCTACTCCGGTCTGGATTGAAGATTTATCTCATTTTATCTATAATTTTTTTTTAATTTTTATATAAAATATAATAAATAATTCAATATTTTTAAATTTTAAAATAATAATAATATTAAAAAATAATATTCTATCAATATTTTATTCAATTCATCTAAAACTATCTCAACTCATTTCTAAATTCAAACAGGATGTTAGTATACAAATACAATTAGTTGATACAATTAGATGCAAGTATGACCCTTTTTTTTTTTTTTCCTTCATTTTTGGCTAAGTGTAATCATAAAGTATAGCCATACCATCTTTCTTTTTTTCTTTTTCTTTTTGGTGCTTTTCATTTTCGATGATTTTGGTGTTTTCAAGAATACGATTATAGCCTTTTTTCCAGTTGAAATGGATGATTATAAAATACTAAGCTTTGCACGTTATTCACTTTATATTATCTGACCCCATGCAGGTTCTGCTTTCTGCTATTATATCCCCCTCCCATATTGCCTTCTCAGTTCATTTATTATGGAACATACATGGCATTGGGACGAGGATAAGACACAATTAAGTACAAAACAATGAGGCACGTTAGGTTAACAAAACTGATGAAAGAAATATTGGTCACATGGTGTCGACATTTGTGGAAAAAAAGGATGAGAAAAGTTAAAACTGAAAAGAAAATGAAGCTTTTGCTGGGAACCAACCCTGAAAAAGATCCAGAGGACCACGCACTCCACACCCACCCCCATTATGATCCATGCTCTTAGTCCAGACCTCCGTTTCATGCTTTTAGGTCATCTTGACAATTCCTAATTCCAACTCATTGTTGGCCATGAATTTATCACATGTCTATTTAGAGATTGTGATCCGTAAGCATATTGATCTCCATGCAATTCATCAAGTTCATGTTAAATGGATAAGTGCATTGAATGATTCAAACATCTCATATTTTATGCTAAATATATACGATTCACATATTTTATACTAAATAGCACTACAAGAGATCGTGTTTTCTGAGACAAAAATTTTTATCTCAAAAAACACAATTTTCGTCCCAAATTATATTTGGAGACAAAAAAATCTCATCTCTAATTTATCTCGAAAAGACCGTCTCAAAAAGTTTTTGGAGATGAAAATTAAATTTCGTCTCAAAAATTCATTTTTTGAGATGAAATTGGGCGGATCCAGTCGAAACCGTTCGAACGGATAATATTTTTTTTAGACGAACCGATTTCGTCTCAATAAATTGTTTGAATAGAATATTTCTCTGTCCGAACTGAGACATCCATTCGAACAATATGAAATATTCATTCGAACTAATGACCATATTTGATCCTGTTCGAACGAACGGAGTGTTCGAACAGATTTTATGCATTCGAACTAATAAATTTTTCAAACGATTTGTGTTCGAACAAAAATTATGTCTGTTCGAACAGATATTTTATTTTCAAAAATTATATCCGTTTGGACGGGATTTTGCATATTAATATTATTCGAACAAATAATTTACTATTTGAACGTCCGTATTTCTCGTTTGTCATTCGAATAGATTAGTTTTTGTTCGAATGGGTCTATTTTGGTTCGAATGTAATTAAAAATGGTAATTTACCATTCAAACTATATTAATCATACAAATCATAATTTAATTAAAAATATCATACTAATATTACAAAATTGTAATTCAAACATCAATTGTTCAAATATTTTGGAACATCATAATATAAATGCAATTAAAAAAAAGATAAAGTTTAAGACTATGGTGATGGCATAGAGTTTTGGGACATCATTGACTCTAATTGTTTAAACATTTTTTGGTTATTCAACTGCATCCTCTCTTCGAATATTGCCTCCAAATCCACTGCTTGATTTAATCGGGTCAGCAACTCTTTTTCCTTGGACCTCAATCGTTCTATCTCAAGTGCTACTTCCTCCGATTCCTTAGTCTTGTCATCATTCAATCTGGCTCGAGAATAGGATGATGATGGTGAGGATGGTTTTACGCAACATCCTAAACTCCTCAAATATCCAGAACGTGATCCAAGAACTTGAGAAAGGATCTGAGTATCGTTGACAGATGATATATCAGATGGATCTGCAACAGTTTCCTTAAGAGATATCATCTTGTCCTACAAAAATAAAAACATTAAAGTTAGTATAAGTAACAAAAATATTATGTGACAATGGAATTAAGAAAACTTAAACTTACATAATTTGCCTCTGCTTCGAAACTGGCCCAAACACCATCACGATTTTTATGTGTTTTAACATACAATTGGGTCAAATCATAGTCAGCGAGATTTTCTTCTTTCTGCAAAAGGAAAATCTATATTAGAACTTAAATTAGAAAATGTGTATTATATGTTAATATTTAACGGGCACTAAAATAACTTACCATTTTGTTAGACAAACGATGAAAAGATCGAGAATCTGCATGATGGTTTCTCTTTAAATTTGATCTATTTGCTTTGTTCACAGTACTCCGTTGATAAAAAAGAATATTAGCCTATATGTTTAATACGCGATATTACCTGATAAGCAAGATCTTCAAACATATCACAAATATTCTCTCATTCATTTGGTGGAATTGCTTGGAATGGATTTTGATGCGTCTCTATTGTAGTACTAAACTTCTTATAATGTGCATGGCATCAACCTTTGTACTTCCGAAATGCATTCGACATCAGTTCCTCAACCGTTAGACCAATAGGATGTAGCAATCGGTGCATACGTGCGAGTAAGTGTACCAACATAAGAAGCAAGCCACGCTGCCGAATCTCCAGAGACACCGGTGTGATCATCAGGAATATCAACCTTTATTTTACTCAATTTCCTTACTTTCTCTATGCAGACACTCCTCGCAGTGCCTCTACTGCAGTGCTTGCTTACAACAACTATATATACAATAATTAAAGCATAACGTTTTAATTAAATCAATTTATTTTATAGATATATTACTTAAATTGAACATAAAATGTGATATTTAATTTGATAAAATAACTTGTTCTGGGCCTGGTGATGTTGGCTCACTATTCATGTCAAGTGAACCACACGAGAAGTCAGTAATGGATGGGGATAGCACACATGTTGTTTTGCGTTTGAGAGACATCTATTTGAAATTATAATAAATTATTATTCAAACAAACGTTACAAATATTTATATGTTAATATTACTTACAAAAATTCATGTTTGAAATTCATTCATTATCCGTTTTGTTGGACTAGTCGCCCTCATCCTCACTAGACACTTCAGTTGATTAATCTTCTTCCGATATTTCATCCTCAATTACTTCAGGTTGAACATCTTCTCTACGCAATGGGATCATATCATATTGGCTTAGATCAACAAATAAATTGATACCTACTTTTTCTTGATATGCTTATTCATTTGCTGGACTATCAACTTTTTTATGTGGTTCGTCTACCTCTAGAATGTAATCATATACATTTCTTGGTGCAAACTTCTCCACTAATCACCATGGGTTTCCATACTCCAGATCATCTAAATAAAAAACTTGATTCGCTAGGCAAGGGAGAACGAAATGATCATCTTCATACCATGTGCGAGATGTATTGACACTCACAAAATAATCATCGTTACGCACTCCCAACCTAGGATTTGAGACATCCCACCAATTACATTTAAACAATCAGACCACATATCTCCCATGTACTTTAACGCTTTGATATCTTCCACAATTTCGTAGAAGTCAATGTTATCATCCTCATGGCTTCATTTGACTACAACCCCACAATTTTGAGTTTTCCTATATCGTTCTCTATCAATTGTGTGAAATCTATATCCACACACCAAACATCCTGAGTAGTAGATGGCCTGCCTAGACAGACCACATACTAGAGTATATAGTTCTGGTGAGATTTCTTCTAAATCTTCACCATATTTCAATACAACTTATATCAATAAATATTATTATATACAAAAAAAGTAGAGTTTAGTGGTATGAAATTCGTATTATAAAATGTGGCTTAATAGTAATACCGTATGTTCAAACCACGAGGCAAAGTCCTCTTCGTGCGTCTTTTCATACGTCAGTTTCACCATTCGAGCAAAGTAGTTATATATGTTCGTTGCGCATATTCATGTGAATGTTTAATTTGTATGAAATTATACTATATTATTATACATAAACTTAAAGATAATATTGATTTAAAGGATCATCACTAATCTCAAGTAGTGATCAATCTCTGTGCAGTTATTCAAGACATACCATCGAGCTCTTTTAAACTCTCGTCCACATAGATCGTAGCCCCCTTGTGCGCCTATGGGATGCACGGTTTGGGAAAATACAGTAAATGTCGATGAGACTCCCATCTCTCACCCACCTTCATAATTTCGGTCTGGTCTTGTAAATCTAATATCAATCCCACAAAAATACATTGAATGAAAGGTATGCCACTTATTATCAATATATGACTCTGCAATCGAATCTTCTGGACGAGCTTTACTCCCCATAGATCGCTTAAGTTTTCTCAAAAACCGTTCAATAGAATTCATCCATCTATACTAAACCGGGCCAGCGACTAAAGCCTCACAGGGTAGGTGCACAACCAAATGAACCATTACATCAAAGAATGAAAGTGGGTACAACTCTCCAATTTGTACAATATTACTGCAATGTCAGCTTCCATTTTTAACAATGCATCAACTTTCAACGTTCTACTACAAATGTCTCAGAAGAATTCCCCTAATTCTGTGGGAGCTGTATGAACATCTTTGGTAAGTTTTCCACGCACACCAACCGGCAACAAACGCTGCAGAAATACATGACAGTCATGACTTTTAAGACCATTTATCTTCCAATCATGTGTTCGAACACATCTTGTCATGTTTGAAGCATAGCCATTGGGTAATTTGATTTTCATAAACCAATCACAAAATTTCTTTCTCTCATCATTTGAAAGTGTATACCATCCGATGGATATATAAGCTGACGATCCATTGTCTTACAAATGCAACTCCGATCTTATCTCCAGCTCCTTTAAGTCTTTACGAGAATTAGTTGTATCTTTTTTCTTTCCTTCTATTAACATCAAAGTGCCCAATATATTCTCACATATATTTTTCTCGATGTGCATAACATCTAAATTGTGGCGCAATGTCAAGGTAAACCAGTATGACAATTCAATGAAAATACTTTTTTTTGTCCAATTCAACTCCACTTCTTGTTGTTTTCTCTTTCGAACCTTGTATCTTTCCCAAATCTGTTTTTTGAAACATCCCCAACTGCATGATAATATCATTCCTAGACAACTCTGGCGGTGATACCCTGCACTCAACCCTTCCATCAAACATTGCTCTATTGGAACGCCATTTATGATTATGTGGTAGATAACGATGATGTCTCATAAAACATAATTTCCTACCATGACTCAACCAATGAGACTGCGTATCTTTATTGCAAACAAGACAAGCCATTTTACTTTTTGTGCTCCACCAAGACAAATTTACATATGCTGGAAAATCATTTATTGTCCATATCACTGTAGCATGCATCTTGAACTCCCCCGACAAGGCCGCATCATATGTACTAACACCCTGATCCTACAACTCTTTCAACTCTGCAACAGTGTTTGCAGATATACATCTAATTCATTTCCTGGTGACCTTCGCCCTAGTATCAGTAGAGTCATCATAAAATACGGATCCTTCATACACTTCCAAGGTGGCAAGTTATAGGGCATTAATATGATAGGCCAAGTACTATGAGAAGTGCTCATGTTGCCAAATGGATTAAAACCATCCGTTGCTAAACCAAGACATACATTGCGAGGTTCTTCAGCAAACCATGGAGACTCGATATCAAATTTCTTCCATTGTAAGGAATCTGTAGGATGCAAGAGGAAGTTTTCATTTTGGACTCTTTCTGTGTGATGCCAAGACATATCTTTGGCAGTCAACCGGGATGTAAACAATCTTTGAAGTCGAGGAATCAATAGAAAATGTCTTAACACATTTTAGAGTACATTACGTTTATCGGATGTCCATCTTGACTCATGACCCACTGGACATGAGTCAAATTCTGCATATTGCTGCCAGTAGAGAACACAATCAATTTTACAAATGTGGATGATATTATAATCAAATCATAACCCTCGCTTCAATTGCTTCGTTTCATAAAAATTACGGGGTACTACGTTATCATGAGGAAAAGCCTCTTTAAATAATTCTAGTAACATGTCGATTGCCTTGGTATAAATACGACAAATAGACTTAATATGAAGCAATCTCACCGTGAAAGACAACTTGCTATGACAAGTGCACCCCTCGTACAACTCTTTTTGTGATCCTCCCACAGTCTTACAAAATTATCATTTCCCTCAAATGATTGTGCAGATGTACCTTCTCCGTCCCTCATCCCAAATATTCCTGCCTCCAGATCGTCTAATATCTCAGTCATATCCTCTCCATTTTTATCACTATTATCAAGATCATCCACATTAATGTCGTTTATGTCGATGTCGTTACCCTCCTCCATTTGAGTTGTCTGACTGCTAAATCTAACTCCTTTGGCAAATGGTTCGCCATGTAAGACCCAATGTGAGTATTTAGGATCAATTTCATTTACAAATAAATGATCTTCCACTACCACTAAATTATAACAACTATGATTTTTGCACTTCTTGTACGGACATCTTATAAATCCTCGACTGTCAATATTTATGCGAGCAAACTCTATAAAAAACTTCACTCCTTGTGCATACTATTTATAGTCTTGCTCAAGTCTATCTCCCAGTAGCATCCAACTTTTATCCATTGTATTTCCGTTACTTGTATGATGTCTATTAAAAAACACCTAATTCATGTGATAAACACTATAAAAAAAATCCAACTTTTATAAGGTAGTTGATCATATATCATTCGAGAGATTATCATTTATATCGCATATATACTCAGTCCTAAACTCTAATGTTAGTAAAAATTTCGGTAGCATTTCCTTACAATTATCCAAGTATGCTAGTTACGATAAGTCGTCAACCCTATTAATGGGCTAAGAAACTTACAGACTACATGCCCGAAGAATGTAAGGAATGACTGAACCAAAATTTTAATTGACTAACACAAGAGTTTAAACTGAATATATCTGCCGTATAGATGATAGAATCCCAAACTGTCTACATTGAAAAATTCAAGAGTTGTACCCAAACATTCTTTAAGAGAATATTTGGCTACAACTCTCAAACCGGTTTAAGGTTCAAGTACATATAAAAATAACTCAAAAATTCAAAACTATCCAACTCCTAATACAATTATACAATAAAATTACGTTCCAAATCACAAATACATTACAAAATTACATTCCTAATCACCAATATTATAAATATTTTATAAGTATTATACATTAATTTAAGTATTAACAATTACTATGTTATATTAAATTTTAAGTTTCTATTTTAATTTTAGTGCAAAGCATTTTATAATTATAATATATTATTTTATAATTAAATATTTTATAAGTATGATACAATAATTTAAGTATTACAATTACTATGTTATATTAAATTTTATATATCCATTTTAATTTTTGTGCAAAACATTTTGTAATTAAATATTTTATAAGTATTGTACATTAATTTAAGTATTAACAATTACTACGTTATATTAAATTTTATATATCCATTTTAATTTTAGTGCAAAACATTTTGTAATTATATTATATTATTTTGTAATTAAATATTTTATAAGTATTGTACATTAATTTAAGTATTAACAATTACTATGTTATATTAAATTTTAAGTTTCTATTTTAATTTTAGTGCAAAACATTTTATAATTATATTATATTATTTTTAATTAAATATTTTATAGTAAGATTAGAGAAGATCCTGTCAATAGTTTTTCGACTAGAGATTCGAAACATCATGTTTCTATTACTCGTAATTGGTATCCGAGGCCTACTCCACCGGATATGCAATTTGAAGAAAGAGAACATATAGTAAGGTCTGCTTTCGCACCAGATGTATTATATGAATGGAATATAGATAGATTATCTGAGTATGAAATATTAAATCATTTCCAAGAAATGTTTATGGTTGCTAACGTCTATAAAAATAATAGAAAAATTGATCACCAAGTAGCATATATTATTGTCACAGGGTTTACTGGCCCATAAAAGGCTGGTGGGATCACTATTTTTCATATGAATAAAGGATGCAAATATTAACTGCATATAAATATGATGAAAACATGCAAGTGATTAAAACAAAAAACGATTTACCTTTAGAAGATGCTGTAAATACTTTAATATATACATTAACTAAACACTTTGTTGGTGATCTTGTTCAATTCAAGGAAAGAACTAGTGATTTATTGATTAATTTAAAATGCCCTCAATTATCTAATTTCCGTTGGTATAGAGATATATTTATAACTAAAGTTATGATCAGAAATTATTGCCAACAACCATACTGAAAGGAAAAGTTCATAACTGAACTTCCATATTACTTCGCCTAAAAGGTACGAGAATCATTAGTAAAATCATATAGTACTATTGACTTTCATAATCTCACATATGGAGATATAATAAGTAATATTAATAGAACTGGTTTAACTATATGCAATGATTTAAAATTAAAAAAGTAAATGGAGAAAAAAAAAAGAAATTTGTTAAAAACGAATTAGGTACCTTTTGTGCCAGTTTGGTTATACCCCATTATTAGCCCCTTCAAGAAGACACAAAAAAGGAAAAATAATTTATAATAATTATTCTAACAAAAAATGAAAATACAGAAAACCCTATAAAAAGACAAAAGATAAACAAATATATAATAGACCACTAAAAAGTCTTAAAAAGAGAAATAAAAAGGAAAAACAAATTGTTTGTTATAAATATGAAAAATTTAGACATTATAAATCAAATTGTAAAGTCAAACAACAGATTAATGAACTAGATATATCTAAACCACTAAAAGAAAGATTATTAGACATTTTTATAATACATTCAAGTGAAGAGGAAGATAGATCTTCAGAAGAAAAAGAAATCTATCAATTAAAATAATCAAGTTTTTCAAAACAATCTTCTGATAGTGAATTCGAAGAAGATGAAGTACAGATTTGTAATTATCTAGATAAAGATAATTGTATTTGTAATAAAACCATTAATGTACTTTCAAAACAAGAAGAAAATATTACTTAGAAAAGTTAAAAGATATTTTTAATAATCAAAACACTTCGATAACGTCCTCCTCCATACCTTAAAATTTTTCAGAAATAATAGGAAGATTTAAAACAGACAAATAGAAAATTACGATACACGATATTCAACAAGAAATCAATGAGATAAAACAAGAGATTAGAAATTTGAAAACATCCAATCTTAAATTTGAAGTTTCAAATGAACAATTATTACAAGAAATTATATTTTTAAAAATAGAGAAAAATGAAAATAATTTTCATGATAAAGAACATAATAAAGAACAAGGAAAGTGTTCAACATTAGATGAAACAGATAATTTCATTAATATCCTTGATAAGATAAATTTTCAAAAATGATATGCTGAAGTAACAGTTTCAATTAATCAAGAATTTTCTTTCACCACAATTGCCCTATTAGATACAGTATTACATTTAAATTGTATACAAGAAGGCATAATACCTTCTAAATATTTTGAAAAAACAAAAGGAACATTATCCCAAACTAATATAACAAAATTAAACATAAATTATAAATTATCTAATGCATATATTTGTAATAATAGAATTTGTCTTAAAACAACATTATCTTAGTAAAAAATATTAATACTAAAGTAATATTAGGAAATCATTTACTTGCCTTATTCTACAATTTCTTTGTAACAGAAGAATGAATCTCTACTAAAATACTTATACAAGAAATTCAATTTCAATGCTTATTCCCCCAGTATCAAATGAAATTAACACTTTAAAGGAAGTTTCATTAACCAAATAAATTAATTTTTTAACAAAAAATAGAATTAGAAGAAAAAAAAACCAGTTAAGTTTCTTAAAACAAGAATTAAAATATAAAAGAATTCAAGAACAATTAAATGACCCGTTATTAACCTAAAAAATTGATAATTTTAAAACTATAATTGAAAATGAAATATACTCTAACCTGTCTAATGCCTTATGGAATAGAAAACAACATATAGTTGAATTACCCCATGAAAAAGAATTTTTTGAGAAAAATATTCCAATTAAGGTTAGACATATTCAAATGAATAATGAATTATTAGAATACTGTAAAAAAGAAATTAATGATTTAAGAACGAAATGATTAATAAGGAAAAGTAAATCACCATAGCGTTGTGCTGCCTTTTATGTTAAAAAACAAGCAGAATTAAAAAGAGGAGTTTCTCGTCTAGTTATCAATTATAAACCCTTAAATAAGGTATTACAATGGATTAGATACTCAATTCCTAATAAAAAAGATTTTTTATCCCGACTATATAATACTACAGTATTTTTAAAATTTGACATGAAAAGTGGGTTTTGGCAAATCCAAATTGCTGAAAAAGACCGTTATAAGACAACATTCACAGTTCCCTTTGGACATTTTGAATGGAACGTTATGCCCTTTCGATAGTTTATATAGATGATATATTAATATTTTCTTCATCTATTAAATAATATTGGAAACATTACACCAATTAGGAGAGCAATAGAATTTGCAGATAAATTTTCAGATGAAATAAAAAATAAGCAACAACTACAAAAAATTTTAGGAAGCCTCAATTATGTTGCTGATTTTTATCAATCTCTTAAGCCATTATGTAAACTATTATTTAAAAGATTAAAAACGAATCCACCCCTATCGACAGAAAAACATACAAATATTATAAAACAAATTAATCAATTATGTTGCTGATTTTTATCAATCTCTTAAGCCATTATGTAAACTATTATTTAAAAGATTAAAAACGAATCCACCCCTATCGACAGAAAAACATACAAATATTATAAAACAAATTAATCAATTATGTTGCTGATTTTTATCAATCTCTTAAGCCATTATGTAAACTATTATTTAAAAGATTAAAAACGAATCCACCCCTATCGACAGAAAAACATACAAATATTATAAAACAAATTAAGGCTCATGTTAATAAATTACCTTGCTTAGGACTCTCATCTCCTCATATTTTAAAAATTGTTGAAACAGATGCCTCTGATCTTGGTTATGGAGGAATTATGAAAAAAAAATTATCAATTGATTCGGAACAGATTGTCTGATTCCATTCAGGATGTTGGAATCCTGTCCAAAATAATTATACTACTATTAAAAAAGAAATTTTGGCTATTGTATTATGTATTTCTAAATTTCAAGATGATTTGTTAAACTAAAAGTTTTTATTTAGAATAGATTGTAAATCAACCAAGGAAGTTTTGATTACAGATGTGAAAAACCTGGCTGCTAAACTAATATTTGCTAGATGACAAGTTATATTAAGTATTTTTTATTTTGATATTGAACATATTAAAGGAGAATTTAATTTTCTTCCTGATTTTCTATCCTGAGAATTCTTACAGGGAAAATCATGTCAACTTAAAAGTCAAAAGTAAAGTCCAAATTTTCATATGCACGGCCACCATCTCCTCCCTATCATTCACCTTGTCCTTATGTAACTCCAAGACCATATACAGTATTAGGGTCATTACCACAAAACATTAGACCATCCTACAATTCATTTTCACTATTAGCCTCTCCAAAATTACCAACCTACTCCAAAGCTGTTTCCCCCTTTTCCTTTTCTCATTCCCAAATTATTAATCTTCCATTACTATCTCAGCTTTCTTCATCTCCTATTATCATCAATCTCATTAGCACCCAGTCTTCCCCATCGAATCTGAAATTCAACACCTGTCTGGCCCCCAAAAATTACTTGATGTCTTTTTTTTACCAGACTGGCATTATGTTCTGCAAAATATTAAGAAAACCCAGTATTTTTATGAATTCATATTAGTAGACACAGACTCGATTATTCTCTCTGAAATTCATTGCTCTCTTCAAACTCAACATTCCCCACCTGCATCTCCAATTATTAATTTTCATAAAATTACCATTAAACAGGTTCTCATTTTGGAACAATGAGGAAAAAATCTATTTAACAAGAAAATTTTCTCATCCTTATGATCCACCTTATTATGATTATTATGATTACCAGCAAGTATGGACAAAAATGTTTCTAAAAGAAAATAAAAATTTGCGTCATTTGTGGTTCTTTCATTTTGACAAATTACAAGAGATTAACACACTCTCGAAATAGTTTTCACTATTGTGGGAATATTACGGAGCTGAACCTCTTCTCCTTCCTCTTCCCCTTCAGAGAGTCTTCGAATTTTTACTTCACAAGATGACAGTTCACCAGCATTAAACTATTGTTCACCACTCATTTTCTTCCTCAAAACAAAATTAAATTGAATTATGAAATGAGAATATGTTATCAAACCTCATCCCTCTCTCAAAACCATTATGTTTCTAGCTCGCTAAGTTTTTGTCAAATGGTGGGAAAAATACAATTATGATCATTTCTTAAAAATGTTTTCAAAATTTACCAAGACTCTAGAAGTTCTTGTCCAACGGAGCAGATTTCAAGCGCAATTAGCATCCATTACCAACAAGAAGGATTTGAAAAAATTAGCCGAAGCACTGTCACAAGTTTCTGATAGTGACGATGAAGAAGAAGTGCAACATCTCACCATATTATCTCTATTACAGCAACCCTCATTATCACCAGCCCATCAGGCCTCCCCTTCTCAACAGGTCTCTCATTCTTAGGGTAATTCAGCCGCCTCTCATTCTCAAGATTATTCACCCTACATGGATTCTCAAGATCTGTTTGATCTGGAATTAGCAAAATATGATCCCCAGATTATGTGATTCCAGAAGATTATTATTCATGTTAGATTATTGTTCAGGAAAACAATAAATGACTTTGTACATACTAGTTCACGTGTCATGTACTGTGATAGTTTGTTTTAGTGTCGGCTGATACTGTTATTGTTTATAGTGTCGGCTGATACTGTTATTGTTTATAGTGTCGGCTGATACTGTTCATGTATAATTAGAATTACTGTATTGTACTGTTCTATGTCTATGTAAAGGGGTTCGCAAAGGAAGAAAGGCATTCAAAATTTTCCATCTGAAGCCTCTTCCTCTCTCGCCCAGACTACTCTACTCCAGTCCTCCTCACTTTTTATATTTTCATTTCTTCATGTCTTCTGCTTCCAACTCCTTTGAGAATTATTCTCCTTGTAAGTATTATGTTTTTAATGAAGAAGTTTATTTTGTATATTTTTTCTATGTTATTTACTTCCTCATGCATATGGTCAGTTATACCGTCTGCTCTATCTGCTATCATGCATATGGCTGGTTTTACCGCCTATTATTCTTATTAATATTATATTATTATTACTTGGGATTTACGTCTTTGGTATCAGAGCCATTGGTGATTATATTGTTATATTATTATATTTTGTTGCTATTTTGTTGTTTTTTTACTTTGAATGACATATTTTATGATGGATTATTATTATGCGCATAATATTGGTTTTCGTGATAAATACGAGTTAAAATGTCTATATTATAATTTAAGACTTGAATTAAAAATCTTGATGAATAACATAAGAGATCTTAAGAGAAAACAACAGTTGATGAGACAAGATTATATATTAATAATATCTAAATATCATGTATATCAGAGTAGACAAGCAGCAATAGAAGTATATGAAGCTGATTGCGACTTCTTAAGACACGAAATTAAAAGCGTAAGAAATCTTTTGAGGATCCTTGCTTTATTAAAAAAAATGTAAGAAATCACCGATACAGATTTTTACAAAGATAACCGATAACAAAAGAGAATGAAATATATTGGGAAGCTTGTGTTGGAAAGCCATAAAAAAGCGATGGTCAGCCCATTAATGCTGGAAGACTTTAAGGGTGATCTCGATGATGTTCCCTCAAGTTCGTAATTTACTTATTTCTCTTTGGATATAAGAAATCTTTGTTTAAAAACCTGTCTCAATGAATTCTTTATTCAAACCTAATGAATCTACTACTAGTATCCCCATAGAACCTGATAACATCAACAAAAAATATTACAGTATAATAGACATAGAAAGAAATGTACAAGACTGGACAATTCCTAATGTTCTAAAAAATCAAATATACAAACATTATACTTTTTCTTCTAAATTATCATTTCCTACAAATTATACAATTAAAACAGTAGAAAAAATTATTAGTTTAAATAATGATTATGAATCATTACAACTATTAATAAAGGAAGCTATTAAACATCACAAAAAATAGAAATATTCTTTCATACATATTGAACTAGTACAAGTAGTTACAAAACCACTCACTAGGAGTGGATAAAACACTTCAGTATTACTCTGCCTAAGACACGGAAGACACTATAATTTTCATGATTCATTACTTAGAATGGTAGAATCAAGCTTGTTCCAAGAACCAATTTATTTTAATTACTATCCCAATTATTCTCTTTCATTATTTGATGCTAATATTTTACATGCTTTAACATTAAATATTAAAACAAACGGTTATTAGATGATGAAATGATCACATCCTTTAACAATAGTTTATAGGATCCATTATAAATTAATGAAAACAATATTAGAACCACAAGCTTTTATCACCAATCCAAAAGTATATACATTATTATTACAATCTAGTACACAAAATACTAGTGTACAAATTCCTAAACAAATTAATTGGAATCAAATTACTCTCCCTAATGAATGGTGATTAGAGAATATTACTCCATTACCTAAGGTAGAAAATAATTCTAAAGATGATCTTGATTATATAGATAAAAAAACAGACGGAACAATTCAAATAGCTTTTCAACCTTTCAGAAGATATTTATCACATTATTCTTCTCCAGCATCTTCTAGTTATAATATACCCAGATCTGTTCTTACATCAATCTCTCGGAACATATCTCAAAATTTGACACTAGATCTTTTGACACCAGATCCCAGAGTCTCGACACACAAATTCTGAGAATTATTCCCGTAAATATTATTGATACACCTGTATATACTATTAGCCATCCTGATAAAGCATCTACCTCCCATAATCCTTAAAAGGAACCTTCTTCGCCAACATATTCACAAGTAGATGGAGATGCAACCTCCCATAATATAATACTTATACTATATATTAACTATTAATATATAGTACTTATTAATATATATGTACTTTTGGTCTTCTAATTTTGTACTATATATTATATAACTTACTATCTTGTAATATAAAATATAATAAGTATATTTATCATAACTTATAATAGTAACTAGTAACTATAGTAACCATAGTAGTTATAATAGTTATGATAACTTGTATAGTTAACATAACTTATAATACTTACACTGTTGTAACTATATAACTAATAGGTACTATATATATATATATTAACTATATTAACTTGTATAGTTATCATAACTTATAATAGCTATAATTATATAGTAACTATATATAATACTTACGCTGAAGTAGCTATATAACTAAAAACTATTATAGCTATATAGTAACTATATATAATACTTACACTGCAGTTATATAACTAGTAACTATAGTTAGTATTATAATATTACATAAACTATACGAGTATAATTATCATAACTTATACATAGTACCTATATAATTAAGCCATTGTAATTATACTAAGTACTTAGTATGTACTTAATATAATAGAATAAATATATTTACAAATAATATACTAAATATATTACTTAAAAGTATTATAATACTATTATTAGTTTTATTTTTATACTTTTGTACTTTGTAATATTAGTATTATTATATATTATTATTAGTAATATAATTATAAATATATTAGTATAATAACAGTTCGAACGGATGTTTATCCTGTTTGAACGAGATGCCATAGTCATTGTATACCAAGTCCGATTACAATGAAACAAAACTCTCTCATTCGAATCAGCAACCGCCGAGAGCCTCCGAGTTTGTCTCTTATCTCCGCTGCAAAATTGCCACGGATTTTAATTTTTTATTTAATAATTAAAGAAATAATTATTAATAAAATTGTAAATTTTTTTAAATGGTTAAAAATATTTAAAAGATATTTAAAAAAAATCTCAAATAGACAAAGGGCAGATCCAAGTGGCGGCCCCTAGAATTGTCTATTATATATATATATATATATGAGCATTGCTATTCATAAGCCTATACACCACACACCAAAATATTTTTATTTTTTTTAAATTTTTTTAAAGTTTTTTTTGGTTTTATTATTCTTAAAATAATTGAATTATTCTACTTATAATTCATATACCACACATTTGATAAGAGAATAAAATTAAAGAAATCATAAAAAAGATGATGTGTGGTGTGTGAGGCTTAAGAATATATTTTTTTTTTTATATATATATATATATAATATGGAAAACGATGGCAAAAGGATTTGTGTAACTTAAATCCCACAATACCATTATATATTGTACGTGGGGCTCACTCACTTGAAAGGATAGAATCGGACGTAGTCGAGCATGGATGACAGACACGTGCTAATAGATATGCTTCCCCAAGTTCCCATTTCTTCGGAGTTCTTGAATACCTCATGATATGTCAACTTCCGCTTACTTTGCTCTCTTTTCTTCCCATTATTATCTTTCCCCAATTTTAAGCACACATGATTCATGGCTCAAGACAGTCTCCAAATTGATTTTTTTTTTTTAAAAAATCAACCGGTAATAACTCATTTAAATTTTCTTTTAAAATTATAATTATATTATTATTAGATTGTAATATTAATATTTTTCAATGAGAATTACTATAGACACAAAAATTATACAAAAATAAATCTACAAAGAGACGTGGCTTAATGAGTCCGTTAGATCTACTTTATAATAAAAGTAACTTTACAACCTGATGTACCACATCAAACCACGTAAGTTTATAGGTTTATTTTTATGTAATCCCTTTATGACTAAAGTATTTTCCTTTTTGAATATGCTTATATCTTTATTATTAAGATTATAATTTTGAACCTATGCTCATATTTGTTATTATTGGATTTGTAATATTGATTTTATTATAAGTTAAAATCTGAAAAAAAGGAAAATTGATATTTTTTGTTAGTAGATAGTCAGTCTTATTATTTGTTCTAAAGATATTGTGATTATTAATAAATCTAAATTTTAATTTTTATGTGAGATTATGTTAATCAGGTCAAATGAATTATGCTGATTAGTTCAACATATTTATATGAAACGAGTTGAAATGAGTTATGTTGTGTTTATCCATTTCTAATTATTATTAAAAGGGTCAAAATGGTTGACCCGACATGATCCGTTATTTAAATGAATCGTATGAGTAAAGTTATTCATCATCTAAATTTTCATCATCCTCTCACTATCTCATAATGTGTCATTAGATGATTGAAGACTATTTATTATATTTCACTTGTGAGCCTATCATCTAATACCCCAATCATCTAATACCATATCATTGGATGATGAGGAGATGATGAGAAAATAAATAATGAATAGATTTTTTCAAATCATATCAATGTGAAGTATAGACCAACTTTAGGATATAGGCAGTACTACTAATTAAACAATGAGCCCAGTTTGGATACAAAATTTTCCCAATTCATTTCAACTCATTTCATCAAATCGTTACAATTTTCTCAATTTTTTATATAAAATATAATAAATAATTCAATTTTTTCAAATCTCAAAGTAATAATAATATTAAAAAAATATTATTTTATTCAACTTTCAACTTTTATTTCAACTCACCCCATCTCAACTAAGTATCTAAACATTTCCTAACAAGCAAGATCTTTTTTCTGTTTGTTTGTGTATGCAAAGTTACGTGGTATACTCCGATCCTAAGATGCCACCAGTACTTGTGAATCATTCTTATCTTTAACTACCAGTTGTTGGGACACCTTGTGCCGCTTGGAGGCTTTTACCTCTTTTGGAACTTTTGTTTTTTTGTTTTTAATGCATGTTTTTTAGGGAATTCCCAGTCACAGTGCCCACATAATTATGATCCTTCCTTTTCACGTAATTGGTGATATGCTTCTTCATGGTTACTTAATCATAAATAACTAGACGTCAGTCTTGACGTGGTTGGTTCAATCTCCCTTCTTCCCTTTCTCTTTTCTACCCTTGCATACTAGCCACTAGCCTTCAATCTCCAACGCTTCGGTGGATTTAGAATAGGAATAAATAACAAATAATGAATAATATTTAAAAAAAAATGCCCGCCCCGCCCCACCCCACCCCGCCTTGGTGGGTGGCTAGCACCAAAGGGTTAGCAAGTAGCCCAGCTCACTCCACGTGGCTGACCCAGTTTTCTATTTTTATTAAAGAAATGCTACAACTTATTCTCATACTACATACTAACATGTGATTTGTCATTTTTATTATTCAATTTAAATATACATGTTTACATATCAATATATATGTGTTTAAATAGAATGATAAAAATGACAAATCACATATTGGTATGTGATGTAAAGGATGATGAGCAGAATCTTTCTTTTTATTATTATTTTCAAATAATAGTCATTTGGAATATTATGAAGAGTGACTATTCCCATGTAACTATTCTTTATAAAAATAAACAACCAAGTAAAAGAATTTTTATTCTTATAGAATTGCCATTCTCAGAAAAATTGAAAGAATAACTATTACATGGATATATGTGTAAAATTTTTAAAAATGATTTTCATGGTTTTTTTTTTAATTGGGTTGGCTGACTAACCACCATTTTTAGTTGCTGTCTGGAATGTGGCCAGCTATCCACCCTACGATGGTCTTGACGATCCTCCTACTGCCATCGAGATAGTCGTGCCACCCTGAAAATTATCTTTGGGGTGGCTTGAGTCATGCCTGTGGCAACAACGAGGGTGGCTGGATTACCCTTTGAACAACTTTCTAGGGGTGGGCTTTTATAGGTGGTCGACGGCTGACCACTATTTATATATATTTTTTATATTATTTAAATTTAAAAATAAGATTAAATACTATCATGTATTAACACTTTTATTGTACGCATTAAAAAGAAATCTGGTTATTAATGTTTTATTGATTTTTATCTTTTTTTAACAACCAGTGGATTTGCTTGAACAGACAGATATTAGCCGATGCCAATTAGTCAGATGTTTTCTACCATGGATGCAAATTTATTAAAATTCTGTATAAGACACAATTAAGTACAAAACAATGATGCACGTTATGTTAACAGAAATGATGAAAGAAATTCCACTCAAAAAAAAAAAAAAATTGATGAAAGAAATGGTCACATGGTGTCGACATTTGTGGAAAGAGAGGATGAGAAAAGTTAAAACTGAAAAGAAAATGAAGCTTTTGCTGGGAACCAACCCTGAAAAAGATCCAGAGGACCACGCACTCCACACCCACCCCCATTAAAACTGAACCAACTCCGTTTCATGCTCTTAGTTGATCTTGACAATTCCTAATTCCAACTCATTGTTGGCCATGAATTTATCAAATGTCTATTTAGAGATTGTGATCCGTAAGCATATTGATCTCCATGCAATTCATGATCAAGTTCATGTTAATGGATGAGTGCATTGAATGATTCAAACATCTCATATTTTATACTAAATAGATAAGTTGAAAAAGAGAGAGATTCTATTGCAAGAGGGTGATGGGGATATATATATGGCCTCACACCCGTTTCAAATAGTATATCATCGAGGGTAGGTTTGGATAGTGAGTTAAGATAAGATGAGTTAAGATGAAAGTAAAAAGTTATTTTTTTAATATTATTATTGTTTTCGAATTTGAAAAAATTGAATTGTTTATTGTATTTTATGTAGAAATTTGTAAAAGTTGTAACGATGAGATGAAATGATCATAAAATATTAAGAAAACAAAATGTTTCTAAACTTTTAAGCATTTCAAGGCCTCGTTTGTTTACACAGATGAAATTAAAGTTGAATAAAATATTGTTAGAATATAATTTTTTAATATTATACTTATTTTGAGATTTGAAAAAGTTGAATTGTTTATTGTATTTTGTGTAGGAGTTTGGAAAAGTTATCATGATTAGATGAGATGAGATGAATTATTTTTTGTATCCAAACTTAGCCTAAATAATATTTATAATTTTCAAATTGATAGTTTTGGTTTTGTTGGGTCACATCATCTATATGTGTTAAACCATTATAAATTTAGGCCTAGTTTGTTTTCACAAAATATTTCATCTCATCTCATCTAATCATGATAACGTTTCCAAACTTCCACACAAAACACAATAAACAATTCAAAATAATTTAAAAGTTTCTAAAGATTTCACCTTCTTGATATTTCATCTACAACATTTAATTTTCTTTCTATGACAACTTGAAAATTGCAACTCATTGCTTGGTGAGAAATTCTTCACAACTCCATATCTTCTTAATTATGAGAGAGTGATGGAGCATATACCTTGCATCTATTGCTAGAGGGTGATGGGGGTATATATGGCGTCACACCCGTTTCACACAGTATAGCATCGAGGGTAAGTTTGGATAGTGAGTTGAGATTAAAGTTGAAAGTTGAATAAAATATTTTTAGAATGTTAATTTTTAATATTATTATTGTTTTGAAATTAGAAAAATTTTAAATTGTTTATTGTATTTTGTGTGCGAATTTATAAAAGTTATAATGATTAGATAAAATGAAATGAGATGAGATGAAATGTTTTTTGTATCTAAATTTAAATTGAATGATATTTACAATTTTCAAATTGATAGTTTTGGTTTCGTTGGGTCACATCATCTATTAGTGTTAACCCATTAGAAATTTAGGCCTAGTTTGTTTTCATAATTAATTTCATCTCGTCTCTTCTAATCATGATAACTTTTTCAAACACCCACACAAAATGCATTAAATAATTCAATTTTTTCAAATATCAAAATAAGAATAATATTAAAAAATTATATTTTAATAATATTTTATTCAACTTTCATCTCACATGTTTAAACAAACGAGGCCTTAAAATGCTTAAAAGTTTAGAAACATTTCATTTTCTTAATATTTTATCTATGATATTCCATTTTCTTTCTTACTTGATTTTGACAATTCCAACTCAATGCTTGCCAAGAAACTCTTCACAACTCTATGTCATGTAAACCGTGAGAGAGTGATGAAGTATATATCTCGCGCCTATTTCACATAATGTAACATTGAATGCATAGTATCCATAAAATTTATAATTTTTATATTCAAAATAATTTAAAAGTTCATAAAGATTTCACCTTCTTGATATTTCATCTACAACATTTCATTTTCTTTCTGTGTCAACTTGAAAATTGCAACTCATTGCTTGGTGAGAAATTCTTCACAACTCTATATCTTCTTAATTATGAGAGAGTGATGGAGAATATACCTTGCATCTATTGCCAGGTATAACATCGATGGTAGTTTTGGATAGTGAGTTGAGATGAAAGTTGAAAGTTGAATAAAATATTTTTAAAATATTAATTTTAATATTATTATTGTTTTGAAATTTGAAAAATATTGAATTGTTTATTGTAATTTGTGTACAAATTTAGAAAAATTATAATGATTAGATGAAATAAAATGAGATGAGTTGAAATACTTTTTGTATCTAAACTTAAACTAAATGATATTTACAATTTTCAAATTGATAGTTTTGGTTTCGTTGGGTCACATCATCTATTTGTGTTAACCCATTAGAAATTTAGGCCTAGTTTGTTTTCACAAATAATTCCATCTGGTCTCATCTAATCATGATAACTTTTCCAAACTCTCACACAAAATGCATTAAACAATTCAATTTTTTCAAATCCTAAAATAAGAATAATATTAAAAAATTATATTATAACAATATCTTATTCAACTTTCATCTCACCTATTTTAAAAAATGAGGCCTTAAAATGCTTAAAAGTTTAGAAACATTTCGTTTTCTCAATATTTTATCTATGATATTCCATTTTCTTTCTTACATGATTTTGACAATTCCAACTCAATCCTTGCCAAGAAACTCTTCACAACTCTATGTCGTGTAAACCGTGAGAGAGTGATGAAGTATATATCTCGCACCAATTTCACATAATGTAACATTGAATGCATAGTATCCATAAGATTTATAATTTTTAAATTCAAAATAATTTAAAAGTTCATAAAGATTTCACCTTCTTGATATTTCATCTCCAACATTTCATTTTCTTTCTATGTCAACTTGAAAATTGCAACTCATTGCTTGGTGAGAAATTTTTCACAACTCCACATCTTCTTAATCATGAGATCAGAGTGATGGAGCATATACCTTGCATCTATTTCATATACCTTTGGTACGTAGTCGTTTGCTTTGTTTTGTATAGTTTTTTATTTTTTTTATTTTACTGTGGTGACATGTTTTGGGTATTGTTGTACTGTTGGTTGCTATGAAATGGAAATCATTTTTTGTACCTCTATATGGAACTGTATTTTGTTGGTGGTTGGTGGTGGGTGGGTACCAATCCATTGGGTGAATTTTGTTGTTGGTGGGTTTTGGTTCTTCTTACTGCTTGCTGGCCGCAGTGTAGCAGATAGAGAAGTTGTTGGTGGTTGCTAATTTTTCTTGTTGCTTGCTGGTGTTGGAGCTGCTGGAGGACTTGTTGGTGGTTGCTGGATATTGTTGTTGCTTTACTCCTTGGTGGCTTCATCTTTAAGCCAAAGGTGGTTGCTGCTTTGGTGTATTCTAGATTTTTTTGATTCTATACTATTGCTAAAAATTTGAAATGTAATGATCTTGGAGAAATTTGTATTGTAATGAATTTGTATCAAAATCAACTTTTTGGAACTTGTATTAAGTTGATTTTGATATATGGAATTTATATTAAGTTGACAATACAAACTATTTTTTAGCACAAAATTATGAAGTTGATATTAGTCACATGTAAGTTCTAAGTACATGTTAATATGTGTTGTTTATGAGCACATGAGATTCATTTTTGGTGTATATAAATTTGATGTATTTTATTATATATGGAATTGCTAAATTTGGATGCATGAAATTGTTGTTTTTGAGTATAGGTTAAATAATGAAATTTCTACTGGGTGCTAATTGCAAACTGTATAAAATATATATATATATAGGCAAAAAATTAATAATAATAAAATAATAATATTTTTTTATTATTTTGTCTCAAATATCCATAAGCCAATGTCGGAGTTTTGCTTGAATGGCAAAGTGGATCTCCAAAAGTGATGATTTTGCATATGCATAAACCAATGTGAACGCTCTTAACCATGAGAGTGTGATGGAGCAAATACATTGCATCTATTTCTTATAGTGTCATGGTGTTTATAATTTTAGAATCCTTAGTTTTGTTGTTGTTGAATCATGTCATCCACGTATGTAAATTTAGAATAATTTGAAAGTTGGAAAACGCTTCACCTTCTTAGCATTTGTCTGTGACATTCTATTTTTTTTAATAATTTCAAAAATCCCAACTCATTACATGGCCGAACATTCTTCACAACTCTGCATCTTGTGAACCAAGAGAGAGTGACTAAGTATTTATCTCGCAACTATTTCACATAATGTAACATTCAATGCATATTATCCATAATATTTATTATTTTCAAACTCAAAATAATTTAAAGGTTTATAAACACTTCACATTCTTGATATTTTATTTATAAAATTTCATTTTCTTTGTGACGTTGGGACATAATAGTAGATTATTCCAACGGCTAATTAAACAATGGAAGCTAAAGATTGAGATTGAGGAAAATTCCAAACAGATGAAACTCTGAGATAAACTCTGAGAGTTTGGCTTTATTATAAAATAAATCGAATCTCCTTCTAAAGCCCACAAGTCGGGCTTAAATAGCTAACAAAAAATGAAAAATTTGTAATTAAGGCCAAACAATAGAATACGGAATAAGATAACTATGACTAAAATGTAGTCTAAGAATCTGGAATAAAATTGTTACTAAAGATAAACACTACCATAAAAGATAATTAACCAAAAATGAAAGAGTTAACTAAAAGTGACAATTAGGAATGACAAATGGCTGATTTTGGGGTCGACAAGGGGCCCACCAGGCAAAGCATGGAGACCAAGATGTGTGTGTTGAAGAGAGCTTTCCGGATTGGAGTCATATGCCCGACTGAGGAATAAGTTTTCTCGTCCAACCAAGGATTAAGTCGTTTCTCGCCCAAATCCAACAAATGCCGCTTCTCACCCAAATGTGCCGCTTATCCCCCAAATGCTAGGAATACTTATATCTTCCCACCGATTTTACGTTGGTTTACCTTCTCGAAATAGTATAGTACTTTTAACGTCTCATCAGTCAGTTGAACCTCATCAGACTCAGATTTGGGCTTGGATCCCCTTGCATCAGCCGCCTCAGGTTGGAAAGAACTTGCCATCGAGTTCACGCCATCGTCAACAAAGTAGGGACTGAGGTATTTGACGTTGAACACAATTGAAGTCCTCATATGACTAGCAACACGTATTCTATATGCATTGTCATTGATCTTTTGGAGAACTTCACAAGCTCCAATCTTTCTATCCTTCAACTTATTGTACTCGCCAACAGGAAAACGATCATGGGTTAGCACAACCCAAACAAAATCTCCAATATCAAAAGTACTTGGCGGTGACAATTGTTGACTTGAACCTTGCACTTTGCATTGCTTGTTTGACTTGGTCGTGTACTCCTCGAATGTGCTTTACCATCTCCTTGGCCTTAAACTTCAGGCAACTAATATGTGGGACAGGGGCCAAATCAAGGACGCCCGACAGATTTTGACTGTACACAACTTTAAATGGACTCAATCGGGTAGTCCGGTTCTTGGATCCGTTGTAAGCAAACTCTACCTGCGATAAGGTGAGGTCCCACTGTTTTGGCTTAGTACCCGCAAAACTTCTCAGAAGGTTGCCCAAAGTTCGATTCACCACCTTGGTTTGCCCGTTGGTTTAGGAGTGGTAGGCACTACTAAAGTTCAGCTTCGTTCTGAGCGTTTCTCACAAACGCTTCCAGAAATTACTCATAAACTTCATATCCCGATCTAAGGTGATAGATCGAGGAACACCATGCAGGTGAGCAATCTCGTTGAAATAAAGATGGGCGATCTGGGTGGCATCCATGGTCTTTCTACAAGCTACAAAATGGGCCATCTTAGAAAATCGATCAACTACGAAAAAGATTGAATCCAAGGCGCGTTGGGCCCTGGGTAAACCCAAGACAAAATCCATACTAGCGACAAGCCATGAACCATCAGGTAAAATTCATGGAGTGTAAAGGCCAGTATTGGTGAGGGTTCCCTTTGCTCTCTAGCACACGAAACATCTCGCCATGTATCGTGCCATGTCACTAGTCAACATGGGCCAAACGTAATCTACATCGTTCAAAGCCAAAGTCTTTTCTCGCCCAAAGTGCCCATCGCCATGTAGTTCCCGTATAATGTGTTCTCTCAAGGAACAGTCTAGGAAACACAACTGTAGGCGATGGAAAAAAAGTTTTTGTGCAAAAGAAAATCACTTTGCCTACCCTCAGTTACTTCCTTAAGAATCTTTCCAAAGGAAGGATCTTCGGCATACAAATCCCTAAAAAAGCCAAAGCCTGCCACTCTGGTACCAATGGTGGTGAGGAGTGCCACGCGTCGACTTAAAGCATCTGCAACCCGATTCAAGCTCCCCGATTGGTGTCTCAGCGAGAATGTGAACTCTTGCAGATAGGCAACCCATTTTGCATGTCGTCTACTCAGCTTATGTTTCATGTTGATGTACTTCAATACCTCATGGTCAGTAATCAGAATGAACTCATTTTGTACCAAATAGTGTCGCCAGTGTTTCAAGGACTGTACAATGGCGTAAAACTCCAAGTCGTACATAGAGTTGTTTTTCTTCGATCATGACCGTTTCTCACAGAAAAATGCAACATGTCGTCCTTCTTGACTCAGGATGCCGCCAATACCCACCTGGAAGCATTTCAATTCACCTCGAAGATCTCCTCAAAATCAAGGAGTGCCAGAATTGGTGCTTCAATCATCTTCTGCTTGACCAGCCAAAAACTGGTCTCTGCTTCCTTGGACCACTGGAATGACCGCCCCTACAGGCATTCTGTGATGGAAGTGATTTGAGTGTTAAAATTACGGATGAATCATCGATAAAAGGACGCCAACCCATGGAAGCTCCGCAGATCATGTAGGATCTTGGGGGTTGGCCGCTATAAGATGGATTTTACTTAGGATTAATCTGCGTGGACACCACTGTAGAGACGACAAATCCAAGGAATGTAATAGAAGTGGTGAAAAATGAGCACTTCTTCTGGTTGACGAACAAATACTCCCCGGACTGTAGACGAGGATATCATCAATGTAGACAATGACAAACTTTCTCATAAACAACCTCAATACATGATGCATAAATCTCACAAACATACTGGGTGTGTTGGATAGCCCAAAAGGCATGACCAACCACTTGTAGAGACCGTGTTGCATCTTGAACGTCGTCTTCCACTCGTTGCCAGGGCGTATTCGAATCTGTTGATACCCGCTTTTAAGATCAATTTTGGAAAAGATTTTAGAACCTGACAACTGATCCAGCATGTCATCCAGGCGGGGAATTGGGAATCTGTTAATGGCTCTGATGCCCATGCACATGCGCCATGAACCATCTTTCCTGGGTACCAGGAGGGCAAGAACTGCAAATGGGCTCATACTCTGACGAATGTAGCCCCTCTCTAACAATTCTAGCACTTGGTGCTGCAATTCTTCTGATTCCTTGGGGCTGAGGCGATATGCTGCTCTGTTGGGCAAACCAGATCCAGGAACCAAGTCAATCTGGTGTTGTATATCTCTTAGGGGCGGAAGGCTAGGGGAAAGTCTTCCAGCATTATATTTACAAACTCATATAATATCTGTTGAACTTCGGCAGTATCTCATGATCCATCCCGCCATGGTCGTTACATGGCACCAAGGTAAACACCATGACTTCTTTCATTGCGTCCTCCAAGAACCTAGCCTTTGACAGAAGAGTCTGTCCCTTTCGACCCTTAGGAGCAGAAGTAGCTCCCTCCTTTCGAGGTGCTAAGGTGACAATCTTCCCTTTAATGCTAAGGTAATAGGTGTTTTTACGCCCATCAAAATACTTCCGCCCATCAAAATACTTCCGACCAATCAAAATACCACGTCACACCACACATTGTCAAAATAATTCTGACCAATCAAAAAGGAGACCAAACACCATTGGTTGATTGTGACCTCACTGCCCATCTTCAGCCATGACAATTTGTACGGCTTCGGGTGCTAGTCTATCTTGAGTTGCAGCTTTTGAATTACTTTCTTGAAGACCACGTTCTTACAGCTACCACTATCTATGATCAATTTTCACACTTTCTCAAAAATAGTGCAGGTAGTGTGAAAGATATTAGACTATTAGTACATAACCTGTCTTTGCCTGAATCACCCTTGGGAGTTAGTAAACTCTTTCTGACGACAAGGGTCTCATTACCATCTTCGTGCAAGGCATCCCCTTCCTCGCCATCTTCGTCATAGATCGGTTCTCCCATGCTTTCAATATCCTTCATGTCATCTTCATTGATCAGGAGGTTTTGCCCCTTTTGATTGGTAGAATTTCTACATTATGTCGCCCTATGAATGGGCTCCCCGCATTTGAAGCACCGAATGTTGGTGTTCGAACTGTGACCTTGAGTGGATGGTAGAGTAGGGTGAGTCTCCTGGGGATGGACCCCCCTTTATGTTCTAATCGCCTTTGGCGCAGATCACCTGGTTTGCTATTTCTCTACAATTAGAGCATGTTGATACGCTTCAGAAATAGTCCACAAAGAGTGGAGGCTGAGGACCTCCTGTAAAGGTTGCCACAAGCCACCCAAATAATGTGCTTCCATTTGCTTTTTAGTTTCAGAAAGATCATTCCGGGCCACTAACTGATAGAACTCCTCGGTGTACTCATCAATGGATTTTATTCTCTGCCTCAACATGTGAAGTCACTGAAACAAGGTCTGAGTATATCTGAAGGGAAAAAAGTGACTCTTCATTTTTTTTCTTTATCTTCTCCTAGTCGCCAATCTTGGCTTTACCTTGTCACTCCCAAGACTGCTTCAACTGCTCCCACCAGGCAGAAGCTCGACCCTTCAGTTTGATGGCGACTAGTTTCACCTTCATAGGATCTAGGACATCCTTGTATTCAAAGATAAGTTCCACTTTGTGCAACCAATCGATGAAGCCCTCCGCCTACAAAGTACCAAAAAATTTCGATAGATCCATTATGAAGCCTAGGTCTCCAAATCGCTCCTCCCTACCACAGTACTCCCGAAAAGGAGCACAATTGTGATACATGTTCTCAAAACTAGATTCAGACTCTTGATCATAAGTCTGACCCTCCAGGTTTTGCGCGTCTAGACCCTAGGATAATTCTATTAGTTGCCTCTGCAAATCTGCAAGCATCGTGTCTTGTATGTTATGGTCGCGGGGAGAGACTTCCTCATTCGGAACCTGTCAACGTTGACCATGACCTCTACCACCAGACATGAAAACTGACATTAATTCACCACAGGAAAATGCTAAAGCTTTGATGCCAACTTACACCGGGACAGAATAGGAGATTATTCTGACGGCTAGTTAAACAATGAAAGTTAAAGATTGAGATTGAGAAAAATCGTAAAAAATAGAAACTTTGAGATAAACTCTGAGAGTATGGTTTTATTATAAAATAATTTGAATCTCCTTCCGAAGCCCACAAGTCGGCCTTCAATAGCTAACAAAAAATGGAAAAATTTTAATTAAGGTCAAACATTAGAATACGAAATAAGATAACTATGACTAAAATGTAGTGTAAGAATCCGGAATAAAATCGTTACTAAAGATAAACATTGCCATAAAAGAAAATTAACCAAAAATGAAAGAGTTAACTAAAAATGACGATTAGGAAGGACAAATGGCTGATTTTGGGGTCGATAAGGGGCCCACCAGGCAAAGCATGGTGACCAAGACGTTCGCTCCGAAGAGAGCTTTCCGGATTGAAGTCATATGTGTGATTCTAATGTCTGTAGCCAAAGTTATAGTTAAAATATTGATGTCGCCACTTCTCCTAACTCAACTGAAGAATAAGTTTTCTCGTCCAACCAAGGAATAAGTCGTTTTTCGCCCAAATTTAACGAATGCCACTTCTCACCCAAATATGCCGCTTATCCCCCAAATCCTAGGAATACTTTTCTCTTCCCACCGATTTTACGCTGGTTTACCTTCTCGAAATAGTCTAGTACTTTTAATGTCGCATCTGTCAGCTGAACCTCATCAGACTCAGATTTGGGTTCGGATCCCCCTGCATCAGCCTCCCCAGGTTGGAAAGAACTCGCCCTCGAGTTCACACCATCTTCGACAAAGCAGAGACTGAGGTGTTTGACGTTGAACACAATTGAAGTCCTCAAATGACTGGGAAGACGTATTCTATATGCATTGTAGTTGATCCTTTGGAGAACTTCACAAGCTCCAATCTTCCTATCCATCAACTTATTGTACTCGCCAACAGGAAAACGATCATGGGTTAGCACAACCCAAACAAAATCTCCAATATAAAAAGTACCTGGCGATGACAATTGTCGACTTGAACCTTGCACTTTGCATTGCTTGTTTGACTTGGTCGTGTACTCCTCGAATGTGCTCTACCATCTCCTCGACCTTAAAGTTCAGGCTACCAATTTATGGGAAAGGGGCCAAATCAAGGACACCCTACAGATTTTGACCGTACACAACTTCAAATGCACTCAATCGGGCAGTCTAGTTCTTGGATCCGTTATAAGCAAACTTTGCCTGCGATAAGGTGAGGTCCCACTGTTTTGGATTAGTACCTCCCAAAGTTTGATTCACCACCTTGGTTTTCCCGTTGGTTTGGGAGTGGTAGGCACTATTAAAGTTCAGTTTCGTTATGAGCGTTTCCCACAAACTCTTCAAGAAATTCGTCATAAACTTCATATCCCGATCTGAGGGGATAGACCGAGGAACACCATGCAGGTGAGCAATCTCGTTGAAATAAAGATGGGCAATCCGGGTGGCATCCATGGTCTTTCTACAAGTTATAAAATGGGTCATCTTAGAAAATCGATCAACCACAAAAAAGATTGAATCCATGGCGCGTTGGGTCCTGGGTAAACCCAAGACAAAATCCATACTAACGTCAAGCCACGAACCATCAGGTCCAAGTAATAGAGTGTATAGGCCAGTATTGGTGAGGGTTCCCTTCGCTCTCTAGCACACGAAACATCTCGCCACATGCCATGTCACTAGTCAACATGGGCCAATAGTAACCTACGGCGATCAAAGCCAATGTCTTTTCTCGCCCAAAGTGCCATCGCCATGTAGTTCCCGTATAATGTGTTCTCTCAAGGAACAATCTAGGATACACAACTGTAGGCGATGGAAAAAAAAATTGTCGTGCAAAAGAAAATCACTTTGCCTACCTTCAGTTACTTCCTTAAGAATCTTTGTAAAGGAAGGATCTTCGGTGTTCAAATCCCTGAAAGTGTTAAAGCACGTCACTCTGGTACTCATGGTGGTGAGGAGTGCCACACGTTAACTTAAAGCATCCACAACCCCATTCAAGCTCCCCGATTGGTGTCTCAGCGAGAACGGGAACTCTTTCGGATAGGCGACCCATTTGGCATGTCGTCTACTCAGCTTGTGTTGCCTGTTGATGTACTTCAATGTCTCATGGTCAGTAATTAGAATGAACTTCTTTTGTACCAAATAGTGTTGCCAGTGTTTCAAGGACTATGCAATGGCGTAGAACTCCAACTCTGAGAGTATGGTTTTATTATAAAATAATTCGAATCTCCTTCCGAAGCCCACAAGCCGGGCTTCAGTAGCTAACAAAAAATGAAAAAATTTTAATTAAGGTCAAACAATAGAATACGAAATAAGATAACCATGACTAAAATGTAGTGTAAGAATATGGAATAAAACCATTACTAAAGATAACCACTACCATAAAAGAAAATTAACTAAAAATGAAAGAGTTAACTAAAAACGACAATTTGGAAGGAAAAAGACTGATTTTGGGGTTGACAAGGGGCTCACCAAGTAAAGCATGGTGACCACATGTGCGCGCCGACAAGAGCTTTCTGGATTGGGGTCATATGCACGATTCTAACACATGTAGCCAAAGTTTTAATTAAAATATTGATGTCACTTTTTCTTCTCACCCAACCAAGTAATAAGTCTTCTCATACAACCAAGGAATAAGTAGTTACTTGCCCAAATCCTAGGAATACTCATCTCTTCCTACCGGTTTTGCGCTAGTCTGCCTTCTCAAAATAATTCAGTGCTTTTAATGTCGCATCTATCAGCTGAACCTCATCAGATTCAGATTCGGGCTCCGATCCCCTGCATCACTTTGTATGATGAATTTGAAAATCCCAACTAATTGCTTGATGAGAAATTCTTCATAACTCTATATCTTGTGAACCATGGGAGTAATGGAGCATATATCTTGCATCTATTTCATAGTATAACATTTAATGCATAATATCTTTGGTATTTATAATTTTTGAACCCTTAAACTTTTTCTCGTTAAATCATCTCATATACGTGTGTATTAAGTGACTATAAATTTAAAATAATATGAAAGTTTGGAAACACTTTACATTCTTATCATTTCTTTTGTGGCATTCCATTTATTTCTTTCATGACTTTTAAGAATTCCAACTCATTACATTGCCAAAGATTCTTTCATAACTCTGCATCTTGTGAGCCATGATAGTATTAGTCACTACAAGAAATTTGACTTTTAGGGATGAAATTTGTTAGGGACGAATTAAATTTCATCCCTAAAAGTCAGTTTTGGAGACGAAATCCTCCATGATGGGCTCAACGAACTCCACAAACAGAGCTCGTACCTGATCCAAAGTAGCCCCAGGAGGATGTCTCTCAACAGCAGCATCACTACTAGAAGTTGGATCTGTGGGAGGATCACTAGGCTGTTCTGTTGCAGTCTTCCGCAAGTGCCCATTGCTCTTGCTGAATGTGATCTTGTTAAGGGGCCCCATCGGAGTAGGAGGTTAGATATCAACAGTGCAAATGGTAGACTACCTCCATTGGAAAATCGTGACTCCGATCGAATGCGGAAGAATAAATACAATGCCAAATCAATGGGGTCCCCCGTGCTATCGGCAGAAAAAATCTGGCTCGATCGATCCTGAAATCAGTCTTGTTTTGTTTCGGATCGATGTTATAGCCAACAATCAAATTAAGCATTCTAAAAAATGCTATACAATCAGCCTGTCGGATCACCTTGCTCCCATCAGATGGAGGAGCCAATGGGTCTCGCACTAGCTGACACAACTGATCATCTGTGAGACCATCATCAGGTAGATCCTCATCCTCACTACCATTATCACTAGCATCCGAATCTACATTCGGGGCTAGCGTGGAGGATGCAGCCAGTGTGTCAGAATCTGATGGTGCAGCCGCTAGTCCCCATGTAGCCACTGCAGGATATGTGTCGGCCACACGCGGGATGTCAAGGAACTCAGCAATAATGCGGGGAGAGAAATTAATACTCACTCCCCTGACCGATAGGGTGTAGAACAGAGCATCAGTGCTAAGTTCTCCCATGGCACGGTAGAACTCACCGACCATCTCTGGATATGCAATCCCCCGCTGCTCACAGATCGGTATCCATCTCCGCTCGGTGAAGATGGACTTTATGCTTCGTCCCTTCCATGAAAGGTCGGAGAAGTCAGACAAAATGACTGGACGCTCGACAAGTATCTGCCTCATCTCCTGAGCATGAGCTGCTCCACTTCTTTGGCTGGGCTGATCTCTCGCACGTTGTTTTCCGCTGGATGCCACTGATATACTGTTTAACCATAAGGAAAGTAAGAATATAATTAACCATAATATTTAAATTATTTTATTGAAAAATTATATTGAAATGAATTGAAATAATTCGTTCGAACGGAACATATTCTATTCGAACTAGTCAAATCTATTCGAATGGATTGTTCTGTTCATTCGAACCGGAAAATGTTTTTCATTCGAACGAATTTATTTTGTTCGAACAGAAATAATGATGTTTGGCAACTAAGCGTTCGAACGGACTAGAGTTAGTTCGAAAGGGAAGAAGCCAAACAGCCATGGCTGAGTCGACTCAGCCCCAAACTGAAAAACTTCCTATCTAGATGTTATCCTTTGTTTTAATCGGTAGAAATGATTAAGGAGTGAAGCCCAATCATTTATACTGATTATTTTGATGTTATTTCTATAGAATACACCAAAATGGATGGATTTCAGATTCGAAATCCTTACCCCCCAAACACAACTCATTCGTGCAAAAAACTAAACAATAGAGGTGGAGAGTTGACCCATACCTCTTAGAAGTTCAAATGTGGAGTTGCTACAGTGGTTGAGTGGTGGTTTTTGCGGCGAAGATAAGGGGAAAACTTGGAGGCTCTCGATGGTTGCTGGTTCGAATGAGAGAGTTTTGTGGAATTGTATTCGAACTACATCTATAATGACTGTGGCGTATCGTTCGAACTGGATAAATATCCACTCGAACGGTTATTATATTAATATATTTATAATTATATTACTAATAGTAGTATATAATAATACTAATATTACAAAGTACAAAAGTATAAAAATAAAACTAATAATAGTATTACAATATTTTTAATTAATATATTTAGTATATTATTTGTAACTATATTTATTTTATTATACTAAGTACATACTAAGTACTTAGTATAATTACAATGGCTTAATTATATAGCTAATATATATAAGTTATGATAACTATACTCGTATAGTTTATATAGTATTATAACACTAACTATAGTTACTTGTTATATAACTGCAGTGTAAGTATTATATATAGTTACTAGATAGCTATAGTAGTTATTAACTATAGTAGTTATTAGTTATATAGCTACTACAGTGTAAGTATTATAAGTTATGATAACTATACAAGTTAAAATGATTAATATATATAGTAGCTATTAGTTATATAGATACTACAGTGTAAGTATTATAAGTTATGATAACTATACAAGTTATCATAAGTATAGTAACTAGTTACTATAGTTACTAGTTACTATTATAAGTTACTATAACTTATTATATTTTATATTACAAGGTTGTAAGTTATATAATATATAGTGCAAAATTAGAAGACCAAAAGTATATATATATATATATATATATTAATAAGTACTATATATTAATAGTTAGCATATAATATAAGTATTATATTAACTATTAGACTTGTAGTACATTATATATTACCAATTATAATATAAAATAGTTGCTATAATATATAGTTATTATATACTATATAATATTAAAATATTTTGTGATTGGTTCGAACTTAATAACGTCCCGTTCGAACGGTTTTATCTCGTGGAATGTGTTTGGAGGGAAACTTCGCGCCAAATACTCTGAATATTTGTTTATTTGAACGTTAAAATTCGTCATTCGAATGCACTGGTCTATATTTGAAGAATATGCGAAGGAATATTCTGATTTGTTAGTTCGAGCAACAAAATTACATGTTCGAACGTGAAATAAATCGCGGCAGATTTGGCGCCTATTCCAGTTCAAACAGGACTTCACATATTCAAATACCTCAACTTCCAGTTCATTTTCACAGTTGATGAAACTTTATTTGGAGGCAGACGATTTTGTGTGTGAGAGAGTGTTGTGGAGAGAGAGAGAGGAACAGACTTAGTGAGAGAAGGGATTCTTGAGAGAGAGAGGAGAGGTTTATAAAATGTATTATTTTTTTTTGTTCTATGTTTTTTTTGTATTTCATTAATGTTAGTTTATTGCACATGATTTAGGTTTTTTCATAATATGTTTTATGCTTTATGTAGGTATTGTGGATTGATACTTTTGTTTGGATTGCTTAAATTTGAGGTAATATTTATAATTTTTAGATTTTTGATAATTTATAGTTTTTAATTAATTATGTTAAGATTTTTGGTATATTTATGTTTGTGCAATTCCATTTAAAATGGGCACTCTGCCAATATATATCTTATGAGATTGTGATTATGAAAATTGTGTTTTGTGACAAATGTTTTGTCTCTGTTTCTTGTCTGGAATCTAGGTTTGTCCCGTTCGAACGCTATAATGTTGGTTTGAACGGGATCCTGTACGATAAGAATCTTGTTTGAACAACATCCCAGTAATTGCTTAAATTATAATATAATATAATTATATAATATAGTAATTGCTTAAAAAATAATATAATATAATTATAAAATATACTTATAATATATTTAATTAAAATAGAAACTTAAAATATAGAAATAACATAGCAATTGTTAATAGTTAAATTAATGTTTAATACTTATAAAAATTTAATTATAAAATAAAAATAATTAAATATAATTACAAAATATTATGCACTAAAATTAAAATAGAAACTTAAAATATAGATATAACATAGCAATTGTTAATAGTTAAATTAATGTTTAATACTTATAAAAAATTTAATTATAAAATAAATATAATTACAAAATATTATGCACTAAAATTAAATTAGTAACTTAAAATATAGATATAACATAGCAATTGTTAATAGTTAAATTAATGTTTAATACTTATAAAAATGCAATTATAAAATAAAAATAATTAAATATAATTACAAAATATTATGCACTAAAATTAAATTAGAAACTTAAATATAGATATAACATAGTTACAAATTGTTCATAGTTAAGTTAATGTGATTTGGAATGTGATTTTATTGTATAATTATATTAGGAGTTGGATAGTTTTGAATTTTAAGGTTATTTTTATATGTTAATTTTTTCTTTTTGTTTTTTCCTTTTCTTTTTTTTTAAGAAGAGCAGGAAGTCACATGTCCAATAGTGACCCCTCCCAAATTTATTAATAATGCCCTCACTTATGGCGGAGGAATACCATGGTAACAAGAAAGGACCATGGAATCAAGCCCACAACCAAGAAAAATAAATCTAGAACAAAATTATTAGATCACTATTTAAACAATACCTACCAAAAACCAGAACAAAAACAAGGTTTACAGATAACCCCAAAAATTCACAATCTAACATCTCAAAGATGGAAAACCCATAGAATCCAAACGAATCAGGCCTTTAAGAACCCGAGGCAAATTATAACTACTAAAAAAATCCCAATCAGAACCTGAAGCCCCTACTTTAAGCAATCCGCCACCCTATTACCTTCACGAAAGCCATGCTGAAACCGACATTGAACCGTGCAAGCTAAATCAACAATTTCCTCTCAAAAATCCTCAAGGTACCACACACCACATCTCCCTCTGAGCCACCAAGAGATAATTACCATAGAATTCATTTCAACTATCACATTTGAGATATTCAACGATTTGCATCTTCTCAACCCATGAAGGAGAGCCATAAGCTCCGCTTTATTATTTGAACCAAAATCAATATGAGAAGCATAAGCCTGGACCATCGCACCGGAAGCATCCCAAATAATCCCGCCAATGCCACAAGAATCAGGATTACCAATACTACTACCATCCGTATTCAATTTAAACCACCCCAGCGGCAGTTTATCCCACCTCACCACTTTACAACGTGGAGCTTTCAGAACCACCGGAATTATCTGCAAGGCCTCAAGGATCATGCCATCTCTACGAGACAGACATTTATTTTGCTTAGCCACCTGTGAAAGAGACCCTAACCACACACAAATAGAATGAACAACAGAATTATGCGATTCCAATATACCTTCCATCCTAGCAAGACATCTCCTCCTCCATAGACGCCAAGTAACAATAATGGGAATGATGCCAACAATAAAGCCCACCTGTGAAGAAGAGCTAGCACGCCTAAACCAAATCTCAACATTCTATTTTCAAGTTCTACCAAGAGGTATGCCAATAAGATTTCCAAAAAAAGACCACACTCTTTGTGGAAATTCACCCTAAAAAAGTACATGATTAATATCTTCAATATGACCACTATTACAACAATCACATTTGGATACAAGAGGAATACCAATACGGCGTAAACCATGACCTCCAAAAATGGATAGACATTTTTAATGGAAGATTCTTATGCCAAATCCATGCATGCCAATCCATAGAATTACCTTTAATACGAATACAATTCCATGCAGATTTTGTAGAGAAAATACCTGTATCCGTAGGAGTCCAAATTAGAACATCCTTCACATTCTTCGGCCCAGCTAAAGCAGTTACTATCCCATCCACCTTATCTTGCCCTACTAACTCCTCCAATAATTCCACATCCCAACTATCCGACAACCTACAATCTTTAACTTTCAAAAGGGGAGAACCCATAATAGTCATCTCATTAATCAATGGACCATTATCCCTCCATTTGTCATACTAGAAAAAAAGATCACCCTCTCTAATCTTCCATTTAGAATTATTAAACAACAACGGAATACAATTAGCAACCATTCTCCAAAATCGAGATCCTTTATTATTTTCTATAAGAGACCACGGCCGCGTTCCAACATATTTGGCTTTGAAAAAATTAGCCCATAAAGAATTACCTTGAATAAGGTTCCAAGCAAAGCACATATGCAAGGCTTTCTGAACGTCTTTAAGGCTCCGTAAACCAAGTCCTCCTTCTTCCACAGGCTTACAAATCTTATTCCAAGCCAACCATTTCTTTTTGTCCCGCCCATAAGCTTCTCCCCAAAAAAAAGAACTCATCAATCTATGAATCTTGGCAATAGTAACTTGAGGTACCTGCAAAACAACAAGTAGATGGATATTCATACTAGAAATAACATGCCTCGAAAGAACAAGTTTTCCTCCCAAAGAAAAAAGCCTCATCTTCCATCCACTGATCTTTTGCCTCACTTTATTCACCATGTCTTCTAAATGAGCCTGTTTCAAACGCCCTCGAATTATTGGCACACCTAGATATTTGAAAGGGAAAGTCCCTTCCATAAAGCCTGTCTGACGTAAAATCCACTACTTACGCTAATTTGAAATTTTATTAGAACAATACAAAGCAGATTTATGAACATTAATAGTTTGTCCTGACCATCTCTCATATTGAATCAAAATTTGTTGAGGAACTTGCACTGATCTTTGACTTCCATTAGAAAAAACCATGACATCATCAGCATACATCAAGTGAGAGATAATAGGCGTACCTCGGGCCTAAGAGAAAAGACCAAACTGATTCTCTGGCACACTCCTATGGATCAAACGGGAAATGACCTCTTGTTGAATGATAAACAAATACGGAGATAGAGGATCACCTTGACGGAGACCTCGACCACCCGGAAAGAAACCCTTAATAGTGCCATTCATCATGACTGAATACCAAGGGCTAGAGATACATGAATAAATCAAATCACAAAATTGAGAGGAGAAGCCAAACCTTCGCAAGATCGTTATCAAGAACCCCCAATCCACCTGATCATAAGCTTTCGCCATATCCACTTTTAACAGAATATTACCCCCATGTATTCTTTTATTAATAGACTGCACCAACTCCTGAGTGAGGCTAATGTTCTCAAAAATACTCCTTCCAGGAATAAAGGCTCCTTGCTCCGAAGAAATCAAGCGAGGTAAAATACCAGTTAATCAAGAGAATAATCTTGGAGCACATTTTATAAAGCACAGAACAAAGACTGATAGGACGAAACTTATCAAAACCTATGGGTGACTCCATCTTTGGTATAAGAACCAAATATGAAGCCGTGAAAAATTTAGGAAGATCCTTGGTTATAAAGAATTCCACTACTGCCTTCCAAACATCAATCTTAACCACCTCCCAACTATTTTTATAAAAACTCGATCCAAACCCATCAGGACCCGGAGAGCTTTGATTTGGAATGGATGATAAGGCCTCAAACATTTCCTCTAAAGTAGGCGGCCTAAGCAAAGAAACATTTTCCTCCTCTAGTATGATCGGATCAATGAGTCCTTCCAGGCTAGGTTGCTCTATGGGTGGCTCTCCTCGAAGTGAATTATGAAAAAACCCCACCGCCCCTTGGTGTATGTTCTCTGGGCTCTCATAAGCTACCCCATTCGATCTCATTTCCAGCACTCTCTTCCTTCTCTTATTGGCAAGACAAGCATGAAAAAATTTTGAGTTACAATCACCCTCCAACTTCCATTTAAGCTTAGCCATTTGTTCCAATCTCAACTCTTCCCGACGCCTCCAACCAGCTAGATTTGAGACTGCCTCATGTAGTTCTCTCTCCAAATTTACCTCCCAATTTGATTGAAGCTGTAGCTCAATCACCTCAACCTGTTTTTCAAGGGCATCAATACGCCCTATAGTGTGTCCAAATACTCTTTTATTCCATTCACGAAGCATCACCTTTGTATGTTTTAATTTCTTACTTAAACACAGGATCAGAGAACCTACCAACTATAAACTCCAAGCAGCTCGAACACAATCCAGGAAACTAGGATGATCCACCCACATTTGTTGAAAACGAAATGGAGACGGTCCATAGGAAAAAGGATCTTTCTTGAACTCAATGACCATGGGAGCATGGTTTGAAGTAGACCTAGACAAATAAGAGCAAATAGTGTTAGGGAACAAATAACTGTATGAACTATCCCTTAGAGCGCGATCAAGCTGAGCCCATGAACGGGCCAAACCCGACTGCCCATTACACCAAGTGAAACTGCTCCCTTTCGTAGCCATTTCCATAAGACCCCCTTGATGAATCCAATCATTAAAATCATCCATAGCAATATTAGGCCGAGGTCTTCCTCTTCTCCTTTCCGAATCATTGTGGATAATATTAAAATCCCCCACAACAACACAAGGATCTAAACCCAAATGATTAATGCTAAGCTCTTCCCATAGATAACGCCTCTCTACCCAGGAACATTTGGCATAAATCACATGAATCAAAAACTTCTCTGCACCATTCTCTACAACAACTGAAATAAATTGCATACCCATCCTGGCAACTTGCACCTTATAAATACTACTCCACAAAATCCAAATTTTCCCCCCTTCCACCTCATTAGAAATAACCTTATCAAAATTTAGACATCTTGTCAATTTACGAGTACCCTCTAAATTTTGAAAAGGTTCTAATATAGCAACAATTTTCGGTTTATATCTTCCCACCAACGTCTTTAGTCTATTTCTAGAGGTCCCAACCCCTCTAATATTCCATACCAAGATGGCATCAATCATTGAGCAATATTATAATTTCGGGCAAGAACCTGAGAAGAACTACGCATTTTAATAAACTTATTTTTGTTATACCTCTTTTTACCTTCATTCACCTCAGATTTAGTAAAATACTCATTAGCTTGTGAAAAAACCTCTGGATGTTGTTCTGGTTCCGGTTCCGAAGAACAATTCTCTTCCATCAGGATTTCTTCATCAACTTCCTCATCAGATTCCTCTTCCACCACTAGTTGCTTCTACTCTATTATCGGACCATTAACGGTAAACCGTTCGTAGGCAAAATCTGATTCACATCCATAGAAAGCTCCACATGACACGCACTAGTAACGTTCCCAGCACAATATGGGTCATCAACATTTAACACTAATTCTGTATCAGCCTCTTGTTTCATCAAGAGGCAGCACTAGCACCACATTATTTATCACAGGAGGAATTAATTCAATCATCTACACCGGATGATCATCCTTCTCATATACCAACTGCACCATTTGGTCTACCAACTGCACTGACATATCTTCCTTCTCAGAAACCAACTACACATAATCTGCAGCTGCTACTTTCATCACCTTGTCCACCCCAGCATCCTCTGTTTCACTTTCATCCTCATAAAATTTTCAACAACAGCAGTATTTTCCACATTAACCAGCGAGGGTATTTCCACATTATCATCATTTTGCTCTAACCCTGATCATTTATCATAATATTTATCTCCGAGTGGCCTTTTCTACTCACTTTTCTTCCCCCATTCTTACCAGCTTTTCCAGGATTACAAGTTCGTGCGTTATGACCCTGCATATTACAAGAAGAACAGTATGCTGGGAGCGTTGTATAGACGATTTCTTGCTTTCGACTAGAAGGCAACCCCGGCGCTCCAATCCAGAAATGAGACAGCGGAAGTTTTGCAGCATCAACTTCCACACATAATCTTGCTCCATCCGTTCTTGTTGCGCACCGAGTAGGATTATCACGGCGGATGAAAGTTCCAATGGGTGCCATAAGAATATTCAAGAAAGCTTCTTGATAAAAGTTTGGAGGGAGACCCGGCAAAGAAACCCATATCGGGACCCTAGAAGGCTCAGCATCTCATTGAAATCCGGTGACCATTTGAAGGCACGGTAAAAGATCCCATTAATCTCACAAACCTCCCGCGATAATGCCTTGGTGAAGTCGGCTTCATTAGCCATGCGTACGAAGACGTTACGAGGTCTCCTCATGGAAGATACTACTGGAATGGCCGTAAGGCCCCAACGACTGTGAATAAAAGCCCTCACAGCATCCAACGAAGGTCGGTTCTTCAAAAACTTGAGCACTACAGAATAGCAGAATGGCTCCGCTGATCATGCAATCTCTTCTTTGGTAAACTGGAAATAAACCTCTCCTTCCACCATCTTTGGAGGTCTGGGTGCAAGGATCATCTCAGGTATGGGTTGAGGGACGGCAGCCACCAAATCGGCAAAGGAAGGCCTACCGGTGCCACCATCTACGGCTGCCATGTAGCCTCACGTAAAGGCTAGAAACCGTGCGGCAGCAAGAAACCCTATTCCGTAGAGAGATGTTAGTATGTTGCTAGTTGGCTATTTTTCTCCTACGTACTTAAACCTTAGACCCGTTCGAGAGTTGTGGCCAAATATTCTCTTAAAAAATGTTTGGGTACAACTCTTGAATTGTCCAAAGTGGACAGTTTGAGATTCTATAATCTATACGGCAAATATATTCAGTTTAAACTCTTGTGTTAGTCAATTAAAATTTTGGTTCAGCGATTCCTTACATTCTTTCGGAATGTGGTCTGTAAGTTTCTCGGCCAATTAATAGGGTTGACGACTTATCGCGACTAGCATACTTGGAGAATTGTAGGAAAATGCTGCCGAAATTTGTACTAACATTAGAGTTTATGACTGAGTATATATACGATATAGATGATAGTCCCTCAAATGGGATATGATCAACTACCTTATAAAAGTTAAATTTTTTTGATAGTGTTTATCCAATGAATTAGGTGTTTCTTGATAGACATCCGACAAGTAACGGAAATATAATGGATAAAAGTTGGATGCTACTGGGAGATAGACTTGGGCGAGACTATAACGTGTCTATCCAATGAATTAGGTGTTTCTTTATAGAGTTTGCTCGCATAAGTGTTGACAGTCGAGGATTTATAAGATGTTCGTGCAGAAGTACAAAAATCTTAGTTCTTATAGTTTGGTGATAGTGGAGGATCATTTATTTGTAAATGGAATTGATCCTAAATACTCAACTTGGGTCTTACATGGCGAACCATTTCCCAAAGGAGTTAGATTTAGCAATCAGACCAATCAAATGGAGGAGGGTAATGACATCGACATAGATGAGATTAATGTGGATGATCCTGATGACAATGAAGAGGATATGACTGAGATGTTAGGCGATCTGGGGCCAGGAATATTTGGGATGAGGGATGGAGAAGGAACATCTGCACAATTATTTGAGGGAAATGATAATTTTGTAAAACTGTGGGAGGATGCACAAAGAGAGTTGTACGAATGGTGCACTCGTCATAGCAAGTTGTCTTCCACGGTGAGGTTGCTTCATATTAAGTCTATTTATCGTATTTCTGCCAAGGCCATCGACATGTTGCTATAATTATTTAAAGAGGCTTTCCTCAATATATGTGAGAATATATTGGGCACTCTGATGTCAATAGAAGGGAAGACAAAAGATACAGTTAACTCATGTAAAGACTTAAAGGAGCTGGGGATAAGACCAGAGTTGCATTTGCAAGATAATGGGTCGTCAGCTTATATGCCTATCAGATGGTATACACTTTCAAATGATGAGAGAAAGAAATTTTGTGATTGGTTTATGAAAATCAATTACCTGATGGCTATGCTTCAGACATGACAAGATGTGTTCAAACACATGATTGGAAGATAACTCGTTTTAAAAGTCACGACTGTCATGTATTTCTGCAGAGTCTGTTGCCGGTTGGTGTGCGTGGAAAGCTTACTCGAGATGTTCGTACAACTCTCACAGAATTAGGGAAATTTTTTAGAGACATTTGTAGTAGAATATTTAAAGTTGATTCATTGTTAAAAATGGAAGCTGGCATTGCAGTAATATTGTGCAAATTGGAGAGTTTGTACCCGCCTTCATTCTTTGATGTAATGGTTCATTTGACTGTGTACCGACCTCGTGAGGCTTTAGTCGCTAGCCCGGTTTAGTATAGATGAATGTATCCTATTGAACGATTTTTAGGAAAACTTAAGCGATCTGTGGGGAATAAAGCTCGTCCAGAAGGTTCGATTGCAGAGTCATATATTGATAATGAGTGGCATACCTTTTGTTCAATGTATTTTCGTGGGGTTGATACTAGATTTACAAGATCAAACCGAAATTATGAAGGTGGGCAAGAGATGGGAGTCTCATCGACATTACTGTATTTTCCCAGACCGTGCATCCCATTGGAGCACAAGGGGCTACGATCTATGTGGGCGAGAGTTTGACAGAGCTCGATGGTATGTCTTGAATAACTCTGCAAAGATTGATCACTACTTGAGGTTAGTGATCTAAATCAATATTATCTTTAAGTTTATGTATAATAATATAGTATAACTTCATACAAATTAAACATTCACATGAACATGCACAGCGAACATATATAACTACTTCGCTCGAATGGTGTAACTGACGTAGAAAAGAAGCACGAAGAGGAATTTGCCTCGTGGTTTGAACATACAGTATTACTGTTAAGCCCCATTTTATAATACGAATTTCATACCACTAAATTCTATTTTTTTTCTATATAATAATATTTATTGATATAGGTTGCATTGAAATATGATAAAAATTTAGAAGAAATCTCACCAGAACTATATGCTCTAGCATGTGGTCCATCTAGGCGGGCCATCTAGTACTCAGAATGTTTGGTGCGTGGATATAGATTTCACACAACTAATAGAGAACGATATAGGAAAGCTCAAAATTTTGGGGTCGTAGTCAAAAGAAGCCATGGGATGAAAACATTGACTTCTACGGAATTGTGGAAGATATCATAGCGTTAAAGTACGTGGGAGGATTTATGGTCTGGTTGTTTAAATGTAATTGGTGGGATGTCTCAAATCCTAGGTTGGGAGTGCGTAACGATGATTATTTTGCGAGTGTCAATACATCTCGCACATGGTATGAGGATGATCCTTTCGTTCTCCCTTGCCAAGCGAATCAAGTTTTTTATTTAGATGATCCGGAGTATGGAAGCTCATGGCGAGTAATGGAGAAGTTTGCACCAAGAAATGTATATGATTACATTCTAGAGGCAACAAACCACATGAAGAAGTTGATAGTCCAGCAAATGAAGAAGCATATCAAGAAAATGAAGTAGGCATCAATCTATTTGTTGATTTAAGCCAATATGATATGGTCTCATTGCGTAGAGAAGATGCTCAACCCGAAGCAATTAAGGGTGAAATATCGGAAGAAGATGAATCAACTGAAGTGTCTAGTGAGGATGAGGGCGACTGGTCCAGCAAAACGAATAGTGAATAAATTTCAAACATGAATTTTTGTAAGTAATATTAACATATAAAAGTTATGATAACGTTTGTTTTAATAATAATTTGTTACAATTTCAAATAGATATGCCGTTCAAAGCAACACGTGTGCCATCCCCATCCATTACTGACTCCCCGTGTGATTCACCTATCATGAATAGTGAGCCAACATCACCAGACCCAGAACAAGGTATTTTATCAAATTAAATATTATATTTTATTATCAATTTAAGTAATATATCTATAAAATAAATTAATTTAATTAAAAAGTTATACTTTAATTATTGTATATATAGTTGTTGTAAGCAAACGTCGAGGTAGAGGCACTAGAGTGGTGTCTGCATAGAGAAAGTAAGGAAAGTTGGTAAAATCAAGTTTGATATTCCTGATGATCACATCGGTGGCTCCGGATATTTGGCAGCGTGGCTTGCTTCTTATGTTGGTACACTTACTCGTACGAATGCACCAATTGCTAAATCCTCTTGGTCTAAAGTTCCCCAAAATGTGAAAGACCACATAAAAAACCATTGTTTGGTAATAAGCTACATCTCAAGCAACTAAGTATATAACATGTTACTTTCAAGTTACTTTGTATTTATACTAATTGTTTATAATTTTTGAAATGATGAATTTGAGCTTAATTCTAGTTTAAGGGAGGATCGATTAACGGTTGAGGAACTGATGTCAAATGTATTTCGGATGTACAAAGGTCGATGTCATGCACATTATAAGAAGTTCAGTACTACAATAGAGGCGCGCCAAAATCCATTCCAAGCAATTCCACCAAACGAATGGGAGAAAGTTTGTGATATGTTTGAAGATCCTGCTTATCTGGTAATATCGCTGCTATATTTTTTTAATAGTATATCACAGATGTATTAAACATATAGACTAATATTTTTTTAGCAACGGAGTACTGTGAACAAAGTAAATAGATCAAATTTAAAGATAAATCATAATGCAGGTTCTCGATCTTTCCATCGTTTGTATAACAAAATGGTAAGTTATTTTAGTGCCCGTAAAATATTAACATATAATACACATTTTCTAATTTAAGTTCTAATATAAATTTTCCTTTTGCAGAAAGAAGAAAGTCCCACTGATTATGGTTTGACACAATTGTATGCTAAAACACATAAAAATCGTGATGGTGTTTGGGCCAGTCCCGCAGAGGCAAATTATGAAAGTTTAAGTTTTTTTAATTCTATTGTCACATAATATTTTTGTTACTTATACTAAGTTTAATGTTTTTGTTTTTGTAGGACAAGATGATATCTCTTAAGGAAACTGTTGCTGATCCATCTGATGCATCATCTGTCAACGATGCTCAGATCCTTTCTCAAGTTCTTAGATCACGTTCTGGATATTTGAGGGGCTTAGAACGTTGCGTAAAACTATCCTCATCATCATCATCCTATTCTCGAGCCAGATCGAATGACGACAAGACTAAAAAATTGGAGGAAACAGCACTTGAGATAGAGTGATTAAGGTCCAAGGAAAAAGAGTTGTTGGCCCGATTAAATCAAGCAGCGGATTTGGAGGCAAAATTAGAAGAGAGGATGCAATTGAATAACCAAAAAATGTTTGAACAATTCCAGTCAATGATGTCCCAAAATTCTATGCCACCATCATAGACTTAAAATTTATCTTTTCTTTCATTACATTTATATAATGATGTTCCAAAACATTTGAACAATTGATGTTTGAATTACAAATTGTGTAATATTAGTATGATATTTTTAATTAAATTTTGATCTGTATGATTAATATAGTTCAAACGGTAAATTACCATTTGTAATTACATTCAAAACAAAACAGACCCATTAGAACAAAAACTAATCCATTCAAACAACAAAAGAGAAATACGGACGTTCGAACAATAAATTATTTGTTCGGACAACATTTATGTGCAAAACTCCGTTCGAACGGATATAATTTCTGAAAATAAAATTTCTGTTCGAACAGACATAATTTTTGTTCGAACACAAGTCGTTTGAAAATTTTATTAGTTCGAACGCATAAAATTTGTTCGAACACTCTGTTCGTTCAAACAGGATCAAATATGAATATTAGTTTGAATGAATATTTTACATTGTTTGAATGGACATCTCGGTTCGGACGGAGAAATATTCAATTCGAACAATATATTGAGACGAAATTGGTTCGTCTAAAAAAAAATTATCCGTTCAAACGGTTTCGATTGGATCCGCCTAATTTCTTCTCTAAAAATAATTTTTTGAGACGATTTTTTATTTTCGTCTCCAAAAACTTTTTGAGACGGTCTTTCCGAGACAAATTTGAGACGGAATTTTTTTATCTCCAAATATAATTTGGGACGAAAATTGTGTATTTGGAGACAAAATTTTTTGTCTCAAAAAACACAATGTCTTGTAGTGAGTGATGGAGCCCTCTCACTATTTTCAAATAGTATAACATTGAATGGATATTTGACAATTATATTTTCGAACTCATAGTTTAATCACGCCATCTATTTATATGTTAACTAATCCTAAATTTAAAATAATTTGAAAGTTTAGAAATATTTCATCTATTTCGTTTCTGGCAGTTCATTTTCTTCCCTCTACGTATAATTCCTAGAATTAATAATCAAAGAAATTCACGTTCAAAACATTTCACACTTTGGTAATAAACAAAATTAAAAATAGAATAAAATAAAAAATTAGTAATTTTCCGAATAGGTGCATGACTAGTTCATTTAACTTTAGAGAACATTAATCTAGTATGATTAAATAATGTATTAAGACTTTTATTGTACGCATTAAAAAGAAATCAGGTTAATTAACGTTTATTGATTTTTTATTTTATTTTTACAACCGGTGGATATATATATATATATATATATATATATATGTAGATATATATATATGTAGAAATATATATATATATATAAATATATATTAGCCGTTCAAAATCACCGTTCCGATTTTAATTTTTTATTTAATGACGAAGGAAATAATTATTAATAAAATTGTAAATTTTTTTAAATGGTTAAAAATGTTAAGAAGATATTTAAAAAAAAAAATCTCAAATAGACTAAGGGCAGATCCTAGGGTGGCGGCCCCTGGAATTGTCTATTATATACATGTATGGAAAACGATGGCAAAAGGATGACGTGCAATACCATTATTGTATGTGGGGCTCACTCACCTGAAAGGATAGAATCGGATGTAGTGGAGCATGGATGACAGACACGTGCTAATAGATATGGCTTCCCCAAGTTCCCATGTATTTGGAGTTCTTGAGTACCTCATATGTCAAATTCGGCTTACTTTGCAGTCTTTCCTTCTCATTATTATCTTTCCCAATTTTAAGTACACATGATTCATGGCTCATGGCAAACTACGGACAAAAAATATTATATAAAAGTAAATCTATAAACAGTCGTGACTTAATGAGTCCGTTAGATCTATTTTACAATAAAATAAATTTTATAATCTGATATACCACATCAAGCCACGTAAGTTTATACGTTTACTTTTATGTAATCCCTTTACGACTAAAGTATTTTCCCTTTTGAATATGCTTATATCTTTATTATTGAGATTATAATTCTAAAACTATGCTCATATTTATTATTATTGGATTTGTAATATTGATATTATTATAAGTTAAAATTTGAAAAAAAAAATTGGTATTTTTGTTATTTGATAGTAAGTCTTATTGTTTTTTCTAAAGATATTGTGACTATTAATAAATCTAAATTTTAACTTTTATGTGACATTATGTTAATCAGGTCAAATGGATTATGTTAGTTAGTTAAGAGTTGAAATGAGTCATGTCGTGTTGATTCATTTCTAATTATTATTAAAAGAGTCAAAACGGCTTACATAACATGCTCCGTTATTTAAATGAATCGTATGAGTAATGTTATTTATCATCTCAATTCTCACCATCCCATAATATGTCATTAGATGATTAGAGACTGTTTATTATATTTCATTTGTGAACCTATTATTTAATGTCATATTATTAGATGATGAGAAAATAATAAGATAATAGATGATGAATAGATTTTTTCGAATCCTATTAATGAGTTCGAATAGACCAACTTTAAGATATAGGCATTACTACAAATTAAACAATGAGTCCGGTTTGGATTAAAAAACCCCTCTAATTCATCTCAACTCATCTCATCTAATCGTTACAAATTTCTCAAATTTTCACACAAAATATAATAAATAATTCAAAATTTTTTTCAAATCTCAAAATAATAATAATATTAAAAGAATATTATTTTAATATTATTTTATTTAACTTTCAATTTTTATTTCAACTCATTTTATCTTAACTCAACTGGATGCGTTTGGATGTTGAACTGAGTTGATAAAATATTGTTAAAATATTATTGTTTATTAGTATTATTTTAATATTTGAAAAAGTTAAATTGTTTATTATATTTTATGTTAAAATTTAAAAAAATTATAATAATAAATTGATATGAGTTTAGTTTCCAAACGAAACCTAAATATCTAAAAATTCCCTAATAAGCAAGATCTTTTTTCTCTTATTAAAAAAAAAAAAACAAAAGTTATTTTTTCTCTCGAGTATGCAAAGTTACGTGGTATACTCCTAAGATGCCACAGTACTTGTGAATCATTCTTTTCTTTGACTTCCAACACCTTGCGCCGCTTGGCGGCTTTGACCTCTTTTGGATCTTTTGTTTTTTGTTTTTAATGCATGTTTTTGAGGGAATCCCCAGTCACAGTTCCACGTTATGATCCTTCCTTTTCACTTAATTGGTGATATGCTTCTTCATGGTTACTTAATCATAATAAATGAGAAAATATATTTGTCTGAATTATATAATCATCACGTAATCGCTTTAAAAAAAGTAAATAAAACATGAGATTCACATAAAAAAAATTAATTTTTTAATAGTATATCTCACTTTTTTTCAAAACGATTACGCGACGTTTACGCACTTCACGATTGTATGTAGAATTACTCATCATAAATAACTTGACGTCAACTTCGACTTACTTTGCTTTCTTTTCCTCTCATATGTCAACTCATCTCATCTTATCAATATAATTTTTTTAAAATTTTCACACAAAATATAATAAATAATTTAATTTTTTCAAATCATAAAATAATAATAATATTAAAAAATAATATTCTATCAATATTTTATTCAACTCATTTAAAACTATCTCAATTCATTTCTAAATTCAAACGGTACATTAGTATACAAATACAATTAATTGATATCAATCAGGCTGATAATAAGATGCAAATCTAACCTTTTTTTTTCCTTCATTTCTGGCTGTGTAATCATAAAGCTACCATAACAATTTTTTTTTTTTTTTTTTTGGTGCTTTTCATTTTCGATGGTTTTGGCGTTTTCAAGAATACGATTCTAGCCCTTTTCATGGACCCCAGGGCGCAAGTTCAGCCTTCTGCTATTATGTTAACAAAACTGATGAAAGAAATATTGGTCACATGGTGTCGACATTTGTGGAAAAAGAGGATGAGAAAAGTAAAAACTGAAAAGAAAATGAAGCTTTTGCTTGGAACCAACCCTGAAAAAGATCCAGAGGACCACGCACTCCACACCCACCCCCATTATGATCCATGCTCTTAGTCCAGACCTCCGTTTCATGCGTTCTTTCTTTCTTTCGTGACTTCATCACATATCTGTTTATCACATATCCGTTTCATTCTCTTAGTTCATCTTGACAATTCCTTCCAACTCATTGTTTGCCATGAATTGATCACATATCTATTTAGAGATTGTGATCCGTAAGCATATTCTCTACGCAATTCATCAAGTTCATGCATGTTAAATGGATAAGTGCATTGAATGATTCAAACATCTCATATTTTATGCTAAATATATACGATTCACATATTTTATACCAAATAGATACGTTGAAAGGGAGAGATTCTATTGCAAGAGGGTGATGGGGATATATATGGCCTCACACCCGTTTCAAATAGTATAACATCGAGGGTAGGTTTGGATAGTGAGTTAAGATAAGATAAGTTGAGATAAAAGTAGAAAATTATTTTTTTAATATTATTATTGTTTTTGGATCTGAAAAAATTGAATTGTTTATTGTATTTTACGTAGAAATTTGTGAAAGTCGTAATGATGAGATGAAATGATAAAATATTAAGAAAACGAAATGTTTCTAAACTTTTAAGCATTTTAAGGTCTCGTTTGTTTACACAGATGAGATGAAAGTTGAATAAAATGTTGTTAGAATATAATTTTTTAATATTATTATTATTTTGGGATTTGAAAAAGTTGAATTGTTTATTGTATTTTGTGTGAGAGTTTGAGAAAAGTTATCATGATTAGATGAGATGAGATGAAATATTTTTTGTATCCAAACCCTAAATAATATTGAGTTTTGGTTTCATTGGGTCACATCATTTATTTGTGTTAAACCATAATTATAAATTTAGGCCTAGTTTATTTTCACAAAATATTTCATCTCATCTCATCTATTCGTGATAACTTTTCCAAACTCCCACACAAAATACAATAAACAATTCAAAATAATTTAAAAGTTTATAAAGATTTCACCTTCTTGATATTACAACATTTCATTTTCTTTCTATGTCAACTTGAAAATTTCAACTCATCTTATCTTATCAATATAATTTTTTTAAAATTTTCACACAAAATATAATAAATAATTTAATTTTTTCAAATCATAAAATAATAATAATATTAAAAAATAATATTCTATCAATATTTTATTCAACTAATTTAAAACTATCTCAATTCATTTCTAAATTCATTTCTAAATTCAAACGGTACATTAGTATACAAATACAATTAATTGATATCAATCAGGCTGATGATAAGATGCAAATCTAACCTTTTTTTTTCCTTCATTTCTGGCTGTGGCTGTGTGTAATCATAAAGCTACCATAACATTTTTTTTTTTTTTTTTTTGGTGCTTTTCATTTTCGATGGTTTTGGCGTTTTCAAGAATACGATTCTAGCCCTTTTCATGGACCCCAGGGCGCAAGTTCAGCCTTCTGCTATTATATCCCTCCGATATTGCCTTTTCAGTTCATTTATTATCGAACATACATGGCATTGGGACGAGGATAAGACATAATTAAGTACAAAACAATGAGGCACGTTATGTTAACAGAAATGATGAAAGAAATGGTCATGACATGGTGTCGACATTTCTGGAAAAAGAGGATGAGAAAAGTTAAAACTGGAAGAAGAGGATGAAGCTTTTGCTGGGAACCAACCCTGGAAAAGATCCAGGGGACCACGCACTCCACACCCACCCCCATTATGATCCATGCTCTTGGTCCAGACCTCCGTTTCATGCGTTCTTTCTTTCTTTCATGACTTCATCACATATCTATTTATCACATATCCGATTCATTCTCTTAGTTCATCTTGACAACTCCTTCCAACTCATTGTTTGCCATGAATTGATCACATATCTATTTAGAGATTGTGATCCGTAAGCATATTCTCTATGCAATTCATCAAGTTCATGTTAAATGGATAAGTGCATTGAATGATTCAAACATCTCATATTTTATGCTAAATATATACGATTCACATATTTTATACCAAATAGATACGTTGAAAGGGAGAGAGATTCTATTGCAAGAGGGTGATGGGGATATATATATGGCCTCACACCCATTTCAAATAGTATAACATCGAGGGTAGATTTGGATAGTGAGTTAAGATAAGAGGAGTTGAGATAAAATATATATCTTGTACCTATTTCACATAGTGTCACAATGAATGCATAATATCTATAATATTAATAATTTTGAAACTATAACTTAAAATTTAATATACAATTTACCTTCTCGATATCATTTATAATATTTCATTTTTTTTTTACTTTGAAAATTCATTAAGTCATTGCTAGATGAGAATTTCTTCACTTCTCCACCATATCTTATGAACCATGAGAATGATGGAGCATATAACATGCATCTATCTCATATAGTATAGCATTGAATGCATAATATCCTTTGTATTTATAATTTTCGAACCCAGAGTTTTGTTCTCATTGAATCATGTTATCCACATATGTGTTAACCAACGATAATTTAAAATAATTTGAAGTCTTGACAACACTTCACCTTCTTAGCATTTCACCTGTGACATTCCATTTTTTTCTCCAATGACTTTGAACATCCAAACTCATTACCTAACCACAAAAAAAACTAGAGATTGATATTGATCAGAAAAATGCTAAAAGATAGAAAACTCTGAGATTGATTTTGGTGTTTTTTTTTCTAAAAATTGAATATGTCTTCTAAAGACCACAAGTTGGGCTTACATGGCTAAAAAATAGTCCAAATTCCAATTATGGTCAAATAATAAAATATGAGATCAAATAAGTATCTAGCTAAAATTTAGCCCAAAAATCAGGAATAAATCGTTCATAAAAATAAACAAGGACTTAAAATGGTAAAAGTAACTTAAAATAACTATTCGGAGGAAAAATGAATGATTTTGGGATCAAAACGGGGACCAACAGGCATAACATGGTAACCATGACTTGCACACCGAAGAGGGCTTTTCGAATTGGGGTCATATGAGCGATTTTGATACCCGTAACTAAAATTATGGCCAAAATGCTGACGTGTGCACAATATGCCACTTTTCCTTACCCAACCGACGAATGCCAACTTTTTCTCACCAAAACGAGGAATGGTTATCTTTTTTGGCCAAACCAAGGAATGCCTACTTTTCCTCGTTGAACTAAAGAATCTTCACATTTTCCCACTAAATTTGCACTGACTTGCCATCTCGAGTTAGTCCAATGCTATAAATAACATCGAATATGCTAACTTAGCATCATCAGACACGGATCCCACTGCATCAAAATACCTTACATCTATTTCATATAGTGTAACAATGAATGCATAATATCTATATATAGTATTTATAATTTCTGAACCGATTGAGAGTTTTGTGCTCGTTGAATCATGTCATCCACATGTATGTTAATTGTATATAAATTTAAAATAATTTGAAATTTTAGAAATGCTTCGCCATTTTAGCATTTCATCTATGACATTCCATTGTTTTTCTAATCATTTCAAAAATCCCAAATCATTACATGGCCAAAAATATTTCACAACTCTGCACCTTGTGAACCATGAGAGAGTAATGAAATACAAATCTTGCACATTTTTCATATATATAGTGTAACATTGAATGCATAGTATCCATAATATTTATAATTTTCAAAATAAAATAATTTTTAAAGTTTATAAATACTTCACCTTATTGGTATTTCATCCATGACATTTCATTTTTTTTTTTAATGACTTTGGAAATTCCAACTCATTGTTTGGCATGAAATTCTTCACAACTCGATATCTTATGCACCATGAGAAAGTGATGGAGCATATACCTTGAATCTGTTTCATATAGTACTGTAACATTGAATGCATAATATCCATGGTATTTATAATTTTCAAACCCAGACTTTTTTTTCTTGTTGAATCATGTCATCCGCGTATGTATTAACTGACTATAAATTTAAAATAATCTACAAGTTCGGAAACACATGATCAACTTCTTAGTATTTCATTTTTTACTTCCATTTTTTCTTTAATGACTTACTGGAAAATCCCAACTTATTACATGGCCAAAAGATTCTTCACAACTACGCATCTTGTGAATCATGAAAGAATGATGAAGTATATATCTTGCACCTATTTCACAGTGTAATGTTGAATGGATAGTATCCATAATATTTATAATTTCAAACTGAAAATAATTTAAAATTTTATAAACACTTCATTTTCTTGATATTTAATCTTTAACATTTCATTCTCAACGTTATCAATTTTCTTTCTTTGATAACTTTGTAAATTCCACCTCATCTCTTGGCGTGAAATTTTTGAAAACTCCATATCTTGTGAAGCATGAAAGAGTGATGGACCATATACCTTGCATTTGTTTCATATAGTTTACATTGATCAATCCGTAATATCCATGGCATTTGTAATTTTTGTACCTTTAGTATTGTTCCTGTTGAATCATTTCATCCATGTATGTGTTAACAGATTATAAGTTTAAAATAATTTGAAAGTTCGGAAACACCACCTTCTTAGAATTTTATCTGTGACATTCAATTTTTTAAATGATTTTGAAAACCTCAACTCATTACAAGGCAAAAGATTCTAATTCAACACTCCACATCTTGTGAACCATGAGAGAGTGGTGATTCATAAAGTATATATCTCGCACTTATAACAACTAGATCACCTTCTTAATATTTCATCTAAGACATTTCATTTTTTTTTTTTTGATGACTTTGAAAATTCCAACTCATTGCTTGGCGAGAAATTCTTCACAACCCCATACACTACAAGAAAAGTGTGTTTTTATGGCAGCCTAAAGTCGCCTCAACAAGCATGAAAACTGTCGCTTATTAACTTTTACCGCAACAAATTGATCGCAGGGAGTCTGCCGCAAGTACAGCCTGACATATACGCTTTCTGTCACCGCTTGCGTTCTTCGTAAACAACAGAGGCCAATAACGTCGATTTCGATGCCGGTAAAACCAGACAAATTTGCCGCTGCAAATCCCATGTTTCCAACTGATTTTCTCGTCGCAAGAACAGCAATGCTACCTGCGGGATTGGGTCGTAGCACAGTTGGATCTGTAGCGTCGGGCATGGTAGCTGCGATTCTTCAGATGCTGGGAAAAGCATCGGCCACTACCGTCGATTTTGACGTCGGGAACAGAAATGAAAAAACCATCGACCAATATCGTCGATCTCGTTCTGCCGAATTCATCTATAAAATGGCTACTGGAAATTACATTATTCGGCGTGATTTTCTCCTCGCAAGATACAGTTTGGGTTCCTGTGGGATTGGTTCCTCGCATAACTAGATTTAAATCAAAGGGATATTTACCTGCAATCCTTCAGATGCCAGGAAAAAATCAATAGGAGCTTCAGCTGCAAAAACCCATTTATGGCGTCGAAGATTTCGCCCCCAATTACGAATTGGTGGGGTTTTTAGGCGCAATAGGGGAAATATCTTCCGGCGGATTAGACAACAAAAATACAAAATTATCAATCATGAACAGTGCTTCTAGGCAGTAAAATTTGGGATTGGTGCCGAATTGTTTTTCCAGAAATTGGTCACAGATATTTAGACACTCTCCAGTCGAACCTGAAATTGGCAAATTTAGGCACTCCCCAAGTTGTCTCCATAAACTTTCAACAGTGAACTAAGGCCACTTCAATAAAGAAGATTTAATTAATGATTATCATAATAAGGAAATGGTGTTCTACACTCTTGATAAAACAGCATAAACGTCACATAATTGCATATCTTAACGGGCAAAGATTACATATAAAGATAGTGAGTTAGTGAATTGGTCCCAATAGGAATAAACGTCGTTGCTATAGAAGGACATAGTTCTTACGACGGATTATCGTTGCCGCTTCTCAGGAATTGAAATGTAATATTTATTGCGGCAAACTCAGATGGCGAGAAAAGGCCAAAAAGCGACGCAATGAAAGAAGATACTGTTTCTTACACTGCCTGGTTGCTTTTCTACAAGTATGTTGCGATGACTTCAGGTTTGCCGCAAAAAATATATTTTGCAGTGATTTCTGGTTGGACGGAAGGAAAATCGACGCAAAAACTGATATTTTTTTGTAGTGATATCTTCTTAAAACATTCACATTGGCATATGCATCTCCATATACAAAGTCATATTTGCATAATATGAGCCTTGATTTCACTACATTAGACTATGCATCTTCAAATATTTACATGATAGCTATGAACATTAACTATTGATGACTCACATAATTTCCTATATATTATCACTTTTTAACTTTAAACTTTAGTCTAATTTTATTTATTTTTGTTGATTTTAGGCTTTATTGTTGTCATTTAAATTTTATTTCAGATTTGAGGAAAAAGAAGATCCAAATTTTAAGAACTTATCGTCTAAGGACTCTCAAATTTAAATGAAGATTTATTCGAATATAAGAGTTGATCACCAGTACTATTTGAAAATAAAGATGAAAATAAAGATTAAGTTAAATTTTTGAAGATGCTAAAGATAGAAGAAGAATTTCAAATTCAAAAGGAAGAGACGTTGGTAAAGAAAAGTGATTTGAATCACTCTAGCTATTGGCGTCTAACTAGCTACAGGAGGAGAGAGTTAAAAAAAAAAGATAAAGAAGATATTCATAAATTCAAAAAAGAGGAGACGTGAAGGATTTAGATTTGAACTTTTTCTACCAAACTACCCACCTACTGCCGAGGCTGACGAAGGAGAGAGTTTTTTTTTTTTAAAAAAAGGGAAGAACGGCTTGAAGAACCTGGAAGATTGAAACGTTTTGAAGAAAAACTGAAGAGGACGCGAAGTAAAATTGACGAGGACGACGGACTATGATTTTTCAGTGTTGATTTTTTTTTATTCCTCTCAAAAAAATTATGGTAAATTCATTGATGTTAATTTTTTTTCTTTTTATATAAGAAGAACTTCATTTACTCATCAAATATAATGCTTACAAATTGGCGTGATCGAGCCAGATATATTGATGAAGAAAATAAGGGACAGATCCCATCCACATCTGTAAATCATGGACTGACCATGCATGCTTTGCCAGGTAGTGAGCAACCTGATTTCCACCACTCATTACATGTTGAACTCGATATTGTTCGAAATGGCTAAGCAGATTTATGACCTCCTTCAATAAGTTACCTTGGCTTGACAAGGAATCTTCATTAGTAGTCAAAGCTTCCACCATAAGTAAACAATCACTCTCCAACACAACCTTAGAAATCACTAAGTGCAAGCTGAACTGCAGGCCTTGTAACATGGCTAGTAACTCGACTGACTGCGGTTCATGAAGCATGTGCTCAGATTTAGTTTTTAGCATGAACTAAATTTTCTTTATTATAAGAAAACGATGTAATCTAGTTTTAAACTATGCTTGATTCTCTATGCTAATTTGAAGTAATTCTCTTTTATGTTTGTCTAATTTATTTTAAGCTTATTACTTCTTATTAACTGATCATTAATTAGATGATTATGATATTGTGATTTGCTATTGAAAGAGCGAATTATAGGATAAACCTTGGATATTTCAGTATAGGTAAATATAAAGATCGAAAGACTTATATGAACCTATGTAATCTTAAAATCGTTGATTGTAATGCTTTTTTACTTTATTAATTTGCATACTCTTGTATAAAATGATGATCAAGAATAAATCCAACTGACTATCGAAAGAAGCTTTTGAATGACTTTGAAGAATTTGCTAGCAAACAGAGAATTAAATTCAATTAGTTAGATGAGAAAAACATAGTAAGAGATTAGGTGAGATCGATTTTCTAAAAGTTTTTTTTTCTCATTGATTCAATTATTAAACAATAGCTTTCCTTTTCTTCGAATATTTTCTTTGAATTGATTTCATTTATAAATTACAATTACAAAAATCTTAGTAACTTTTCTAAATAAAGTCGAGGTTAGTATAATTTCGGTACTTGTCAAAGTGAGATACCAATCCCTGAGGACGATACTCTTCTCATCACTTTACTATAAAACTAAGATATTGTACACTTGCAATTTAGCAACGATTAAGTTTTTGGCACCGTTGCCGGAGATTGATTTCTTCTTATTTTTTGTCAATATCGATACTAAACAATCTTGGTTTCAATTTAGAATTTTATTATTATTATTATTATTATTATTATTATTATTATTATTATTATTATTATTATTATGTTTTACAGGTGTGTTTTTTACGTTAGATGTGTCTTGCTAGATACCTTGACATTATTCCTTTTGATCTGGAAATTGAAAAAACTCTTAAATCCCGAAGAAAAAAGAAAGTACTAGTCATAGCTGACGGACAACATGATTCACAACCACACACCTTGAAAGATTATGTACGACCAGTTGTGAATGACAACTACTCGGGTATAAGACGTCAAACCATTAATGTTAACAATTTTGAGCTCAAACCAACCTTAATCAGCATGGTGCAACAAACTCAATTCAGCGGATCGCCACTAAATGATCTCAATATTCATTTGGCGATATTTTTAGAGATTTGTGACACTATAAAGATTAATGGTGTTACTAAAGACACCATTAGACTGAAATTGTTTCTTTTTTCTTTGAGGGATAAGGCAAGAGGTTGGCTACAATCTCTACAACCGGGAAGTAATACTAGCTGGTAGGACATGGTTGAAAAGTTTTTTCATAAATTCTTTCCACCTGCAAAAACAGCTCAACTCAAGAGTGAGATTGGTCAATTCAAGCAAAATGATTTCGAATCACTCTATGAAGCATGTGAAAAGTATAAAGATTTGATTCGACGTTGCCCTCAACATGGATTGCCGGACTTATTGCGAGTTCAGATGTTCCACAATGGGTTAAATGGGCAAACTCGGATCATAGTTGATGCTACTGCAGGTGGAACTTCGATATCAAAGACAGCTAAAGATGGTACCTCTCTTTTGGAAGAAATGACCTCAAATAACTATTAATGGCCAACCGAAAGAACTATGGCTAAAAACGTTGTGGGGATTCATGAATTGAAGTCGTTGGTAACTCTTTCAGCTCAAGTTGATTCTCTATCTCATCAAATTTCAAATTTTACAACCTAAAAGAATACCACAAAGTGCAAAATATGTTGCAGCTACAAGTATGACATTTCCGAATAATGAAGCAAGTCAAGAACAAGTTTAATACATCAACAATCGGAACTACAACTATCGTGGTAATCCTATGCCAAATTACTACCATCCAGGGCTTCGAAATAATGAGAATTTGTGTTATGAAAACACAAAGAATGTGCTGCAACCTCCTCTAGGATTTGATAATCAACCAAGCGAGAAGAAAATGTCACTTAAGGATGCCATGGTTTCCTTTGTTGAGGAGCCAAATGCAAGGTTTAAAAAGACTGATTCACGGTTGGACAACTTTCAGACTAATTGTAGCAACATGGGAGCCTCTATAAAGAATCTGGAAGTGCAAATTGGGCAACTAACTACAACCATCAATGCCCAACAAAGAGGAACCTTTTCTAACAACACAGAAATGAATCCTAAGGAACAATGCAAGGCCATCACACTTTGAAGTGGAAGAGAAATTGCGGACGGAACCCCCCCTTTATGTTCTGATCGCCCCTTGGCGCAGGTCTCCTAGTTTGCTATTTCTCCATGATTAGAGCACGTTGATACGCTTCAGAAATAGTCCACAAAGAGTGGAGGCTGAGGACCTCATTGTCACTCCCAAGACCGCTTCAACTGCTCCCACCAAGCAGATGCTTGACCCTTCAGTTTGATGGCAACTAGTTTCACCTTCATAGGATCTAGGACATCCTTGTATTCAAAGATATGTTCCACTTTGTGTAGCCAATCAATGAAGCCCTTCGCCTACAGAGTACCAAAATATTCTGGTAGATCCACTATGAAGCGTAGGTCTCCACATCGCTCCTCTCTACCACAATACTCTCGAAAAGGAGCATGATTGTGATACATGTTCTCAAAACTAGATTCAGACTCTTGATCATAAGTCTGACCCTCCAGGTTTTGCGCCTTTACACGCTGGGATAATTCTATTATTTGCCTCTGCAAATCTATAATCATCATGTCCTGTATGTTATGATCGCGGGGATGGACTTCCTCATTCGGAACCTGTCCACGTTGAGCACGACCTCTACCACCAGCCATGAAAACTGACATTAATTCACCCCAGAAAAATGCAAGCTATGATGCGAACTGATGCCGAGACAGAATATGAGAGTATTCTGACGGCTAGTTAAACAATGAAAGTTAAAGATTGAGATTGAGAAAAATCACAAATAGATAAAAACTTTGAGATAAACTCTGAGAGTAGGGTTTTATTATAAAAAAAATTGAATCTCCTTCTAAAGCCCACAAGCCGAGCTTCAATAGCTAACAAAAAATGGAAAAATTTTAATTAACGTCAAACAATAGAATATGAAATAAGATAGCCATGACTAAAATGTAGTGTAAAAATCCAGAATAAAATCGTTACTAAAGATAACCACTAACCACTACCATAAAAGAAAATTAATAAAAAATGAATGACTTAACTAAAAATGACGATTCGGCAGGAAAAAGACTGATTTTGGGGTTAACAAGGGCCCACCAGGCAAAGCATGGTGACCACGATGTGCGCACCGAAGAGCGATTTCCGAATTGGGGTCATATGCACGATCCTAACACATGTAGCCAAAGTTATAATTAAAATACTGATATCGCCATTTCTTCTCACCCAACCAAGGAATAAGTCTTCTCGTCCAACCAGGGAATAAGTCGTTACTCACCCAAATCCTAGGAATACTCATCTCTTCTTGTCGGTTTTGTGCTGGTCTACCTTCTAGAAATAATCCAATGCTTTTAATGTCGCATTTGTTAGCTGAACCTCATCGGATTCAGATTCTGGCACGGATCCCCTGCATCACTTTGTTTAATGAATTTGAAAATTCCGACTACTTGCTTGATGAGAAATTCTTCACAACTCTATATCTTGTGAACCATGGGAGTAATGGAGCATATATCTTGCACCTGTTTCATAGTGTAACATTGAATGCATAATATCCTTGGTATTTATAATTTTTGAACCCTTAGCCTTTTTCTCGTTAAATCATCTCATTTACGTATGTATTAACTGATTATAAATTTAAAATAATATGAAAGTTTGGAAACACTTTACATTCTTATCATTTCTTTTGTGACATTCCAATTTTTTCTTTCATGACTTTTAAGAATTCCAACTCATTACATTGCTAAAGATTCTTTCATAACTCTGCATCTTGTGAGCCGTGATAGTATTGGTGATGGAGCCCTCACACTATTTTCAAATAGTATAACATTGAATGGATATATATATATATATATATATATATATATATATATATATATTTGAAAGGTAATGATTTCATTAGCCAGGTAAAATTACATCATGCATAACTGCCTCCCCCAGGACTGAGTTTAAGACCTCAGGAGGACCTTCATCTAGCCAAACTTTTTCACAAACATCCCTAACAGCTAACTTTGCTACCAAAGTAGTAGATCTCATCGTTACAACTTTTTTAATTTCTCACATAAAATATAATAAATAATTTAATTTTTTCAAATTTTAAAGCAATAATAATGTTAAAAAAATAATATTTTATTCAACTTTCAACTTTTATTTCAATTCATCTCATCTTAACTCAACTAAATATCTAAACATCCCCTAAGCAAGATCTTTTTTATCTTATTAAAAAAAAAATTATTTTTCCTCTTGAGTCTGCAAAGTTACGTGGTATACTAGGGGCGGGCAGCGGGGCCCCGCCCCCGCTGCCCCGACCCGCTTCCGCCCCACACCCGTGTGGCGGGACGGACCACCCCGTCCGCCAGATGCGGGGGGCCACCCGCCCCGCATTTGGCGCTCTGTCCGGGGGCGGGTGCGGGATGGGGGTGACACCCGCCCCGCATAAGTACTGTTCACATATATATAAAAAAAAGAAAAGTACGCATGAAACGACGTCGTTTTGATGCTTGGGTTAATTAGAAATGAAATCCCCCCCTCCCCGATTCCCTCCCTCGCTCACTCTCAGACTCTCACTTCTCTCTGTCTCTGCCTCCCAATGACCCACCAGCTCCGCTCGTCTCTCCCTCTCTCTGAGTTTCCGGCGCCGCACCCAGCTACCAGTGTCTCCTTCAACGTCGCCGTGAGCATCCGGTCCCTCTCTTTGCATCTCCGTCACCGAAGATCCGAAGGTAAGAAACCCTATCCTATTTTATTTTTTTGTGATTTATATTTTTAATGGAGATTGGAGGAAGGATGGGGTTTATCGGAGATGGAGGATGAGATTTTTGTAAATTGTGTGCTGTGGAGCTTAGATTGTGCATGTGTTTTGGTTTGAAATATGAATGAGTCTGTGACATAATGCATGTGAATTGTGTTTGTTTTCTCATTTCTGTAATTATTTCGGATTGGATTGGATTTGATTGTGTCTAAGACTCTAATTAATTCGGATTGGAACCCCTAAATTAATTTAGGGCTCAAATCCGAAAGCCTAAATTAATTTAGGGGTTCCAATATTTGAATCCCCTAAATTAATTTAGGGTATTTCGATACCCTAAATTAATTTAGGGGATTCAAATATTGGAACCCCTAAATTAATTTAGGGCTCAAATCCGAAACCCTAAATTAATTTAGGGGTTCCAATTTTTGAAACCCCTAAATTAATTTAATTTAGGGCTCAAATCCGAAACCCTAAATTAATTTAGGGGTTTCAATCTTTGAAACCCCTAAATTAATTTAGGGTTTCATACAACTTAAATTAATCTAAAATATATATCATACAACTTAGTGGTGAAACGATAACTCATAACCCCACTAGTAATTTGCAAACAAAATATTTTAGATTTTGTAATATATACATATATAAAATTTATAGTAGTGTCAACTACTACTTTCTTACTTAAGTTATAGGTTATAAATTTATTTTAACTAGCAAGGCTCTTTAGATATTGCATAAAAATAAAGGTAATATTTGATTTTAGATGTTATTTTATTTCTTCCCTACCCATATATGATGCATAAAAATAAAATATTAAAAATAAAGGTAATATTTGATTTTAGATGTTATTTTATGAAAGTTTCTGAACAAGGAAATTAAAAGGCTTATTTTTGCTCTACATGATTTAACTAATTTATACTTTAGGTCGGATAAAGAATATTGGGGACTTTCTAGCTTGTTTCCAAAGATATGTTTATAAAAAGAATACATATAGATATTGCCTATATATAATTAAGCATACATCTCAATATCCCAAAAGATATGTTTATAAAAAGAACAAGAAAAAAAAAAGAAAAAAAGAAGAAGATAAAAGTCCAAAATTCAATATTATTTTTTTATTTCTCATTTATTCGTTAATATTTTTTAATTTGTTGGATGTGGACTTTTCTACCTTAAATAAATGAAACATCCATATTTTCTTGCCTCATGTAGTGTATTTGTTAATATACTTTATTAACAACATATAGTGTATTTGTTGTTAATATACTTTATTACATTTATAACCAAAGTACACAATATATATATTTACATATATATATGAATGTCAAGTGATAGTGTGATACTTTTTTTTATTCTACTTTTCTTTTATGTTCATTATATAGTTGTTATGTTTTCTATTATTTCAGATTTCTTGTTTGCTTTAGTTTATGGATATGCCAGCGGATTCGAGTGCGAGCTCTCCTTTTCAGGCCGAAGGCACCCCTACCCCTACCCCTACACCTACACCTACACCTACACCTACCCCTCCTACTCATACCCCTACCCTACGGCACCTTGCCCCGCCCCCAAGCCCAGCAAGAAACCTGCTTCCATAGTTTGGAGTCATTTCACCAAACTAGAGGGTGGTGACTCAAGTAACCCCCAAGCCAAGTGTAACCATTGTGGGAAAATTTATGGATGCCACTATAGGAAACATGGCACCTCACAATTAAAGGTGTACTTAGTAGAGCAATGCAAAAAAAGTCCAATATTAAGATCATTACAAGAGAAAAGCCAATCTAGGCTAGAAGTTGGACTTCAAAAAATGGCGGATGAGATTAGTGGGGGTGCAAGTTTGAGGGGGTATACTAAGTATGATCCCGATGAGTGTAGAAGACATCTAGCTCGTATGGTCATACTGTACGAGCTACCTTTTCAAATTGTTGACGGGAAAGGGTTCCAAGCGTATTCTCACTACTTGAAACCAAGGTTTAATATTCCCTCTCGCCACACGGTGGCAAAGGATGTAAAAAAGCATTTTTACATTGAAAAGGAGAAGTTGAGGGGTCAATTGGCGGATCAATTTGTTTGTCTCACCACTGACACTTGGACATCGATCCAAAATTTTAATTATATGTCTTTGACTGTGCATTTTATTGATTGCCATTGGACAATACAAAAGAAAATTATAAAATTTTGTAAAATCACCGATCATAAGGGTGAGACAGTTGGGAAGGCCTTGGAGGCTTCAATAAAAGAGTGGGGTTTGACCCGAGTTGTTACAGTCACAGTTGATAATGCCTCGTCTAACGATGTTGCATTAGGACATTTGAAAACTTATCTTAGAGAGGCAAATAAGACACTTATGGGTGGTGAGTGTCTGCATGTGAGATGTGTGGCACATATTCTGAATCTGATTGTCAGTAATGGTTTGAGAGATCTTCATGACTCGATTGCTTAGATTAGGACTGCTGTGAGATGGGTGAGATCTTCTCCTTCAAGGTTGGAGAAATTCAAGGTTGCTGCGAGATCTGCGGGTCTAACATCTAAGAAGGGCCTTTGTACTGATATGCCTACACGATGGAACTCAACATTTCTAATGTTGGAGGCAGCCCAAGAATATAGGCTGGCATTTGCATTATTGGATGACGAATACATCCAATATGTAAAATATTTTGATGATCACGGGGGATTGGGGAAACCTGTAGTTGATGATTGGGAAATTGTAACTAATTTTGTAGAGTTTTTGAGGCTTTTTTACGATGTCACCACGAGGCTATCTAGAACTTTGTACCCTACATCCAATGTTATATGCCAGCAAATATGTAGGGTAAAAGAAGAATTAGATGACATGGTCGCGGGTGGTCACATTAGGCTGCGGGAGATGACATTGATTATGAGGTCAAAGTACAACAAGTATTGGGGAGATTTAACTAGGGCTAATATTTTGTTATATGTAGCTGTCGTCTTTGACCCGAGGTATAAGTTGGATGACATGATATTTGGATTTGGCCTTGCGTACGGGCAAGTATAGGCGGAGCTTATTGCAGCAAGGGTTCGGGAAACCCTTACTAGATTATTTGATGAGTTTTCCACCCTTCGGGGTGGTAATATTGCGGAACCTACATATACCCCCTCAACCTCAGGCTTACAGTTTCCTGAAGTCGAGGTTGGGAAAAGGCGTAGATTGGAGTGGGGTGAGAGGTATGAGCAGACCCCCTTCCTCCGGACTTCTGTAGAAGCTCAGTCAAAGATAGACAGATACTTAGCAGCAGAGATTCTACCATCTTTACGAGATTTCGATATATTAAGTTGGTGGAAGGTGAATGCCATGAAGTATCCCATCCTTGGAGAGATAGCCCACACACTTTTGGGCATTCCTGTTAGCACAGTAGCCTCAGAGTCGGCCTTTAGCACCGGAAGACGTGTATTAGATTCATTTCAGAGTTCATTAGATCCTGCCACTGTGGAAGCTTTGATTTGAACGCAGAATTGGATCAAGGGAACTCCAATTCATGTTTCGGATGTTCTTGAGTATGAGGAGGCCGACGTCGAGGAGGAGGGTGATGATCAGTCTGGATCTGGTATTTATTCTAAATTCTTATTTTCATTTATTTATTTTCATTTAATTGGTATTCATTAATTTGTTTCAAATTTAATACTTATAGTGATACATGAGACGGCGTCTACGGCTACCTCCGATGCAGTATGACTTTGTATTGGACTTACCATTGCCATGGTTTGCATAATTTATCCCCTAATTGTTTTTTGCATTTAAAACTTTGTTTCATTTTTATAACTTTTTAATTCTAATTTGTTTTATTTTTAACTTATTAATATTTCAGGTTTTTTGACTTATTAACTTTTATTTTTAACTTATTGAATTTCAGTCTCATAGCAATCGACATTCGACACAACTCAGTGAACTCACAACGACGGCTCCACCCCAAAATCAATTTTCTTAATTTACAATTAATGTAATGTTGCTACAATAGTTAATTATACAATTTGTAATATTTATTTTTTTAGAAGAGTTTGTAATAGTGTAATAGTTTATTAGTTCACTTAATTTGTATAATTGTAAACTATTTATTTTAGCATGGTGTCTTACTGCCTTAGTGATGAATATTACTTAATTATTTAATAGTTGAAACTTAATATCTACTTACAAAAAAAAATTATTTTTTTTTCTGTTTTTAAATTTATATTTTTTTAATCTAAATAATGGACCCAAAGTGGCCCAAAACGAATTTGGGCCCAAAAACCCTTTTTGGGCCATTTAGGGCCCAGAAAAATGCACTGGGCCGAAGGCACAGTAGCATATGCGGGGGTGCGGACGGGTGGGGGTCCACCCCCGCACCCCGGGCAGCAGACTTGGGCGGGGGCGGGGTCCGGGGAAAAAAATCCCCCCCTGCATATGCGGGGGCGAGGGCCGGGGGAGGGGTGGCCCCGCCCCATAGGGGTGATAAGGGGCGGGTATCACCCCTATGGTATACTCCTAAGCTGCCACCAGTACTTGTGAATCATTCTTATCTTTAACTACCAGTTGTTGGGACACCTTGTTGCGCTTGGAGGCTTTGACCTCGTGTTTTGCTACAGACAACTGGCCCGTGAAACAGTGGGGAAATCGACATGCTACGTCAGCCCCGCCCCCCCCCCCCCCCCCCCCAAAAAAAAAAAAAAGAAGAAGATGAAGATGACATAACACAAAAGCCAAAGAAAACCAAGAGAAAAGGAAAACCGTAGATCTCTATGTAGTTAATGTGGCTTCCAAAACTAGGCAGCCTTAAGCTTTTCCATTATATGGACTCGAATCTTGAGAGTAAAGTACACCATTTGGAGAAAGAGGATGCCGAAGAGAGAGGGAAAAAGGAGCCTGAATCGCAGATCATTTACCCCCAAGCTTGAACTCGTAAAGATGAAGGCTTTCCTCCCTCTCTGTGTAACCGATTGAGCTCTCTCTCTCTCAAGAATTTCTTCTTCGTCTTGTCTAATGTGAAGACTAATCCTTGATTCCCTGGGATGCGCTTGTGTGATTGGCTCATTTTTGTTTTGGTGGGTGGTTTTAGGTTCTTTCCCAGTTATTTTATCTAGGTTTTAGTTGATTTTAGATTTGGGAGTTTGATTCGGAGTTCTATTTCTTCATGGCTCTGTATTGATTTATAATTAATTTTCAATTGTGGAGCTTGGTTGGGTTTTCTTCTAGTTTGTAGACGACATGGGTTTTGGTCTATTTTAATTTTCGATTTCGATTTCGAGTTTTTTCATCTTTCATTTTAATGGATTTTTATCAATTTGGCTTCTCCCCATGTTGATTCTAATCTTTGGTTATTGTTCTAAGCCATTAAAATCCCACTAGTCTGAACCAGATGCTAGGAAGGCCATAACCTCTACTGCTTACAAGCTGGTGAGGAAAAAAACGAGGGCCTCATTAATGAAACAATATGTAAAAAATGATACCAGAAGAGCATGAAGCAGATCTCTACTAGCAGGAGAAGTGCACCCACGGAGAATGCTAGTAGTGCACCCATGAAGAAGCATCTGCTCATTAACAAGCTAATAAATTTAAAACAAGGAAAAGGAAAAGAACAAACCACGAAGGGAAAAACAGAAGAATATGAAGAGCGTAACACCCCGTATTTTAGTGTATTTTTACTGAAGGATTATTTTTATTTATTCACAAAATTTATTTTCTTGTTTTAAATTGTTGGATTTTTAGTTGGGTTATTTTTATGCTTTTTAGTTTGCGAATATTATTTTTCAAGTGCTTTCTTTAAATTAATTATTGTTATGTGTTTAAATTTCTTCTCGAATTAAATCGTTTCCGTTGGATTATTTTTGTGACCCAAGATGTGAGGATTAGACCTCATTTCTTTTCCTACATTTTTCTTTTTCCTCTTTCTTTTCTTCCTTTTTCTTTTCTTTCTTTTCTGGTTCTTCTTCCCGCACGTGACCCAGCCTCTCTCTCTCTCTCTCTCTCTCTCTCTCTCTCTCTCGCCGTCCGATCCTTCTCCTCCCTAGCCCGCCGCCGTGCGCCGGCGGTGGTAGACACCGCCCGGCTCCCCAGCTTCCCCAGCCGCCGGCGACGCCACCCCTCCATTTCCAGCTCCATTCGCGCCGCAGTTATCCACCACGAGCCTCTCCAAGCCGCGGCACTCTTTCCGCCGCTGCGCCGCCGTCGCACCACCATTGGCCACCATCTTCTCACCACTTCATCCTCAACCTTTTAGCAACCCATTGGACCCAACCCCGGCTCCGATCCGTCACCGGTGAAGCACAACCAACCCCATTTCCAATTTAGGTGTTTTTGGTCTTCTACTGCCGCCCACGCCGCCACCCACGGCCAACCTTCACCACTACTAGCTTCACCGACCTCCCTCGGCCCTACCCTATCAATTTTGGGTCTTCGTTTGTCTCCGTTGAAAAGTGGGTGTTTGAGACCCATGGCCACAGTGCATTTTGCACTGTTACATTGCTCAAACGTCACTTCTTGCAGCTTCGTGATCCTTCGGAAATTGTTATATAGCGCTGTAAGTATTTATCCAAAGAAATTTCGTGATTTAAATGTATTTTTGCACTAACTCATTTCATTGTATTTGGTTGAACATGTCAAACTAAGTCCGAGGAGTTCGGGGGTCAGATGGATTGGTGATTGGAGTTGTTTGGTTGGATTTGATTGGATTGGTAATTGTTGGTTTAGATATTGTGTTCATGTACATTGCATTTGGCATGCATGATCATGTTTGTAAAGGAAAACTGGGTTTTCCTGTATTGCATTCATGTTCATGTGTTTAATGAAATCTGGGTTTTCATGTGTGAGAATATTTTTGGGTGCGTGTGTATCACGACCCCAAGCCGAGATGGGGCATTATCTCGATGGAGCTCCTCTGGTTATTCGGGAGCGGAATATATTGAGTAACATCCCCTGGATTGTCGCTGGGCAACAATGGGGTCGGACGAGATGGTCTTGTGCCGACTCCGTGGTCCTTCTGCTGGCAGGGGCTAGAGGATGTCTGGCCACGTACGCTCTGGGCTTGGAATTGGGCATCGCTCGTTGCGTAGTGTGGATGCTTGGTCATGTACGCGCCGGGTGCGTAACTGTGCATCGCTACGAATCCAGGACGTGCGGAAGGTCCCTAGGGGAGGCCATGGTGCATATGGTAATAATGGGTTAATGAACTATTTTCTGGGAAAATAGTGTGTGTTGGATTTTGTGAAAATCATTTTCTTGAAAAATGTTTTACAGATATTTTTGGCCAAATGGGATTTTGGCATGTGTTGGAAAATAATTATTTTCGGGAAAAATGATGTTTTGAGGAAAAATGCATATTTCATCATATGCATGCATGTTGGTTGCATTAATGCATTTTCATTACGTGGTTATTTGGGTTATACTTACCTGCGGTACCATTTTGTGGTAACGCAGATTTTGATGCAGATGAGGAGGATGAGGGAGAGCCTGAGGAGATGGCTCCGCCCGAGGAGTGATCTGGGATCACTTGTTAGTTATTTTATTTTAAAGTATTGTATTTTATTTTTGGATGACTGTATAACTGCTTTTTAAACCTCTACTGATATTTAGATTGTATTTAAATTCTGGTACTTAGTTGACTAATCCGCTGCGTTATTTTTGTATACTGTTGCATGTACACACACTTGGCACTTTCGTTGGGATGATCATCCGAACATCTCGATTCCTGTGTCTCATTGCATGGGGGTCGGGGCCACCAGAAAGAGAAAAATAGAAGAATAAGAGGAAGGGAAAAGCTGGTTAAAGTCTATTTGCAATCGGCCACGTGGGACGCGATGCCCCCGCGGTTCCCCTGACCGATTGCAAATAGACTTTTTCTTCCCAATCATAGTGCCCACATTATGATCCTTCCTTTTCACTTAATTGGTGATATGCTTGTTCGTGGTTACTTAATCATAAATAACTAGAGGTCAGTCGTGACGTGGTTGGTTCAATCTCCCTTCTTCCCTTTCTCTTTTATACCCTTGAATACTAGTCACTAGGCCTTCAATCTCCTCCAACTCTTTGGTGGACTTAACTCTTGCATTCATTTTACTTCCAATAAGATTTTTCGCTTTGGGCTTCGCTACCCAGTTACCTACGCTACACGCCAAATATATATATTTTTTTTCTACTAAACTAATTTCTACTCATCATTCTTATACCACATACTTACTAAAGAAAAAAAATACGAAAAATAAAAATAGGTATAATATGATATAGGGATGACGAGTAAAATTTTTCGTTAAATTTATCCTTTACTTGAGAACTTAATTTTGAGGAACAAATAGAAATACCAAGTGAATGTTGTAAAATATATTTATTGTGAACAATAAAATTAACTAACTCCTATATTTAGAATAGGAATAAATAACAAATAATGAATAACATTTAAAAAAAAATGCCCGCCCCGCCCCGCCTTGGTGGGTGGCTAGCACCAAAGGGTTAGCAGGTAGCCCAGCTCACTCCACGTGGCTGACCCATACACTAACATGTGATTTGTCATTTTTATCATTCAATTTAAATATACATGTTTACATATCAATATGTATGTATTTAAATAGAAAGATAAAAATGACAAATCACATATTGGTATGTGATGTAGAGGATGATGAGTAGAATCTTTCTTTACATTATTATTATCAAATAATAGTCATTTAGAATATTATGAAAAGTGACTATTCCCATGGAACTATTCTTTATAAAAATAAACAACCAAATAAAAGAATATTTATTCTTATAGAATTGCCATTCTCCAAAAAAGTGAAAGAATAACTATTACATGGATATATGTGTAAAATTTTTAAAAATTATTTTCATGTTTTTTTTAAAATTGCATTGGCCGACTAACCACCATTTTTAGTGGCTGTCTGGAAGTGTGGCCAGCTATCCACCCTGCGATGGTCTTGATGATCCTCCTACTACCATGGAGGTAGTCGCGCCACCCTAAAAATTATCTTTGGGGTGGCTTGAGTCATGCCTGTGGCAACAACGAGGGTGGCTAGACCACCCTTGGAACAACTTTCTTGGGGTGGGTCAGCCACCCCCTAGGCTTTTATAGGTGGTTGACGGCTGACCACTATATATATATATTTTTTAAATTATTTAAATTTAAAAATAAGATTAAATACTATCGTGTATTAAGACTTTTATTGTTCGCATTAAAAAGAAACCTGGTTAATTAATGTTTATTGATTTTTTTTTTAACAACCGGTGGATTAGCTTGAACAGAGAGATATTAGCCGATGCCAATTAGTCAGATGTTTTCTTTTTTCTTTTCTTTTCTTTTTGAAGGAAATAGACTTATTTCATTAATGATCCGAAGTTACAACTGTGACTTATAAGTACATGGAAAATCCAGATTATAAGCCAACTACGCATCAGCTCTGGAGCTCCTCCATACACAAAATTTTTTTGTGGCAGACATTGTCTTAACTTCAGAACAAACTCTCTCCTAATAGAAAAATGAGTTCTGTAAAAACAGAACTTAAAAGCCCCCTCTATCCTCTCAGGGAGGAAGAGTATAGGACCCTGCTATGAACACTAAATCCAATAGCTTATTTATAATCTATTAATAACTACAATCACAACAAACAAAAAAAACTAGAAATTAAACACACTAACAACAACAAAACCACAAGCACCGGTGTAACCCCGGACGTATCACCCACCGCAAGCATCGGCATCTCGAGCCCTGACTGCACGAGCGCCCAGCTCACGCACGGACAAAACAACCTCTAATACGCAGGCAGCACCTACGCACGAGCACTGGTCGTACGACCACCGGCAGTAGCATCGCCCGCCACTCTCGAACAACTCTTACCTCAGATTATGTCCAATAAAAAACTCAACACCTCACTCAGGTCAACAATAAAACAACGAAACAAAAGAAAACAAAACACTAAAACGGAACAACAAGAAATAGAAAAAAAAAATGAATGAATAGTGCACAATGCAACGGCAGTGGTGCTTGTAGGACACTAGTCACTCTGGGAGAAAAACCGTCGGTCAATCTTGGAAATCCCGGAGATAGGGATTCCAGAGTAGCCGAGCGTAGCGTCGACAGAGGGCTCCTCGGTGGTGCATGATAGCCACTTGTTGATGAGATCCGGAACTTCCTCCCGCGCGTGGGGCTACGCTCCACTCCGATGGATGCCGGATTCGGTGGTCTTGAAGATCGGCAACTGAGCATCATCTCGGTGTGGCGTGTGTTCAAAGGTGACGGCTGGAAACACTCGAACAGCGATCCTCCCTTATTTGGCCCCAAAAAACACAACCAAAAACTAAAAAATCTATACAAAAATTAACAAGAACAGAAGAGATGGGAGGGGGAAGGAAAAAGAGAGGGGGAGGAGCCGAAGCTCCCACCCCTTTCGTTAAATCTGGAATATGTGTGAAGTTAGAGAGAAGGGAGAGGTTTTTTCTAGAGAGAGGGAGCGGTGGGTTTCCAGGGTTTTTAGTCAGATGTTTTCTACCATGGATGCAAATTTATTAAAGTTCTGTATATTTAATACATATATATATACATATATATATATAAATGATACTTTATCTCTTCAAAATCACCGCTTGAATATTTTATTTTTTTTATTTAATAATTAAAGAAATAATTATTAATAAAATTGTAATTTTTTTTAAATAGTTAAAGATATTAAAAAAATATTTAAAAAAGAAATCTCAAATAGATCACTAAAGGCAGATCCAAGGGTGGCGGCCCATAGAATTGTCTATTGTATATATATATATATATCCCTTATATCTTAAAAGCTACTATAATGTGAACAGTAATAAACAGTAATTATTGTTCACGTTAAAGTGTAAAAGCAGCTGCAGTATGGGTAATGACCTGACGTAGCTAATTTGAATTGTTTTAAGAGACTTGCGTTGTTGGGCTGGATCAATAATCCGAGACTACCAAAGAAAGCCCACAAAGTTGGTTATCCACGGGCCACATTTAGTTACATAATTAAAATATAAATTCAACTTTAATTTATAAAATATTAATATTTTATCATTAAATAAAAAATAGAGTTTTGTTAAATATTTTTAAGAGAATAAAATCATATAAATAATTAGAGTTTTTAATATAATTTAAATCTCATAATATTCTTAATTAACTAAAATCATTTAGATAAAATGATTTTTTTAGTGCTCCCTGAGTTATTGAGTAATATGGTTAAATTCTACAATTCATATATTTTGTTAAAAAAAACTATTGTTATAATATCCAAAAATTTTTAATTTTCATATTACTCATATTACTGTAACATTTTGTTATCATTATGATGCTTGTTAAAATTTATTTTTCTACTCCTGTACATTAAATTATTGACTAATTAATTTTATTTAAAAAAAATATATTATTTTTACATTTTGTGAATATTAATCACTAAGAAAACGTACATTGCATATCACTGACTTCATATATATATATATATATATATATATATATATATATATGGAAAACGATGGCAAAAGGATGATGTGTAACTTAAATCCCACAATACCATTATATATTGTATGTGGGGCTCACTCACTTGAAAGGATAGAATCGGACGTAGTCGAGCATGGATGACAGACACGTGCTAATAGATATGCTTCCCCAAGTTCCCATTTCTTCGGAGTTATTGAATACCTCGTGATATGTCAACTTCGGCTTACTTTGCTCTCTTCCTCCTCTCAGTCAACCTATTTCATCTTATTATTATAATTCTTATAAATTTTTACATAAAATAAAATAAATAATTTAATTTTTTTAAATTTTAAAATAATATTAATATTAATATCATCTCTAAATCTAAACAGGATGTTAATATATAAATACAATTAGTTGTATCAATCTGGCTGATGATAAGATGCAAACATGACCCCTTTTTTTATCCTTCATTTTTGGCTGTGTAATCATAAAGCTACAGTACCATCCTCTTCTTTTTTTTTTTTTTTTTTGGTGCTTTTCATTTTCCATGGTTTTGGCGTTTTCAAGAATACGATTCCAGCCCTTTTCATAGACCCCATGCAAGTTCAGCCTTCTGCTATTATATCCCTCCCATATTGACTTTTCAGTTCATTTATTATATCGCCTTTGGACGAGGATAAGACGCAATTAAGTACAAAACAATGAGGCACGTTATGTTAACAAAACTGATGAAAGAAATGGTCACATGGTGTCGACATTTCTGGAAAAAGAGGATAACAAAAGTTAAAACTGAAAAGAAAATGAAGCTTTTGCTTGGAACCAACCCTGAAAAAGATCCAGAGGACCACGCACTCCACACCCACCCCCATTATGATCCATGCTCTTAGTCCAGACCTCCGTTTCATGCGTTCTTTCTTTCTTTCGTGACTTCATCACATATCTGTTTATCACATATCCGTTTCATTCTCTTAGTTCATCTTGACAATTCCTTCCAACTCATTGTTTGCCATGAATTGATCACATATCTATTTAGAGATTGTGATCCGTAAGCATATTCTCTACGCAATTCATCAAGTTCATGCATGTTAAATGGATAAGTGCATTGAATGATTCAAACATCTCATATTTTATGCTAAATATATACGATTCACATATTTTATACCAAATAGATACGTTGAAAGGGAGAGAGATTCTATTGCAAGAGGGTGATGGGGATATATATGGCCTCACACCCGTTTCAAATAGTATAACATCGAGGGTAGGTTTGGATAGTGAGTTAAGATAAGATAAGTTGAGATGAAAGTAGAAAATTATTTTTTTAATATTATTATTGTTTTTAGATCTGAAAAAATTGAATTGTTTATTGTATTTTACGTAGAAATTTGTGAAAGTCGTAATGATGAGATGAAATGATAAAATATTAAGAAAACGAAATGTTTCTAAACTTTTAAGCATTTTAAGGTCTCGTTTGTTTACACAGATGAGATGAAAGTTGAATAAAATGTTGTTAGAATATAATTTTTTAATATTATTATTATTTTGGGATTTGAAAAAGTTGAATTGTTTATTGTATTTTGTGTGGGAGTTTGAGAAAAGTTATCATGATTAGATGAGATGAGATGAAATATTTTTTGTATCCAAACCCTAAATAATATTGAGTTTTGGTTTCATTGGGTCACATCATTTATTTGTGTTAAACCATAATTATAAATTTAGGCCTAGTTTGTTTTCACAAAATATTTCATCTCATCTCATCTATTCGTGATAACTTTTCCAAATTCTCACACAAAATACAATAAACAATTCAAAATAATTTAAAAGTTTATAAAGATTTCACCTTCTTGATATTACAACATTTCATTTTCTTTCTATGTCAACTTGAAAATTTCAACTCATTGCTTGGTGAGAAATTCTTCACAACTCCATATCATCTTAATCATAAGAGAGTGATGGAGCATATACCTTGCGTCTATTTCATATAGTATAACATTGAATGCATAGTATCCATGGTATTTATAATTTTTGAAGCCAGAGTTTTTTTCTTGTTGAATCATGTCACCCACATACTATAAATTTAAAATAATTTGAAAGTTCAACAACACTTCACCTTCTTATAGCATTTAATTTGTGACATCCCATTTTTTTTCTCCAATGACTTTGACAATCCAAACTCATTACATGGCCAAAGACACTTCACCACTGTGCATCATATGAACGGCCATGACAGTACTTCACCACTGCGCATCATATGAACCATTAGATAGTGACGAAGTATATAAATATATCATGCACCAATTTCACATAGTATAACATCCAATTCATAGTATTCATAATAACTTATTGCTTGGCAGGAAATATTTCACAACTCCATATATTATGAACCATGAGAGAGTGATGGAGCATATACCTTTCATATGGTGTAATATTGAATGCATAATATCCATAGTATTTATAATTTTCGAACCCAGGATTTTTTTCTCATTGAATCATGTCATCCACATATATATGTATTAACCGACTATAAGTTTAAAATAATATGAAAGTACGGAAACGCTTCACATTCTTAGCATTTCATCTATATGACATTCCATTTTTTATTTAATGACTTTGAAAATCCCAACTCATTACAAGGCTGAGGATTCTTCACAACTCCACATCTTGTGAACCATGAAAGAGTGATGAAGAATTATATATCTCGCACATATTTCATATAAGAGAAATTCTATTTGCAGTCTCCAAGTGGAGACTGTATGTGTAGGCATTTTATTAAATGAGGCAAAACATCATTTTAGTTGGGATATTTTTGTAATTTTAAAAGATTTTAAATATAAAACTGCCTAACCTTGCATTGCAGTCTCCAAAGATAATATTTCATTTTTTTAAGACTTGAAAATTCAACTCATTGCTAGATGATAATTTCTTCACTTCTCCATATCTTATGAACCATGAGAGTGATGGAGCATATAACTAGGACTGTTCATCCGGGTCGGATTTTTTCCAGGCCCAGTCCGGAACCCGTATTATAAAAACCGGATATATTCGGTCCGAATTTGGGTATGAAATCCGGGTTCTATATTCATAACCCAGTATAACCAGATTTGTATAAAAGGCAAAAAAAAAAAAAAATTCACATTCCTTCAGCCCTTGACCCCGAAACCCCCCCCTTCTCTGTCTCTCTCTCAACCCAAGCTACGAAACCCTAGTTGTCGTCGTGATGATCTCGATGGTTACTTGATGGACTGGAGTAGCTGATTCGAGTACAAATGGCTTGCGGAACCTCAGCTTTGAGAATCATCTCTTCCTCGGCCAAACTAGCCAACCCAAGGTCACAGTACACCTCTTCGCCCACCAACACACTCATACCCATTAAGCTCTCAAACCCATCTCTCACCGACATCCATCCAAGCCTACTAGACCTGATAAAATGGTACCGCTATCATCCATAGAGATGGTTTTATTTTTGTTTGTCAGAGAGAGCACGAGCAAAATGGTACCGCTAAATACAATATCGTAAGGAAGGTGAAGGAGCATGATAAGAAGAGGGCCAAGGAAGCTAAGAAGCTCTCCCTTAAGCACAACAGAAGCTCAAGGCCCTCGAAGCCCGTTGTGCCCTCGCCCTCGCCCCCGCCCTCGCCCTCGAAGAGTTGCAGTAAAGAAAGCCGCACGCAAAGAAAGTGTACTCCCCCCATTTCCTGCCCTCATATTATTGCGTGTTATTTTGCTTGCTCTATGACTGAATCGGTTAGTTTTTATCCTTGTGCTATTGCACATGTGTATCTTTTTATTTTTATTTCTCGGTGTGGATTGGGCGTTTCTGGAGAAAATTATACCTACACACGAGAGATATTGGTGTCATTCAATGTTTGTTTAGATGAATTTTGTGTGCTTGCTTCTCATTCTCTGTGCCCAGATTGCATATGTGTCTTACATAATAGTTTTGAAAAGACAAGCATAGAAAGGAAAGAGAGGGAGGTTAGTCTGATGTTTAGTTAAAGTGCATACATTTCCTGAGGCTAATGTGTGCACTGTTCTGGACCCTCTCATCTTACTTGATTATAAGTTGCTTTTAAGTTTAAAGTCTGGATTTTTGGAGATGGCGTAGATCATATTAACAAGGTAGTGAAGAGAGTATTTAGTTTTGGAGCTTTTAGAACTGTGCCTCTCTACTTGGTTTTGTGATTTGGAGGGAAAAGAATTATAGAAGTTTTGAGAACAATGGAAGAAAAACTTATTTCTTCAATACTTTGTTTCTTTCGACAGCTATTATAGAATTTGTTTTTTTTATATAAGTAAAAGTAAAGTTTTATTGATATAAAAGGCACCGCCTAAGTACACCACTGTTATAGACTTTTTTTTTTTATTACATGTTCAAGTAAAATAAAAAGAGAGGTTCAAGTTTTATTACATGTTCTATGTTGCCACATTTTGTTTACGATACTTATGAGTTATGTGTATATTCAAGGGTTCAACGATTTTTGTCCAAGAACTCTTTTTTTTTTTTCATTTTTTTTCTTTATCATTTATGTTTTGGTTATGTTTAATTTTTTACTTATCTGTAGGCTGCTGATTCGAGTCCATGCCTGCATTTTCTAAAAAATATCGTTTTTATTGTAAAACTCTCCTTTTTGTTTTGTTCCTAATGCAGTTACCCTGCTACTTTTGCCTTCTGCTTTTTCAAATCTATTCCAGCTTGTACACAAAATTCTTGAAACTTGCATGTGCCATTTTCTATCCTTCAAGAAGGAAAATCATAATTAACCCAATTGAAGCTTTTAAAACAGTGTCAGATCTCATGGCCATAAAACCACCAATTTTTATACTCATTTTCTGTACTCTCTTTTAATATTCTATTTGAATATGATATGCAAAACTAGTTAATGAGTTTTTTGATTTCTTGGCTGCAGGAATTGACAATGGACTATTATTTGGTGAGAGATTAAATCACTGATAGGAAGACTGTGCTGCTGATTTTGTAACTCATTTCTTGTAATTTGTATTTGGTAATGTAATTTATAAATACCAATAGTGTAATATGTAGTGGATTGCATTGTGCTGCCTGCATAGATGAATATTAGATTTTTTTTTTGTTTTACATGCATTTAGTATTTTTAGAATGTTTCATGAACTTGACTTAGAAAAAAAATTTAATAAAATAAAGGCTTTTACTTATATAAAATAAATAAAAATAAAATAAAATCTGGGTACAACCCAGAACCCGGATTTCCACCCAGGTTCTGGCCCGGGTCTGACCCAGACCAACCCAATCCGGGTTCCAGCCTGTGTTTGAAACCCGGGTTGGAACCTGGGGCCCTACATATAACATGCAACTATCTCATATAGTATAGCATTGAATGCATAAGTTTGACAACACTTCACCTTCTTAGCATTTCACCTGTGACATTCCATTTTTTTTCTCCAATGACTTTGAACATCCAAACTCATTACCTAACCACAACAAAAGCTAGAGATTGATATTGAGAAAAATGCAAACAGATAGAAAAAATGGAAAAATTTTAATTAAGGTCAAACAATAGAATACGAAATAAGATAACTATGACTAAAATGTACGTAAGAATCTAGAATAAAATCGTTATTAAAGAGTAACCACTACCATAAAAGAAAATTAACCAAAAATGAAAGAGTTAAACTAAAAATGACGATTCGGAAGGAAAAAGGCTGATTTTGGGGGTCGACAAGGGGCCTACCAATCAAAGCATGGCGACAATGATGTGTGCGTTGAAGAGAGCTTTCCGGATTGGGGTCATATGCACGATTCTAATACATGTAGCCAAAGTTATAATTAAAATACTGTTGTCGCCATTTCTTCTCACCCAACCAAGGAATAATCTTCTCGTCCAACCAAGGAATAGGTCGTTACTCGCCCAAATCCTAGGAATATTCATCTCTTCCTGCCGGCTTTGCGCTAGTCTACCTTCTCGAAATAATCCAGTGCTTTTAATGTCGCATCTGTCAATTGAACCTCATCGGACTTAGATTCGGGCTCAGATCCCCTACATCACTTTGTTTGATGAATTTGAAAACTCCAACTAATTGCTTGATGATAAATTCTTCATAACTCTATAGCTTGTCAACTATGGGAGTAGTGAAGCCTTTATCTTGCATCTGTTTCATAGTGTAACATTGAATGCATAATATCCTTGGTATTTATAATTTTTGAACCCTTAGCCTTTTTCTTGTTAAATCATCTCATTTACATATGTATTAACTAACTATAAATCTAAAGTAATATGAAAGTTTGGAAACACCTTACATTCTTATCATTTCTTTGGGGACATTCCATTTTTTTTTCATGACCTTTAAGAATTCCAACTCATTACATTGCCAAAGATTCTTTCATAACTCTGCATCTTGTGAGCCGTGATAGTATTAGCAATGAAGCCCTCACACTATTTTCAAATAGTATAACATTGAATGGATATATATATATATATATAATGATTTCATTAACCAGGTAAAATTACATCATGCATAACTGCCTCCCCCAGGACTGAGTTTAAGACCTCAAAAGGGCCTTCATCTAGCCAAACTTTTTCACAAAGGTCCCTAATAGCTAACTTTGTTGCCGTGTGAGCAACTTTGTTTACTGACCTGTGTACAAAATTAAGGCTCCATGCTTGGTTGCTTTTCATCAACTGCTGCAAATCCTCTGTCATTTGTCTAAGCCACGAGTTATCTTCATTTTTGGAGTTCACTGCATCCACAACCACCTTGGCATCCTCTTCAAAACCAACTTGGTTTAAACCAAGCTCAGTGCAAAGGTCCATAGCTCTATGAAGAGCAGCACTTTCAGCTTGGGCAGCTGAAGAGATGTGGTCCTTAGAGGCTGTCACCACAGCTAGCAATCTGCCTTCTGAATCTCTGATGATTACTCCCATACCTATCCTGTCATTAGCTTTTTCAAAAGCTGCATCGAAATTCACTTTGACATATGCCATGCAGGTGGTTTCCATCTTTGGGTTGATCCTCTCTCGTGAGTCCCTTATATGCTCTTTAAATAGTTCTATTTGGTCTCTTTGAAAAAGGATAAATTTACTTGAGCCTTTTTTAAATGAAGGCATTTCTTACCCACAGCTGGTAACACATGACTGATGCAAACTCTAAACTCTCTTTGCTCAGCTTATTCCTCATCTCAACCCACAACAGTTGGAAATCAGAGTGGTATCTCTTCCATTTGCAGAAAGTGCTAGTCTCTCCTCCCCATACATCTGTTGTAGCAGGGTAGTCCCACATAACATGTACTACTATTTCCGCTTCTCGTGTACATAGTGGACAAAGGTTGTTCTCAATAATGTTCTTCCTATAAAGATTGTCTTTTGTAGGAAGAATATTATTAAGACACTTCCAGATAAACATTTTAACCTTACCAGGTACTTTTAGATTCCATACATCTCTCCACATCACTTGATTCTCCCCCCTTGTCGAGGCTTCTCTTGCTTTTCTATTCAAAATCATAGTTTCCAAAAAGTAAGCACTCTTAATAGTGAAGATTCATTTTTCTGACCCCATCCAAATTAGCTTATCTCTGGAACCTCGATTGCTAATTGGAATGGAACATATAACTTGAGCTTCACCTTCAATGAAAATTGCTGCCACCAATTCTTTCTTCCAAGGACTGCTGCCCTCTTCTATCAATTCATCTACTCAAGCCTCAGGGTCCAGTATATTGATGGGAGACTGAATCTAATATGTCACAGGGCTAGGTAGCCATTTATCCTTCCATATCTTTATGCTATTTCCATTACCAACCCTCCACACAACCCCTTCCTTAATTAGCTCCAAGCTGGACCATAGACTTCTCCACATAAAAGAGGAAGCACCTATCAATTTAGCCTCCATTAGATCACACTTCTAGAAGTATTTTTGCTTAAAAATTAGAGAGACCAATGAGTTAGGTTCTTGAATCATTCTCCATGTTTGCTTGGCTAGGAGAGCTTTGTTGAAACTGCTGAGGTCTCTAAACCCGAGACCCCCTTGATTTTTAACCTCTCCCAAAGACCTCCATGATTTCCAATGGATGCATTTCTCCTCACCTTTATTACACCACCAGAATCTAGCTAAGAGAGCTTCTATTTCTTTGAGAAGTAGCCCAGGCAGTTTGAATGCACTCATGGTGTAGGCTGGGATAGCCTGTAGCACACTCTTTATAAGGATCTGTTTCCCTACTGAGGACAAGAGTTTAGTTTTCCAGTTGTTGATCCTTTTCCATATCTTTTCCTTCAAAACTCTGAAAGTGTTATACTTGGATCTCCCTACCACAGTTGGGAGACCAAGGTATCTGTTATAGTCATTGCATCTTAATCCATTCACTTGTTGCAAGATAAATTCCTTAGCTTCCACCCTAGTATTCGAGTTGAAAAAGACACTAGTTTTTTCTTTGTTTAGAGTTTGGCCTAATGCTTTCTTGTATAGAAGTAGTAAGTCACGGATAAGGTACCATTCAACCAGCCTTGCTCTACAAAAGATTACACAGTCGTCAGCAAAAAGGAGGTGGTTCATCCTCAGACCACCCTTGTCACTGCCACCCCCTTGATGAGACGCTTAGATTCTGCATTGTTCAATAGAAAGTTAAGGTCTTTCACACAAATTAAGAACAAATAAGGTGACAAAGGGGTCACCTTGACGTAAGCCTCTAGATAGTAAAATAATTTACCAGGTTCTCCATTAGTCATGATAGCATAAGAGACTGTCTTTACACACTCCATCACAAGATCAGTCCATTTCTTTCCAAACCCAAGCTTAAGCATCATTTCTTCTAGAAAGACCCACTCCAGTCTGTCGTATGCTTTTGACATATCTAGCTTGAAAGCCATAGAGCCTTCCCTGCCTTTCTGTTTAGAATTCATGGTATGGAGTAATTCATAAGCCACCATTATGTTATCTGTAATCAGTCTATTGGGGATGAAGGCACTTTGGTTCCAAGATATCACCTTATCCAACATACATTTCTTTCTATTTGCCAAGACTTTGGAAATCAGTTTGTAAACAATATTACAGAGGGAGATAGGCCTATATTCATGCATTGAGTTGAGGGAGTTGACCCTGGGGATTAGCACTAGATGGGTGTGGTTTAAGTCCTTTGGCATCTTCCCTATTTTGAGAAATTCTAAAACTGCCTGAGTCATTTCGATCCCCACTAGTTTCCAGTGTTCTTGGTAAAAGCCTGCACTGAATCCATCAGGCACAGGAGACTTAATGGGTGACATTTGCATTAGGGCCTTTTCCACCTCTTTCTCTGTAAAGTCATTCTCCAATTGTTGTTGCATTTCAGTTGACAGCCTTGTATTGATCCCCTTAAGGCCTGATCCACACAATCTGAGTCTGGCTATGCAGACTGGAAAATTGAAGAGAAGTATCTGTTAAAGCCATCTGCTATCTTAGGTTTCCCAATTAAAACTGCCCCATTCATATCAGAGACTCTATTGATCGAGTTTTTTTCCTCCTCTGGTTCACACATGCATGATAAAACTTTGTGTTTCTATCTCTGCTTTACAACCAATGTCTCCACCATGTGTTTTCTTGGTCTAAAAGGAAGTCTAAAGCTTGTTGTAGCCTTTTCTATTGAGTCATATTGCTAGGTCCTTCTTCATTCTACAGCTAGCTTAACAATTTGGTCTTGTCTCGAATGGCTTTGGTTCTGTCCCTTACTATGTTTTTACTCCATTGTTTCAGTCCCTTCTTGGTTACTTCCAACTTACACGGCACACTATCCATATGACTGACCCCCCCCACTTCTATCCTTCCAAACTTCAAAAACAACATCACTGCATCCCACCTCCTTATTCCAGCCTGCTTCATACTTAAAGAAGTTATGAGTCCTTCGAATTGAAGGCCTTCTACTACTACACCGCAGTAGTATTGGGTTGTGATCAGAGCACACTACAAGGAGAGTTTCTACTGAGAACTTAGGGTATTTAACTCCCCAAACATTGTTGGCAATGGCTTGGTCAAGTCTTTCTTTGGTAAAAGACTCATCTTTGTGAAGATTGCACCAGGTATACTTATTTCCCCTCCACCCTAAATCAAAGAGATTTCCTTCCTCCATCGACCTCCTAAACATACTCATTAGTCTTTCACTTCAAGGAATCCCCCCATACCGGCGGGGCTGACTTGCAGCCACCACCAATTCCACAAGGCTAGTGTTGTCCACCAGCTTAACATCAACTCGAGTTTTCCTACTTTTTTTTAAAGGAACTGAGCTAACCTTTTTATCATCTGCTTACCATTTTTTCCTAGGGGAAAGGTGAGATGCAAGTACAACTGGAGAAATTCCTTGAACTCGAGCACACCTCTTCCATTTTCGACCCTCCCCTTGCCTTCGAGTACTCAGAACCGAACACTACTGCTCCTGTATTTCCTTTACTGGGTTACTAGCTGTTGGAGTAATAGAGGCCAGTGTTTTAAGGCCCTTTTTATCCAACACCAACCCTACGTTAGGTTGAGGCCCACTCCCTTGCCCAATCCCATCGCGTATTTGAGTCTCAAGAACAATTTCCCACCCATCATCCTCCCCTCCATCAGGTTTTGTCGTCGAAAGTATCCCCTTTTCACAAATCCTGCGAGAATTTCTCCCCCGATTATGAGGAATGACCTATTCCCAATACTACGTCCCCTCCCTCTGATTCCGCTGACAACAGCTCTTTGTTCCCTACACCTATAGTGCTTCCCCTTTGTATAACTCTAGGGTTCTAGAGCTGAGGAAAAAAGCTGCCAAGTTGACCTTGCTCCCCTCCCGTCTCCAGTAACCCTTCAGCTAGGCTGCTTGCAATGGTTTCCACATCCATCCTGCCCTTGTCCTTCCCGTCTTCCTTTCCCCCTTCTCCTCTATCATTGCTGGAAGATGATGGCCGCCATCTCATTATTCTTTCAGCACGTAACCACGGCCCGAACTGTGGGCTTGACCTTGCATTTCCTCCTTTATCCTCATGAACTAACTTACACCCCTCGTCACCATGAATTATCCAACCGCATTGGAAACAAATCTTAGGTAAATTCTCATATCAGAATTGAACCCAGTATTTAGAGCCATGATAGCTTATAAAACGACCTCTTGTGATGGCTTTATAAAGAAGGACTTCCACCCTTACCCATAAACATCTCCCCCATCCAATGCCATCCTCCTCAACATCAACTTCTAGAACTCGTCCCACAAAACCTCCAATTTGAGTCCCCCATTCCTTTGTCATGAAGCCTAGAGGTAAGTCATGTATTTGCAATCAGAACACTTCCTTATCGAAATTGAGTTTTCCTGGCCGCATAACACCGTCGTATGGCCATAACTGGAACAAAGTATTATCAAACGTCCATGATTTGCCCTCCAGAATTTTGTGCATATCCGCATGGGTCTCAAACGTAATAGTGAAGACATTTTTATTAACTTCTTGAAAGGTAGCCCTTTTACCAATACTCCATATTTTTGCCATTGTGTTGCTAATGAGATCCTTTCCCACAACTCTATTTGTGCAAACCTTCCCAATGAGGCTTCTGTTTCCCTTTCGTGACATCTCTTCACCACCACTGCTATCTATTTCCAGAACCACCTCCTCTTCTTCTGTCAACCTGAAATTCCTCCATTGGTCCTCAAGACCATCCATCCTATTTTCCTCCTCACATGCCATAACTGACCTTGATAGAAATTAGTAGACCCTAACTATTTCGCCACCTCTGGTTCGAAGAGGAGATTTTTTTACATTGAATGGATATTTGACAATTATATTTTCGAACTCATAGTTTAATCACGCCATCTATTTATATGTTAACTAATCCTAAATTTAAAATAATTTGAAAGTTTAGAAATATTTCATCTCTTTCGTTTCTAGTAGTTCATTTTCTTCCCTCTACATATAATTCCTAGAATTAATAATCAAAGAAATTTGAGTTCAAAACATTTCACACTTTGGTAATAAAAAAAATTAAAAATTGAATAAAATAAAAAAAAATTAGTAATTTTCCGAATAGGTGCATGACTAGTTCGTTTAACATTAGAGAACATTAATCTAATATGATTAAATACTGTATTAAGACTTTTATTGTACGCATTAAATAAAAATCTGGTTAATTAACGTTTATTGATTTTTTTTTTTTTACAACCGGTGGATTAGCTTGAACAGAGAGATATTAGCCGATGCAATTAGTCAGATGTTTTCTACCATGGACGCAAATTTATTAAAATTCTGTATATTTAATACATACATACATATATAGAGAGAGAAATGATACTTTGTCTCTTCAAAATCATGGCTCGTATATTTTATTTTTTTATATTTAATGATTAAGGAAGTGATTATTAAAAAAATTGTAAAGTCACCCTTTATAATTTTTTTTAAATAATTAAAGATATTAAAAACATATTTAAAAAATAAATCTCAAATAGACTAACATATTTTAAAAAAAAAAAATTCTCAAATAGACTAAGGGCACAAGGGTGGCTGACCCAATTTTCTATTTTTATTAGAGAAATGCAACTAGTTATCCTCACACCACACACCAACATGTGATTTGTCATTTTTATTATTTAATTTAAATATACATGTTTATGATGACTTGCATAATTTCTTATATTTTATCACTTCTTAACTTTAAACTTTAGTCTAAATATCTTATTATTGGACTAAAATACTAAAATGTTAATAGAATTCATTGAAATTAATGTGTATTCTTGAATTGAGTTTCTATTTACTTTGGGATACTCCTGAGCAAATTTTTATGTTTAATTTCAAAGTTTATAAAAGAGCAAGTCCAAACCCATTCGAATTCAAAGGACTTTCAAGTGGGCAAGACGTTAGAACAACCTAAGAACTTTCAATGAGTGTAGGACTCTTCAAATAAGGATAATGATGGGGTTTGAGAGTAATTCGGATCAGAGTCCAAAATGTGCTAGTAGACAACATAGACACACTTTAGTATTTTACTCATAAATTTCTGCTCCAATACCGGATTGATTCGATTCTTAATGCGTTGGAAAGCTATCTTAAAGGGCTAAAAAGTTGTCTCTAATAAGGATTTCCAATTTCGAACTCTTGAAGCACATACATGGCTGCCAAGTTGAGTCCTAAAATTTAGGCAATTTTGTGTGCGGGAATATGAAGACATTAGGATTTCTTTCCTACCCTATTTAAGCATATCATTAGCACGAAATTGGAGAGTTTTTTTTTTCAGAGGGGCATTTCTTTGGAGTTTTTCGTTGCAGACGCTGCGGCTTGTGAGGGATGACACTGCGGACTGCAAGAAGCATTTTCAGTGTTCATTTTCTTCTATTCTCCTCTCAGAAAAATTATGGTAAATTCATTTATATTGAATTTAATTTTTAACATGAACTAAATTTTCTTTATTCTAGGAATACGATGTAATCTAGTTCCGAACTATACTTGATTTTCTATGTTAATTTGAAGTAATTATCTTCTATGTTTGTCTAATTTATTTTGAGCTTATTGCTTCTAATTAACTGGCCATTAATTAGATAATTTTAAGCTTGTAATTTGCTGTCGAAAGAGGGAATTATAGGATAGATCTTGAATCTATGTAGTATTAAAATCACTGGTCTTATTGCTTTCATGTTTTATTAATTTGCATATTCTTGTGTAAAATGATGAACAAGAATAATTTTCAATTGACTATCGAAATAGGCTTTTGGATGTTTGTGGACATTTGCTAACTGACAGAGATAATTAAATTCAATTAGTTATATGAGTAAAGCATAGTGAGGGATTAGGTGAAATCGATTTCCTAGAAGTTTTCTTTCCCATTGATTTGATATTCGAACAATATCTTTATTTTCCTTTGAGTATTCTCTTTGAATTAATTTTATTTTAATTTGCAATTACAAAAATCTTAGTGACTTTTCTAAATAAAGTCAAGATTAGTATAATTTCAGTATTTGTCAAAAGTAAGTTACCAATTCCTGAGAACGATACTTTTCTCATCACTTTACTATAAAATTACGATACTGTGCACTTGCAGTTTTACACCGATCAAGTTTTTAGCACCGTTGCCGGGGATTAATTTCTTCTTATTTTTGCCAATATTGATACAAAGTAATATTGGTTTTAATTTAGAATTTTCTTTTCTTTTCTTTTCTCTCTAGGTGTGTTTTTGACGTTGGATGCGCCGTGCTAGAACTCGTGACATTACTCATTTTGATCTATAGATTGAAAGAACTCTTAAATCACAAAGAAAGAAGAAAGTACTAGTCATAACTGACGGACAACATGATGCACAACCACGCACCTTGAGGGATTATGTACGGCCAGTTGTGAATGACAACTACTCAGGTATAAGACGCCAGACCATTAATGCCAATAGTTTTGACCTCAAACCAACCTTGATCAGCAAGGTCCAACAAGCCCAATTTAGTAGATTGCCACTTGATGATCCCAATATTCATTTGGCGATATTCTTGGAGATTTGTGACACAGTAAAGATCAATGGTGTTACTGAAGATACTATTAGATTGAGATTATTTCCTTTCTCTTTGAGGGGCAAGATATGGCTAAAAAGTTTCTTGCTAAATTCTTCCCACCTGCAAAAACAACCAAACTCATTAGGGGTGCTACCCGCATGGTGCGGGGCGGGGGCACCCCCTCCCCGGCCCCCGCCCCGCACCATGCGGGTGATGGGGGTTTTCCCCCCGCCCCCGGAAGGCAGGGGCGGGGTCCCCCGCCCCGGTCCCGGGGGGCGGGGGAAAAACCACCATCCGCCCCGCCCACCGCCTTAATGTTAAAAAAAAAAAATTTTTGGTCTAAAAATATTTTTTTAGACCAAAATTATAATATAATTTAAATAATAAATTAAAATTTATAAATATAAAAAAATTTAAACTCATTAGAGTTAGATTTTGGATTGATTTGGCCTCCTAGGCCAATCTTTATATAGGAGGCCAAGGCAATACAATAGTCATCCTTAAGCAATGTGGGACTGCCGATCGTTTTGGTATCAGAGCCTAAAAAAGACTGCCGATCCTCTCACTCTCCCAGTTGGGTACGGAGAGGCTCTCCTGCGGCAGGTGCGTGTCCGCTAAATGGCTAGGACACGTATGCTTTGGTAGGTACGGGTGTGGGCCATGACGGGGAAAGCCGTCCCTCACGCTCGGAGTTCGGGTTGGTCAGGCATAAGCAACCTGGCGTCATGCCCCTCGAGTCTGTTGTTGGACAAGAGCTCCCATTTGGTATCAGAGATTAAGTCCCACATTGCTTAAGGATGACTATTGTATTGCCTTGGCCTCCTATATAAAGATTGGCCTAGGAGGCCAAAACAATCCAATGACTTGAATATAATTTTAAGTCTTTTGTGGCCCCGCTGGGGTCATCCCGCCCCCCGCCCCCGCTATGCCCTCTCTATGCAGGGCGGGGGACCCCTCCCCCGCATGGGTGGAGCGGGTTAGCCCGCCCGCCCATGCGGGGGCAGGGCGGAAGCCGGGCGGGGCAGCGGGGGCGGGGCCCCGCTGCCCACCCCTAAAACTCATGAGTGAGATTGGTCAATTCAAGCAAAATGATTTCGAGTCACTCTATGAAGCATGGGAAATGTATAAAGATTTGATTCGACGCTGCCCTCAACATGGATTGCCGGATTGGTTGCAAGTTCAGATGTTCTATAATGGATTAAATGGGCACACTCAGACCATAGTTGATGCCGGTTCTGGTGAAACTTTGATGTCAAAGACAGCTGAGGGTGCTATCTATCTTTTGGAAGATATGGCCTTAAACAACTATCAATGGCCAACTGAAAGAACTATGACTAAGAAAGTTGTTAGGATTCATGAATTGGAGCCGTTAGCAACCCTTTCAGCTCAAGTTGCTACTCTATCCCATCGGATTTCAGATTTGACAACCCAAAGGATACCACAAAGTGCAGAATATGTTACAATTACAAGTATGATTGTTTCAAGCAATGAAGTGAATCAAGAACAAGTTCAATACATCAACAATCGGAACTACAATTATCGTGGTAATCCTATGCCAAATTACTACCATTCAGGGCTTCGAAATCATGAGAATTTGTCTTATGGAAATACAAAGAATGTGTTGCAACCTCAACCTCCTCTAGGATTTGATAGTCAATTAAGCGAGAAGAAGATGCCACTTGAGGATGCCATGGTTTCCTTTGTGCAGGAGACAAATGCAAGGTTTAAAAAGACTGATTCACAGCTGGACAATATTAAGACTCATTGTAGCAATATGGGAGCTGCTATAAAGAATCTTGAAGTGCAAATTGGGCAACTAGCCACAACCATCAATGCCCAACAAAAAGGAACTTTTCCTAGCAACACAGAAGTGAATCCAAATGAATAATGCAAGGTCATCACACTTAGGAGTGGAAGAGAAATTGAGAGGTCACCATCAAAGGAAACCAATTTCACCCCTACAGCTGCAAACAATGACCAAAGCAAGAATAAAGTATAAGAAAAGGATGATACACCAAGAGAGACTGACAAGCCTCCAGCAATTTCATTTCCTGACAATCCTCCTATTCTTTTTACTCCACTTCCTTATCCTCAACGTTTTCAAAAACAACAATTAGATAAGCAATTTTATAAATTTTTGGATATTTTAAAGAAAAATCACATAAATATTCCTTTTACAGATGCCTTGGAACAAATGTCAAATTTCTGAAGGACATCATTTCCAAGAAGAGAAGGTTTTTAAGGAGATCGAAACAGTGAAGTTTTCTGAAGAATGCAGTGCTATTTTTCAAAAGAAATTACCTCAAAAATTAAAAGATCCAAGGAGTTTCACTTTGCCTTGTACTATTGGAAATTCATTTTTTTTTTTATAAAGTTTTATGTGATCTTGATGCACTAATCTTATGCCACTTTATTTTTGCAGGAAATTAGGACTTGAAGAGATGAAACAAACAACTATTTCCTTGCAACTAGCAGACCGATCAATCAAGTATCCATGTGGAATCATAGAAGACGTATTGGTAAAGGTGGATAAAATTATTTTTCCTACTGATTTTGTGGTGTTAGATATGGAGGAAGATGAAGAAATCCTACTAATTCTTGGCCGACCATTCTTGGCTACGGGAATGACTTTAATTGATGTTCAAAAGGGTGAGTTAACATTGAGAGTGAACAAAAAAGAGATTATGTTCAACATCTACCAAGCCATGAGAATTCCAGAAGAGCTAAGCATTTGTTTTAGGGTAGATGTCATTTAGCAATGTGTAGAAGAAGCCTTTTAAGACTATGCACCAGCTGATAACATAGAACGAGCCTTGAAGCAAGATACATCACTTAGCAATGAAGTGGAGAGGAACTGTGCACTTATTCCTCTTGGAGATTCCGATTGATGAAGATTGAAAAGTCTGGATGTAGATTTTAAAACAAGCGCTTGTGGGAGGCTGCCCATAGAACTTTCTTTTATTCCTTTATTTTTATTTTTTATTTTCTAATAATTTGGATTTTGATGCAGCTTTATTTAGCATGAATAAAAAGATGAAAATTACAAATTACGGCTGATTCACCATGAAACAGGGAAGTTCCTTTCATTTCTTCAGTCTATCTCACTTTTGCATTACAATGGGGACATTGTTTAGTTTAAGTTTGGGGGTGTAAACTCCTATAGTTATTTGGTCTTCTTGTTTGCTATTTATTTTTATTTTTATGATTTTATAAGTCTTGAGTTGTTGGATTCTCTTACCAAGCATGTATTTGAGTATGATTGAATTCTCTATGACTCTGAAATTTGTGATTGAGGATGGGATTGAGAAAAATTTTCAAAAATTTCTTTTATGTCAAGCTGAGTTTTGTGGGGACTTTGATTTAAATTTTTGACCTTGAACATAATTGACCACAATCATTTTTTTCTTTATTCCATTTTGCTTATGAAGAGAAAGAGTTGAATTAACTGGGTCAGGGGAGTTCAATCTTGCTTTGCTCTAGAATCCGTTGATGGATCATTGAGGCGAAATCCTAGTTGATACCAAATGTTAGAGAAATGATCTAGGAATTTTTTTTGTCATAACCAAAAAGCTTTTCCAACCGTCCTGATTATCATGCCATCATTGCATGGTGTACTCCCATAGTCAGCTCCCTTGAGCCTTATTTTACATAAACCTTTATTTGTTCTTTTAACTTTATCAACCCTTCCCGTTTTAAGCCTGAAAATCATTATTTACCTTTTACAGTTTGAGAAAATACTTTGGTGGAAATCTACATTTAAAGAGAAAGTTAGTTCAAAGGAAATTATGCTCTATTTGATCAAAGTGTGAAAAAAAAGGGGTTGAAGTGGTTGAAGATTTGAAAAAGCTACAAGAATTGAGGTGGCTGAACGAAAAAGGTGAGAGGCCGAAAAAAAAAGAATAAGAAGAAAAAAATTATTTTTGCTGGGTTTGTCTTTTTTTCAAATGTGATTTATCCATCATGGCAGGAAAAAAAAGAGAAAAAAATTTAATAAATGGAGTGCAAATCACTTCAGATTTTGTTGAAGGTGTACTTGGTACTACTTCATTTATTACAGTAACAATAATATCACAAGTATGAGCATATAGTCGAGAAAGAGTTATGGTTTGAATCACGTGGATATCTCTTTCATTGTTCCTTCCACTAAGTGTTTTCTCAGTTTGCATTAATTTTTCATATCCATTTCTTTCTTAGCCCTCACCCTGTGGCCTGTCATTACAACCTGATTAAAAACCTTTTGATCTCTGATTTTGGTTTGACTACATTAGTGGAAAAGATTTCTGAAAATTGGACTTATGAGGTTAAGTTTTGAGAGAATTCTTCTGGTTTTAGTTGTTCTACTTTTATCTGAGTTTGCAGGTGGTTTGGAGTTGAATTGACTATATCACACACACACACAAGGTCTTAGCTTTAGGTTGAAGTAAATGCTTAACTCTTGCATTACAAATTGTAAAATTTTTTATTGATTTTCTTTCTATCATTGATGTTAAAAGAGTAAGATACTAGTGATTAAATCTTATTCAGATCATGGCTTGGTGAGTGATGAAACTTTTCTATGGGGTCAAGTTGATAGTCTATAGTGGTCTTTTATTTTTTATTTGTTACTTTTTATTTTTTTGTTTGAGGACAAACAAAGTTGTAAGTTTGGGGGTGATTGACGACTTGCATAATTTCTTATATTTTATCACTTCTTAACTTTAAACTTTAGTCTAAATATCCTATTATTAGACTAAAATGCTAAAATGTTAATAGAATTCATTGAAATTAATGTGTATTCTTGAATTGAGTTTCTATTTACTTTGAGATATTCCTGAGCAGATTTTTATGTTTAATTTCAGAATTTATAGAATAGCAAGTCCAAACCCATTCGAATTCAAAGGACTTTCAAGTGGGCAAGACGTTGGAACAACCTAAGAACTTTCAATGAGTGTAGGACTCTTCAAATAAGGATAATGATGGGGTTTGAGAGTAATTCAGATCAGAGTCCAAAACGTGCTAGCAGACAACATAGACACACTTTAGTATTTTAATCATAACTTTCCGCTCCAATAATGGATTAATGTGATTCTTAATGCGTTCGAAGGCTATCTTAAATGGCTACAAAGTTGTCTGTAATAAGGATTTTCAAATTCAAACTCTTGAAGCTCGTTCGTGGCTGAGAATTTGAGACCTAAAATTTAGGCGATTTTGTGTGCGGGAATATGAAGACATTAAGATTTCTTTCCTACCGTAAGATTTCTTTCCTACCCTATTTAAGCATATCATTAGCACGAAATTAGGGAGTTTTTTTTCAGAGGGGCATTTCTTTGGAGTTTTTTATTTCAGACGCTGCAGCTTGCGAGGGATGACACTGCAGACTGCGAGGAGCATTTTCAGTGTTTATCTTCTTCTATTCTTCTCTCAGAAAAATTATGGTGAATTCGTTTATGTTGAATTTAATTTTTAGCATGAACTTAATTTTCTTTATTCTAGGAAAACAATGTAATCTAGTACCGAACTATGCTTGTTTTTCTATGTTAATTTGAAGTAATTTTCTTCTATGTTTGTCTGATTTATTTTGAACTTATTGCTTCTAATTAACTGGCCATTAATTAGATAATTTTAATCTTGTGATTTGCTGTCGAAAGAGGAAATTATAGGATAGATCTTGGATATTTCGACATAGGTAATTATAGAGATCAAAAGACTTGTATGAACGTATGTAGTATTAAAATAATTGGTCTTATTGCTTTCTTGCTTTATTAATTTGCATACTCTTATGTAAAATGATGAACAAGAATAATTTCCAATTGACTATCGAAAGAGGCTTTTGGATGTTTGTGGACATTTGCTAACAAACAGAGATAATGAGTAAAGCATAGTGAGGGATTAGGTGAAATTGATTTCCTAGAAGTTTTCTTTCCCATTGATTTGATTTTCAAACAATATCTTTCTTTTCCTTTGAGTATTCTCTTTGAATTAATTTTATTTTAATTTGCAATTACAAAAGTCTTAGTGACTTTTCTAAATAAAGTCAAGATTAGTATAATTTCTGTATTTGTCAAAAGTAAGTTACCAATCCCTGAGGACGATACTCTTCTCATCACTTTACTATAAAACTACGATATTGTGCACTTGCAGTTTTGCACCGATCAGTTTACATATTCAATTTAATTGGGATGTGGCAGTAAGAACTGCTCTTAACAAGATTGGTGTTGGTGTGGTGATAAGGGATGCTAATGGTTCTGTTTTGGCAAGTTTAATGCAACCAAAATTTTATTGCACAGATCCTGGGCTGGCAGAAGCAAAAGGCTTACTCTCTGCTATGTTATTTTGTCAAGAGTTAGGACTTGATTCTATCATCTTTGAAGGAGATTCTTGTGAAGTGGTTCATGCAGTTCAGAGGTTTAATTCTTCTACTAGAAGTCTGCAGTGTATTATCTCATATATCCTCAAGCTTCTGAGTACTGCTCAATGGAAAATTCAGCATGTTAAGAGGAACTTGAATGGTGTTGCTCATCGACTTGCTCAAGTGCAGTGACTTTAGAACATGAGTTACTAGATATTGATTGTGTTGCTGAATGTATTGAACCTCTTGTATTGGTTGAATGCCATATTTCAGTTCAATAAAATTGACTACTATGTTGATTTTCAAAAAAAAATATGTGTGTTTAACAAGAAGGACAAAAATAACAAATTACATATTGTATGTGATGTAGAGGATGATAAGTATAATCTTTCTTTTTATTATTATTATTATTATTATCAAATAATAGTCATTGGGAATATTATGAAGAGTGACTATTCCCATAGGACTATTCTTTATAAAAATAAACAACCAAATAAAAGAATATTCATTCTTATAGAATTGCCACTCTCAAAATAAATGAAAGAATAACTATTACATGGATATGTGTCAAATTTTTTAAAAATAATTTTCATGTTTTTTTTTTAAATTGCGTTGGCCGACTAACCACCATTTTTCGTGGTTGTCTGGAAATGTGGCCAACTATCCACCCTGCGATGGTCTTGATGATCCTCCTACTGCCATGGGGGTAGTCGCGCCAACCTGAAAATTATCTTTGGGGTGGCTTGAGTCATGCCTGTGGCAACAACAAGGGTGGCTGGACCACCCTTTGAACAACTTTCTAGGCGTGGATCAGCCACCCAGCCACCACCCTTTGAGCAACTTTCTAGGCGTGGGTCAGCCACCACTACAGCAGAAATGGTCTTTTTCGTCCCAAAAGACCCCAATTTTGTCCCAAAAAAATTTTTGGGATGAAAAAAAATCGTCCCAAGGTCGTTCCAACATCACTGTGCCGAAAGATATTTTGGGACGAAAATCACAATTTCATCCCAAAAAATATCTTTTGGGATGAAATTGAAGGAAACCGTTCGAACGAGAATTTCTCTTTATCACGGTTGAAATTCGTCCCAGAATATCGTTCGAACGGAAACAATTTTAAGTTCGAACAGTAGTGACGTGTTTGAATGATTGCAAAATATGTTCGAACAAACAAGAATTTGTTCGGACGGTATGAATTTATCTTTGTGTTCGAACGTTAAATGGTCAGGTCGAACGGTATATGGGTTCGAACGGTATAGGTTATGTTCGAACACGACTGAAATAAATGACGTTCGAACGTTATGTGATCGTTCGAACTCTACGAACATAAATTTCGTTCGAATATTATGTTAACGTTCGAACACTATTGTAGTTCGAACATAGAGTTCAAACGTTTTATGTTCGTTTGAACGAAATCTCTTTAATTTAAATCAATAATAGAAAACCAAATAAACATTCATAATATTTGAAAAAATACATTAGAAACTGTTTAATACTCACAAAAGTGTTATAATAAGCGCAAACTAAATAAATAACAGTCGAGACGGGCATTGTTCGTACATAAATAGATAATCCCAAAATCTGTATGTAAAAAGCCATCAGTTGCTTGGAGGCCTGTACTGCTGCATTTGGAGTTGCATCTGTCTTCTGAACTCTTCTTGTTATTCTTCATGTTGTTTGAGGCGCATCTCCATATCTGCTTGTTTTGCCAATTGAGCTTCTAACTCATGATGCCTTGCAATCAATTCTTCGATTCTGTAATTTGCATTCTCTAGCGCTATAGAAGTCATAGATGCATTCCCAAAAGAAGAGGAAGAGGGACCAGGCTTTACACAGCGACCCAAACCCCTCAAATATCCTAAACGTTGACCCAGAACTTGTGTAAAAATATCAATATCACTTGTTGAGAAATTTTGATCTGATGCAGATTCAGCACGTAGGGCAACCATTTTATCCTAGACATATATAAGATAAAGAATTAATATCGTCATAAATATTCTAATATATTTAATTAAAACAAGTTATAATACTTACATAATTTTCACGAGCATCAGGATGAGTCCACTCTCCATTACGATCAGTGTGCGATGCAGCATATAATTTTATCAGATCATAATTAGTATCTGAATCTTGCTACAATAAATGTGTTAAGATATAAAGTCATTATGATTCATCCAAATAATTAACTATATCCAATAAAAAAATAGCAATACCAATTTCTTAGAAAGGTGATGGAAAGATCTTGAGCCTGCATGATGATTAATCTTCAATTTTGATCTATTTGTTTTGTTTATAGAACTTCGCTCCTGCAAAGAAATTGAAAATATTATGAAGCGAAATGACAAATAGGACAAGTAAAATAATTAAATTTAATTATACCCGATATGATGGATCCTCAAACATGTCACAAAGTTTTTCCCACTCAGAAGGTCGGACATCCTAAAAAGGATGTTGGCGTGCATCTTCCTTCTTCTCAAACTTATTATAATGTTCATGACACCTCGCCTTATATTTGCGAAATGCATTACCCATAAGCTCTTCCACAGTCTTACGCTCCTCTCTCCGACCAAAATTTATTTCGAAATCATCATTGAAAAAAATAGTCACAAACACATTATCATTTATAACATTCTAAATTTAAGTAAAATATAGAAATTTATTCTACTAAATCAATGTTTTAAACATTACCAAACAACGCTTCTTGATAAGCTCTTTAACATCTTGGGGGACTTTCTTCCATGAAGTCGTTGCCAAAGGTGCATAAGTTCGTGTAAGAGCACCCACATGAGATGCAAGCCAAGCTACTGGTTGTCCTTCGCCCCTGGTATGTTCGTCAGGAATGTTAACCTTGATCTTACCCACCTTCCGATATTTTTCCAACGTCACCCCTCTAGTGGTGCCTCGACCTTGACGAGATTGTACTGTAGACTCAATAAAATATAACATTGTAATCAATTTCATTTATATATCTATTATAGGACCTTAATTAATAACTTTTATGAGTATTAGATTTTTACCTTTTTCTGTAGAGTTAATCTCTAATGGTGAGTCAGAAGGAGAGCTAGGAACATGTGGAGATGGGTTGCGAACTTCCTTCCTCTTTGGCGGCATAATTTCAAATTACTAATACATTCAATAAGTAAAATATTTGTCATCAAGTGTAATGTTAACACATAATTGGTCAATCATAATCTGTATCAGTATCATTTGACAATTCGCTCTCATCATCTGTAGATACTTCATTTTATTAATTTAGAATTAAGTATTTAAGTATTATTAAATCTTAATTATTTGTATTTTAATTTAAAGATTTAGTAGTATTTTAATTTACAAACTTCATTTTATTAATTTAGAATTAAGTATTTAAGTATTATTAAATCTTAACTATTTGTATTTTAATTTAAAGATTTAGTTAGTATTTTAATTTACAAACTTCATTTTATTAATTTAGAATTAAGTATTTAAGTATTATTAAATCTTAACTATTTCTATTTTAATTTAAAGATTTAAAAGTATTTTAATTTAAATATTAATTTTATTAGTTTAGAATTAACTATTTAAGTGATATTAAATCCTAATTATTTGTATTTTAATTTAAAGATTTAGTAGTACATATAATTTACAACTATCCTTATATATTTGTATTCTAAATGTAAATACATTGATGTAATGTTTACGTTCGAACGATACTAACCTATGTTCGAACATAATGAATACGTTCGAACGGTAATCCTAACCCATTCGAACGTATTCGTACCAGATTTCAGTCGTCTGGCACACGAAGGGGGTAAACTTAGACACTGAGAGGCCGCGCGGGAGGAGAGCGACAATTATGAGGTTCTGTCGTGTTTTTGCAGAAGATTTCATGAAAATATAACCGTTCGAACGTGAAAATATTTAGCGGGAGAATTCCCTCCTAGATTTTCACGTTTGAACGTATAAATAGTATGTTCGAACACTATTGAATTATTCCCGCTCAAAAATTAACCGTTCGAAGTTTTATTTTTAACTGTTCGAACGGTATTATAAATGTTTATTAATATTTTTTTTTCATTATACCTTTGAATAAAATAACAACATTAAAATATATAGACATATTAGATGATACTATAGTTTAATTGGCGGGATATTTTCCCACCACTGCAATAATCCATTCAAACTATAACAAATTACGTTCGAACGGTAATCCAGCAGCCTTTAATTGGCAGGATGTTTTCCCATCATTGCAATAATCCGTTCGAATGTTTTTTTCATACGTTCAAACGCCACATATGTGTTCGAATGGTTTACGAGTACCGTTCGAACACATAACCTTTATGTTTAAATATAATTTTTTTCATCATTAAATGAAAAGTACTATAAGATCATATGTATTAGTTATATATAGTATATACTATCATATATATAGTGATCTATACTATCATATGTATTAGTAAGATCATATGTATTAGTAATATATACTCACATATATATAGCCTAAAATATACTAAGGTCACATAATAAAGTATAGAGAAATTTATAAGATGATAGTATATTAGTAAACTATACTCTATATATATATGTTGTATAGTATCAAATATAACTTATATAGTAAAGTATAATTGAATATATATTATGACATATATTAGTTAAGTATAAACTCATACCATATAGTACTATATGCTATCATATAGTACTATATATATATTACAACGTTATATATAACACTTTGATAGTAAAGTATTATGATATATTACTATTATACTATAAAAAAATACATATAAGTTATTATGTTTTCATTTAAAGTATTCTACTATCATAATATATATTATAATATTACATATATATTACAGTATATATAATCTACTATAATAGTATATATATTATATTAATTTATAGGATTATAAATATAATATACATTTAACATAATTTTTTACTAAACTTAAAAATCTTCCGTTCGAATGTGAAATATTAACGGTCGAACGGTTTTATATTAACGTTCGAACGTTAATATTTAACGTTTGAACGGTTATGCACGTATAAGTTATCGCGGGCAAAGATTTCTCTCACGCCGCCGTCCCCACCATTTGAAAAAGCGAGAAAACGTTTGAACGCACTACAATCGCCGCCGTCTGCCGCCGTAATCAGCACCTACGTCAATCACTTTCCTTCCAAGTGAAGGTATGTATTTTCAAACTTATTTTACCGTTTAGTTTATAATTTTATGGTTTTTTTGTTTTTTTTTTAAATTAGATTTTTTATCAATAGTCACCGTAGAACATCATAAATCTACCGTAGGATGTTTAGAAATTAAAAGTATTATGTTTTTTGTCGAAGAAATCACGGAATCGATGCTATTTTGGGTGTTTTCATGGCCGCTGAGTTGACTCAGCCATAGTCGAGTTAGATATGGTTTCCGTTCGATCGATTTAACCTGTCCGTTCGAACAGTTTTCAAAAATTCGAACATTCTTAATGGTCCGTTCGACCATATATTTAGGCATTCGAACGCTTATTATTAAATTCAATCCATTTACATTGTATTAGCTTATTAAATTGTTTTCATCGTTTAATTGATTATAAGTTCTATCCATTAATTTATTAAATTGCTATTAGTATATAATTTTGTAAATCTTTTAGTCGTAATTAGATTTTATCACTAATGTTGAATGTATATTTTATTTTTAAAATTTCAGGATCATAATAATGTCTTATCGGGGTCGTAAACGTGGTAGATTAGGAGAACCTTCAATCCAAACAGTTCGAGAGCAAACTGTTTTACTTGAGCGACAGGTAAAACTGTCTGATTTTGTAGCTCTTATATGGGAGGGTCATTCCCTCCCATCAGTATTCAATGATCGTGGTTGGGCACCAATCTTAGATCAGCGAGAAGAATGAATGGAGCTCATTTCCTTCATTGAGATCGTTACTGAGTTCTATAAAGAGCTCGGTGCTGCCAGCCCAGACAATGGAGGGGCATATAGGATCTGTGTCTGAGGAGCTCCTGTTATATTTTCAGCGGATGAACTCGTTGCATATCTGGGTATTCCTAGGCTTCTTAATGCCTATCCAAACCTACCGCCTAGAGAGTCTGATTCTTCAGGTGATGCAGCTATGTCTCAGGACGAGGGACCAGATTACACAGATGAGATCGATACACTTGTTGATCATGAGATTAGAGACTTGATTGTTGGTCCAGATGCTCCAGTGTACGATGGGATGAAGAGTATTAGGCAGGCAGATTTATCTTCTTTCTTCAAGATCATGAATTTGATCATTGCCAACAATATTGACCCACGACAGCACAAGACCGAGGTCGGCATGGATCGAGCGAGATTTATGATACGGGTCGCTCGTGGCATCCCGATCGACCTCGTTGGTTATATATTTGAGAGGATCCGATCAGAGGCACGGTTCATTACGACAGATATACTGCCGTTTGGGATCCTCATCACTCGATTTTTGCTACATGCCGGGGTCGTGTCTCTGCCAAGCGTTTTCGATTTCCGATGGCACTGATCAACAGCACCACCCTGTCACGGAGGACGGGACACACTAGATTTCGTTTTCATGGGATTGTTCCTAACAGGGCTAAGATTCAGAGAGATGCACAGCCGGGAGATACTGGAGTATCGGCTGGTGAGACATCTACACAGGCTGAGGCATCACGCACATCTATTCGCGAGGAGATGGCTGACATATTACGTGCTGAGATCGGCGTACACACATCAGCAGTGATTGATGCAGAGCATATTGCCATGTCTGAGTTGCGTACAAAGATTATGGCTATCGTCTCTAGGTTACGTACAGAGGTTAATGAGTTACGAACAACGATTAATGCCAATAATGCAACTCAGGTCACACTCAGTACTCGACTGACACATGTAGAGACACAATTAGCTGCAGTCGAGGATGTGTGTAGAGACCTCGCATCACAGTAGTTTCTATTTTTTATTTATATTTTCTTTTGTTATAGTTATGAACAATATATATGACATTTTGATAATTTGCTTTATTTGGTTGATTAATATATATGTGGTTGATAATATTTATTTAAATAAAAATCTTATTTAACATAAAAGAAATCAATAAAATATTTTAAAATTAATTACATAAAATTAATTAATGAATTTGTATATATGATATATATTTTTTATATTTTGAGTTTCGTACCGAGATTAATATTATACCTTCGAATGTATAAATGTGGTGCTTGAATATGTTCTAACTAAATATATTCCATTCGAACGGTTTAGAAACCTTCCCGACAGGATTTGCCACCAAATATTTTCCGCTCGAACGTTTTTTAACTTTCCCCGCCATAATAAATTAATTCTCCGCCAAATTTTACTGTTCGAACGTATTTTTTGATGTTCGAACGGGAAAATTTTTTTGAGACGATTTAATTCGTCACAGTAAATACTGTTCGAACGATTATTTTAACGTTCGAACGATTTTGTAAAGTCATCAACTTTTTAGGACGAAATTTAAATTTCGTTCCAAGAAATGACTTTTAGGGACGAAAAAAATTTCATCCCTAAATAATTTCGTCCCAAAATCTCAAATTTGTTGTAGTGCACCCCCTAGGCTTTTATAGGTGGTTGACGGCTTACCACTATTTATATATATTTTCTAAATTATTTAAATTTAAAAATAAGATTAAATACTGTCATGTATTAAGACTTTTCTTGTAAACATTAAAAAGAAATCTGGTTAATAATAAACAATTATTTTTTTTACTTTTTTATTTTTTTTTACAACCGTTGGATTACCTTGAACAGAGAGATATTAGCCGATGCCAATTAGTCAGATGTTTTCTACCATGGATGCAAATTTATTAAAATTCTGTATATTTAATACATACATATATATATAATATATATATATATATATAGAAAAATGATACTTTGTCTCTTCAAAATCACCACTCGAATATTTTAATTTTTTTATTTAATGATTAAGGAAATAATTATTATTAAAGTTGTAAATTTTTTAGAGTACACAACTGCAACTTCTAACCTTTGAATCAAGTCTTGTTTGTTGGGAATGGGGTACATAATCCACTCTAAGACTTCATTCAATAGCTTGTAGTTGATGACTAAACGGGGTGCCCCTCGCTCAATCTCAGCCTTTTTCTGAACATAAAATGCAGCACAGAACCAGGGTGACTTACTACGCCTAATAATTTTTTTGCAAAGAAGATCCCGAATCTCAGTTTTGCAAAAATCTAAAGTTTTTCTGTTCATTTGAATAGATCTTACTTTGGTTGGAATATTTTTTTTAGAAAAATCAGAAACATAGGATAAAGAAACTTGATATTTCTTCCTATGCCATAAAGCATTGGGAAGTTGTGAACATACGTAAGAAATTAAAAAAAATATTTTACAAAAACAAATCTCCTAAGGGCAGATCCAAGGGTGGTGGCCCCTAGAATTGTCTATTATATATATATATATATATATAGAATAAATATAGATAGAAGCCACTATTGAGAGCATCCATTTTGCACACATGATGTGGCATCATCTAGACCACACATCTCCCCAAGTGAGTGTTGGAAACAATCAACTAGAAGCAGCCACGTAGTGAGTGCAAAGTGTGTACTGCTATAGTAGCTTCTCTCTAGCACTACTCATATATATATATATATATATATATATATATATATATATAGAAAACGATGGCAAAAGGATGATGTGTAACTTAAATCCCACAATACCATTATATAGTGTAAGTGGGGCTCACTCACTTGAAAGGATAGAATCGGATGTAGTGGAGCATGAATGATAGACACGTGCTAATAGATATGCTTCCCCTAGTTCCCATTTCTTTCGAGTTGAAATTGTTGAATACCTCATATGTCAACTTCGGCTTACTTTGCTCTCTTTTCTTCCCATTATAACTCTTTCCCCAATTTTTAGTAGACGTGATTCATGCCTCAAGACAATCTTCAAATTGATTTTTTTTTTCTTAAAAATCAACCCATAATAACTCATTTAGATTTTATTTTAAAATTATAATTATATTATTGTTAGATTTTAATATTAGTATTTTTTAAAAAGAACTGCAACAGACACAAAAATTATATAAAAGTAAGCCTACAAACAGACGTGGTTTAATGAGATCCGTTAGATCTACTTTACAATAAAAGTAACTTTACAATCTGACGTACAACATCAAACCACGTAAGTTTATGGGTTTATTTTTGTGTAATTCATTTGTAGCTAAAGTATTTCCCTTTTTGAATATGCTTATATCTTTATTATGGAGATTATAATTCTGGACCTATGTTCATATTTTTTATTATTAGGTTTGTAATATTGGTTTTATTATAGGTTAAAATCTGGAAAAATTGATTTGTTTTTGTTAGTTAATAGTCAGTCTTATTGTTTTTTTCCTGAAGATATTGTAGCTATTAATAAATATAAATTTTAACTTTTATGTGAGATTATGTTAATCAGGTCAAATGGATTATACTGGTTAATTCAACACATTTATATGAAACGAGTTTAAATGAGTCATTTCATGTTGATCCATTTCTAATTATTATTAAAAGGGTCAAAACGAGTGACACGACATGATCCGTTATTTAAATGATTGGTATTACTGTAAAGTACCGACCAACTTTAGAATATAGGCAATACTACTAATTAAACAATGAGCCCAGTTTGAATACAAAAATCCTCTCAACTCATCTTAATTTATCTCATCTAATTATTACAAGTTTTTCAATTTCTTACACAAAATATAATAAATAATTTAACTTTTTCAAATTTTAAAATAATAATAATATTAAAAAATAATATTTTATTTTATTTTTAATTTTTATATCAAATCATCTCATTTCAACTAAATATCCAAACATTCACTACCAAGCAAGATCTTTTTTCTGTTTGTGTATGCAAAGTTACGAGGTCTACTCCTAAGATGCCACCAGTACTTGTGAATCATTCTTATCTTTAACTTCCAGTTGTTCGGACACCTTGTGCCGCTTGGAAGATTTGGCCGCTTTTGCAACTTTTGTTTTTTGTTGTAACTTCCAGTCACTTAAGGGTAATCCAAATATCAATGAGATGGTACCACACCCGTTGTGATTTTTTGAAACTGAGGCACGTAACAGTGTAAGGTTTTTTGTGATTTTTCGTATAAATGACACCAGTAGCCCCCTTCGAAATTTCAAAATTGGAATTTAACTTTTGAAAATGATATTTACAGTCATGAAGTACATAAACGTCATGTAATCTCTTTAAAAAATTAAATAAATACAGGATTTATATGAAAAAATACTAATTTTTTAATAATACAACTCACTCTTTTTCAAAAAGATTACGCAGTGTTTGCACACTCCACGACTGTATGTAACATTACTGAGACAACTTCTAGTCACAGAGCCCACATTATGATCCTTCCTTTTCACTTTTTTTTTTCTATTAATCAAGCTTGCATATTTATAAATAAGAGGTTTAAGTTACAGAAGAATGAGGGTCTTTGCCACTATCAATAAGTACAATACTAGAAGGTAAAATAACTACTGGTATGCGACCAATCATATTTTTGGTTGCGGCCCATTGCGCCACAAAATGCGCAAATCGATTTTGAGATCGATCTATTTTTTTAAAACACCATCCTTTATGAGAGAACATGGTAAGAACAATATCTTCAGAGATGGTAGAAATTTCCTAGAGTGGTGATGATCCTTGAATTGCTAAGATTACAACTAGAGAATCACCTTCAATTCTGATATCTGGGAACTTTAAATGTTTAGCCATATTTACTGCAAGTCTTGCCACAATTGCCTTTGCTATTATTGGATTTGTTGTTCAAATTTCTTCTGCCCATACTTCAATTGCACTTCCTCCAGAATCACGACTTACTGCAGAGGCGAAAGAGAAAGTAGTCCTAACTGCCGCATCAAACGAAATGCTTATATTGTTGAGATAAGGATTTTGCCATAGTTGAGATTGCTTTTCTTTCAGTTTCATTTGCCATGCAGATAGATATTCTTGATAAAGGAAACCCAATTGATCTATAGCCTTCCTAATAAATAAAACTGTTTGATTATGGACTATATCATTTCTCAATCTCCAAGTGAAATCCAATATCAGAATTGCAAACAACTGAAAAGGGTGCACTTCCTGTGAGCTTAATCCCAACTTTTGATCTGGATTAAGAATGAAAGATATCCAATCCTGCTTTGTAATAATTGCCAAGGAAGACAGATTTAGTGGCCATTTACTTTGGCTCCATAGGATTCTTGATATAGGACATTCCAGAAAAAAGATGTAGTAGCGTTTCTTTTTGTTCATTACATAAAGGGCAACTGAAGGAAGACATAGATGGTATGAAGTTTTTTAACCTTCCTCTAGTTGGAAGCAGATCCCGGAGAATTTTCCACAAAAGAAGTTTATGGCAGTCATGAATTTTTAGTTTCCAAATCTTCTCTAGTTGGAAGCAGATCCTTCCTTTTCACTTGATGGTTCATATTGGTGATATGCTTGTCCACGGTTACTTAATCATAAATAACTAGAGGTCAATGTTGACGTGGTTGGTTCAATCTCCCTTCTTCCCTTTCTCTTTTATACCCTTGCATGCTAATCTAGGCCTTCAATCTCCTCCAACTCTTTGGTGGACTTAACTCTTGCATTCATTTTACTTCCAATAGGATTTTTCACTTTGGGCTTTGCTACCCAGTTACTTACACTACACATCACATCTGTTTTAAATTGTTTTTTGTTTATTCCTAATAAACTAATTTCTACTTATCATTCTTATACCACATACTTACTAAGAGAAAAAAATCAAAAAAAGTATACGATATAGGGATGACGAGTAAAATTTTTCTTTCACTTTATCCTCTACTAGAGAACTTAAATTTAACAAACAAATAGAAATACTAAGTGAATGTTGTAAAATATATGAATAATGCTAGAGCCACCATTCGGGCTCCCGTTGGGTTTTTTTATGTGTTTTTTTAGTTCTTTTTTTATATAGATTTTTTTTAACAATTTTAAATATTTTTAAAAAATAAAAGAAAATTCACAACATCATTAAAAAATACTTCTTTAATCACGAAGTAAAATAAAAAAAATACTTTTTTTAAGTATTTTTTTATTTTACTTCGTGATTAAGGAAGTATATTTTAATGATTTTTTTTTTACTTTCTGATTAAGGAAGTATTTTTTAATGATATTCTAAATTTATTTTATCTTTTAAAAATATTTAAAAGTATTAAAAAATCTATATAAAAAATAACTTTAAAAAAACACATGAAAAAACACAAGCTAGAGCCGGTGGGAGCCCCCAGCGGTGGCTCTAGCATTGTCCAAAATATATTTATTGTGAACGATAAATTTGCTAACTCCTATATTTAGAATATGAATAATATTTAAAAAAAAAATGTCCACCCTTCCACGCATTTGTGGGTAGCTAGCACCAAAGGGTTAGCTGGTAGTCCAACGCACTCTACGTGGCTGACCCAGTTTTCTATTTTTATTAGAGAAATGCTACCCCTCATCCTCATACTATACATCAATATATGATTTGTCATTTTTATCATTCTATTTAAATATACATGTTTACATATCAATATGTGTGTATTTAAATAGAATGATAAAAATGACAAATCATATATTAGTATATGGCATAGAGGATGATGAGTAGAAACTTTCTTTTCATTATTATTATCAAATAATAGACATTTGGAATAATATGTAAAGTGACTATTCCCATGGAACTATTCTTTATTAAAAAAAAAAACAAGAAAGTAAAAGAATATTCATTCTTATAGAATTGCCATTCTCCAAAAAAAAAAAATGAAAGAATAACTATTATATGGATATATGTGTAAAATTTTTAAAAATTAATTTTATGTTTTATTTTTTAAATTACGTTGGCTGACTAGCCACCATTGTTAGCGATTGTCTGGAAGTGTGGCCAACTAGCCACCCTGCAATGGTCTTGATGACCCTCCTACTGCCATGGGGGTAGTCATGCCACCCAGAAAACTCTTTTTAGGGTGGCTTGAGTCATGCCTGTGGTGATAACGAGGGTGGCGGTACCACCCTTTGAATAACTTTCTAGGGGTGGTTCAGCCACCCCCTAAGCTTTTATATGTGGTTGACCACTATTTATATTTTTAAAAAATTATTTAAATTTAAAAATGATAATAATAATAATTTTGTAAAAAGGTTGTGATGCTTAAATATTTTAGAAATGGAATGTCCATTAGGATGTTCATCTTTTTTCACCAAACAAATGCATATGAATGTCATTCCTGTTTCTAAAGAAATGGGAATAGGGATTCTGTTTCATTTCTTTAGGAATAGGAAATTCCATTTTGCGAACTGAATATGTCTAAGTTATTAAATTTTAGTGAGGGTGTTCATTCTAAACAATTCGATCAGGATTTCTATGTTTTTAAAAGAAACAAAAATTCTATTTAATTAGTCAGATAATAAACAAATTGGAAAAAAAATCATAGTGTAGAATGCAAAAGAGAAGTGTTAGGTCATACATAAATCTTATACAAAAATATGTACTAATTGGTGTGACTTAATGTAATATACCGTAGATTTTTTCTCTCGTGATGATGAGCGTCTCTCTCTTGCCGCAAGTGCAAGGTCTTTCTTCTCTTTACATTTTGGTGTGGGTTTTTCATTCTTATTGGTATTATGTTTGTGAACTTGTGATATTTTGTGATGACGGATGATCTTACGGAGCATTGGAGTTCCCTTTCATTGTCTAAAGCAGAGAAATGTACTATACGCTTGTCTGACTCTACAGAGTTAAATAAAGCTTTTGATACTACGAAATGCTTCATGTTTAAGCTTTTGACTATGAAGTTTTATAATGAGGAGGCGTTCAAAAGGATGATGAAGAATTTATGACATCCATCGAGGGCTTTCAAATTTATGACATGGGGGAAAATAAATTTTTGGCAGCCTGCTACAAAGGGTGAAAAAGAGAGGATATTAGCCAATGGACCTTGGACTTTTGGGAATAGTCTGGTATGTACTGATTATGACGGGACTCTATAGATTACAAAAGTACCTATGTTATTTTCTTCTTTCTAGGTTCAAATTTATGATTTACCACTGGATGGGATGAATGCACGGGCAGTTCAGAAAATAGTAGGAACTCTGGGTGATGTTGAAGATGTTGATCTCATTGAGACGAGGCTTGGCTGGGGGGAATTTGTTCGTGTGTGCATATCCATGGATATAAGTAAACCTTTGCCGCATGGTAAACGAGTTACTGTGGGAGAATCAAATTATGTATGGATCCGTTTTAAGTTTGTAAGGTTGCCACAATTCTGTTATTATTGTGGGCTGCTAGGACACGTGGAGCATGATTGCCTGCAATGGATTAATATTAGAGGTGATGCTGGAGACCCTGAATTTTCTTATGGTCCATGGCTGAGGGTGGGGAGTGCTTCTACGAGAGCACGCAATCAGTTGGGATCGTCTACTAAAGGAAGTACAAGATACTCTTCTCCTGTAGATGATGATCGGAACAATTTGCCGGTGAAAGATCTGGTGGCAATTACTGATTCTCCATCTCAACCGTTGACGGTTACAGACAAATAATTGTTGTGTACAACTGCTTAAGGGACGGTTAAACAATTAACTGCTGTGAAAGTTGATGGGCCTAGCATGGGCTTGGGGCCCAACTCAAATTTAACTCATCTGCCTTCTATGCACATGCAGCAAAACCACTCAGAACCAGCATTTTCTTCTTCTCGTAAGGACAAACAGAGAATATCAAGGGTGGATCGTGCCCATCGTGCACGATTGTCTCGTCTTCCTTTGACTCCATCAAAGCGACAGTCGAATGAGAAGATTTTAGGAGATTCAAATGATTTGATTTAGTTGAAGAAGTAGAAATCTGTTGGAGATGATTCACTGGTGGATGTCCCAATCATATTGGCGGAGGCTGAGATTGAGCCCCGCCGATAACCATGAAAATCATGAGCTCGAACGCCCGAGGGCTTGGGAACCCTCGGGGAGTTTGAACCCTTCAAGATATTGTTTGGAGGGAAGATCCTGATATTGTCTTCGTTATGGAGACACGTTCTAGCTATTCTCGGATGGAGATCCTTAAGGTACAGTTGGGGTTTTCTTGTTTTTTAATGGTGGGCAGCATTGGTCATTCTGGTGGATTGTGCCTCTTCTAGCGACGGGAGGTAAATCTTGTCTTAAAATCTTATTCTCAGTTTCATTTTGATGTTTTTGTTTCGGACCCAATCTCTGGAGTTTCTTGGCGTTTGTTTGCAATTTATGGGCATCCGGAGACAAATCTTAGAAGAGATACTTGGGCTTTGCTACGTTTATTGAAAGATCAATTTAATGGGCCATGGTTATGCTGTGGTGATTTTAATGAGATTTTGGAAAGCTCTAAGAAATTGGGGGGTAGAGATAGACCTGCTAGTCAGATGAGGGGTTTTCGGGATGCTTTGGATTAATGTCAATTACACAGTATAAATGTTGTAGGGTCTTTGTATACATGGAGTAATTTGAGGGAGGGGTCTACTCTTGTTCATGAAAGGTTGGACAGATTTGCTAGTAATGTGGATTGGCTTGAATTAAACTCCACTTGTCGAGTTTGCAATCTTATTACTTCAGTCTCAGACCATAGTTGTTTGGTTTTGAGTACTGATGCATTATTGCAAAATGTCTCCAGGAAGCCTCGTTTGTTTAAGTTTGAATCCATGTGGATGGGAGGTTATGAGGAAGCTATTGCAAATGATTGATCTTTAAACTATGATGCCTCCTTGATTGATAAAATAAAACATTGTCGTAGTAACTTGACAGTATGGAGTAAGGAATATTTTGGTAATGTTAGACATAAAGGAATAGTTACAGGATGTATCTTATCCCTCTTACCCATCGCATGAGATAAGTTGTGTTAAAAATGATATTAATTATCTCTTGGAGAAGGAAGAATTGATGTGGAAGCAAAGGTCCCGTGTGCAATGGTTGGCAGATGGGGATCAAAACACTAAGTTCTTCCATTTTAAGGCTTCTCAAAGGCAGCAACACCATTTTATCACTAGGCTTAGGAATGATTAGGGTGTTATGCATAAAGGATCTGAAATGCTTCCAATGATACATGACTATTTTTCAAACTTGTTTTGTACCACTAAGCCTTCTTATTTTGATGCAGTATTACAACATGTTCAGCCTTGCATTTCTAATTCTATGAATGGTGATCTAGTGCATGTGTTCACAGTAGCTGAGATAAGGGCAACTTTGTTTCAAATGCAACTATTGAAAGCTCCAGGGCCGAATGGTATGCCTCCCTTATTTTTCCAAAAGTATTGGCATTTGGTGGGTGACACTATTATTAACTCTATTTTACAAGTGCTGGTTTCGAGTGTTATGCCTCCTGATTTAATTCTTACAAATATCGTGTTGATTCCAAAGACCGAACAACCTGAATATTTAAAGGACTATCGACCCATTAATTTATGTAATGTCGTCTATAAGGTCATTGCAAAGGTATTAGCTAATAGGCTGAAATTAGCTTTACTTGGAGTTATTTCTAAAAACCAATCAGCTTTTGTTCCTAGAAGGCTGATTATTGATAATGTTCTAGTGGCTTTTGAAACTGTGGATGCTATTCGAAGGAGGAAACGTGGGAGGAAGGGTTGTATGTCTATTAAACTGGACATGAGTAAAGCTTATGATAGGGTTGAATGGATTTTTTTTTTAGAAAAAACTAATGCTGCGTATGGGGTTTAATCCTCAATTCATTCGCTTAATAATGATGTGCATTACTTCTATTTCGTACAAAGTTCTTATGAATGGATTTGCCACTCAGCCTATTAAGCCCACCCGTGGTCTACTTCAAGGGTGTCCTCTCTCTCCTTACTTATTTTTTTTATGTGCTGAGGCTCTATCTTTGTTATCAAAGCAAGCTGAAGAGCAGCACCACCTAAGGGGTATTAGTGTGTGTCATAATGCTCCCTGAGTCAGTCACCTATTCTTTGTAGACGATAGTATTATTTTTTGTCAAGCATCTATTTCAGAAAATCAGCATATAAAAAATTTGGTATGTAGTTATGATGTGGCATTGGGACAGCAGCTAAATATGGGAAAAACATAACTTCTTTTTAGTTGTAACACAACCAAACGTTATAAATGCTATTAAAAGTGTGTGGGGGTGTTCAGGATATTCAGCACCATGCTAAATATCTTGGTCCACCTTCTTTTGTGGGAAAATCACGTTTCCAGACTTTTAAAGCAATTAAGGATAGAGTTTGGGCAAAGTTAGAAGGTTGGAAAGAAAAGTTATTGTCACAAGCTGGTCGTGAGGTGTTGATTAAAGTTGTAGTACAGGCTAGACCCACTTATACAATGAGCTGTTTCAAGATTCTAAAGGGTTGGGTTTTTGTAAAGAACTTGAGGGGATGATTGCACAGTTTTGGTGGGGGCAAAGGGGCCAAGAAAGAAGGATTCATTGGCTGAAATGGTGCAACATGTGTCAGTCAAAATTCAATGGTGCCTTGGGATTTCAAGTTTTGGAAGTGTTTAACCTAGTATTATTGGCAAAGCAAGGATGGCACTTACTTCAATCACAAGGGTCTCTTTTTGCATCAGTGTTTAAAGCAAAGTATTTTCCTAATTCTAATTTTTTATCTTCGATGCTTAGTTCAAAGCCATCATATGTATGGCATAGCATATATGAAGCAAAATCTGTAATTAAAGCTGGAAGTTTATGGCATATTGGTAGGGGAGATAAAATAAAGATTTGGAAAGATAATTGGCTTGCTGACTCGAATTCCAAAGAGGTTATTACTTGCTGCAATACCCTTACTGAGGATGCTTGTGTAGCTATTTTAATGGATACATCTTCTCCTAGTGGGTGGAACATAGATTTGGTCAAACAGGTATTCATTCCTTTTGAGGCTAATACTATTCTAAAAACTCCTTTATTCCTACATTGGGGTGATGATAAGTTAGTGTGGAGTGGCACTAGTACTGGAATTTCACTATAAAGCCAGTGTATTATCTTGCTCTTAACTTGAAATCTGCTTTGGAGAATGGTTATAGTAATCAAGACTTGGGTTTATCTTCTTTTTGGAAAGTTTTGTGGAACTTACAGCTTCCAAATACGATTAACGATTTTATATGGAGGACTTGTAAGTAGCTTGCCTACAAAAAAGCTTTTATTTCAAAGGCATATTCTCGGTTCTTCCAAATGTGATTTTTGTCATGATGCTTGTGAAGATGTCTTCTACATTTTATGTAAGTGTCCTTATTTTCTTAGAGTGTGGGAAGAGATTTGAGGTTCATATACGGCTATTCTGGTTTTGATAATGCTGTCAAAGCAATTATGAGTCTTAATGACCCTCTTATTTTGATCCGATTCTTGCTAACTACCTGGGGTGTGTCGAAATTTTGAAATCTGAAGTTATTCAAGCAAAAAAATCTTGATGTGTGTGTTGTGGTTGGCAATTGTTTTGATTATGTTGAGAACTACCATTTAATTCGAAAGCATGTCAAAGTTCATAACCAGCTTTCAACATTGTGTTGGTTTCCTCCACCATGTGGGTCTTTTAAATTGAATGTAGATGGAGCTATTTTTAGTTCCTTGAATATTTCTGGGGTGGGTGCTGTACTACGAGATGACAAGGGTCGTATGGTTATGGCAATGTCTAGAAGGGAGTTGGGTATTCATAAGGTGGAAGATATAGAAGCGCTTGCTGCTCTAAGGGGCTTGCAATTAATTTCTCACTTGGGTATCTCTCACTTGATTTTAGAAGGGGATTCACTTGCTGTGATGGAGGCTATATGCTCAAGGGGGGAGGATCTGAATAGGTGCAGTATTTTAAGGTTTTGCATGAGGTGAAGAAGATGCTGTCTATTTTTACGTCTTTTGAGGTTTTGCATGTTGGAAGACATGGCAATAAGGCTGCACACATTCTAGCTCGTCAAGCTCAGTCTGTGGATGATACTTTGCAGTGGTGGAATGAACCTCCAAATTTTATTCGAAGTAGACTTGAAGTGGATGCAGCAGGTGCTTATTGCTAGATGATGTTTATTAGTTGTCTATCATTGTCACCATGTTGGTATATTATGTATTTGATCACTATCTCTATGCATGAATGGAGAAGTATTTTATTCTCAAAAAAACAATTAATGTAATATACCGTATCTACTTTATAATAAAAAAAAATGTTTTACAATCTAATGATTATATTAAACTATGTTATCATCTAAATAACTGTCAATGCAGAGACGCTTTTGTCCCTGTTCTAAAAATCTGCTCTGTTAGGGTTCTGGTTCTCTTGTGCGATATGCCTGCCGTCTGGGGCCCCCCAGGCTCATCGGCGTCATCCTTCCGTCGGTCCTTTGCAGACATGGTGACCCAAACTCCACAACCTTTACTTGAGGATGTGATTCCTCTATGGCTGCCCCAAATTCTGGATGGTGAAGTTTTCATCAGTTTCACGAAAGAGGAGCTTGTGAGAGTGGCTTATGTATTTGCTTTTTCCTTAGTTCTCAAGTTCCTATGCCAACGCCCTTCCTTGGACATCATTCGATCAGTGATACGCACCAGATGGGGTTTAGAACACTGTTTTAAATCCCGTACCGTACCGGCCGGTACGGTCGAAATTTTTCGTTTCGGCCGTCTGGCCGGTACAGGTACTATATATGTACCGTACCGGCTAAAATACCGGCCGTACCGGCCGGTACGGCCATACCGGACTAAATTTCGGCCTGTACTGGCCTATATTTTGGCCGGTACCGGCCGATATTTCGGCCTGTGTGTGTGTGTTTTTTTTTCCGGTTTTTTCAAACTACAAACTTATTTTTAACCCCTAATTCATATTAGACTATTTATAATTTATATATATATGTATTTATATATAATTTATTTATATATGGACTATTATTTTGGAATATAATTTTTATATATATTTATATATATAATTTATTTATATATTGACTATCCCGAAACGTTATCCCGAAACGCTATCCCGAAACGGTACCGGTACCGAAATATTTCGTTCCAGTGCCTTGACCGGTACGATGTCCGGTACGGTATTCAAAACATTGGTTTAGAATCCCAACCAGTGGTTTCGGCTATGGCCAAGCCCAGATCGGTTTTCCTGCGATTTTCAAACGAAGTGGACTTTAAGAAAGCTTTTTCTAGAGAAACACTTGATGTTAATCGAGTCCCGTTCCGTATGTTCCACTAGTCCTTGGATTACAATGATGTCAAAGAATCTTCAGCGATGTCGATGTGGATTTTGCTGCCAGACCTTCCCCTTAATTTCTACCATGAATCCTTTCTTCAGAATATAACCATGCCAATTGGAAAGTTTGTTCGACGTGATAACTGCACTCAATGTGTAACTCGCACTGATGGAGCTCGAGTATGTATTGAAATGGATGCTGCAAAATAAATCGATTGAGTCATTCTGGATTGGAGTCCCTCATCAACCTGGTAGTAGGCTTCAACAAGTGATCTATGAAAATCTTCCGACGTATTGTTGTCACTGCCAGGTGCAAGGTTATAACATTTAGAAATGTAAATGGGTGAACAAAAGGGTGCACAACCTGTGCCGAACACCACCAAGGATGGTAAACAATGGAGTCAAAGAGAGACAGAAAAAAAAAAAAAAAAAAAAAAAAAAAAAAAAAAAAAAGCCTGTTAAGCCTTCCCCTGCTTGTATTGAAACAAAGTCCCATCCGATGCTTCAAGACGTTGTCGATGGTGAGAATCAGCAGGTCCAAATCATTACTATAGATGAGATAGAGGAAGATCCTAAATCGATTACTGCTGATATGATTTTTCAGAATGGTGATCCGTGTACTAATGGCCAAGATACTATTCGGATACGTCTTTGGTTCTTATTGCAAAGGTAGATCATCCAACAGGTTTTGATAAGTTCAAACCTATTAGTTTGTGCACCGTGATATATAAGGTTTGTTCCAAACTTCTGGTTAGACGCCTTTCGTCTTTTCTCTCCAAGTTTATCTCTCCAGAGCAAGGTGCATTTATTCCTAGAA